>CP141132.1:1466111-2932222 GCA_035236585.1 Warburgia ugandensis | reverse complement strand
AGAATTTCAGAGCATTGATCCATCTAAGTTAAAGGCAACATTGTCAACTATTTGGAACTTGATAGATATGGGCCCAGCTCAAGTTATGGCTGCCCGTGCATTTTATAACTGATCCTCTACGATTGATGATGAAAACCAATCATCTTCTAGAACAAATCTAGATAGGCCAAGCTCAAAACCTCCTTGCCGAGTTTATCTTAACTGGTTAAATGATGAAGATCTGATCCATCCATTTGAGAAGATTTCCAGACATGAAAATGATGAATGATTCTGATCATCAAACAGATGGGTCCCCGTCTGACTTGTAGCTCCACACGTGTGTAAACACCATATTGAAGGTCCATTTTTCTTCTACTTCGGAAAAGAAAGAATTTCAGAGAAAGAAACGCGAAAAAGAGTGGAGAAACACCAGACTCCCTCCATCCACTTTCATTCATGGAATTCATCTTGGAAGATGGCAAAGCCTCTCACTCCGAATGTTCTATCCTGATTTTGGTAATAGCACCCCTTCAAATCTCCGATCTTCCTCGTTTCTCCCATTGCTGCCTTCGTCTTCTTCTCCAAGCAATGTTTTCTTGTTTCCGATTCTTCTACTTTTTCATGAAACTAGGGTTTTTCTCCTTCTTCCAACTGCAACTAACTTGGGTTCTGTTCTGGCATCTCTTCAGCCTGCACTGTCGATAGGAAATGTCGGGCAATTAGCAGTGGACGTCTTAATATCTTCACTGAAAGCTGATAGAATCGGTTATTTGGATGATCCTTCTGTTCTTCCTTGTGTTGGAAATGATGCTTATGGGACATCTCCTGAGGGAATTCTCGCTTTACCACTAGAGGGTATTTGCACGATCCAAATTACTCTCTGAATTGGTTTTGTAGTTCTTTCACATAACTCAATCTGAAGATTTTGTTGGTTGATTCAATGTTTATAATTCTTTGTGTCGTTTTAAGCATCTCGATTCTACGGTATCTGTTGAGATTTTTGATTCATGAATTGTGTTGGGAAATCTCGAAGTTTGTTATTTTGTTTGAAGTTCGGCCTTTTGTTGTATTTGTACTTGTAGACAAGGTTACTTTGAATTTCTATACATGCATAGTTCTGCTGGTGATTAGCCATAAGTGAGTTTGAGTCAAATGGTAAGACTCGATTGGTGCTATAGACGAGGGTCAGCAACTTGGGTTTGGTAAACTCAGGTAGCAGGCTTAGGCATTATTCATAAACTTACATCAGAAAGAGATTCAGTTTATGATTGTATTGAGTTGATTAGGCAACTTGGTGGGTCAAATTAATCAGTTCTTATAGAATAGTGTTTTTAAAGGCTCTAAAATAATTCAGTAGTAAGTTCAAAATACCATAATCAATTATTAACTTGATGGGTGTGATGCATCATAATTGGTTTTTGAAAAACTATAATTATGATTAGTCGTCATTATTCACAATACTAATTCTAAATGAAATGATTGACATTTTACCCAATAAGTAAAAGATCATAAGTTGTTTTCTAGAGCTTACTGTTAAAAGATTGATCACACAAATGATCTCATTAAATTAATGCCTACAATTGTAGCATTGCCTACCCCATAATAATCATTTGCCTCCCATGAATGATTGTCTCTATCTCCTTGTCTACTGCCGAACAACCTCCTATGTACTGCTTTAGTTGTGTAGTTTGAGAAACTTCCCTCTTAGTCAAAGTTCTTTTTGTCATAGTACCACGGGTTTTCAGTATCAGTGACCTCTTGCACTTCATTCAAAGCCTCATCGGCATTACTACTCTCAATGAGTTATCAATTGTGCAACTTTGCAACTTCACCTTCCCCCACTTAGCAAGAGGAGATCCCAGCAGCTGCTAGCAGGTCTCGAAACAAAATGCAGTGTGGTTTGACAGAAGAAAAACCAGCATTCAGAGACCCACATTAAATATGAGCCACGTTAGAAGAGAACTAAAAGAAAGCGAAATTGGATGGCAATCAGAGAAAGAAGCAAGATATAGGGTTTTGAAACAAAAGCTGATGGAAGAAAGGATTAGGAGGAGTTCACAAGTTTTGATCTTAAAGATAAAGGGAGTAAGGATCTAGTAATAAGACTGGAAGATAGTGAGATCTAGGCATTTCAGTGGTTAATATATTCAAGGAAGTAGAACAAATGAAATAACAGGGAAAGAGG
The DNA here is from genome assembly GCA_035236585.1 of Warburgia ugandensis. NCBI lineage: Eukaryota > Viridiplantae > Streptophyta > Magnoliopsida > Canellales > Canellaceae > Warburgia > Warburgia ugandensis. The sequence continues at coordinate 2,930,058 of CP141132.1, read as the reverse complement.
TGATCCAGTCTTTCAAATCTTTTGAAGGAAGGAAACAGAAAAAGATAGAGAAAGACAGAGCATATGTACTTTTAGAAGCTTGAAGAATATCACACCTGATAAATACCATGTGAAAGGATGAAGAAAATCTCTGTATTGGCTGCTTGTGGAGTGGGAGAGAAGAGAAAGGCAAGATGAGGGAAAGATATTTGTCCTGGCCTTTCCTAACTATAACAAGTAAATAAAATGCCCAATCACTATCATTTTTAGTGGAGATTACCAAAAGTCTCCTACAGATTTAAGCATGCCGTTTTACATATTCTGATACACGTGCTTTCTACATTCTGCATATTTTTTCTTTTCCTTTCAGGTATAGAGGATTGGCGAGCCTCATGACTGGTCATTTCTTAGGTGAAGGGGCACATGGGTTTTGCCCCTTCTCATAGCTTCCCGGCATTGGCTGGAGGATAAATGAGTGACTGTGGCAGCTATGCAAACAACCTGTAAAGCTCATATTTGCATAATTGTTAAATTAGTAACTCTTCATATTCTATCAGCATCTTAACTTCATGCAGTATACGCACTCTGGAGCTTACTTGTACTAATACCTTGGCTTCTGTGGTCACTGAATATATAAAATTGCAAGTGGCATGCTGCAGTTTATGTGATTTTCTCCAGTGAAAGTAATATAGTAAATGTTGCTACAACATGCTGCCTGAGTGCTATGAATGTTTCATGCCCTTTCATAAGTATTGCCAGATGGTGCTAGCATCCTTATGTTGGAAAACTTATGGTGGCAGGTGCATTGTTGGATTAAATGCCCTACAAATGATTTTTTTCTTTTAAATTTTGCTTGCTGAAAATTTAATTGATTTAGCACATTACTAGGATGGCTAGTTGTTCACATGACTATGATGTGATTTGTGTGTTTGTCAAACTTAGTAGCTTTACATTGTTGCAGTTGAACATCTTAAATGCTTGTGCAGTTGTACACTTTAATAGTGGCCTCCAGATTAATTGAATTTTACTGTTATTAGGATGAGGTACTTTTGCAAATGATTGGTTATGTTGTTTGATTTTATAAATCCCAGCTGAAAACTAACATATGTTTTTGTTTGGCCTTGCTATTTACAGCTTATACTTCACCTTCTGATGCACTTACTCTCATCCAACAGAGATCTCCAATTGCTAAGGTCTCCCAAGAATTACCTTTCTAGTGACTAACTGAATGCTTTCAGCATTAATTTGTTCTGAATATATAGTGAACCTAGTAAACATGAAATGTTTAACAATGTAATATTATTTGAGTTCACTTGTTTAAGCCATTAAAGTCAAACCTCCTAAACTTGGCATTTGCTTCTGCTGTCTAATAACCAATGGCTAAGTGGGGAGGCAACTTGCAAACTAGTAGAGTTAATACAGCTGTGCTCTTGTGCAAACCTCCATTCCAGTATTCAACTCAGATTCAGTTGTTAAACTTATCTGGGTTGCCTTGCCATTTTATTTATGGACCTTAGGAGTTATAAGCCATCCTTCAGAAATTCTGGTCTTTGATAATAGAGGAGTAGAATGTTTATATTGTTTATGGACATCTCCTTTTGACATTTAAATGTAAATGTACCCAAACAGAGTGTAAAGCAAAGTGCACATGAAGAAGTGGAGAATAAGTGAGATATTTCTTATCCATTTTTCTTTTGGTTCTCTGTGATTATTGACATCAAAGGGCTTAAGGCCTGTAATCTTCACAGGCTGCATCATGGATAGATCATTGTCATTGTCGTCGTCGTCAAGACCTTATCCCAATTAGGGGTCGGTCACATAAATCTTATTCCTCCATTCCTCTCTATTAAGTACCATGGCTTCATTTAGTCCCAAAGTTTTTAAATATTTCCTCACCACTTCTATCCATGTTTTTTTGGGCCTTCCCCTTGCCCTTTTAGCACCTTCTACTCGTATTGCCTCACTCCTTCTAACCGGTGCCATTGTTTGTCTCCTTTGAACATGTCCAAACCATCCAAGTCTAATCTCCCTCATGTTGTTACCTATTGGTGCTACCCCCAAATTTCCTCTAATATTTTCATTTCTAATTCTATCATTTCTTGTCTTACCACTCATCCATCTCATCTCGTTACCTATTGGTGCATCATGGATAGATGTAGAATTCAAAATGTTTCATGGATCAACTCAATATTTCTTAAGCAGATTTACTTTCCAAAGTTATACTGGCATTTTAGATGAACTTGTCTCTAGTCAGCTCATTGGTTTCAGATAATTTATTGGTTGAACCTAGACAATCTGTAAACAGAAATGAAATGAGATAGGTTTTCATTGATATAGTTGTCCTTAGAGACAAAAGTGAGACGAGTTTTCCTTACAGGACTACCTCTAGAAGCTCTTCTAGAGACGCACTCTTAAAGGGTGTATCTCCCGAGATGCAGAATATGCACTTCAGCAGTTAATTTTCTAGTCTCTTGTGAGTAGCAAATGCAGAAAGGTAATTCTGTCATTGAAAGAAGTCATGAATTTTGGATTTGAAGATGCGAATTTGGAGTTATTGCTCGTTTCAAAATCTACATTTGGGGATTCAGATTGAGCATCATGCTTTCAACTTGATCTTACGCACAGTGGTGGAGGATCTAAGCAAGCATTCGATTTGAAAAGAAAGAAAAAACACTAAAATGGTTGCTTGAGTGTTATTTCTAGTTTCAAGCTTGTAAAATTAGCAAATCCGGTGAAGTTCAAGATTAAGACTCAAAGTTGCCGCATTCACCATGACCTAAGTTTGATTAGCTTTCTAAGTTGTTTATAGCAAGCACGAGGGGAGGTTCCTGAACAACAACTTATGTTAAGACACAAAGTTGTACTCCTCACGCCTTATGTTTGATTTGCTTTCAGAGTTATTCATGCAAACATAAGGGAAGCCCCTAAACCATTACTTATATTTTTGGAGGTTCCATGGAAGCTTACATACTCCATGAAAAATGTACTAAATCCTATGGATCTCTCTAGTTGCACTTTCCGGCCACTCTACCATGACACTTTACACTTGATAGTTCTCTGAATGGTTCCTTTCTGCATAAGGGAGCCTGTAAATCAGCAATAGTTTTAAGAAATATTTTCCTCCTTGTAATGCCAGTAAAGCCCATGAAACTCTTTCTGGACAAACTGATTTCTGCTTTAAAATGCCCTTGCTTCAAGTTTCATGCAGTATAAGCAGTTAATTTGGTTGGTCTACCACCAAGTTTCTAGTGTGTCAGCGAACTTTGTAATTTTTAAAACTTGTTCTCAAAAGTTAACCTGATAGGTCCTTAATCATACAGGGAAAGATGATCGAATTTGCAAAGAACTTGGCAGATTTTGCAAGTGCCACTGGAAAGGAGCATGTCATCATCCTTTCAAGCTTAGATGCTGGAAGGAGGCAAAAGATTGATTTGCAGAGGTATATATGAAGTGATGCTGGAATAATAGTAGTTCTTTATACTTCCCAATTGCAAGTACCCCGGCAGGCCCAGGTCGATGATCTGATTATTCTTTCATTTCAGTGAGATGCCTATATATTACATGTCAAGTACCAGTATTGATGGAGCAAATGACGATCTTGAAAAGTTGGGGTGGAAAAGACTTCAGACATACGATCCTGCCCAAAGGCGCTGGAAGTATCTCAATTCTCTGGCTGAAGGAAATCCTGTGGAAGAAGATTTATCCTTTGAAGATGAAACTGATGATGATTACTACCCCAGTTTGCCTTTCGCTGCGTTGTTCTCTTGTTGCAAGGTGTTTGCTCTAAGAACAACATGATTAACTCTGTAGGTTCTCTTCAGACAATGAAATCTAACTCTTTTACCTGTATTTTGGACATGTTGGTAGGCTAAGGGGTTGAAAGTCACTTGTATATTGCTCTACTGCTCAGAAGGGGACAACATGCAGGACTCTTTTCAGTTGGCTGGGGCAGCATGTAAATTTCTAGGTGAGCTCGAAACTCCTTGACTGAGTGTTTGTACATCTGTTTGTTGCCTAGTCATTTACCTAAAGCTTATGTTTCACAGCAGTTATATTTCTGTGCTGATACTACGGTATATGGGTCAAGATTTTGATTCAAATCATCATTTAGGCCTGGCAATTCGGGTTGGCGGGTCTTGTTCGTGTCATGTCGAGACTAACCCATTATAGTATATGGGTCGATACGAACATGACCCACTTAATAATCGTGTCAAGAACCCGTGACTCGAACACGACATGATTATTAAACAATTGACAAGACACAACTTGCATAACACCATTAAATAAATATAAAATAACTAATATAGGACTGTTCTTCTGAAACCGTCAGTTTCTAATGAACCATCCTATATTTTCAACCTGATTGGTTAACAACTTGCGGGTTAGATGGGTCAACACGACGAATTAATAGGTCGCTTGTCAAACAGGTCAACATGACGGGTCAACATTGATTGACTCGAACATGACATGATTTTTGGCGTGACCCAAAAATGACACCAACACGATAAGACTTGACCCTAACCCGCGGGTTCGAGTCATGTTATCATGCCGTATCATATTTTGCCAACCCTAGCATCATTCACCCTTTCCCTCCTCTACATTTCCATGGCTTAAGAAACTATTATGGAAGCTTCGCCTCTTACATGGATCTCTAAAGCTAGATTGTCTCTAATAGTTGCCAAGTTTGCAGACATATTCTGTCATAGATCAGCAGTTACACTTATTGATGTTGCTTATTTACTCAGGCATTGGAGTTGATGGATTGGTTGCTCCATATTCGTGGAAGACTGTATATGGGCCACCACCTGATATATCAATCTTTTAGACCAGATTGATCCGTTGAATGGAGGTGAGATTGTCGAGCCAAGAAAAGATTTGTGGTATTCGTCCTGCATATGCTGTTTAATTTTGTTTCTGTCACGATTCATTCTCAAATGTCTACACAATCAAGAATGGGATAATGGAGTATTGGGAAAAACTGAAGGAAGGAAACAAGAATGTGGGATTTTCACTGACATTCCTCTTGATAGCATAACAAATTTGACATCTATGATGCAGGAAACTTTTGCATTGTGCCAATGAGATATGTGTAGGATTTTCACTAACGTTCCTTACAAAGTTCAATCAATTGTTGGGGGTGAAAGAGTAATTTAAGAAGTAAAATCAAGATGCCTGTCTAGTGAAGGGCAGCCCTGGCACAATGGTAAAGTTGTCGTCCTGTGACCTTTCAAGACGGGAAAATAACCTCTTTGTAAAATACAAGATAAAGCTGCATAGTATTGACTCTTGTGGTTTTCCCCTTTCCTAGACCCCGCAAATGCAGGAGTTTCGTGCACGGGTGTCTGCCCTTTACATCAAGGCGTCTCTCTATTGTCTCCTTGGGATTGCGAATCACGTTACAGTTGGTGCAGATCACATTTAGTCAAGCCAATTGGAGACCTTTTTGTGCCACTAAAATTGTCAGATGTGGAAATTTTTGGTCTGTACTGATGCATAATGCAGCCTTTTGGGTAACGTCGTAGACCTCAACCTCAACTGACTGGAGTTGGAATGGTTTGGGTATGGATATAGGGTGGAGCCTCAGCCGAACCCGAGCCTTTGGCTGCCTTAGGTAAAGCTAAAGGCAAGATTTAAGCCATTCTGGTGCTTCGCTATCCGATAACCGACATGATTTTTGCTACTTGTTTTGGATCTTTAAAAAAATTAACGAAAATAGATGATCGTGATTTTTTATTCAAAAGAATATAAGCTGAAGGCAACCAATAGGCATAAATTTTGATCTCTAGCCTATTTAAAACTATAAACGAAACAAATTACGCTTTTATGGTCTACTCCTTTCCCGAATCCCGCATAGGCAGGAGCTTCGTGCACCGCTACTGCCTCTTTTTTCCTTTTTTTCCTTCAAAGGGGCATAAAGGGGACATGATCAAAAGCAGGGAAGCAAGAAAAGAAGGCATCAAATGATTATTGTTTGAGACTCTCCAAAGCAAAGGAACGAGGAAAGTGATCCAAAAATTATTTGGAATTATGAAAGCAAAAGCAAAGAAGGCCAATGACACCCACTAACTTCCTTTCTCCTTTGTCGGGGTCTCCCAATAAATAACCCAATTTACAGGGCTTTATGGGTACAAAAGAAGAGAAAGGAATGTTCCATGAGGGACCCATGTAAAGGACTCCAATAAACCTCGTAATAATACGTTTTAAATTATATAAAATTCCCATTTGTTGGGTCCACTAGTTGGACTGTTAGGATCTTTCAGTGAGAGAGATACTTGATGGCATGGCCCACCCCACTATGGGAATTCAATTTTTTGTTTTTTGTCATATAGAATTAGAGAAACCCAACAACCAAGCAAATCTGCTTTCAAAATGTGTTTCAATTAAAGTATGCACCTCTACTTTAAATGGTCAAATATCTAATGTAAACCCTAGAAGAAAGGTATTGAATTCTATAAGGTGGGCTCCACTGGGTCCCTACTTGTTTGACTTCTTAGTGGATGAGCAATTGAAAACCCAATTTGATTTATCCTGAGATCAAGATCAGACGCTCGTAGTTAAAATTTTTAATAATAAGAAACATCCAAAAGATTGAATTTTTGTAGTATACGTTTGATTGATCCTAACAATTCAACTTTTTTGCCCATTATGAAGTCCTAGCCATCAGATTGAACTTCAAGACAGAATTTAGATTTATAGATCACCAATTGGCGAGTTACTGAACCCGATGAGATGGAAATTTCAGGCTATATGATATCTCTACCGTAAGATCCCACCCGATCAATGGTTTGTGTGATTCATAGGTGGCCCACCATTAGGACGAATCCTCTCCTCCCTTGTTCTAATATTTAAGCACAAAACAAGCTATAAGCTCATGAACTTATACTTAAATGGGTCCAGGAGATTTGGTAATCCAAGCCGTTCATCCCGTGGCCTGCATCCGAGATAGGCCATGCATAAAAATCTTGTCCATTGGATAATCCCAGCAACAAGTGTTCCATGGGAAGAAATTGATGACTTTGAAGCAAAGAGGAACGGTTTCCATCACCAGTGCTCTTGCCTCCATCGTGTAATACACGATCGGACAGGATATAATTTTTAATCATAACCAATCTACGGTGTACGTGACATTCTCCCTGTTTTACGCCACAATTATTTCATATTTATGATTAATTGATATCTGGAAAAAGTCTTATATTTTAAAATAATTGAAAGAGTCTGACTGGCCAAAAGATCATCATTTGAATTCAACGCCGAAGATGAATAGTTGCTCCTGGACAACTAGGAGTAATGGAAACGGTAAAATGTCAAATCGTATAAAATCACATATTGGAAACACTAACTTGAAGGGCTGGGATCATCTAAGCAATATTGTTTCCAACGTAATCAGCATATGGATGCCTCCATTTAGAGCCACGTGGCTCATGCGTGGGGGCATTCGGCGTAGGATAGCAATTCACGAATTAGATTATCCTGGGATAATAATCCCGGAGCAAACATTCCATAATAATAACGGAATAGATAGACCCGCAGTCAACGGCGATGACGAGTGCCCTTCGGGGCCCACCAACAAACACTGAAACGTGGCGGATTTTCAGGAGTCAATTGATGAGCAAAAATCGCGAACCAAACCATCGCTATTATAATGGGCTAGGCATGAATATTGTCCTTTCTCAACTAAAGACCATGCCATTAAATACTAATTATCTCAGTAATCATAGATCCTAACCGTTCATCCGATTTCCCTAGACTTTGATATCTCGTAACTCAAAAACAACGATAAATTCTAATTCCCATAACTGTAGACAGATATCTAAATCTGATGAACGGGTAGGATCATCAAATGGTGGGGTCACAACATCGAGCGGATCATCCGACGGTGTCGCTAAGCTCCACGACTAGCTTTCTTCTCGACATTTTCATGCTAATGAGATCCGATGGGCGGTGATTAGGACAGTTAATCTATGTGTTTAGTAGTTTAATACTTGTAGAGAAATCGTTTTTAAGGCGGATGACGAGATCACGAGATGCCCCGTGCAAAGCAACCAGAAAACCAACCATAACCGTAGTCGTTGTACCGGTGCATCACCTGTGGGCGCACCTTAGTCTTCCAACTTCTCCTTTTTTGCACTAATTGTGATTGATCTGAGCCGTTCATCTTATTTTTCTTTATTCTAAAGTGAAGTGAGTACAAAATAAATTACTCCCGTCCTCTCTTAATTCTAGTCTAAAATCTAATTCTTCAAAAGATATGACTTAAATCTACAACCAAATATATTCCAAAGAAGATGCCGAGTTGTTTGCGACCAATTGCTCTTACTGTTCTAAAAAATATATAAAATAATGCAATCGCCAACACTTATTATGATTGTCATCATATTTATAAGCTGTTATTTGATTTGCTTAATTTTAAACCGAAATCTATGGTTCGACTCCAAAGCAAAAGCCAAGGCCCTTGTGGTCCACTCCTTTTCCAGATTCTGTATAGGCGGGAGTTTAATACAAGGGAAAAGCGACAACTCAAACCTAATGCAAACATATTTAGGGGACATGCGTAACCAAATTTTCGCTAGATATTTGTTGGCATGAAAATGACTGCCTTGCTCACTTGTATACCAGAGAAATCGCGTGACATTAATTATTGCCGGGGGCCATGCAGGGACCTACATGTTTAGTGATCCTCCAGCTGATTAAGAGACAAGTTCTAGGCCACGGGCTATCAAATGTGCCCAGTAATTGAATAAGTATTTATTTTGGATTGGATGTTAGTTGCAGTAAATGTGTGACAATAACATAAGCAAGCAGAATTATCCAGGGCCCCACCCATTTCTAGTGTAAACTTGAGCACATCTTTATAATAATTTTTTAGTTTTATAATAAATTTTTTTGAAAAATCATTAGTCAAAGCCATAGAATTGTCGTTGTGCATCCAAAGATCACGGGTTTAAGGTATAGAAACAGTCTTTTACAAATAATTTAAAGTAAGACTGCTTGCTATAGACTATTTTAGTCTGCCGTTTCTCTTGATCATTTATTCAGGAATCTTCATGCACGGGACTGCCTTTTTTTAAACTTTATTGATGTTTTAAGCCTACCAAAATCACTATCATGGATAACTAAGTCCTGGGTTTGTTGCCTCTGAACCAAAACCCAACAAATGAGGACCAGGCTGTTGGGTGTTTCGAGTCAGATCAACAAACACAACGGTGAATGGTTCCACTGACAATACCTACCGATGTCAGCTAGTCAAAAAGAAATTTTTAGAGAATTCAATTCCACCATCACAACCTATTAAAAATACCCATTGGGTGGCCAACTAACGTGAAATGTGGAGAGTTCAAATCCCCGTAGAATTCAATTCCATCTAGACTGTTTATCTCCTATTAATTACATTCTGCCCTAGCATTAAATGAAAAATAATAGGTGCCGGTTTTTATACGTTTGACTGTCAAGAACCAGTCAAAGGCGGGACATGTCAATGGGGACAGTAATGGGCATTTTGGTAAACTTACTATATTTAGTCTTTGTACGGCGTGGCGGTCTGGGACTAAGATTTGCTTTGAAATTAACCATATTACCCCTGATTTAGGAGGACTTGGGTGCTCACTCTTTCAGCCAATTTATGTATGCATTTACTCTCTAAAACCCGCGTCATCGTACATAGCATATTTACGAATATACCCTCATTCAAATTAAGGAATAATTTATTTTCATAAAAATTAGAGCAATTAAATAATTTAAAGAGACTGAATTTCATGGAGGAGTCACGACCTGCCTAAATCTGAACCAATCATCTTATTAGGCCTCTTCTATTTAGGCTATTTGTAAAAATTCATGTCCATTGGATGCTTCATGTCTCTTGTATTGTCTGGCCAATATAAGAGATGCAGAAAAAAATAGATAGGTTGGATGGTCAAAAGCTAGGAATTACCTTGACGGATTTCAAAGTTAATCTTGAAACTTAGTCCAAATAGCATTTCTCTAAGTTAACATGTAGTGTGCGTCTCACGGGGCTCTTGAGTAGCTTGGGCCCACTTTTAGGTTTAGCTGGTCACCATTCATGTGATAGACGCCCGTGTAAATCTCATGTTCAAATGGAGACTGAAGTGTTGGGTCATGCAAATCTCAAGATAACAAGTTAGGTGGAAACGCATAATGTACCTTTTCCTTTTTGACCCTTTTTGGTAGAGGTCATTTTCTTTGATCTTGAAAGTTTTAGATCATCGGATCTATCATCTGATGAAAAGTTGGGGCCAATTTGGCAGAATTCCACCTGATCAATGGATTTGATTATTGCAGATATATCATGCTTAAAAGTATTAAAGGGAGACCATCAATGTCTAGTACCAACAGAAAACTAGTAAAGTCTATGACTCAACTTATTGATTAGGGCACACCTGAATAAGTACAAATTAATGTTGAGATATCATCATCATCATCAAGACTTTATCCCAATTAGTTTATTCCTCCGTTCCTCTCTATTAAGTACCATTGCTTCATTTAGTCCCAAAGTTTTTAAATATTTTCTCATCACTTTTATCTACGATCTTTTGAACCTTTCCCTTGCTCAGTTAGTATCTTCTACTTGTATTGTTTCACTCCTGACTGATTCCATTGTTATTCTCCTTTGAACATGTCCAAATCAGTTAAGTCTAATATCTTTCATCTTGTTACTTATTGGTGCTATCCCAAAAAAATTTCTAATATTTTCATTTTTAATTCTATCTTTTCTTGTCTTACCACTCCTTATTTTTGCAATGCTCATCCAATAAGCATGATATTCCTTAATTGCCCAATACTCTGATTTATAGAGCATGCCAGCTTTATGACCATCCTGTAAAGTTTTTCTTTTAGTTTGACTGGCACCCGCTGATCATACAAAACTCCATATGTATATCTTCATTTGTTTCAACCCACTTGAATTTTCTAAGTAACCTCTCTCTCAATCTCTCCACTCTCATGAATCATTGATCCTAAGTACCTAAAGTGGTCTTTTACGGTACTTCTTGGCTATTAATCTTGACTTTGAGATCACGGGTTCAAGACGTGAAATCAACCTATTATAAAATGTAAGGTAAAACTGCCTACTATAAGTTCTCGTGATCTGCCCCTTCCTGTACCGCTCCCAGGGCTGCCCTTTTATCACAATTTACCCAAATAGAATCCATATTCATCAAGTAACGTTAACAAAACTCAAGGCCAAATTCGTCATTTCACTAATAAAATTTTCCTGGACTTAAATGTATCCTCCCGTTGTGGGGTGGAGAAAGGTGAAATCGGTGAGAAAGACGAAGCCTTCCCGAAATTCCACAGACTTTCTCTTTTCGTCTTTCCCTTCCATTTCTCCCGTCAGACTGCTCGAATTGAATTCCAAGAACCAGAATTCGCTCCGGCAGAAGGACGTTAGGGTTTCCATCGCAATCTTTTTCAATACTCTTCTCCGGAAATTGCAGAGAAATTTCAGTTCATTGAAGAGCTTCTGCAGAGATGAGCAGGTTTTTAATGGAAATCCTCTTTCCTAGGAAAGGAGCTCTCTTCCACGCGCAATAAATGAGGTAATAAACATGAGAAAGTATCTTCAACTGTATTTCTCTGATCCAGCAACGCGTGAAAAAGAGGAAAAATCGAGTTCTTTGTCGTTGTGATTGGAAAGAGACGATTTTCTGCGGTTTGGAGTTAGATTTGATGAAAGAAGATGGAGTTTTTGACTGATTTGGAGTTGTCGAGATTTTCTTTGGTGATTCTAGAGAAACTGAGAGTTCAGTCATCAAGAAGTAGTAGAACTGGCTGATTTTGGAAGTTCCTTCTGCAAAACAAAGAAGAATCGATTTTTATTTTTATTTTTCCTTTTGGATCGATCTGTATGCCGATTATGAGAAAAAAGATGGAACTTTTAGCTAGTTGTTCTAAGTTTTAATGTTCTTGAGAGTTTCCGTGCTGTATCCGGAATGTTTCAGTCTTCGGGAAATAGTAAAGTTCATTCCTTTGACAGTGGATTCGGGATCTTTCAGCAGAAGATGATAATTCCTCTGTTCGGAACCTACCTCTAGCCATAAAACAGAGAAATTGGAAGTTTCGCGGATTAGGAAGTAGTAGAATTCGCTGTTTCGATCCAAAATCTAGATGCTTCCCGCGTAAGACGGAGATTCCCCAGTTCCAAATCAATCTCTAGCAAAAAAAAACAGCTCTTTTTTCGCTTCTGTTCAACCAGAGATGTTCCTATCTGATCTTAATCTTCGTTTCCTTTTCACAATTTTCTTCTTCCCTTTCATCTCGGCTCGAAACATCACCTGCAATCGCCACTGCGGCCACAACTCCACCGTCCCCTTCCCGTTCGGATTTTCTGACGGATGCGAAATCCGCTTGGCCTGCAATCAGACCACCGGCCACATCCAAGTCGGAGGTTTCGTCGTCCATAACATAACTCCAGAAGTCATAATCGTCGAAATACAGCCACAATGCAACCGTCCAGTTTCTGCCATCACGAAATTCTACGGCAGCAATTACGCCCTAACAATACAGAACGGCCTTTTGATGAGGAATTGCAATTCGAGTGCTCCTTCCTGCGATATTCCAACTATTTTGCTTAAAGAGCAGTTTGAGCTACCGAATTGTCAATCAAACTACAGTAATATTAGTTGCGTTACCGGCGAAAGTGAAGTAAGAAACGGATTTATTGGCCGAGAGAATGTCACCGCAAGGGGATGTCAGTCTCTTGTCTCGGTGGCGGTCGTTGATGCGACGAGAACCAGGGCGCTTTCCGTGGAGTTTCAGAAGGTGGAGCTTGGATGGTGGATAGAAGGGCGTTGCAGTTGTTCGGAAAATGCAAATTGCACGCGTATTATCTCTCCGGTGAACGGAAAACCGGGGTTCCGGTGCCGGTGTTACGAGGGTTTTGAAGGCGATGGGTTTCGGGCCGGCAATGGCTGCCGGAGAGGTCAGTTTCCGCTTGTCTTTCAGTCTTATTTTGTTTTCTGGAGAAAATGGATTGTCCTTTTGGTTAATTAGAGTTAATTGACGGAAATAACCCTGGGAGAGTACATCAGCTAAAATAAGGAAAATTGTATAGGATATTTTGGTCACTGCAACAAAAACAAGGAGGTTTTGCGGCAATCTAATCAGAAAATTACGAAGTTTAAGCTATTTTTAATTTCCACTTAACCAAAATACCCTTACAAGTGCATGTAATCCGCTCAACGGCCGTCGTTTTCTTGCTGAAATTGTAGTTACTGAAAATAAAAATTGGCATTTTTAGGCATTTAATCAGAGATTCGGAAGTTTTTGTAGTTTATAATTTTGTCCATTGACCACAACGTCCCTTAAAATGAATTCCTTGGCAATTTTTTCTCTCCCAGGAATGTGCTGGTAATGGAAACAAAGCAGGGGGTCTTGGGGCATTTTGATTAGAGATTATGAAGTTTCGGTATTTCTAAAATTTGGGTTGATCCAATAACCATTTCTTAGCAAAATAGAGATTTTAAGATATTTTTTCAGACAGTGGGAAAAAAAGTAGCTTGGTGCAGGAAGCTCTTGCAAGGTTGGCAGAAGGGGCTGGCCATAAAGATTAATAGTATGCAGCTTTACTTTGCATTTTGAAAGAGGCTATTTACAGCTTCAAACCAGTGACATTAAGGCCAACTTTACCGTCGTACCAAGGCTCCCTTTCTGATTTACAGTTGACCAAAATCCTACTGGAAATCCAATCTTCGGCGCCTACCGTTTCTCCACTGTAAAAACAATATTGTTAAGAACTGAACCACGAAGCCGTTGAGCAGCAGAAAGCCAAATTTTTAAGCAGGACCATAACAAAGATTGGTAGACTACCCGTTGCTTCGCAGAGACTTCCCAGTCGGTATGACTTCGCAATTGATCAAAATGCTCTCTCCACCCACGCCACTCATAATCCTAGGATAATGTTTATGCCCATACGAAACTATGGTCAAATTGATGGATAATCAGAGCAGCTTGCGGTCAACATACGCTAGGAAAATTGAGTAATTTGACTCGATTGCTCTTTCTTCTGAATCTAAAATCTCTCTTAATTGACCAGCAACCTCTCAAATGTCCAAAATACCCCCTCAGATAATAGCCCATCATGGGTATTATGGTCACTCTGATGAGGTTACCCTCCATTACCCTCCATTGCGAAACTCTTCTATGATTCACGTTAACTGTGCAGCCATTTTTGACAGTGAAGGACCATAAACTATTTCCTCTTCTACACCATCAGGAACTGAAGAAAGATGGTGTTCACTCTTCCACTTGCCTCTGTTTTCTAACTTCTCTTTTGTTGTCTTCTGTTTCAGCCTCTTCACGTTGCAATCCGTCAAGGTATATGTCTGGCCGGTGTGGAGGAACTACTCGGATTGGGGTTCTAGTTGGAGGTAATTTTCTTTTTACAATAATTGAGTTGAAAAACATAAACCTTACCTAATAAATTGCCCATCCAATGAAGACTCAATCCCGCTTGATTTGACTTTTTCCCTATGAGCTGGATCAGTTGTGTCCACTAGATCGTGATGGGTATTTACACTGGAAGTCCTGGTATTATTTATTATATGGTGGCAGACAATCAAGGATGTATGCTGACGGCTATGACAACTATGGCGTGGCCGGTTGTTGATTTTGTCCATTCATCTGCGGGGACCCATCTTAGATAAGCTAGGTGCTAAACATCAAGGCTTGAATGACTCCAACACTCTGATTGCTCAGTCTAAGATTCTATCATTTGGCTGTTAACTATTGAACATTCTCAACCGTCCAAGGTGGCTACGGTAGATGGATAGTTGGATCAGCAGTGCCATCAGCACGAAGCAGACTAGATGAATGATCCCCACTTGGTGTAGATGACCTGAATTGGAGTCCATGCTATGATAGATACCTTGCATTTTAACACGGTTCATAAATAAATGTCGTAATTTAAGACTTCAACTGTTACATACTCAGGAAAATAATTCACTTCTGTTTGATGATCATTCTTTTGGTATGGAAATTTACTGTAGAGTATATATGGGATACTAAATTGTTGTAAATGAGAAAATGGTTGCCTCTTATTGGAATTATTTGAAATACCTCAAGGTAACTTGATGTTTAGTTCGATCCTTGTCCCTTGACAAAGTCCTGCACTTTACATAATTTTCTTATAGTTGCTAGTTGTATTCATTTCAGTGCGCTCTGTATCACTAGAAATGTTATTCAAGATGGAGTTACTAGATTACAGAGAATATTACTGGCAGTTCATGTTTTAGCACCATTGCTTTCTTTTCTCAATCATAAACATTATCTGTCCAGGCATCCTTGTGGGAGCTACTGTTGTGGCCGGCCTAGCTGTTCTCTGTTTCTTCATCAGACGACGTTCGACTTCATCGAGAAAGCGTAATAGCACCAGACGCTTACTATCTGAAGCCACAGCCTCTATTGTCCCTTTCTACCAATATAAAGAAATCGATAAAGCCACAAGTGGCTTCTCTGAGAATCAGAGACTAGGAACTGGGGCCTATGGAACTGTTTATGCAGGAAAGCTAAATAATGACGAGTGGGTCGCAGTTAAAAAGATAAGATACAGAGACGATGACAGTGTTGAGCAAGTCATGAATGAAATTAAGCTTCTTTCATCGGTGAGCCATCCGAATCTTGTTCGTCTCTTGGGTTGCTGTATAGACAGTGGTGAACAAATCCTTGTGTACGAGTTCATGCCCAATGGAACCCTTTCTCAGCACCTACAGAGAGAGAAGGGCTCTGGCCTCCCTTGGACCACTCGGCTTACGATTGCTGCAGAGACTGCAAAAGCGATTGCTTATCTACACTCTGCCATGAATCCACCAATATTCCATAGAGACATCAAGTCCAGTAATATTCTATTAGACTACAATTTCAATTCGAAAGTTGCCGATTTTGGTTTATCGAGATTGGGTATGACAGAAGATTCTCACATCTCAACAGCCCCACAAGGCACTCCAGGGTATTTGGATCCTCAGTATCATCAGAACTTCCACCTTTCAGATAAGAGTGATGTTTACAGTTTTGGAGTTGTTTTAGTGGAGATCATTACTGCATTAAAAGTGGTTGATTTCTCAAGGATGCATAATGAGGTGAATTTGGCTGCGCTTGCTATTAATAAGATTGGCAAAGGTTGTGTGGAGGAAATCATAGATCCATTCTTAGAACCGCATAGAGATGCTTGGACCCTTTCATCTGTTCACAAGGTGGCTGAGCTGGCGTTTAGATGCCTTGCGTTTCACAGAGATATGAGGCCTTCTATGATGGAAGTGGCAGCTGAGTTGGAGCACATTAGGCTTAGTGGGTGGGCCCAGATGGAGAACTTCTACGAAGCATCATCATTCTCATCTACCTCTTCTCCATCAAATGGCAGTGAGAATCCACAAACGACTGAAAAGAAGACAAGTTCTGGTAGTAGGAGATTAATAGTCCCGCCGAGGAGCGATTGTGTAACTACGATGGAGGAAATTGGGACCTCTCCTGTTTCTGTTCAGGATCCATGGTTCAGTGAGCAGAGCTCTCCTTCAACAAACAGCTTGTTGGGTAATGTAATTCAGTGAGCTGATTCCAGCCTGCTTATTTTATGTCGTCTGCTTTTGCACTGTCTTGTGAATACATATTTTCTTACAGCTTCATGTTCCAAGGAAGAGTTTCAATATGCAAGTAAATAGAATTCAGATAGAGGTTTGCATCTCTCTTTACCAGCTAATCGTGGAGAAGATAATACCAAACTGACCATAACAACCTGCCAATCATGAATAGTAAGATGAAGTATACATGCATACATTTTCTATCTCAAGGATGTCTTTTCATATGTTTATTGAAATCCCTTTTGACCATTGGCGGAGCCAGATATTATGTAGTCCTTTTTATGATCTCGTGTTGGGGAACAAAGTCAGTGTTCTTGGATCACCCCATTACTATCTTTACAATGGGCTTCCGACTGGAAAGTGGTAAAGATTGAATTGTTATGAGTTATAAAGATGATCTTATTTTCAGACATTCGTCAGTACTGAGTCCCAAAATTTCATGAGCGACATAGTTTATATCTATCACGACAAATTTCTTCCTAATGATGATCGGAATTCTCTATCGAAAAGATCATTTGGACCCAATATTTTAGGAGAATGGTATACACAATTTGGATGAGCCAGCAGATCTGGTCGAGGAAATGCTACTTATTTGGTTAAGCAGGCTCGAGTTTATGCAAAACGGAATCATGTCTAGAACTTCAGGCCAAACCAGCTTGAGGACACTGCCGGCGCCCAGGCTTATTCCAGGAGATAATGGCGTAGATACTCGAAATTGTCTAAGCTGGTTTACTTAGGTTTGAGTTGGTTCTTCCGGACTCATTTCTTAGACCAAACCAATATTGGATTTCGAAGAGGCCAACAGAGAGCAGACTAATTCGAGTCCAATAACAAAGGAGCTAGCCAATGACCAAGTTCACTGCATTCCGGGACTCACTTTATTCTTCCTCTCATGTTAGTCCTAGAATCCACGGGCTTACGGCAAGCAGATCTTGTATAGGTACACGTTTAAGCTGTATACAGAATAAATGTTGGTTCTATAAAGTGGTAGTGATAAAACGGATATGGTGGATTACAAGGGTCTATTATATGCAGCTTTACCTTGTATTTTTGTGAGAGACTGTTTTTACGCCTTGAACCCGTAACTAAGAGGGAGAGATCTTCAGCATTGCAGGCACATTTGCAAGACCTGGCATACTATAATCATCAATCCTCAAGTTGCCAACATGCACCTCATCCGATCTTCCCAACCTTTACTCCTGGTTTTATCACTACCACTTTTAATGGTGACAAATCCAACGTGACAAGTGAAGGAAAAATTAGTTCCTATATGATTACTGCCTAACCAGCAAGGCCTCCTTTGATTGGAAGAATACTGCATTTTGTGGACCCACATGAGATCTGTGGGTGGATCCATACCATTAAGTTGCAGATCATGGATAGGAGACTTACTAGATTTTTGTCTCATACAGTTGAATATCTAGCCCACAAGATAGTCTAAGAAAGGAAATCGATGGCCTAAATTTTCATAAAAAAATAAACAATCACTCATGGATGTAGGATCAGTAGGCATTCAATCAAGACAAACTCTATGGGCTGTGAGTATGAATTTGTTTCTGGTCGAGGCCACTAGTTTTTTTTCATTCTTGCCCCTGACTTGATCCAAGCTCTAGCTAGAAATTCTGTCCCTAGCCCTACTCAGGTCATAAAAAATCTGCCTCTAGCCCCAACCATTACGGGCTAGTGGGATAAAGGCCCCATAGTTGACTCGACCCTTTTCATCCCTAGTGTAAAGTGATGACTCAAACATGTGACAAATTTATTAAGTTGTCTGCAACCAACTGCACTAGATATTTGTTGGCTTGGTCTCACTTAAACCATTAGTCAGCCTCAACTACTCATAATGTGACTCGTTGGACAAATGAATCTGGATCACTCATAAAAAGGGCAGCCCGGTGCACAAAGCGCCCAAGTATACGGGGTCTGGGAAAGCGCCAGAACACAAGGGCCTGTAGTAAGCAGTCTTACCTTGCAATTTTTTTTGCAAAGGGCTGTTTTTATGCCTTGAACCCATGACCATAAAGTCTTACAACAACAACTCTATCATTGTACTAAGGTCCCCTTATGGATCACTCATGTATATATAAAATCAATGCCAAGAGCGACGGGTTCAATGCTTCACAAACAGAAAGAAAACGCATCAATCCTCTGATTTACAACCTTATTCATGCATTCATACCATACACACCCATAATAAATACATACAAACATAATAACGAAGATGTGTTGGTCATGGCAAAGCGTGAGACGGCCATGGACCAAGGCAATAGAATCCACAATCGGCTTTGTTGTGGAAACAGACGGCCATGGTGAGGCAACACCAGCAGGGCTCGGCTTCGTTCCCATGCTTTTTGCATACCTGATGGCAGACTGTATCGATGTCATAATCATCATCTAGTTTACGCCCTCTAATGTCAGTTCCATATCTTGCATGGATATTACCTGTTGGAAACATGAACAAATAAATAGATGGGCAAATTGCTCAGTGGAAAGGCAAGACTTACTAAGGAGAAACGGAAGATGGAAGATGGAAGATGTTATACCAACCTTCGTGCACTGCAAAGAGAATGAAGAAGAGAAAGAAGAAAAGAGCTACCAATATGGGGTTCAACCTGGCCATTGATTGGATATATATAATTCTTATTTCAAGGTTTGAAATTGAAGACAGGCATTGGCGCAATGGTAAAAATTGTCATCGTGTGACCTTGAGGTCATGGATCAAGCAGTGGAAATAGCCTCTTGTAAAATGCAAGGTAAGGCTGTGTACTATAAACCCTTGTAGTCCGCCCTTTTCTAAGGTTTGAGAGAGAGAGAGAGAGAGAGAGAGAGAGAGAGAGAGAGAGAGAGAGAGAGAGAGAGCTCATGACTAGAACTAATAACATGCAGTTGCGGAGACGCTAGTAATCATGTATATGGAGTGTGCACATGTAAAAAGGGCAGCACCAGTGCACCAAGCTCCCATGTACGTGGGATTCGGGGCTGAGCTGGGTTCAACTTTGTAGGAAATGCATAGGAAGTCCATGCAGCCAACTGAGGCCCTGTGTACGCTGGACTGCCGACGAATAATAGGTACCTCCACCCCAAGCAGAGTTAGTGAGCCATGTAATAGACCACCATTTCGCACGGTTCGGGGGGCACCTGAGTCAGCCACCAGCACCCAGCTGAGTCTTGACCCCTATCCAATTTTTAGGCCAATTTTCCCTTCGTACTACCCAAAAATGAGATTCTTGCCAAATTCGAGTTTGCTGCTCCAACCATTACAAAACTAATACCTATTCTGTTTAGTACTTCAGGTGCTGCTATAGTGTATAATGTAAATCCCGTAGCAGATCAATTCCAACAAGCCTTTCAAAATAGTACTTTTTAGCTAAAAACACTATTGAAAATGCAAAGACTAAGTGCACGCTATAAGATATTTATGGAACTCAGCATAGAATGGAAAAGAATTCAAACATTCAAAAATTGATCGATAAAAATATTGAAAATCAATGCATTAGATCAATACCTAACGATTTCTCTGGTCCTTTGAAAAAATAGCAAAAGTTGATGGCTGTAATTTCAGCTTACAGAACCACAAACTTAAACTATCTAATGGGGACAAAAATTAATATCCAGCAATGATTAGATTTTCCAAAGAAATATTGTAGGATGAAAATAAAGTAAGCGTGGACTCATTGCACTCCCTTTGAGTGTCAGTTTTACTTAGACTTTAAATTTAATATATATATATTTAATGTCATGAGGATATTGAGATGGATGAGTGGCAACACAACAAATGATAGAAATAGAAATGAAAACATGAGAGGAAAATTAGACTTACATAATTTGGACATGTATAACAGAGATAGAAAACAGTATCGATTAAAAGGAGTGAAGCAATCCAAATTGAAGGTTCTAAAAAGACAAGAGGAAGACCCAATAGACCTTGGATAGAAGTGGTGAAAAAAGATTTAAAAGCTTTAGAACTAAATGAAGGCATGTTTCTCAATAGAAGATAATAGAGGAACAAGATTTATGTGGCCGACCCCTTATTGGGATAAAGTCTTGATGATGATGATCTTTGATGCTGTGAATTTCATACTACTCTTTGATAGATTAGTTGCCAAAGTATTTTTAATTATAATATTGTAACTCTTTTTAATGATATATAAAGTCCAATTTAATAAAGTACATAAGATGTACTTCAAATTGAAAATAAAATTCAGCCGATGCATCCCTTGGGCAACTTGCTATTTAATTCTGTTCTCAAGAATCTTGTATAATTTGATGATCCTGCTCATGTAAGCCTTGAACCCGTGATCTCAAGGTCACGCCACAACAACTTTTACTGTTGCACAAAGGGCAACGGTAGATCATAGCCTTATAAAACAATCAATTAGAAGCGTGATCAAGGTAAGAGAAGTATCCAACATTGAAGAGTTCCAAATCTAAATCGATGATCCTTATTGACTATTAATTTTCATTTCTGCTCAACACAATGTATCCCTCACCATCTTCATATTATTGCTAGCATTTCCCAACGGTAAAAGTTATTATCGTGTGACCTTGAGGTCACGGGTTCAAGGCATGGAAATCACCTTTTGCAAAATGCAAGATAAGGCTGTGTACTGTAAACCCTTGTGGTCTACCCCTTTCCCAACCCCACATAGGCGGGAGCTTCACTGGGGCTGCCCTTTTATTTCCCAAACAAGGGGCTAATGCAATTCCTCTTGATTGGCTCCATTGAAAGCCCAACCACCAACTGTTTCTGATTTCAGGTGCTATCTATTCTTTAAAAATACCATCCATTCAAGAAAACAATTTCCAGTACCAATAATCGGAAAGCTGATAAATTGTACGTGCGTACACAAGAAATACATACATATATAGGCATGTCAACCCATACTTAACAACTCTGTAAATACAAAGGCACAGATATCATCATTATCATCGTCATCAAGAGCTTATCTTAATTAGGGGTCGGCCACGTAAATCTTATTTCTTCATTTTCCTCTATTAAATATCATAGCTTATGGCAGTGGAGGGAGACAGGAGTACTCGCAATTGACTCTTTCGTAGAAACAGAGGTGCTGGATGGGACAGCACCAACAAGGTTTTGCTTCCTTCCTACCATTTTTGCACCGTGCCTGCTGGCATATTGTGAGATTATAGTCATCGTCTAGCTTATGCCTTCCCCTGCCAATCCCAAATCTGGCCTTCATTTTACCTGTAGTCAACAGATACATGAAATACGCAATTAGCTTATGCCTTCAATTTGTTGGAGATGACAATTAACCGAATCATAATCTATTTTAAAGGAATGAATAGGAATATGTTAACTAAATAAAAGGTTAAATATCAATAACATGGCCTAAATTAGAGGCTTTAGCACGACGGTGCGATGGTGCGAGGAGGAGTCTCTCACGTGGATGATCATCTTCTATGGAATCCACTTCGTGAAGAGCAAAGCGAGTCATTAGGACGAAGAAGAAAAGAGCTAAGCATACACGCTTGAATTTGGCCATCGATGGAAAAATATTGCTGATATATGTGCAGGTACTTGAGGGACTTTTTATAGCAACCGAGACCTTCATGTCTTTGTTATGATAATGGATATGATAATTGGTAACGGCCCTCCTTGTTTTTTCGGATAATTTATTGATGAGATACTTATTCGGACTGAGTTTTCTAGACTGATTTTGAGCTAGGCTCCATCTTTGAATGATCTGAACCAATGATTTCGTTCCGTAACTATATCTGATGGCTCAAAACCCATCAATACTTTTCTAATGTACGTATCATCTGCTCTGTAGACAACCGAAAGCTTGCGTGTGTGTGAGAGAGAGAGAGAGTGTGTGGTTACTTATGGCGTAAGAAATAAACAATACTTCTTGGTTGCTTAGGTGAAGGTCATGTGGCAATTGGATCATGTTTGTTGGAGAGCTTGATCTTGTATACAAATCATCAAATTTCCAAATTTGTGGGATGAAATTGAAAATTTGTTTGAAGCATTTTGCTTGCATTCTTTCAAGAAAAATAACTATAATCATGGCGAAAACAAGGAGAAGGGGAGCCTTGGCGCGACGGTAAAAGTTGTCGTAATGTGATCTTAAGGTCATGAGTTCAAGGCGTAGAATCAGTCCATTGCAAAATGCAAGGTAAGGCTGCCTACTAGCGGCCCTTGTGGTAATTGGATCATGTTTGTTGGAGAGCTTGATCTTGTATACAAATCATCAAATTTCCAAATTTGTGGGATGAAATTGAAAATTTGTTTGAAGCATTTTGCTTGCATTCTTTCAAGAAAAATAACTATAATCATGGCGAAAACAAGGAGAAGGGGAGCCTTGGCGCGACGGTAAAAGTTGTCGTAATGTGATCTTAAGGTCATGAGTTCAAGGCGTAGAATCAGTCCATTGCAAAATGCAAGGTAAGGCTGCCTACTAGCGGCCCTTGTGGTAATTGGATCATGTTTGTTGGAGAGCTTGATCTTGTATACAAATCATCAATTTTCCAAATTTGTGGGATGAAATTGAAAATTTGTTTGAAGCATTTTGCTTGCATTCTTTCAAGAAAAATAACTATAATCATGGCGAAAACAAGGAGAAGGGGAGCCTTGGCGCGACGGTAAAAGTTGTCGTAATGTGATCTTAAGGTCATGAGTTCAAGGCGTAGAATCAGTCCATTGCAAAATGCAAGGTAAGGCTGCCTACTAGCGGCCCTTGTGGTAATTGGATCATGTTTGTTGGAGAGCTTGATCTTGTATACAAATCATCAATTTTCCAAATTTGTGGGATGAAATTGAAAATTTGTTTGAAGCATTTTGCTTGCATTCTTTCAAGAAAAATAACTATAATCATGGCGAAAACAAGGAGAAGGGGAGCCTTGGCGCGACGGTAAAAGTTGTCGTAATGTGATCTTAAGGTCATGAGTTCAAGGCGTAGAATCAGTCCATTGCAAAATGCAAGGTAAGGCTGCCTACTAGCGGCCCTTGTAGTCCACCCCTTCGCTGGACCCTGCATAGGCAGAAGCTTCGTGCACTGGGACTACCCTTATGGTGAAAACAACGGCATCTTATATATATATATATATATAAAGAAAAAAAGAAAAGAAAAGAAAGACTCCAGTGTGAGAAAAACAATATATATAGATTACATTATATACTTGAACGTAAATTACCAGCAATATTTCGCATATTAATTGAATAAGTTCATTTTCGTTACCAGAAATTGCTAAGGTACTTATTTATTTCTAAAATTAAAATAATAAAATCACCACTTATACAGTGTTCTAGGGATGGTTAACTGATGGAGAAAACAGATTTCCGGGCTTCTGGATTCTCGTTTTTTTCATTGTTTTGGAAGGGTGTCTGGATTCTTGTTAATTTGTTAGAAACAACCCAAAATCCATGACTAAAGGCTAGTGGGAGACGTGGACAAGCCAACCGCATTTGAATCACGCATGGAGGGTGCATGTGCGGTTGCCGGAAAATAGTCAAATATGCAAAAGAGAAGGTGCACAGGTGATCGTCAGGTAGCCATGACCAGTGGCCACGATAAGTGTGAGCAGGTATTCGAGTTTGCTCGCATCCTGGGCCAGCGCAATTTTATCTGGTGCCTTACATTCTGTAAAAAGTTATTTTCACATCTTAAACCCATGACTTCAATATCACACGATGACAACTCTACCAAATCTCGATGTTCTCGCACTAAATCAGACGTTAAGCTTTTCATGGTCTTTGTATCGTATATATATGGAAATAAGACATGCCATTTTACTTCTTGTGGCTCCATTAGATCAACAGGCATTGATCACTTGATCTGGATCATCACAATCTGGACGTTCATCTTTAATTACTAAATTCATTAGGGAACTGTTGGCAATTTTTTGTTCACAGACAGGCCTTTTTAGACATTACAAGATAATACAAGATTAATCAAGCAATATTTTCCCAGCCATCCATGCAGAAAGCCCTTTCCTTCAAAAGGAGTGTAAACCCATTTTATATATGATAAATTATTTTTTGTAAATTTTACCCACTGGTCATGTTAGGAATGGCGTAGATAGGCTGTACAACAAATTACATGCCTGCTGGATGTTTTTAGTCTATATTTTTTTTGTAAAAAAAATTACGATCATCCATCTTTACTACTTTTTCAAAGGCAGTCCAAACCAAGCGGTACGAAAACAGACAACCCAACATCCATGAATCAAAGCTATTTAGAAATATTAGAAATAGGCAAAACTGAAGGGGAGCTTTGGCGCAACAGTATAGTTATCGTCGTGTGACCTTTGAGGCTATAGTTTCAAGGCGTGGAAACAGCCTCTTACAAAATATAAGTTAAGACTACATGCTATTGATCTTTGTGGTCCGCTCCTTCCCCAGAACCTCCATGCAAGGGAGCTTCGTGCACGGGGACTGCTCTTTTGAAGAGAACCCTTGGTGCAACGGTAAAGTTGTCGTCGTAAGACCTTGAGGCCTCTTGCAAAAATGCAAGGTAAGGCTGCATATTATAGACCCTTGTGGTTTACCTCTTCCCCGGAACCCACATAGACAGAAGCTAATGAACTGCAAAATTTTCTAATTAAACACAAATTTTGTATATAATTTGATCATTTCTTATTTATTAATTATAAATATGATTACAAACTCAGATGTAAAAGAGCTGGCTAGTACATTCACAGTCTGGTTCTTTTCTCATTTCAGTCCCTAACACTTCCCAAACATGTGCCAGATATGCCGAGCATTTGCATTGCCGACTTATTCTTAAATCCATAGCGATATCACGGAACCTGCAGTGGCAGTCGAAGATTTCGGCTAAGGCAACGGAAGTAGCACAAGAATTTTGTGTGGAAGCACTGCGCGCCGGATCCGTCGGTACAACACCAGCAGCGTTTGCCACTCTTCTTGCACCTTGACTTCCTGCATAAGAAGAATTGTTTACTGTCTCCGATGCCTAAGCTTTTGTTTTCAGTGCCATTGCCTGTCACAAAATAATTACAAATTAAAAAAATTAATATAAAAATACTAGATAGAAGTGGTGAGAAAAAATTTAAAAATTCTTAATTTAACGAAATAATAATACATGTTACAAAGGTGAATGAAGGAATAAGATCTGTGTAGATGACTCCTAATCGATGTCGCTTTGGTTTATAAAGTTTAATGTCACTAGAAGATGGTTAAAGTTATACAAACCTTCGCGAAGAGCAAAGAGAGTTGGGAGGAGGAGGAGGAAAACAACCACGATTATGGGGATGAACTTGGCCATTGCATGAAATGTAATTTTGGTGTATGCGATGATATTTGCGGGATTTTATAGGGAATTGATGTTGAGGCTGCTTTGTTATAAAATTGGCACTCCCACGGATATCTTCCGTGACACGCTTCAATTAAGTAGTTGATAGGAATAGCAACATGTCACGGAAGGCTAACTTGTGCCTAGCAAAAGGAGTTGTGTACAAGTGCTGCCCGGATTTAGCATAGGTGAAACTGTGACCCTGTAACAAACAGGTGCGGGTAAGGCAGATTTTTAGCCTGCCCTCTCCTTGACTTGTGGGTTTTAATTTTCTGGCCAAGATGTAGAAGAAGTCTCTAATGTCATCCAATTGTCCTTATGATCATTTAACTTGTATTTTGTAAGAGGCTATTTCCACGCCTTGAACCCATGACCTTAAGGTCACACGACGATGACAACTCTACTGTTGCGCCAAAGCTCTCCTTCTTATCTGAGATTAGCTCATGTCCAGAATTTCAGGTCCATGGCAAGAAACGGGGCCTGTTCAAACGGAGAAGGAGATAGGCTCGAGCAGTGTATCCAATATGGTGTGGATATGATTTTACTCGGCCAACCGTTTGTGTGAACCACATTCATTGGAGTGTTCAAAGGGGCTAATCCATGCCCAACGACCAAGGACCCAAATCTAAAAATTGAAGGGAAACTGCTGCCAACCAAATTCGGTCCATTGGATTGGGTTTGAGTCTGCCTCTGATTTTGTTCCTCCAATACGGGGATTTATGTCTAGATGATCTTACATTGAGAAGAGCTAAACTACCAACAATGTGAAAATACTTAATTTAATCTTTGTACATTGATCCTCATTTAGTTTTGTGTGATCGATAGGTGCTGCTCAAACTAAAAGGAAAATTATATAGGATGACCATAATGCCAGTCATGCTCTATAAATCAGAGTGTTGGGCAATTAAGTGACATCATGCTCATAGAATGAGCGTCACAAAAATGAGGATGTTGAAATAGATGAGTAGATAAGAAATGATATAATTAGAAATTAAAATATTAGAGAAAATTTAAGGGTAGCACCAATAGATAACAAAATGAGGAAGATTAGACTTATATGGTTTGGACATGTCTAAAAGAGACCGAAAACGGCACCAGTTAGAAGGAGTAAGGCAATGCAAATAAAAGATTTTAAAAGGGCAAGGGCAAGGCCCAAAAGAACATCAATAAAAGTAGCGAGGAAAGATTTAAAAACTTTAGAATTAAAAGAAGCCATAATACTTAATAGAGAGGAATAAGATTCATGCGGCTGACCTTTAATTGAGATAAAGGATTGATGATGATGATGATGATGATGATGACGACGACATTGATCCCCATTTAATACTTACTTAATGCCATAATTAATTGGTCATAGTTACATTGAGGCCAAGTAACTCCAGTAGGTATAAGCTAAAAGGAGATATTGTTAGCTAAAAGAAAAT
Source organism: Warburgia ugandensis (assembly GCA_035236585.1). Classification (NCBI taxonomy): domain Eukaryota; kingdom Viridiplantae; phylum Streptophyta; class Magnoliopsida; order Canellales; family Canellaceae; genus Warburgia; species Warburgia ugandensis. Next base: position 2,902,797 of record CP141132.1, on the reverse strand, counting down.
TATATTCTAAATTATCTAACTATAATAAAATATACGATCGACCAACATTTATCGAATTTGAAAAAGAATCAAAAGGATCCTCTTATTTTTTGAACCCTCTACTATTCCTTTTCTTCCCTCTAAATCAACAAAAAGCCTATAATATGCAGCATTATCTTGCATTTTTTGTAAGAGACTGTTTTCACACCTTAAACCTATGACTTCTTGTTTAGACAACGACAACTCTCCCGTTGAGCCAAGGCTCCTCTTTTTACCACCTTAATATATGCACCTTTTTAGAGAACTTTTTATATTTTCTACAATAAAATGCTTTTTTATTTACTTATTTTTTAGAGTTAGATACACACATGTAGAGTGTGAAAGCTTTGTTAGACAGGTGAGGAATCACTTGTGTTACTGTTAGAAGGCTTTGGTGTCCATAGAAATCTTTGTCTAATTCGGCCGTCCTAGATGGCCAACGTATCAAAAGTCTCGTGCATTAGATATCTCTAAGACCTTGTTTTTTGGACCTTTTGTGTTGTAAAATAGAAAAAGATAGCAAACGTGGGCGTTCCCATGAGGCCAAATCACATTCAGACAAATACTGATTTCAACTTGCAAGTCAAGTATCTTGAAGCTTAAAATAAAATCCTACAGATTTTTTTGTGTTTTTTTTTTCCTGTTATTTTTAAATTTCGATATAGTTCCAATTGATTTTGGACTAGCATTGCTTATAAATCACATGGACGATAGGTTTGATGGTTGCAACGTATGTAAGGTGTTTCCTTTGAATTGGAGATTCGATCCAGTGGATAAAAAGGGTAGCCCAGTGCACGAAGCTCCCACTTATGCAAGAAAAGAACAACTTATATAAATTATTTTGACATTAAATCGGGGCTTTAAAAAGTTGGAGATTTCTTCAACAAATGTTTAATTATTCAAATATATGATCACGATAGAGATCGGTCGCATAACTAGATATCAGTAAAATATTATGGATTGCGCGACAAATTGTACTATAAACAAACTTAGATCACGTGTTAGCCAAAATTTATAATTATTTAACTTATAATCTACTCTATTTTGTGATATAAAATAGGTTTTGTTGTGGACTACGTATGCTTTGCACCACATAAAAAATAACTAATGTGCCCATTAATCCCGCTTTTAATTCGATAATCAAAAAATATTCGAGCAGCTAAAAGCATATGCTGGCACAGCTCTGTAGTCACCCAACTATTTATCTGCTTAGTTTCATCTAAGATGAGTCGTAAAAAAAAGAAGAGCCTTGGCGCAATAGTAAAGTTATTGTCGTTTAATTTTGAGGTTCCAAACTCGAGGCATGAAAATAACTTTTTACAAAAGTGCAAGATGACGTTGCATATTATAAATTCTTTGTAGTATTCTTTTCCCAGACCTCACATATGCAAAAACTTCGTGCAGCAAACTGTGCATTGGTCGGCTCACGTAATGCAAAAAATATAAAAATATAATTTGATATTTTCTGACTAATCAGTGGGTAGCGACGCCTACTTATAAAATGCAAGCGAAAATTCTAAAACCGCGTTGACTTGTCGAGTTCGCGCATTGACTCGGTCGAGTTCTGAGTTGACGCCCTTTTGGAAGGATTGGGAATGTTTGAGCGATAGGTGGTGTTTGTGTAGTGTTGACAGGCTTTACAATACACGAGCCAAAGACCTGCCATGATCCAGACCGCTCATCATCTGGGTCCCATCTTCTGCGTGCACTAAAACATCTCCATAGTGCGATCTAACCCGTTGTCGTTCTCTAACAGAAATTGTACCGTTCAAAATAATAAAACAGGAGGAATCATTAAGAGACTAGAGGATTAACATCATCCGATCGTAAATATTTTTCATGTGATCCAATTACAGTTCCGATCAGCACAAATACGGGCCCGTCACGTACATCGAAACCTACGCCTCCATCTACACGACCAAGTACCATACAGGAGCTCGGTCAGTGTCTGAAAAGTACTATTACTATGTTCAGCCACATGTGGCCCGCAAAATCATACACCTTTATTTTGGAGGCCCACAAAAAGGTTGAATAGCTACATTTGTGGCCACTTGCCGCTAAGGTTGTACATAGACCATAAGTTAGGCGCGAACAAATGCCGGATTATCTGACACAGACGCCGGGATCTGACCCAGCAACTCAAAAGCTCGCCTTCTTCAACGAACTCACCGTAACCGCCGTTCCCAACGCCGAGCTTCCGAGCTCGACCTCAAACGAGTCATACCGTCGGAAAATCTCCACCACCAAAAGCCTCGCCACCAGAACAACAAAATCCTTCCCCGCACATTGCTTATTGTCGACCGTCGGATTCTCCGTCTCGGGACCATTCGACCACAGCACGTGCTTCAGTAGCTTCTCTCCCTCCCCCACAAACCGATCTGCCACGAACTCGTCGCCCTTCTCGAAAATCCTCAGATCTCTAGTAGCGAACGGCTGAAATCCGAACAACATTTCGCCTTTCTTTACTTCAAATGCGCAATCGTGGCTATCGATTATCATATCCTTCTTAGCTTTTCCATACTGGTAAGGCACCGGCGGTTCCAACCGGAATGCTTCGTAGACGACCGATTTCATCAACGGCATGGATTCTAGAGCTCTCATCGTGACCTCCCCGCCGGTGGATTTGAGGACACCCCGGATTTCTTCGGCCAGTTGGAGTTGTAAAGTGGGCCCAGCTTGGCCGATGCATTTCATGATTGTGGGGAAGAAGATCTTCATCCCACCGAAGGAATTGAAGCAAGTTGCGAATAGGAGATTGTTGCAGGCTTCTTCTTTGCTAATACCCAATCTAACTGCTTCTTCGAGGATTGGAGTTGAAGACGTGTAGAAGAAATTGTAGAGTTTCTGGTAGTCTGATTTGATCAGAAATGGAGGGAGAGGGAAGGTATGCAGTAGCAGTTCTTCTATAAATTTGGGCAACCCAATGGTTAGGATGGGACCCAATTGAAACAAGACCCACTTTCCGATCAATCCTGGAGCGTCAGATCGCAATTCGGTATCAGCCGGATTCGTTCCATACAGCGATTTTGCAAGGAAATTGAAGCTAGCTTGATCATTCAACCCTCCAAAACCAGCTTTCCCTTTGCTAGCAACCTCTTTCTCAAGATCATCAAACAGAGTTCTGAAGCTGTTGTGAAATTCTGGGATAACCTTGTCCCGGCGAGATTTGAGAAGGAAAAACAGGAGTTGTTTGAGCTTGGCGTGATTGGGTTCTGAAGGATCGAGGTAGGATAATACCCGGTAGCCACCGGTGAGCTCCGTCGACGGCATAAAAGTTCCGACAAAGAGATCACGTTTTTCCACTTTGGAGACGTCGAAGAGTGTCGGAAAACTGACAGCATCGAGGAGTGCGACGACTTTTGAGCCCGGCGAGATGAACGGTCCCGGTGGCATGTTGGTCCGGAAGACAGTGGATTTATGTCTGGAAATGCGAGAAGTAAAGAAGTCGTCTCGGCCTTGGTTGTAGAAGTAATCGTAGCGATCTTGCAACGGGCCGATGAATGGGAGGCCATAGTCGCCGGGGATTTTTCTGACGGGCAGTTTTGGGGTGGTGGTGGGAGGAGAGGGTCTTTCAGATACGGATGTAGTGATGATCGGACGGTGGAGGGTGCGGGATCTGGTGGCGTTTGGTTTTGATCGGAGTTGCAGAGGAGGAGGGACGAAGAGAATGGAGGAAGACATTTTCTGAGGGTGGCAGGGGAAGAGGAGAAGGTGTGGGCGGGGGGTAGTTTGGGTGAAAGATTTATCTTACCAAATATATAGGGGGTTTATGGACGGAGACGGTGGGGGTCGTGAAAGGCATGCGCCGCTGAATGGTCAGTGCCTCGAAGGGCCCACCTTTAGATTCTCCTTTGCATTCAGACGCTCATCTGGTTATTCTGCTTTTTATATCTAACGGCTTAAACGATGCGAAAATAGGTCAATCCTAGTCTCTGAAAACTGTAATCAACGCTGTTGATAACGCAAACAGATGAGTTTTTAATTCAATTCCCAAAAATACGGATTTTAAGATTTTATCATCCTCGCCAATCATCGTGATCTTTGTTGGGGTGATTAGATGAGCGGACTGGATCAATTAAAAGAGGAGGTTTCATCCAACAGTGTGGCGCTTCTATAGCAGCACCTTAGAGGCCGCTTCGCCCATTTAGCGTTCCCCTAGCCTAATCTTGCCTCTCGCTTTATGTACTACTGTGGATAGGGACCAAATTGGAACGTGGTGACATAAGAGTGTAGTTCTAAGGAGCACTCAAACATTGTAGCTCACCCGGTCATTTGGGAGGAAGGGGCTACAAAGGCGAGTGTTTCCCTTTCTTTCCTAAAAAAAGACCTTTCCTCCCAACACCTAATGAATATGTGATCTGGATCATTGAAAATGTGGGCCCTACGTCTCAAGGATATGATAATGAGCTGATAGGTGATTGTTACCTGCTATTTTAGCCAAAGAATACCATGCATAAGTTTCTGCTGCTTTAGCCGTGAGAGGTCCCGCGGACTAGGGGTCTCTTCATTTCCAGGGGTAGCGTTGAATGATGACCACACGCGGTCCACTCTAACATGTCTGCACATGGTGCGAGCCTTCGAAAGTGGTCCGCGTAACAACAAGTAGACTTGGACCGTTACCCAGTAAAGGACCGACCATGGTCGGAATGTGAGAACATGTTCTAACTTGACAGTGGCCGTCCTGTTGCCACTTTTAGGAAAGTCACAAAGCTAATATTCAAATTGGATACATTTAATTCATTTGGATCACATGACAAATTACAGTAGAGAGGGAACAAGGCCTACCATACATTTTATGCTATTTTAGTTTTGGTTATTCGAATTTTATGTTAGTTCGTAATTAATCTAGGAATTATTTTATCTGTTTCTATTTAATCAAATAAAGAGTTCTGCTTTAACTAGGGGAAAACTCTTAATTCTAGTTTGTTTTACCTCAGAATTTCAATTAAATTTTTGTAATTTGTTTTTAGGATAGTTTCTAGTTCAATTGATGTTCTCAATCTTAAATTTGAGTTCTAAAATCAGATCTAAGCCATTATTTCTTAAATTTCTTAATTAGACTAGATCTCTAAAAATTTGAAGAATCTAACTAATTCATCTGTCAGATCATTAATCAAGGATATATTGAAGACACTAATAAAGTCTAATCAAAGTTTATGATACTAGAATTGAAAATTTGGACAATACTTAAGTTAGGAAAGTAGATTTTTCTTAATTTTTTTCTAGTTTTAGTTTTGGTTAAGGTTTTTTTTTTCTTTTTGGAATTAGACCTTTGGAATTTCACTATTAAATTGAATATGAAGTTTGATTTTTTTTTTATGTTAATTTTTTGTCAATTAATTTTAATTTTAAAATAATTAAAATTTATTAAAACTCCTTGTGGGATCGACCCATACTTACATTAGCTATACCATAATAGTCCATGCATTTGCGAAAAACATCAACAGGTAGCCTTAACGTCAGTATCTTGAGATTGGTGTGTGAGGCACGCTGTTGGAGGTATATGGCTAAAAATAATCTTGAGAGTTTGTCGCACATTGCTTGAGGAGATGAAACTTGAATAGTTATAAAACCTAGATATCCCTCTCGATATATACCCGTTTTCCCTACAAGGAAGAATAAAATTTGTGAAGCCTAAGGCTAATAATCTCATCCAAAGGTGATGAACACAAATGGTTCTCATCAAACCAATAAGCAATCACAAGATAGGGCCCATAATGATGAGCTGGCAATAGCAATTTCACAATCATTGGATACTTGTGGCCCATTTTCATTTGATTTGATAACTGCATCACCTATTCATTCTTTTAAACCTTTTCTAAAGACCTAAAATAAGTGATTAGATCATCCAAATGCATTGATTTGTCATGACTTAGCTCTCTTTGATGCGCCAAAGAGACATGACTCATATCTTCCAAAAGAATCCTCATATATAAAAATATGAGGCCTCGACTTTCTTCGAGCACCCTTGAGCTGACTCATAAGTACCAAGACTCCATTTTTAACCCATAAACGTCCAGCAAAGTAGACGCTAACCCCAGAACACTTTTCTAGAAGATCTAAGCCATTTATCATGTTTAGTGTAGAGAAAGTGAACAAGCCTCATGTAATCGATGCACTTGGATGATTCTAATCACTTTTTTTGGGTCTTTTAGAATTTAAATAAGAATAAATAATCTTAATTTTTGGCCCAAAGAAGTGGAATTTAGAAGCATCCACTGGACATGAAATTTATCTCTAGAAATCTAAGCCATTCTATATGTTAAATGACTTAGATTTACAACTATGGCCATGACTAAAAAAGGTCACTTTTGGGTATTAGGACACTTAGGAGAATCTACTTCTACCAGGAGTCTTCCAATACACTAAGACAAATAAGGTTTTGAGGACATCACATTTTACGGTCACTTTAGATGATTTGATCCATTTATCTTGTTCACCTTAACTAATATAGGCTACACAAATTTTTTTATGGCTATCTAATGCTCCGGCTGCTAGTTGTTTTAATTAAAAAAAGTGAGTAATCTTCGTTGAAAAACCTAAACGGGCATAGATAAAATCATCCAATGATCATAAATTTTGATTTCTAACCAATTTTAGACAAGCCATACATGATGAACAAATCAGATTATCTAAAATAGGGGCTTATCTATGGTAAAAGGGCAGCCCCGGTGCACGAAGTGCTTGCCCATGTGAGGTTTCAGAATAAGTCAGACTATAAGGACTTATAATAGGTAGCCTCACCTTATATTTTGCAAGAGGTAGATTCTACGCCTTAGAACCAATGACTTCAAGGTCACTCCTTTAGGCTTATCTACGTGTCACTTTTAAAGCCCGCAGAGAAATTTTCCTTTCTAACTACAAAAAGCTAAAATCTCTATGGGCCCACATTAGCACAACTCCTTCAGCCAAGCTTGTCAGTTTGTTTCAGCGAGAGGGTTTAGGGTTTAAGCGGGGAGGAAGAGAGAGAGAAACCCACATTTTACCCCGAAATGGAGTTGCAAACACTTTGCTCTTCCCATTTCCTACCCAACACCTTTTCGTCGTCATCCTCTTTCAAGAACACGGAGGCCAACTCCTTCAATTCCCTCGTCTCTTCTCCAACCGTAAGTTCAAAATTTTCTGTGTTTTTGTGGAGGTAACTGGGTATGTTTGTTATCGAAGTTTATTATGCTGACATGTTTGATTTGGAAATCTCAGGTTTCTATTGCTCGTGTCTCTCGATGCAAGATTTCCCAGAGCTATATCTTCTCTAGAAATGGGAGAATTCAATTGGGGCGGTCTGTAAAATGTATGATCTACTACTTACAACCTCTGAACTACGCTTGTTTCGTTGCTATTTGGTACTCTTTGGTCATTTTGTTGTAGTAATTGAATGCTATATTATACTTTTCTCAGGGCAAACATGGCTCAATTCTTCATCTCATAAGTCACCTAGAAGAAGAAATGAGATTTTCTATTTTCCCAATTCAGATGTAGGAAACATTGCTAGCTCGTCGGGGTCTGATCAAGATGAAACATCGAAATTTCCGGATAAGACAAATGCCAGTTTGGCAGCTGATAAAAAAAAAGTTTTCAGTCTTAGTGAACCCTTTCGTGGTAAATCGGGTTCTGTTTCATTTTGTGGTTTGACTCACCAACTAGTAGAGGAAGGGAAATTGGAGTCGTCGCCTTTCAAGGAAGGCACAGGTTCATTCGTTTGGATTTTGGGTCCTATCGCTTTGATATCGTCGTTGATACTTCCACAGTTTTTTATCAATAATGCTATTGACGCGGTTTTGGAGAATGAGATCCTTGCAGGTATTTAGAAATCTCTTCTTCCTTTGACATGTTTGGAGGTTACTCAGCGATTTTTTGTGCAGCTTGTACACACCTCTGTAATTGATGGTTGAAGATATCAGTTGAGGATTTGGATACTTATCGGCGCACTGATTTGTGTTACCTTGCTTACAGATTACTGCTTTAAATGATCCTTGGTGTGTATAGTTTGTGGCCAATAGTACTCCTGTTTTCTTTTTCATATAAAGTTGGAGTATCAATATTATTAGATAACCACATATTTTTGGATTGTCAATATTATTAGATTGTTGAACAGTGAGTTCATATCTTGTCCGTTTCTTGTCATGTGTGTTGGTTCTGTAGAACTCTAGGCAGTGGTTCTTCCTGTGGTTAGTTGCAATCCTCCCAACAGTATGTCAACTTTTTAAACTAGACAAAAATTTAAACAAAGAACATGAAAGATTGTAAAGTGCCTAAGTGACCATAGAAAAAATTGAAACAACCAAAAGAGAAATGTGAATGGTGATTCCATTCTATTAGACTCCGATTTCTATGAAGAAAGTAAGATTGCCATCTGTAAGGAGAGTTCAGTAGCATTACCAGCTGCATGTATCTTCCGGAGAAGTTCTATGGTATATAATTGGATGGACATGGGGGAGCTAAGAATGATACTGATGTCCTCGACATGAAAAATGATGACACTGCTAATAGTCTGGGTTTCATCGCTTCAAACTGTAATAAACTGATATCCATATGCATAAAATGTATCTGACATGATTTAACAAGCTTCTGATCTTTATGACCTCTCTGCAGCGTCATTTGAAAAGAAAGAAAGACCCAACAGCAGTTGGTGACACTGGTTAAGCTTTCCTATGTCTGCTGCTATTTTTTTTCCTCATCCTCATGACCTCATGGTGTAAGTTATGTCTAATAACCGTAAGCATATTCTTTGGGCATGGTGGTTTCCACTTTATCGGTGGTTCTACTTAATGAGTAACTGTTGGTAAATGGCTGTAACTTACAGGACAATTGTGCAGAGACCACCTGCATCTAAAGTAGCTTTGGGATAAATTTCTCTCTCGAGATTTGTGCCTCATTCTTTTAGCTTCTCTCCAAAACCAATAGCTAATTATTAAGACACGAACATGATGCTTATAAACTCATGCATGATGAACCCTCTTAAAGCAAAAAACGGTTCACTTGAACAAGTCAATGATTGATCTAACAAGTCTTCAAAGACTTTAGAAGTCAGATGAGTTGTTATGGATGGAACCAAGGGCACTTAGGCATATGATTTAGACAATATGTTCTCAAACATTCGTTTCTTTAATCTTTATATGGATCAAGAGATGACATACTTCCTTGTACTACAACTTTTAAGTGTGAAAGTGGTCCATGTAAACTAGAAGTGAAATGTGGAAGTATAGAAAGTATGGTAGGCACATGCTTATTCATATGATAGGCACACAATTATACAATGCCAATGAATAAGCATGTGCCTCTAAACAACCCTCAAAACTGAACTAGATAAAGCAATATATGATACATTATTCATGCAAATTTTACTAACAAACAATCAATTTAATAAATATGATGGAACAGAATAGAAGGTTGGTTGAGACCCTAAGAGGTCCGAAGTTAGCGGGAACAGCTGAAGTTATTCACCGTGGAGCTCTACTGGTTACTAATATTGACACGTGCATATGAAGCTATGTTGTATTTTTGGAAGATTAATGGATGGCCATGAGATTTCCCTTTTGGAGTTTAGCTTACTTTGATCATGGTCTAGTCATATTTACCATGGTTTATCATTTCTTATCCAATCAACTATGCCATTTTCGTTGTGTTAATGCTCAATTCTCTTGTGAGTTTTCTGCTTTTGGCAAACTTCTTGTAGTTACTTGCATCAAATTGACAGTTGGTGGAGTCCAATTTTGTTTGAAAAATCCTGGTGGGTCTAAAAATTGTCATTGGTTCACAGCAAACAAATAATTGATTGGGATAAGGTGTTATCAAACACCAGATTAATTGTATTGGGATTGTAGCTAATTGGACACGTTTTTGTGGAAGATAATAGCATCAATCCCTTTCACTGACGGGGTTGTTGTCCTATGATTTTGTATCAAAGATGATGTTCAAGTAATGGCAAAGACTCATGAGGATTATTTGTTTGGGAAAAAAACAGTAATGAGAAGCATGAAGTATGAAAACCTGGATTCCTTGATGAATTGCATTTAGAAGTTCATCTACAGAAGATCAAATATATGATCTTCTAACAGAGGATATAAGTACTACTGTTGGTCTGTTGATATAGATTAAACCATATGTAAATGGTAGTGTTGATTAAGAGATACTTGTATAACCTCCGAGGACCATCATAGATGAGGCATGTCAAGTATCTAACATCTTTGGGACAAGATGTACCTTTCTGAAATCTATGTAACGTTTCCACTGTTCCAGTTATTTCTTTTTCTTGTGATGACTTTTATCAGGGAACATTCTTTTTTTGTGGTGTCAGTTAGAGAACTAGTTTGTTGAAGGGCTCCACTGACCAACATTTAGCATCTGTAACCTGATGGTTAAGATCTGGATACCTCGTTAGGTATGAATGTACTTTCCTTGTTTTCCATTGACCAAATGCAGCTTAATTCCTGCAGTAATCTTGCCCTTCAATATACCACAATGTGTCATCTGTTCCAATGGAGGAGGCGCTTGTTTCAGTTCCCTCCTCCACTTGAAATGCTTTGGCAGTTGATTCAGGGTGTTCTGAGACTTCTGTCTATACTAGTGAAGTTTAGTTGTGCTTGCTATTGAATAGCACTTCTGCTCCTGTTAGCTCTGAGCGCATTATTATTGGGGATCATCTGCAGAGGAACTTGAATCATTCTTTTACCTTTACTTTTCAAAAATACATCTGATGTTATTTGATGATTTTAATAGTCTCCTGGTATTTTATATGACCTGAGCTCTTTTCCATGGCTATACACATTATGCAGATGTAATAATCTCTGTTTCTTCTGAGGCCTTGTTTTATGCTGGGTTAGCAATATTCCTTCGTGTCACGGACCATGTGCAGCGTCCTTATCTCCAGTTTAGTCCAAAGCGATGGGGCCTCATCACGGGTCTCAGAGGATACTTATCTTCTGCCTTCTGCATCATGGGCTTCAAGGTGTTTGCCCCTCTCTTGGCTGCCTATGTAGTTTGGCCGTCGATTGGCCTAGCATCCATAGTTGCAGTGGCTCCATTTTTGGTTGGATGTGGTGCTCAGTATGTATTTGAGATGCTGCTTGAAAAGCGTGGATCATCATGTTGGCCACTGGTGCCAATTATTTTCGAGGTATATTGCCCATATCCCGCATAGCAGCCCTCACTGCTCTGACTTAAGCCGTGTTATGGTACTTACATGATTGTTCGACTTAATTTGGCAGGTTTATAGACTTTACCAATTGAGCAAAGCAGCAAATTTCATTGAGAGGTTGATGTTATCATTGAAGGGAGCAGCCAAATCGCCTGAGTTGGTGGAGAGAAGTGGTGCTTTGGTTTCCATGTTGGTGTTATTCCAAGTTCTTGGAGTCGTCTGCTTATGGTCCTTGACAACCTTCCTTCTCAGGTTATTCCCCTCAAGACCTGTAGCTGAGAAGTACTGAGTTTTGTAAATATACTGTATATTTGACAGCATTGCAGTTCTGTTGCACCATACTCGAGAAGTCCGAAGAGCAATGTACTATCTTCCGACTGCTTATCTGGATTTTCTGACTGCAATTTTGTTCCTTCAAATAGAACCCTTCACCATAGTTGGTAGTTTCATTGGATGGAGAATGATATTGGTGGTTGGTCTAGCTGATATGCAAGCGAAAGAACATGATCAGTTACCATGCATCAAGGATCAGTTGATGCGTCTCTCATCTGTTGGTTAGACTTGTGCTTTCTTCAGTGTTCCTGCATGTTGACTTGTACGGGGCATTTCGACAATCTCTGGATTGAACTATCGATAAATACTGATTTTCTTGCTATTTTAAAACGGCAGCTTGATGCATGAAGCTTCATGGATGTGAGGTCCGGACAAGGGGTAGACTACAAGATGTCTTTAGTTTGTAGTTTATCTTGTATTTAATAACTATGATCTATAGTATGTAGTTTTACCTTGCATTTGGACCACAAACGATTTATAGTACGAGCCTTATTTTGTATTTTTACAAGAGGTTGGCCAATGACCCCCACGTCACATGGATTTTCTTGCTATTAGCAGCCTAAAACAAGGGGCAGCCCTGGTGTATTAAGCTCCTGCCTATGCGGGGTCCAGGGAAGGGGCGGACCACAAGGGCTTGTAGTATGTAGCTTTATCTTGTATTTTTTATAAGAGGCTGTTTTTACACTTTGAACCCATGACTTCAAGGTCACATGACGACAACTTTTAGCAATAAGATAATTGTCGATGATAGGTGTACATCCAAAAGTTTTAATTTGAGTGCTCCGGATTTGGATTTCTAGTAAACGAAAAATACAATTTAGAGTATTTGTACGAAGTCTCATAACCATAGTGGACTCCACTAGAAAGTACATTTTTAAGATTCCAGAATCATCCAAACCGCAAGTTCTTTTAGCTTATGAGACATCCAAAACGATATCAATCGAATGAACGGATCGGATCCCCTTCATTTAAAAGGTTGGGCGCTTTGTATCCAAGCGCTTATCGAGAATATACCTTTGAATCGAACGACTTGGATCACCAACCCTCTGGGACCCACATGTACTCCCTACAGTTGCCGATTAGCGGACGCACTGGAAGGCACAAGAGCACGTTAGACAGTAGCCTTTATCTACTAACCTACACTGGGTTAGAGATTCTCAAAAATTGCTGCTTGTATCGTTTCTCTGCTTGTCACAAAAACAAGCAGGAAAGATGCTGCCGCAGCTGGCAAAGAAGGCCATTACTGATAATCCCAAGAAGCTCGCAGAGCTGATTGACCTTGTAAATCTACCTTCCAAGCTTCGAGAATTCGTAGGTCAATCTCAGATTTCTCGTTTGGGTTGTTTCATCCGCGTTTGGTCCTACATCAAGACCAACAATCTCCAGGTTTTCCAACTTCATCTTTTCTTCCTTCTCCATATCTGCTTTCCGTGTGCTTTTGGTATTGGTATGGGTTCATTTAGTCCCTTTGTAAATCTGTATTCATTGCTCGATTATAGATATCATCATGGATTGGATGAGAATAGGAAGCCCATGTTTTTAATGCAGGAAATGCTTGAATTTTGTATTTTTTCACTTGTGTAGTTGGTGGGATATGTTCTGTATTGAGTTTAATCTTGTTGGAGTTGAACTTAGTGAGTGAGTGCTGTTTTGCTGGTATCTAGGCCTGGGTTCCTTTTGGAAGTTGGAGTTCTACAGAAAGGGCTTATGATGGTAAGGCCAAAGATACTTCTTTTTTCCTTTTAGGAAAATGTGAATCTTGCAATTTGCAGATAAGTAACAAGCAAACTTTTTGCTACTAGAGTTGTATTTGTTGTTGAGAGGTTTGCATTTTTAGTAATGTGTTCATCCACGCAAAATTTTTTTTAAGCGGTTTGGCATTCTTCCTAAATCCCTTTTGGTATGGGTTTATTTCTCTCTTCTCCTTTACCTCTCTCTTCTTCTTTCTTCTCCTCCCTGGTTGTCTTGTTCATACTTTGATTCTTCTTTTGTTGCTTTGCCTGACTTACACCTTCGTCATTTGAAAAGATGACCAAAAAGTCATGGAGCAAGGCAAAATGGATTTCTCATTGCAGATTGCGACATCCATATCAGCTTCCTAATCGAAAGCTTGCATAAACTATGTTCATCTTAACGTTCAAAATTAGAAAAGTAAAGAAAAAGAAGGAAAGAAAAAAGCCTATTATCTACCCGTGGATAAATTCACACAATAAAACTAGCCTTTTGGCTATGATATATAGAGAAGAAAGCTTCAGAAGTTTTCACAATCTGCTAATGGAGAAGATAACCCAATGATACATAGTGGCTAAGTTGACTTGAAATTGAATGTGGTAGAGTGGATGCTAATGATGAAGATAACACAATAAGACACTAGCTAAATTGTATAGCAACTTAGTGCAGCACCAAACTCTGCCTATGTGGTTTTAGTTCTATATTGTTTATCACAGTCGGTCTTAAGCTCGGATAAAAGAGAAGGGTTTTGGTTAGGTGCTAACTAGCAAGTAAAACTTTTGGCAAACTCCATGCATGAATCAAATTTTTACATCCCTCAAGGTAGGGCGTTCTCTGCAAGCGACACGTTGCATTGTATTTCGGATGTAGTGGAAAATGGACAAGGGCTATAGTGTGTTCCTCTAGAAGCAACGCGTTGCATTAGATTTTGGGTCCAGTGAGAAATAGACAAGGGCTACTAGAGTGTTCCTTTGTGATCGAAGCATTGCATCAAAACTCAGGTGCAGTGGAAATTAGGTATTGGTTCCAACACTGTTCAAAAAGTACGAGGGTAAATAAGTTAGCTCAAGAGCTATAGTGTGTTCCTCTAGAAGCAACGCGTTGCATTAGATTTTGGGTCCAGTGAGAAATAGGCAAGGGCTACTAGAGCTCCTTTGTGATCGAAGCATTGCATCAAAACTCAGGTGCAGTGGGAATTAGGTATTGGTTCCAATGCCGTTCAAAAAGTACGTGGGTAAATAAGTTAGCTCAAGAGAATAAGATTTGTATCACCACATGGAATATAGGCACGTTGACACATAAGAGTTTGGAGTTAGTAGATACAATGAAACGTAGGAAAATCAATAACACTTGTATCTACGAAACCAAATGAAAAGGGGCTAAAACTAGAGAAATCGATAGGTATAAGCTCTGGTACATAGGAAAGGACAATAATAGAAGTGGCTTAGTGATAGTGATAGATAAAGAATTAAAGGATAAAGTTATAAATGTTAAAAGACCCAGTGATAAAATTATACTAACAAAACTTGTTCTATGAGAGAAAATCATAAATGTTATAAGTACATACGCACCACAATTAGGGTTAGAAGATAGAATCAATAGACAGTTTTGGAAAGATATGAAAGGAGTCATGTAAACAATTCCCAACACAGAGAGGATATTTATAGCAGCAAACTTTAATGGTCATATAGGTAAAGAAAAGGAAGGATATGATAGGGGAAACTATCCTTGATTTTGCTTTGGTATATAACCTATCTATAGCAAACACATACTTTAAGAAAATGGATGATTACTTATTAACCTTTAAAAGTGGATCCTATAAAGGTTAAACAGATTTTTTTCTAGTTAGGAATATTGAAAGATCAATGTGTAAAGATTGTAAGATGATATTCGGTGCGAGTCTAATCTCATAACAGAGGTTAACGATTATTTATATCTACACTAAAATATGAAAGAAATGAAATGAACTCAATAGGTGTCCAAAAATTAAGTGGTGGAACTTAAAATGAAAGAATATAACATCATTTACAAACAAGTTGATGGTAGAAAAAAACTAGAACAATGAAGCAGAAGTAAGCATGATGTTGACTGATATGACTAAGTCCATTAAAAAAAGTGGCCAAAGATGTTCAAAAAGTATATAAAGTTAAAAGGCAACCAATAAAGGAAACTTGGAGGTGGAGTGAAAAAGTGTAAAAAGCTATTAAAGAGAAACATATATGTTTTAAAGCATAACAGAAGACTAAAAATAACAAAAACTTTAAGCAATATAAGAATGCTAAAAATATTACTAAAAGAGTAATAAGTGAGGTTAAACTCAGGGCGTATGATGATCTCTATAATAGATTAGGATAAAGAGAATGTGAGAAAGATGTGTTTAAACTTGCAAAGTAAGAGCACAAAAGAGTAAGGACTTAGACCATGTTAAGTGTATTAAAAGTGATGATGAAAGGGTACTAGTAAAAGATGACGAGGTCAAACAAATGTAGGAAAGTTACTTTAAAAAATTACTAAATGATAATTACCCTAAAAATAAAGAGATTGAAAGTACAATAAATCCAAGTAACATTGGACATCATAGATATGATCGTTGGATGAGAATACTTGACATGAAAGAGTCCTTGAAAAGGATGAAATCAAGAAAGACCCTAGAGCTCGATGTTATAACAATTGAGGTTTTGGAAGTATATAGGAGACACTAGTGGAGTTTGGTTGGCAAAATTATTTAATAAGATCATAAAATCTAAGAAAATGTCGGATGAATGAAAGAAAAGCTTTATTGTACCAATTTATAAGAATATACAGAGTTTCACTAATTATTGGGAGATCAAACTTATAAGTTATACCATGAAACATTTGGAAAGATGATTGAGAAGAGGTTATGATGTGAGACGAGTGTATTGGAGGAATAGTTTGGTTTCATGCTCGTGTGGTCTACCATGGAAGCTATTTTCCTACTTAGACAATTGATATAGAAATATAGGGAGAGAGGAAAGGATCTCCGCATGGTCTTTATTGACTTAGAAAAAGCTTATAATAGGGCCCCTAGAGAGTTAGTATGATGAGTGTGGGGCAAGAAAGGGATTTCACGGGAGTATATAGACATAATTAAGTATATGTATGAGAAAAATGTAACAAATGTGAGGACCACTAGCAAAGAGACTGGTGATTTTCTTATAACTATAGGATTGCACCAAGGATCGGCATTGAGCTCATATCTTTTTACGCTGGTTATGGAAGAATTAACAAAACATCTATAAGATGAGATTTCATGATGCATGTTATTTGCAAATGATATAGTTACAAGGGAGGGCATAAACACAAAGATAGAGTTATAGAGAGATGCATTAGAATCGATTTAAAATTAGCCGAACTAAGATACAATAAATGGAATGCAATTTTTGCAAGAAGAGTGGGAGTGGAGCACCAGTAAAGATTGACGATCAAGAAATCCCCTTAAAAGACCACTTTCGATACTTGGGATCGATAATTTATGAGAGCAGAGAGATTGAGAGGGAGGTTATCTAGAGAATCCAAGTGAATTGGAGTAAATGAAGATGTGCCTTTGGGGTTTTGTGTGATAGGCGAGTGTCACTTAAACTGAAAGGAAAATTCTGTAGGATGGCTATAAGGCCGGCCATGCTGTATGGATTAGAGTGTTAGGCAGTTAAGGAATAATATGTGCCTAGGATGAGCGTCTCTGAAATACGGATGTTGAGATGGATGAGTGACAAGACAAGAAAGTAAAATTAGAAACGCAAACATTAGGGAAAACTCTGGAGTAAAACCAATAGGTAACAAGATGAGGAAGATTATACTTAGATGGATTGGACATGTCCAATGGAGACCAAAGACATAACCGATTAGGAGTGAGATGATCCAAGTCTAAGTTTCTAAAAGGGCAAGGGAAAAACCCAAAAGGACGTGGATAGAAGTGGTGAGAAAAGATTTAAAAAACTTTGAGACTAAATGAAGCCATGACACTTAATAGAGAGGAATGAAGGAACAAGATTGATGTGGCTAACCCCCAATTGGGATAAGATATTGATGATGATGATGATGAGTGCAGTGCAATGGAGGTGAGCTGTTGGTAGAGTCATCAAGATGAAGTTTTATGTCAATGGTATGATAGCTGTTTGGTTTTTAAAGCTGATATCAACCACCCATGGTGGTGATGAATCACTTGAGAAGAAACGATAGCACCTTTTTAGTCTGCTTGTGGCTCTTGTAAGTAAGAGGACGTGGAAGCTCAAATATGGTGACATTTAGAACTTCAGAATGTACCTCAAATGGATCCAGTTGCTTTTTGTTCTTCAGCTCTGAGTTAACTGACCCTCATGGAAGCATCTGTTGGTGGCATATGGTGAAATTTTTTAATGCTTTAGAGTTGTGCTAGTGCATCGTTCAATTGTAAGTAGACATTGCTGGAGTGTTCGAAGTGATTCATCACTACATCTGATTACCTCTTTAATTTGTTTGGCTTGGGAAGCCTCCCAAAGGACAGAATAGCTATTCTCTGATAAGAGAACTAATGACTTATGAGAGGCAGTTCATGATCTCTGCCTAGCTTTTGCACTGAGAGAAAAGGTGAATGCATGTCTGCAGCTTGAAAATTCTCATTTATAATATTTGAAAAGTTTCTGCCTTGCCTCACAACCAAGAGGTTGTGGCCCTTGTGGGTTCAAGACTGCTGATTACCTACCAAAACGAATATTTGAAAAGTTTTTTTTAAAAAAAATGGCTACTATGGCTTTCACTTCGCATAGAACCACTTCAGAGTTCCAACCTTACTGAGGAAAAGGATTCTGTTGGATTTACTCTGGCAAATTTCCAACAATTCAAGGATCTTCTAGTAGTTGATGGTCTTGACCACTATGTTTACAACTAGAAGATGGATATAACTATTTACTAAGTGCACTGGAATGTATTTTAATGTATTTTACAAGGGCAAACATATAATTTGTAATTTTCCTCTTTAAGCGTAATACAAGAAACATAACTCATGCTGTGTCATATGGTTTTTGAAGAAGTTTATCCTGTAACCAATCAACTCATGAAAAGGTTGTCAACTTTTAACCGAAAACCCTTTGAGGGAAAGCCTTTTCTTATTGCTCTGTACCCAAAAGTTGTTTTCTCATGTTGGTTTATGATTTCAAGATGTAGGAGTCTGTATCATATTAGCTTACATCGTTATGCTCAAAGGTCATACATATTATACAAGAAATAATTGCTAGATTTTAATAACTTCTATTTTGAATATTCCTGTGCTGTATATGAGTAGTCTGATTGTTTCATTCTGACGATTCTTCTCTTCCTTTGGAAAAAATTGCCAGTTTTTGACAAAAAATGTTGGTTTTTTTTTTTTTTTTGCAGGATCCAAACAACAGAAATATAGTAAATTGTGATGATAAGTTGAAGGGCATTTTATTGGGTAAGCCTCAGGTTGAGCTAGCTGAACTTCCAATTCTTATCAAACTCCATTTTCCCAAAGAATCCAAGTAGATGTAAGTACCTTCTCTTTCCAATAATATTCTGTCTTTTCAGAAGAAATATCTGTGCTCTCCATCTGTTCAGATTTTATTGCACGATGCTTTCCATGGCTTTTCATATTTCTCTAACAACCTTCAATCCTTTTATCAATGCACTCATTGAAGAGTTACCATTGATGCACTATTGGTCCCCCCAGATGACTGTTACCATGATCCAAACTGTTCATTGACAACCACAATGCATATGCCATAGCTCCATACTCATTTGTATGTTTATCAATCCACTCATTCATTTACTTGTGTAGGCATGATAGGCAAAAAATAGTGGAGATAGGGACCAAAATCAGCGTGTGAAGATCTCTTGATCAGATGATTCCTTTAGTGGATCTCAATTCATTGCAACACCATAAACAATAGGCTTTATATTTTTTATGTTTGTGCTAATATAAATGTGCTGTGTGGTTTTGTTGTTGTGTTACCATACAGGAAATGATTGGGTGAACCCTTCATAATTAGTATGAAAATAATGCTGGACACAAATTTCCGATCACATTAGTTATTCTTTATTGCTTTAAGCTTCAAATTTCCGACTTTGACAAATTTGCAAGATCTTCAATGATGTACTCAAGTATTTTGGCGTATGTAAAAATGTAGATATTGCTAAATCAGTCACTTTAGACTCGGAGGCATAGGATTGCTACTAGCTAAGGTTGATTGTTCTTGGACCCGCTATTCCTAAAAATGCGAGGAGATTTGTTCTGTATGACAGTATTACTGGTTGACCTATCAGAGACCTGTTCTCCACTTTTAATGAGAAGGCAGCTTCTAGGCCCCATCTACTACTAGACTATGGTTATATGAGGTTAACCTATTGCACCACTGTGGTTTTAAAACTATCTGACACATAACTCTGCTTGAGATCTGCAAATGCAAATTGCCAAAAGCAGACATTTCTGAGAGCGTTAGTTATTCTTGATTTCTCTGTATCTCACTACAACCATTTATTCTTTGCCACTAGATTTGCTAACTGGGTGTGCTTTGCCGCATTGGATTGGGGTTGTTCAGGCTGCATCGTCCTTTCTTGTTATTTGTTGGATTAGGTAAAACGGAAGAAAAGAAATTCTTTCTGAGTTATGAGTAGATTCTCGAGGGAGACAGGGCACTCAACGAACCTAGCCAATTGCACGAAATTAGAGGAAATGAAATTCCAAAGAAAGCCAAGTATGCTAGATGAACCTCATTAAGTGGGTATGAAGCCTTAAAGGCAGACAAAGTGGGCTCCTTCCAGAGCTCATTGTGCAATTGTGTAAGTATTGGTAGAACTTTCTGTTTATCAGAAGGAAAAAAGGGAGATTCCTTAGAATTTTTTTTATTTATCTGATATACTGAGAGGCTTTAGCATTCCCTATTGACCTTGAAAAATTAGAAAAGAATGCTGATGCTATCTGTGCGTATGCAGGAAAGCTCCGCTTATAGAAACCATATTAAAGTATACAATCATTCATCAATTTTTTGTAGTTCAATTATTGAAGCTTATCTGATCTAATTGAACCCAGTTATTTATGTCTAAACGGAAACACTTTGAATATTCTGATTGACAATGTTATCTGTGATCGCAGAAAAGCTCTGACCAACAAAATGGATAAAGAATGGGTTCAGTCTGGCTCGTTGATTATCTACAGTAGGAAGAACTGTGAAAGCAAGGTCTACACTACAGTAAATCAAACCATCAACGAACAGTCACACTTCAGATAAGTGCTTTGACTCCTAAAGCAGCAGTAGTGAGATTATATTAGCAGCATGGAGGAATTGATGGATGTCATTTCTCATGGATGATGATGACTACTACTCAATACTATCGGAAACAATTTTAATTCCCATTTAAAGGGAATGCAACTTTGTGGTTTATGCTAGCGTCTTAAGTCTGCAAGTTGATTCTCTTATTACATTTGCACTGCAATCACTGAGGGCCGGATTGGCAAGGCTTAGATAATACGGCTTATTGGATTAAACTGGATCATTCCAGCATAATCCAGTAAACTGGATTATATGAGCTTTGTCATGCACTTGCCTTTTGGTTGGCTTTGTATTTGCGCCTGTCAAATACAATGGTTTCAGGCATTTCTCTAGTTAAAGGTGTTCTGCATTTATATCAATGGATTTGCTGGAAACCAGGTTTATTTGGGGGTGGAGAGTTCTGAAAGCATATCAAGCAAAGGGATGCTAATAATGGAAAACAGCTGATTGCTAATGCTACATTATTGGCTGGAAATATATGAAACATTGACTTCATGGAGAAAGGAATTCTCAAAGTATAGTGTTATGCACCTTGAAATTGAACTGAATCACAGACCCAAAATTGTATTAGAAAAAAGGGGCAGCTTGGTGCACAAATCTCATGCATATGCAGGGTCTGGAAAAGGAGCGGACTATGAGGGTCTATTATACGAAACCTTACCTGACCTTTTTGCAAGAGGCTTTTTCCACAACACGAACTTGTAACCTCAAGGTCACACGACGACAACTCTACTGTTGTGCTAAAAATAGATGTAAAATATTTGGATTGCCTTTTTGCTTTATTATATTCTATTTAAAAGATGTAAAACACTTTCCAAGGAGCATTCCTATTTTTAAATCAATTAAAGGTTTAGGTAATTTCCACAAGTTAAAGTAACCCCTTCCAAGATTGTTCTCAAATCTTTTTCAACTAAATGATAAGACTTCCTTGCCTTTAGCAAATAGATCCAGAGATACTTCTTGGAGAATTTGAGATTGTCCTTCTGTGGAGATTCCTTTCAAAATCCTTATTTTCATCAATAATAACAAGCTGATGTTGCTTGGATACAACTTTTTGAGAAGATTGTATTCTACGAGCTGTTTTGCACTTGAATAACAAACTGTGGATAAATTTATCCCTGAATTGTAATTTTCTCCCAAGGATATAGATAAAATCAGTTGAGAACACAAAACACAAGCATTTTAAGACCATTTATATATGACTGAATAGATATATCCATGTCTAAGGGCATCCAATACCTAGGGATAAGATTACCATCCCCGAACAACCTTGTCCCGGATTTCTTCTTTCTGTGCCAAACAGGATTGAAGGATTACGGAGGAGATCATATTGCTAATGACCAACCACTTAAGAAGTTGTAGTCTTTACATGGTTAGCCAGTTGACAAAGTTCATTGCGAAGTGTCACTAATAGTGGTTCTTGTTCAATGATCAAAATATTCATCGTGTAAGCCACGTGCAATGGCCAACAGATGTGGCGCAGTTAGTTGTAGACAACTGGATATCTCTCCTAAAATAAACTTAGTTGGCTTTCTCCTGAGCCCAAAATTAAAAGTCAGAAGATTGTGTGTGATTTGTTTTGTAATTCTTTGCTTGTAAAAAAAATTCAAAAGAGAAGAAGTCACATGCCACGCTCCAAGACCTCTCCGTTTGGACAGTCTTTAAGTCTACAGTGTCAAGAAATCAAGTCCGATCTATTATTTTAGACACCGACCCATCGATAATAAGGCTGAACTTTGCCATGTGAACAGCATAGAAAATCCTTTTTATAATACATGTGTGTGTGTTATAAAGAAGGGGAGCCTTGGTGCAATGGCAAATTTGTCGTTGTGTAACTTTGAGGTCACGGGTGGGTTCAAGGAACAGAAACAGCCTCTTGCCAAATGAAGATAAGGTTACATACTATTGACCCTCATGGTCCGTCCCTTCTCTGGACTCCGCATATGCAAACGAGATCATCCATGGAAGCCTTGATTCTTCTTGTATGTGACTGAACATGTCTTCCTACTATCTTGTTTAGATATCTAGAAGTGGTACCAGTCGTTGATTATCTTTTGCAAGTCATTATATTTAAAATATCTTATTGGAATCAGTGTTCAGAGTTAATTCTCGGGCATTTCTCAATATGTAGGTTCTCTTGATTGATTAACGTTCACGATTGACATTCCAATTGCTCCTAACATATTTTTTGTGCCAAAGGAGAATCTGTCAATTAGCGGCATCGATAGTCACCCTGCTTTACTAATATAAATAATTATCTAAGTTATTTTGTACTCAAAGTATAATAACTTCAAAATAAAATTTGATAGATTAGTGATTGACTCGTGCGAGATAAAAATAAAAAGATATTCACTTATTACAAGTCTTAGATGTAAGCCTATCTTTTTATGAAGGCATACCCGCTTTTGATAGAGAGAAGAAGTCCACACTTTTTTAAGGGTGGTGAAACTTCGTTGTATAGATTTGTGCCTTAGTATTGGAAATGGTTTCGGTAAGATATCAATTAAATTTCATATTCATTGGATGCTTTTGAACTATGCTCTCGTGATAAAAAAGTAGTGACCATCCACTCTTATTAGTTTTTTCAATGATCCAAAGCAATTAGCTAGGATTATTCAAATACATTGGTTAATATTGGTTCCCTATTTTTGGTAGGAAAAATATGATGAACGGCTTGGATCTAGAAAAATAAAAAATAAAATGCATAAACAAGGAATGGCTTCGACCTCTTCTTATAACTCAAAGCATAGTAAAACAGCTATAATTAACATCTCTCTCTCTCTCTCTCTCTCTCTCTAATGTGAAAGCTTGACCGAATCCCAAAGTGAGATGGGTTGATACATCAAAACTTAGGGACTGGTGGGGTCAAATCAATTTCTTAATCCAATTTTCCATACAATTTAGGATCATAACATACCACTATGCTTCTCCAGCCAATGTTCATAGTGGTCCATCTTGGGCAGGTCTGTCATACTTTGAACGAGGTAGCCCTCTCCATTTTTGTGATTGCTTTCACTTTGGTACTAACTTGCCGTTTCTACGAGTCATTTTGAACCTCAAATCTGGTAGTTGCTGTGATACTAAATGTTAATAACTTAACCAATATCCCAAAAACCCAAGAATTAAAGGAACATGTCAAGTCAATTTCTAAAACCAATGTCCCATATTATTGCGTGCCTCGTCTGCTCCACACTTCGAAAAATCCAATCTTGCTAGTATTTCCACCATCTCCTGTATTTGATGTCGAATTAGTATGCCCTTCTGAAACACTCTAAAAATACAACTTGGGAGCAACACAAAAATATGTTGGACTTGGAGGACCCATCGTGGGGGAGTTGTGAGTTTGGATTCCAAAGATGCCTTTTGAATGGAAACAAAGAATCCTTCTCCTTTCACACTTCTAAGTCTTGGCGCAACGGTAAAAGTTATCGTCATGTGACTTTGAGGTCATGGGTTCAAGGTGTAGAAACAGCCTCTTCTTGCAAAATGCAAGATAAGGCTGTGTACTTTAGGCCCTTGTGGTCCGCCCCTTCTCCGGATTTCGCATAGGTGGGAGCTTCGTGCACCGGGACTGCCCCTTTTTCTATCCTGAACCTGAATCCTGAACTTGAAGGAAACAACAATGGAGGAAAAATCTATAGCTCCTCTCTTATCTTAACAAATTCCTTACGCACGATCTCATTTCACATCAGACAAAATAACTGTTTGCCCATCAGACGTCTGAGGACAATACGATCAATGAAGATTATCCTCCAAGAGCAGGTCGTAAAAATGAATCAAGCATCGATCCACTGTATGTTCCTTTCAATTGTCCAATCCGGTTGATTCCTCCATGCTCTAGTCTTGGGCTTTTGCTGTTGCAAGATTAGGATCCATGGCTTTCGAGAAGTTTGTCTTTGCTCTTGCTATCATGAGTTCACAAATTTAGTTCACTCACCTTTTTGAAGAGAAGCCTTGGCCGAACGGTAGAGTTGTCTGTCGTGTGACTTTGAGGTCACGGGTTCAAGGTGTGAAAACAGCTTCTTGCAAATTGCAAGGTAAGGCTATGTACTATGAACCCTTGTGGTCTGCTCATCTTATGTTTCTTTCTTAGATGATATAAAAGGGCATTTTAGCAACAAAAATTATAAGTCAGTGTTCTCATTATGCAAAAATAGCTGTACAAAGACAAAAAGGAAGAAGAAAAGGACTGTAACAAATTTACTCCAAATGCCACCTTATATGGGCAATTAAAGTCTAATATATTTTTATGTTGCTGTGCAAACTTGAAGAGAAAATGACGTAGGTTAGAAGTCAGGAATCGGATTACCCAGAAGGCAAGAATAACATCTACCTAGAGTTATGCTAGAATAATTAGTGGAGAGGAAGGAGTACATTCTCCAATTCTAATGCATGTTTGAAACTATTTATTTTTGTTGCATCACTGGTTAATCATGGCTTAGATAGATACCTATGGGATGTTTTTTAGCCCATTTTTGTTAATTTTTAAAATATTTTAAAAATAAATAACTAGGATTATCTAAATGCATTGATTTTTCTCGCAGGTTACCTATGTTTGGTATTCTAAGAATGGAGTGGCTTAGATTTACAAAATTATTGGATCATGAATGAAAAAATGAATACCCAAACAAGCATACTATTCTGTGAGGATTGTCCATCTGACTTAAATAATGGACTTTGGATAACCAAACAAGCATACTATAATTTAAGACCTAATAGGGAATGAGACATTAAATGCATCCGGCTTGTCAGCCTCGTGAGCTCTGAGTCTGTTTTGCGTGATTTTGCACCATTTTCTTTAAATTCTCTCTAGAATCCATTTATGCCTCCTTTGCACTAATTTTCCCAAAAACTATGGTTTTTAAACGATTTTTCCCAAGTTCCTAAAAACATCCCTAGGTACTGGTTTTTTGGTTTTCTGGAGAATTCTACCGTTGGATTGCTCCCAAATTTAAAGGGTATGCTCTTGGTCTCTTGTGCACTAGTTGGACGGTGCGATTTTCAAACAGACTAGGTTTGATCCGTGAAATCAACGCTCCAACGATGGCGTGCACAAAGTTCCTAAAATGCGATTTTTTTCCTAATTTTTAAATACTTTTCCTAATTAATTTTCTAATTAATAAATACAGAAAAAACAGTTTGAGGAAACTTACCTTGTGCCTGGTGGGGTTGCTCGTGTTGCCGGGGCTCCACTCGCCGGAAAAATTCAAGTTTTGCGAGGCTAGGGTTTTGCGTAGCATTCATGGAAAAATGCTCGAAGTGGAGGCGTTTTGGCTCTGAAGAGCATAGATATAGAGTTTTAGAGTCTTGGGGAAGAGTTTCTCTTCCCCACACGCCTCTATCCACGTCTCTCCGGCGATTTTTAAACCGCACCGGTAGAAACGTGTGGAAGACGGGGGTGCCAGTATCAATTTGGAACCCTGTCTAATACGTCTCTACCAAATGACCAAATTGCCCTTCCAACTTTGACGGCTCATAACTCCCTCGTTTGAGCTCTGTTTTTCGCGTTCTTGGTGGCGTTGGATTCGTATCGACGAGCACTTTCTAATTATTATGTTTTCAGGAAAGAATCTCATCCATAAATTTTTATTTTAATTTATTTAATAATTTCCTATTTTTATCTTTAAAATTTAAGGATATTACACCTTCTCCTTTCACACTTCTAAGTCTTGGTGCAACGGTAAAAGTTATCGTCATGTGACTTTGAGGTCATGAGTTCAAGGTATAGAAACAGCCTCTTCTTGCAAAATGCAGGATAAGGCTGTGTACTTTAGGCCCTTGTGGTCCACCCCTTCTCCGGATTTCACATAGGTGGGAGCTTCGTGCACTGGGGCTGCCCCTTTTTCTATCCTGAACTTGAAGGAAACAACAATGGAAGAAAAATCTATAGCTCCTCTCTTATCTTAACAAATTCCTTACGCACGATCTCATTTCACATCAGACAAAATAACTGTTTGCCCACCAGACCTCCGAGGACAATACGATCATGAAGATTATCCTCCAAGAGCAGGTCGTAAAAATGAATCAAGCATCGATCCACTGTATGTTCCTTTCAATTGTCCAATCCGGTTGATTCCTCCATACTCTAGTCTTGGGCTTTTGCTGTTGCAAGATTAGGATCCATGGCTTTCGAGAAGTTTGTCTTTGCTCTTGCTATCATGATTTCACAAATTCAGTTCACTTGCCTTTTTTAAGAGAAGCCTTGGTCGAACGGTAGAGTTGTCCGTTGTGTGACTTTGAGGTAACGGGTTCAAGGTGTGAAAACAACCTCTTGCAAATTGCAAGGTAAGGCTGTGTACTATGAACCCTTAAGGTTCACTCCTACGTTTCTTTATTTATATAGAAGGGCATTTCAGCAACAAAAATTATAAGTCAGTGTTCTCACTATGCAAAATTAGCTGTACAAGGACCCAAAAAACTGTAACAAATGTACTCCAAATGCCACCTTATATGGGCAATTAAAGTCTAATATATTTTTATGTTGCTGTGCAAACTTGAAGAGAAAATGACGTAGGTTAGAAGTCAGGAATCGGATTACCCAGAAGGCAAGAATAACATCTACCTAGAGTTATGCTAGAATAATTAGTGGAGAGGAAGGAGTACATTCTCCAATTCTAATGCATGTTTGAAACTATTTATTTTTGTTGCATCACTGGTTAATCATGGATTAGATAGATACCTATGGGATGTTTTTTAGCCCATTTTTGTTAATTTTTAAAATATTTTAAAAATAAATAACTAGGATTATCTAAATGCATTGATTTTTCTCGCAGGTTACCTATGTTTGGTATTCTAAGAATGGAGTGACTTAGATTTACAAAATTATTGTATCATGAATGAAAAAATGAATACCCAAACAAGCATACTATTCTGTGAGGATTGTCCATCTGACTTAAATAATGGACTTTGGATAACCAAACAAGCATACTATAATTTAAGACCTAATAGGGAATGAGACATTAAATGCATCAACTGGCTTCTATGAAATGATTAAAATACATTATTCATTAATTACCGGGTATGGCATGGCAGTTGGGTTATTATTTTCCTTATTCTATTGCCTGCTAAAACACTAGCAAAATCCCAATGGTAGACACAGAAAACCATTATCCATGAAGACGCAATTCCTCGAGATCTTTCCCACACAAAAAAATAACCAGAAATTCATTCCTAATTGTTTGCATGCTTCTCATTGTTAATATCCTTTTGGTCAGACTCTACGGTGTGGTCATAAGAGAGCGCCCCACTTTTACACAGGTGGGATCTGGCCAACCCGCCTAGATAATTCCACTTTGGTTGATCAGACCGGTGCAAGTCCCAGAAATGCATTTTTTATCACTCCACATGGATCATCGGAAACATTTCTCAAAAGACGGTCCATAATTAACAAGAAGTACACCTGTTCAGTCTTAAAAGAATCCAATCGCTTTGATTTTTGGGATGTAACGTCTCACCCAAGCCAGAGAAACAAGTGGATGGACGGGTCTGATCAACCAAGTGTGATCCCATCGTGCAAATTAGACGCTGCCCACCAGCTTGCTACAGTGTTTCCATAGTTTAAGAACTATCAAGTAGCCTAGTCGACTCGCTGAATAACTCGCTCCAATGCAAAACTTTGTGCAATAACAGAGATTCGAATTTCTAACTATCGAAACAACGTGGAACTGCCTAACATGCTCGTGTAGTGAATGCATTGTACATTATTAAGTAAATTTTAACTCTTACAAATAAAAAGGCTTTTATTCAAAATTGCACTGAAGTTCTTTTCAGTCATAGTACATTTGCTCAAGTTAACTCAACAAACTACACTTCCCAGCTGAGCTGAGTTGAGTCGAGGCGAGTTTTTTGAGTTTTTAAACTATGATTCTCCCGCGCTACAATGCATTCCTCGCTTACATATACACACTGTCGAACTACACTCGATACCACCATACGATGCTCGTGTATTGCCCTACTTATAACTTGACAGATTTATTATTATGATTAAAAAGGGCAGTCCCAGTGCACGATGCTCTGCCTATGCATGATTTGAAAAAGAGGCAGTCCACAAGCTCTGCCTATGCATGGTTTGAAAAAGAGGCATTCTACAAGTATGCAGCCTTATCTTGCATTTTTGCAAGAGGCTCTTTCTATGCTTAAAACCCGTGACCTCAAATTACTGTTGTGTCAAGTTTCCCCTTCTTGTCATTATTATTATTATTATTATTATTATTAGAAATGGTATTCTTATCTCTTGAATTTACCTTGCTCACACCCGTGTTGGGTTTGTTGGGCATTTACGGTTTGTTTTATCGTTTTTTATAGTAAAAGTCAATATTTTACACCTGAAAAAAACCTTAAAATTAGTACGAAATATAAGTAAGATTAATGCTCATTTACAACGATCGTAAGAAGGACGCATTACTGACCAACCATCGTATTTTTTGTTCTTTTCCATGATTCTTGGCTAACCAATCAAAGTGAGTTTTGGAGGAACGGATTGTGCACCGACAATTCCCATGTAACCTCATGAAAAATGCGCTGCTACTCTATGCCAGTTTTTTTGGCTCATAATTTCCTTCTCGGAGTATAAATACCCCACGTCACCACCTTCAATGCAAAAACCGCAGAAGACCAAAAACCAGGAAAATGCCTTCTTCCTCCTCCTCCTCTCCTTCTTCCACAGAAGGAGCAACACCGGAACGCCCTGTAAGAAAAATCCCCGGCGACTATGGTCTACCATATTTCGGCCCGGTACGCGACCGACTCGACTTCTTCTACTTCCAGGGAATCGATTCCTTCTTCCAGACTAGAATCGACAAATACAACTCAACAATCTTCAGAGTAAACATGCCCCCGGGCCCATTCATGGCACGCGATCCTCGCGTGATAGTTCTTCTCGATGCCGTCAGTTTTCCTGTTCTTTTCGATCTATCCAAAGTCGAAAAACGTAATGTTCTATTCGGCACTTTCATGCCGCCCATCTCACTCTACGGGGGCCACCGTGTTCTCGCCTTTCTGGATCCTACAGAGCCCAAACATACCAAGCTTAAAACCCTCATTTTCAACCTCCTCCACGCCAGATACCAGCACATCGTTCCAGAGTTCAGACTATCGTTCGGAACGCTTTTCGAGAAGCTCGAGTCCGAACTCACCCACAAATCTAAATCCAGTTTTACCGCTCTCAACGACGCTGCGACGTTTGATTTCATATCTCAGGCGTTCTTCGACGTAAAACCGGGTGATACGAAGCTGGGAAATGAATGGCTGAAGATTCTAACGAAATGGCTCTTCTTCCAAGTCTGCCCCATTAGATCATTTGGTTTTTCAAAGCTTCTACAAGAGGTTTTCCTCCATACTTACCCTCTTCCTTCGTTTCTCATAAAATCAGATTACCAGAACCTCTACGAGTTCTTCTACGAGTATGGAGATTCATTTCTAGATGATGGAGATAAAATCGGAATTTCAAGGGAAGAAGCTTGCCATAATCTCCTCTTCGCAGCGATTTTCAACGCTTATGGAGGTATAAAAGTGTTCTTCCCCATTTTACTTAAGTGGATAGGTACGGCCGGAGAAGAGTTGCACCAAAAGCTAGTGGAAGAGATCAGATCCACCGTTGGATCTTCCGAAGGGGTGTCGTTATCAATTATGGATAAGCTGAAATTAACAAAATCCGTAGTATACGAAACTCTACGAATCGAGCCACCGATACCGTATCAATATGGTATAGCGAAGAAGGATTTGATCATCGAGAGTCACGATTCTGCGTTTCAAGTGAAAAAGGGTGAAATGATCTTCGGATATCAACCGTTCGCTACGAGGGACCCGAAGATTTTCGAGAATGCTGACGTGTTTATCGGTGATAGGTTTGTGGGGAAGGGAGAGAAGCTGTTGAAGTATGTGTACTGGTCCAACGGCCGAGAGACGGAAGCTCCGACGGTGGAGAATAAGCAGTGCCCCGGGAAGGATTTCGTGATTTTGATTTCCATGCTTTTGGTGGTGGAGATCTTTCTACGTTATGATACGTTCAACGTCGGCGTTGAAAAATCGACAGTGGGACCGGCTGTTATTGTGAAATCAGTCACAAAGGCCCCTGGTGTGTAAGCTTTTCCTTCCTTTGTGGCGTGGGAAGTTTTACCAGGAAATATAAATGGAATGTTAGTTCGTGGATAAGCAATGTGAATGCGTTGAGGTGAGCTCTTGGTTTCTGTTGGAATTTAAGGTTGACTTGGAACTGCATTTTTATTTATTTATTATTTTGGTTCATAACAAAGACAAGCTATGATAGTGCCCTTGTAAGCAGGATTAGAAAAACTTTATTTTATTATATTTAGGATAGTGATATATGTGTTCCTTGGTTTTCTTCGTTAGCCCTCGCTAAAATAAATGATATGAATTGCCATAACTCAGGGTGGACTCCACGATGTTGCCATTTATCAAGATATGCCAACCTTGTAAATTCTTATCTATTGAATGATCTTAGCCACAGTTTTCTTAATTTGTAAAGTAAACGGTAAAAAATTTCAGCGGTTATAAGATCCATCGTCAGATCTGCCGGATGGATTAATTGAGGGGCTAAAAACACCATGTTTGCTAATCAACCTCCTATTTTAAAGCATCTCTTTAAAATTACAGCTGCTAAGCGGAATCGTGGAAATGTAAAAAATATAAAATGACTGTTTTATCCTTCTTTCAACTCTTTTTTTAAAGCGTAGGAAATAAGTTAAATAATTCCTTTTATAGAAGAATTGTTGTCATGTGACCTTGATGTTACGGGTTCAAGGCATAGAAACAGTCTTTTGCAAAATGCAAGGTAAGGCTGCATGGTATTGACTCTTGTGGTCCAACCCTTTCTCGGACCCCGCATGTGCAGGAATCATGTGTCAGCGTAAGGAAAAAATAAAATGAATTTTCCCTTGAATACTTGAAAAGTGAGTCCACTTCTTTAGTTTTTTTTAGTGATCTAAGATGTTCGTTGATTCACACCATATTTATATGGCCTAGGTACCAAACTTCTTGTATGTTGGATTGTCTCTAGTCCTCCTTTTGGACTTAAAAATATAAAAAAAGCAGCCTCGGTGCATGAAGTTTCGACCTATGCAGGGTCTGGGGAAGGGGTAGACCATAAGAGCCTATAATATGGAGTCTTACCTTGTATTTTTATAAAAAACTGTTTTCATGTCTTGAACCCTAAACCCCTACCTTTTGAACCTCTTAAAGCCAAAAACTAGGTATAACATCAAAGCTCCAAACACAAAATATCATGTATTGTTTTGCTTCAAGAGGACTATAATAAAGGACCTAGAAGCATCCAACAATTCTGGCACTCGTTTTAATTATTAATTAGGTGAACTGAGGTCCTACTTAACAGAGATTCAACAAATCAATGGGTTGAGTCATAATTCTTTCGGCTCATAAAATGTCACAAATTGATTGAACTTATAGTGCCTAAATAGCTGATTCATCATCATCATCATCAAGACCTTATCCCAATTAGGAGTTGGCCAATTTTACATGCATTTGTTATAGATAAAATGTTCCACATGCCTTCTAGGACTATATAACACACCTCTTTATGAGGCTTTGTGGTTAAAATATAAGTAGTGTCTGTCTTTTTGAATGATCTGAACAGTCCATCTAACCCATCTGGCAACAGATGGGCAATGTGGCAATCACCTTTAGATATCTTGCTATTGATTATCCTAAGCTATTTTGACTTCTATTAATTTTATATCATCTTTTATAAAATTCAAAATAGCTTACGTAATATCATTTACATGTGACCTTTGATATATGACTCATCTACTAAAAAACAATTTAGATTATAAAAAGGATATTACCCTCATGTAAAATATATTATTATAATTAAAAGGACGAAAAGGAGGTAGCTTTTTGTTTATCATGTGCTCCTCTTAAATTATATCCTTACAATGGATGAGGAATTTACCGTATTCTACTTATTTATTAAATATTTTAATCCAATCAAATTGCATACCCATTTTCTTTCAAAAGAACATATTTATCTGTCGATTGGACTCACTTCTTGAAAGATCTAAACCATCCACAATGGCCTTATCTGAGGTGGATATTACACCAAAATCTGATCCACTAGAGAGAGAGAGAGACCGTGTTATTGTGCTCAATTCTTAGAAGACCTAAAAATCTGCAATTTTTAGAGTTATATGACCCTTTGCACAGACATCTCATCCAATGGAGAGAGATTAGGTACACTTCTTCAAATATCTAACCCATCCCTATCTAATTTGGTCTTATTTTGAATGAAGTGCTAACCACATGCAAAGCATTTGCCTAACATTAGTTTTATATAATGTATAAGGTAAAAGAATTGGTGGGGTCGAGGATGTTTGGTGATCTAGCCATTCATATGGCTATATCTCATCTTGGAGAACCCGTGTTCAAATCTCTGATCTAGCAGATGTGGATGTTACTACCTTGGGTTGTAAATGGACATTCATTCATAAAAAGTCTCTAATGAATTATAGGCTCAATATATCATGTTTAGCAGAAAGATAAATCTTCCTTGCTAATTACCAAACAATCAAATATTGACAAACCTCGTGTGGGGGGCTTATTCCATCCTAGTATCTGACCGCCCCAACATTTATACAAAGGACTATGTATGGGAAAATAGTGAAATTGTTCGTTTAGGAAGAACAAGCCATTTAAAAGGGAGATTCTGAAATTACAGAGGCTTGGTCCTATCAAGTTGCTGAATGAGATTGCCCAATATCATGCTAAGAATAGTTAGGATTTCCAAAACAAGATGCCATTCATTTGATGAGAACTAAAAAGGAATATATAAAATAAAAAATAAAAAAAATTCAAGTGGCTGAAGTTGAAGTAGCTACTTTGGATCCTCATTCTTTATTTGGTTCGGCTCAATCCTTTTAGTAAAAGATTGGGCCGAGTTTAATTGCAATTAGGAGAATGAACAGAAATTACTGGATTATAAGGTATCCAGTACTTTGAATTTAAATTTGATTTCTTTCCATACCTCACAAGCAGCCACTAGTTCAGGGCTCCATTTGCTAGCTTCACGTATAATTTCATTACCTTCGGTAGCAAGATCTTGCCGGGTGGTGGAAGGAGTTCAACCCCACTAGTAGTGCCAGCACTAGGCTAGCATTGAAGTTGAAGCACCTCAAAGGAAGGATTAAAAAGTGAGCCAGAGAAACTGAGATTCAAAATACGGAGAGTATATCAATACTCAATCGATTGTTGTATAAGATCAAGCCGATAAGAGGATAATAGAAGCCTTTCAAGTTGTGAACAAAATATCAAATCATGAGCTCAAAATAAACTGAAGCTATTGAAGCTACAAGAAGAAATAAAGTGAAGGTAGAGAGCAAGACACAAATGGATCAAAGTTGGAGACAAAAGCACATGGTTTATCCATTCTGCAGCTAGTGCACACACAAGGTATTACAGAATTTCACAACTGGATATCAATAGGGAAATGGTAGTTGACTAGTGCAAAATATACCAAGAGTTTGTAAGCTATCTTCAAAACCTCCATACATCTGAAACCAGCAGGCTACAGTTCCCCAGCTCTCTCAGTTTCGGAAAGATTGATAAGCATTTCAAAAGAAAGCTCGGGATAACTTTTAGTCTGGATGAAGAAGACAGTGATTTCTAGTTGTGAACCAGATAAATCCCATGGGCCTGACATCTGTTGTTTTAAATTCTTTCAAGAGTTTTGAGAGCTCTTGAAGCCAGATTTACTAGAATTAGTAAATGGCTTTTATGAAGCAGATGGGCTCCATAAAAAAATGGGTTCAACTTCATAGTTTTAATAGCCAAGAAACTTGGTGCAAACACATTGAAAGATTACAGAACCATCATCTTCAACTCTGCCAATGCCGGTCCCAAGCCCGGATAAAAAGGGAGGAGGGTCTTGTGTTAGGTGCCAGCCGGCAAGGGGGAAGTTGAAGATGATTCTATTATTTCTTTCTTACAAATGAATATGCATTTGTATATTAGTTTGTGAGGAAGAAATGAAAATCATCTCCAGCTTCTTAAAAGATGGCAACCCTCGTGTCAGGTAGCCAGCCGACAAAGGAGAAGTTGAAGATGATTCTATTATTTCTTTCTTACAAATAAATATGCATTTGTATATTAGTTTGTGAGGAAGAAATGAAAATCATCTCCAGCTTCTTAAAAGATGGCAACCCTCGTGTCAGGTAGCCAGCCGACAAAGGAGAAGTTGAAGATGATTCTATTATTTCTTTCTTACAAATAAATATGCATTTGTATATTAGTTTGTGAGTAAGAAATGAAAATCATCTTCAGCTTTTTAAAACATGGTCATCGTTGCGTCAGGTAGCCAGCTGGCAAGGATGAAGCTGAAGATGATTTTAATGCTTTTTAAAAACTATGGCAACCCCAACATGACATGAATCGAAAACTGAAATTCGCTCAAGCTAGGGCGTTCCCCATAAGTGACGCGCTGCATCGGATCCGGGATGCGGTGAAAAATAGGCAAGGGTTGCTAGGGCGTTCTCCTAGAAGCGATGTGCTACATCAGATCCCGGGTGTAGTGAAAAATGGGCAAAGGCTGCTAGAGCTTCCCCTCGGAAGCGATGCACTGCATCAGAACCCAGGTGCAGTGAAAAGTGGACATGGGTTCATACCATGGAGGTTGAGAAAAGTGATAGTAAATAAGGTATCTCCAAAACATAAGATTCACATCGCTACATAGAATATAGGGACACTCACCAGGTAAAAGTTTGGAGTTAGTAGACACGATGAAACGTAGGAGAGTCAACATCGCTTGTATCCAAGAAACCAGGTGGAAAGGGGCTAAAGCTAGAGAAATAGATAAGTATAAATTATGGTACGTAGGAAAGGAAATTAATAGAAATGGTGTAAAAATAATAGTGGATAAGGAATTAAAGGATAAAGTTGTGGACGTTAAAAGAATCAGTGATAGAATTATAATAATAAAAATGATTCTAGGAGAGCAGATTATAAATATTATAAGTGCATATGCACCACAAGTAGGGTTACAAGATATAATTAAGAGACAGTTTTGGAAGATATGGAGGGAGTCATGCAAGAAATTCCCAACACTAAGCGGATATTTATAGGAGCAGACTTGAATGACCATGTAGGAAAAGATAAGGAAGGATATGATAAAATACATGGATGGTGTGGTATAGGTGAACGAAACGAGATGGGGGAGAATATCCTCGATTTTGCTTTGTCATATAACCTATCCATTGCAAATACACTCTTTAAGAAGAGGGATGAACACTTAATAACCTTTAAAAGTGGACTTCATAAAAGCCAAATAGGCTTTTTTCTACTTAGGAATAATGACCGATCTATATATAAGGATTGTAAGGTGATACTGGTGAGAGTTTAACCTCACAACATAGGTTAATGGTTATGAATATTCATGTCAAAAGATGGAGTAAAAGAACTGAACTTAATACACATCCAAAAACTAAGTTGTGAAACTTAAAAGGAGAGAAAATAACCTCATTAAAAAATAAGTTGATGGTAGAAGGAAATTGAAACTATGAAACAGAAGTAAATACCATGTGGACTAATATGGCTGAGTCCATTAAGAAAGTGGCAAAAGATGTCTTAGGAGTATCTAAGAGTAAAAGGCTATTAACAAAGGAAACATGGTGGTGGAATGAAATAGTGCAAAAAGCTATTAAAGAAAAACGAATGCATTTTAAAGCATGGCAGAAGATTAGAAATATGAAAACTATGAACAATATAAGGATCTAAAAACATTGCTAAGAGAATAGTAAGTGAGGCTCAACTTAAAGCATATGATGAGCTCTATAATAGACTAGGAACAAGAGAAGGTGAGAAAGATGTGTTTAAACTTGCAAGAGTTAGAGAACAGAAGGGTAAGGACTTAGAGCATGTTAGGTGCATTAGAAGCGATGATCAAAGGGTATTAGTCAAAGATGATGAGATCAAACAAAGGTGGGAAATATACTTTCAAAAATTGTTAAATGACAATGGCGCTAAGAATATAGGGATTGAAAATACTGTAAATCTAAATAACACTGGATATTATAGATATGAACGTAGGATTAGAATGCTTGAAGTAAAAGAGGCCTTGAGAAAGATGAAACCAGGAAAGGCTATGGGACCTGATGGTATACCAATATAGGTTTGGAAGCATATAGGAGATATTGGGGTAATTTAGTTGACCAAGTTGTTTAACAAGATTATAAAATCAAAGAAAATGCCTGATGAGCAGAGGAAAAGCTTTATTGTACCAATCTATAAGAATAAAGGAGATATTCAGAGCTGCACTAATTATCGAGGGATTAAACTTATGAGCCATACCATGAAACTTTTTGAAAGAGTGATTGAGAAGAGGCTACGACATGAAACAAGTGTATCGGAGAATCAGTTTGGTTTCATGCCTGGGAGGTCTACTTTGGAAGCTATTTTCTTACTAAGACAATTAGTAGAGAAATATAGGGAGAGAAGAAAAGACCTACACATGGTCTTTATTAACTTAAAGAAAACTTATGATAGAGTCTCTAGAGAATTAATATGGAGGGTGTTGGGTGTTAAGGGGGTTTCTCAGGGGTATATAGACATAATTAAAGATATGTATGAGGGAGCAGTAACAAATGTTAAGACCACTAGTGGCGTGACTGATGATTTTCCTGTCACTGTCGGATTGCACCAAGGATCGGCATTGAGTCCATACCTTTTCACATTAGTTATGGATGAGTTAACAAAACATTTGCATGAGGAGATTCCTTGATGTATGCTATTTGTAGACGATATAGTCTTACTTGATGAGACAAGGGAGGGTGTAAACATAAAGCTAGAGTTATGGAGAGAAGCATTAGAATCGAAAAGATTTAAAATTAGCCTAACTAAGACAGAATATATTGAATGTAATTTTAGCAAGGAGAGTAGGAGTGGAGCACCAGTCAAGATTGATAACCAAGAGGTCCTCATGAGAGACCACTTCCGATACTTAGGATCATTGATCCATGAGAGTGGAGAGGTTGAGAGGGAGGTTACCCAGAGAATCCAAGCAGGTTGGAACAAATGGAGATGTACATCGAGTGTTTTATGTGATCAGCGGGTGCCACTCAAACTAAAGGGAAAATTCTATAGGATGGCTATAAGGCTGACCATACTCTAAAGATCAGAGTGTTGGGCAGTTAAGGAACATTATACTCTAGGCTGAATGTCGTAGAAATAAGGATGTTGAGATGGATGAGTGGTAAGACAAGAAATGATAGAATTAGAAATGAAAATATTAGAGAAAATTTAGGGATAGCACCAATAGGTAACAAGATGAGGGAGATTAGACTTAGATGGTTTGGACATGTTCAAAGGAGGCCAACAACGGCACTAGTTAGAAGGAGTGAGGCAATACAAGTTGAAGGTTCTAAAAGGGCGAGGGGAAGGCCTAAAAGAACGTTGATAGAAGTGGTGAGGAAAGATTTAAAAACTTTGGGACTAAATGAAGCCATGGTATTTAATAGAGTGGAATGGAGGAATAAGATTCATGTGGCCGACCCCTAATTGGGATAAGGTCTTGATGATGATGATGAGTTTGGTTGGGAGTTGTTACAAAATAATCATAAAGGTACTCACAAACAGATTGAACAATGCTCTAAATTCTGACATATCTTTAAATCAATCTGCGTATCTTAAGGGGGGAAACATAACAGGTGATGTGTTGATAGCATTTGAAACATTGGGCATAATGAAGAAATCAAATAAAGAGGGATTATATGCAAAACTGATGTGAAGAAGGCTTTTGACAGAGTGGTGTGGATCCTCATTGAGAAAATTCTCCTAGAAATGAATTTGAGGAAAACTTTAGAAATTGGATACAAATATGCATTAAATCTGCTTGGTCCTCCATTATTATCGATGGAGCTCCTCGAGGCATATTTTAAAACTCCGGAGGAATCAAGCCGGGACCCCCAATGTCCCACACTTGTTTCTGCTTGTCTTTAAATTGTTACATCAAATGGTCAGCATATCTAGCTCGCAAAAGCTATCCAGGGGCTTCAAGGTTCCAAATTCTTAGACTTAAACTATTTAGATGACACCCTTATCGTTACCAACAACTCTTTAGGTCAAGGCCACAGTATCAGAGCCATACTAAGATGTTATGAGATAGTTGTGGACGGGTCGGTTTGCATAAAACAAAGTTCCAAGGAATAAACATAGAAGATTCTTCTCTGCAGACTCTTGTTGAGGGTCGTGGTTGTCAAATTGGTACTTTCCCTTGCACATGCCTTGGTTTTCCTCTCTCCCATTATGAAGTCGATGTTTCTCATTTGAATCCATTCATTGCAAGATTCCAAAATAAACCAGCCACTTGGAAAAGAAGTTGTCTATCATCTGCAGGTCGTATCACTCTCATAAAATCTTCCTTAGTAAATCTTTCCATCTATCTTGTGTTCA
The DNA here is from genome assembly GCA_035236585.1 of Warburgia ugandensis. NCBI lineage: Eukaryota > Viridiplantae > Streptophyta > Magnoliopsida > Canellales > Canellaceae > Warburgia > Warburgia ugandensis. The sequence goes on along the minus strand of CP141132.1, from coordinate 2,863,881 downwards.
TCTTACAATGCCTCATCTGTCATTTAAAGGATAGAGCAACTGCAGAGGAACTTTCTGTGCAAATGAGACTTGGGTTTCTAAGGTAAATGTCAGTAGACCTTTGAAGAAGGGTGGACTAGGAATCAATTAAAACAGATGAATCAAGCAATATTGTGCAAATGGTTATGGAGGTTTGAATATGATAATGAAGGTTTGTGGCAAGCAGTCATAGAAGAAAGATACAATCCTCTTAATGAATGGTGGATGGAACCAACAAAATGCACGGATGGCTCTGAAATCCAGAAAGTTATTAAACATTTACAGTTCTTCAAGGGACATATTAGACTTAAAAGTATAATCAAGGTGAACATTTGGGGGAGTACTTTGATTGGAGATGGCTCTCTTGCCTCTGAGTTTGATGGCGTTCATAGAGTAGCTCAAAACTCTCTGGCAAAGTTGCAAGATTTTTACACCTCAAATAGGTCCGCATAGCGGCATATACCTCTCAGAACAAGCTCAGTGGCATGCACTAAGGGACTTTCATTGATCGACAAACAAGACACCATTATATGGACACCTTTCTCCAATGGTAAATTTATAGGCAATCCTCTCATACTCCATTAGCTCCATCATCCGAAGAGTGGAAGTTTGTGAAAGCATTATGGAACAATCAACCTCCATTAAAGGCACCCTTCTTCCCACGGAGTCTCCTGCTAAATAAAATTCTCACTTTCGAGAAGATCAGAGTTGGGCGATCAATTTGCTATCTATGCGGCAGAAATGAATAACACAGAGATCATATTATGTATCACTGGCCATTAGCTTAATACATTTGACAAGGAATTATCAATAAGTTTGAAATGACATGGGTTTTTCCTTCTAATATGGAGGATTTTCGTCTTCTGTGGTTTGGACAAAAACTAAGGACTAGAGGCAAATTGTTACGGAATCCATGATTCTTCTCAGTCGTATGGAACTCTATGGCTTGAATGGAGCTTTAAAGAAAGAAGCACCCCTCGTTGCTTCTGGAAAGCATCCTCTATGAAGTGGCTTTTTGGATTTCCTGTACAGAAGCTTTCTCAATGTACTTAATGGGTGTCATCTTAAGAGATTGGAACCTCATCATCAAGTATTATGCAAAAAAGAGCACATGTAATCCAAGTTGGAACCCACTTCCTGTAGACAGCTTCAAGCTAAATTTTGATGCGGCCTGCTATCTATATATAGGCCCGACTGATGTTGGAGGGTAGGGGAGGCAAAAGACGATACAATACGGTTACACGATTTGAATTCAACACGGATTTAGTGGGTTAGGGTTGAGTCTTATCATGTTCGGGTCATTTTCGGATTGACCTGAAAGTGATGCGGCAAAAATCTTATTGTGTTTGGGTCAACACGTAGTGTTGATCAGTCTGACTCATGACCTGTTGACCCGTCGTGTTGACCAGTCTAACTCGCGACCTATTTACGTAATCGTGTTACACGAGTTGTGTCGTGTTGACTCTTTTAATAAGCGAGTTATGCTCGAGTTACGGATTTTTGGCACAATTATTAGTCGTGTTTTTCTTTTGTGTCAACCCATATACTCTAATAAGTCAATCTTGACAGGCCCTGAACACGACGCGCCAACAAAATTTGTCAGCCTTATTGGAGGGTTAATTTCTAATCATGAAGGCAGAAGACTCGTTGATTTCTCAGTTCCGTCGGGCATATGCGACTTCGGAGAAGCAGAAGCCTCTGCTATTGCCAGGGGCATCATGGTATGGGCCCAATTCAAATGGCAACCCCTAATAATTGAAGGTGATTCACGAAAACCAATTTCTTGGTTCAAGAAGAGAGATCACAGACATTGGAGATTTTGGGAGCTTCCTGATAGAATGAACAGATTAATGGCCGATGCTTACATCTCTTACAAGCACCGTTCTGCAAATGGCTCTATAGAAAGTAATGCTTGATGATTTCAAGATTAAAAATTATAATATGAACCCCTAAAAAACTTAGGCAAATGAATCAGTCTTCTCAATCATAATCACTTCTCATGTAAAACCATGGCGAGTGCTTTTCTCGCCATCAATAAAATAAAATTCCTCCTTTATTAAAAAATAAATATTTCAAAGCTCAAAATAAAAGGGTGGTGTCGGTGCATGAAGTTCCCACTAATGTGGGGTTCAGAAAAAGGCAGACTACAAGAGTTAATAGTACACGGTCTTATCTTGCATTTTGTAATTGTTTCTGCACTTTGAACCTGTGACCTCAAAGTTACATAACGACAACTTTATTCCGCCAAAACTCCCCTTCTAACCAATTGGCAGATCGAAAATAGCTAAAACTTACACAAGTGGGTCACTGCCAGGGCACCGTATACTCAATTACAATTACAAAACTATAGAATTTTATCTGACAGTCTCAAAACTGGAGCTAGATAGCCTACCAATCGCCATTTCTCACAAGCCTCATTTGAAAGCTCAAACCCACTCAAAATGCCCAGCTAGATGTGTTATTTAGCCCATTTCATGAACTAAACAGAGGTTCATTTTGACACTTTCAGCCCATTTCGAAAGTTTGGAACCTGGCCATTAAAGGCCATCTAATGATCTGCACAAAATCCTCATCTGAAATCTCATTCGATTCTAAAAGTTCCAGATCTCGCTGTTGATACCCATCTAATCAATTATTCGCAGTTGAATTCTGCAATGGGCCTTGGCCATTGATTACCATCGAACTAACTAACTAACGATAGTAATCCAATGGGCCGCTGATATTTGATGCGTAGGGTGCCCGCCTATCCGGCCACAAAGGTCTATAGTACGCAACTCTATCTTGCATTTTTGTAAGAGGCTGTTTTTATGCCTTGAACACGTGACCTCAAGGTCACATGATGATAACTTTACTGTTGCGGCAAGGCTCCCCTTCATCAGGCACAAAAATTCACAAAAATTCAGGATCTGTGGATTTTGAATATGTGGTTATGTTACTATGGAGTTAGAATTGATCAAAGTAAGGGTTTTGTTTGAGATGGTTGGTGATTCAACGGCAGAGTTGTTATTGTATGAGGTCATGGGTTAAGGCGTGGAAAGAGCCTCTTGCAAAATACAAAATAAGGCTATATACTATTGACCCTGGTGATCTGCCCCTTCCCCAAATTCTGCATACACAGGAGCTTTGTGCAGGGCGTTGGTGATTCAGAGGGTTCATCTTCCAGGCCGTATCTTGAGTTTGCCATATCCCAGAAATCTTCTCCACTAAATGATGTTAGCACTTCCAACTAGAAGCATCTATAAGACCGATTTCTGTATCTGCTCCATTTTCTTCTACATGGCAACAAGGATTAGGTTGTAGGACGCATTCTTCGTGATGATTGGTTCATTTCAAGATGTGCCCAATATATGGTTGATCCAGGTCGTTCATCTGAATTCTCCCACGTTTTATATCTAATGTCGATTTGAAAATTGAATGGAGACGATTAGAAAATTTGTACATTGAATCATTCCCATTCGACCAGGCAAAGCGCATTGTTTGGATGTGAGGAGGTTTTTAATTGACATGATATTTAGCTACTTTCTAGAAATCAAATGTGCGACACATCAACGGTCTCAATCAATCACATAAAATGCATGCGATCGCCACTAATCACGCTATAATCGTTTGTTCTAAACCTTTAAAGTAGAATAAACCTCTTGCCCTTGCATTTTTCCTGCTCTCATTCTTTGGATGCTTGTTGGATGATTTTTCCACGAGTAAAGAGCCAAATAGTTCTCACTTTTTCCCTGATGGTGACAAGATGTTCACACTGCATCAAGATAAACGTTTGAAATTGGCCCATAAATTTACTTTGTGTCACTTTTCCTGTCGCACTCATGAAGGATGTCTCTTTTGTAAAATAGTACATAAAGATAAGATTAATTAAACAAACAAATAAACTGTGCCTGCTTATAATGAAGTACATATATCATATGTACACATGACAAGCCTGGAATTCCGGTTTCTTACATTTGATTAGATCTCTTAGATTAATAATTATAAATATAAAAGAGCCGGAAATAAAATTCCCCAAAATATAATAATTTACAGTTTATCATTAAGAAAATTATAAATTCATGAATTTATACATAAGAAGGAGAATATTTCAAATAGATTTTGGGAAGGACACCTTTCCGAGATCAAATTAATTTCTGCATTCTTTTTACATATCTTGCTTGTATTACTCCCAACGAACAGTTATATTAGATTAGTAGAGGTCTTTTTTTCCTGTTTTTTTTTCTTTTTAGCAGCTAGAGTACATGTAGGCGGCGCAGACGTTTTGTGATCCAAGCCACTCATATTATAAATCTTTCTCTACAGTAGAAGAATGATAATTGCCCCACTATCCTTAAAGGGATAATTGCTGGGTGCACAAAGCTCCCACGTACACAGGGTTCGGAAAAGAGACAGATCACAAGGGACAATAGTACACAGTCTTACCTTGCAATTTGCAAGAGTCTGCTTCCTCGTCTTGAATCCATGACCTCAAAGTCAGAAGATGGCAACTCTACCGTTATACTAAGGCTTGTTGCCCGCTATGCTAAAAATAGTAAGCCCGATGAACTTAGCATAACCGACAGGTCAATCCAGCTAATTTGACACCATGATAATCTTGAGGAGAAGGCGTTGGGGTTATCTCTTACATAAAATATAGTCCCATGACATCATAAAAGGAGTACTGGTTACTAAACATATTGGCCCCACATGTGCATTTCCAAGCAGTTTACGGTAGAATACACCATACTATTTTACTGTATAAACCGTGCATCTTGGAAAAAGGAAATACTTCCAATGCAATGCATTTCAAAGCTCAAAATATGGAACAAAAACCTTCTAACCCAGTGGCAGATAAAAAAAATGGCTATAACTTATAGCAAGTTGGTCATTGCCAGCTCCCACCAAATAATCAGTCACAAAACTACAGATCATGTAGGCTGTGTGGTGGGTGCTTGGTTGGTGATAATTCTACTTTTTTCTGCAGGTTTTGTTTCCACCTGTTTGGAAGGATACTTGTACCCTTAGATGATGATTTTCTTGATCAAAATATGATTCCTGTATTCAATTCTTATGCATACACACACAACATTCCAAAAAAATAAATACAGAGAAATCAGAAAGACTGGAAAAATTAATTATTCCGGGGTCGGCGGACTTCTCTTTTTAAAATTGAAAAGCCTCAAAATATGATCTGGAGATATGGAATCAATCATGCTTTGGCAATATTAACACTTGAATTGATCTACTGCAACATGAACTCCTTCAATTGCAAGCGGCTATCCCAGTCGACTGCACTCGATAATAAGTGGTTCTTTGTCAACTTCATGATTTACTCTTTCTCAGGAAATTCATTGGTGTCAGAAAGCTCGAAATGACTGGATTCAGATGCATGATCTGAATACAAGATTTTTTCACCAGGCTGCTAGAGCAGGAAGCAAGCGTGACTTCATTTCCTTTCTCAAGCTAGAATTAGGTCATATTATATTTAATCAAACAAATATACAGGAGGCTTTCAATCACTATTATGCACAGCTGTTCTCTAGCAGGCACCCTCAGGCAATTGTCTCAATGGTTCAGCACATCAGGTCATATTACTTGCACCTACTGCTAAATCTGATCGCTTAGATCCTGTCACAATGGAGGAATGTCAAAGAGCAGTCTTCCAAATGCGCAGATCCAAAGCCCCTGGACTTGATGGGTTTCGTGCGGGATTCTTCCAACATAATTAGCCTAGAATAGGAGATTCTATCTTCTAGCTGGTCAAATCTGTATCTCTCTGGGGCATTTTCTAAGCAATTGAACAAAGACTTATTGCACTGATTCTGAAACGAGATCAAGTGGAGACGACAGATAGATTTAGACCTATCAGTCTGTGATGTTTGTTATAAAATTATTACAAAGGTGTTGGTCAATAGATTGAAGCCCCATCTTGCTGATCACATTAATCCGGCCCAAGCATCTTTTGCTCCTGGTAGGAGTATTCATGTTCATGAAATTCTTACAGCTTTCAAAAGGAAACAAACCCGTCGACATAATTTGGCTCTCAAAGCTGATCTAAACAAGGCTTACGATTCTATTGAATGGAATTTCCCCCACCAACTTCTTATCCGTATGGAATTCCCTTGGCAGATTATTAATATTATTATTTTCTGTGTTTGTACTGCTTGCTTCGTAGTTCTGGTTAATGGCTCTCCTGCTCGATGGTTTCTTCGTTCAAGGGCTTTCGACGAGGTGATCCTCTATCACCCAATTTATTCTTAATTTGTGCCGAGCTCTTTCAGAAACTTTCGAAGCTTTGGTTACGAATGGCTATTTTCGACTATGTTCATCTGTAAAAATCAGCAGCCAAAAACACACAGTCTATGTTGATGACCTTATGATCTTTGCTAAGGCATCATTTGACAACTGTAAGATCACTGGTAATATTCTGAATAGACTCCAAATTGAGTCGGGCTTATCCATTTCCCTGGAAAAATCTACTCTTATCTTCCAATGCAGGAATTCATCATAAGGCAACAAAGGCTCTTTAGAAAGCTCTCTGTAATCAGGAAGACCACATAGAGAAGAAATCAGTAAGCTACGAGATGAATTACATTTGTCAAGTCTACGGCTTCTAGTTGGTCCTATTTTGCACTTGCAGCTCTTCTTGTTCCTGAACATATTGTTGAAAAATGTGAAAAGTGACAAAGATGCTTTATCTTGAACCATTCAACTGAGAAGCAGAATATTCATTTAGTTTGTCGGGATCGCGTCTTTTTGAACAAGTCAGATGGCAGTTTAGGTATCAGAAATCTACGTCTCAAGGATCTGTGTTTCAAAGCAAAACTTAGCTGGACTACTCTTACGAGCCCACCATCTTTTTGGGTCCGTTTGGTGAAAGAAAAGTATTTGATCAAACATTCCTTCTAGGAAGTAAACCCCAAGCGCGCAGATTCTGCAGCCTGGAAATCAATTTTAAAAGCTCGTGATATCCTACAAAATGGTCTCTTGTAGTCACCACAGGATGGTAAGAAGATACAAAATGGTCTCTTGTAGTCTGGCATGATAGGTGGCTTGAGCAAGTGAAGACACCCCTTCGTAACTTTGTCAATCTTGATGGAGTTGGCTTCTTATCTTCGGATACTCTTCACCGCATGATGAATTGGGAGACCAAAAAATGGAAATAGGAATTTCTGACTCTTCTACCTGCAGAGATTTCATATGAGATCTAAGACAAAAGCTTTCTCTTTGATCAACAAGATGATTACACCTGGCGATTGACTAGTGATGGTAAATTTTACATTAAATCATGCTATTGTTGAATCCCTACATCTCCAATCAACATAGCAAAGAGTTGGTGAAAATATATCTGGAGACTTAATCGCATTCCCAGAGTCAAGATGCTTTTATGGTTGTCGGCACACCATTGATTACCAACGAGAATGATGCTCTTTCATATTCTTCACATGGAGAATAACATCTCGTTCCTCATGTGGTCAGGCAGATGAAATGGACTGCCATATGTTTTGGACATGCTCAAAGGTACGTGCACTTTGGACTTCAGTACATGCGTGGATACTACGATCAAGCTTATGCAACCATTGAGGAGGCTATTGGTGCTTGGATTGAACCGGGAAAACCCAAATTCTAGGCATCCATCTTGCTGCAAGCAGCACAAGTTTTGTTTCAACTTGGGAGATTTGGAATGGATGCAACAACGCTATCCATCAACGAGATACATGGGATGAAATAAAGCTTATGAACTTGTGGATTGCAATATAGAAGATACAAGTATTTTATACATGATCTTATCCTAATAACTATAGATTAATTATAATTGCCTTAAAATTGTTTATTTTTCTTGATCATTCAATATCTCATTATGAATCTTATTTGATCATCCATATCTTACTTACAATTTTTATTAGAATTAGATAATTTACTATCTTTTATGTTATTATTATTATTATTCAACCAGTTAATATCTTACTGGTTGAAGATAGTTTATTTCTTTTTTAATACTAGACAGCTCCTTATTTCAGAATTGACTAAGGCTTACCAGTTAAAAGCTGCTCACAAAGTGGTTAATTGAATCCTTATGTAAGGAGGTTTTTAGACCTCACAAACGTCATCAGAATGTAAGAGAAGAGCAAAGCTCTATTAGAGAACCCCTTTAACCATCATGTTTAACATTTACTGAGGTAACCTTAGCTCAACTGTCATAAAATTTCTATGAGCATTAAACCCTAAATACTCTTCCTATTTGATTTTAACTTGTGTCCATGAACATAAATAATGTCATTTATGGAGGTTTATTATTTTCCTAAATTGGGTCAAGTAAATTATATTTTTTATATTGTTCTACTAACTATAGCCCTTAGTATCATTAAGTCCATGTCTATATTCATTATAAATGTTTATCAATATCTATTTTTATTTAATTACATTTTTCATGTAATTTACATAATATGAACAATAAAGCATAAACAAGTAAATCTATTAAGCAAATAAAAGAACATTTACAATAGAATATAATAACCCATACACTCATTTGTATATATCTTATTTGTTCATTTTGATCATTTTTCATCATATTAAGGGTTTAGATATTAATCTTTTATTTTTATTCAGATATATCACATTCTCTTAATGTAATATCATCACTAGATTATTAATGTATCTTATCACATAATTTGATCTTTCTTGATCCAACCAATCAAGAAGATCTTAAGCTATTTAACAAAATTAAGAGCATAGATCTCAATCTACCGCAAATTAGCCACATTAGGTCATTCATTTCTCATAATATTATCATTAGATCATCATCCATACTAATTTACAGTTTCTGATTATTATGTATTTTCAAGTATTTTGTTACTTTTAATGGTCAAGATCTAAAGATCTGCCGAATTAGTTATTTTCAATCTATTTCTTTAAGTTATCACATCATTAGATTACTAATGGATCAGAATTCTAAGGTATGATCATGTCAAATTTGACTGTTCTTGGGAATTAGTACCACTTTTTGTAATTTACAGAAATTTACAGTGAATAAAACTTAAATTTTAAATTCCCATTATATTCTACTTTTCACCAGGAATCCAGAGCTTCTTTCCGATCTTGATATAGAGTTAAAATGAGTTCTGAATTGCATTTTAAATTTTCAATAAAGAATGAATGATCCAAATTTGATTTGGAGTCCAAAATGCGACAAAATGAGAGCAGTGCACGTCGTCGCTCTTCGTGACTGCGCACCTGACGCTATGCATGCGTGAGCATGCGCTGATGCACGCCTAGGTCGAGCATCATTTAGTGTGTCTCCCTGGGTGCGTCCCATTGTCTGATCATGGGGTTTGGTTGAGATGATCAGATCTGGACCGTCGGATCAACTTTTTCCCCAATCTCCCAAATCAGGATGGGCCATCCTTTGAGATTTCATACCTTGGGGTTTTTGGACTCCAAGAATCCATCCAACAACTCAAAAAATCATGTTTCATCAGAGTTTTCAAGCTAGTTCATTGGTACTGGATTTACTAGAGAAATCTTGTCGAAAAATTCAATTCTGTGATCTTCTTGCCATAAAAACTACCATAATAGATAGAGTGGAGGATGAGGAACCTACCTGAAGTAACCAGAATCGAAGAATAAAGCCGAAAAAGGGAAATTCACGCCAAAAAATACAGGGTCGACGGACTTACTGTTTTCTGGTGATTTCACAGATGAATACACCTCTGATCAATCTAAAATCTTGGGGCTTCTGAAGAAGCAGATGATCTGAATAATATTAATGGTTAAGATCATGTTTCAACAGCTGAACATTGATGGCTAATTGAAAAATAGTACTCGGGTGAAATCCTAGGTATGTCGGGGACGACGCGTCTGTGGACACGGCTGATAGATTTGAGGGAATATTCTCCTCGGGTGCATTTACGGACACGCTCTGTGGCTATAGAGAGAGAGAGAGAGAGAGAGAGAGAGAGATTTTATGCAATTTCATGAGATTGTTAGAGAAGGTATTTATAGGCTTATTTTTACATTATTTTAATTAAAATTTTAATAATTTTTATTTTAAATAAAATTTGTACTTTTCTTATTAAATTCAAAAGAGGTTCATCATCATGTGTGTTCTTCATCATTGATATTCCTTGTGCTAGCTGTCCCCCAACTCATCTAACTTATGTGGACCCCATACAATAGTGAAATAATCATTTTACCTTTATGAATAAATATAAAATTACAAAAACTAAGAAAAATATAGATTTTTCACCCGAGCTCATATTTCAGCGTGCTTACGGTCATTTTGAATGATTTTCTGAGTATGATTCTAAATATTTATGTTTCAAGACTTGATTCTTCTTCTACAAGAGGTTGTTTCCACGCCTTGAACCCGTAACCTCAAGGTCACATGACTTAAACTTTTACCGTTGCGCCAAGGCTCCCCTGCTAAGGGGGGTTTATTTAACGACACATCTTGAGTGTTTCTGTTGGCATATCTTTTGTGATATCTCCTATGGTATCTAATATGTGTGTCATATGTTCTGTGATATCTAGGATATGTGACATATTTTGTGATATTTTTGGTAATGTCTAAAATATGTTATGAGAGATATTTCATATTTTTAATAAAAATAATGCATCAACCAATAAGAATTCAAAGACTCTCAAAGTATGGGTAAATCAGAGCCATTGATATGTATCGAGAATTACCGAATTCTCATCAGCATCAAATGGACGGCCAGCACAAGATGTAAATCCACACTGACAAGTCATATGCTTTAGGTGGGCTTAAGCAATTGGTATTCAAATTTGCATGGTAGGCCTAGTTATATTTGAGTCCTTCTATATACTTTGATCAATAATTTTGATGGCCTTCATTACAAATCACGTAGATATAGTTAGCCAAGTTACAAACCTCGTGGATGTTGAGAAGCTGTAAGCAACTTTTGCACGTATCTAGGCGCCACTACAAATCTCTCTCTTTTTTTTGCTTTTTTTGTGTGTATTTAAGCCACATTCATATAGCTTGCCAGGCTATACAATTTTCTGCTCTGTAATATTTATATACTAATAGAATATATTTCCACCAACAAAATGAAGTAACTGATGTTAGTCATCTCACTTTGTGATATAGTAAAACTACTTCACAGAGGCCACCCTTAGGTGGCCAAATCTGCACGTAGACTCAACTAAGCATACTGCCTGCGTCTAACTTCACCTATATCTGTATGGAACAATGTTGTGACTGCAGTCTACTTTTGTACGGGCCTACCCAAACAAAACCTTGTAAGTATACCTATCTGTGGGCTTGCCCATCCAGCATAAATCTGAAGCTATATTCTTCTACATGCATGAAGCTTGGCAAACTACATAATACATTCACGTTGAATAGGTCCAGTGCAATACGATGGCTCAAAGTACAAGGGTGACACAAGTTTCAAGTTATCGATCCGAACCATTTATCTTTTCAGTCTTGTCCTGGATAGAATGTTCCATGGCTCAAAATCCCATTCATGTTTACGTCCTATTGTACAACTCAAGGAAGATAGAAAAGATAAGCCTAGAATTTCGAAGACGAATGGTTTGGATCATCCGAATTTAGCTATGATTGTCTTTCCCTTCCGATTGATCTTGTGATTAAGGAAGAAAATCCCATGAAATACTCGATTAGAAAATGAGATCATGCCATTATGAATAAGAATAGATGGGTCATGTGTTAATCGTTTAAGAGAAGACGAGTCATATAGTTCCAAAGAAATCATTTCGATGTGGACCCACAATTGTAGATGCGACAGCACCTCATCTAGATCACCTAATCCGACCCCAAATTAATAATAAAATCCAAAGCCACGTGAAGAATGATAAATTAGAAGCCCCAGAAATCGGAGCCTGGCTACTTCACCAGTGAGCAGGGACAATTTTCCAGAAAGGATGGGACCCTCGTTGAACGATCAAGACTGTTGATTTTCGGGATTTTCCGAAGGCTTTGTCATTCAATGGACAAACTTCTTTTTATTTCTCTTCTGACCATTCTCTGCGTTTGATTTGTGGAGCCTTGAATGTCGTAGATGCTGTTTCTTTCGCCTAAAGTAAGATTATAGGGTTGATAATTGGTGCTTAGAAGTTGGATCATCTATAACACAAGTTACCAGATAAACGGTTTAGATAATTGGACATATAGGCCCCATGGGTACTTTTACCCCACCCAGCGCCCAATGTTTGGAACAAAAATGTGGGCATCTGGCATGTAGCGGGTAAGACTTTGTTTCCTCCTTGAGAGTTTCAACGAGAAAAGCATTCAACATTTGACGTGACAATTTCTAGGGCCTGCACCTGGACGAGTTCTTGTGTAGATCGGTGCAGGGCGTTCCCACACACCAAAATTACTTGTGGGGCCCTGACAACGACTGATCTAAACTGTTGCTTTTCTGGGCCACATGTTACTACCCTACATCCGAAAACTTTCCCATTAGACCATTAGCCCTTTGATCTACCAAGAATTTCAAGTCTGTTTGTATTTGAACTTCTTAACCAGTCTATAATCCACTTTATTGATAAGGATAGAAGAACTTAGAACCAGTCCCACGTGTTCTTTTAAGGAATTCAATCCTTGACTGATCTACTCCAGCAGACACCACCTGATCATGGTTCAATGTAGGGAACTCCAAGATGGTAGAACGAACATTCTAAAAGAGGATTAGAATGACAGGTCCCATCTAAGTATGGCTGTCAATCAGTCGGGTTAGGTCCGGTTCCACTACATCCATCCACCGTAAATGAACCGTCTAGACACAGAAGCTGTGGGACCCAGATAAGATTATGCCCAAATTTGTTAGGGACAACCCCCGCAACTTATCCCTACCATTCAACCTTGTTCCTCATCAATTCCCCATGCTTTGGCCCACAAATGCCAGGGCAATCATACAGAAGTTTTTTATGAAGAAAATTCCAACATATCACGTCTCTCATAATACAACACAAGCGTACAGCGCAACACGTGAACACGTTTTCCTATAGAAGGATAACGATCGCTCAACTGAGAGGCGGGCCCACTGACTCGTGCCTTGCGATTTTATGTCCCTTTTGACGTCCGGCTAGCAGGTCTCGAATATAAAAACCTTACGTCCCATTGCTGCCTCACCAACTCTGAAAATGGCTTCCACTTCTCCTAAACCCGAAACCCAACCCCTCCTAACCGAAACGCCACAATCGAAACTCCCCATACGCCAAATCCCCGGCGGCTATGGCCTCCCGTTCATCGGTGCGATACGAGATCGCCTCGACTACTACTACAACCAGGGTCGCGACAACTTCTTCAAGACCAGAATGGAAAAATACAAATCGACTGTTTTCCGTTCCAACATTACCCCAGGACCCTTCATGGCGTCGGATCCACGCGTTATAGTCCTGCTGGATGGCGCCAGCTTCCCCGTTCTCTTCGACATCTCCAAAGTCGAAAAGAAGGATATCTTCACCGGAACTTACATGTCCTCCACCTCCCTCACCGGCGGCTACCGCGTTTGCTCGTATCTTGACCCTTCAGAACCGAATCACGCCAAGATCAAACAGCTGTTATTTACTCTGCTCCATACACGTTCCGACTATTTCATCCCCGAATTTAGCACCACCTTCAAAACCCTGTTCGATAATCTTGAAAACCAGGTGAATCAGTCGGGAAAATCCGATTTTAATGCCCTTAACGATGTGTATTCGTTTGAATATCTCGGTCGGGCGTATTTCGGTGTCAACCCGGCCGATACCAAACTCGGATCGTCGGGTCCACGGTCCTCTGCATTGTGGCTTTTGTGGCAGCTCCATCCTTTGGTGGTCCTTGGGCTACCGAAATATTTGGAAGATCTACTGATACACACTTTCCATCTCCCACCGTTCATCGTGAAACCAGGTTACAAGAAGCTCTACAACTATTTCTACTCCTCTTCGGGTTCCATTTTAGATGAAGCAGAGAAGCTGGGCCTTAAACGCGACGAGGCCTGTCACAACATCCTCTTTGCAACTGTTTTCAACAGTTACGGTGGGATGAAAGTGTTATTTCCGGTGATCTTAAAGTGGATTTGTCTCGCCGGAGAGAAATTTCACCGGCAACTCGCCGATGAGATAAGGTCCGCCGTTGGATCCGATGGAGGGCTGTCATTATCGACCATAGACAAGATGCCCTTGACAAAATCTGCCGTGTATGAAGCGTTACGACTGGAGCCTCCGGTGATGTTTCAGTACGGAAAAGCCAAGAAGGATTTAGTAATTGAAAGTCATGATTCCGCTTTTGAAGTCAAGAAAGGCGAAATGATCTTCGGGTTTCAGCCGTTCGCTACGAAGGATCCGAAGATTTTCGATCAATCGGAGACGTTTATCGGGGATCGATTTGTTGGGGACGGTGAGAAGCTATTGAAGCACGTTTTATGGTCCAATGGACCCGAGACGGAGAATCCGACGGTGGGGAATAAGCAATGTCCGGGGAAAGATTTTGTGGTGTTGATCGGAAGGCTATTGGTGATTGAATTTTTTCTTCGTTACGATACGTTTGCGGCTGACATCGGGACGCAGTTGTTGGGGCCGAGCGTAACAGTTACGTCTTTGACGAAGAAGGCTACTACGAGCGGTTGAATTGGGCTAGTCTTTGTTTGGCTGGAAATAAGGTTTTGATTTTCCCTTTTCTTCTATTTCTGTTATTCTGAGCTTGTTTTCTTTGCTATTTGTCTAATAAATTATGATAATATGAAAATTTAACGAACAGTGCAAAGGAAAAATGTGCATGAAGTTGGTGAACGATTTTAATTAATTAACGGTTTAGGATTAATCCTACCAATCAAAGTTGGTCCACATAGCCACGTGTAGCCATCTAGTTTGGGCATATTGAAATGTGGAAACCCACGGAGAGCATAACCTTGCACGGGCCCACACATCAAGTTATGATCTTGCCCTGTTATAGGAATTAAGAGATCATGTGGGAGCAGACTTTTGGAAATGTTCTTCTTCTGGGGGATCAGCATCTTGGAAATGGACGGCTAGTAAGTTCAAAGGTAGGTGATGGGAAAAGTATAACTAAGTCGAGGATTAAGGGTAACCCAATTAAAAACCATTTTCGGGGCACCGCAGAACATAATTGTGGCTTGAAAGAACGAATCGCCACCCTTCAAAAGCAAACAAAATGTAGTTTAAGAGATGAATGTTTTGGATCACCAACGATCTGGACCCCATCTCTAGCTGGGGGAAGGGAAGATATGTTATAATACCTAACAGCACCATATAATAGGAGACTAAAGTAGGTCTATCCTACTGTGGTTTGTTTTTCTCGTGGGCTCAGCACTGTAGATGCTACCGTTGCAGGACCAGTGTAATTAATTTGCTGGGATGCGCATTTTCCCACGACCTACTGTCTCAATGATGCAAACCATTTATTTGCTTGTGTCCAAAACCAACGATTGTATGATTTTATCTGCTCGTTTCGTTATTTTCATTTTTCTTTTCTAACAGACGAACGGCCACTAAGAATCAAAGACCTTGACCAAAGAGATAGCCTCATTTTTGTACAGGGCTCATCAATAGAATGGGCACCATACTGATGGTTTGGATCATTGGAAATAGTGTGTCCCACGAGAACTGCCTATGTCTTCATCATTCTTTTTTGAGATATTTCCCTTTATGATCACCGACAGGTGTGCACGAAGATCTCTCAAAAAAAGAACTAACTACAAGAATATATATTATATTTTTATCATGCAATTTTATAAGAGACTGTTTTTACGTATTAAACTTGTGACCTCAAATTCACCAACAACAACTTTACTTTTGCACAAAAGAACCCTTTCAGATTGGGTATTTTTATAGAAAGAAAATCTAAGCAACATTTGTGACACGGGGTCTTGCTAATATATGTTTCCAAAGAAAGAACTTCTCAGTGTCACTCCAACGGGTAGAAGAGTAACTTTACTTGTTGATTTTTTTTATGGTAACTTGGCTTATATAAATGAAGTCGGTCAGTGCTTACGTTGCCTTGAGACACTGAAAAAAACACTTGGCCAATGGAACAATAGCCTTCTGCTTTATTGGCAGAAGGTGCACAGCCGATTGCAGACATTGGAGGAAGCTCCTCTCTACCCTAAAGTGGATGTGAAAAGTCCAATCCTAGAAAAAGCGGATGCGACCGAGTAAGTTAAGCTATCTGCCCAACTCAATAGCAGGGAACCCCCGGGATGCCAATGTCGAACATGATCTGCCCGACTCAATAGCAGGGAACCGTGAGTTGCCATTTGCAATCCCAGTGGCAGGTTTGGAGTCAGCATCCGCTAACAAGTCTCTTACGTGTAAAAGTCCCCATTCCTCCCACCCTAAACCCCTACCATGAAGTAAGCAGTAAGCAAATTGAAAGTCAATCCATTTGAATAGTTTAAACTTAGCCTCCTGGCCGGAGTTTAAGGCGTATACTAGACAGTATTTTGATGCTCAATGAGAAGTTTCATCCTTTCTACTGAGCCACAATATAACCCATATTGTTCATATGTCTCCCAGTCCCACTTATTCTCCACGCACTGTCACCTGCTCGACCTTTTTCTTTCAAAAGGAAAATACATATAATTAATACAGCGAGGGAGAAGATGGCAAGAAAGTTACAATCAACTTCTCTAGACAATGAGAACTTGAAAAGGGGAAATTTAAAACCAGCAAGAGGTCCAATAAATGTAGCCAACCATTAGAGCTCCCAAAGCTGTGCTCTATCGTATTGGTTAATACAATAGGACACGTATAGGGGCGGGCAACCTTGGATAATTTATTTAATTAATTATTAAATCATTTTAGTTCTCTTCGGAAAAGGCAAATAAGATCTGACTGAAAATGGAACCAAGGTGGTCATATTTCAGAGCCCCAACAAAACAGATAACTAACATTAGCCATACCTTCTATATCAAAATATGGGACTCTATTAGAATCCAGATTCAGACCTTCTCTAGCAAGCGCATCCACAATCTCACTGCCCCATCTCTACGTGTGAGAAAGACTGAATTCGGGTTGTACGCATGGATAATTGTGTAGTTGATCGACAGGAGCTTCTAGGCACTTGTTACGAATCTGATCGTGGAATTGAGTAGAGATGTATAATTATGTACATTTTGTATGCTCTGATCAATCAATCATTGTTTTTGCATGAAAACCTGAATTGATGTAATTAATTGAGAAAACAATGGGTGCGCCGATGCCAGCAAATAACTCTAAGTTTCATCTTTTCTACAAGTAACCTCGTAGGAGTCCGCAGTCTACAGTTTAAAACACTTCTTTTATGTAGCAGGTCTCTGGTCATTGTTTATTGAACATCGTAACCTACATTTAATAAGGCCAAAGCCACATACCAAGTTTCTTCTCCTCTCTTACTAACCCACACCTCCAAGCAAGCTAGATGGTCCACTATTCCTCAAGTTGCCCATTTATAAACGCTATGGAGATTGGCTACCTCCCCGGTCTCGAAAATTAGGGATCTTTCAACGTCTTTCAATGTTTCGTTTCCTCGTGTTTATGGATCGGTTAATTAATGATTTAGTGGATTTCTCAATTAGCGAAAATGGGGCTTGTAGGATTCATGGGTTAGCATAAATAGGTAATAAGATGAGGGAGATTAGACTTAGATGGTTTAAACATTGTCCAAAGGAGACCTAAAATGGCAATGGTTAAAAGGAGTGAGGCAATGCAAATAGAAGGTTCTAAAAGGACAAGGGAAAAGCCCAAAAGAATGGGAATAGAAGTGGTGAGAAAAAAAATTTAAAAACTTCGAGACTAAATAAAGCTATGATACTTAATAGAGGGGAATGAAGGAACAAGATTCATGTGCCTGACCCCTAATTGAGATAAAATCTTGATGATGATGATGGAGTCCTTAAGATCTCTACATATGTACAGGGTAGACTGCCTGTTCTATAGTTTTCTGTCTTCGTTATAAAAATTTTGGCATTTCAAGAGAACGAAAAAATTGTAGGACCTGAATCAGAAGCCTCCATAGAACTTAAGATGACTTCCAATATTTGTGATTGATGGTGTGTATTGAAATGTATGACCATGAGAGAGGCCCCTTTCACACCCCATCCTATAATTTTGGCCTGTTAATGCATAGGCCTCAAAATTGGACGCCGAATCATAGGAACGACATGTGGGATCAAACTATGGTGATCCTGATCGTTCTTCCTGGCGTGTTTGATAAACCATGCACCGTAAAACATCTCCGCTTGAATATCCTGACAAGTGGTGTTATTTTCAGGACTTCGATTGCTGTAAGTGTGGCTTGGAGGTGAACGGGTCTTTTACACCCAAGAGGCCGTATACTCCTGTTCATAGAAAACTTGTTCTAAATCTTTCCTTTCTCTATTCGCTCTTCTTGGAAAAAGAAAGAGCCAGAAGGTCTGTGCAAATAATAGCACCAGAGAAAACAGTGAAGCTGTCATCTAATCTCTGACTGTTTGCCACACCAAGATATAGATAACGGGCTGGGTATTGATAAAACTATCCACTAGTAGTTTATCTTATCTTTTGATAGGCTGATTTTGCTCACCTCTCTCATTTTCGGGTCTTCTGATTTTCCCAATGACCTCGTTGTTCGTATCCCTGCATCATCTTATTCTATATATTATTCAGCTTTGACGCAATGATAGAGTTGTCATCATGTCATCTTGAGGTAAGGTTCATGAAAACAGCTCTTGCAAAATACAAAGACCACACACAATCAGCACAATTTAATAAACCGGATTTGGTAAGCCTGCCATGGAATTCTTAATGATTATTCCCCACAAGTTACCACAATGAGTAAAACCTTCATACAAGATTGCAAGATGGTACTGAAAATCACGATCTCGAGACGATGTGGCCAAAACAGGGCTACTTGGGACAATAAAAAAACATCCCTCGGAACGTTGCCAAGTATAATTAACGATAGAGAGAAACTTTGTTGACACCGATATCGATCACATAAGAATCTTATTAATAAATAATAATAACCAGAGAAACAATAGGATTAAAGATGGCCCACTTTTGGGGAGTTTTTTCCTTTGGGACCCCTTTATTTAGGCATTTCTTATGGGGCCTTTTCTTTTAGGCGTTCTCTTGCTTCTCTTCTGGGCTTTTATTTTTGGTTTTCATTTTAGTTTTTGTGTTTTTTTGTTTGGATCTTTTGTTATCATCTGGGTTTTTATTTTTAAGTCTTTTCTTTATGGTTTGTAGTTAGACTTGGATTTTCCTTTGCTCTTTTTTGTTAGATTTAGTTTTGGGTTTGCTATGGGCTTTAAGACCAAAACAGGCCCAAGAAACCAAAAGGTTAATGAGTAATCCTGTTAAATGATATAACAAGTTGAGTTCTAATTGTGGCTCCTATAAAGTTATCTAAAGCGTAATCAATGTAAGGCAAATCATAGTATTTAATCTCAGGTTATACTTATAAGTTTGAACTTACCAGTATTATTTTATAGATTGAAAAAGATGGCAGCCTGCTAGCATCAACAAATTGGCTTTTATATATATTCTGAGATATTCTGGCCGTCCTCAAATATACTGCTTGACTAAGGTGCTAAATCCGAAAGTGTAGCACTCCAAAATCATACTAACAACCAGCAATGGTGGAAATAAGAATAATTTGAACACGATCAATTAGCAGAATAAACACAGCAAAGTCTATCTCAAACAACGACCTGGAAGTCCACACACGTTCACGATATGTATATTCTAATCAAAACCCACCTAGGATGCAACAACGACCACTACAATAATAAAGATAATGCTATAAATTATATAAGTGACTGTCTTGCGACAGCAACTTGTGCTGACATAGATAAGAGAGTCACGAGGGCACAGGCATCGAGCTCTTGTATCTTAGATGGGTTCCATAACAGGTGCATGAGGATATGTGGATGAGTCGAATTCATCAGCCCAAAATGATGGATCGTAGAAGCTTATGTTAAGATCGGTAGAGCATCTACACAAAGACAGACACCAGATTTACGTGGTTCGACTAAATAGGCTTACATTCACGGAAAGAAGAAAAGCACTTTCAATATCTTAGAAAAAGACGTGGATGCATACAACTTTGATTCTGGCTCCATTTTATAGGAGTTTAGAGAATCTCAATTACTAATTTTCCTCCAACTCAGATTCTAATTTTCATATACTGATTTTCCTAGGATGTCCAAATCAATCATTGATTTACTGTTTTTCCTTGATTGCTTCTGACAATTTATTCCTTTTTCCAATTTTGATTAGCTGAATCATCAACTTCCATATGCGGATGAATCTTATCAGCTTAGCCCCTGCCAAATACTAAGAAAACAATTATTTGGATTGTCTTTAGTATTTGATTTAGTAAGATTATCGGATTGCCTTTACTATTGATTCTTGTGGTCCACCTCTTTCCTGGACCCTACATATGCGGGAGTCTCATGCACTCTCATGCACTGGACCGCCCTTTTATTAGCCCTCTATCATAAACACACGCAGGATGTCCACCTGTGTCCACTCACAACAACAACGTCAGCAGTGGAGGCATTAGATTATATTAATGAAATTAATTTCTTGTATCAATAATCCAAAAAGAATTTCAATCAATTATAACATAAGAGATAAGAGAGTCTCTTACAAGGATGAATCCAAAGTCAAAATGTTACATGAACTATGCAATCTTGCTTTTACTAGACACAGAGAGAAAAAAATTGTACATGCTTTACAAGACATAAAAATGGAGAAGAGAAATTGTTAACAATGATAGTGAGAAAAGTATTAAGAACCCGGTCTCTTACCACAAAATCAAGAAATTTGTCTCCTGTTGCGTGCACGATTTACATAATATGTCCACAGTTGCGCTGCAATTCCATCGCGCCAAGTATTTGTTGCTACATCGGGCTGCAGCAACTCTATAATACTGGCTTCCTCGGTCTACTTGTGTTGCTTAGGTCTGTGTGAGATCTCTCTATTTAATCTGAGTCTCCTTGTAGTGCTGGACGTTCTTCTTTGACAACTTAAGCTGTCTATTACTTGACTCTGACCTCTTCTTCTATTATAGGAAACTCATCGTCTCAATTTTCCTACCTAAGGAAGTCGTGCAATGTACAACATGCCATAATAATCTTTGTTTGTGTCTGCAAGTAGAAAAGAGGGCCTACTGTCGAAGGACAGCCCTGGTTCACGAATCCTCATTCGTGGGGTCTAGAAAAGGAGCCGACCACAAGGGTCATATTCAGCCTTACGTTGTATTTTACAAGAGACTGTTTGTACGCCTTGAACCTGTGACCTCAAAGTCAAACGACGAGGCAAACTGTCAATATCAGAAATTGAACTTATGGACTCTAAATGTTCTCTCTATTACAATTATGCCAGACGTATGTGGAAGATTGAAAATCTACCTTGCATTTTGAATCTCATGTGCACCAAAACCGAACTCCTACAGGTGATTGGAGTTTGCGACGAGACGCTGGGAATTCTAGCCGATTTGCGTATACGGGCATCACCTACAAAATAACCAACTATTTTTCTAGTTGTACACTTGTAATTATTACCTGCAGGGACTGCTAATATATTATCTCGCGTATTACGTTCCATGACAACCAACTCATAAAGGGGTCTGGCTTTGCCCTAGATATCACTGAAACCCGCTTTCAGATCTTGACTTTGTAGCTGTGTTGAGCTCATCAGCTTTGGCTTTGACTGGATCAAGCACTGTAGATGAGTAAGTAATGCAATAAGGAAAAGGTCAGAGCTGGCCTTCATACACGTCTGACTTTTAATTGCTCAACTAATTCGAGCGTATCGTCTACATCTCTGGACAACGAACGGATTTGACAATTGGCAATGACCATGTAACCAAGAAAGCTACGTAATCCTCATCGGTATATGGTCACAGACTACGTAAGGATGTATATGACTTTGAGCAAGCTGGTGGTGAGAAGTAAGACTCTGAGCTGGCTGGTGGTGACAAGGTAATCAATATAACGTCCATTTGTCATTGGTTTCAACTTGATGAAATGATTCTAACTCAACTTGATGCTTACAAAAATATAAACAGACACCATTTTAGGAAGAAATGGTTCTCAATCCACAGGTAACCCATACCAAGTGGTCTGCCAAGTTAAAGCCCACCACACTAGTGCAAGGCGTGCACCACAGTTAGAAAGCTTAAAGCTTTAAGTTTGGCCAGTCTGAAACCAAATATATTTGCATTTTTTGACACAGAATAGCCTATCAAGTGAGTAGTACTGCCAAGATTTGGACGATTAATAGAGCAAATGCCTTCTAGAGCAGTGAGGCGACAAGAGCTTCTCTTGTTTACCTAATAGGTCATGGGTTAGAGGTGCTCGGGGGCGTGTATGAGTAAGATTTAAAAAGGAAAAGTAAAAAAATAATTATGGGACAATAGCAGCTGGGACTCCGCAAAGTTATGGAAGTTTTCAGTAACTTCTCTACTAAAGAAGAACACAAGACATGTTGCATGATATATCTCAACGGCAAGACGAACCAAATATCAAAGACTTAAGCTTGCTTGTGCAAGACTGAGTGTGGGTTCGGGGATAGAAGACTCGAAGGCCATTCTATCAAGGTAAAATATAATCGGCAATAGGATGGACTTTTAGACAACTGTTAATTAGTGGAGTCGGATCCTGTTGTGCCAACGAAAAGCGCACTGTTCCCGGCAAGTTAGAGTGCGAGAGAGTGTGTCGACCACTATCCTTCTAAAATTTTTCCTTTCTTCAACAGTGGCAAGTCAAATGATATGCACAGACATTAAAACAGCCTGCCTCGTGATTTCGACTCCTTGGATCATTGACCCATTTAACTACACACGGAAACCACAAGGTGCATAAGCCTTATGATGAGCTTGTGGAAGTGTGGATTTCCTTTTGCTAGTGGAAAGGCATCGGAATTCCACAAGTCCATTTCAATGGTCCCTCTACTTAAGTAATCCCCATTTTCTTGGTTTCAGACGGGGCAAAAGTCTCCTCCGAAAGATAAAATCCACATTCGGAGAAAGCGAGAGTAAGAAAAACAAAAAAGTGACAAGACCTAATATACTAGCAAAAGTCCATACAGAAATAAATATGCGGGCATGATAACGAGGCCCTTTTTGAATTATGGCACTAATTTCTGACACTAATTGTGCTCTTAGAGTGACCATCAGTACCTTTTTCTTGGTATTTAGTAGTAGAGGAATGGCAAATCCAAGTGTGCCCTCCACAGCCAAGTAATTCTAAAATTTAGTGCGCACTTGATATGGGTTAAGTGCAAATGGACACTTGGATTTATCATTCCTCTCTAGGCCAAGAGGAACACAAAACAAACTGGAAATATCTGCACGAAAACATGCTATTATGAATAACTAAGTTCTGGTAATAGTCATTCCATAGTTCTAAAACTCGCAAGTTGACTTGAAAAACTTCTCCAAGTTTGGTAGCAATCAAGTAACTCATAGAGTTCTCGCCATGTAACAAAAGTACTCCATTTCCACTAGGATTTGAAGCCCAAAAACTCTAAAATAATTATACTATATTGTAGCCAACTCATTCACAACTACACATGTGAAGTGAAATTTTTACACATAACTAAAATTAAATAAAATTTTCATTCGAGCATTTTTGAGTTACCTACAAAATGAGTCGAATTAACTCAATCCGGTTCACTTTCGAGTTGAATTGAGTTTTTAAACTATGTGTGATTCTGCAACATAGATTACCATGTATAATAATTTTACATAGATATTTTTCTTTTTTTCCTTTTTTAGGAGAAAAGCTTAACTTCATTTAGAGTGAAAAAAGAAAAATAAGAAACAAAAAGAGATATTTTTGTATATAATTTTCTAGTGAATAAGACATTAAATCCCGCTATACGGGTATAGTTATTGGGGTCTACCTATGAAAAATATTTTTCTGGAAACTCCTTAATTTGCAAAAGACAAAGCAAGAAGCCACAAAAAATGAAACAGTAAAACAGTTTAAATTTAATAATTAAATTAGGTAGCATTAGTGACAAAAATGTTCTTTTGCATAAACAGCTTTTCTTCTATCCTATAACAAAATTTGAATGATTTTAAGTTCCAAATTGTTACTTTAGTAAGGTATCTACAGAAAATTGTCTTTTCAACTAAGTAAATATTAGTTTTTCTTTCAAATTTTAAAATACGCAATGCCCTTTTACCTACAGAGAAAGAAAAATCATTAAAAATAACTTCTGTAGGGGTAACTTATATTAGTCAAGGTAGCACTATTAGCTGACGACTTATATTAATCAATCCCACCATTCAAAAAAATTAAAATAAAAACAAAATATCGTTGTCAATCCGTTAATCGGTAAATACATCCCATGCTGAAAGAACATCCAATCTACTGAGATGACACTTGCAGAAGTTCATTTTCTTTTGTTTTTTTAAAACGTCATGATTACATTTTATTAAAGGAAGGAGTAAAATACAAACCAGAATTCACAAATGTCTCCAGTGCATCTGTGTACGTATAACTTTTCCCAAAAAAATTAGCCAATGCCTTAGCATTCAAAAGTAAGAAAGAAAAAAGTATTCAATGCCTTCATCTCTAAGGTCTATTATGTCAAGCCCCTCATTAACAAGCTTGTCTGCTCATTCATTGCAAGTTTAATGGATGGTTAGCAGCGCCAAATAAAACCCTGAGTAATGCCTTAAAAGTTAAGCAGCTAAGATAACAATCGAGGTCAGGTCAATGAGTTAGGTTTCCGGTGGATAAAGACATTTGCCGACTCGATCACCTTGGTGAACAGAATATGCCATCCTAGTTGGGAGACAATAGACTGTGTAATCCTAGACACGGACCCAGTCGCACAGTGCGTTTGATCCTGTAGAAACCAACCGTGGCATTAATATATTGCAAGATCATTTTGGGATAACATTGGCTTTTCCAAGTGGCTGCATGTTGGGAAAGCACCATCGCTTAAAAAGGAAGCAATTGGTCACTATTGCGGAATGCTAAGCCAACCCTCCTTGTATGAGGTGCTTGGTCGCAAAGTGGCCACTTTTTCCACGAAGGAGCCGTCGAACGATCCGTCACATTCATCCCATTGACCTGGCTTTGAGATATCTTGTAAACCAAAAATCATGATAATTGGACGCTTAATATGGCATCTCAAAAACTCATTGAATGTAAACCCTTGTTTATTGCAAAAGTTTCTAAAGCGTCCGTGTTTCTCGTGATAAGGCAATTCTGCTACATGAAGCTCTTGCCTCTGCTGAGGTGAAGAATAATTAGAAAGTTGTTTGAAAAATGGGTGAATTACAAAGGTCTATAGTATGTAGTTTTATCTTATATTTTTATAAGAAATTATTTTTACATTTTGAACTCATAACCTTAAACACACGTAATAAAAAAAGTAATTTTTCTACAGCTAAAATCAACCAATTTGCACGGTTTTAGAATTACCGGACACTCATAACCTTAAACACACGTAATAAAAAAAGTAATTTTTCTACAGCTAAAATCATCCAATTTGCACGGTTTTAGAATTACCGGACAGCCAAAGCCAGTGGAATCTAATGAACATCTCGGGTCCTGCACCTTTATAGCCAACCACCTTATCCGGCATAGGAAGTGATCGAGGACGAGACTCGCTGAGATGCCGTTGTAGATAAGCCTCGTAATCTAGTCAAAACTGGCGGGCGAACGTCGCAAAGACAAGGAAAAGAAACGGGAAAAATTAATGGAGAGCTTGGGGTTGGCTTCGAAAAGGTCAATAAAGTAGTCTGTGTATGACTAAGTAGCCACCCGACTAAGACATTCAGAATCGATGGACTGGTGCACATTTACTTCTTTAGCCAGAGGAATAAAGTAGGATTATAAGATGAATGAAAAAGACAATCTCCAAAGTAATTAGTTGGACTTGATTAACAATACATGGTTTACTTTTATAATTATGTTAAATACTACTTCCCAAAGAAAAGAAAATACTTAAATATTGTCATGGAAACACTATTATATGATGGTAATGACCCTCAAACCTATCCCATTATTCGGACGGTCCAGTCCATGACTTGACAACTCATGATCAAACTAGACCCACATCTTGCTCATTTGATGTAGGCCAGGTCAACTGTACGTGTACCTCTTACATCATAATTTATAAATAAAATATACAATAATTGCAGTTAGTCTTGTTAAAAGTTTGCTTTATCGCCACTGGATTGCCCTTACCAGTGAAAAAAAAGAAGAAGAAGGGCAAAACAAACGTTGACATGCTCAGCAACTATCTATTTGTAATTAGCATAAAGCTTAAGAAAAGGCTAGTGGCCGTTCCACTCTGCCTAATGGACCTTTCTTGGCTCGCGTCGATCAATGTAAAGACCAACATATCTTAAGCTTTCCTGGCTCCCATCGCTATAGGAATTCTGAAGTTAAAGCCTACTTGGAGAAGAGTACTGCATGTGATAGACAAATAAATATTTTCGTCGCATTTCCTATCTAACTTAATTAAACTTTTAGGTCAAATGATAATTCAATATTGTAACAGACCGGGGTTCCAATAGTATAATATTGTCCGCTTTGGCATAGAGTGACTCGAGACTTTAAAATGCGTCACAACTGTTAAAGCCAACCGGACTCTTATAACTAGCCCAAATCTCCCTCCCTAGGCAATGTGGGACTAACTATTAGTATCTCCACACTCTCGTTCCCTCAGACTATGTTGGGGCATCCCCCTCAAGCCATCTTGGCAAACGCCTGTGTGTTCACCTTTCTCCCTTTAAGGACACGTCCACGTGTGCGGCTAACCCTCCCCATCACAAGGGAACTGGCTCTGATACCATTTTTAACAGACCCAGGGTTCCAACAGTGTGATAGTTTGAGGTAGCCTAAGATAGTCTAAGGGAACCAGGGTGGGGAGGTACTGAGAGTTAGTCTCACATTGCCTGGGGGGGAAGAACTGGGCTAGTTATAAGAATCCAGTTGGCTCTAATAGTTGTGACGTGTTTTAAAACTGTAAGGCACTCTGTGCCAAAGCAGACAATATCACACCGTTAGAATCCCGGGTCTATTAAAAATATGGTATCAAAGCCTTATTGTCTAAGAGGTCATGACTTCCAATATTGAGAAACTCTTATTTATTAACTCAATTTCTAACTTCAGGTAGATAAGCTTTTGCTTGCGTCTATGTACAAGAGCTTAAAAAGGAACTTTCAATGTGAGGGAGTGTATTAGACGTATAAATATCATTGAGCTGCTTCCAATTAACTTAAACTTTTAGGTTGAATAATAATCAGACACTAAAATGAGTGACTTCTCAATAATCCTTCTATTGACCCCTTGTTTAAGCTCACACCAAAAGAGAAAATAATGAGATGTTCATCATTGGAACAATGTAGGCCAGCTTTTCCATGGTCAACAAGATTAATGATCAAAACGTTGTCAGTCTCTTTCTTTCTTTTTGGCATTTTCATGTCTGCATACATTTAAATGGGGAAGTTGAAGCAAACAATTTCTAGTGCTGCTTGTCACGGGGTTGCACTTTAACCTTTGCTAAAACTGTGCGGCACTTGTGCACAACTCCCTTACTTGGCACAAATCAGCCTTCAACCCTTCAATCTCACTTTATAGGGCTGCACTCACTGACCCACTAATGCAATGAGAGAAACTAAGAAAGGAAACTCTCCTACTCTATTGAGTTTAACCAAAACTGAGATGAGACTTATTCAAATAGAACCTATATTCTTCACTTGAGTAATCTGATTACAAATGAGGAACTAACCCCTATATACTTGCTCTCCCCTATCCACCTCCTCAATGGATGGTTTGGATTATTACAAGTGTCAACCATCTAATGGTTGAGGACTATTCTAGAACTCTTTCTAAAAAACTCTACACAAATCTCTAACCTTCCCTCTTTCTAGATATTTACAAGGAATCTTCCAAAAACCAGGCCTTTTAGAATCGGCCTTCTATTATGGGTCTTCAACAATCGGCCTAAGTCCCTTAGGGGCCATATCCACGCTCTAAGTAAGCCTTCCTTAAAGACTCCAAGCCTTGGTCATGGGCCTTGCAATGCAAGTCCGTGACATTCTCCCCCACCTGATCATGTCAATGCCCTCGTCGACACATCTTCCTCAATGTGTCGAGCTTCGACCTTTAGCACGTCCAATGTTGTCTCTTAATCCTTCTATGACGCCTTGCCTTACTCCTCCCCTTATACATTCGCATCCCGCCATGCTTGTGCACCTTGTCTTCTCCATGGTGTTTGCATCCCTGCGCACTTGTGCACTACGGCATAGCTGTATGTAGTGGCCCTTCTTGCGCCCTTACGTTGCTGCACTACACTGTTGTGCCTCCTGCAGCTTAGTGTGGCAACTACCAGCCACTATGATTCTTGTACAACTTTACTTGGATTCACCCCTCTTAGAATCCTCTCCTTGTGGCACACTCCCCTTTCTGCCAATAATTGTGTCAACACCCTTGTTGATCATCGCTTCCTTCTAAAACTCATTATGCCTAAGCAACCTTGCTGCATCTAGGCCTAGCAAGCCTAGTTGTGTCGTATCCATACTCTTTGTGGATTCCTTTGTTAACTCCATATCGTCTATCACAACCACTTTCTCATGTGGACTGGCCATCTTGCCTTCCACAGACTCAAAGCAATCCGACATGCACTCCCCTTCATCCATGGTCCCAGTGTCCATAACCTTAGATACCTTAACCGTGCTTTGCGTGTCGTCCTTTAGGCTTTTCAAGGCATTCATGAATACACTCGACTTGTTCAAACAATCAGACAGAGTTTGTTCGAACTTACTGATCCTCGCATCCAAAGTAGAAAGTCGAGCGTCCAAAGCCAACTTCCACAATGGGTCTCTAGACTTCTCCCACCTCGACTTCTTCTGCACCACCATAGGCATATTGGTTACTCTTGACTCAAATGCCATGATGGTACCACGAGCTTTCCCCAATACTCGTTAAGCAACTCCCACGTCGACTTGCTATGATACCAACTCCTGTTACCAACTTGCTCTAATACCAACTATCACAGGGTCGCACTTTAACCTTTGCTAAACTCATGCACAAGTGAGCCTTTAACCCCTCACTCTCACTTGTTAGGGCTACACTTACTCACCCACTAATGCAATGAGAGGAACTCAGAAAGGAAACTCTCCCACTATATTACTTTTAACCAAAATTGATATGAGACTTACTCAAATAGAACCTATATTCTTCACAAGAGTAATCTGATTACAAATGAGGAGCTAACCCCTATATATACTTGCTCGCCCCCATCCACATCCTCAATAGATGGTTGGGATTATTACAAGTGTAAAACATCTAATGGTTGAGGACTATTCTAGAATTCTCTCTAGAAAACTCTACGTAAATCTCTAACTTTCCACTTCCTTCTTTCTAGATATTTACAAGGAATCTTCAAGAAACCAAGCCTTCTACCATGGGTCTTCACAAACTGGCCGAAGTCTCTTAGGCTATATCCACGCTCTAAGTAAGCCTTCCTTAGAGCCTGCAAGCCTTGGTCACCGGCCTTGCAACAGGCTGTGGACAAACAAAAACAAGATATGCCCATTGCAGGTTCAAGTTGCTTCTTTTTTTTTAATGTGAGCCGTTTGCTTGTGTTTGATTTTTTCCTTTTTAAGTGATAACCCACGCACCTAACAGGTCTTTTATATACTCCCTTTCTTACATATTCTTTGGAGACACCCTTCAATGCACGTACTTGCCAAATGTATCTTTGAAATACTCTAATGTCCAAGCCATGTGGGGATGTGATGCACTCTCTCAAATCCAGTGACATATTTACCAGAGAGGCGCCACAGCGTAGCCACTGTTCTTAGACAAAAACAGATATATAAAGAAAATAATGTAGACAGACGAAAAACCCGCAGCAACTGACAGGGACATGCAGACAAATGGTCCTTACTAGGCTGGAAAGGGTTGTTATCTTTTCCTGTTCGGTACTACTAACACAGTCCTCCCGGAGAGGAAAAAAGTTGATTCTCCTGGAGGGGGTACAAATCATGGAGCCTATCCTTGCTTTTTGCGGTAAGCACTGAGTCTTCTAAAACATGAAATTGAGGTCCTGCTAGTAATCAGCGGATTACCAATTTCGCCCTCTTTATGGGAAAATGTAAATAATTAAACAAGAACTCTGGAAATTGATGGTTGTGAGAATATCTATCCTACTGACATTTGCACATGTAGATCAATGCATGGATTTGAAGGTGTAAAAGTACATTATGGGGCCAGGCTTTTTAATCCCAACGGCTCAACATCTTGGTCTCATCTTAAGTAGGCTATGTAACGAACCAGATCTACAGACCTTCCTAACCACTGTAATTGTCTAGTGGAAAAAGGACGGCTCCGAGGGCCCAACAACCGGAAAAAAATTGTAGGAAAATCTTATTTGATTGAAGGGTTAACATTTGTTGCACGAAGATATCTCTGGGATATGGGGTTGGGATCAGCATAGACCCATCTGAGCAAGTGCAGGGATGAATCAGGACCATTGAACTTATAGACCATGAACAAGAGATCCACATGGTTCCGGCCCCGCACTGAACAGATAATCCCTCCATTTGCAGAATTAATATGATAAAAATCTATGCCTTATCCGTTTATCGTAAATGGTTTATGGCCATCTGATCTAGATAAATCGATGTCAACGCGTATGGACTTGTGATTGCCTCTTAGAATAGCGGTTATTATGTGATCATTGTACCCTCCATCGCACAAGTGATACCCAGTTCCACTTTAGATCCAGTGTATCTGCACTAAACACGCGTGGCCAATGCACTACATAAAAGGGGAGCCCCGGTGCAAGAAGCTCCCACTTATGCAAATTCAGAAAAAGAGGCGGACAACAAGAGCTTAAAGTATACAGTTTTATCTTGCATTTTGCAAGAGACTATTTTCACGCCTTGAACCTAAGACCTCAAGGTCGGCAACTTTTACTTCAAGGCTTCCTTCCACATGCGTAGCCAATTTTGTCGTGCCTCCCCAACTTTTAATATTCTGGGTCTCCATATTCCGGACTTTGTTTTGTTTGTGCTGACCAAGTCATAGACTTAGACTTTTAAAAATTCAAGACAAAGCCTTTCTTAAAGAGGCATTTGTAGGCCTTTTCCCCCTATAAATAGGTAGATCCGCTCGGCCTCATATCATCAGCTACTTGAGAATTTAGTGAGAGAATTTAGAGAGAGAATCTGCAGAGACTTGCCAAGATGAAGATGAACATCAAGGTGAGAGAGTCAAGTATGGTGAAGCCTTCCGGTGAGACTCCGAAGAAGCCTCTCTGGAACTCTAATGTTGATCTTGTTATGCCAAGATCTCATACTCCAAGCATATACTTCTACAAGCATGATGGGTCTGCTAATTTCTTTGGTGCTGGTGTGCTTAAAGATGCACTTGGGAAAGCTCTTGTGCCCTTCTATCCAATGGCTGGGAGGTTGAAGATGGGTGATAATGGGCGGATAGAAATTGACTGTAATGGTGAAGGAGTGCTGTTTATTGATGCTGAGGCGGATTGTGTTCTTGAGGATTTTGGTGATTTTGCTCCCATGCAGAGTCATCCACTTATTCCGGTAGTGGATTATTCTGGGGGGATCTCTGATTATCCCTTGCTTGCTCTGCAGGTGAATATCTCTTCTTCTTCTTCTTCCCCCTCTCTCTCCCTCTCTCTGAGATGAACTACACAGTCGATCCACCAGGATCAAGTACAACGGTATACAGGACAAAGTGGGTTGATTCTGCCGCCCCGGCTTCCAAGTCGGTTCAATTATTGTTTTGCTCCGAAACAAAGTAACTTACTTTTCAGTTAAAAGCAATTAACTGTTAATTTCCTAGTAACTCCTCAGTAGTATAAAAATTTAGTACAAGGTTCAATTTTCAGAAAAATATTTCCAAAATTAATGCCTTGTACGAGCTGACAACTTCTTGTTTTAGTACTGCTTTATCTATGTTGTAGGATCACAAATAGCGACAACTATCCATTGTAGTTCCCTTATAAACAAGCCCTTAAGCATCTGTTCAATCATCAATGAAATATGTTAGTATTGAACTCTTTTCTTAAAATAAAATACATAACATCTGTGAAGTTTTATTGAGAGTCTATCTTTAGCAAATCCAGTGCCTAATGCATGTTAATCAACGTAATTTGAAACTTGTCAAAAATATGTTTAGCCGGCTATATTTTGGTTAAGCTTCCAAAGTAGATATTTATGCGGGAAAATCCCATTAAACGAGGGGAAAAAAGTTTTCATGTATGGACCTCCAGGTTAACAAGGATCATTGCAAATGAAACCAAGTTTCCCGGTGGTTTCCAAATGCATTGTGAATGACAATATCTATCCAAAGACTTCTGTTGGAACAGTCGTCATTCGGCGCATGTAGACAAGGCTTTACGTTTCCCCCTCGGCCCACAGAGAGAGAGAGAGAGAGGACTTTGTCACAGTCATTGCCCCTTTATTTTATCTGTGATTGGAAAACATAAAGTTACCTACTATAACCACACTTATGAAAAGCCAAATGGCTCGGTTAGTTGTCTAACTCAATTGATGGAGGCCCTCGGATAGCAACAAGCTACGAGTCATTCCTGTCACATAATCCACCGTTGATTGCTTTTTTTCTAACCATCATAATGATTGTATTTCCAGGTCACACATTTCAAATGTGGCGGTGCCTCATTGGGAGTTTCCATGCAACACCAAGCTGCCGATGCCACATCAGGCATCCACTTCATCAACACATGGTCCGACATGGCCCGCGGCCTCCACCTAGCTCTCCCACCTTTCATCGACCGCACACTACTCCGAGCCCGGGATCCACCTACGCAAACATTCCACCACATCGAATATGATCCCCCACCAACCCTCAAAACCTCCCCCACCACCGATGGAACCATCAAAATCTCCAACTTCAAAATTACCCGCGACCAAATCAACCTCCTCAAATCAAAAGCCAAGCTAGAGACAGGGAACAGCAGCGCCAACTACACATCGTTTGAAGCCTTAGCTGCCCACATGTGGCGGTGCGTGTGCAAAGCCCGCCAGCTTGCAGACGATCAAGAAACCAAAGCCTTCATACCAATTGACGGTCGCACACGATTCCGGCCGATGTTGCCGCCAGGATATTTTGGAAATGTCATTTTGGCAGCAACGCCCATTGGTGTCGTCGGCGAGCTTTGTTCTAAGCCTTTAGGATTTGCTGCCCAGATAATTCGAGAGGGGCTGGCTCGGAGAGATGATGAGTATTTGAGATCTGCGGTGGATTTCTTGGAGATGCAGCCCGACCCACAAGCTGTTGCTATGAGGGCCTACTCGTTTTCGAGTCCCAATTTGATAATCAATAGTTGGGTACGTGTGCCAACATATGAGGCAGATTTTGGGTGGGGCCGACCAGTCCATATGGGTCCCGGAACAGTTCCGATTCAGGGTCTTGGATTCATTCAATCTAGTCCTGTGAATGATGGGAGTTTGTTTGTGGTCATTTCTCTGTCGTTGGATGAGATGGCTCGTTTTGAGAAAGTTATCTACGAAATATAAGAGGGACACGCGGAACGTCGTTCGTGGACCATGATGTGCAGTCCGCGGCCCTAAGCAATCGTGTAATAACCTTGTCCTGTTTTCTTTGTAACCAGGGGCTCACTATCGTTAAGGTGGCACTTTTTCTGTGGATGGAGATTTCAAGTAAATTTACGAATTAAGATAATACCCTCTAAGTTGTTGTAGTTTGCTACATAAATTTTTTTTTAAAATAATAATAATAATAATTCAGCATAATTGGTATAGCCCGATGAAAGAAACCATGTATTCCTTAACCAGGTTGTATGCCTTTTTCTGGCATTTCCAATGCTACCCCCAATGAATTTCTACAACCATCTAAGAAAAAAAATAAAAATAAATTGATTTAAACTAGCTGTGCCCTTCAACGAGCATAAGATGTAGTGATTCATATGAAAGTTTTCCTTATGTATATTGTATAGTTGTCTTGATTACTAATCCTAAAAGATTACTTGTATTTAAAGTGATTTTAGGTAAGAGAAATGATATTGTAATGCACGATAACAATTGCAACTCGAGTTTCTACCATACATTTATGCTGTTCATCTGATTCCCCAAAGATCATGCCAAGAGGGAGTTAATGCAATGAGAGGAATTCAGAAAGAAAACTCTCTCGCACTATATTGAGTTTAACCAAAACTGAGATGAGACTTACTCAAATAAAATTTATATTCTTTACTTGAGTAATTTGATTACAAATGAGGAGCTAACTCCTATGTATACATGCTCTCCCCCATCCATCTCCTCAATTGATGATTGGGATTATTACAAGTGTTAACTATCTAATGGTCGATGACTATGCTAAAACTCTCTCTATAAAACTCTACACAAATCTCTAACCTTCTTTTTAGATATTTACAAGGAATCTTTCAGAGACTAAGCCTTTTAGAATCAGGCCTTCTGCTGCCTAAGTCTCTTAGGCTATATCCACGCTCCAAGTAAACCTTTCTTAGAGGTTGCAAGCCTTGGTCACGGTCATTGCAATGCAAGTCTACGACAAGCTGCTGACAAACAAAAACAAGATATGCCCGTTGCAATTTCAAGTTGATATTTTTTTAATGTGAGCGCTTTGCTTGTGTTTGATTTTTTCCTTTATAAGTAATAACCCAGGCACCCAACAGGTCTTTTATATATTCCCTTTCTTACATATTCTTTGGAGACACCCTTCAATGCAAGCACATGCCAAATGCATCTTGGAAAGACTCTAATGTCCAAGCCATGTGGGGATGTGATGTACTCTCTCAAATCCAGCGACTTATTTACCAGAGAGGCGCCACAGCGTAACCACTGTTCTTAGACAAAAATGCTACATAAAGAAAAGAGTGTAAAAAGATGAAAAACCCGCGGCAACTGACACAGTCCTCCTCGAGAGGGTACAAATCATCAAGCCTATCCTGCCTTTTTACGGTAAGCACTGAGTCTTCTAAAACATGAAATTGAGGTCCTGCTAGTAATCAGCGGATTACCAATTTCGCCCTCTTTATGGGAAAGTGTACATAACAAGAACTCTGGAAATTGAAGGTTGTGATAAAATCTATCATGTAGATCAATGCATGGATTTGCACATTATGGGGCCAGGCTTTTTAATCCCAACGGCTCAACATCTTGGTCTCATCTTAAGTAGGCTATGTAACGAATCAGATCTACAGACGTTCCTAACCACTGTAATTGTCTAGTGGAAAAAGGACGGCTCCGAAGGCCCAACAGGAAAAAAATTGTAGGAAAATCTTATTTGATTGAAGGGTTAACATGTGTTGCACGAAGATATCTCTGGGATATGGGGTTGGGATCAGCATAGACTTACCTGAGCAAGTGCAGGGATGAATCAGGACCATTGAACTTATAGACCATGAACAAGAGATCCACATGGTTCCGGCCCCGCACTGAACAGATAATCCCTCCATTTGCAGAATTAATATGATAAAAATCTATGCCTTATCCGTTTATCGTAAATGGTTTATGGCCATCTGATCTAGATAAATCGATGTCAACGCGTATGGACTTGTGATTGCCTCTTAGAATAGCAGTAGGGATGGCAAAATATGACATGACAAAATAACACGACTTGAACCCGATGCAAATTTAGTATGTTAAGGTCGAGTTTTATCGTGTTCGTGTCATTTTCGACCCAAAAATGACACGCCAAAAATCTTGTTGTGTTCAGGTCAATCAATGTTGACCCGGTGTGTCTACCTATTTGACATGCTACCTATTAATTCGTCATGTTGATCCATCTAACCCCCAGTTGAAAAAATAGGATGGTTCATCTAAAATCATCCTATATTAATATATTAATATAGGACGGTTCATCTGAAACCATCGTATATTACTATAATAATATAGGATGGTTCTTCTGAAACTGTCCTATATTACTATAATAATAAAGGATGGTTGTTCTGAAACCGTCCTATATTACTATAGTAATATACACGAGTCGTGTTGTGTCGACTTGTTTAATAATCACGTTGTGTTGGAGTCACAGGCTCTTAACACGATTATTAAGCGGGTTACGTTCGTATTGACCCATATATTATAATGGGTTAGTCTCGACACGACATGAACACGACCTGCCAACCCAGCTATTTTATGTAATCATTGTCCCTACCATCGCACAAGTGATACCCAGTTCCACTTTAGATCCAATGTATCTACACTAAACAGGCTTGGCTAATGCACTACATAAAAGGGGAGCCACGGTGCACGAAGCTCCTTCCTATGTGGGTCCAAGGAATAGGCGGATCATAAAGGCCTAAAGTACACAACCTTATCTTACATTTTGTAAGAGGCTATTTTCATGCCTTAAACTTGTGACCTTAGAGTCACATGACGACAACTTTTGCTGCGCCAAGGCTCCCCTTTCCATGCGACGCCAATTTTGTCATGGCCTCCCCATCTTTTATTTGTAATTTTCTGGGTCTCAATATTCCAATGTTCCAGACCTTGTTTTGTTGGCGCTGACCGAGTCATAGACTTAAACTTTTAAAAATTCAAGAAAAAGCCTTTCTTGAAGAGGCATTTGTAGGCCTTTTCCCCCTATAAATAGGTAGATCCGCTCGGCCTCATATCATCAACTACTTGAGAATTTAGTGAGAGAATCTACAGAGACTTGCCAAGATGAAGATGAACATCAAGGTGAGAGAGTCAAGTATGGTGAAGCCTTCCGGTGAGACTCCGAAGAAGCCTCTCTGGAACTCTAATGTTGATCTTGTTATGCCAAGATCTCATACTCCAAGCATATACTTCTACAAGCATGATGTGTCTGCTAATTTCTTTGGTGCTGGTGTGCTTAAAGATGCACTTGGGAAAGCTCTTGTGCCCTTCTATCCAATGGCTGGGAGGTTGAAGATGGGTGATGATGGACGGATAGAAATTGATTGTAATGGTGAAGGAGTGCTGTTTATTGATGCTGAGGCGGATTGTGTTCTTGAGGATCTTGGTGATTTTGCTCCCATGCAGAATCATCCACTTATTCCCGCAGTGGATTATTCTGGGGGGCTCTCTGATTATCCCTTGCTTGCTCTGCAGGTGAGTATCTCTTTTTCTTCTTCCACGGCCACACCCACCCCCCACCCCCCTCTCTCTGAGATGAACTACACAGTCGATCCACCAGGATCAAGTACAACAGTATACAGGACACAGTGGGGTTCAATTATTGTTTGGCTCCTAAACAAAGTAACTTACTTTTCAGTTAAAAGCAATTAACTGTTAATTTCCTAGTAAATCCTCAAAGTAGCATAAAAATTTAGTACAAGGTTCAATTTTCAGAAAAATATTTCCAAAATTAACACCTTGTACGAGCTGACAGCTTCTTGTTTTAGTACTGTTTTATCTATGTTGTAGGATTACAAATAGCGACAACTATCCATCGTAGTTCCCTTCTAAACAAGCCCTTAAGCATCTGTTCAATCATCAAATGAAATATGTTAATATTGAACTCTTTTCTTAAAGTAAAATACATAACATCTGGGAAGTTGTATTGAGAGTATATCTTTAGCAAATCCAGTGCCTAATACATGTTATTCAATGTAATTTGAAACTTCTCGAAAATGTGTTTCGCAGGCTATATTTTGGTTAAGCTCCCAAAGTAGATATTTATGCGGGAAAATCTCGTTTAAGGAAAAAAGTTTTCATGTATGGACCACCAGGTTAACAAGGATCATTGCAAATGAAACCAAGTTTCTCGGTGGTTTCCGAATGCACAATATCTATCCAATGACTTCTGTTGGGACAGTCGTCATTCGGTGCATGTAGTCAAGGCTTTACGTCACAATCATTGTTTCTTTATTTTATCTGCGATTGGAAAACATAAAGTTAACTACCATTACCACGTTTATGAAAAGACAAATGGCTCGGTTGGTTGTCTCGCTCAATTGATGGAAGCCCTCGGATTGCAACAAGCTACGAGTCATTCCTTTCACATAATCCACCGTGGATTGCTATTTTTCTAACCATCATAATGATTGTATTCCCAGGTCACACATTTCAAATGTGGCGGTGCCTCATTGGGAGTTTCCATGCAACACCAAGCTGCGGATGCCACATCAGGCATCCACTTCATCAACACATGGTCCGACATGGCCCGCGGCCTCCACCTAGCTCTCCCACCTTTCATCGACCGCACACTACTCCGAGCCCGGGATCCACCTAGCCAAACATTCCACCACATCGAATATGATCCCCC
Organism: Warburgia ugandensis; assembly: GCA_035236585.1. Classification (NCBI taxonomy): domain Eukaryota; kingdom Viridiplantae; phylum Streptophyta; class Magnoliopsida; order Canellales; family Canellaceae; genus Warburgia; species Warburgia ugandensis. The sequence goes on along the minus strand of CP141132.1, from coordinate 2,825,692 downwards.
ACCAACCCTCAAAACCTCCCCCACCACCGATGGAACCATCAAAATCTCCAACTTCAAAATTACCCGCGACCAAATCAACCTCCTCAAATCAAAAGCCAAGCTAGAGACAGAGAACAGCGGCGTCAACTACACATCGTTTGAAGCCTTAGCTGCCCACATGTGGCGGTGCGTGTGCAAAGCCCGCCAGCTTGCAGACGATCAAGAAACCAAAGCCTTCATACCAATTGACGGTCGCACACGATTCCGGCCGATGTTGCCTCCAGGATATTTTGGAAATGTCATTTCGGCAGCAACGCCCATCGGTGTCGTCGGCGAGCTTTGTTCTGAGCCTTTAGGATTTGCTGCCCAGAAAATTCGAGAGGGGCTGGCCCGGATAGATGATGAGTATTTGAGATCTGCGGTGGATTTCTTGGAGATGCAGCCCGACCCACAAGCTGTGGCTATGAGAGCCTACTCGTTTTCGAGTCCCAATTTGATGATCAATAGTTGGGTACGTGTGCCAACATATGAGGCAGATTTTGGGTGGGGCCGACCAGTCCATATGGGTCCCGGAACAGTTCCGATTGAGGGGCTTGGATTCATTCAACCTAGTCCTGTGAATGATGGGAGTTTGTTTGTGGTCATTTCTCTGTCGTTGGATGAGATGGCTCGGTTTGAGAAAGTTATCTACGAAATATAAGAGGGACACGCGGAACGTCGTTCGTGGACCAAGATGTGCAGTCTCATGGTTCCCTTGTTATCTATTTCATCTTTCTTTATTGCCGCTGCCCTAAGCAGTTGTGTAATAACCTTGTCCTGTTTTATTTGTAACCAGGGTGCTCACTATCGTTAATGGTAACCATTGACAATAACGATGCACCTCTCCTCGTCAAGCTTGGCCGGAGGTTTAAGGTGGCATTTTTCTGTGGTTGGGAATTTCAAGTAAATTTAATAATTAAGATAATACCCTCTAAGTTATTGTAGTTGGCTACATAATTTTTTGCAGTAAATAATAATAATAATAATAATAATCAGAATAATTGGTATAGCCTGATGAAAGAAACCATGTATTCCTTAACCAGGTTGTGTTCCTTTTTCTGGCATTTCCAATGCTACCCCTAATGAATTTCTACAGCCTTTTAAGAAAAATAATAATAATAAATTGATTTAGACTAGCTGTGCACTTCAATGAGCATGAAATGTAGTGATTCATATTAAAGTTTTCCTTATGTATACTGTATGATTGTCTTGATTACTAATCCGAAAAGATTACCTGTATATAAAGTGATTTTAGGTAAGAGAAATGATATTGTAATGCACGATAACAATTGCAACTCCTCCAGTTTCTACCATTCATTCATGCTGTTCATCTGATTCCCCAAAGATCATGCCAAGAGGGAATCAATAGCACCCAAGAAAGGCTGTTTTGGTTCGATGAATGTAAACTCTTGTCTAGGTAGAGCTTCTGACTGTCTCTGTCAAGTAACTTGAAGCACCATTTCTTGGATGTTGGATGTGCCCATTTGACACGACTTTTGAACCAGTAGATATCCAAAACTAGAAGAATCAGATGAACGGCATATATCAATAGTATATGGGGCCGCTAAAGATAAGTCGAAATGTGGAAGAGCAGTTGGGGGCGGGGGTTTTGTCGTGTTATACACCAGAATGCCTCCTTTAATAATCCATCTGCACTACCCACAAACTGGACAACAGCTAATTTTTAATGAGAGTTCAGTGACAAGAACCACGACACTGATAAACAGAGAAAGGCTTTTTACACATGGCTTTACTAATCTTCTTTATTTTGTACCAGTCCGTTTATCGGCCCCGAGGTCTACTTTGCTATTGCCCCTTTAGTTTCTAGGGCACTCGGATATGGCATCCATCATATACGATAGAAAACCATCTAGTCCAACTTATCGGTTAAGTTAAAAGCTGTTACCAGCCGGCAAAATGGTTGTAAGAACAACGGGAAGAACTTCTAAACAACAAGGAGTGTTGGTGGAAAGTACCTTAAAAAGTCGAGTGGGGTTCAAGCTAGCTACCACCATTACAAAATAACTATAAAAGACTACCACAAGTGGCTCACCTTCCGAAGTCCGAATTGTCCATCGGTATTCAATGATACCTTGCTACGGTGGACTCTTTGGCTTGTGGAAATAAGAAGGCCAGAAAACCACTTTCCTTGCTTTCAGCATTAACTTTTACATTTGAGCTCAATTAGAAAGACAAATGTCACGGGACTGTTCTTGCACAGCCCATGACTAAAGCCTACAAGTTCTATAAGAAGCCATTCTAGTTTGTGGACTCATTCCAAGTGACTATGGTCTACAATAGAAGATCTGTGGAAGAGGATCCATAATCTAGAAGGCCCAAATTCTACAAGTGTCCTTAGAAATATCTAAGTTCTAGAATGCAGTAGTCTTAAGATATATACATGTGTAATGATCTTAGCCCTTCATTAAGGAGGTGACATCTTCGTAGGACAAATCCGATAAATGAAATGGATTGTACAAAAAAAGGGTGGAACGGGCATACACACATGAAAAAGAATATACCGGGGCTACCCTCAATTGTACCGAATAACATTGGATAGATCTAGAGAGAGAGTATTTAATTTTAGTAAACGTTGAAAGAATCAATACCATTTAAAGTCTTTAATTTAGCAAGATTCTCGTCATTTTATTTATACACGACTTTGAAGTCCGCTTAAATGATTGATGAGATGCCTCCGGAGTGTACTTAAATAGTGAGAAAATATCACATACCACAAGAAAGGATGCCAATACACTCTCCAAAGTGTATACATGGAGGTGCTCCGACGCTGAAAAAATTAATGCAACCTAAAGTCTTTAATTTAGCAGGTCTGTGGCCATTTTATTCATACACGACTTCTAAGTCTTCTTAAATGATTGATGAGATGCCTCCCGAGTCTACTTAAGTAATGAGGAAGTATAACATACCAGGAAAAAGGATGCCAATACAATCTCGAGGCTCTTCTTCACTTTGCTCCACTTTTCTCGATCTTCTTATTTATATCCCAAGATGGATCAGAAGATATCTGCTACTGAGAACCAGAAGAAGCCATTGATGACTCCTGAATATGGCCCCCTACAACCGATGATCGGCAACCAGTAGACCCGACTAACCCGTATGTCGAACAAATCGCGAAAAATGCCATGAGCATTTACAACGAAGACTATCATAAGAATCTCGCGTTCAAACATGTGCTCCGTGGCCAAGTAGGTGAAGTGCTCGATCCCAATTTCCCCGATGTGAAAGTTACATACTATCACCTTTTCATTAAAGTCTTATTGAGTGTCAAGGAGGGACAAGGGAACGTCGGTACGTTGGAAGTTACGACTCCTGAGACCGAGATGGAAGTGGCGGTTAAGACTGGGCCTAAGAAACTCTTCTATGCCAAATTAGTTGACAACTAATTGCAATCCTAGGAGTGGAGCGTTCTAAGGCTACATCTTTTATGTAGGCACACTAGTGCCAATAAATAAATATGTAACCGCATCTTTGTTTGAATAAAGTCCTGTTGCCATGGTAGCCGAGTGGTTTGAGGCGCCTCTCCTGTTGACGCTATGTCCCTGGTCCGAGGTTGGCACCATCCATTCTATTAGGGGATGGATAGATATAGGACAGTGTATGATTGGTTTTTTTAATTATTATTACTTTTTTAAATCTTAGCTTGTATGAAAAAATGGTAAAAATAAAATTTTAAGTAATATTTGTTACTAAAATCATTGCGTACATGCTGTGGATGAGTCAATTGTTGAGTCTGGCTGGCTCTGATATTGCAAATCTTCACTGCCGGATGCATACTACATAGAAAGAACAGCTTGAAGTCCACCATTGTCTTGGATATGTACCAATCGAAGTGTCTCATGCAAACTATCGCGAGCGATAGATATCGTACCAATGAAGAGAAACATTAGACGTAGCAATTCTAGCAGCCTAAACAAGTGAAAGAATATTACAGACCCTGATCATCCATTTATTTAATGGATCATATGTCGGGTCTCCATTAATGACCTGATTTTCGTGTCATTCCACGGACACAAGAAGACTCTCCTAATGCTTTTATGGAACGGGATCGGCTGCTAAGTTTCCTTGTAGCACCCTACTCTTACATGGAGGGCCACTCCTCTAGAACAATCAATTTAAACACATGGCTCATCCATAACACACCCCAACAGTTTAATGGTCTAATTAGTGAAGAAATAGGCCTCAGTTGTACTTTTCCGCTAATATTTGTTAAGCGAAAACAGGCGCAACAGCATGTAGCTTGAGATTTACACCATTGCATGGTTGGGGCTCAGTAGTTATCATTGATTTGTGTGGTTCATCTGAAGCATCCGCCTGTCGATGTCTAGTGGCCCGAAAATTATTCCAAAACAAAACACCTAGCATCCAGAAAAGAAGTTTGGTTAGTTTAATGACTATCGGTGCTTTTGTAGAGCTTCTAGCCATATACATCCACTTAATTTCTGTTTGAACTCAAGATCTTTTATTTTGGCATGATTTTTGGTGCACTTGATTTTCAAAGCATATCTATTTCGGTCATTAGAAAGGGAGCCTTGATGCAATGGTAGGGTTGTCATCGTGTGACCTTAAGGTCACTGGTTTAAGGCGTGGAAAAAATCTCTTGCAAAATACAAGATTAGACTGTGTACTATAGATCCTTATGGTCTGCCCATTCTCCAAACCCTGCATACGTGAGAACTTCATGCACCACAGTTGCCCTTTATTTATTTCGGTCATTATAGTTTGAAAAATAGAGCAAAAGACATGCTAAGCATTTTGGTTCCGGTCTTCGTTGTATACTGATATATTTTTGCAAAATATTTAAGCTAATTTCGAAACTATTTTATTAGAGATTTAACCATATTTTAAAAATAAACTACGGAATCTTCATCTCTTTCTAATTTTTATTATTTTTACATCTGTCCCTTAAAATGATAAAAACACTCATGGCATGCAGTCCTTTTTCTTTTTTCTTTTTGTCAACTAATATGGGGACTTCTTTGCTGAAAAAACATGGCTGCTAACATGCTATTATCTTTAGCTTTGTCGTTTGCCTGTGACCTGTTATTGTTTAATGAACCCCGATTCTAGATTTTTTATTTTTGCAATAATGTATATCCAAAACTTTTCGTCCAAAAAAGAAAAAAGAGAAAAAAAATAATGTATACTTAAAAGGAGATTTTGAATGGACGATTTACAACAATCACAAGTGGGTCAGGCACGGTCTTTAAAACCGTGCCTTAGGTTTGAGGAAAGGGTACTTTTATTGATTGGGGAAAACAGACCTACGCTTGGCTGAAACCGTGCCTTATTGTTAACCATTTGGGAAACCTTACAACAGTATGGCTAGATGGGCCATCGAGAAGGAACCAAAGAGGCTTTGAAGAAGAGGAGTTCTACAACCTAAACCCAAAACTTAACAAGAACGATAGATTGATTTAGCTGCTATACTAGTAGGAGCTCACACTTGTCGTCAGATTACGGATCATTATACTTCCGAATCACGCAGAGTGGCCACCACAATCTCAAGTTTGAAACTCTATGGCCCCTCCAAGAGTGAAAGCTTTCACCTTAATTGTCTCCCTGAACAAGATGCTTACCCAAGACAAACATGCCAGAGGGTGGAAGAGACCTATACCAGACGCTACCTTTGTGAGAAACAGAATGAGATGAAAGAGGCCGTGTGCAGTAAGGGTCTCTCCAAGGTCACCGGTTGGAGGCTCTCATGGGTTTGGTAACTAACAAGGTCAGCCGTAGCAAGTAGCATGGCTTCGAAGACGTATGGTTTGCATCCTTGAAAAGAGTGGTCTCTTCCACTTTCACCTTATTTTCTCGTCACATATTCCTAGCGAAATAGCGTATCCAACGATACAGCTCGAAGTGATAAACTCACTAGCAAATGCTACAGCTCAAATACCCTTTTTGTGTGTATGTGTGGGAATGTTGAAATCAAATGCTAGTAACGTAAAAAATATGTGCTATTTTTTTAGTGAGTCAAAACTATATTCCATAGTAATCATAAAGTGAAATGTGGAAGACGAAAAGGCCGAAGATTGAACCTTCAAAAATAATGGTCTGGTTTCTGTAATCCAAAGTACTCTTTGAAGAAGAAAGAATTGTCTCTTTTGAGAAATGCTATTGTAGGGGGTCACCACATGGCAAATTGCAATTGCCAATGTTGGCACTATCGCTCTCTGACAATGGGTATTACCTCTGTTCGATTAAGCAGTTGAACTTAAAATTTCTATAATATTTGAAGGGGAGCTTTGGCGTAAGGGTAGAATTATTATCGTGTGATCTAAAGGTTATGGGTTAGAGGCGAGAAAATAATTTCTTGCAGAAATACATAAGACTGCTTACTATATAGGCCCTTTGTGATCCGCCTCTTCCTTGAACCCTGCATATTCAGGAGTTTTATGTACCGGGCTACTCTTTTTTACAGAAGAAGTTCTAGCATCCCAAAGTATCTCCTTCAATGCTGCATTTTAACCGTTGCTAATACAGAGTTTATAACTATCCGTATCTGATGATGCTCTAGAATCGTCAATGGAGAAGATTTCTGGATTACTTATCCGTTCCTCCTCGCTTACATATTCAATGGAAGACCGGAACGATTCACTGAACGGCTGTTCATCGAGTCCAACGTAAATGACAGAGAAACACAAAGGCTAACGAGATCGCAAGGAATTGTTCTCTCTAATAAAGGTCAAAAAGTATTGACAAAGAAAAGAATAACATTTAAGCTTAACAGAGAGCACTATAGAAGCCATCAAGGAGTTCAAACTCTCTTATCACTTGCAGTAACGGAGCTTAGATATGGTTACCATGAATTCCAGTTTCCTCAGGGTGTACATATACTGACACAAGCCCTTTCTTTGAACCAATTTCTCAAAGGTGTGGCAGGGTGTATGCTGTACATATACTGACACAGGCCCTCATCAACGCGAAGATTGCTCCCAGACGTTTGTAATAGATCTAATAGATCTCTATCTCCGGCAAGTCCACAATCTTCGGCAAGTCAACAGCAACGGCAATCTCAATCACCTCCATCTTCGGTAACTCAACAACAATGACAATCTCAATCATCTCCACGGCAAATTCAATATCTCCATATTTGTATGCATATCATTCTTTTATTGTTATCACTTGTGGCATTTGATGGGAGCCTTGGCGTAATGGTAGAGTTATTGTCGTGTGACCTTGAGCTCATGAGTTCAAGACGTGAAAATAGTCTCTCATAAAATGCAAAGTAAAGCTGCATACTTGACCCTTGGTCTACCGCTTCTTTACCTTGCATATGCTAGAGCCCGGTATACGGGGCTGACTTATGGCCCTTGATTATTAGGTTAGTAATAGGATAGTTTCCTAATTACTCATCTATAGAGCTGTATATATTGGAATCATTTTCAGCAAGAGATGTAATTCACTTTTCCTCAATGCTGTATCTTTCTCCATAGGTTACTGTTCCTTGTTGCATTTGTTTGTGATGTGGTAATTAAACGTGAGCCAACTTGTCGTCAGAGCTTCGTGAGTTGACGGAAGAATCAGCCGAATGGCTTAACCCAAAACCTGTTTGAGAATGAACTAATCATATCTGAGACGATCAGATGCAGCACATTGAGTTCTTATAGATGCTGCCAATTTTCAGCTTAACTCTCGTTCCTTTTTTCTTTGAATGGTTGTATGGTATCTAAGTAGAGAAAACTTACAGTGAGGTGATGGGGAGAAGGTCATGGGTAACACAACCATTCGGAAATTAAGGTTGAAAATAATGATATGTTAATGTCATTCTTATAAATTTAAGTGGAGTTTGGTCGGAGGTCATGCCACAAGTTTCGCCTTAATCCGGGATAATACAGTAAGGTTAAGTGTAGGTTGTAGGATGTCTGGTTGCGGTATGGGTGCCAGTACACGTAGAAGAACCAGATTGTTAGAGATCAAGCCGTTCATGTTTCACCCACAGCTTGGATAACCCAATAATCCTGTCCATTTTGTTCTATTAGGGACTCTAGAAAGGGAGCCTTGACATAATAGTAGAGTAGTCGTTGTGTAACTTTGAGTTTACCGATTCGAGATGTATAAATAGTTTCTTGCAAAAAAGCAGGGTAAGGCTGCCTATATAGACTCTTGTGGCTTGGCCTTTTGTAATAACTTGCATTTTTATAATATATATATTCTTTGCATAAAATTGATAACAAAAAACTAAATGCCCTAATGGCTATAGAATGAATAGGCAAAATTTTAGAACTAGAGTTCAAGTCTTCAAAGGTAATCTTTTTAGAGAAATTCCATACCCAAAGCCAAAAAGTGTCCATGAATCTAGAGAATTAGGAAGAGATAAAAATACCTAAGAAATTAGAATATGAGATAGGATAGGTAGGAGATAAGATAAGAAAGAAGAAAGTCAAATCAAATTGGAATAAGAAGGGGAGAAGAGGAATGAGAGAGAGAGAGAGAGAGAGAGAGAGAGAGAGAGAGAGAGAGGAGGAGGAGGAAGGATTAACCATACCATGCGTTTTTAGAAAAGAAGATTGTAGAAGTATGATTTCGTTTGCGAGGTAAGGGAATCGGGATCATTCCTAAACTAGTTAGGTTTTTCATAGAGTACATTTGAAAGGCATAGTATTTTGCAATATTGAATATGGCGCATAGGGTCTAGGATTGAATGTGATTTATAATTAGTTTTGTTTAATCTTATCTCATCAAAAAGCACGTACATTAGGAAGGCCTAGTACTCTTCCTATTAAAAAAAACCATTTGTATGCGCATCAAATTGGGTTTCCAAGGAGGCCCAAATGCTGCCACATATTATAAGTAGATCTAGCTATTCCATTCTTTTAAGAGTTTACCAAGATGCATGAAGTCTTGCCATGATTTCATTACTAGTTTGGCTAAGATCTACACATGGGTTTTGATGCCCCAAGATTTGTGACTTTATTCTAAGTAGTAGCTATGTCATGTACATGATTATAAGTGTTGATTTGATTGATTTCTATACGAGCATTCTTATGATTGCATATTTGTATGAGATATGTATATTTGTTGATTGATTAAATTTTCCTTGAGTAGTTCGCGCATACAAGGTTTTTAACTTTTAATTACTTAGAGGTAAACCTATAATAGTCATATGTCTTGCACATGCTATAGGACCCATAGAGGCCAAGTTGATATCCTTGAATTACCAAGTGGAATGTGCACGTTACAAGACCCCTGAGAAACTATACTTTCTCATAAGCTCTTGAGTGTTGAGGCGATCAAGGCCTGACTGAAAATAAAAAAAATAAAAATAAAATTGATGTTTACGAATGCGAACATTGAAACCTAAGAGAGATGGATCTATTCATTCTATGCATGAGAAATAGACATATGTTTTTAAGTAGAGAGAGAGATCCACAAAATTTATGCTAAAGGTATATGTATATTCCATGCTAATTAGATTCATGTGTTAAGGCCACAACCATAAGCCATATTTTTAAAACTGACGTGTGGTAATCTATGCCATTGAAAATGTTAAGGCTTAATAGATAGCAACTTATTAGACCCTTCTAATGTAATTTACAAATATCAAGAAGCAATGAGAGACAATAATCGATAAATTATTCCAAAACAAGTGACGTTGAAAACTTGCATGGTTATTGTTTATATAAAAGAGAATAGATTGCATGATTCTCAAATTGCATAAGGTGTCATGCTCATGATATGAATGTGCTTGCATGATGAAATTGGTAGAAGGATTGTGACATGTGTATGATAAAGTATGGTTGCATGAGAAACATACATATGATGAAGACGTTTCACCGATGGAATGTCGCATTGTCAAATGGTGTTGTTAGAAGAGTTTGCATAAGATTAGGCCCTCTAGCATATCATATGTTCAAGGTCACGGTGGTTGCGTGACAAAATAATTTTGTGGTTTAAATCGATTCATGTTATCATATTCGAGTGATCAAATGTTTTCTGTGCATGGATATGTCTTGTCATTGTACATATGAATACATGTATAGTTTTTTTAAGCGTGATTTGTGATCGAGATATTTGTTAATTAATAAATATTTGAAATTAATTACTTTCAGCATGCTCCGTAGTATGGTGTAAACATAAGATTTGAAAATGCCAAGCTACAAATGCATACGCATTCGTGTTAAGCTAGAATAAGATAGTTGATAATTTGTGCCAATTGAAATATGACTTGTGAATAGAAAAGTTTGTGAATGCTTATTATGATGTTTTGAGCAATGTAAAACGATTTGATAAATAAAAATTAGGTGATTCTGGAGAGTTGTGCCTAGCCTAAAATTAGGCTACTCATAAGAGTTGAGCCTAGCCTAGGGCAAACTCTAAGACCCCTCTAGTTACTATGTTAGGAAGATCAGTTGGCCACTGACTTCTGAAATGAGATACTTGTCCTAAGAGGCCTATTATAGAGAGTATTGTATCATGAGAAAACTGCTCTCTTGTGATCCAATGCCCTCATGAGAACTGGTGTAGCCTATGTGGTATTTATGGTCGAACGTAGTTGGATGTAAGTCCTCTATATGCATAGTATGCCATATAGTTATCAGACATGGACAAACATATCGGTCATCCTCGAGGATATTTGACCATTGCCCAGATGGGCTGGTGGTAGGACGCTACCACACAGTAATATAATATATTTTGATACGTCATTCTTTGATAAAAGTCTAAATGGGCATGTATATATGAGATTTGAAGGATATATTAGAATTGATTGGAAACACTAGATTTTTGTGAAGGCATAAATGTTGTATAACATTCATATCATACTTATGATATAATATTTAATTGTTTGCACTACTTAATTTATGCCAATAATGTTGTCGTAGTTTTCAAACGGCTGGTTTAAGTATTTCCCTACTGAGTCGTCGTACTCACTCGTACAAAACATTTCAAGTGAAGTGTAAGAGGATTAAGCAATCAACTTGATCAAAGTAACTAAGGAGAATAAGAAGAGAAGTATGAATAAGTAGTTAGTTAGACATTTTATTTGTTATCTTTCATTTTGAAATAATGAATACTTGATGATGAATGTAATAACATAGGTGACATTGATATATTTAATTTGAACCTAAATTACTTATTGTTTGGGCTCTGACCAAGGAATCCTGTAATTGTATATTTTATTTTTGTTATTATATGTGAAGGTTTTAATGTAACACCAGGTTAAAGGTGGAATTGAGAAAAATAAGTACGTAATATATATTTCAAAAAAAAAAAAAAATCCTACAGGAAAGTTTTAAAATTTTCAAAAATCCAAGTCCCTATACCTTTTCTCAGGCCCCACATACCTAGAAGCTTGGCTGAGCATGAAGCTCCCATGTATACAGGGTCCATAAAAAGGGTGAACTACAAGAGTTAATAATATGCAACTTTACCTTGCATTTTAGAAAAAGGCGATTTCCATGCCTTGATTACATGACCTCAAGGTCTCCCTTTGCGCCAAGGCTAGGGCTGTCCTTTTCAGAAACTCTATTAATACGTAATTTCAGGGCTCTTAAACTTTCACTTTACCAATGGTCATGCGTGTCCAATGATCCAATGAAGAATGCTGAACTAAAAGACCTTATAAAGTGAGTCATGTGTGTCCTTGGAAGCGCCCCACTTTTGCCTGATCCAAACCGTTCGTCTGATTCTCTTAAGTTGAACGACTGTTACTTCAAAAATCGTACAAATTGAATAACTCTAGCATCTAAAATGTATAGTTTGATCGCAAGACACGAAAACCAGATGAAGGGTCTGATCATCGTAAAATGTTATCAGATGAACGGTTGAGATAATCGGAGCGGAAATAAATAAGAAAAAGACTCCAAAACAAAGAATGGGATCATCATCTGGCCTACAAAGCCCTTTTACACGGCCGATCATCATAAATCAGACCCGTCTATTTAACCAATCACGCACATTTCAAAGCCATTTTTTGCGCCAGTTTGCTGAAATCAAAACCCTGCTCACAGGCCAGGGTTTTTCTTCCGCCATGGCTTCTTCCGAAGAAGCTCCCACTGCGCAATCTTCGACTCTCGGATCCACTGAAGCCCGAGCCAACAATGAAGATTCGACAGCTAAAGGATCCTCGATCTCGGAGGTTGATAAGAGCCAAGAATCGAAGGAAGAACCAAATGATCAAAGTGTTCAGGGCAATGAAAATTGTTCCGATGAAAACTGCGGGAATTCTTCCTCGGCAGAAGGAGATCGAGAGAAAACGTTGGAATATGCTGCGGAGTTGATGGAGAAGGGATCGAAAGCCATTGAAGACGGGGATTATGTGGATGCCGTTGATTCTCTTAGTCGTGCGGTCGAGATCAGGTTAGGGTTTCATTTTCATCTTTTGAATTTTCTGAGTTCTGTTTGTTTTGATCTGGTTTAGAGTTAGCATTTTGGTTATCTGCTGAATTCTTTCCTTAAAAGTTGTGGTTTTCTTCATTTGTTGAACTGAATTTCTGTACCTTTGATGCACGCATTTCGACTTGTGGTAGAATTGAGGAAGAGAATGCCTACTTTTGTGTCAGAATCCTGGTAGCTCAGACGTTGTTGTAGGCTATATTTTTCAGATATAAACGAGTGTCAACGAGCATTATCTATTCGTTGCATATGGTTCTGATTTTTTCTTGTTCTGCATTTTCTAGTCTTGGTTCGAGGCATTCTTTGCTAGTATAATTACATCATTATGCACTGTTTGTTTTCTCTTGTTGAACCATTTTTTTTTTTTTTTTCATTGAGAGGAGAGGAGTTCTCAAGGGAGAAATTAATTTCTTGCAATTAAAATTTTCAGAATTCCTTTCAGCTGTGAGGTAATTCTGTTGGTTGCGATAAAGGGAAAAAAGGGTGAGAGTTTAACAGTTGTATGATGAGCTACTAGTAGTGTACGATTGTGATAATCTAGTCCCAGGAATTAAGTTTCTTACTTAAGAACTAGATTCCAAGGGCACAAGCCAACCTGCACCCAAGTTAATTTTTCTCCTTTTGATGGCTCTTTCGACCGTGGAGAAATATCAAAATGTAAAAGAGAAATGAAGAGAAAAATGTGATACATATTTGGACTTTCTTCTTATTAATTTGATAATCTAAGCTTTATGGTTAGGTCAAAAGGCCTGTCAATTGGCATGCATGTCAATTCACCTGCTGTATTGGTCAACATACTAGCACCTGTTCTTGCCAAGATGGTTGCTTCTAAATATTACAAATATAGATGGATGCAAATACGAAAGGGAGCCTTGTCTCAACAGTGGAGTTGTCTTCATGCGACCTCGAGGTGGGGAAACAGCCTCTTACTAAAATGCAAGGTAAAGCTGTTTGTTATAGACCTTGTGGTCTGCCCCTTCCCCAGACCCTGCATATGTGGGAGCTTCGTGCACTGAGCTGCCCTTTTATGCATACATATGCTGTATTATGTTCAAGGTTATTTCTTTGGTATGCAATCCTTTGGTGTTTTTCTACTGAAAAAACAGCAATACTATAAGTATAGTAATAAGAATAATAAATCCACCTGCATATTGGTGCTATTGGGTATCATGATCTACAAGCTGATTGCTTGAATATATGTAGGCATATTGAAATATGTCCAAGATTATTTGTTTGGTAGATAATACTTGATGCTTGTTTTACCGAAAAGTGGCACTAGTGATGATAGCTTCACTTTGATGTTTTTCTCTTTGTTCAGGGTTGCACATTATGGTGAGCTTGCTCCAGAATGTGCAACGGCCTACTATAAATATGGGTGTGCACTACTTTACAAGGCTCAAGAAGAAGCTGATCCATTGGGTAGTGTGCTCAAAAAGGAATCCACTTCGGCTAATTCAGAAGGTTCTGCAGATCCTGTTGTCATAGATGCTAAACAAGGCAGCACTTCTACTGGGAAAGATGGAGAAGTGGATGAAGGTTTGTATCTGCAATCATAATATTTTTGAGATACATTCTTCATCCATTCCAGCCAGACACTGTACTATATTGATTCTTCAGCTTGAGTGAAGAGAGTTCTTCAACATGTTGAAGACAGCTGGACATATAATTCAACTATGACAGGCTTGGTTGTTATGAAGCCATGCAATACATGATTCCACCACACACAATCACACACATACTCAAGAGATGAGACTCTCTCAGACACGCTGCACCTGGTACATTTGTATACATGCATCACGCAAGCAGACATGCACCTAGCTGTCATGTTGCGTCACTGACATATATAAACAAAATCATTTCCTTGATCTTGGGAGTAAGTTGGTAGTTGCATTCCTTGAAATAAATGTGGCTACACGCATTTATATTAAAGAGTCACTAGTCAGTTATAGTTGTACAAACTAATATCACATGTAAAGGGCAGGCCTGATGCACGAAGCTCCTGTGTATGCGGGGTCCAGGGAAGGGGTGGACCACAAGGGTCAATAGTACACAGCCTTATCATGCATTTTGCAAGAGGCTGTTTCTATAACCTGTGCTGTGAAGCATGCATGGAAATATGCTTAAATTGGTCCCTACACGATTGTTGCAAGGATGATTTTGCCTACATACTCAGACACAAACAAATTTCCTGTATGGATACTCTATTGTTCAGGGTTTAGGGTCACTTTTAGGGGCTCAGGGTTAGAATTCAAGTTCTATCAAATGTAGCTGCAGATTTCTGCTGGTAAAATGTAAATGCATCTGTTAGATGTATATTGTATTATTCTATTTTGAAGAAATGACTCCCTGGAAAGGATAGAGGAAAATGGTTACCAGAATGCCTTATGAAGCTGTTAGTTTGGATCATTACATGACCATGTAGTTATGATGTTCTAGACCATCTATAGATTTGGATGTTGATTCTTTTTCAAGAAATATCCTTTTTTCTTTGTTGAAAGCTGAGCTGAGTTGGACCATCAGGTTTGGTCTTTTATACACAATTACTGGGCGCAAAATCCGGATGCCATAAGGAGAGTTGGATACTGGAGAAGCTAGACAAATGAAGCTTACTTGGCCAAATCAGGATGGTTTTGGGTGAGTTGGAAGATGGAAGAGGTACGAGGCTTGGAGGTTGATTTATATGGTAATGGGCAAGTTCAAAATAGATCTGTTGCATTAAGTTGCAAACATGTTGGGAGGATTCTTAAGTTGGATACCCTGTGCACTGGCAACTATGCTGCACCTTATGTTACCTCGTTTTTCAGTAAAGTGGCATCTTATGATTATTTTAAGTGGATAAGATCTTAAGTAGGATCATGTTTTAAGATTTTGGTGCATAGATGCGGTGGTGGCCCATGTCACATTATGGAGGGTTGAAATGATTAGTATTGCCTTTTTTTGTTTTTTATTTTTTTGAATGGCTGATTATTAGCCTCTATAGCCTCCCTCCATTAGTCAACACATGTTGTTTGCTTCAAATTCTTTTTCTCGCTAGTACAAACCCAACAGGAGTGCAACAGTTAGTTATTTATAAGAGCCACGTAAGTCCAAAGTTGTGAATTCTAAAAGTTACATGAATGACATTAAGTTCTAATCATAACTAAAAGGCTTGTTATTTCTAATGAATCCAATATTTCATTTTAAATATTCAAAATAATATTCTTTGTTTGATAAGTATGCTCATGAAAATTTTGTGTACATGTCGTGGTCATTCACCTATGATGAGATTTTGATTATCTTGATTGACCCTTGAATGAGTAATTTTCAAGAATAGCTTTACCACTTAGGTGTGACTTGTGAACTTCCTATTATTCATGTCTATTACTGCTGGAGTTTGTGCACCTCATGCTTAACTTTTATGAGCTTCTCTGTGAGAGCTAGTTTTGCTGACTCACTGTTAAGGTTCCAGTCATCTTCTTCTATTGATTTGGGATTGGTTTTAGTTTGTATCGATCTACACTGCATGCAATCTCTGCTCTTGATACAAAATCTTGTAGTCACAAAAGCAAGTCTGAGAAAATGGGAGTGGAGCAGATTCCAGAGGAGACATTTACTTGAACTCCACGAGACATGGGAAACTTTAAGTTTGAAGTGCTTGGAACTCCAGATAGGCTTGCCTATTTTTCTTGTATGAGAGAGATTTCCTGGATAGGCTTGTCCAATTATACTCTTCGATAAAAGATGTGTAGTGAAAAGCTATTCCTTGTTGGATTGATCATGTCAACCAGTTGTTTGATTATTGGTCAATGACGCACCTGTGGCGAGGCTCATACTTTTATAATGTCATCCATTTCAAGCAAAACTTTTGAAGTCCTTCAGAGTTATCATTATTACCACATCAGAAAGAGAATTTTTTGTGGGCACCTTGTCTTCTTGGTTGACCTTCGGAAGATTGGCTAGAAACAGTAATATATAATTTGGTGGAACTTGATATGTTTAGATACAGTAAGAGATAATTTGGTGGTGAACTTGGTATGTGATGACATGTTCATGAGTATTGAAGATATCTATATCCTTTTCTTTTGTTAAAATGCATCAGCAAATATATGTGTACAAGGTGCAATTAAAAGACTGCTTGAGGTGCCTCAGGTATGAAACTTTTTTTTTTTTTCTAAATCTTAGAACCCACAACAAGAAACATAAATATGGATGGATGCAAATTATCTCATATATGGATGAAAGCTTGAAAGATGTTCAAGAAAATGGATTGTAGATTATGCTAGACTGGTGGTATATTATGTGTGTGAAAAATATTGTTATTGCTTCGTCCTGAAACACCACTAAGTTTGAAATCACAGATGCCATTTCATATTTCTCGGTATTGAATTGAAAAGTGATTAAGAGAACTGAAATACTATAGGTTTTAGTTTAAAGATATTTGGTTGTAATCCTTAGTAGGGTTTTATATTTTTGTCTGTGAGGAGCATACATAAGAGATCCTCTAATCGCCGTTTTTGTTCCTCGGAGGGTTTTCATAACCCTAGGGAAGAAATACCTGGCTGACTCATTTAGCAGGAATCACCATGGTGACAAATCCAGAATGTGGTAGAGCAAAGGCCTTCCAGCATAGTGGTGCTAGGTGCTTCTCCTATGCTATGTCACAGACCCAAGGCTGCTCATGGGTGTATGTGTTTTAATGTTGAGAATAAGAGCTGTTAACTTCATTTGTTCGATGTGCAGGTTACTTTCTTCATATACTGTGATGACCATTTTTTGCCTAATTCGTAGTCCTATGCCACTATGGATTGTGGTGTGGACTCCTCTGTAAACTTACAACTGAATTAGCAAAATAAACAAGACAATTCTGCATGAATGATGTTTTACTACTGTAACTTAAATGTCTGAGCTCATTTAATGTTTTAATTAAAAATTAAAGGGGCAAAGGTGTTAATTGTTGCACTTTTGTCGCTGACTTACCAAGCTTCTAAAAATCATCAACTTGTCGATGTAGCCCTGAATTGGTACAAAGTATCTATTTAATATATGCACATGCATTGGCTTTAATCTTCATCATTAAGTAATTCCAAGTCATCAGGATTCATATTGCTGACAGGTTGTGTTTATACCCATGAGTACTTTTTACACAGTTCCATTCAATTTATGTTCCAGCAAAAGTTCCTTAGTTAATTTCAGGAGAGGTTTCTCACTGTTACTGTGGTTTTTGGAAGAGAAGGTCCTAGTGAGAAAGAACATGCAGATGATGACGGAAGTGAAGATGATGAGGCTGAGCCAGAAGGAGATGAAGATGAGTCCGATTTGGATTTGGCATGGAAATTGCTGGATGTTGCTAGGGCGATTGTTGAAAAGCAGTCACAGGATACCATAGAGAAAGTAAACATCTTGGCAGCTTTAGGAGAGGTCTCCTTGGAAAGAGGTTTGCTTTAATGTGTGTTTTATGTTTCATGAAGTACCAATATTCCTATCTTGGTTCAATTATTTATTACTCTGTTTCATATTGCAGAGGATATTGAGACTTCGTTAGCTGACTATCTGAAAGCTCTATCCATTTTGGAAAGCCTAGTTGAACCAGACAATCGTCGCCTGGCTGAGTTGTATCCAAAGATTTGTTACTTGCATATCATGGATCTTACGTTACATGGACTTTTAATGCTAGAGAAATACAAATTGACACTGTTCTGTGTCTGAAATGCTTCTTTGCATAACGAGACAAAAAAAGTTCCTGGGCTGTTGTGAAGAAATGATCCATGTCTTCTGCATCCAGACATCATGTGAGAGTTATGGCATGGTGCAGTGTCTTCAGATCATGAAAGACGAACAACATATGCTGCACCTAATTGAGAATGAATGTCAACGTACAGCTAGATGTAGATGCAGACTATAATAAACTGATTTTGTTTTTCTTTGGGTATGTTTCCTGTTTCCTAGTTAGATGGTCTAGTCCAAGTTTTAACTTTGAAAAGATTTGAGTTCATCTTTGCTTTCTAGGAAATTAATTCAATTATTGACACTTCCGATTTGTGCTTTTCTGATGCTTTGAGAATTTGTTTACGTTCTATGGCTTTTACTTTTAGTTCTGTCTGGAGCATCAGGCCTCATGATAAATCATCGATAAGTCCCATTGTCTACTATCTGACATTACCTTTCGTGTAGAAAAAGGACAGCTTCATGCTTTTGAAAGGTAAAAACTCTTATCTCTGCAAGGACAATATAATATCAATTTATCAGAATTCTGTTAGATTATTCAGTACTGAGTTGCTTGATCTTTGCTTCTAGTTATAAAACACCACAAAACTGTTTCAACTCTATACTATTCCACGATGAGGTTGGAGAACTGATGGAATGTCTAGCTTGAAGGTTAGCTGTGATTTGCAGAAGGTCTCGACAGGGTATTTGAGTTGTTTCTTGGTGTTCAGAATCCATTCTCCTTTTTCATGTGCTCACAAAATAGTTCCTGTGTTATTGGGACTTGGTGCTGTAAAACACCATTCTTTAGGTTGTCTCGGTTCTGTTTTGCTGACATATTAAGTGTTTTTTCGTATTTCTAGTTCCTTTACCAAAATTCAGAAACTTCAGGGTATGCTTGGTACTGGAGTTGAGTTCTAGGGTTGAAGAGGCTATCCCCTATTGCCAAAAGGCTATTTTGGTATGCAAGGCTCGCTTGCAGCGTCTAAGGGCAGAAGTTGAGAATCAGGAGGCAGATTCAACAGCAATGGCAGTTAATGCAGATTCTGAGTTTGACTCAAATAAAAAAGATATGCTACCTGTTGTTGAGGTCCACTCCGATCTCTCAATCTTGGAGAAAGAAAAAGAGATTGAAACACTAACAGGACTTGCAAGTGAGCTGGAGAAGAAGGTGTTGCAATATCTAGTCTTTGAAAATTTTCTTGTCTTCTTAATGGAAATCATTTCATTTTATCCCATTGTTTTCTCAAACTACCTAGTACTTGAATCTTCTTTAAGCTGGTGTTGATTGATCTCAGCAAAACAGAAGAAAAAGGAGTAAAGGAAAAAAATAATATCTACCTATGTGTTTTGAATTTTTGGTTGATTTTGACAAGAACTTGATATATTTCTTCTGTTGCAGCTTGAAGATCTGGAACAAGTTCTCCAAAATCCAAAATCAATGCTTTCAGAAGTACTGAAAATGGTTGGTGCTAAGCCAGAACAGAATGAAAAGACTGATTCAGAGAAGTTGAACTCTTCAGAGATTGGTATCATGAGTGGTGGTTTTGACTCACCTACAGGTTCTACTGCTGCAACAAATGGTAGTTTCACCCACCTTGGTGTTATAGGGAGAGGTGTTAAACGAGCAACGCTAACTCCAAACAGTGGGGAACCTTCTTCGAAGAAACCTGCGGTGAACTCATCTGGAGAGAAAGCTGACAGCACTGCTTCTGGGGGTTTGGATTCCAGCACGCCGGGAACTCCTTCAAAGGACCAGTAGTGATCTACTCATTCTCTGCAATGTGATTGTAACACGAGTCTGAAAGCATAAAGCCAACAGAAGTGAGTTCTTGAACATTCTGCTGTAGGTTCTCTGTACTCCTTTTTGTAAGTCATTGTATCTCGTTACGGTGATGTTGTTTCTGATATCCTGTCTTTCAGTCCCGTTCATTCTCCTGTTAATTCGGCAGCAGCCGCTTCTGCTAGGTTGTATGAATTCAGTCCATTTCAATTATAGATTGTATGACTCAGTTACACTACAAATGAATGGCATCGCCTTTGATCAGATCTTATAGTTGTTCTCCTATTATCACCTGTGTATCACTCTGATTGATTCCATATTATTGTGAACATATGGTGTTGATAAATTATGAGCTTTTTCGCTTGTTTCTTACCTTCTTCTATGGAAACCATCAATATGCATATGCTTTGTACATTTGGAAACCTTGTCTGGCCTCTTTGATCTCTAGTCTCTTCTCCAGTTTCCATTCGGAACTACAAGTCCAAAGGCAACTTAAAGATGTTTGCATAAAGGATAATTATCTATTGTTGCCTGTACTGTATCCACTCATATGGTGTCCACATGATCTGGACCGTTCATCTTAGCAGTGCCATGCCTCCACAACCTGTATATGACGATTACCTGGAACCGTAGACTGTAGCTCATTTATTTTCTGTCCGGGTTTCATATATGTGGGATTTGCAGATCTTGTATCGTTATGCCTCTTAGAATGTAATCGGATGTACTTATATTTGATTAACTAGGACGCAGCTTTGGGCCATCTTAACAACCCAATTGTGGCCCTTTGATTTTGATCTCATCTACAGTGCAGTAATCTTTGTTAGTGGTACTGAATATAACTCCATGTTAATATCGGTTACCCACTCATGAACTCGAATAATTTGGATATCTTATTATATTATTATTTGACGACTCCCCCTGCAGTTAAAATTTATTTGGGCCCAAATCCTTTCTTAGCTTTACTTAAAGGCATAATTAGACATACTTGAGACTACAAGTTTTCGCTGGGATTGGCTAGCAACTGCACTCTAAAGCAACAGTTTTCTGCAAACATTTCCATGTCAACTCCCTTAGTTTGCAGCTTCCAAAAGTATTGGCAAACATGTGAGCAAATGCCTTCTAGTGCAATGGTGCAGGAAAGTATCTCCAGGGTACGTAGTAGGTCACGGGTTCCAGGTGCTCATAGGTGTGTCTGTTCAACATTCTATTTCAATACCATAAAAACCCCAGAAGAAGAAAATGAAAAGAATGAAAAAACCCCGGAAGAAAAAAATGAAAAGAAAGAAAAAGACCTTGTAATTAGCATGTTGGTTAGATGTTGATAGTTGCATATAAAAAGGCTCTAGTCATAGAGTAAATTGACATATTTAAGACCAATATTAATAAAAAATAATCAAAATCATCCATCTTATGGACTTTTAAGCGAACAATTTTCATGGAATATGATTAATTTCGTATTTGAATAGCTGGAGATTGGATTTGAATAGCAGCTTTCGATTAGATTTAAGAGCATACATGAGTGAGAATGTGGGAGTGATTTGCTTTGTAATAGCATTTTATGATGATTTTCAGAAATTCCCATGATTGTTCAAGAATCTTTTCCAACTGAAAACCAAGCCAATAAAAATATAGTTGGGGAGCACCGGTTAGATTACTGAAATCGTTACCTGGAGTTCCGGATACATTACATGTGATAATGGGGAGCGTGAGCCCGAAGTGCTGCTGGGGTTTTGGTCATTAATGCTTAAATAATATTCCAACTTCGGAAGTGTATTATTCTTAATTTGCATCCCAATGTAGGGTCACGATGGTCTACTACCGGAATGATTGAAAGTTATTTGGGGCCCTCTGGTACAAATGATATAAAATGGACGAATAACGTAAAAATGAAAATCATATGCACGCAATCAAAGATGGGGATATTCTGAGAACTAAATGTTGTAGATGTAAGGTCCACCAGATCGATGACACACCTAAACACTAGAGTATGGGTTTTAGGTAATTAAATTACATTTACTCCCATTTACTCCCATTTTCCAGCATTTCCAGCTCCTTCTATTTGTCACTTCCTGAAGATTGTTGCATCTCCCGGAAACCAAGTGATTTTCAAGAAAATTAAACAGGAACGGATCAAATGCTGATGGACCCAACTAATCAAATTCTCTAATTATTCATTTAGATCAGTTAAAATATTATTTATCTGTGACACAATTAAACTAGAAGCACGTAAAATGCGTCCGCCAATGTTGTCATGCTCAAGTGTTTGATAGAATCCCAAAAGGCCAATCTACTTTATGAAGAGATGTTTGGGTGTATTTGGGGAGAACTCAAAAAGATATGGCGTGATATAATATGCTTTAGGAAACTTTGGATAAGCACACAAGCGATACGATCAACAGACACTAGTCAATTCCTGTAAGTTAACGTGACAAAAGCTTTCGATTTAGCCAAAGAAAAGTGGGTTTCATAAATTGGAATAAACGATGGAGGTAGGCTTGCTAGATCCCGTCTCTCCTTCCTCTTACAAGCTGAAAGAGTGAAAATGTGTTTTAGGGTGGTCTGCAAGCAATGTGGATTGTTTACTTGGAGTGGGTGTGGGGAGCATGTAGCTGAAGCTTTTAAGGGCGTAGAGAAAGAGAAAGGGAAGCACTGCATGTGCAAGCCATGGCCCGGTGTTGCAATGCCGAAAAACAAGCAGCCATTGGAGGCATCAAAATCAACTGAAGCTGACAGGGGCAGCGTCAAGTAGAGTGACTCCCTCTCTCTCTCACCCCATAAACACTCACACCTACCTTTGTATATACTGAAAAGATTAACTCTTTTGGAATAGAGTAAGAAGATTATATGATATCCCCTTTCTGCAATACCCAATTGCCAATATACATTTACTCTGTTGTGGATGCTATTTATGTAGTTCCATGGTAATCTCATTTGCTCACCATATCAATGTTTTAGTTAGTTTCTTTTATGATAGTCGGAATCATAGAATAAAATAAAATAAGCGCTGGAGCTAAACCTTTATATGGTTGTGTTTTTATTTTCCTTTATATCGGTGATAGATATCATAATGCCACCCTTAAATTCCTTGTCAACAAGGCTGTGAGTGTTATAAGGCCTTTATTTTGTTCCAAGGTGGGAATTTTATTAGTTATTTTTGGGAAATGCATATTTCTTGTTGTGAATGATATTTGGGGATCGGCTAGGATTATTGCATTACATTTTGTACGAGAGAACAAAGGTCCAAAATTTTACATATGCAGCTAAAAATAACGGTTGGTCCCAGTCCCAGTGCATGAAGCTCCCGCCTATGTAAGGTCTGGAGTAGGCCTGCCAACTCGACACAAACTCGACACGTTAAAGTTATAGGTCGACACGAACACGACCCACTTAATAATTGGGTCAAGAATTCGTGAGCCGAACACGACACGATTATTAAACGAGTCGACATGACACGACTCGTTTAACATGATTAAGTAAATATAAAATAAATAATATATGACGGTTTAGAAGAACCGTCCTATGTTACATTTACACTTGTAATATAAGATTGTTCTAGATGAACCGTCCTATATTTTAATATAAGACAGTTTTTGAAGAGCCGTCCTATATTTTCAATCACAGGTTAAATGGGTCAGCGAGATGAATAAATAGGTCCCGTGTCAAACAGGTCGACACGATGGGTCACATTGATTGACCCAAATACGATATGATTTTTGGCGTGCCCGAAAATGACACGAACAGGATAAGACTTGACCAAAACCCGCTAAATTAGTGTCAGGTTCGGATTGTGTTATCGTGTCGTGTCATATTCTGCCATCCCTAATCTAGAGAAGGGGTAGACCACAAGGGCCTAAAGTACACAGCCTTACCTTGCATTTGCAAGAGGCTGTTTCCACGCCTTGAACCTATCACCTCAAAATTACACGACGACAACTATTCGGTAATGGAAACCGTGGCTCTGTGAGGAATTGTCTTAGATAAGCTGTGCCTGAAATTTCTTCTCTGTTGGATGTTTTAACCAGTAGTAATTCAAGCTTCTTTCCATTAAGTTTAAAAAAATAAATTGATAATATATTCTTACCGTATTGCTAATCTTTTCTTATTTTAGAGAATTTTGAGGTATGGCCTAGCTAAGATGATGCCCAATATACAAATAGTTTAATTCATCAAGTACTGGGCCCCTCAAGTACTTCTTGCTGCATGGTTAAACCCCTTTGCCCTTTTCTCCCTGATGCTTCTACTCCGATGCTTGCAGACAAGATGGAATCTGGATGAAGGACGTAATAACATGTTAATTTGTGGAGGCACTTAGTTGTGCCTCTCCAATGCCTTCCTTTGCTTTGGTGATGTTTCTCAACCTATAAGTGAGACATGTTCCCACGAAAAATGAAGGCTGCTTTGAGCAACATCCTTGTTGGGTTGCTAAAAGTGGAAGATTTTTCACTTAGTTTCTTTGTGCATCTACTTGAGCAACTTATTTTTTGCCTTTTTAGATTTACCCTTCTATAATCACAAATAAAAGAACCTGTTTATGTACATGCAAAGGACAGGCAAATGGACTCTAGTTTTTGTTTGAGTAGTTGGTTTGGGTCCTACTAACCGAGGATGGGGACCATTTTGAGCTGTGAGCTCGTCCCTACTTGGTCTGAGCTTTACCTTGTCGAGAGGGAAATGCTTTAGTCTGAGCTTTACCTTGTCGTTGGGGCAAGGCATAAAGAGAAGAAAAAAGGAATGGTCTACTACCATACAATCTGTATGGTGGGCAAAGGTACAGGTTGGGCCCAACTCTTTTCAGCGCTCCAAAGGCATCCATGTCGCAGACAATGCTATCAATGAGCATGCAGCATAGACATAATAAGCCTCTCACTTTTAGCCTTTGAAAAAGCAACAGTCCGTATTCCTCAACAAGTTTTGTGTAAATGAGGGTTAGAATCATCCAATGGTGCTGAGCTTTATAAGTGACTCAACTGTAGCGTACCCTGTAAATCAAATTGGTTTGGATCAACCGATCAGAATTACTTTGTACTTTAGCCTGCTGATAGTTTCCAAGTTAAAATGCCCAAACCCATGATTTAACGTCTAACTAATGTGGGTGATCATCTATGGTCGATTATATACCTCGCTCTGCTAGCTTTTCTCCATTTCTTTTTGTGTGTTTTTAGTCATTGCATGTCACATAATTAACAGGTAAATTTCTCATTGTGTGACTTTTAGGTTAAGGGTTCAAGGCGTAGAAACAGCTTCTTACAAAAATGTAAGGTAAGACTACATACTATAGACCATTGTAGTTCACCCCTTCTCCAGACCCTGCATAGCTAGCATAAAGTAGTGAAAAATCTGATATCGATCGTTCCTTCAGCTCTCCATAACTTGTATGCTCTAGGAACGTCTCTAATGGCCTTTCTGTCCAATAGGAAATGGAAAGGAATTCTACGTGAAGGTGTTTAAAGCTTGAAATTGAATTCTAAAAGATTTTTGGGTCTTTGATACAATTTCAAGCGGTAGAACACTTTATATATTGAACTCCTTTTTCTGTGGAAATCATTTTCTTGTCAATCAAACAGGCGCTGAGCAAAAATTTAATTGACGAGAATTAATTATTTTATAAGTCATCCAATTTATTAACTCCTTTTTATTCATTCAAAGGATTTCTTTATTTTCGAAGTACTTTTTCGATATGCTTTTTTGGTGTAGAAGTATGTTTTTTTAATTACTCTTTTTTTTTTCTTTAATTTTCAAGTGAAGAATTACAAAGCAAATCAGTAACATACTTCTAGATTAAATACCAAGGCTTTCTGAATTGACAGAGAACCCTTGTCCTGACAAAGTTCCCATTGAAAGGGCAAATTATAATGGGATGTTGCCGTTAGGACGTACTCTTCAAGGGGCTATCTCATTTAAGTCAGGACTGTTAAATAGAAGAAATTAACTTCCTGTTAAACAGAACTGCCCTTTTGTGGAGTTCCTATCTGAATTTACAGTGAATCTTTTCTTTCTTTTCATTGAAATGGTAGTGAATCTTTCTTTTCAATTGGTGCTTCCTTTAGGACAACTTCCAAATCGGGTGCCTTTGTCCTTTTCAAGTGGGTACCACTATTATCAAAGACAGCAATTAACACTACTGTTTGTATGTACTATTTGTCTTTCCCACGTTTAAATGATCTCCTCAAGGCTTGACCCCATGTTAGTCTAATAATATCTCTTAATGAAAAATGATAGATGCTAAAGCTAATCACTGCCATGCATGATGCATCTGAGAGACAGAGAGAGGTAGCAGTTTGGTGCATAAAGCTCTCATATATGCAGGATTCAGGGAAGAGGACTACAAACAGCCTTACCTTGAATTTGTGCAAGAGGTCATTTTCATTCCTTAAACTCATGATCTCAAGATCACGCGATGACAACTTTACCTTTGAGTTATACATAAGTGATCTAAATCATTATCTTCAAGACCTAAATTGCATATGGGGTATTTGTGAGGGTGATTGTGTAAAAGAGAGAGAAGTAATCTTCAAACGGCTACAAGTACTAGTGGGGCCTATATGAAGTGATCCAAATCATTCATCTTTCAAGCCCACAATGTTGATAGGTTAAGGGAGAGAGAAGTATATCTTCGAAAGGCTTTAAGTACAAGTGGGGCCTATAGTTGAAGGAATCCAAATCATCCATCTACATGTTGTGTGTGTGAGAGAGAGAGATGATGTAGTGGTTGATGAGATTTGAGTCATGTGATTTTGATGGCACTTCTTCTTGAAGCTAGCCAACAATTATTAGTAAGCTTATCATCTATGGCAGCCATCAGTAGTCCAAAATTCCAAAGCCATGATTACATAAGAAATCACATGGCTAATAAAGTGGAGTCCTTTTGGTCCCTGTTGACAGTATCACACTCCCCGTCCCTCTCCAAACAGCAAAAAGAAAAAGTGTTTATCCTAACCACTCCCCTTTTTCTGTCTCTCGTTTCTCGAGATTTTTACTATTCTACCCTTAAAATATTCAGATATTCGAATCTCCATACATTTGCGTACCGTACTTCCATAATCGACGTTATGAGTTACAGGGAGCTGGATCGGAGTGGGTTCCACTGTTTCAATGATCCAAACCGTTAATCTAACCTTCTAATTGAGAAGTATGATAGAAAACAAGGAAGTGAAGAATCACATCCGATCGAGAGCTACAAAGGGCATCTATTGTGTCCCCACCTAGTACGTAAACCATCAAGCTATTGGCTCCACTACTTACTCCTAATCCAAATTGTCCCTCAAGTAAAGCAATCGTAACCGTCCAACCTATTCCATTTGATATAAAAGGCACTATCGTTTCATCCAGATTAAAAAGTCTATAGATAATGCCAGGGGTTGTGGCAGTTGAGGGGATAATTCACGGCACAACCTGTGGTAACATATGAACGGTCCAGATGATCAGATCATGGGACCCACCCAGATCCGTGGATGTAGACTTGTAGGTGCCGTTTAACCGGCAAGGAAACTTGGGATTCCATCATTAATGCAGGTATGAAAGGGTGGGGAGGAAATTGATGAGGAAGAGCGAATGAAAAACTCCGCAAAAACCTAATGACGTGGAGGGCCAGAAATAGAAAATGATCAAATATATATAGAGAGAGAGAGAGAGAGAGAGAGAGAGAGAGAGAGAGAGAGAGAGAGAGAGAGAGAGAGAGGAAATTTCAACAAAATCAAGAAAATTAATGGGAAAAAGGAAGAAACCCAGTTGGAAGGCAGATCGATGCACCGAGAAAAAGGATTAAAATAACAAAAAGAGACGTCAATTGACTGCAATCAGTGAGATTCTCAGACTACTTAAATTAATTAAAAATAGGAAAAAAGAAATAAAATAGGAAGGAGAGAGAGAGAGAGGCAGCCACCTGCTTTTGGTTGTATTTCTTTGTTCGAAGGCTGTTTGTCTGATCTGACTCTGGGAATCCATTTCTTCTCCTTCTCGCTGTCTTTTCCATCCAATTTTTTTGCTTGATTTCTTGAGATCTTTTTTCTGCATAGAGAAGTGATTCATCAGATGGAAGTAATTCCTGCGATTTGAGAAGAATAGAGTTGCAGATTAGTGGAGCAAGACTTCTAGATGGAAGAAGTTCTGATTTTAGAAGGAAATCGAGGAGATTCTAGTAGATATATACGCTAGAATTTTGTGCAGTAACATATTAGAAGAAGCAGTTTTCTAGCTGAAAAGGTTTGGATTTTAGAAGAAATTGATCTTGAAATCGATATCTAAACGTTGCATATTAGGAGAAAAAGATTCTAGCCGAAAAATATTTGATTTTTGGAAGAAAATGGATGTAGAAATCGATTTTCTGAGGAGATTCTAGTTGAAAAACACGGCTTTTTATTCTCGTGCAAGCTTCTCAGAAAGAGATCATTTCCTGAAGAAAATGGCCACCGAGAAACTCAGCTCCAGATGTCAAGCTTGGTAACTCACTCACTCTCTCTCTTTCTCTCTCCCCTTATTCTTCTTCTTCTTCTCTCTGTTATTGAATTTGATCAATTTTTGCAGGTTTTGCACGACTGGATTACCAAGCGACATTGTCGTCGAAGTAGGCGAAATGACTTTCCATCTCCACAAGGTCTGCAATGAAACCTTCAAAATCTCTCAGTTTCTTCTTCTAAACGTCTTCTAACTCCTCTTTCTGTGTCTTCATCCTGTTCCTTCAGTTTCCTTTGATGTCCAGAAGCAGAAAACTCCACAAGCTAATAATAGAGCAAGAATCAAACCGTAGAGAACAAAAAACCTCCACCACAGCAGCTGTTGAGACAGAGGAAGTCGAAGAAGAAGAATCGGAAGAAGAATCTTGCCACATTTCCCTCCAAGAATTCCCCGGCGGGGCCGAAACCTTCGAAACCGCTGCGAAATTCTGCTACGGTGTCAAGATCGACCTAACAGCATGGAATATCGCTCCTCTCCGTTGTGCCGGAGAATACTTGGAAATGACGGAAGATTTCTCCGAAGAAAATCTCATTTCCAGAACCGACCTATTTCTCACTCAATCCGTTCTCAAAAACGTAAAGGATTGCATCGTAACTCTCAAATCATGCGAGCAATTGATGCCGATGGCGGAAATTCTTTCAATCCCGCAGAAATGCATCGATTCCATCGCAGCAAGAGCTTCTTCCTCGGATCCATCGCTCTTCGGCTGGCCTGTGAGCGACGGAGTGTCCGGCGGCGATCGGAATCCAGTTCTGTGGAACGGAATCGATACCGGAGCCCGGCGGAAAACTCAAAACCGAACTACAGATTCCTGGCTTGAAGATCTATCGTTTCTGAGCCTTCCAATCTACAAACGGTTGATCTCCTCCATGAAAGCAAGAGATCTGAGCGCTGAAATCATCGAAGAATCCTTAATTTCCTATGCCAAACGTTCAATTCCCGGACTTTCCAGATCTAACCGGAAACAACATCCTTCGAGCTCAGTTTCTTCGGAATCCGATCAACGAGAGCTGCTGGAAACTGTGATCGATCATCTTCCGTTGAAGAAACGATCTCCAAATTCTTCTGCAACAACGACGAGATTTCTGTTCGGATTGCTTCGGACTGCGAATATCTTACACGCGTCTGAGGCTAGCAAAACAGCATTGGAGAGGAAAATCGCTTCCCAGTTGGAACAAGCTACGTTGGATGATCTCCTGATGCCTAGCTATTCCTACTTGATCGAAACTTTGTACGATGTCGATTGTGTGGAGAGGATTTTGGGATTTTTTTTGGATGGATTGGAGGAGAGATCGGACGGTGACGACGAAGTTGGCGGAAGATCGCCGGTCCTGAATCCGGTGATGCTGGTCGGAAAATTAATGGATGGATACTTATCGGAGGTTGCTTCCGATGCCAATCTGAAGCCGGAGAAGTTTTATGATCTGGCCGTTGCTCTTCCGGATCATGCGCGGGTTTTCGATGATGGACTGTATCGTGCCGTTGATGTCTATCTCAAGGTATATTCGATCTTGTCTTTTTGTTATGGTGACAATATTAACCCTAGGAATGTTTGTAGTAATGTTGGAAAGGGTTTAAGGCGAATTTAGTAACCTAAATGCCTATTGGACTTTAATTCACATCAAGGTAGGTTCATTTTGCTATTATTTATTAAATGCAGAAAATGCCTTGAGAAGTGTGCGAGTTAGAAGACAAGCCTCACTTCTTTAGCTTGGATTTATCCATCTATTAGACTGACTAGACTCCAAAAATTCAAAGATCCTTAGATGATTTTAGCCACTAGTTGCTAGGAGGCATAATTATTTGATAAATAGCCTAAAAATTAAGATGTTAGACAAGACGATTAAGTTGAATCATATGCCTTGACACGATAGTAGAGTTATCGTCATGTGATTTTGAAGTTACTGGTTCAAGGCGTAAAAATAATCTCTCACAAAATACAAGATAATGCTTCGTACTATTGACCCTTGTGGTCCACTCCTTCCCCGAACCCTGCATATGCAGAAGCTTCAAGGCTGTATTTTTTCCGAAGACAGGGATTTGCTAGAGAAGGTTTGGAATCAATCTCCAAACTCTCAGTCCAAATAGCATTTCTCTTAGTTAAAAAGTGAGTCGAGCAAAACTCCCATGTGAAATATTAACACTAAATGCCTTTAAGTCAAAATTCAAGCTAAATCACCGTTGAGATCACCGTTGAGATTGAGTTCTTCCATCTTAATCATTGCTTAGAACGCAAACAAAATCAACCTCTTGATCGTAGAATCTTTACTTCTACATGGAAAAGTTTGCAAGTTTCGGATTGTAAATTGAGCACGTCGGCCATTTGCATTGCCAGCAGTCATTTTCAACATGAACTGCTCATTGACTTTTGTAACATGTTGAATCTATGTCAAGTGTCAATCGATGGGACTAATAAATCTAAGATATTGTCTCAGAATCTTTGGCTTATAGCTTGTTTTGGCATATATTGGCCGATAAATCAATTTTCTTTTCTTCAATTTGGGTTAGAGGTACGGACAGAGACAAATTTGGCAGCAGAAGTTGTCTCGTAAGTACCGTTGCTCTTCATGCCGAGCGTGTTTCTTGCGTAATTATCTGAAGTGACCTGCATGCTGGTTTCAGCTTTGGTTATGTTGTGATGGAGTTAAGGGTAATTCGGGAATCTCGTTTTTGCAGGCGCATCCATGGATGTCAGAGGAAGAGAGAGAGAGACTCTGTGGGGTAATGGACTGCCAGAAGCTCACACTAGAGGCGTGCACCCACGCAGCGCAAAACGAGCGGCTTCCCTTGCGAGCCGTAGTGCAAGTTCTGTTCTTCGAGCAGCTCCAGCTTCGCCACGCCATTGCTGGTTCACTCCTCGCAGCCGACATTGGCGCCATGCCGCCGGATTCGGGGCGCCCGTCGCGTTTGGAAGCTGATATGGCCGCAGGAACGGTCGACGACGGGGAGACATGGCGAGCGGCGTTCCGAGAGAATCAGGTTTTGCGTTTGGACATGGATAGCATGCGTTCTCGCGTTCATGAGTTGGAGAGAGAATGCTCGACGATGAGGAAAGCGATACAGAAAATTGATAAAACTGGCGGTGAGGATGGTGGTGGTGGTGGAGGTGGAGGTGGAGGTGGGGGGTGGAGCTCCTTCACGAAGAAGTTTGGGTGTAAGTTCAGGACCCAGGTTTGTGACTCGCATCAAAGAACAGTTGTAGAGGCTAGAAGGGGAAGACACCAGGAGTAACACCCTGTATTTTCTTTCATTATTTCTTCCCTCTCTCACTCTTCATGTGTACTATAATCTTTTATTTATGTTTCGTTACTTGGGGTGGGGATTATTTACAGATCTTTGTACTTTAGTAAGCATTTTTCTAGTCATTGTAGTAAGAGCCCATGAGTAGAAGTGCTAGATTGTTTTCTCTCTTTGAGGTCTTGATGCCTTGGGTTTGGAACTTTGCAGTGTTTTCATAGTGGCAGCCCATACCTTCACAATGGTCCCAAGTTTAACGGCATCATGAGAAGGTGTTCTTAATGATCCATGGCTTTGATCAGTTCGGACACTTCTCGTATTCAACCAGGTTGAAACTTCTAGGAAAAATCTTGGAGTCGGATGGCCGCTCTTCCCGCTCAGTTACACAATACCCCAAATTGAATGAATAAGCAGAGTTACTAGGGTGCTTGAGACAACCATCTCGCACATGAACCCGTAACTTAACGGTTAGAGGTGCTCTTCTACTTTTGATTATAAGAATGGCACAGCCCAGAATCAGTGGTTGATAAAAAAAGGCAAGATTTTGCTAGCAATACTTGTTGATTTCTGTGACCAGACTTTTGGCAACCGGGTCTCATTTACCAACACATTTTTGGGTCTTAAATTTTGTAGCTGGTTCCTAGCAGGTAATCACTTTTGCACGAAAGGAAAGAAAGGAAGAAAAAATCGTTGACATAGAGGCAGGTGATAAAAAGAAAAGTTGGAGGGATGTACTTTTGGGCTAGCTTTTCTATTCATCAGCACGTTGCCTTGATATCGTTGGATGTTATAGTAGGGTTTTGGCAGTCTCCTGACCACCTAAGTCGAGAGTTGCCTTGACATCGTTGGATGTTATAGTAGGGTTTTGGCAGTCTCCTGACCACCTAAGTCGACAGTCCCCTCTGTATGACTATAAATTTTGCCTTTCTATGATATTTGAAAGTTTTTTCTTTCCTTTGCTAGTTGTATCAAATATATACACAAAGGAAAGAGAGCGAAGGACTTGTAGCATAGTGGCCGAAGGAGCATCTACTCTTAAGCTGACAAAGGTTCGAGGCTATTCATAAGTATATGTGTGTCACATTTAAGAGAGAGAAAACAACATCTGATATATTGAAGGAAGCCTTGGTGTAATGGTAGAGTTGTCGTCGAGTAATCTTGAGGTCACAGGTTCAAAGCATGAAAACACCCTCTTGCAAAATGCAAGATAAGACCATGTACTATTGAACTTTGTGGTCTGTCGCTTCTCCGGACTCCGCATATGCGGGAGCTTCGTGCAGCAGAGGCTTAAATCAGTGACCTACTAAGTATCAATAATAGGTGACACATGAGAAATCATTGTATTTGGATAATCCTAATTGCTTGCTTTTTTTAAAAAGAAAAAGTCAAAGGCTCTATTTTTCAACTTCTATTATTTAAGCTATAACAATTTACTACCCTTGAAAATAGATATATGGTCTATCTATGCATTTTAAAAAAGATTAACAATTTAGATATCTCAGTAGAAGTCAACATCTATAATTCTTCATGACTTATATGCGACCAACGAATGATTCACAAAGCTATATAATCCATAGCTGTGCGGATCGGATTGGATTGGATTGGATTCATTCTGCTTATTTGTTGTGCTGACACTATCATTTCTTATGGTATTATCACGATCAGCTCCGATATTCTTGGAGAAAGAAGATAAATGACCTAGCCAACAAATGTCTAATGCAGTTGCGCTCAGACAACCCGGCATGTTCTTAAAATATGCTTCGTGATATATGAAGTAATTTGCTTTGTAATTCTTGGCTTGTAATAAAAATATAATAAAAAAAAAAAAAAAAAAGGAAAAAGGGAAGGAGGATAAGCTAAGTGTAGGGCAAAATAAATGTGAGCCCATGAATCCCATGAACTGGTCATAAATGAGGGAAGCGTGGATCGTTGTCGGTGCTGCCTTTCATTCCCCACAAACAACGTTGGGTTCACACATCAACGTTATTAATATCAAAGCATAAACTGCAAGATATAAATTCCGGATGGAACTTTAAGGGAAGTTATGCCATGGGTCCACTAGGCATGTTGTGGATGATCTGTGTCGGAAAATTCGATCTCTATAATTAAATGACTGTGGGCCTTTGATTTATGGACGGTTTTTCCTTCTTCTTTTTTTTAAGCAGACATATTATCACCATTGTGCAAGGTAAGACCGTGTACTTTAGATCTTAGTTCGTCCCTTTCTCGAACCCTGCATACACAGAAGCTTTGTGCCCCGAAACTGTTTTTTTACACGTTATAACCGTTGCTCTTTCTGTTCGAATGTCATTTTGGAGGCCATATATCAGGAGCTTAGATTTGCCCAATTTTTTACAATCTTTGTCCATGCGTCATCAATACAGCATGATCTACCACGATAAATACAATGATTCCTGCCATACCATCCATCGTATGAACCCTGAGACCATTTTCTTTTTGTTCGTTTTAAAGGAGGGTAGCCATGGCACCACAATAGAGTTGTTATTATGTGACTTTGAGATCACGGGTTCAAGGCGTGAAAATAGCCTCTTGCAAAATGTAAAGTAAGACTATGTACTATAGACTCTTGTGGTTCATCCCTTTTCCTGAGCCTGCATATGTAGGAGCTTCATGTACTGGGCTGCATTTTTCTTTTTTCTCTTTAAATGGGTAACTTATAGGTCTTTATATATATAAAAAAGGGCAGCCCCGATGCATAAAGCTCCCGCCTATGCGGGGTCCAGAGAAGCGGCAGACCATAAGGACTTATAATAGGCAGCCTTAACTTGCATTTTGTAAGAGGCCAATTCCATATGCTCACTAGAACAGTATCTCAGTCTAACTACTGGACTATTGGCTTGTGTACGTAACTCCAAAACTTAATTTCTTAAGATTACTCAAAAAGAAAGAAAGAAAAAGAATTAATAATTCTCACCATGATCACATGATCGTAGACATGTAATGAAAAGTGGCAATTCTCGAGACTCACAAAGAATATCTAGTCGTTGAATGTGTCTACCCTTGATCTTCCAAATAAGATTTTGCCAATATGTATGGGACTTAAGAGACAACAATACCACATAGTGATGACTCGTTGTTTTAACGGTTCCGATCAACCGACCATCAAAAAAGGACAGAAGTAGTAAATGATGTCTGGCCATCGAAATTCATCGATCAGTCCATGCATGCTTCAAAAATTGGCGGGAAATTCACCTAAAAGCATCCGTCCTATTCAAAGTGGGACCCTATTAAAGACTAGATTAAATATTTCCACCTGCTCCAAATTTGAGCAAATCAGGATTTTGAGCGGACGTCTGTCAAATGTTGGGATCACCACCAACTGAATACCCGTTGGGTGCAATTGAGATGGTGGTCCACAGTGAGAAAACTGTGCAGGAGTTTCACACTGACCATATCTCAAATTTAAGACTTTGGAAGCTTTAGGATTGGTATAATGACAGACGTCCCACCCACATGGTATTAACATCTTCCAATCAATTCAAGTCGGTGATGTTGAGTGTATGATCAAGGCATCTGCTTGTTGATTCAAATTATTAATTTAAGCTCTGTTGATCGTCGATCCAGTTGCGAATTAGAAAGATCGTATGGATAGGATTGTTTGATCAAGGGTTTTTCTGTTATGGAACTTTTATGGTGCAAAAGGCAGATAAATGCCTATAAATCAAGATAACATTATGAAGATGGACCCTACGATGCCTCTCGAGGGAGCTTAAACAAGTGCATTCCACAGTATCATCCACATAGCAGATCATAAGAAAAGAAGAATCTTTTGCAAGTGTAGATTGGTGCACGGATTTGCGTGCATTACGGCATGCATTTAGGGACTATATGCCACCGATCCAAACCGCTCAACCAATCACGGAAACATCTTCACTGGATGATCTTGAGTACTAGTCTTTTGAGGTGGAAATGGATGGCTCAGAATTTCAACTAGACTACGAATTTGATTCATCTAAGGGTTAAGGTTCGTCAGATATCTGAAAAGATGAACGGTTTATTAGATTGCCATGTTCGCACTCTTTGCTCTTACCACCCGATATCAAATACCATACAAAGTCAGTCTAGTGCAAGAACCTCCCCGACAGGACGAACAACAAGGGTCAATAGTAAATAGTCTTATCTTGCATTTTACACGGAATTGTTTCCACACCTTTAACTTGTAACCTCAAGATCAGACGACAACTTTACCGTTGTGCCAAGACTCCCCCTCTTTTATAAAAAACCAGTACGAAGTCTAAAACGCTATAACTATAAGAGGATCAAACTATGGATGGGTGGAAAGAGAGTGTGCGTGTAAGTTCACTTTGTCAAACAAAGAAGAAAAGCCTCCTCACTTTTACCAGACAAATCTCTGTTCAGCCCAACCGGACTGAATGTTTCGTCAAAGCCTCGACCTGATCAAAAGCAAGCGAAGTCAAAAAAGACAAGGGAGGAACGTTCTACCATTTGCATGGCACGTAGGAAAAGAGAAACAAAGTGGTAAAAGGCAAAATAGCGGATACATATAAAAGGAAAAGATGGAGCCAACTAATGATGGTAACTTGTGACTTAGCTGAAGGCCAGCCTCGGTGCATGAAGTTTTTGCCTATGCAGGGTTTGGAGAAGGGAAGGACTACAAGGATATATAGTAAGTAGTCTTACTTTGCATTTTACAAAAGACTGTTTTTACAAACCCTGACCTCAAAGTCACACGACGATAACTTTTACCGTTGCGCCAAGGATCCCCTTCAGCAAAGTCACAAGTCTACAAAAAAAAAAGAAAAAGAAGGCTAAAATGAGAGTGCAGACATCCAGCAAACGAGGGAAACGTTGAATAGAGGAATCGTATTATGGAAGCAAAGGGAGATTGGACTGGATCTAGTTCATGGAGGAGAAAGTGCGGTTAGTGGAGGTTCACTCCTAGCATGGTCAACCATTTTTTTTTTTGGCACAACACAACAGGCTCCTCGACTAACGAGTGTGGGAGTATGAGAGCCACAATAATGAGCCCAGAGGGCTTGAATAATATAGCTTGCGGGATGATTTAACCATTTCAAATCAGTTTCATCAAAGAGCTTCGTTGGCTAGGAGTTCTTGCCCATGTGTGTTACCACTTGAACTATTTTGCAAGTTAAGGTTCCATATAAGTACGCCTTTTTTCTTTCTTTTTTTTTCCTGGTTAGTCAAGCAGGGTCTTTTATCGATAACCCCAAACCTATGAGCGCCCAAGCAGGGTCTGTCGTGGATAACCCCAAACCTGTGAGCACCCAAGTAGGGTCTTTTACGGATAAGCTCAAACCTATGAGCCCCTGTGACCTACGGACAGGATTGATCGTTCTTGCCACTACTACATTATAAGTAGGGGAGGCAAAATATAACAGGACACGATAATAAGGCTTGAACTTGATGTTATGGTCAATTCGTATTGTGTTCGTTTTATTTTCGAGTCAACCCGAAAATGACACGCCAAAAGTCATGTCAGTTCGAGTTAACCCATGCAGGCCCATCATGTTAACCTATTTGACCCATGACCTATTAACCCATCATGCTGACCCGTCTAACTCGCAATCTGTTAACCCATCATATTGACCCGTCTTACTTGCAACCTGTTACCCCATCATGTTGACCCATCTGACTTACAACCCATTTTCATAGTCATGTTACACGAGTCGTGTTGTGTCGACTCGTTCAATAAACGGGTCACGTGCAAGTCACAGGTTTTTGACACAATTAGAGAGAGAGAGAGAGAGAGAGAGAGAGAGAGAGAGAGAGAGAGTTGACTAACGCAAACGTCAATAGCTTCTCATGCTGGTAGAAAGGATAATGTAGGGCTCGTGGAGGGAGTAGAAATAATCAATGGAAGCAGGAAAATACTTAGGTTTAGCTATATACACCATGTACAAGGAAAGTTTTGGTGCAAAAGTAGAGTTGTTGCTGTATGACATGGAAGTCATAGATTCGAAGCGCATAAACAGCCTCTTGCAAAAATACAAGATAAAACTGCAGAGAATATCTCCTTTGTTGATCTCCCTTTTCGTAGGACCTTGCATATGCAGTGAAAGTAGCTTCGATCGGTGGGTTGAGATGTGCTTTGGCTAAATAATGTACTGAATTATGTGGCAACCATATCATACTTAGTAGGTGAAAAGGTCACACCATAATGCACAACCAACTCAAAAATTGCATCTATAGGTAAAATTTACAAGGCAAATTCAGCTCGTCGTAGCTCGAAATAGAAAGAGGGAGAAGGCTGCTTTCATTCTTTAATTTCTATTGCCATTACAATATCGACTTGGCTCATAGGGCAGATAGGGAAGCATTGGCATACGATAGAGTTGTCGTCCTGTGACCTTGAGGTCTCGGGTTTAAGGCATGGAAACAGCCTCTTGCAAAATGCAAAGTAAAACTGCATACTATTGACTCTTGTGATCTATTCCTTTCCCAAACCCTATATACAGGGGAACTTCGTGCGCAGGAATTACTCTTTTTTAACTGTATCATCTCCCTTAGAGACGTGCTTGGAACTGTCAAAAGATGCGCACTTAGTATAACTAACACAGTAGTACACTTGACGGTTAATTTCATTACGGCTATTTTCTTTTCTTCTTACAATATTAGTGTCATTATCCTTGGAAAAATATATTACTCCTGTTTAGTTGGCAGAAATGGATGGAAAAATGATTTCCAGAGGAAAAGAAATTCTTTATAGGAAGTGTTTTACGATTTGAAATTGAATTATAAATGCCAAAGATTACATAAAAATAAAAAAAAAACTTTTATGGGGCTATAATTTTTAGCTCTTTGGTGTAATTCAATTTCAAACCCTAAAACACTTTTCATGAAAAATTCCTCTTCTGTGAAACTCAATTTCCTGCCATGCAAACGGGCGCAACTTTTTGTCAAATTATTGTGTATTGCATACTATTTATGCCCTTGCTCATTTGCTAAACTGCCTGGTCCCACAAGCATTAGGCTGTGGTTCCAAATATGCTTACCTATCCCAAAAAATGTGTTGCATGAATTTTTGAAGCAAAAACTTTATTGTTCTGCATGATTAACCAAGTAACATTCTGGTTTGAGTCAAACATAAATAGATAGACATCATAGCAAATATGACCCCACAGACACATTTTATTGTCATCTGAATTATTTGCATCCCATATAATACTTGAGTGATGATTTGATCACAATTACTGAAATGATGACTATTTTTTAGGTAAACAGGGTTTGTTATGGATAAACCCCAACCCCACAAGCACCTTGAATCCATGACCTAGCACAAGATAGGGCCAGAACTTACTATGCGACCACACTTACATAGGTGTGACAGCAGCTAAATCTCATGTAAATTTCAGCCATTTGGGGTCTAACAAACACCATTTTATCAGGAAACTATTGAGGAAATATGCTCAAAGTGGTTTGGTTGCGAACTATTGAGTTGATGGTGAACATGTACAATATTAGTATTAGGTTTGACTACTTTAACTCACACAGAATCAGAGGGAGAAATTGAGTCACTTGGTGATGTCCATCCTCATAATCACGTCTGAAGAACCCTGCAAAATAAGGCAAGTCAGTTAAATGTAATATTAATCTGATTAAGAGTCCTAATCAGAAAAGAAAAAGGAAAGTAGGATTCAAATCCTACTAGGAAACTTTACACCGCCTTTAGCCTCTATAAATAGGACCAGAGCCAAAATCAAGAGAACAGAAACGGGTGTAATCTCTCTCATAGTGAAATTTTTTCCTTCTCTCATGGACGTAAGCTATGCATAGCCGAACTACGTAAATCACTGTGTTCTGTGTGTGATTGCATTTATGTGTGATTTAAATCCTAACTGCTGTGCTTAACATCACTATCTAGAAGGTGTACCCTACTAGACAAGACAAACCGGAAGAAGCATACTATGGATTACGTATGGAATCAACAAGGCCATTAAGGAAGCCTTCCCATAGACAATCTGACGATAAAACTATCCATATTTGGACTTGAAAACAGCTAGTTTAATGAATGCCTGATCGAGATATAGTCCAAGTATGCTTTAGGGATAAAAAAGAATCAATTACTGCTTCAATGAGCAGGTTGATGGGACTTTCTGGTTATGGTTTACCTTTAGTTGATAAGGCAGCCTAGTGCACAAAACTCCTGCATATGCAGAGTCCGAAGAAAGAGCGTACTACAAGGATCTATAGTACACAGCCTTACCTTTCATTCCACGCCTTGAACCAGTGACTTCAAGGTCACACAACAACTACGCTGTTGTGCCAAAGCTCCCCTCAAAGCATATATGTAGCTATCGAAAATTGGTCATTCAGTGAGAACCCTTGCTGATAAGATATGCGATTCTACAAGTCTGGTTGATCAAGCAATACTAGTTATGGATCCTTTGCTTCCCTCCCTCTACTTATACTAGTAGAAGCACATGCATATGATGGTGAGCCAGTGACCGAATCGATTCATTTTTTGACTTATTTTTTCATTAAAGCATGAGTTAAATTTTTATTCTTTTTGGTAATATTAACTTTTTTTCTAAATGATAATATTAAAATTTGTAATTTTGATCTTTTCGAAAGTAAAAGGGATAAATATCATGTTAGGTTACGTGGTCCTCTTTACCACTCTAAAAAAGGATGGCTAACATTCCCTACTTAGGACTGGACCAAGAAGATGAACGGTTCGGACAACTAAGATATGAGCTCAAGCCATTAAGCAACAAATACTCCATGAATTAATTGTGAGGCATGCTAAATAGAGCCTACATGCATATCATATTCATTCATTTGCGTACGTGTAGTCCAGAGAAGGGGCAGACCACAAGGGTCGATAGTATGTAGCCTTATCTTGCATTTTCCAACAGACTCCTGTAACCTCAAGGTTACACGGCAACAACTCTTCTAATTTGGTCACTTCTGCCCATTGCTTATAGTGGGCTATAGCCATTATACATAGTATAGATGATTCCTTACATGGAAAAGCATTAACTAAGCAACACAGAAGCAAGAACTTGAACTGGACGTTGTTATTCACACGTTAACTCACTATTACTTGGTGTTTGGGAAACACAGTGAGAAATATGCATACTAATACTAATATTAAAATTTTTAAAGATGAAAAGCATTAATTTCTTATATGTTACCTAATTTTTGTAAGTCGAACATGATACATGACTTTGATCTTCCAAAGAAAGGCTCTTCTCGGAAAGTACACGTGAATCTTAGATGGTTGGTCATCGAATGCTCTTATCCACTGATTAAAAAAATGAGCAAAAAAAAAAAAATGAATGGAATAGGAAAAATGAATAGTAAGCGACTTTTGTTTTTTCTTTCTGCATTCTATTATTTTTAGTAATCGAAATATATGGGTCGAAATATCTATTCATATAACAAGTATTTTATCAACGGATTAAGTTATTACTGAAATAAAAAGAAATTGTAATATTGTTTATAAAATAAAGTATGAGAGTAATTCGGAAGCACTTTGGATTTGTTCATCTTCTAGGCGAAGTTTCTAATTGGAGATATCTCAAACATCACCACTCTAGAAAAACAATGGTAGTAAATTCATTTAAACGTGCAGACACCGCATACGTGCTCTACAGATGGATGGCTCTATGAATGAGTCTGCGGGGTTCCAAATGAATTGACTTATTCGAAAAAAACCTTGTTCTTTGGAAGATCTATCTGATGTCTGGTACTGTATGGTTCCACTATACAAGAACTCTGAATCATTCTCTTGAAACTTATCCTCTTTATGAGAAATGATCTGCTTGCCCTGAAATGACTTAACCCAATAAGGAAATCCCAATTCATTGGGCCGTTTGATACAATCAAATAGATTGTCACAAGGGCACCATATTCTAGAAGCTCAAACTATGTGATTGAATAAATTCTCCTCTATTTATTACAAAAAAAATATAAAAAAATTTGATTAGGAGAATAGACCTTTTCATATAAATGGTGTTTGGTTTAATACGTATCCCTTCAGCTGTGTTAAATAATCCTCATCTCGATCAAAACGAGGGCTTACTATGTATTGCATTTTCCCCCAAGTATGATCATATCCTCTGCATGAGTTATCTGGAATTGGACGTATATCATGTTGTGCAAGTAATTGTACAAAATTTTCTTTTTCGATATATAAAAAATTCAATGTTTTCCAACCAGCACTTGAACTGGGCTAACCATATCATCTTATATATTTCTTTATCGATGAGTGATTAATTCAAGTGCGCACTTAGATTTATCTTAGGTCAAGTGAGCTTTACTTACTCTTTTGTAGATCTTCTCTTTCACCATGTTAGGAATGAATTAGATAATTATAGTGACGAAACTTCATGCCTAGTAGATAATTTATCCCATTAAGCGATGTGCATGTTTATTTTTGGAGTTTTAACAAATTACATAAAACTCGCAACCAGATGCTTGTCTCCTCTCACTGAGGTGTCCCACTTTTGGATGATCTGACCCGTCCATTTAATTTTTCCAGCTTTTCGATTAAATGATTGTAGCATCTTCAGGGACCTATTCATTCAATGGTTAGCTCGTATCAGGTAATAGCGGGGCAGCCATAGCAACACTAGAAGGTGCTTCCATTTAGCATTCCCAATTTAATAGTCCTCTAGCGAGATATTGGGGAGGACCATAAAAATGGAAACAAGTTAGATAAATATAAATTTGGGTGATCTGAACCGTTCATTTTATTTGGTCTGTCCTAGTTAAGTTGTGTAGCGAAATTTATGTCAATGGAAAGCTTCTGGCTACAAGCATTTTCGGATAGAATTTTCAACCGACATGATTTACTAACAAAGAAGGCATGGTATCAATTCATCCAACAGTCATGAAATTTAGTATTTAAACAATCTAAAGTAGGACGAACATGATGAACGGATAAGATTCTCCGGTTAGGTTGCGT
This sequence comes from Warburgia ugandensis, assembly GCA_035236585.1. NCBI lineage: Eukaryota > Viridiplantae > Streptophyta > Magnoliopsida > Canellales > Canellaceae > Warburgia > Warburgia ugandensis. The sequence continues at coordinate 2,783,252 of CP141132.1, read as the reverse complement.
CTTTTTCCGGTTTCCGGCGTTGCAGAATATATATTTCTGGTTTAGCATGGTAAGGAGTGTCATCCTCAAAACGATGGGCTGCTAGTCAAACACGATGACAATCTCGTAATATTTTAGAACACTAAGGCTATTATCGTCATATAAATAGAATAATGCCCACGAGCTCGTGCCTATCAGAAAGAACGAGTAAAAGGAAGGGTCAACTACCAATTACCAGATGCCGCCTGTCACTCCACGTGTCATCATCTCCGCTACTTAAATCAGCACTGATTTCCTCGTCTCTTCCCCCCATCATTACAGGGAACAGATTTGACATCCAGAGCAAATCTCACAACAAGTAACACCGCAAGGCCAACTGAATTTCCAAAAGCCGCCCCCTGTCTCTCTCTCTCTCTCTCGCTGGGTTTTGAGATCTCAAAAAAATGCGGAAGAAAGTGGGGTATCTGGCCATGAAAACAGATCCATCGACTACTGAGTTGATCGATTCGGATTGGAAAGAGCTTGGGAATGCAGTGAAGAAGCTTGCAAATGATGCCGCTAAGCTTGGTGGATTAGGATTTGGAACGACTTTTCTGAAATGGGTCGCCTCAATTGCTGCAATGTGAGTTGTGCTTTTCCTGATTTTTATGGGTTTTGAACAGTTTCGATGTTTGTGTTTGTTGAAAGGTGGAAGAGAAATTTTGAAGTTTTTTTGTGATTATACGGGATAATTTGTCTTGTTATGTTATAGTTTGATGGTTGAATAAGTTTGGTTTGTGTTGATGTGTTGTGGGTGGAGATCTTGAGGTTTTTGTTGTAGTTAGTGAGATGGAATTGAATTCTAGAGTTGATAAGGTATGGACCCTTTCCTGGAATTGAAGTCTGTAGTTGATTAATGAACTCACCTGCAGTGGAAATCCACTAATTAGATTATATCTATAGTGGGTTCTACCTCGAATTTCTGATGCCTCTGTGAATTGGCTTTCCATGGTGGATTTTTAATGGGGTACAGCCAAACTGGAATTCTGTTCTGCGGTAAATTCTTTCTTGACTATGGCCCCTGGAGGCATTGGTTAGTTGTTGATTTCAAATTGAAAATGATAAGGAAACACTAGCTATGGAAGTCGTTCTGGTGGCTGCCTATCAGAATACCTGCATTTATGGGAACCATGGGTGAGGGAACCAGTTACTGGCAGTCCCATCAGGATCTCTGGACGAATCGTCGTTAACAGAACATAAGAACCTTCCTTAACAGAACAAACGATACGGCAAATTCTCCTCCATCATGTCTTTTGTCTCTTTTGGGAGTCGTTGAATTGTGAATATGGGTTATGGTTTTACTTGATTTCATTTTTTCTGAGTTTTCTTTGATCTATCACTGAACTCTGGTCTTATGTAGATCCATCTGTTGCTTTGTGATTTATATCAAGTTTCGCTAGTGCCTGAACTTCTATTCATTATTGTGAAGTTGCACAATGTACTTGTGCTTTAAGAATTTGTCAATTCAGTCATCCAATGTTATCATATTGGATAAGCAGTCGAGAGCAGTTATAAACTAACAGAACTTTGAAATCCTAGTTGAACTTGGAAACTAGGTGATGTATGTTATGAAGTTATATTGTCATATGATTGTGCTTTCTTCTTGAACATTGGGGAAACATAAATTGGTCAGTTTTGGAAGTGTATGCCCATCATTCTTGGTTTGGCATTTCTGATTCATCATGACTCCCAAAAGATCAAATGAATAGAACCATTTCAAACAAGATGGTCAGAGTTCGTTCATCAACTGGCTATAACTTCTTTTACAGTGTGAATCTCTCAAAAATGTTATACAAATTGCCCAGGCTCATTTTCATTATATCTCTCTCTATATGATGTTTCTAGAACTAAACTCACATTTGTTGGGGATTTGATGCCTCATGACTATGTGCCTTCCCTTTTTCATTTCAGATTGACCTTCCTACTTTATTGGAGTTGTTTAGTCATGTTTAAGATATCTCAAGATTGAGATCATAATTCATTCACAAGACATGTAGTTCCATTTTTTCCTTCTCTTGTGCAGTGATATTATTTGCATCTCATCTATGCTTCTTCTGCTCACTTGTTTTTGGAATTCCATTGCTCAAGGAAAGTATGAAATTCTAATGTCTTCCTGATAAAGGTTGTCATTTGTCTGTAATCTTTGAGGAAGATTTTCCATTCTTTGACGAGGTGTGAGACTTAAAGATAGTTACCACTATAGCCTACAACACCCAAGTAAGATTTGACACAGCCATGGGCATTAGGCTGAAAGTCTTGGTCTTCATCTAATCCACAGTATCTCATTTTGTGATTGTCCTATCTCTCCACGAAATCTAGTCTTTAATTGGAAGCACATTTATGTATGTTGCAGTATTAAATTTCATGAGAAACAAACTTTCTCTTTTTCTCTTAATCTTCTTTGTGAGGCAACTTGGTTAAGGTGGACCAACTAGAACATAGGTCACTAGTTGGGATCTGCCCTGTGAGCCTGTGACCTTTCTAACTAGGATGCTCTTTGTAGCATTGCTAGAAATAGTTTTGGCAACAATAAACATCTTATCGAAATCAATCTTTTTTGCGTGCCCTGTTTTCCTTCATTGTATCGTTAACTCACTGGAGAAAGCCTGTCAATTTGAAATTGTTAATGCTGTTGACTGAAACCCGTCGTGGGGGAAGCTTGTAAAGCATACTTACTGTTCTGGACAAAATTTGAATTTGGATGTTGGATAGCTCTCAAAAGAAAAGTCCTAATGAGTTAGGACTACAATGAAGCAACTACAGTAAATTTTATTTGGGTGTTGTTTGAATTACTTCTAGATTATGAATAGTAATAAAGATGTAATATAAAAAATTTAAAGTAGCAGCAACATGAGGAGTGATACTGAAAGTGGGGAGAGTGTCATCAAAATAGCGAGCCTGTTAGAGATTAAAATATTGTCTTGCTCACACTCACAAATAATAAAATGTTATTGATTTAAAGCCAAGTACCCCTTTTTATTTAGTTCGTGTTTTTTTACCTTATATGATTAGTAATTAGTTACAGAGCCACATCAGGAGCTTCTTGGAGCCTTCTCGTAGTATGATTTCTCTTCTTGTCAATCTCGCTTTCTGTCTCCTGTAAATTTGTATATACTTTCTTGGTTTCTTTATGCTTCTTTTTCTTCTAAGTTGGAGAACCTTTGTGAACTTGTTGTGTGGTTACTGCAGATATTTGTTGATCCTGGATCGGACAAATTGGAAGACGAACATGCTTACATCTCTCTTAGTCCCTTACATTTTCTTGACGCTTCCTTCAGTAATTTTTAACTTGTTAAGGTGAGTAATATTACCGCTAAGGCATTCCATACTCCCTGTTAGAGTTATGGTTGCCATCTGGCCAAATTATATTTGATTTTGGTGCAGGGGAGAGTTTGGAAAATGGGTTGCCTTCATTGCTGTAGTTTTACGACTCTTCTTTCCCCGTCATTTCCCAGGTACAGGTTCTAGTCCTTATGGTTTGAATTCCATATGAAATTCTCATGTTGCATGCATCTACATATAGCATTAGTTTGACCCATGTTTCATTTTCTAGTACACAATTGCAGAATATAGCTTAATTGTGTTATTGGGCTGTTAACATTCAAGTCACCGACAACTGCCTTCCACATAATTAATTTGGTTCATCAAGTGACAGCCACCATCCTGGTATCTGACCTTTGCATTGCTCGTTTCTGAGAATACCTGTAGCATGTGATCGCAAATCTGAGTGACTTATGCTACATGCCTGGGCCTAACAATTCTCAGTCATTGATCAGCTGCTTCTGCTCTATGAGCCCTTAGTTTTTGAGGTCATCTAACTTATACTAGATGCTTTTTGTTAGCTCTTACTCTTTGTTGAATTGGATTAACCATGTTTGTTTTGCAGTCCTTGATAGGATTCTGCCTGACCTATTATATACTTACAATCTCCAAACGTTCCTCTCTCATAGGATTTACCGTGCCCATCTATCACTTAGGAGCTGCTTTTTACAACAATTTGAAATACCAAATAATACGACCTATTACCAGTACTTCCATTTTCAATTTTATTCAATTTTGTAAGTGTGTAACCTCATACCTCAAGCTCTGTGAACTGATGCAACCAAGTGGATATGGCTATTGTTAGAATTCACCCTTGAATTCAATCTGTAACTTTTTTTTCTTGAAAGTTGGTGAGATGAGTAAACTGGAACAGTCTACAATTTTTTAACTATCGAATATGTATGTACATATATATTCACAAAAATAACTTATTCGTGATGCTGTTTATCACTCTTAATGACCTTTTCTTATATGATTGACGAATTTGTGGGGTGATAGGTCGCCAATCCTTGTGTGGGCCTTAAAAAGTCAGATTTTCATCACCGTGGATTGGTTCCACAGTCTCATCTTTTGTGACAAAATGAAACCTTTTACCATTCCAGTTCCCTGGTTCCTTCTATGGATGTGAATCTCAATATCCTCCGTGTTATCTTTTTTAATGGAAAAGTTAAATCGGTATCTAGTGTTACTTCTTCTTCACTGAGAGAATGATTCTACATTGTCTCGAATCTTTGGTGTCTTGTAACAACTAGTCCTGTATGATTTTAGGTGGTCAATAACAGTGAGAGAAATCGAAAACATACACACTTGTGCATCTCTAAAATCTAAGTAGACAAAAGTGGCCCATCTAAGACATGCTTTTGTACATGAGTTAATGTTGCTTATTTGATTGTGATATCTTTGGAAGCAGACTGGTTGGAGATGCCTGGATCATTGATTCTCCTCGTGGTAGTTGCTCCAAGTTTCTTTGCCCACTATCTCAGGGAAGGAATATTAGGTGTTATTATATGCCTGGCCATTGCATGTTACCTACTGCAAGAGCACATCCGAGCTTCTGGCGGGTTCAGGAACTCCTTCATGCAGAGTCATGGCATCTCCAACACTCTCGGTATCCTCGCCCTCTTTATTTATCCCATGTGGCGTCTGATAGTGCATTTCGCATAGACAGTTGTGCTTGTTACTTATTTTTGGGGTTATGTTATTCAAATGTCGTGTAAACATACTGCTGCCTTTGTATCATTTATTCGTTAAGACCTTTTGGTGTGCTTTACTTGTAACAAAATGTGAAGCTCTGGGTCTTATATGTCTTATTTATGTAGTTCAATGCCTTTGCCAAAATGCATGGTGATTAACAAAGAAAAGTCAGATGTTTGGGTGCTTCATTGCATTGGATGAGAATGAACTGGGGTTATATTTGCTATCTTGTATGGTGGATGTGTACATTTCCCTTGTTTTAGCTAGCTAAGAGGTAATGGGTTGCTTCTCTAGCATGTGCTTTGCCAGATACAAGGGAACCTGGTAAGTGCTGACTGTTTCTTATGAGAATGGCTTTCCTGAGAGCTAAAGAGGATCGTAGTTGATTTCCATGCAAACCAAATTTGTAGCTGGATTTTAGCTTAAAGTTTAGCTGAAATGGATTTCAGTTTCTGTTGTTTCCTGCTGACGGAACATGCTTAAAGTGACCATATCACGAGCAGCTTGCAGCCATAGTCACAAAGTTCGGATTTGGGAATAAATAAGCAAATCAAATATTTAAAAAATTCCGCAAACATTCGTAAAAGTTTAGAAAAACATTTTTCAGACGGAAGTTTAAGCTTTTAATTTGAACTTTTAACTACTTTTACAAATGATATTTGAGAGTTTGGCTAATTATTTGTGTATTTTAAGTTTTGTAAGGTAAAGTCTTGTTAATTTCTTGAAATTTGCTTTGAATTTGAAATTTTTTAGGAATTTTTTAATTATTCAAAAAAAAGTTAGGACATCAGTTTACTGCTTTTCAAAAAATTTCAATTATTTGGAGAATTTAATTAAGGTTATAGTACATAGGGAGTCTGCACTCTCGTTTTCACAATTACCCAAGTTCCTACGTGTTGCTCTTTTAATCTATTACAAAACAGAGTGATGACAAACTGATGCATCTTTAAAAAGCGCACACTTAGCATGAAGAGCCCCACCTTTCGATGGTTGGACCAGTTCATCTGATGATCTCAGTTTGCATATCCTTAAAAAACAATGGTGATTACACGATCCTATATAAAGTACTCGTAACTTGTTTATTTCCTGTGATCCGAAGTACAAATTCTTAGGTGCTAGAACCATTCTATCCGAATATTTTCTGACCTGTTAGGAGCAACCAGATGAGCCATTTGGATCACTTAGGTTGGGCTCCTTAGTGCAGAATCGAATCGCTTTGTGAGTTTGACGGGCTCGTCACTGGATTTCCTTTTATTTGGATGATATCACTAGATAATAAGTTCCAAGTATATATGCAATTCATATGTAGATTCAGTGGCAAATGATTCTAAAATGCTTGGAAAACAAGCAGAAAGCCCTTTAGTGCAGTGACACAAAGAGAATATCTCCTCTGCTACCTGATAGATCTCCATTCATCTCCAAAGAAAGGACATTAAGTTCTTTAGCCATGCGAAATCCAAAAGTCAAAACCCCACCATTCTGCAGCATAGCTAGTCTTCTCTTCAATAAAGCAACTATATGCTGCCTGAAAATTTGCTTGTGAATCCCCAAAAACTCCTCCAATACTTGCTGGACCAGCATTGCCTTGAGATGTACCATCAATTTCTAATTTAATCATCCCATGTAAAGGTAGAAGCCATTAGACTTTGATGGTTCTAAAGAGCTTCCCTTTTTTTCTTTTTCTTTTAAAGCACTTTTGGGTACATTTCAAAAAACAAGATAACTCAGATGCAACAGAAGTACTATTAAAACTATCAAGCTTAGCAACTTCAGAAACTCAAGGCTTCATTCTGATCCAAATTTCTTCATTGGAGAAGGGATTATCACTGTGAAGTTTTTCGTTCCTGGGTTTTTCCATATAAACCAAGCAAAGATGAGAATTGGCAGAGATATAGAGAGTAGAGATCCAACCTTTCTCAGGAAAAGATGAAAACCAGTCCTCAATAAATTCCCTCAGGGTTATTGCCATTGATAACAGAACTGGGCAACTACGACTTCGTGGCTTTCCCACAAATAGGACAGCTTTATGACATGAGAAAATATTTAGTTAGCTATGACTTAGTCAATAACTAACTATGTTAGCTCTAGTCAGACGATGTCCGTAGTTGATACTATCATCATGTTATGGAGCCCACATCAGGTGAAGTCATGAATCAGCCTCTGGATATGGTGTTTGTTGCCTAGATAGTACAAGGATTTAGATCCGGTTAAATTACATGTGATTGGCCGATGTGTGGTGATTCAACCTGCAATTTCGTGGATCAGTTCCTAGATGAGAAATGGTTGGCTGGATACAGCTCTCGGCTAGCTGTAGCCTGTAGTGTACTTTTTGTGTAGACCATTTTGGTCACTGGAGAGTCAACCAATACAGTACAATCATTGTCCTATGTGATATGGACAAGCCATTCATGCCTGGAATCCTGCTAGCAACCTTTCGAGTCATCCATTTTCCACCAAGTGTTTTGTATCATTTGATGCTTAAGTGAAGTGCCCTAGAAGGATCAGTTTTGATTGGCAAAGATAGGGTCCCACAAGTACATTCTGATAATTCAAATCCGTGCATCGATCTACCAGGCAACCATCAGATAAGAACTCAATCAACAGCCCCCGCAAGTTAGATAATCCAGCAGGAGACACATGACTCCATGGCCCACTCGAACCAACGGCTTACAACAAAAATGCCCCCACTTGTACTTCCATTCTAAATTGCAGAGATTTGGGCTCGTTTTGTAATTTCATCCACCCAAGAATAACCCTAACCCTAACACCCTCCCCTTCATAAATCAAAGCAGTAGCCCAGTAGAACTCGTTCTTATTGGGTTCTGGTTTCATAGGCTAGTTCTTCTCTCTGCAGTCATTTGCGGATTTTATTTTCCTCTGTTTGCCGCTTTAAGGATGATCTATCAAATCCAAAGGAGAAAGGGTTCCTCGATGAAGACCCAAATGATGACGAGTCCGATACATCAATCCATTCTTCGTGACGACAATTTGAGGCATTTGTCTGAGAGAAGAACCCATCAATCTCCCACCCCAGATCACCTGAAGATGATACCAAAAACTGGATTTTTTTATCAGCTGTTTCTATTTTTTCGTCTTTGAATATTAAAATGGTTTGTTGTATTTTCCATTGAAGAAGCATGGAGATAAAAATGAAACCATTTCTGGTACTGTCTGATCGAAATATATCCTGCTATTCATTCTCAATGCTTGCTTTCTTCTGGGTTCTTCTTAGATATGAAGAATACTCCATTTCAATGCATTTCTAAATGGGTCCTTTTCCTAAAATTTTCTTTTATTATTAGATTTAGTTGTAGAATCTGCAAACACCCATTTCCTCGTGTTTGAGGAAGCTTCGTCTTCAAATTCTGTATTTTTTTTTTGGTACAGTAGCTCTAAATTTTCAACTTAATTTGATAGGTCTTACATATTTCATATATTATGCATTTTTTTCTTTTAATCAACGATGAAGATCATGCGGCGATGATGATAAGATACTATCTCTCTCATGATGTATTGAGGGAAGACCCTATGATTATCCTTCAAGCACTTTTGAGCTGCATATCATTCTTCCTTCTCCTGTTATTTTGGGTTTTAGAAATTTTTTAATTGTTTCCAATAAGGTGGGATTATGGTGCTTTTATTTGTAAGAATTCTTTTCTATTTTTCCTTATTTTAAGATGGGGAGGGCAATCCATTATGGATCTTATGATGGAAAGGTTAAGGGGCCAAGGGAGAAGTACCCTACTCCATCTAGATTTTGTATGGACATATTCCAATAAAGCAAAGAAATGATTTGAGGTGGTAGCCAATGAGTTGCTCCTGCTATCATATAGTGGTCAACCTTAAATTTTGCACTTTAAATTGTTATCCTCTGTGGATCCTCATCATAGTTGCTTGATGGTGGTTTGTATGCATACATATAATCCAAGAATGGTCCACAATGGGGAAATACATGTAGTGGGGGTTGGATATATGGAATTATGGATAGTGGTCTAATGATTTGAGCCATCAATTGAGTACCTTTTCGTAGTGGAGGTGATTATGTAAAAAGTAGTACCCCATTGATGTTTCTAGCCTCTGATTTGTTTTTGTTTTTAGTTCTAATGACCACTTATCATTGGGTTAGAGGTGATTAGTAGATCATTTGAATAATTGTAAACATGGAGTACAACTGACGGGAAGATGAAGAACAAGAGGGGAAAAAAGGGAGAGAGGAAAGAGAGAAAGGGTGGGCTATAGCCAATGCTTAGAAATGGTTGGGCTATCTACCTTGCAACCATTGCCCTTGTCTAGTTGTCCACTATTGCCCTTGTCGGCCAAATGGAAAATGGTAGATGGGTCCCCAGCCTTTTTCGGCACTGCTTATTATTGAGACAGTAATGTGGACCCGTCTCTCTTTGCACTTATTTGGATAAGATATCAATGACCAGCATCTGTTGCGAGGCAAATGAATGTGACCCAAAGTGGGCACAAGGCAGTGAGAAAAGAAGCAAACAAATGTGACCCTAAGTAGGTCTAAGAAGGGTGATTGGAAAATAATGTCCTTCTTACATTGTGTGTGTGTAAAATCGATTTCAGACGTATAAAAAGGTTTAAAAACCCTATAATTGATTACTACACTAGATGGGGAGGGCAAGGCAGCTCAAAATGGTTTTCCAATTTCTACCCCGCCCCATTGTCAGGCAGAGTAGGGTAGGGCAAGGCCATGGGGTTCCATAAAGCTAACGTGCGACAGTAAAGTCATGTTCAATTAGCAAAACGGCTTTTTAACTTTGACAATGACACGGCTGTAAGCCAGTGACCGGGCTTTCCCCAAATTGGTTCAGTGTTCGACACAACTGACATTGTTGCGAGATGGGCATGTTGTATGGGAAGTTGAACTACGACCGGGTCTATAATTTGTAATTTGGTTCAGATGGGATAGCTGTGGTAGGCACCTGATTTTACAACCCTTTGATCGAGTCCGCCAGCATGATCACTTGCCCGAAGTAGATGGTTCATTCAATTGATCTTGTCTTCAAGGGCTGCTTTGCTTTGCAAGTTATCGTATGTTTCCGATGGAGTATCATAGCAAAGTTGAGAAAATGTTGATTGTACTGTTTCGGGCCCCTGGTTTATCACCTTAAATGTTAGTAAAAGGTTAGGTCATTTCCTTTCTCAAAAAAAAAAAAAAAAGGTTAGGAAATTTATTGGATGCAGGTTAGAGCATTTACTAATATATAATGATTAGCTTAACCCAAAGTTTCTATGTATGGGAGGTTTGGGAAAGGGACACACCACAAAAGATTTATAGTACGCAACTTTATCTTTTATTTTTTAAGGATGTTATTTTCATGCCTCTAACCTTTGACCTCGAGGGCACCCTACAACAACTTAACCATTACACCAAGGTTCTCCTTCTATGTATATTTGAAAAAGGTCAAAAGTGATGAGTCAACTTGATGCTAGCCGATCTGACTAATGCAGTTTCAAACTTCGTGCATTTTATATCTTGCACTTGACTTGGTGAGCTAAAGAAAAATAGCTTTTTCTGGCTGAAATTCTCATATGGTCAATGGTGAAATTTAATTATAACAATTGTGTTTTTCACTTTATTAGAGTACTTCCCAGATTAAGCTTGGGTAGGGCTGTCCATGTTTTAGATACAGATCGGATCTAATTGTGTCACAATCATGATTTACTTATACTTAAATAAAGTGTAACACCCCGAGCTTTTATAACATTTTTTATAATAATAATAATTATTATTATAGTTGGGATCCCAAAATTAAAAGATTTTATTAATTATTTTGTTAGAATATTTATTGAAAAACCTCCAGATGTTATCTCCTTTTTCTAAAAATATCACGACTATGATTAAAAGATAATTATAAGTACATAGCAATAAATTTAAGACAATACTAGTATCAAATCCAATGTCAAAATCAATGGCGCTTTTATTTTTAAAATAATAATATAAAAAAATATAACAATGTGGCCGAGGGTTTATCTATCATAATAATCCACCATACTTAAAGACAAGCCCATAATATATATATTTCATAATTAAATCTATCTAATGAAGATATAAAGTCCACAAAATAGGTTCAAACAATAGTCTATCTAACCACTTACCCACTGCTATCACTATCCTTTCACAGCCTTGCATTTTTTGTAGTCATGCTCGATATCTGAAGCATTGTAAAACAAAGAATGCCTCAGCAAGCTATTGCTTTTGTAGGTACATAGACATTTAATGTAATAACAAGAAAAACAAAATCGAATAACAATGTTGGTACAATGTGTAGGTCAATTATCCATTAAAATATAAGTATAATAAGCAATGCTAATATAGTCTTAAAACATTATACATAATGAAGCATGCATCTCATGGATTTAAAACATGATAATCTCATAAATATAAAATAGGATATAATCCAATGCAAATGAGTATACAATAACAAACAGGGCACCCCAAGGTACGTGAGTTCTACGAGTGTCTCATACACTCGTATTCTCATACACTCGTATGACATATTATGAGTACTCATATCATTCCTTTGAGTGTTGTCACACCCAGGCATACAATAATATCTTCATGCTCATCATGCAAGCATACAGAACAAGAATATGGATCGTCATGCTGCAGTGGCAACCCCTTTAGGGTCTCAACTACCACTGCTCCCCGTTGACATCATAACAGGAGACTTAACGTCCGTCCTCATAGAAAGGCCCGAACTAGTAGTGTGGACTATCAATGTTACCAAACCCCTACTGAAAGCCATCTATAGGCAGGTATTTATCACATTACAATCACATCACAATTTCGGAGGGTGGGTGGCTGGCCCTACTCCCTCTTAGCATGACATCCACTGAGTGAGAGCACCCATCATAAATTACAAAACATGAAAATTGTGTATCTCATAAAACTAGGAGTACTTGTGGCTCACAATCCTCAAGGCACACACCTCATCCCTAAGTTAGCCTCTCAAAGGATTAGCCACCAAGCCTCCACCATAATTTTTTTATATGAAAACACATCAATCTCATTGATGAAATAAAGAAAGATAAATTACTAATCATGCAATAGATACGAGATATCAATATCATAAAATAATCGACCATGAAAACCCATTCAATACATTATCAAAATCTCATATCGATCATAGCATAAAACTTTGAATCTTACAAAATCACAAAATAAATAAACAAGTGTCAATCAATCACAATCAACCATGATGCTATGATAATGCAAGGTTTTAGAAATTAAAACATAACATTAAATGTCATCACCTACCTCAATGAGAGATAACCCAATTCAATCGTGTAATCCTCTTAACTCACACGCTTAGATGTACCTGTGAGTATCACAATACTATTTTATGTTATTTATTTCATTTTAGTGGAATATATGACGATCCAACCGTTGAATCATTCTATAAGGTCTCTATTTATGATTAGATCCTTAATCCCCACATTAATTGTTATTAATCATTCCTATCTCATGTCCATCTGTTCATTTTATGTGCATTTATAGTTTACACCTTGATCTGACGGTCAGATCATCCTTAGATCTACAAATTTTCAAGACCTAGGTTAGATCAATGATCTAGATCAATTACTAGAATAATTACATCAAATCTGATCCTTAAGACCCTTAGTATCATATATTATCTAGTTGTCAAGTCCTGGGGCATGATCACCCTTTGATCGGCCGAATCTAAGTGATTAGGTGCTATTTTATGAATTTGTCTTGACTAGACGTGATTAGATCAAGATTCTAATACTAAAATCATGTGCGCATCGTCGAGACAGTTCCAACAGACCTTTTGGATCGAAGATCGGGCTTCTGTAGCCTCCAAAATCTAAACAAAAAAACTATTTCAAATAAAAAATCAGATCAAAATTGAAGTTTACACCAGCGGAAAAAGGCATTTTACACCAGCTTACACTAGCAGATGAGTGTTTGCATCGGTTTACAATGGTGCAAACCGATGTCTCGGAACGCATGTAGCTAGGATGCGCAACGTGTTTTGGTTGTTCGAGACAAAGCGCGTGAGCGTCCCGCGCACGACATAGTGCCTGCATGTGCCGTCCACCCCTGTGCGTCTTGGTGGACGATTTAGGAGTACCGTCCATCAGGGACGATGAACCCGAGTCGTCCACCTTCTTTTGGCTTGATCAGAGCTCAGATGCTCCGATTTTTTAGTTGTTTTTGCCGTTCCTAAGGTTTTTGGATCCAAACATCACAATGAATGGCTCAAATTTATTATCTAAAGTTTCCTTAACATGGGTCGAACCATACTTCACAGGTTTTAACTTCTTAGGCCTTCCAACGGTCGTTTAGCCCAGATCCAGCCCGAATTTGAGAGGGGAAAGTTGGGAAATAATGTGAAAACCAAGTTAGAGTGTGTGGCTTACCTGATTAGAGCCTAAGAGTGGAGATCAAGGTCCTTTAGTGTGTGCAAAATTCCATGCATTTTAGTAGCATGCAAAGGAAAAAGAGGCAATTTTTCTTTGGTTGTTTAACGTGGGAATGGAAGGGGAAACTCATTTTTGTAGGGTTAGATCCGATCTCCTTGCATGGAAAGGTAGATCACGGCCTTCCTCTATTAGAGCTAGAATGAGAATGGAAAGGGGTGTCGTTATCAAAATGGCCCCCTCTAATTCAAGTCCTTGTTAATTTACTAATTTACCCCTGTAATTTAAAATGGTCATATCTCACTCATCCGAACACATTTTTTTATGTTCTTTATATTGTGCAATTCCTACCGACGTGTACTTTCTTCATTTAATGGTTTCAAAACCAAATTCTATGCATAAATTTTTTAATTAATTTATTTTATTTTGTTACTAATTTAAGGTTAAAAATTGAGGTTATTACATAAAGTCTAAGTCCTATTTAGATAATTCTCTGCATCATAACTTTGATGTCTTGAATCATATTATTTTGGGTTTGGACCATCCTTTGCACTGCCCCAAAGTTGTGTAAGAAGATAAGAAATGCATATGTTAATGAGAAAAATATTTTGTGACATGAACTAGATTTTTTCTCTACAATCATACACTTTATGAATATATCTACTAAACTAAAGGAAAATGCAAACAAAAAAAAAAATTAAGAATTTTTTATTTGGGTAAAATTGTTTAGAGTTTAATATAAAAAAAACAAAGCATATTAACAAAAATACCTCTAAAAAGCTTCTATATAGATGATTAAACAATATTTTAGTTTAAAAAAAAGAGAGAGATGTAGGACAATATAATAGATCTTAAAGAATTGTCTTGTTCCAGTTCATTCTTTAGATTCTGAAGTTACTTTTCAAATGTATCCGAACGGATTATTTTATATGTTCATGTTACATCCAAATCTCATCGAACCGTGATAATCCATTGGACTATCCAAATCCATTGACAAACTAAGCTGCGTGGGGTCAAATCCTCTCATTCAAATAAAGAGTTTTGGCACCTCTTAGGATGCTCCCCATATTAAACCCCAATCAACTCAATTTGGCAAAGTCACATTGTTTTTGCATTTTAGAAAGGGAGCCTTGGCACAACGGTTAAAGTTGTTGTCATGTGACCTTAAGGTCACGGGTTCAAGGCGTGGAATCAGCCTCTTGCAAAATGCAAGGTAAGGTTGCCTACTATAAGCCCTTGTGGTCTGGCCCTTCTCCTGACCTCGCATAGGCGAAAGCTTCGTGCACTGAGGCTACTTTTATATTGTGTTTGCATTTTGAGTTAGAACACTCAATTACATATATGATGGGCATGTTATGAGGGTTTTCTATCATATATACTATACATAAAAGAAATGCCCAAACGACGAAGATGAAAAATATTAGGTGAAGGATAGTTCTAAGCATGGCGACAAAGTTCATGTAGGGGGAAAAACCGGCTAGGCAAGAATTTATAAAGTTCAGACAAGGGGTGATTTGGAAAAAAAAATACGGTACAAAGTCAGGACAAAGTTTCGATTCGGGAAACAAGTGCATAAGGTAAAAATTCGGTGAATTTGGGATTGATTTGAGGAAAAGCTGGGCAAAAGTAAAAGAGAATTAAAAGAACATAAAAAAATTTAAACAAGAAAAACATGAAAATGGGTAAAAGCTAGATGAAACGGCCTTTTGGTCTTTAAGAGAGGATGGACGCGGTTGGTGGTGTCTTTTGTAAATATGTTAACACAATGATGGTTTGAAACAAAAAGAAACAATCCTACACATAAAGCTAAAAAGGGGCAGCTCTGGTGGACGCAGCTCCTGTCTATGCGGGGTTCGGAAAAGAATGGACCACAAAAACTTATAGTAGAAAGTTTTATCTTACATTTTGCAAGAGGCTGATTCTGACACCAAGGCCCCACTTCATCCTAATCATAAAGCTATGTAAGATAAAGACAAAAATAATAAATGCTACCGTTCTACCAAATACAGGAAAGAAAAGAAGTTGTCGATGTTGACAACTTTGTGAAAAATGGGCATTTTATGCACGACACTTTTAAGGTTTTCTAAAAAAGACGCGACTTTAATGAAAAAGACGCGCTCTTTTTAACTTTGATTCGTGGGAGGTGAAAATCTATATATATATAAATCTTCAAATTTTATAACTATAATCCTATCGAAAGGAGAAACAGTTAAAAACATTTGAGCCACCAAGGCCCAAGGCTTTAAGAATGCCCTTTTGGTTCATGGACTTGTTTCGAGAAATTTAGATTCATTATTGAAGGTCTATAGAAAAAAATTCATTTTTAGAAAGTTATATTCTAAAACTATGCTTATAAATATTAATGATTTAGAATGTAATAGACTTTAAATATTTTCTAGAAATGTTTTAGAAAATAATCTGAACCATACATATATAACAATCTCTATCATTCATTGAAAAAGCAAAAAGGGATTGAACACCTATAAATAGAGAAGCTTTCTTATTTATAAGACATCTCATAATCAATTATTAATTCAAGAGTTGTAAGCATTTTTAGAGCCATAAAGTTAGAGTTCTTTTCAAGTACCCTTCAGCTGTTTGTCTCCTTAGAGATTCTAGTTAGACTTATTTAGTTGGTGCAAAGTGAGAAGCCAAGCTAATTGTGGCACGAAAGTCTAAGAAGCTAAGCCCGTGACATTAAGCAAAGGTTTGAAATGGTACTTTGCCCTTATAAAGAACATTTCAAATAGATTTAAGAATTAAGATAAGTGCTTGGATAATTTACTATATAACTCTTTCCCTTGCTGTAAAAAAAGAAAAAAGAAAAAAAGAAAAGAAAAGAAAATATTTGAGAAGAATTGAAGGAGAGTAAAATATGTGCCCGTATCGGCGGATTCTTTCCGATTGTCTTGTCCTGCCCCCATAAAGCCCCTCACAAGCGCACATCTCTCTCTCTCTCTTTGTTTCACACACTTTTTCCTCTCTCTCTCTCTCTCTCTCTCTCTCTCTCTCTCTCTCTCTTTTATAGTCAGACACGCCATGACCATATGGTTTGCTGCTGTGCTGATTGCAAGTCTTTACATATTGTTAGTGTTTCAACCGTTGATCTTAAATCCTATAGAGAGGGATGATCTTACGTGACTCATCAAAGAATAAAAACCAGTTACCATCCAAAGTACATTAAAATTGACAGACGGGATCGAATGGCCATCAGCGAAATCGTGGTGATAAATGAGAAGCCGGGAATGGTCTAATGTGCTAGCTTTTGGTTTATTAGGAGTGCAAAAACTGCAACTTATTAGCAAGCGAGGTGAAGGATTCTGTTCGCAAAGCGATAGCTAAACAGTTTGTGTAACAAACAACACTCAAGCCAAGTTGTCAACCTTTGTACCAAATTTGCTACGTAGCGAAGGCCAAGCCACTGATAACGTATGGTTGCAAATGCTCCTGGACCAACAGGTTGTGCATAACATGGGCCAGACTCCTATTCCCTGTTCAAAATCGAACTCCCTAAACCTTGCTCCAAGCTACTGGAAAAGTGCGAGAAAGTCACCTCTTCTCTCGAGAAATCATAGTGTTGCTGGAACACTGCCCGAACGATACATTCTGCAAGATAAAACTTCAACTGGGCCTATCTCCTTGAACATCAAAACCATTCATAATCTTGACCAAACCGTTCACTGTCTTTTAAAACATAAATGAGTATATTGTCAGGAGATCGCAGTTTCACTTTTGCTAAACCGGCATCGCACTTATGTGCAACTCCTTTGCAAAGCACAAGTCAGCCTTCCATTATCATTCTCACTTGCTAGGACTACATTCACTTACCTACTAAAGCAATAAGAGAAACTTAAGAAGAGACTGACTCAAAAAGAACCTGTTATTCCTTAGTTGAACTTGTCTGAGTTACAAATGAGAAGCCAACTCTTATTTATACATGCTCACTCCCATTCAACTCTTCAATGAATGGTTAGGATTATTTCAAGTATCAATGTATTATTAGTTCAGATCGTATTCTGGAACATATCTACTCTTTCAAGACTACTCTACCATTCTCCTAGAGTGTTATAGACTATAACAGAAGATTTAATATATTTGCAAGGATTTTTCTGAAAACCAGCCCTTTTGGAATCAGATCTTGCACTATAGATCCAGGAACATGGGCCTAAGTCTCTTGAGCCACGTCTACAAGCTGTACAGGCCTTCCGTGGAGCATGTAGGCCTTAGTCACTGGCCTTGGAATGTAAATCTGTGATAACCTGTTGGGATTGTCCGATGGACGAGAGATTTGGTGCATACAGTGTCTAAGACGAGGCCAAGATTGTCAACCGTCCGGATCGTGGGTCTCACTTGAAGTTATTGGTGGTTGTGTAAAATATAGTCCTGCCATGGTCTCAAGACTTTCATATAATTCCCCTCTTTCTCGCCCCCAGTATGCCCCAATCTTCTTGGAATTGGCCTGGTCTACTTTCATATAACTAGGGAATCTCCCCATCTTTCCGTAGCATTTCCCACTAACAAGAAATGGCTGTAGCAATTAGTAGATTGCTACCCAAATACAAACTTCTTCTTCTTCTGTTTGTGCTACCAATTCTATTTCCTTGAGGGCCAAGCCATGTCCGAAGGTGGTGATTGTCGCCGAAAGCAGAATTAGTGGTGGAAATGGGAAAAGGAAGGCTGTAGAGGTGAAGGCTTCAGTTTCCGACGGCGTGGTTTTGGACCCGACGAAGACGACAGGAGTAGATTGGCTTCGTTGGTTGATTTAGCGCTCGGGATTTTCAGGCCGGCAGCGATAAGATGGAGATCTTGGCCATTGGAGGCTCAAATGTTCATGGAAAGGGTACGTTTAAGGTTCTTCTCTTGCTAACCGTTTATCAGCATGCTATGTGGGATGAATCTAGAATCCAATGGTTAAACTGTCAGATCGTTATATGTTTACGATTACGGATTGGGTTTTGGCATCGGCCACCCGCTTGTTATGGTACTTTGCACCCTGTACGTTATATGAAGATTTTCATTGGCTGATATACAGCTTCTGTACGAACCAATGAAAATATCGATATGAAGAGGTGGTGAGAATGCTACTAAGTGGGTGGCAATACCAGTTCCTAGAGCTTATGCCGTGTGCTGCAAATCATCACATGCAGCTAATGGTTGGTGATCTAAACCCCTCATCTTATGGGATGTAGATTAGATGGGCCATGCACCAAAGATCTTCTGCATTAGATGATCTATATCATCATTCACTATTATCTCAAAGCAGAAATTAGATAACTTAGATAGTAGGAAAATAGTGACAATTAGATCTTACTCCATTAGCACCACTAAAAGTCTAACTCGATAGGCGATATAAGGTGACTCCATGGATAAATTTTTTAGATTATCACCTATCTAAACTATGCCCAAAGTATGATCGCTTAGGATTACCAACTATATGGGTCCCACATTCTTATGTGAGCTACATAAATTTATGGGTCGCACTACCATTCTTGACAGCAAATATTATTTTAAGCATTACTTGGACCCTTTGGGCATCCCTTGAAATATTTTCTACGAACCAAAAACAATTGCACCTGGCCTTTCAGATGCTGAAACATTAGAAAGGGAGCTCTGATTTGCGTGGACATCCTTTTGTATCTGTGAAATGTTGCTTCCAGCTACAAGAGTTCAAGCAATTTACTTGGGAAACAAGCTCCCCGGACAGAGGGTCCGGGAAAGAAGGCGGACCACAAGAATCTATAGTACATAACTTGTGGTGCTTTAAACGTGACTGTTGACTATATGCGTAGGCCTTTTTCTGTGAGATGACGTTCTAATTGAACACAAAACCAGAACAAAGAAATAAAATCAAAATGTGGACTTTTTTGTATCCCATCCATGTTGTCGTCTTGTGCAGGGAATCATCAGCTGCCGTTTCTTCACGTTAAATGGAGTTGCAGGATCCTTATTGGGCTCAGTCTTATGCTTTATTGAGGTGATTATACAATTTTTTATCATCAAGTAATTGACAGTTCCTAAACATCATTAAAAACCGATAATCGTCCTTTACTTGAGATGAGTTTATTATATTCTTTTCCTTGCAGGGTTGTATCCTTGTTATAGAGTCATTTGTTCAGTACTTCCACAGCTTATCAGAAAGGTCGGACCATGGAGAGGTGGTGCAACTACTAATTGAAATTTTAGGTATTTTGTGTTTTTCTCTACGTCTGACTTAGTTTATAGCTTGGGATATTTGTGGGTTTTGGTAAAAGAATGGCTTTCGTTCATTCTTCTGCAGACATTTTTCTTGTAGGCACTGACATGCTTATATTTGGGATTGGTTTGTATGATCAATTTGTGGGCTCCAAAGAGATGAAGAGACAGAAGGGTTGGTTGATTCCTGTATCTAACTTCTTCGGACTCTTTCATCTCAAGGTCTGCTTATTAGAATTTCAGGTTTATGGTTGAACGAAACCTGCAAATGCTTATTAACCTACACTTACCAGCACATCTGAGCTTTTATGTACTCTTTGCCTGATTTTGTTGATTTTTCCTTCATATTTTCATAGTCTCCCAGCATGGGTGACAATGCAGTCCGCAACGCAAGCGAAACCGAAGATTGGAAGTGCAGTGGTGATGACACTTCTGGCAGGTGTGCTGGAAAAGTTCAAGATTGTTCGGCTGGTGACTGGGTTGGACCTGGCTTGCTTTGCTGGAGCCATACTAGTTTGCTCCGCCAGCATTTTTCTTCACTCCAGACTCTCCACAAATCCAAGCTAAGGTCAAAAGTGACTGTGAAATATACCACAGGGTATTTGTTATGGGAAGAAAGAACATGACTGGTTAAATGACCAGATTCTTTTGTATTATAGAGTTGATTCTAATATAAAGCATTGCTTATGTGAACCTTCTGTTCTGCAAACTGTAACCAGTCTCAGCAGGAAGAAATCAGAATGGGAAAAGAGAATCTATGTATCCACCTAGTTTATTGAATTTCCCCACTCTTTTTTCCTTCTTTGTTTAGTTTCTGTTGCCAGTCCTGGTAAATGTATATGTAATGCAGTCTTTTTCCTTCTTTTTTTTCTCTTGAAAGATAAGAACTAAAATTTCATTAGTATCATCTGGCCAAAGCTGTCAAATCCTTTCCATTCGGGCCGAATTTAGCGGATTGTTCCTATAAAATTTAATATTTACATGTTTTTTAATATTTTTAGTCATCTTCAGGTAATGGGGAAAAAGAGCAAAAACAAATAATTTAATATGGCTAGGGGCATTCCGAGAATCGAACTCGGGACCTCTCGCACCCAAAGCGAGAATCATACCACTAGACCAAATGCCCTTGTTTGCTTTGCTGGGCTAGATAATTTGAAATTGCTTACATGTTGATTGTGGGCTTCCTCTTCCACGTGCTTCTAGCTACTGGTCAATGCATAGTAGGACCAGCAATCTAATGGGCTCTAGTCACCATACATTGAGCGAGGTTGATGTGTCGTGCAGATAACGTTAACAATTTGCAAATCAAGTGAACATTTCCAATCAGCAAAGATTACATCAATGGACTAACAAATGGTGTGGACAATTGAAAACTCATGTTTAGCCTTGAAGAAATGGACTTCCACTTTTTGATCCGTGAGGGGCAAACTCACCAAGACCACTGGAGGGTGTCCCCATGGGTTATTGGATGGCTGAGGCTCTATATTCCATGGCTTGAAATGCTAGAAAACCATTAAGAATCGACAACATTCCAAACCAGATGACTGAGGAGAATCCAAACAGTGCTAGGGCAGCCTTTGCAAGATTTCGTATGGAGATTGATATAGTTGGATCCCTCGAGTCAAGAACCTTTTTGGGTGATTCACCAAACACTCCATAGCAATCCTTCGGATACAAGTGGCTACCACATTTTTGTACCAATGGTGGAGTTGTGGGATAGCTTGTAGAGAACTGTAAAACCAAAGGCAGGAGGAAATGGAAAAGATTAAGAAAGGTAATGAGCCAAATGCCAAGGAACCAAAAGGTATGAAATAATAATATGGTGACTGGAACATGATCTAGCATTGACGTTGGTTAAGAGACAACCTATTGAGCAAGGAGACATGTGCAGGATAACTCATAAGCTAGTCTGGTTCAAAATAAAAAATCTCTGAGTTAACATTTTTGAGTTAGATGGGACTAAAGGATGAAATAAAAAGTAAAATCTCCAAAAGAAGGTTTCATAAAAAGTGGCAGATTCTAAGTAGAGCACATATAATGAGGAAAACTAGGAAAAATAACCTGATCCCCAAATCACAATTCCCTACGAGTTCCCCCTGCTTGCCCCATCTCATGTCTCTGATAAATCCCCTTCTTAAGTGTCCTCCTCTTTGTTCAATGATATTGAGTTTTCTGATGTTGTTAATCATGCACAGAATGGTCAATTCTTAGGTTCTTTTTCTCCTACGTCAGGAGGGACAAAGTTAAGGAAATGAAGAAATTTTGGAATTTAGGACAGAATGTTGAATGTGCTCTCATAGTGGACTGAAGTAACAAATCTAAGATATGGGATGTTGAAATGTCTTCTTTTGAGTCATAGGATATGGTTTCAAATGCTACCACCAATTAGAAGAGAGGGAACTTCCACTCGCACAATTCGATACTACGAAATTACTACATTAATTGCCTACACATTTCCACCTCCCTTTCATTGGGACACTTCACCTTCTTCATCCCCTATCTAGTATGCTTTGTTTGAGTTTTTTTTCCAAACCCACAACAGACCCTATCACTTTCACCCTGTTCACTCCCAGTCCAAATCCTTTCTCAAAACAACATCTAGCACACCACACCCACTACAATTTATTTATTCAATTTGGATCCTAACCCTTTCCTCGGTAAGTGAAGAATTATAAAGTAAATCACTCACAAACTCTCACTCACACTCTCCAAATATCATCTCAGCCAAAGCAGAAAGTGGGAACTAGAACCTACGAGATACCTTAGTTGTCCATGACCAACTGCTTGGATATTTGTTGGCAATGAGAAGATTAACCTAGACTATAATTTAAGGGGTATGGTGGCTGATGATTTTGATTTTCATAAAAATTGATTTTGAATGATTTCTAAGTATATCAAAGGTTTTCTGTGGCAAAACAATGGTCATAATTAATTCAAATTTTCAACTATAGACTAAACAAGGAAGGGTCAGCAAGATGAGTCGCATGGATCTTCTGGAAATTTGTCTAGATTGAGTTCTCTGCTTGCATCCCGTGAGGGCACGCCTCAGTTATCATTCTCGTTATTGACGTTGCTATTTTGACAAACTGTATTTTTGCGGAAAAAGATCCACTTTTTTATATTCTGAGTCCAAATTTAAGTATCTATCAGCCCCTAACAGAAATCACGCCCGATATGGAAGTAGATCATATGATTAAGATCCACGACTCCCTGGAAACTTAATTTCATTTCTTATCTTAGAAACCTCTCCATAATCCCTTCATTGTTTTGTGATTGAACCATATTTTCCACAAGATTTTGTTGACAAATGAAATATTACTTTCCATATATTCTCTAGCATCATCCATTTATTCTCCACATTCCATAATTAGCAAATTTATTTATAGATTTTGCTACTTTGCTACAGCTATATAAACCAAGAGAAGCCTAGATCTTCCCATTATCTTCTTCTGTGGTTCCTTTCTCCCTAGCATTGATGGCAAATCCTAGTAGTAGTTGCTTGGCACAAATCACACTTACCTGTATAATAGTTTCTCTTGTTTCAGGTCATACTGTAGCCGTATCAAGAGCCAAATCTGGGGAAGAATATTTAGAACTGAAGAGACAGTTGAAGCTTCTGAATAAGCTTGCAGTGACAAGCATTAAAGTCAGGCTTCTAGAGGCTACTAGGTTTTGCGCAGCTTATAATTATTGCTCTTTAGGTTGATGATTCTACACTCCAGTGGATTGATATGTTTCATGCAGACTGAATTTGGTGATATCTTTGATTGTGTTGATATACACAAGCAACCCGCTTTTGATCATCCTTCGCTTAAGGATCACAAAATCCAGGTTCTCTGTTATCTTTGCTTATACATCTTAAGCATAAATACATCATAACAAATCCTTTCCGGTGTCCAAATCATAAAGTAATGACCTATTCCTTGATCCTGAGAGTAGGATCTCCATTACCAGACTTGAGGATATGTCATGGTATTGAATTACAAGATCCACGGTACTGATCACTGTGAAAATCTTCCTCATAACTACCGATTGTTTATTCTTTGCTTAAACTCTTAGTGCGTGTTTGGAAACTCGTTTTTATAGTATTCTTTCTATTATGCAGTAGAAAATTAAACTGATTTTCTACTGTAAAATGACAAAAACACAATAAAAACAAGTTTCCCATGCACACACTCATTCTTTGAGATTACCATAAATCTCTATCTCATATTCTTTCAATCAATTTAGATTCAGCCTAATATTTTTTCTCACCCATTTTCTTAGTATATTTCCTTACATTTTGGCTACATAGATGGATCCAACTTCGAGCCCAAAGGAGATGAACAGTAGCTCCCACAGATGCAAGTGCAACTCTAGACATCGGGCTTCCAGGAGGAGGTTGCCCAGTTGGAACAGTACCAATTAGGAGGACTCATATGCGAGATTTATTGAGAACTCCATCTCCCTCAGAATTTGGAAAAAGGATCTCCCCAAATGCTGGAGGCCCAGGTCATCACGTAAGTTATATTTTGTAAATTTGCGAACTCAAAATCCCGATTTGACTCCGACTCAAAAGTGAGGTCAGGCCACTGATTGGTTACTTTGAAAACCTTCGATGAGAATTTTAATAGAATTTTTTCTATTTTGTACATATATTTTAAATTTCACTTCTACATAGTAATATGAGTTTCTTTATCTTTCTTCCTTTTAACTAATTGTATCGATTATTTTCTAATGAAGTGGGCCGAAATTCAATCGAGGCCAGGCAATTTCTACGGAACCCATGTGCTTATGAATGTATGGAATCACCCTGTTGGAGGGGATCAATTCACCCTTGGTCAATTGTGGGTTAGAAATGGGCCTGATGGTAAAGGAAATTGCAACACCATAGAAGCTGGATGGATGGTAAGTACTGTACGAACCTACTAAAAATGCTCCGACCACTGAAAGTTTTCCCTTTTTCTTCCTTAATTAAGTACTATGTAGTTGCACTAAAGCCTTCTAGAGCACTGGCGCAAGGAGAAGTAGATCACCTGGATGACAATGTAACTTTCAAGTATTAATTCTCCTCAGACAAATGGACTCCTGCATCACGACAATGTCACTAGACTGTTTATTTACTGGACGGTAAGTTTCTAAAGTTCCTCAGTGTGACAATTAAATCTACTTATTTGACTATAATGTACATTATTATCTTGACTAACTATTTGTATCTCCAGCCCGATTGTTATGTAACAGGTTGCTTCGATCATCTTTGCCCGGGGTTTGTACAAGTGAGTCGTCTTGTAGCCCCTGGCATGCCTATAAGTCCACTTTCTACCTATAATGGTCCTCAATATGAAATAGACCTCCGGACATTCAGGGTAAGACCATTTTCTTTCTTGTGACTAGTAAAGGTCACATTCATATAGCATGCAAGAGAGAAAGAGAGAGAGTCTACCGTTTTAACTAGTTCTATAGAAAAAAGTACTTCAAAGCTCTCAATCATAAATATACTTGCCCGAGTATGAGTGTTGCTGTTGCTTGCAGGATCCAGAAACCGGCAACTGGTGGTTGGCTTATGGAGTGGGAACTGCTCTGTTCAATAAACTGAGCGAAAAGGCTAATCGTGTGTTCTGGGGAGGCGAGGTTTACAGCGGCTCTCCCGGCAACTTCCCGCCGATGGGGAGTGGTCATTTCCCCGAAGAAGGTCATGGGAAGTCATGTTTCATGCGCGATATTCAAGTGGTGGATAGTACATACGCGTATCAACCTGCCCCGAACGACACATTTCTTTGCCAAGACGTGCCTGCATGCTATCACGCCATTGATCGTGGTTCCAACCCTGATTGGGGCAGATTTTTCTACTTTGGTGGACCCGGCGGAAATTGTTAATACTTACTAAAGCACCTTGATTATTGATGTCTTGCTGATTCAGGTCAATGGATAAATAATTATGCATTACATTTGAGTGAAGATACACAATGGATGCACATATTTTGCTTGTGAACTCTTCCAATAATCCTAACCAATTGTGAGGAGCTGTGAAGAGAAACCAGAGAAGTGCAAACCATTTATTTATTGAGTTTCCATAAGGTGCATGCGATAGCAAAATATAGGTAGGCAAAGATACAAGTAGGGTCCACTTTCTTCTATGATCCCAACCATCTATATTTTAGATCAGCTGGGGATGAGCCATATAGCAAAGTTAAAGCCCTGGGCCGCTTATTTTCTGTCCTTCAAAATTGACAGCTACAAATGGCCACAGACCAATTAATGGTTTGCATCTCTCTCTCTCTCTCTCTCTCTCTCTCTCTCTCTCTCTCTCTCTCTCTCTCTCTCTCTCTCTCTCATCCATAGCACTGTAAACCTAACTATACATGTTTACAATAAATCAAAATCAACGGAAGCATGGAATAATAACTTACCTCCAGCCATTGCAGTAGATTTGAAGTTGATTTTCTTAGTGATCTTCTGATTCAACAACAGTGAATGATGATGGAGAACAGGATGCCATCTGCTTGAATCAGGGGCCCCTTAAGAGATGGTGGTTGATGGCAGTTATCCTTCCATCAAGGATAACTGCCATAGGATAACTGCCATGGCAGTTATGACACATGTTACAACAGTACTTTGGATTTTGAATCCCAAATGTTACGGACCATAAAAAAATTTCTAACATTCTCCCACTTGGTCCAAACATTTGTAACTTTATAAATTCAAAAATCTTAATGTACTAGTCTAACTCACTTTATGCTCGATAATTCCTTTGCAAACAAGTATTACCTTTCATGTATTACAATGTAATTATCTTCTTTAAAAAAGCCCTTGATGTGCCATTGTTTATCTTTATGAACAAGCCTCAAATGCTTATTCTAGGCTCAAACTGAAATATTTGTCATCCAATCATAAATGTATACAAACCAAAATGGAGACAAAACAATAATTTAGAGTTTCATCACTAATATGGGCTATAAATATAGCATCATAGTTTAAACAAAAGGTGACAAATGAGAACAAAGTCCCATTCTTGTTACATGATCCTCAAACAATTTTGATGGTATGCCTTTTGTCAAAGGATCTACAATCATCAACTCAGTACGAATGTGTTCAATTTATGTGTTCTCTTACTGTTAAGTACTTAATGTCAATGTGTTTACTATGACTTTCAGTTTTATTATTCTTAGCAAAGAACACATCAGCTGAATTGTCACAGTATATCGTCAATGGCCTAGAGATGGAATCAACAACTCGAAGCCCTGAAATGAAACTCTTCAACCATATACCCTACCTGGTTACCTCAAAATAAGAAACAAACTCAGCTTTCATAATAGAAGTAGTAATCAAAGACTGATTTGCACTTCTCCAAGATATAGCTCCTCCACCAAATAAGAAGATATATCCAAATGTTAATTTATGAGAATCAACACAACTAAGGAAGTCTGAATCTGAATATCCAACAACCTCCAAGTCATCGGTCTGTATATATGTAAGCATGTAATCTTTAGTCCCTTGAAGGTATCGCATGACCTTCTTTGCAGCTCTCCAATGGTCCAAACCTAGGTTACTTTGATATCGTCCCAACATTCCAGCTGCAAATGCAATGTCTGGTCTACTACAAGCCTGAGCATACATCAAGCATCCAACAGCTGAAGTATAAGGAACGTTTTTAATCTATTTCCTTTCAAGGTCATTCTTGGGACATTGATTCAAATTGAATCTGTCACCCTTAACAATAGGTGCTATACTAAGTGAACAATTTTGTATCTGAAATCTCTCAAAAACTTTGTTGATATAGGTTTCATGAGACAAGCCCAGGATACCTTGAGACCTATCTCTATCAATCTTGATACTAATGACATAAGATGCCTCACCCATATCCTTCATATCAAAGTTTTGAGAGAAAAATTGTTTCACCTCATATAGTAATTCCATATCATTAGTTGCAAGTAAAATGTCATCCACGTATAGGACTAGAAAAATGATCTTGCTCCCACTAACCTTGTGATATATACATTTATCCATAATGTTCCCTACGAAACCAAATGAAGAGATAACATTATGAAATTTTAAATACCACTAATGAGAGGCTTGTTTGAGTCCATATATAGACTTTTTAAGGTTGCAAACTAAATGATGACAATCACTGACAAAACCCTCAGGTTGTTTCATATAAACATCTTTCTCTAAATCACCATTGAGAAATGCCGTTTTCACATCCATTTAATGCAAATCTAAGTTAAAATGAGCAACCAATGCCATGATAATACGGAAAGAATCCTTTTCAGAAACAGGAGAAAATGTTTCTTTATAATCAATTCTTTCTTTTTGTATGAATCCTTTTGCAATAAGTCTAGTCTTGTATTGCTCAATGTTGCCTAATGAGTTTTTTTTTGTTTTGAAAACCCATTTACAACCAATGGCCTTCGCCCCATTAGGCAACTCTACAAGATCCCAGACTTAATTGTCTGTTATAGAATCCATCTCATCCTTCATAGCATCATACCATAAGTTAGATTTACTACTATTCATAGCTTTTGAAAACGTCTCAGGGTCATTATTAGCACAAATATCATAGTCAAATTCTTGTAAGTAGACAACATAGTCAGTAGAAATCGCTGACTTTCTTACTCTAGTAGATCTCCTCAAAGGTATATCATTAGCCTCTTGTGGAGGCTCATGATCATCAACTTGTTGTGGTTGATGATCAATGGGATCTACTAAAACATTATCAGCCTGACCTAGATTTCCAATAACTAGTTGTCCAATATCCATCATATTTTGATGGGTGTCATTAATAATAACCAGTCTGAAGCTTGATGTAGGAGTTGAATCAGAAATACGATTTTCCTCAAAAACTAAGTTTTGAGGCCGAACACTCCTACTAACCACGTCGTTCTCAAGAAATTGATTCCACAATTCTATTGCTATGGAATGGACAATAAAATCTGTATCCCTTAGACTTTTCAGCATATCCAATAAAATATGCACTAACAGTCCGTAGGTCCAACTTCTTTTCATATGGATTATAAACTCTAACTTTAGCCAGACAACCCCAGACTCATATATGTCCAAACTCGGTTTCCAACCTTTCCATAATTTAAATGGTGTTTTAGAAATAGCCTTAGTTGGAACTAGATTTAATATATACACTGTTGTTTTTAGAGCTTCAGTCCATAATGACAAAGGAATATTAGAGTTGCTGAGCATACTCCTCACCATGTCCATTAAAGTTCTATTTCTTCTTTTTGCTACACCATTTTGATCTGGTAAGCCAGGCAAGGTGTTATGAGCTACAATACCTTGCTCTTGAAGAAATTTAGCAAGTGGACCAAGTACTTGTCCAGTCCCTGTATACCTATCATAATATTCATCACCTCGATCAGATCTCACGATTTTGATTTGTTTACCACATTATTTCTCTACCTCTATTTTATATATTTTAAAAGCATCCAATGCTTCGCTCTTATTATGAAGCAAGTAGAGATACATAAATGGTGAGTAATCATTTATGAAGGTAATGAAATATTTTTGACTATTCATGCTCATATTAGGACAACAAATGTCAGCATGTATGATCTCTAATATGTCAGAACTCCTCTGTGAACCCTTTTTAGACTTATTGGTCTGCTTGCCTTTAATGCAGTCCACACATAAATCAAAGTCTGTAAAATCAAGAGTCTCAAGAACTCCATCTTTTACTAACCTTTTGATTCTATCAATGGAGATATATTCTAACCTCTGGTGCCACAACATAGAGGATTTCTCATTCATAATGTTACACTTAATACCAACGTTACCATGCACAGCCATGACTTCATTGAAGACATCATTATTTAAATAAACTTTGTACAAATCATCATTCATTATGCCACTGTCAACAAGTACTGAATTTTTGTATAAATTAAAAGAAGTTTCATGAAAATAGAAGAAAAATCCAAGTGGTACAAATTTAGATACAGAAATCAAATTCCTAGAAAAGCTAGGAATATAAAAGGTTCTTTCCAAATCAAGTACAAAACCAGTTTGTAAAATAAGCCTATATGTCTCTATAGCTTTGACAAGTGAACGTATCTTGTTTCCTGAATAGATGCACCATTGACTTTACATCGGTCTCCTTTGATTTAAAAAACCCCGCATGGTATTACAAATATGGATTATAAAACCAGAATCAATTCACCATGTAATATGTGAAACATCAACTATATTAGATTCATAACATACAAAAAAAAATTGAGATTACTTTTCTTTTCTAGCTAAGCCTTCCTCTTAGGGTAATCTTTTCTCATGTGTCATTTCTTTTTACAAAAGAAACACCTCATAACCTTCTTCTTAACAGTGTGGGCTATAGTTTTACCTTTTGCTTTTCTTTTAATGGCTTGCTTCTTGTCCTTTTTATGAGTTGTCATATGTGCACTCTCACCCATTTCTTGAACTAATCTCTCCTCTTCTTAAACACACATGGTCAAGAGTTCATTAATTGACCAGTTTTCCTTATGTGTTGTATGAAATTTTGAATGGTACATACTAAGAAAGGAAAGAGTTCAAGACAAAATGCACGAAAAAGGACTCAGATATCTCAATCTGTAATGACTTTAGCTGAGCCTCTATGTCTCGTATCCGCATAATGTGCTAGCGCACTCCTCTGATGTTAGTCAATCTCATTTATGACAACTTGTTCATTAGAGTGCTAGCTAGTGCTTTATCTGATGACTCAAATTGTTCATCAATGACTTTCATAAGATCTTTAACATTCTCACATTTAGGTATCGACCCACGAATGCTAGTACTGATGAGAGATTTAATGAACATCATACTTAAGCGATTAGATCGCTCCCACCATTCATATAGAGTGATATCGACATGAGTACTAGATTTCGGAATTTCAGGAGGCTCTTCCTTTCGAAGAGTATAGTCAAGATCTATACACCCTAAATGAAGGAGAATTTTCTCCTTCTAGACTTTATAGTTGTCACCATTTAAGTAGGGAACTTTAGATTTTTCATCAGACAATATCAAAGATTGAATAACTGTAAATAAATAAATAAACAAATAACACATGCTTACTAACAATTATGAGGCATAATTCATCAATCATAATGATAAGCTTACTAATGCAAATCATATCACATAAATATGAATCAGCATGCCATTAAAATCTGCCTGTGAGCAAAGATTTTAACACAAAATTGATTCATTGACATTAATGATGAAACTAGTAAATTATAAATATTTCTTAATGCCTGTGGGGTAAGTAAGAAATAAAAAATAAAATTCGCTATTTCATCCTAATTAACCATAATAATATAATAAATTCTCTGTGGGGAAAATTTACTATATCAATATGTTACTTATAATTTGATGTCATTTAAAACTTAATGTTATCAACAATTTATTTAAATACTTAATATATGTATTTTCATATTTAAGGATGTTGTGGCTATTCCTCAAATATAAAATACACATTGATCACGTGACATCCAAAAAATAATTTTCATATAAAGACAATTCTATGTAAGGAGACCATAATTTAAAAAATTGAATAATTTATAATGCTAATAATGTCATAAAATTAAACTTTAATTATTGACTAATTAAAAAAAAAAAAAAAGAAGCAAATTTGACCGTTGTCTCTGTTAAGCGAGTCCACAGACTTTGAATCAGTTGGACAATGAAATGAAGATGCTAACCTTTCTTTTTACATTTTCTGAATCATAAAGCTAATCAAGATGGCTTTTGGGCTCTTTCCTAGTAGCCACATACTCCTAACCCCATATATGTCAAGCCGTGTTCGGCACTCTACCAAAAAGTTTATGACTATCAACTTCATGGGCTTTAATCTACTGACAACATCTTAATTAGTCATGCCTTATGAGAACAATGTAGCACAAATTGTAAACACCTGTCACTTAGGCTAATAAAAATAGGCCTTTCAAACATCAAATGCATGTAACAGCACCAATGTGCGCATGGTTGACTTGTCAATGAAAAGCCAACCATTCAGAGAGCACCAATGTGCGCATCCTTACACAGCTAAGGTACCTAGAAAGGGTGCATAGACATCACATGTGCAGTTACCCCAAGCCCAGCGCACATGCATATATCAATAAGGATGCACATGGATATCAACCTAAAAGAATATCTCCCAAAGGAAAGATCTACATCAATATAAATTCTAGTAAAGGTAAAAGAGAAATTTTACCCCACATGTGACGCAAGTGTGCATTTGAATATGGTCTACCGGTACAAATATGGCATAGACAGAGGTAGACACACACATGTTTCCATGTATCAGTGCTAGCATTTATATGTCTGTGACACATCTGCCTGAGTTCTATTTCTTGAATGTGCAATGGTAAATTGTTTTAATTATCCATCACTTATGCAGGATGTAAATTTAAACCACTGTCTGCCAAATTTGATTTAAACATGCACCCTTCCTTTGGTCGTAATTTATTTGATAAATATATTGTACTTCTTATGCATTTTGAGAGCATCCTTGGCTGTACTGAAGAGTTCAGGCTTATGCTTCTTCTGGTGCATAAAGTTGGATAGTGTATTTGATGGGTCAAGTGAAAACTAAAATTCCTATTGGCATTAAGTTTTGTCTCCATTTGATGCAGCCTTGCCTGAAACTCCAATTTAAAACCAATGATTACCTATGAGCATGATCCTGATGTTGTTTGATGGGGTCTCCATCTTCTTGATGGCAATCCCTTTTCAAATTCTGCATATTGTGGAACTACCACTCAACATGATTCCAGCTACTACAATGGAGAGTACTCCAGAGATTGTCATCTTAACACTGTTTACTACTGTCGAAAATGATGAGATCATTGCACATACCCTTCAGTTTTTCTCATTTATGAAACTAAATATCTGTAGAGCAGTGTTATTTGCCTTCTATATGGCAGACGCATTAGACATGGGAATAACAAGAACAGTAACATATCTACTACCATGAAATGCTAGGCAGAAGAATTTTAAGGTTCGGATGCCACATGTAAACCTAACTATACATGTTTACAGTAAATCAGAATCAACGGAAGCATGAAATAATAACTTACCTCCAGCCATTGCAGTAGATTTGAAGTTGATTTTCTCAGTGATCTTTTGATTCAACATCAGTGAATGATGATGGAGAACAGGATGTCATCTGCTTGAATCAGGGACTGTGACGACCCAGGTTTTCTCATGCATTTTTAAATGCAAGATCTAAATTCCTAAGGCAGGGATGCATCCCTATTTGAAAATCATTTTATAAAAACCATTCAATGCAGTGGAAAATCTTTTAGTTTTAAACTCATTTTGAAAACCCCGAGTGTCATTTGCTTTCACAACAATCAAAGTAGTTTTGAAAAACTTCAGAAATCATAAATGTTTTTCCCCAGATCTATCCAGTCACAGCATACAGCCCAACTGTAATTAAATACAAATACATGTCCAAAGGGTTGAGAGTTTACTTACATGTATAATTGTCTCCTATTTGATTCACTTGCTCGTAGCACTAATATCTCCTTAGACGTCTTCTATTTGTGAGTGGAACTATCCTAAAAAATGTTAAGGATAGGGTGAGTATATACTATACTCAGTAGGAGTCTATCACTACTAGTTTTACAATGCATGCTATGTTAAAAATCATTATGCTCTTTAAAACATGTGCATGTTCGAACAATTATGTTCAATATCGATATCAAAAACCATTGTCAAATTGAAATACTAATGACTTAAAGAATCGCACAAACCAAGTCAAAAGTATCATATATATCATAAACATAATGATGTGCATAATATGCTCAACTGAATCCAACTCATGGATATCTGGTATGGTATGGTCGACCAACCTCATGTCATGCCATATGCAATGCAAGTAAATCTGCAAACCATAGGGTCCAACTATGCCCACGACCTCGCCGCCGTGTGATCCCTGGGTACCTGAGGACACTCGGTCATAGCCTCAACGGGGCATATGACACGTCGACCCAGTGCCATGACACCAGTGGTAGCCCCATGTACCACATGCAATCGACGTAGGGACGTTGCCCTTTTTGGGCGTGGTACCCATCCACCTAATAGTGGTAGAGGCTAGAGGCCAACCCAAACCTCTCGGCATAGCGCCCACGAGCTTATCAGCCCAAATCATATCAGATCAAACAAGCGAAAACCTCTTTTTCAAAACCTGTCCTCTTTGGGTCCCTCACAACTGCCTGGCCCTCACAACTGCCTACCCAGCGTCTTTTGGGCACTTTAGCGTCTTTTGGTAACCCTCAAGGATATGCAATCTTTCAAAACTCAATGCTCACAAATCATACAATGTATGCAATTGTTTGTAAAACATATCTATGCATAATGTATATGCAATTATTTGCAAAACATATCTATGCATAAAACATTTATCATATATACGCTGATTTAAGTCATGATAAACAAGTCATATACTTATACTTAAAACATACATTCAAAACAATCATAACTCTTTTAAAAAGTCTAGTAGCAATAGAGCACCTACCTCAAAGTCTCCTAGAGTCGCGTCCTTTATCACTTTAACCCATCCCTGGGTCTCATTTATAAACTCTTGGGTATGAATGGATATAAGGAGTCCTTATTAATTTCAATCCATCTAGTCATTAGATCGCTAGCTCTGCCTATTGGGTCCAAGGTCCTTGCCTAATTCATTCATCAGACTAGATCCTATGGTGTGGATCTACTTTCCAATAGTTAGACTCTGTAATTTATCCTCTAATCCTAACTTTAAAGTCTCATTAGGTCTGCGTTTTGCACGCGCACGTGCATGCTCAAGTGACACGCTATGACGCGCATCATTGCACGGACGCACCTTTAGTGTAGCATGGCGCGTCTCAGCTCCCAGGGCACCTCGTGCATCCTGGTCGAGCCAGGACCCATGCCCCATGTTGCGCGCGCACTCGAAGGCCACACCTGGGACAGTGTACGCACTGTCGTACACCTGGAACCCGTCCCAGGGACCCAGTCCCAGGTTGTGACACCCTGGGTTTTAACAAAACGTTTTCTTCATTAATATAAAATTAATAATACCTTTTAAGAAAATAGACGGGATCCCTAAAAATTAAAATTTTATATTATAGAACTTTTAACGTAGCTTTAAAAAGAATTGCTTGAAAGCGTAACTTCGGGGGTCAACTACATTCAAAACTGTGATCATAAACAACATTAAAATATTGGTACTCTGAGCATGCTCGATTAAAAACCACAATAAATACACGAGCTAATTAAAGATGATAATAAATCAATTCAAACGTCACCAGGTTCCATCCATAATCACTACAATATTTTCATCTAAACTTTAACAATCCTCCTTACCATAATATGAGTCCAATCTATAATATGTATCCACATCTAAGAAAGTCTCAAAAGTCTAGTCCAAGTGACATACTCTAATATATGTCCGAATAAGAAAATAAAATGCAATGTCTTCAAGTCTCCTTCCAGATCTCCGCTACTCTGCCTGCTTTCCCTTGTTGTTATTGCGTTCCAAATCTAAGGCATTGCAAAACAAGGCAATGCCTCAGCAAGCTATGCTTGTGTAGGTAATTACACTCAAATAAAGTTTAACAAAATTTACAATAGAATTCTCATAAAGGAAGCATACTCAAAACACGTCAAATAACTGAATGCTTGCAATTACAACTTTCACAAATCAGATGCTGAGTTAATTCAATATAGCATGCAAGGCATGATCAAAATACAAGGTAAGTACATCAAAACCATACTAGTATATATACCCACGGAATAATATGCATGCAATCATTGATACCAAAACACTGTATCAAAACTATACCAAAATCCTCCAATATACTCAATCACCGGTGATGTGTACCCATACAACTTTGGTCCCTCCCGTGCAGCTAGCATCAACCCTTGGAGTCTCTCACGGCCTAGGCCCGGCTTGCCCCGGTTCACCATACATATAAAGTCATATGAACATGCAAAAACTATATGGGTTACTATGCTACAGTGGCAACCCCATCAGGATCTAAACCACTGCCGCTTCACGTCGACACCAAACGAGAGACTTTCTCCATCCCCATGGGAAGGAATGGACCCGTAGGATGGACTACCCATGATACCACCCCTACGTACCTGACCCTGTATCACTCTAGGGCGGTGTCTATCATCATCTTCATCACAAAATCAGAGGGCAGGTGGCCAACCCTACAACCCTCCTAGCATAGTACCCACCAGGTGAAAGCACCCGTCATAAATCATCGGCAAGGTATAAATCTTATAAACCATGTAAATGCGCTATAAATAATCTCA
This sequence comes from Warburgia ugandensis, assembly GCA_035236585.1. Taxonomy (NCBI): domain Eukaryota; kingdom Viridiplantae; phylum Streptophyta; class Magnoliopsida; order Canellales; family Canellaceae; genus Warburgia; species Warburgia ugandensis. The sequence goes on along the minus strand of CP141132.1, from coordinate 2,747,369 downwards.
ATAACACAATTAAAGCCCGGCAAACATTGTCATTACCAAATAAAAAAGTCATGCTATAACACGAAAATAGGGATCTAATTATGTACATGAGAAGATGTAAAACACATGTCTCAAAGCTTTAAAAATCCATTTATGGTTATTGAAATCATGAAATAATTGAATAGAATCACCTACCTCAGTAAATGCAGTGCTCAAATCAAGCGCGTGAAAATATCACGTTGCGCGCTCTGACGTACTTGTTACATCATAAATCTTCCATCATTTCGCAATTCAATACTGTTTAACCCTCTAATCCCTTAGATTATCTCACATTTGTTGTATACTATCAACATCTAAGGCCTGATCATCCATTGATCGGCCTGATTGAGACTGTCTCACAACATTCTGTGGTTTAACTCCTAAAAAGAAATTTATATCTAGCTTTTCAAGTTAAATCTAGGTCCGCGCCGTCGATACGGTCGCAACGCCTCTTTCGGATTACGATTTGGACCTCTGTAGCTCCTAAAAATCAAGTTTTTATAAATGGACAGTCAAAAGACCGAAAAAAATTCCCAAAACTCATGCGTCGCACGTGCTCGCGCGTGCAGGCGCATCCACAAACGCACTAGACGGGCACGTGCACAGATGCGCTGTGCGTCGTCTTTTTCGGGAGGGCGCGTGCCCAGACGCGCTAATGTCTAAGCGTCCCGTCTGCGTGCGGCGCGTGCACAGATGCGTTGTGTGTCGTTTTGTTGGTGTGACAGTGAGTTGATTTCCATGCATGCATGCTTCGTGTTGTCGGTGCGTCAGTGCGCTGCCGCGTGGCGAGTGGTGCCACGTGTCGCCTGCGTGGGAAGCATGGCGTCGTGCGTAGAGCACGTGTTGTCTGTAGGTGTGGCGCCTACGTGGCGTGCAACTGGGGTGACACGTGTCGCGGTGGGTTGCCATCGCCGAAGAAGACGGCCGGACTCCGGTCGCCATCCACACACAGGTGTCCAAATGGTGCTATTTTTGTACCATTTCGTTCAGTTTTTCGCATAGATTCCATTTATAAGCTCCTTTTTAACCATCTATGCCATTATCTAGTGTTTTTACACGATTTTTGCCACGTCCCTAAATTTTTTCTATCTACTGTTTTATGAGTTTTCGGCACATCTAGCCATCCGATCACCATGAAAATTCATGAGATTGTTCTTCATATTACAATGCTCATGATGGACGGTTCAGATCACAATCTGATGCTGTTTCATCAGTTTACTTTAACAAAAACACTACTGCCTACTTGTTCACCAGAAAACGGCAATCCACACCGTTTTCCGGTGTTAAAAACAACAGAAACTATAGAAAAAACACGGAAATGGTGGAGGGTGACCTACCGTGGTTAGATCGCCACTGCGTGCGCCTGCCCGGGGAGTTCCTCGTCGCTGCCTTGCGTCGCCAACCCGGAATCAGAAGTGAATGGTTTGGCCGCACAAGAGACAGGGCAAGCTTTTATAGCCTTATTGTGGGTCCCACGCCCTGTAGGCCCATGTATATTTACAATTTTACCCTTCCTATTATTATTATGAAATTATTAATTGTTTGGGTTATTACACAGGTGCATGTGCAGCATGGCGTCCCTGGGACGCTTTGTTCGTTCATGGCCGGCTGGAACCAGCTTTGTCTTCTCTGGCTGGAAAAACCGGCTGGAAAAAGGCCAGATCTGGCATGGATCTTGGCCTAGGGGAACTAAAACGGAGGAAAAGGGAAGGTAAGGATGGGCTTACCTAGCAGCCGGAGATGGCGCTCCTCCTGGTAGGTTGCCTGCCTAAACCCTTGGTGCTGGAAAACTCGAAGAAGGTAACTCTCAATGTCGTGCAAGGCCAGAACAAGAGAAGAGAGGGGAATGGGGAGACGGGAATGGCCGGCCTGAATTGGCCTGGCCGTTGCCAGAAAAATGCAGGGAACTGGGTTTCCGATTCTAGCCGGAAACCCCAGCCCCAATGACTGGAAAACCACGTTTTTGGAGAGGGGAGATGGGGCTTTTTATAGCCCTGCTATGGCGGTGCTGCCAATGGCGGTGCCGCCCTTGGCGGTGGCATAAACCTCTAGAAACGGGGTTTCTGGAGGGGTGTAGTAGTTGAAGACGACAGGGGGTGCCGTTATCAAAACGGCACCCTGCGTTTTTCTTTTTTTCGTTTTTCTGTTTAAATTTCAGAACTGCCCCTATCTTTAAACGGCCGTAACTTCTTCATACGAACTCCGTTTTTGGTGATTTTTGAGGCGTTGGATTCCATTTTTTGAGTAGGATCTAATGGTACCAAGTTTCCTCACAAATTCCTTCGTTTACTATTTTAAATATAGTAAAACATTTAACTCAGTTCATTTCCTATAAAATGTCCATTTTTTGTTAAAAATAGCGTAAATTGCTCAGGCGTTATAGGGACCCCTTAAGAGATGGTGGTTGATGGCAGTTATGATATATGTTACAACAGTACGTTGGATTTTGAATCCCAAATGTTAAGGACCATAAAAAAAAATTCTAACAAGCACACCCTAATCAGTTGAATGATTGCGATCGTTGAAATAGCAGGTCCTACTTATGTTTTAGCCCACTGATATATTTCCTATTATGCGCACCCACCACGTAGGAACTCTTACTTATGAAGGCATTTTGTAGCTGAGTCATAGAGAAGTTCTCTACCATTGATTCATGCTAAGCCAACACCTTGATATGCAGTGTTTGTCGATGAATGTAGTCCAAAAGCATACGGCTTAGATGATTCACGCATCTGAAAATTTGTTACTTAATTATGTGTTATACTGATAAATGCATGTATTGTGTTGCTGAACTTCCAAAGCTGGAAAGATCAATATTTAACAAGCGCCTCATTAAGATCATGCCTGATATAGAGATAAATCTGATCATGAATCGCAATAAGAATGATGGATTAAGTTGTACGTTTTGCTCTAGTAAAAATTTTCCTTTGTATTTCGGTTCTGGAACAGTAAACAATTTCCTTTGTTAAAAAAAAAGAAAAAGAAATTTTTTTACTATTCCAAAACGGCTTCATCGATAATTTTTATTCCTGTTGCAAACAGCCCCTTTGATTTGCCATTCAATAATAATTATAATATAAAATAAACGAAGAGATGTTTTGGTAGGCTTACAAAGAAATTAGTTTTTTTTGTTTTCTTTTAAAGCAAAGAAAAGGACAGCTCTGTTGAGCAAAGCTCTCACGGGAAGCGAAAGACCACAAGAGTCAATAGTACACACCTTTGCAAAGCGATTTCTGCACCTTGAATCCGTGACCTCGAGGTGCAACTCTTGGGTAAGCGTACCCTCAGGCCAGTGGCCTCTGTTACCACTTGCAGTCAAAGACTCATGAATAAGTACTCCCTTTTGAGATCACGTTGTTAAGAAAGTACTCGCTCCGTCCCATATTATTAAATTCTTCTGTAAAAATACAGGTATTCGCTTGGGTAAGCGTAACCTCAGGCTAGTGGCCTCTGTTACCACTTGCAGTCAAAGACTCATGAATAAGTACTCCCTTTTGAGATCGCGTTGTTAAGAAAGTACTCGCTCCGTCCCATATTATTAAATTCTTCTGTAAAAATACAGGTATTTATAAAATCATAAAGATGCATTTATACTGCTCAGACAATGCATGAGAGAAGTTTCTCACAGATGGGATGGAATGAGATAGAGGATAATGTATCCCCAGGCTGTGCTGGGGATGTGATGCTGCCATGAGTTGTGCTTCAATGTTTCCACTGATTGTTCGTAAAAGGATGCATTGGGTCTCTCTTTGAGGACTGTGTTTTAGTTCGGAGGATGATTTCAGGGATCTGTCCCTGTCCATTTTGTTTTTCCTCTATTTTGCCTATGCCTAAAGCTGATCTTTGTAGATTGGCCCCGGGTCTCGCTGTTTTGGCTTGTGGAGAATCTCTTTAGTGGATGAAAAATATCACTACCTTCAAGAAAAAGGTAAAATACAGTAACAGAGAAACTTGACCATACATTTCCTACTGCATTGTTAAAATGATGAAAAAGAAAACAAAATATTATCCACCATCGCCATTCAGTTTCCCCTTCTGGAAATGCAAGCCCCCAGCACATCTTTTGCTGCAGAAGCCAGCTTAAAAATGCAGATATCTCCTTTTTTGAGGGTGTTAGCCCCTGTAAAATGGAGCCAACCAGTTGAAAAGTGAAGGTCATGAGCTTTTCCATGAGAGGCTAGTTTCACTTCCCATGCCCTCCCTTTTGGATCATGAAGAGTTATCCAGCTTTCCTTTGTAAAGTCATGCTTCCATCGGAACTCCTTCGGAATATACTGCAATTGAAAACAAAAGGTTTTACGCTAAGGGGGCTGTGTTTGGCTCGAGGAGGACAATCCGTTGATTGATTAATTAGAGAGTTTGCTTCGGCCTATTCTATTAATTGCAACCTTTCGAGCATAACAAGAGTATTTAAGAACAAGAATATTCTGAAAATAATCTTACGGTTGAGATGCCATCCCTCTTGGACTAGAAACATTTAGATGACTCTTAGTGGTAAACGAGATTAACAGTAGAGATCATAGAACATGTTAAGGTAGATGTTCACCATCCATCTAGGTACATAGTACCAACTACCAGCCGGGTCTACCTTAAAAATAACTTCCTGGACCTAACTGCGAACATGCTTATACAATCAAAGCTGGTGATCTCGTAGATCAAGAGATGATGTGTCGACATAGTTTTGGATCCCATAGAATGGATATCTTGACCGTAAGTTAAGCCCAAGTATAATAAACGATTCTACCTTTGTTGGGAAGAAACATTATGAGGTATCAAGAAGAAATCAGAGTATATTAATTTGCTGGAAGTTTCCCTGCTGATATAATGAAGCAATATGACACTGGCTTTGCCTAAGTGGGTCCAGAAAGTAGCTGTTAGAAAATCGCCTAACAGACCATAATCTTTGAAGCATTGGAAGGAGAGTTTCAAAATAGGAGACAGCAGACCCACCATGTAATTCCGATGTGGATTATATTCCTTAATTGTCGTCTTGAACTGGGCAGCCCGAGTGCACGAAGCTCCCACCTATGGGGATCTGGGGAAGGGTGGACCACAAGGGCCTATAGTAGGCAGCCTTACCTGCATTTTGCAAGAGACTGATTCCACGCTTTGAACCGGTGACCTTAAGGTCACATGACGACAACTTTTACTGTTGCACCAAAGCTCCCCTTCATTTGTCGCCTTGAACCGATCTGCCAAATATAAACACCAAATTAACTTGCAAGTAAGAAACAGGACGGCAAAAATGAAAAAATGACATAAGAAGAGAAAAGAAGAAGCAAAACATATAGCTCACTTTCATACTCTTCTTCTTGCATCCGTTTCTCCATTTCTCCATTTCCTTTTATGCCCCCTTTGATTTTCTCACTTTCTCTTGCCTCTTCTCTCTTGTCAAATAGAGTTAAGTCTTCTTCTTCACCTTGTTGGGTGTTATTCTTCATTTCTCTTTTCTCTTTCACTGTCTTTGATTTTCCCTGGACTCTTGTTACTTCCTCTTTCCTCTTCTCCCTCTTGTCAAAATCAGTAAAGTCTTTCCCACAGGCACTTGCATCATATATAATGACAATGAATGCCATATTACCTTCATATACGAACACTAAAATATCTCCAACATGTAGATCATGTGCTTGACAGAAATCACTCCAACCTTGAACCATAACCCTTCTTTTTCTTGCTTAACTTTCACCTTCCACATCATGCCAAGAGGACTTCTGAATGCAGCAGTGGCTAATGTCACTCCCAGTAAGTATTGTTTTGTAAATGCTTGCAGTATTTGCTGCGAAACATTGCTAATATGTGATGTTAGCATACATATTAAGGGATGAACAGAGAAAACATCTATAGGTATTGGTCATTCATCCCAAAAAACAAAAAGGAAGAAGAAGAAGTAATTTTAAAAATATATATACAATTGTAAGCTGTTTCTCAAAAGATAAAAAAAAGCAAAAAGAAAAAGAAAAATGTTTTGAGTGAGACAGGAGTAGGAAAATCTGAAACAGATAAAAGTACTTACAACCCTTTCTTTGAATCCTGGCATCATAAATTTGAAGAACATTGCATAACCCATTGGAGAAGAAGTATTTCGACGCAAGGTTGCACTGAAAAGAACCTTTGGAGAGTTTTTCATGGATTACTAAGATAGAGGTGCACTACTGTTTGCCAATATATACCCTCTCTCTCTCTCTCTCTCTCTGTGTAATCGTATGACACACCATATGAACATGTTGCATTTATGCTACATCAGCACATGCTTTTCTTTTTCAAAGTGATATCAGTTGCGGAAAGAAGATCACGTATTCAAGCTTCTTCAATGAATGGCGTTTTGATTTCTTCTATATCCCAACCATTTTGTTCTATATTGCCGTTCTCATCTTCTTCTTGAATTGACTAGCTTACCAAAACAAGCGCTCTGATGTTGAAATGATAATATCAAACATCTTTCATGGCCTGTCACTAGTTTTAGTTTGCTGCACCGCGGCAGCTCCTATCACGCGCACGTTAAAAGCCATCACCCGTCAATTTTATGTCAGGTTGATGCAAGTGAGAGCGTTGATCTTGTGGGTTTTAAAAATTGACAGAACAGCCTTGATAGGGTATTTCGGACGTAGATCAGTACATGAACGTACGAGAATGGTTCAAAAGTTCGGGTGGGTCCTACTTACGATTTTAGGATGGGATTCCAGCTTTAATCTTAGCCCTTGCCGTGGGAAATTTCTGTAGAACATCCAACATTTGGCACAAAGGAACCTACTTTTGGATGATCTAACCGTTCACGGTTCATCTATATGCTCCGCCTTTGCATGCCTAGTATTTCAGAATGCATGGGAGCAGGATCTCAAATATTGCATAAATACTTCATTCAATTTGGATCCTAGTTTGGCGCTGTTGACCTATATATGCACATTAGGGCCTCCCATATAAGTAACTCTAATCATGACCACAGGCGACCGGCACATATGGTGCAGATTAAACCATAAGCGAACATCTTCAATCAGCATGTTAAACCATCAGTGAGCCTGCCAGATGGCTGAGATTGGGTTTGCCTGTACCTGAGCAAAACATGGACAATGAATGATGAACTTGTCAATGGGACACTGAGGTCCATATTGCTTAGCCCGTTGATTCAGTAAGGCATATTTTTGTGGTAGCTTATTAGCGGTGTCATTGGCTGATCTAGAAACGTGTCTGAAGCTAACTGCCCTGCTAGCACACCTGTAAAAAATCTCATCAAAGATATTCAATAGCTTCCATGGAGCTTGCTAGTTAGGATTTTTATTCACCTGATAGCATTAAGACAGGCCCCTTCATATAAAAGGGCGCAATTTGGAAGCCTATCAAACAGTCTAAAGGCTATCAAGCAGGCTCTAATTAAATTGAAAGACACAAACTGGAATATCCAGACCCATTGACAGCCCAAACTGAAAGACACAACTGGCATAAACTTGATATTTAAGGAACAGAAATAGTAAACTGAGGCATAGCAAGTTTCCATGCAGCCAATGAAGGGATCTACCATTGGATATCCGAACAGTCATCCTGTAGCTCAGGCTTTGGAGTAGTTACATCCAAAGCCGGAAGAACAAGATGAATGGGCGGATCATGCAATTGCCAGTCGACGTAGATTGGACTGACTGGGGAAAACGCAACAGAGAAACTCTAACTGCCGTTTGCCATTATTTACGTACATGTAGCACACTACAGCTGCTTAAGCACCACGGGTTGCGATCCTCGCCACTAGCGGCGTCTTCATCCCCAAAATGAAGGTCATCTCTTCCGTTAGATCAGGAAGCTGACCATCAACAGCGCTCGACCATTTAAACACATTCACCAAATTAGCAAGTGCAAGGGGGACCTGAACCTTCGCCAGCTCTGTCCCGGCACAAATTCTCATCCCACCACCGAACGGCAGAAACGATTGCTCGGGCGCACCTCTTCCTCCATTCCCGTTTGTCCAAGCAGGCCCCAAGAACCTGTCTGCGCAAATTCGGTGGGGCTCCGACCAAACTTTTGGATCTTAATGCACTGCGTACAGATTTACAAACACCGAGGTCCCAGCAGGCACCGCCGACGCCATCAGCGTCGTCTCTCTGGCTGCCTTGTGTGGCACGGCCAACGGTGCAATCGGCTTCATCCGCATCGTCTCCTTCGCTACAGCTTGTAAATAATTCGTCTTACTTATGTCTTCAATGCTCACAATTGTCTGATCGCTACAAGTCCTACCATTGATCTCCCTATACAGCTTTTCTTGTACATTCGGATTGTGGATTAAAAATGCCAGTGCCCACATAGGAGTTGAAGCAGTACTATCCACCCCGAGTAGGAATAATTCGAATATACAGAAGATGAGTGTTTGCTGAGGGACGTTCTCAGACGAGCAAAATGCAAGTATGTGTTTGGAGAAGGATTAGAGAGGCGTGGCCGTAACAATTCTTGGATGTTAGACTCCAGTTGGAACAAACGCTTGAGATTACCGTTGATCAGTGGCACGTTGTGCAAGACCAGAAAGATGTTGATCAAATGTGTGTGGTTGGCTAGTTTGATAGCATCTTCGATGACTTTATCGATCTGATGCACGAAGAAATCGTCTTTGAAATCGGATCCGAAACATAAACGTGCTCGTAATCGGATGGCGGTATGTCGCAAGTGTCGGAATGGCTTGACAAAACCACCGCTAATTTGAGCTTCATCTTGCATGAATCGGATCATGAGGGCCATATCTGACTCTTGAAAGTGAGCCTGAGAAGAGACGTTGAGTGGGCCCAACGCAAGCCCTTGCAGAGATTGTGCCAGTGGGATCCAGCTGCGTCCGAGGAAATTCTCGTCGTCCAATCTGCGTGGAGGATTTTCCCACTCGACGGGATGCTCCGGCTGGCATAGTCCGCTGATTTCTTTACGAGTACTTCCCATACAGCTTCGTAATCGCTTGCGACGATGAATGGCTCTCAGCTAGGCATCCAGATGGTCATCACTCTGCCATACGTTTGAGCTAGTTTGGATAGCGTTATATGGATCGGATATCCGCCCTTAGATAGCTGGTGCACTTTACCGATTATATGCAACTTTGGGGTCCAACTGGCCAGTTTATTGGCGTTGAATTGGCTTTCGATCCGAGTCGTTGCCTTCTAATCATCATAATCACTGCATTGGCTGTGATTAGGGCTTGGATCCATAATATCAGCTCCATTTCGCCTTGCTTTCTCTTTCCCTCTCGTTTGGATGACCTCCTCTAGACTCCGCAGCTCTATAGTGGGTTGGGTTCTTCTAGCAACTGAAAAGTAACAAATGTTTGATCATCGGTAACGTGTGGTTAGAATATTCGGATAAATAAGAAATCAGTGGTAACAGCAAGTAGGTAAGCACGCAAGAGAGAAATTAACGGAAAGGCTGTAAATCAAAAGCGGGAGGCTATACCTTAAGTGTCGAATAAATAATAAATAATAAACAATTAATCATGAGGTTCTAAAAGGCAGCCCTGTGCATAATCTCCCACCTATACGTGGTCTAAGGAAGGGGCAGACCACAAAGGCTTATAGTACGCAGCCTTATCTTATATTTTTACAAGAGGCTGTTTTTATGCCTTGAACCTGTGACCTCAAGATTACACGATAACAATTTTGTGCCACAGTGTAGAAAAATGCTTAAGCTTCTTACGTGGATTAGTAATCCAAATTCCAACAGGAGTAAACGGAAGCACATATCTGTCACACACAAAAAAATTGAAAAGATGAATTTTGAGATCTAAGCCGTTGATCTCATTTGGTTTTGGCTGCCGAAAATCATGTCTGAAAAGTACCTCTAAGGTTTCTTTTTTGTAACCAGTTTGTTTGAGAAAGAGATCATGGATGGTGTAAAACGGGAAACAACATTCTTTCTCCTTTGAACAATGTCCACTTTTCAACATGGCAAAGAAAAGAAGACTTTAGATCTCAAAAATAAATACACAGACTAGTGGCTTCCTTAGTAGCTTGAGGTAGCCAGAAGCTTTGGATGGACATCAATTGATGTACACAGCCTAAATAGATCAGATGAATATGATGAAAATTTTAGAAAAATGGTCTAATTAATCGAAGTAGTGGAGATACTCTTTTGGTTGGTTGACAATTTCTTCGCGTCGGCGTTCCTTCTGTCACAATTGGGAAAGATATCTGCAATTATTTAAGTGGACGAGAAAGGCCTATATTAGTAAAGACTAGCATCTTTTTAAAATAAGGACTTATTATTTATGAAGGGGAGTCTTCGCACAATGGTAAAGTTGTTGTCATGTGACTTTGAGGTTGCAGGTTCAAGGCGTGGAAATATCCTCTTACAAAAATGCAAGGTAAGACTGCATACTATAAGCCCTTGTGGTCCGACCCTTCCTGGGACCCCGACTAGGCAGGAGCTTTATGCGCCAGCGCTGCACTTTTTTACTTCCTCTTTATTTATGCAATATTGGGAGTCGGGATAGCTTAGAATATAAAGATTATCATACTCAATAATCCATTTTATGCCAAAATAGCAACTTCGTGTTCATACCTCTGAGACAAAATAGTTGACTTTGACTATTTATAAGTTCTCACTTAGCTACGTACATGTGATTTTCCCCTCTTCCTGTGTTTTCTATTTCAAAGAATGGTAGTACTTAACACTGATGAGGTAATTCAAACCCACAAAGCTTGGTATTTCATCATTTGTTCTTGCTGAATGATCAAATGGGGATTTGAGTGATTAGAAGATGCAGCTGCTGCTTCTTCTTCACATACAGAAGATGGAATGGCAGTACTTAGCACTGATGAGGTAATTCAAACCCACAAAGCTTGATATTTCTTCATTTGTTCTTGCTGAATGATCGAATGGGGATTTGAATGCTTAGAAGATGCAGCAGCTGCTTCTTCTTCACATACAGAAGATGGAATGGCAGTACTTAGCACTGATGAGGTAATTCAAACCCACAAAGCTTGATATTTCTTCATTTGTTCTTACTGAATGATCAAATGGGGATTTGAGTGAAAATATGCGATGGACGTGTCATCATGGTTCTTGTCTAAAATCACTGAAGAAGAATCAGGCCTCACAGATATCATGTGCACGTTGGGGAGACAAGCCCGTTAGGATCTCTGAAGACCTCTTCATGGGACTTGGAATTTTCTTTCAAGCGTTCATCTTTAGTGGAGTTCATTGAATAATTTTGGGAGCCCCAAAATATACAACGTAAAAGGCCTTTCATTTACCATTGAACTAAATTCCTTCGACTTCTGATTTCCAGTGTTGTTAAGACTTGCATGTCACTTCTTTGTCGTTCACATGTCTTATTTGTAGTTTAGAAATCCCACATTAATGACCAAGTGTCAGCAGCCAATGCGTTCCCAACGCCACTTCACAACCTTCAGAAGTTAATAAATAGAAATCCACTGAAATTAGCACACCTTCAAGAGTCATTTCCACTACTTCACACTTTCTAGGACTAGAAAATTCATGGCCACTGGCAACAACCACTTCCAGTGGCCCTCCTTTGTAGAGAAATTTATGGAATTTCTTCAACAACACCACCTTGCATTCATCTTCTAACACCATGTCTTTATCATCATCCCCTCTGGCCAACATGCTCAATCACCAATAACTTCTTACAACTGTGACACGGATTGAACATGTCATTGCTGTGAAAACCTAAGCCTTTATATCTTCTCTCCCTTCATGCCTCTGCTGCCATTGTATAGTGAGCATTGATTAAATTGGTATTGCGATTGATTTCAAGCTTCATATAGTAGTACCAACCCTGCGGCAGAAGTGAAGGTTGTAGGTTTGTGAGCTTGCCCATAAAAATTTATGATCTCTTTCAAGCCATTGATAAAAATAACTTATTGTTCTTGTGTCAATCTCCCCGCCCGAGAGAGTAGCTTCTCAAATAGGGTTTGACAATTAGGTACAGATTCTGTTTGTGTGCATGAAGCTCCCGCGTATGTAAGGTCCGGAGAAGGGACGGACCACAATGGCTCAATAGTACACAGCCTTATCTTACATTTTTGCAAGATGCTGTTTTCACAGCTTGAACTCTGACCTCAAGCTTACATGACTATAACTCTACCTTGTATTGTAACTTAATAAGATCTACAAAAAAAAATTCTTGATACTGTATAAGACCATATCTTGAATGCAGACCGGTTTTGATCTAGGGAAAATATTTCATTCTTCAAGCCATCTATCCATTGATCTATATCTGGCTCTAATACTAGAATGTTAAGAGCTTTCTTTCCTCTGCCTATTTTAAAGAATTCAAACCACTCATTCAATGCAACTAATATTAGATCCACCTTCTTGACTAACCTCGCAAGAAGCAACGATTTTGGGAGTTATAATCATTCAATCACCTAGATTTTTTAGCTACAGGATATCGAGGACTAGAGAAATTAGATGGACGCGTCCGATCAACCATAAGTGAGGCCGTCATGCGAAAATAGCCCATACTACACTACCTTGGTGTGGTGCAGTGCTGTGTCATTCACTATGCTATCATTCATCATGCTTCTTTTCTGAGTTTGATTCTGAATTCGATGGGGGAATGCTATAAGGGGCGTGGTCTGACAGTAGGTTCTTACTGTGAGGCACCCCCTACTTTTATGCAACAGATCTCGTCCATAGTTGATCCAAATCAGTCATCGATTTCTCTCTTATTGGATCTCTAGTTCCAATAAATAATCACGAGCGCCAATCGCTCGAACAGCTGTTCTAACGAATACTGGAATTGTCGAATTGGCTTGCCTTCGGATGCTAGAGTTGTGCAATTTGGCGTCATTGTTTGATGTGACTTGAACCTAGCAGGATATTTCCTTTTGGTTTTTTTTTTTTTTTTTTAATGGCATTGTCAGATGGTTCTTTCATGGGTTACATCTAAAAGATCCAACTGATTATTAAACGAATATGAGAGACTAGTTTAATCTGTTGGTTGATTTGAGATATAGATAGAATCAGCTGAATTTGAAATATCCATTTACTCGGTAATTTGAGCATTTTACCAACAAATAATAAATCAAATGAAGTTTAGCTCAAATCTCTATAACATTTTTCTGTGTTGTGAGTGTAGAGCTTGATTGGATCTACCCATTATGCCTGTATCAAATTATGCTGTGTGACATAAACCGGGAGTCCGCTGGTGGAACCCTGACTTAGAGATTGTAAAATTATTATTATTATTTTCTTTTTGCATCGTCGTAACATTCTCAACCTCCTTTGTGGTCTCTTACTAAGTTGCAGTAAGTTAGATTACGATTGACTTTGATTGTTATGCCGGTGTCTATATCAAATTATGCTGTGCTATAAATTTGGAGTCTATGGGCAGAGCCCCGGCACAGAAATTGTAAAACTCGTGTGAGCCTATAAATATACTTCGATAATCGAGGAATCACATAAATCTGTTTTTTTTTTTTTTCATCATCATAACATTCTCAACCTCCCCTTTGGTCTCTGAGTTGTTGCAACAAGAACTACGGTTGTCTTTGATTGTAGCATGACCGACATCTTCAAGAGCGAACAGTTGTCACTTCTCAATCAGATTTTTAGGCTCTTTTCATTAGCATGAAGCTTGGGTGAAAGGAGATTCAAGATGGGCCCATCAACTCTGCAGTCTGGATTGATAAAGCTGATTCTAACGTGCTTCATTGATTGGTGACATATTTGAGCTAGATTAACTGACAATTGTGATTTTACAGCAGTTTCATCTTTAGAGGTTGAAGGAAATGGAACCTACTTGTTTCGCTTACAAGCATTTGAGCAAAGGATACTGTGAGATTTGTCATGTTGATTCTGCAGTTCTTCTGTATCAGAATATGCGTACGGGAGATTTTATGCCTGAAACTTCAACTGTTGATGGAGTGGTTGAAGATTGTGTGAGAAAAATACGGTTTTTGAGGAATTACAGTTCTCAGGGAGGTGATGAAGGAGTTTTTTTTTTTTTTTTCTGGTAGTAATAGTTATAGGTGTTTGATAAAAAGGTTATGTGAAATGGGGGAAATTCAGGAGGGATTGAAGACTAAGGCTGAGATGGTTGGGAAAGTATTTGAGCCTGATTTGGAGGTTGAATGTAGAGGATTTTGAGAAAGCTGGGAAGTTGAGGAATGAGATGTTTGAAATGGGTTTAGGGAGAAAAGAAGAAGAGTAGATGGTTTGAGTTTATGGGAATGATACAGGTGAGCGACTCACTGAGTCGAAATGAGCAATTCTCAGATAACAAGTGGCACAGTCTACAAATAACATCTTATTGTTGCATCAAGTATCTAATTGTTGACTAATCGGATTGAGCTTGTGGTAGAATGAAATGGATGGTTGGGTAATTGAAAAATGAGACTGTTGAAGAGTACCCACTGAATGCTGAGATTACCTATTGATATTTGGATCTCTAGTTTGTACTGTTTGCCGAGATTCAGACTCTTCAGAAAGAGAAGACACGGTGGATCTTTGAGAATTCAGTACTTGTTTAGGTGAATTTGATGAAAAAGGGTAATGGGCCCTTGTGAAAGGGAGTGTTGAACAACAATGACTACGACTTTCTCAGTGGAGGGAGGTCACGTTGGCAGATTGAGCTGAGGTGTAGAAGCACTATGTGAGACCCTCCCTGCTTGGTGAAGCTGACATTTGACAGGTGCTGATTGCAAGCAGAGTTCCCCAAGCATGGGCAAGTTGTCGGTTTTGCTTGGCTCTTAATGAAGCGAAGACTGTAGGACACCACAATACAGATTCTTCTGGTGAAAGACTCCTGTCAGTAGTGTGGCACCACGACTCTGTTTCACTAACCAAAGCTATAGGAACCCATGAGTCTGGAACACATTCAAATCAGCCTGAGGAATGTGCTCCTCAACAGTCATACTGTCGTTGCAGAGGAACATGATCCACAAGATCAGTTGACTTCTGGCCAGTGCAGGAGTCTTTGTCAAAGAATGGTCCTATCTTTCAAAAAGCAGCAGCCAGATCAGAAAATTCGGCCAGCAGTTGTTGACTTGGCTTGGCCAAGTATGTAGATGACTACACCCAATTCATGGGGTTGTAAACAGTGTTGGGCCTGCCGGGCAGATTCTGCAGAGTAGCATGAACCAAAAAAGTGATTTCAATAGATGGTTGACAAATGGATCTCTAATTTCCAAGTTGCGATTGCGGACAACTGCTACTGCAAGTTCAATCATTTACATATTAGAAGAAAATGCAAAGAGATCATTGAGGTATTCATGCTTCTCAATCTCTTTTTCATTGTTGAGATAAATACAAACAATGCATATATATATATATATATATCATCATCATCATCATCATCATCAGCTTTGATGACTTGAACAATGTGTATGGAAAATATCCAACAGTACAAGGCTTTTTGGGATGGCCTAGGTGAAAATTCAACTTAGGATGACATCGAGGAGGTTTAGTCAGTATCGCAAAGAGGCCCGTAGCCAGAGATTGAAAAGTGATGATGTGCCAGTTAGAAACCAAGACAAGAAGGCCATTGCAGCAGAAAGTTGGTATCTTCCACAGAACTTCGGGGCACAGTAAGGCCTATCAGCATGAAGGAGAAGATCTATGACACTTGCAGTTGCACAAGCTGCTGCCAGGGAGAGCATTGATAAGACCTGCAATTGCATATAAAATCTGTTAAGGCAAATAGGAGTATTTGAACATTCTGGAATCTTGGATTTCTATTGCAATACGTAACCATTTAAAAGTAAATAGATATAGAACCATGGAAAATTTACCCAGTCTCCAACAACGATGACCATCATGATTCCTGGTTGCCGAAGAGTGCATCCAACAAATAGGAAGTATCCATCCACCAATGCCAATGTGAAACTCCAAGGAATCAACAAACCCATGATTGTTACCAGATAGCTGCAAACCAGAGTTGGTCAATTTTTGTAACAATCTTTGGCACAGGTAAGGTAGCTGCATTGATACAGGGTTTATTTTTGGACAAATTCAAAGATTTATGAACTGACAGAAAACATCACTGATCAGCTTTGAGTTAATAATCTATAGATTCCATATGCTAAGACAAAGCTACAGAAAGAGGTCTTCACCTTGTTCTTTTCCTGTGGGAGAATCATAAAAATGTTTTTAAGCTGCAGGAATAAAAGAGAACAAGAACTTTCATGAGAGGTAGATATTATTCCCTCGAGTGAAATACCCTACTGCCACCTTCCCCAGCAAATCAGTCATTGCTTAAGCATATAGAAGCATAAAACATCCTTCCTCTACATAGATCAATAGCCTCATCCACGTTCCTTGCATTTTCTAGAAACCCCAACCAACAGCATTTTGCGAATCCCTTTTGGCAATTAGTATATTTCATATTTCTCAAATAAGACCTGAAAATATAAGAGTATGCTCTCATCACCCTGACTAGAGTCTGGAATGCCAAACCAATTTTTTCTTGATAACCTCCAATTTACAGAAGAAATCTTGGGCTATGCCACCCCAATGACCACCTCATAGCCCAAGCTTGCTGACTGATATTTAATATCCTATGGTATCTATCGTAAAAAGCATACTCTTGTGGGTGAAATGCTGTCGATGATAGAGAAATGGCCAGTGCACACCAAAACCACCTAAGAACTGTTCTGTGAACAAGTGTTACCAACAGGGGTATTCATAACCTCAGGCCTGTAAAATTTCCTGATACTGGTACAAACTCATGATAAATCTGCAACATGATAGCTCAAATTGATTACCTTGGGTCTTATATAAACTGAGGCAGTCCAGTGAAATTCGATAGAGCCGAGATTCTTGTACCACAGGCATGCAGGGAGACTAGCACCTAGCATTAGAAGATTGTTTGGGCTGTCTGCGGAAAAAATCAAGTAGTGCCTCCATTGCCAGCTTATCAACTAATTTAAGAAAAGCTTGATGACCCTTGTGAATATTGCAGAAAAACCTAATACCTGAATATGACAAGGAGCTCAGTAATGGTTTTCTCTGTGACCTAATTTGCATAGTTTACAGGCAGAAATATTTATGTGTAACATCATAAAATGGAGATAAGGAACAATAATAGGTTAATTATGGAAACTCCAATAATGTTTAACCACGTGTCACTTAGAAAGCTTAGATTCAGTTGTGGCTAACACATTAATTTTTATGAACAGAGGATAGGAATGTTACACAATTCTATCTTTATGAGAGATAAAGTCCCTAAAGGTTTCTATGTTCATAATAAAGGGCAGGCCCGGTGCATGAAGCTCCTGCCTATGCAGGGTCTGGGGAGGGGGCGGACCACAAGGGTCTATATTACACAGCCTTACTTGCATTTTTGCAAGAGGGTGTTTCCATGCCTTGACCCCATGACCTCAAGGTCACACGATGATAACTTTACTGTTGTGCCAAGGCTCCCCTTCAAAGGTTGAAGAAAATGGAAGACGAGTCATTGTTTCACTCAAGTGTTTACATTTTCAAGTGACAACAACAGATGCAATGCAGGTCAGCACTTCAGCACAGCAAAGGTCTATGCTTCAGAATCTTAATGTTGCATTCATGAACCTGCTAATTACTACTCTTATTGTAGCGGCATTGCAAGTAGTTCAGGTACTTCCATCAACTTAAGTCATAACTATATTAGTTTTAATTGTTACACTTTACTGCTAGCAGTTCTTTTGGGTTGCTGATTCTTTTTCTGATATATAGAGGTTAAGCTTGAGCTTGTCACCCAGTCCTTAACACCAATACCTCCCATCCAAGTAGTGGAACAGCAACTTACACAGATTAAAGATGATCAGCTAACTGCCATAGTGGGAATAATTGATAAGACTGTCTTTCCTCTACACAAATCTGACAAGGAAGGTTCTCTAACCACATTTTTCTTTTTCTTTTTCAAGAGTGACTAACCGTATTAGCAACCACAAGTGTGCAAGTCACCAATCAAGTTTCAGTAGGCTATTTAACTTGGAGAAAAGCTGTTTTCTGTGAGCCATTTGGTGCAGAATTTAATCAACCACACTGGAATCTCGTTGCTGTTCAGCTGATTCATAAGTCCGAGTCTGATGCACTCTTGTTCGTGGATGGGAGGAAAACAAAAAACAAAAAAAAAGGGCAGCCCCGGTGCACGAAGCTCCCGCCTATGCGGGGTCCGGGGAAGGGGCGGGCCACAATGGCCTAAAGTAGCAGTGGAACAAAAAGCATATGAACAGAATGATGATAGAAACGAGAAGCAGCAAAAGAAGCAAGCAGAAATCAGTGAAAGATAAGAATTTACTGATAAATAATCAAAAAATCTGAATGACTATTTGTTTGCAACTGATTTCTCAATTATCATAACCATACCATGATTGTGGTATTATATTTACAAACAATTTGGATCCAGGACCAATATAAAGCAGCAACGCAGACACACAGCTAATACATGTAGTTGTGCAAATTCCTCTCAAGCTCCGTCCGATAAGAAAACTGCAGTTGCAGCTGGATTTACCAGACTGCAGACCACTTTCTATGAACAGCCACCTAATTCAGGCCAACCAATTAGATAATTCTGTTAATTTCCCTATTGTTACATCGAAGGATGAATCTAAAAAATTATAGACCAACATGCTCAGCGGTGGTCTTGGTTGATTCTTTGCGTTCTTTTCCCTTTTCTTCTAATATAGAGTTCATGGTGGAGTTCCAGAAAACAAATGCATCTTTAATCTGTTTCTAGAAAAACAGACCCCTAAATCTTCATCACTCCCAAAATTCAATCTGCAGATTTGGAGACCTAATCACCCACATATGAAATCTTTGCAATTATTACAATGCAGTCACTTCCAAGGATTTTACCAATAAAAATAGAAATGAAAAAAATAATACATAAAAACTGCCTGAACAACCAAAGGAAATAGTACCCCTCAGAAAAGGAGGAAAAACATAATCTCTTGGAACTACATAAAGACAAAGTAGTACGATACCTAAGGAAACCATAATAAGGAATCCAGATAATATCAGTTTGCAGGTAAATATTTGCAGAAATTATAACAAAGATATGATAAAACTCAAGGCATGTGGCATATCAATGTAAACAGTTCATTGCATCAAACAGGAGACCGATGGGAGATTGAAATTCAAGATATGGGTGTTGTAGATTAAGATAGATAGCTTAAACTTGGGTTTACATCCAACAGAAAACCATGACAGAGAGAAATTCATGACAAGGGTATTGAAAACTAAGCTAAGATAAACTAATCCAGGTTATAATGAGCATCAAAAGAAAGAAATTTAAGACATGGATATTGAAAATTCAGAGTACATATAAACTAAAAAACTAAAAAACAAAAGAACGAAATTAGCAAAACTGAGGATTACCAGAAAGCAGTGTAGCTATAGAACTCAACCCCAACAGACATAAACAGCAAAGAAGCAGAAGAAAAGATTGCCTGCCCCAACCTAAGCGCCAAGCTGGCACTGGTGCCCAAAGAGCCAGGCATCTCCTCCATGAACCAGGTCTCATCTTAGCCGTTCAATTCTCACACTTTGCCATGCATACTCTTTCATTCAATCAAATCAAAGAACACCCAAAACGCTCAAAACAACAACTGATTCCTTCTCTGTTTCATTTTTCAAAGCAGAAATCTGTCATGGGTAGACTTTTTCAGGCCACTCTTCAGGGAATATATGGAAAGATTGGCTGTAAAATGGCCGGCGATCTCGTTTTGTGCGTTTGGGTTCGGACACCTAGTTTTCAGTGAAGAAAAGTCCTTTCATGCATGTAATGAGGAAGGAAATGAGAATATTGGCTGACACACATGCTTATGTAGGCAGGATTAATATTAGAAAAGGGGTATTAAGCAATTAAAATACAATACAGGTACGTACTTCAATTAAATATTTTATAATTTTATTTATTTTGTTACAAGCGAAGTATTACAAAGCAAATCACTCGGATGCTCTTCTAAATCTAATTCCCAGCCAAAGAAGAAAGCCACAACTCAACCTACAACCATGTGTATTTTTAGATAGATATCGAGTTGGCCATGACCAAGTGTCAATATTTCAATGGTCTGTAACTCCCTCGCATAGTTACAAAGTTAAGAACCTGGCATAATTGGACAGGGAAAATATTTGCCAGAATTTGGGGAAATAGTACTATTATTATGTGAATTCAAGTTTGTAAGTTAGAATTGTAGTTTGCAAGTAATATTTGAGAATTTCATAAAATTGAGTTTTATTTAGTGAATTTTTATAGTTTTGCATTTGAATTCAAATTTTACTAAATTTTGAAATATTCAAGAAAAGTCAGACTTCTTCAAACAAAAAAAAAAATTCCATTATTCGGAGATGTCATCAACTATTCTTCCTGATAATATGCAAGAAGTAGAAAATAAAAAAGTTAAAGGAAATGTCAATTAAAAAAAAATTCTCAGCCAATCAAATGCCACCTATAATTTTTTGCTGAAATAAAATTGAAAACTAGAAAAATTAGACGAAATTGCAATTAAATTTTTTTTTAACAGCCAATCAAATGTCACTGCACTTTATACTTGCAACTCTTTATGAAAATTACCTCTCGCCTACATATATATATATATATAGAGAGAGAGAGAGAGAGAGAGAGAGAGAGAGAGAGAGATGCTCAGCACCAGCCTAATGAAAGATGGCATCATAAATCATATTGCAAGTTAATTAAAGGAGAAGGATCTGTGCATAGGAATCATAGGGGAAATTGCCCATTAACTAAATGGATCAATGTGGATCATCCAATTCTATGCCCTCATTATACATTTTTCTTTTTTTAATGGACCCTAAAACAAACTTTCGAATAAATAGTCCACAAGTTGCAGTGCATCCGCTTTCCAAACAAAAAGGATAAATGAGACCATGGAAGTGATTGATCCAAACAACAAAGTCTTGATCTGACTGAAGATTCGCCAAGACCATCATTGGTTAGAGTGGCCACTCCACAGTTGATCAATGTACGATATTGTGGTGCCCCACATACCTAGTAACGATCGTGCTGTCAAATCAACAAAGGCAACAAGACTTAGTATTCTAGTAGAATTATCAAAAACAACATTTGATTGGTCTATAGATTTTCTCTCTAGTAATTGGAGGAAAAAGAGTACGATCAAAGAAGCACCTTCCATGGTTGCATGATGATACAAAGGAAAGTCAAAAGCAATTAAGAGGAGACCCAATGACTTCGAAAAGGAACGGTCCTAACACTGCCACGCGTCACCTTTATAAGAGATTCCCACTTGAGACCATGGAAGTGGAAAAGGGAAAGTTGCATATGCAAAAAAAAAGGATACACAATAGTGTAAAACTTAGGCTTTTTTAGTAAAATAATTTCTCCTAAAAAGGACTGTGGCTTATTTTTATATAAAAAAGATAGCCCCAAAGCATTAAGCTCTCGCCTATGTAGGGTCTCGAGAAAGGGCGTACATAGACTTATCTTATATTTTTACAAGATATTATTTTCACGCCTTGAATATATGGCCTTTAAATTATATATATTGTGGAAATATATAGCTCAGATGAGTATTGATCCACGAGTCAATGGCTCATGCCACTACTTGTTATATGTTGGGTGGTATAGGCTTACAAGATGAGACTATTCACCAGGACTCCACTAGAGTGTCCAAATCACTAGACAATCGCATCAATTGATCTTGACCCTTCAATTTGCAGCAAGCGTTTTCAGCATCTGTCTGAGAAGCTTCGCTGCATATTGCGTTAACTTAGCTATGGTTTCAATTGTGGGCACGTCCTTCTTCATTATCACTTCATTCTCAGATGATTTCTCTCTATATGTATATATTATATATTTAGTTTTCTATTTTTCAATACAAGCAAAGAATTACAAAGCAAATCAATCACATGCTCTCCCTTACAAGCACTCTTAAATCTAATCCCCAGCCAAAGCGAAAAGCTCGATTTAGACTTATAACCAAGCATAATCCAAGAGAGATGTGAAGTTGTCTGCAACCAACTACGATGAAAGCTGAAGATATTGCTCAAACTTTCCTCCTTTTTTGAATATTTATATATATAGATCCATGGAGTTTGAATGTGGGTATTGCTATTTTTCTAAAGTGTCCTAACGCGAGCTAAGTTACCGTGATATCCCACGTTTTCCAGTGTCCCCTTCGTTGGTTGATCCAGTTCGTTCATTTGATAGTTTCAACTTGGCCCAAAAAGTGTGAGGATTAGATGATTTTAGCGTCTTAATCATTTTCATGGTCACCATCTATAATTAGGAGTCATCAACAGCCACTGAAAGTTTGTTGGTTGGCATTATAGATGGTTGGAATGCTTAACTTATTGTTTATCTCCATAGTCGTCTGTTTGAATCTTCTTAGTGCCATTTATGAACCTTTTGGACTCACTTTCAAAGACGTTTGGTGGTTGTCTTGGAACAATATTATTGGGAGCTTCGTTTTCTTTCAGTTTCAACATGGAGTGTACGGCTTTATATAGAGTTGTTGTCGTGTGACTTTCAGGTCACGGATTCAAGGTGTGAAAACAAGCTCTTGCAAAATTCAAGTAAGGCTGCGTACTATAAACCCTTATGGTCCACCCCTTTCTTAAACCTTACATATGCAGGAGCTTCATACACTAGGCTGCCCTTTTTTTATCCAATATTTTGTATAGCACTAGAAGGTCAAGACTACGTCTCTCTTTTCTAAAACAAACTTTGACAGTGTTAGATAAATAATTGAGAACATCCTTAAGCAGTCTCGAACTTGTGACTTACACAATTCAAGCTCACTCTTGCAATCCTGCACTACACTCATACACCCACTACGACTAAGGGGGGTTTATTTAACAGCATATATTTGGCGTTTCTGTTGACACATCTCCTGCAGTATCTCGATGAGATCTTCTATAATATTTAAGATATGTGTCATATGTTATGTAATATCTTATGTGATATGTGGAATATGTGATATTTGTTCTGTGATATCTCATTTGATATATTTGGTGAAATTTTTAGTGACATCTGAAACACATCATGAGAAATATTTTATTAAAAATTAATGCATCAACCAATCAGGCACCAATGACCATCAACCAATCTGCTCATTTGTATTTTGACATATAAGGAGCAACCTTTTCATCAAGAGTAACCAAATCCTGGATTAGCGGAAGTTTAGAAGAAGTGACTGGTAAAAATGAAGAGGAAAGCTTAATGACATGTGATTATGTGGTAGTTTTGTCAAAATTTCAAGAATTGAAAGCTTAATGAGCTCCTTGTGAACCATCATATTATAATTTTTTTCTTTCTTTTTGGTCTAAGTGGAAAATTATAAAGCAGATTACTCACTCACACACACTCCTAAATCCTATCCCTGCATAAAGAGCAAACAATAATTCTAATGTGCAACCAAGCATATTCTAAGAAAAATGTCGAGTTATCTATGGCCAACTGCGCAAACATTTGTTGGCACTAATCTTGCAATTGGCAGCATTACAAACAATTTTCTGAAAGAGATGTCTAAGGAATACTATTAGAAATCAGGTCTATTCAGTTTCTTATATTGTTTTATACCTTTTTCCTTTGTAACTTGATAGCATATGACCTTGAGGTCACAGGTTCAAAGTGTAATGGTAGAAGGGGAGCCTTGGCGCAACAGTAAAAGTTGTTATCATGTGACCTTAAGGTCACGGGTTCAAAGCGTAGAAATAGCCTCTTACAAAATGCAAGCTAAGGCTGTGTACTTTAGGCCCTTGTGGTCTGTCCCTTCCCTGGACACCACATAGGCAGGAGCTTCGTGCACTGGGGCTGTAAAAAACTTGATAGCACATGATTCCTAGAGGTGTGAAGTTTGATCTGCTAGTTGCACCTTTTTAACCTAGGTAGGGTTAAGAATTAAATGTAACTGGCCTCTCTGTTTAATTTGTGGGTGGGTTGACCTGTTTGACATTTAGAACAACTTTATAATGTCTTGACCAATTACACTAGCTTGTATTTTACATACGAAGTGAAAATTTTATATATAACCCAACTCTTCTTATTTTCTAGTTAGGTTAAGTTTTCTAGTTTTTAAAATATGACAGTTACTAATTGAGCCCAAAGGTAGTGTTATATGCTTAACATAGATTTTTAAGACTTAAAAAGGGCAGCTCCAGTGCACGAAGCTCCCACCTGTGCAAGGTCTGGGGAAGGGGTGGACCACAATGGCCTAAAGTACATAGCCTTACCTTGCATTTGCAAGAGGCTATTTCCACGCCTTGAACCCATGACCTCAAGGTCACACGACGACAACTTTTACTATTGTGCCAAGGCTCCCCTTCTTGTAAGACTTGTAAACCAATAAAGATGGGCCAATACACCAAGATGGTTTGCATGACTAATTGAAAAGATTTGGCAGACCTTTCTTACATCCTCCACCTATAAATGGCAAACCCCGCACTTTCTAATTAGCAAATAAATTTTCTGTGCTAAATGTGCAAATTTTTCTTTTAAAGAGTAATAAGGAGATGGCTACAAAGTGAGTTCAACACTACCTACATATGAGAAAGTAATTAATGCTATGTAGACACATCTAGTCCTACAAAGAGAACAATTTGGTCACACAATTTATAGTCATATGGCCATTCAATGTTAGAAGGAGAGCCTTGGTGCAACAGTAAAAGTTGTCATCATGTGACTTCGAGGTCACGGGTTAAGGTGTGAAATGAGCCTCTTGCAAAATGCAAGTTAAGACTGCCTACTATAAGCCCTCGTGGTCCAACCCTTCCCCAAACCCCGCATAGGCGGGAGCTTCATGCACCGGGGCTGCCCCTTTATGGCCATTCAATGTTATGTTAAAGGTCTTTAAATCATCGACCCACTAGTAAGTCTGGCAACGTACTCTCTAAAGTAATGTGCATCCATAAGTGGACACCACAAAAATGACATTTTAATGCCCCATCCTTTTCCTAAACAAATCATGAGTTTCTATTTAAAAAAAAAAAAATTTAAAGTAGATTTCGAGAAATTGACATAAATTTACATTGTAAAACTCAAACTTCACAAAAAAATTGCAACATTCTCAAATAGTATTTGTAAATCTAGTTAAAAATTCATATGGAAGCTTAATCTCATATATGAAAACTGATTTTCCTCCAATTTTTCTTGAAGTTTTTAAGAACATATACTAAATTTTATAATATTTGGAATGCTAATTTATTCCCAGATCTGAACTTTGCTACTGTGGCTAAGACTTTAGCTCATATATCTCCATTACCTAAAAAGTGACTCATTGTTGATTTAAAAATAATCAAAAGTAAAAAATTTCAATAATATATTTTTTAAGTCCCAATTTGTAGATGCTCTTGAGTGTTCAAGGAATAGACACCTCCCTTCTTTTAGTTGACGTGATCAAGTTTTATAGATCTTAGTTATTCATCATTTTAAAGTGGCTTACATAGGTTAGAAATCAAATTTCATGATTGTAGAATGCGTACATTTCTTTTGGCTTGAAATTAAGACCATTAATTTCTTTGCAAATTTTCAAAGGCCCAAAATAAATAGCTAGGATTGTCAAAATGTGATATATTCTCATGGTTACCTAATTTCTATATAGTATACATGAGAAATGGCTTAGATCTTCTAGAAAAATTCTGTAAGCCAGCGGCTACTCCTTAGAACAATTACGAGAGTACCCCAGAACTCTATTTTTATTTTTTAGTTTATACATACATACATACATACATACATACATACATACATACATACATACATACATACATGTGTATGTGTGTGCCTATAACTTTCCCCTTATATGCACAAATCAAAACTAGTGAAGTCCAGTAAAATAAAAAGAAGGGGTAAAATGAAAGAGAAGTTAATAGTGTGGTCCAGTGAGTAAGCGGCTATATTATTTTTTTGTTGGGTGAGTGGCAAATGAGGCTCTTCAAGTTGTAATGGGTAGTAGCAAACAAATGTTTAGTATAATTGGCTGCAAACACGCTGTACCTTGAAATATGTTTTATATCGTAAGTTGGAGTCATTGTTCTCCCCTTACTTGGAGATTAGATTTTAAGAGTAAGAGTGAGTGGGTGATTTGCTTTGTAATTCTTCACTTACAACAAAAATAGAAAAAAGTTGTCGTAGGTAGTAATTTATTAGAATTGAGCCATAATGGGCTTTAACATTAATGACATGAGTGTAAGGAAACACACTTACACCAGAAACATTTGAACACCAATCAAGAGGAAAGACAACACTACTCAAACTTTTAATTTGATAACTTACTACAAATAATCATCCCACCATGTGCTCTCTAATAGAGCTTCAATGGCTTCTAGACTAACAAAGAAAAACTAACAAAAAAGCAAAACTACAAATTAATAAAAAACTTCTGTGTCTATACTTGCGAGACTTGTGGCATGCCTATTTATAACCTTTGAGTCTTCACTAACCATTCACCAGTCAACCCATCGAATTGTCATATACCAACAATGAGTAGAGTGTGTCAGTTCCTAACAAGATAAGTGCCTAACGAGCCAGCTACATGTTGATTAAAGATCTGCCATGACTCAAGCCATTGCCATTTGATTCTTATGGTGTCAAGTTGGGCCAACCTAGGATATTCTAGTTTGAGGAATACTAAATTGATCACACTGCAGTTGCAATTTAGCGACCTCATTTTCTGGAGCTCACCTTTGAATAATTTGACTTGTTCATGTATTTGTTCAAGACTCAGATGTCTAATAAATTAAAAAGCATGTGATTTGAATGATTCTAGCATCCAAAAAAACATACAAAAAACTCTAGTTAGAAATAATAGTTTAGAAACTTCATAAACAACACAGTTTATTAGAAGCTATAATAATCTACACCTTATGATTTTTTAACTGTATGAAATTTAAGTTGGAGCAATGCAATGAACGATTACGCTCGTACAAAAGTGGGATACAAAAAATGTGGTCGCCAAACCTTACCTCATAGTGCAATAAGTTTAGCATTCCTCCTGTAGGTTTGCATTTTGATTTAGGCCCTCTACTTCAATATAGTCCTAGTTCTAAATTTGATTGTGACCGTGTGAAGTGTTGACCAAGTAGAGTCCAAATATTGCACCCCTAGGACAATCCTAACCATTCAACTCAAAGGTCTTTTATCTATTAAGTGTCATTTACAATCTAGATCATCATTTCTTGGATGGTCAGCATATTTGACCATGCAGATCTCTGCAAACAACATACAGTCAAATGATCTCAATCCCTTGATTCATCAAACCACATTTATTTATCACTTACTAATTATTTAAACTGACCGTCCATTTTCACAAACTAAAAACCTTTTACTTCGATTACTGGGATTGTCCAATTGATGGATCAATTAGAGATTCTATGCGATCCAGATAGGCGGACCAGATAGTCCCCTGTCGACCTCACTATGTGTGTCAAGTAGGCCCTATTGAAGTTTTCAAGCCATGGTTTGGAGGAAAGCAAATTCATAATACAAGGGTTTTTCTCTTTCTTAGGGTTTTTCTCACAAGCTGTCTGGGAGGGAGAGAGAAGGAAGGAAAAACAGGGAAGAGAATGTTTCTGGGACAAATTCCTCGTCGGCCAGACAAAGCCGAGGCCTACAAGCAGTTGAAGACGCATCTGATGATAATGGGGGTATGGGTTTCGGTGATCCGAATCAGCCCCTACGTGCTCCATTACCTCACCAAAGAACCAGAAGTTCTCAAACTTGAGTTTTGATTACATCTTCTCTCTTCGGGTATACACTATCAGCATCATAATCAGTATTGTGTGTGATTTTGATGTGACCCATTTCGTTTTCATGGATTTTGATGGTGTTTTACACTGGAAATATGATGATTTTGATGCTGCAAAGGTGCCCTGTGTTGTTTTCAAGTGTGACTATATCAATATTACCATGCCCAGGTTTTATATTCTCTGATTGTTTTCTACAAACCCATTCTGAAACCCAACCAGTTGGTTCTGTGCGCATAAGAATGCTATGATGTCATAGATATGATTTTGAAGCTTCAAAAACGGCCATGTTCAGATTTACCTGTGTATGGTTCAAACAATAGTTTGAGCCTTTGGTTGTCCCTTGTGGTTGATATAGAGCCTTATTTCGATTACGAATGGATTAAATGATCGATGTTGGATTTTGCTAGATAATTGATATATAGGCGCCTTGTTCAAAAGTTATTTTTTGAGGAAATATGAGTGTGAAACTTTTGGGATATATTTATACCAACGTGATTAAAGGATTTGATGTTGAATTTTGGTTGATAGTTGATATATTGGAGGCTTGTTAAGAAGATATCTTTGAGAAAATAAGTGTATGCTACTTTTGAATGTTGTTATTACTGATAGATTGAAGGACTGATATTGGATTTTGCTATTTGGTTCCTTCTTTCCTTCCTTGTTGAATTTATGGTGTGGGTGGAGCATTATTGTGGTCTCCATCTCCTGAGCAGTCTAAATATTGGAAGATTACTTTTACTAAACTAGGATATAACTTCTGGGGTATATTGGTGTGGACAGAAGTATAGGAAGAGCTGATGTTGGATTTTGCTATATAATTGAAGTTATACTAACTCATAGGAACTCTCAAGTTTGGCATTTGGGTCCACCTTTCTACTGAAATTTTCTTGAGTTAATTGTTTTATTGAAGGCGAGCTTTGGCAGAATGGTTGAGTTTATGTCACTGGTTCTAGGCATGGAAACTGCCTCTTGCAAAATGCAAGGTAAGGCTGCATACTATAGACCCTTTGTGGTCTATCCCTTCCTGGGACCCCGCATATGTGGGAGCTATGTGCACCAGGCTGCCCTTTTTTATTTAATGGCTTTGTTGGGTCTTTACCTCTACAGTAGCCCAGATATTTTTATCGTGTGCTAGTGAAAGAGAAGAATGTGCAATCAGATTCTTATGTTATAGGCGGCTTGAGGGAGTGGAAATGTTAACATTGAATCTTTTGACTCATCAAACTTTTTTATCTTTTAGAATAGGCACAGAGTTATAGTTGAGTCAATTTCTGCTTGGAAGGGTGATATATGACTGCCAATCAGGTTGACTACATTTACAGTCTTTTTTCTAAATCCGAAGGGCTGTTAGGACGTAATTGTAATGGTGGATGGGGCTCATTTTGGAGACAACAAGGAGGGTGGCAGGCACCAAAAGGTATGTGGTATCAGAGAACTAGTAGCTATGTTCTTGGATTTATTAAGGAAATTCAAGGGGGACTTGGGAACACCAGAAAGTGCTTCTGATGAGTATACGATGGATTCTAGACTAACGAGTACCAATTG
The DNA here is from genome assembly GCA_035236585.1 of Warburgia ugandensis. NCBI lineage: Eukaryota > Viridiplantae > Streptophyta > Magnoliopsida > Canellales > Canellaceae > Warburgia > Warburgia ugandensis. Next base: position 2,718,179 of record CP141132.1, on the reverse strand, counting down.
CTATAGGACTTAGATGGCTATTTGTTTGCACATCCGTGCTGAAATGAAGTTTTAGGAGTAGTTTGATCTGATAAGTGTTCTTTACAGAGATTATTTCCTTGGTTGGGCATATTTGCTTTTGTTAGTGTCATGTCTTTATTCTTTTCCCACTAATTGTGGGAAAAGTCATATACCTTGTGAAACCTGTGGCGAATCGGCCTTATCCTATTTAATGGAAGTTGCAGCGTTAGAGTTCAAGCAATTGCAATGTAACTTTCATGGCAATAGCTGATTCAAGGAAAACTACACAGGATTCAGCCGTGGAGTCCTAGATGTCATGGGCATTATTTTGTTCATTTTGAACTTTCTGGTCCTTAAAGTAGAACATGGAGAAGATCACTGCTTGTTATCTTGACATGGCTACATTGTTCTTCATGTTTCAGAGTAGCACAAAGAAAAATCCCAACAAGTTCAACCTGTCATTCTCAAAAACATTTTCTCAACTCCTTATGCGTACTGTTTTGCCTAGCAAGGAGTTTGGAATTAAATGATCTTCATTCTGCTTTTGACAAGCTGTATGGATTAGATTTCTTGGGGAAGGAAGGCTTACGTATCACTTTGATCTAATACAATAATGAATAGCCTTATAGATTTATACTTATTTTATTTTTCACTAATGATGCTCACAAGTCAGAGACATATGCTGCATGTGATTAATTAGCTGCATCTGGGCCATGGGATCTCAGTGAAGCTTCTTGAGCCTCTTGTAGCATAAGATGAAAATGTAAACACGTGGTCATCAGGATGATGAACTGGCTAAAACTTTCTCACCATTGCTTGAAGCGCAGAAGGTTCCTTTTTTGATGAGATAATAGCATTTTGACATCTTGAACCTTGAAAAAGGTTTAGATATGAGATCTTACAATGTCAGGGGAACCTTGTGGTCCGCCCCTTCCCCAGACCCCACATAGGCGGGAGCTTCGTGCACCGGGGCTGCCACAATGTCAGGGGAATAACAAGGATCACAAGCACTACCTACCAACTCACAACCTCACACCGATTGATTTTTGCAAAAAGATTTCTTCTGTAAGATAAATGAGTATCACAAGTACTTGTATTATCCTGCCACTAATTTGCTTTGATAAGCTGTCAGATCTATCAATTCAAGACATGTGATGGTATATTTAAGTGTAAACATGACTTCAAATTTTGAATTTGGTTGTCAGAGAGTTGTTAGTCCTTGAAAAGATTCCTCACCACTAAAATGTAGTTAAAGTTTCTTTAAGAATCTGAAACGTGTAATAGATATTTGTTTACAACATAGCTTGCAGAAAAATGCAGTTATTCTTTTAAAGAAGTAAAAATTGCAGTAACTTTTGGGTTCAAATATGTCATTATGGTACAGATAATATCTACTCAGATTAGAAACCGTTCGAGTTTGCAACTAATGTTTCACACTCATTGCAGCCAACAGTTAACTCAAACATTCTGCAGGGGTTTATGTTGGTTTACTTCTTGTCAAATCTGGCATTTCCCTACCAAGTCAATCAGAAACTTCTTTGGCTTCCCAATGCTAATAGAAAGTTTACTGTCTGAATGAACTTGGAGTTTGAGTAAATGTTAAACGTGTTGCAAAACTGTCTCATTTAGCCAGATGAACCAGTACTCTGGATTGATGTGTAAGCCAAGATGAAAATTGATCGTCTGGTTTGTCATCTGATTCAATATTTCAGTTTTATTGCATAGCAAACTTTCTTTAAAAAAATTCTAGGGCTCTTTGGCTTCCTTCGCCATTTATTTGCCGCTATTTCATTGGTTTATGGCACATTCTTGTGGTATTTTTATCTTTAGTTGCTTACTTAGAGTTGGAAATTTTTGCAGTGGGCTTGGGAGTTCTATTGGTTGAAGAAGGAAGTACTTGGGAGGGCTTTCTAGCTGTCTCTTTCTTTCCAGGAACCCGTCTTTATTTGAGTAGGCTAGAAATTTTATCAGGAAGACGTTTCTGGTCTGTGTTTAAGATGTGGCCATTGGCTAATGGTTGGTATTGAGTTCATGCCATCGGCTAAACTGTAGTAAATGATCTTTTGTTAGTATATAAATACATTTTATTAGTATACAAATACATCTTAGCTTGTCTTTGATATAATCACTTGCAGATGCAAGCATCCAAGGCGATTGGAAGAGCTGCCTCCTTTGTGCATATTCTTCTATATTTGTCTCCCTTTCCTGATCTGTGATTCTTCCAAAGATCGGAAGAATTGCCTTGGCAAAATTACAGGAGATCTTACATAGTAAAACAGCTAGACTGACTGTTGAAGAGCTTTAGTGCACCCACCCATATTTTGGTCATTGCTGCCCATGGCATCTATATGACTGAACTGTTTCTTGTCGCAGTCTACTTTTGCTATCCGAAAGGTTTATGTTGTGCTTTCGTAGTTGAGTAGTCTTGCACTCTGATGATATAGACTGGGAAGCCCTATCAGAAGCTTGAGCCAGGCCTTTCATTTAGAAGGGCCTCCACCATGAAGATGAAATGCAAAAGAATATTGGCTCAGATGATCTACAGGCAGTGGTTGATGAGTTGATGTGCAGGCTATTTCAACTCCAGAGAATCGCCATGTTGTATGAACTGTCTGGATAAAACTGACATCACATGGGTGCTGCTGGGTAACCAAAAATAGTAGACCGAAACAATATTCAATTCCGCAAGGTAGTGTTTGGTAAGGGGATCACAAATATTAACAAAACTATCTGCATTTAATGATCTTGGCGCAATGGTAAAAGTTGTCGTCATGTGACCTTGAGGTCACGGGTTCAAGGCGTGGAATCAGCCTCTTGTAAAAATGCAAGGTAAGGCTGCCTACTTTAGGCCATTGTGGCCCGCCCCTTCCCCGGACCCCGCATAGGCGGGAGCTTCGTGCACCGGGGCTGCCCTTTTATTGCCTGCTACTGCCAGCCCCAAAACATTTTTGAACCAAAGACTGGAGTAAGGGAGATTAATACTTCTAATAATCTATATTATAGGGCCGTTATAGAAGAGTATAAGATACCTGCCATGGATAATTTTGTCCATGGTTGTATCCTTATGCTAGGCAGCCCTTAGGGGTTGGATTATAGGTTCAGGTGGTTGGATTATCAGTCAAGTAACTGAAGCATCAATGGAGAGAATAAAGGACGAAAGCTAGAAAGGCAAAAAGAAAGGGAGAATTGAAGCACTCGGAGGAATAAGCAGATGGATTGCTCTCATGTGACCTTTGATATTGAAACTTAGTCAGTTCTTGTACTAGACAATTCAAATCCTTTACGACTTGTCCTTGTTATTCACTGGTTGAGGTCTATTAAGTTTTTAAGTATAATTGTGCAAAAATTAAATAATAAAACCATACAATTCATAAGGAAAATTGAGCTTTATCCTGGGATAACTTGACTCTGATCAGGAAATCTCAGCCGCAGCTTCACCTGATACATAGCATCAACATCGAGCAACCGTCTGTCCATCTGTTTAAAAACAGCAAGCCCTCGTGCAAATGCGAAAGATCCGGTACCTCCAACCACTGTGAGCTCTTCTCTAGCCCTGTAGTGTATGTTCTTCGATTGGATCCCAACGCTGCCGGAGTATTCAACCGTGTCAATTGTGAGATATATGACATTGAATGCCGAATGTGCAAAATGCTCGATCGGAATTATGAATCCCTGGGCTTTCCCGATCATCCGCGATGTATTTTGAGGGCCATCGGTGAGTGTATGGTGGAAGATGAACGCGCCTTCAGTATGTGGGGTAGGATGGGGATTGGAAGGTGGCGGATGAGGATGTTGGAGGTAGAAGGAGAGACCTAGCCATGGCCTTGTGGGGTTCTTTTGTGACCTTCTATGAGCTACTGGTGAGACCAGGGCCAAGAGGATAACTGCTAGTGTTGCTGCTACGACTGCCGTGCAGAATATGATCTTGGGAAGCATTTTGGATCCTGGGTTGATCAGCTTTCTTATGCCTTTTGATTGGTTTCTGTTGATGTTTATAAGGGGATCGTTGTTATGGATATTGGTTGTACTATTTTGAACATCCTTTCTACTTAATCTACTTTAGTCACCTAAACCACCTTCATAACAATACCCACTTTCAGATGTCTCTACCTTTTAGGGAAATGGGTTGGTTGGCTTTCTAGAAGTGGAAGAAGTCAAGGGTTGAATGGGGTTATAAAGACAGAACTTCATTCCAGGAACTCAAGTTAGAGAAACTATATGGATCTGTTGCAGATAGTATTAAGGCAACTATATGTACGTTGGGTCAAAGTGGTTGTGAATCCAGACCTTTGATTTTCTGGGCACATCCTAGATGAGTGATATTCGAAAAGATTCATGTAGTTGGATGATCTTGACTGAGAACGGTATTGCTATTTCCATAAGAACCTTTGCTACTAATACTTGTTTAACTTGCCCTGATCGGTCAGGCACAAAAGCCCGTCTTTAATCTTTTTAGAGGAGTAATTTCAGTTAAGGATGAGAAGATTTGTTCATATTTGGAAGTTAATAAATATGACGTATATGGTCCGAGCTTCTCCGAGATCATAATATGATTCATATGTCTCTGATCTTGTTTATTATGAAAATACTCCTCACAGATGGACCAAACAACTGTCCCTTAACGAGAATGCCCAAGTCTTTTGGTTTCAAACAAAAATAGTGAATTGCCGGCAGCCATGGGAGGTTCAAATGAGCAATGTTCTGTACAGAAGTGAGCTATTTTGGAGTTTCACATAAATTTGCAATGTTCGGAACAGTGGAAGAGGATCGCAGATGTCTAGCTCATGCGGTTACCCTTCTGCAGAATTTGCGCGTCACCAAAAATCTCCACCGGAACAAAACCCACGTCTAAAATGGTTAACCTCATAGAATCTCTCACGGTGATGTGTATGCCAACGATCTTTGACATGAACCTGATGGCATTGTGGCAGTCACCTAATATTCTCAAGTTCGGGAAGACTTGAACCGACGATCCCCCATTTAGGTTTAGGATTCCAAAAATCACAGTAAGCTTCTCAGCTTGACTGCCTAAAACTTCTTTCTTCTCTTCACCCACATTTTGCAGCACGAAAGTAGTATCCGGTAAATAAAACCCCAGTCTCATCTTTTCACATAACTCATCTAGAAAACTGTAGATTTCATCACTCTTGAGCATTTCTTTTATCTCCAACCACAAGCATATACTTTGTTCTTTACCTGGATCCAACAGCAACGTGGATTTTTGGCAATTCCTCGTTCTCTCATCAACTTCCTAATCTTTGACGATGGTGCATCTTCCCACAGCTGGGCAGTGACAAAAATATTTGCCAAGAGTACATAATTGCCAGTTTGGTTCAATCTCGAAAAGACGGTTAGCTGCAATTCTTCCTAACTCTACCTTCTTATGTACTCTACATGCTCCAAGCTGTGCTCCCCAAGCTCCAGCTGTTGGTTCTAGTGTCATCTTCTGAATGAAGGCATATGCCTCTTCAAGCTGTCCTGTACGACTAATACATCAACCACGCAAGAGTGATCTGCATGAGGTTTGATCCCATGATCTCTTCTCATCGAAATCGAATGAAATAGCAACTGTCCTTCATTAACAGGCGGTGAATCACTAAAATCAGAAAGAACACCACTGAACGTAACGGAATTAGGCTCGACTCCTGAATCTACCATGTCATGGAACAGTGACAATGTTGCCATAAAGAACACCACTGAACGTAACAGAATTAGGCTTGACTCCTGAAGTGACAATGTTTCCATGCCATGCCCATGCATTGAGTTCGCCAGTATCATCGTGTTGCAAGCAACTGTATCTTGTCTAGGCATTCTATTAAAAATCTAGTAGAAATTTCCAACTCCCTACATTTAGCATACATGAAAACCACAGTTGTTGAGATAACCATATCCTCCATAACCAATGCCTGAAGCTGTAACCATGAAGTTCCTTGCCTTCCGTTAAGCTTTCCAAATTGGTAAAAACTGGAAATATACTAGCAATTGTGATATTATTGGGCTTGAATCCTGAATCTTGCATTCGAGCAAGCAAAGAAAGTGCTGGTTAATTCCTACCGTGTTGAGTGCACCCACCGATCATGGCTTTCCATCAAGCAGAGTTCATTTTTGTGCCGTCAAATTTTATCTGATCAAAGAGCTTAAGGGCCTCCTCACAATCCCCATTAAGAAAGCATGTTGCTAGAATCACATTCCAAGAGACAACATCCCTTCGAGAGATGTTATTACAAACAGTCCGGGCTTTCCCGACCCTTAAACATTTAGCATACATGTGTTCAATCCCACTTGACACAAACACATTCCTTTCCGTCCAATTTTTCACAACCACCATGAAGCTGTCTCGCTGAATACAAAGCCTTCAAGTCAGAACAGACAGGAAGAACGGTTGACACTGTTACAGTATTTAACTCCACTCAATCCCATTTCATGGACAACTAGCAAAACTTCCCTTCAAAGCCCACAATTCAGGTAAGCTGCCGCAGTTGAAGTCGAAGAAAGCACATCTTAACTGGTAGATCATCAAAACTTTCTTTGCATCCAGAAGGAACCTGCATTTACCATATCTATTGATCAATGCATTTGCCAGCACAAGATCCAAACTGAGCCCCAATCTAACTACATCCTCATGAACCTCTTTTGCTTTAAGTATATACAGTGAAGCAGCGCAGGCCTTTGCAGCACACAACAGAGGCAACTTATCAGTCTCCATCTTCTTCTTACACAGTTCCATACAGAGCTTTACGGATTCCTTTGGAAGACCCCGTTTCGTATAAGCATCGGCCAGGATTATATACGAACGGATGCCAGGTTTAGGAATTTGATCAAACAGGAAGCGAGCACGTTCTAAGTTACCATCGTTCCCGTAAATTTGATGGATTTGAGGGTGAGATGGGAAGGAAAGCTGGGGGGTACCTTTAAAAGCATGTTATCTTAAGATTACTCGTATCGTTGGTTAAAGCGAGCTTGGGAGAATGTGCCGTTGACCACCAAAAATTGAGACGAGTGCAACAATCACAAGGCTAGGATCATCCGACGGCTTAGATACATGACCGCGTCCTACCAGAAGCATGACCCACGACAAACAACGGTCTAGATCACCAGACCATGGCCCTCACTGTAAATTAGCCGTCTTCGCAGTTCATGCTTTTGTCTGGAAGAGTAGCACTGCCCATCATATCTAGAAAGAGAGAGCAGAAGATGGGGAGCAACGTAGCAACCAAAACTATGATAATCAACGGATAAGATCTTCGGCGCAGCCACAACCCAGAAAAAACAACGGTTCCGATCACCAAGAATGTGGGCCCAATGCATATTAGCCGTCTCTGCAGTTTGACTGAGAGGACTACTTTGACCCCCTGTAATCCAGTGAGGCGAGGAAGATCCGAAGGACAACATGCTTCAACTGTATCTCGGTCAAAAGAACGGCTACATAGAGAGACAAGATCTAGAGAGTGAAACCAAAACAGGAGGAGATACTGCCGCCACCTCAACAAATTCACAAACTTACACACGTGCCACACGCACATACACTCTCGCTCGCTCTCCTAGTAGTCAACGTAGTCAATACGCATTTACACACCCAGGCTACGCATTTACACACCCAGGCGAAACAGTAGAAAAGAGAGGCAGAGAGAAGAAAGAGAAAGTTTTTAGAGAGAGAATTGGCAGAGAAGGCTCGAACCAAGTAAGAGAACAATGCAAACCATGATCCCTCCGGCGATCCCGCCGGAATACGACTTCGAATGGTCCGCTTCTCCATCAAACTCCCATCAGCAGCCTCCCGTTGACTTCAGTCCGCCGTTAATCGCCATGGTCGTTGTCGTTGGAACCGCCTTCCTAATCGTCACCTACTTCCGTCTCATCTCTCGCTACCTCCTCCCTCCTCTCCTTCGCCTCTTCCGGCGTTGGCGTCGCCGTCGTCGCCGCCCTCTGTCCTTCTCCTCCGACCTCGAATCCCCGCCTTTCCCCGACAACGACGACTCCGTCTTCGAATCCGCTTTCCATCTTTTCTCCCCCTGTGGCCTCGACGAATCCGCGATCAAAACCATCCCTCTCTCCCTCTACACCAGATCGAACAAACGCCGTTCGATCTCCGTCGATAGCACCGCATCCAGCGGACGAGATTGTGCGGTTTGTTTACTCGAATTTGAGGAGAATGAGTATGTGAGAACGCTTCCCGCGTGTTCACACGCGTTCCATTTGGATTGTATTGATATCTGGCTTCGATCTCATGCTAATTGTCCTCTTTGCCGTGCTGGAATTTTCCGACCTGAATCGCCGTTTGTTCCGCTAATGGCGGCCAGAATTCGACCGAGTTTAGATGATGGAATTTTAGCTAATTTAGCTCCTGAACCTCGTCCAGATCCACCGAGATCTGATGCTCCGGCGACGGAAATCACTGAAGAACCTGCAGCATCCAATCACTCAGATCGGATCAACGGTAGAGATTTCTTTCTAAAGCGATCTTACTCCTTCGGTTTTGAACGGAATCTCCCTACCAATCGGTTAGTTCTCGAAGCAGCAACGGCATCACCGTGGAGGTACCGACGGAGTTTCTGGAGTAAAAGGCCATCGCCGTCGCCGTTCGGTTCATCGTCGAAATCTCGCGTCTTTTCTTTCCGTTACTACCGGAACATGAAGTCGCCGTTCCTCCGGCGGCGGGACAGACCGTTCTTCCCATTGTCAGAATCGAGTAACAGATTTGCCGGCTTGGGTGGCGGATCTTCCCGGAGAAGCAAGTCGCTAACGAGTCCGATGTTCGTGAGGTCATCGGCGGTGGCGGCGTTCTCGTCGAGCCGGTTGAGGTGCGGCGATCCGGAAGCGTTGTTGTCTCCTGAGCGATTGAACCGGAGATAGCAGGTATGTTTTCATTGTAGAGAAAAGTTCGCCGGGAAAATGACCGGGAAATGCCGGTGGAAGGGAGATGGGGTCTGAGCTTTAATGGAGCGTCGCATACGATAATTTAATGTTTTCTGGCCAGTGGAAGGCATTTAATGTAGACGGAGAAATCTAAGAGAGAGAAAGCGAAAGGAGAGAGACAGGCATGGAGCTGGCTTGCTGGAGGCTTAAATGCGCGGGTTCTCGGAGGGAAAGAATCGGAAGAAGAAGAGAGAGAAAGAGGTGGTTTTTTAGAGAGAGAGGGCACGGCATAACATTTGGCGAGTGGTGGACGTCTTAAATGCTCCGGTTACTGGAACCTGAAAGAAGAGAGAGAATGAGAGTTTTAGAGAGAGAGAGAAAGGTGGTTTTGCGGGGTCACACGATCAGAAGGTTTGGTGTTTTGGTGGGCGTCTTAAATGCTCATGAATGGAATCGGGGGAAGATTGGGTGGATTTTAAAGAGAGATGAAGGCAGTTTTAGAGAGAGAACTACGGTAGTCCGAGACCAAGGCGGGACTATATATCTCTTGTATCCAACTGGGCTGTCTTTCAAGCGATCCAAACCTTCACAACACTGATCATAATCTTACGTGTCCTACGACCAAAAATTCTCTTCCGTTGGATAATCCGAGCTCTCCTTTCGTGAGTTGTAAAATGGACGGTAAAACTGTTCGTTTGACACGTGTTAAGACAATCAATGGATGAGATTTCAGATTTGGATCGTCGAAAATGTTAGCCCATTTAGAAATAGTCTTGCGTGGTCTCAGGACTACCGTATAATTTCTAGAGAGAGAATGAGAGAAGAGTGACGCTTTGTTGACGTTGTGGTGACGAGTTATGTTATGGTTTAAAGGAGAGAGATGGTTGTGAGGGAGGAGGTACTGCCGTGCTGTGTAAGCGGATCCAGGATCCGGGTGCGTACCGTGCTCGTTGCGGCGTTTGTTAGATTCTTGGGTGTAAAGACCGGGTTTGGATGGGAATCCAATTTTCTTCTATGGAACATAGTGAATAAGCCTTTCTTTCTCTTTTTCTGTAAATTATTTTTCCTTTTTCTGTAATTTTCCTATTTCCATTTTAGTCTTTGAAAATTTACCAACTTAAGTGAAATTTTTGTTTATGGAGGTTTGGTGGTCCTACCCACAATCCTAGATATCATTTATTAGATTGGGTTCCCATGGTGAGTCCCAAAGATAGTGTTGCCATATTTCATTATTTCTATGCATATTGAAGTATGGCATTATAGAGTATTAGATCTTTGGCATGTAGTTAAAAAGATAGCCCAGTGCACCAAGCTCCCACGCAGGGCACGAAGGGTCTATAGTGCGTGGTCTTGCTTTGCATTTTTTCAAAGAATATTTCTATGCCTCCAACCTATGACCTCTAGGTCACACCGTAAAAACTTTATCGGTGCACCAAAGCTCTCCTTTAGTTGCCCACCCAAAAGCACATGATAGAGTAATAGTTTTCTAGCTTCAACTATAGTCAAGAAATGACATTTGTGGTTATCCATTAACTACCTTTGCCTACCTGCCAAAAACAAAAAGGAAGTGGATTTATGCCATACCTCTAAGCTTGATATCAAGAAAATATCTTGAATTTTACTGTTCCATAAATAATATTATATCTTAATAGAAGATAATTGCTGATCTAAGCACGCTGTGACAGTCCAAGTTTCACTAAAATACACATGCAAAGCACCAACCACATTAATGTGTTTTAACGTGGTGTGATAGTTGATGAAAGGAATAGCTCTATAATTTACGGTGTCATTTTTTTAAAAAAAATTTATTACAAGCAAAGAATTACAAAATAATTTACTCGTCTACACTCTTAAATCTAATCCTAGTCAAAGGAAAAAGAATGACTCAAACCTCCAACCAAGTATTTTAGTAGAGACATTGTCTATGCTGGCAAGGGAAGTATATTGAATGAGACAATCACAATTTGTTCTGAGTTCTACTCTTAGCGTAAAGATTAAGGGGTTTGGGCACACTTTTTTTATTTTTGCTTTTGAACAAGCAGCTAAATAAAGTAGTTGATTAGTTGGCTATTAAGGCCTCTAAGGATCATAGCAGTGCATGGTGGAACAATAGACCATCTTCTTTTATTCATCATGGGCACTCTGTGTATTTTGAACAGTTGCAAGTCCAATCATCCGAATAGTAATAGGTAGTTTGGTTATTTATTATGTTTATTTAAGTTTTGTTGTTTGAGAGGGTAATTTATTTTGGTGTTTTTGGGATGTAAATTTGTTTAGTTTAATAAATAATTAATTTTACAAAGAAAGATTACAAATTAAATAACTCACACACTATCCAAAATCTAGTCTCTTGCTATCAGTGAAAAGAGACAACCTGAACCAATAGCAAGTGTATTCAATGAGAGATACTTTTGATAATTGCGAGTAGAAGTGCCCTCCATTCTTTCTTCGAATACAAGCAAAGAATTACAAAAGAAACCACACACAAATTCTTTGGAACTATCTCCCCTTCCAGGAATCATGTGTTAAACTACTCCGCAACATTAAAAAAAATTCCTACTATTTGCAACTTGCAAACAATAACAAAATTATTCTTGAACAAAAACTCCCAACTTTTAAGACCATTTCATCTATGTTTTCATAATTCTATCTATGTTTTAAAGTTGTAAATAGCTAGAAATTTTTTGACTATTCTAAAACAGCTTAATCCATGATTCTCATTTCCATTGCTAATAGTAACTTATTGTTTGATTATATATAAATATATATGATTAATTAAATAACAAATTCACAAACAAACAGGTACTAATCATGATGTTGTCAAAGAAACTGTTTGGTTCTAGTAACAGACCTACCTAAAATATCTAAGAACAAACAACCCTAACTTTTTTAGGGTTATTTCATGTACATAACAAGACTGCACACAATTAGGGAAAATTTTATTATTATTATTTAAAAAAAAGAAGAAGAAGAAGAAGAAGAAGAAGAAGAAGACCTTAATCCATGGACTTTATGCTAACAGGCCAAACAACCCCAGAAAGGAGCAGAGAAGGCTGTTACAAGATGGAGCACCTACATAGCTCAGGTCGCCTTTACATGTCTTTTACTCTCTCACTTTTTCTTCCCATTGCTTTTGGCTACTACTTGTAACTTGAGGGGAAGCTATAAATCAAGTAAAATGGTAGCATCTTTTGAATTGTAAGTTGTGACATGAGCATTCTCTTTAATTTATGATGTGACTTTTGAACCATCTTTTGAGCTGTCTGCCATGGTGTTTACTGCTTCATGGGTTCACAGACCTAACCTTAAATACTTTGCATGCATCTCTTGCTCATGTAAGCATCAAGAATTCCAACCTAAAACTTATGTTGCAAATCTGTAGCTGTTTTTCTGAAAGAAAAAAAATTAGTAAAATTTTATAAAAAAATGATGGAAGAGATCACTAGGAACTTTCCAACAACTAACATAGGAGGGCACTTTCGAAGCTAGGAAAAGGCCCAAGGGGCGTAACTAGCCGCTCGACAGCAACTACGCATAAGCTCATCAGTAATGATGGAAAAGGACCAAACAGAGATCAGAAAAACTAACACACAAATGAAATTCTTCATCTCTAATTCTAGTTCCCCTCTTCAATGATAAATAACCTCATTTCTGCACTTTTTCCCCTTTCCACGAGCCAAATGGTCAACCATTGTGTTTGCTGGTCTTGGAACGACCTTAGCTATATAATATCCTGCTTTGCAAGCTTCCCCGCATTTGACAAACTCAGAATCACCTTCAATGAAGATTTTGCTGCTCAAAAACCTTTTCAAAAAATGGATTCTGATTTTTCCACATTTGTAGCCTTTGGCACAAATTTTCTGTGAGCCAAACCCTTGCTCTGAGCCCTTGCAAGTAAGCATGGCAAAAGTAGACTAGCATAGTTGGTTGCAGACAACAATGTGCCTCTCCTTGTTATGCTTGATGAAAGGTTTGAGATGGCATTTTCCCTCTCTTTGGGAGATTCCAAGTAGATTTAGGAATTAATATTAGCGATTTCTAGATAATTTGCTTCATGATTTTTTTTCGTACAAAAAATTGAAAAAAATCTTAGTTATTGTTATTGTTTTCAAACTCTCAAAGTCATTGCCAAAAGCTGTATATTGCAGCTGGTCACAGGCAGCGACATACTCAGAGTGGAGGTGGCATTTGGAAGATTTCAAGTAGATTTAGGACTTAACTAAGATTATGTATTAGTAGATAGTTTGCTTCTTAATTCTTCACTGTAAACTAAGAAAAAAACACAATAAACAAAACTAAATTGGACTTTCAAAACCATCTATTTTAGTGCCAATAATGATCATCGAGTGAGTGAATATTTATATCGTGTGTTCTAATCTTAAAAGGCATGAGCAGATCAAGTCTTTTCACCAAAACAGCTAACCTTACATTTAATTGTAGTTAAGGAGTACCCTTTCAAATTTGTACACTTTGTAGTGAGCATATGAGAGTTTGCTTTGTTCAATACATTAAAGGAATTTCAGAGGCTAATAGTCATGATACAAGTTCCACCTACCATTTATCTTGTTAGACATATAAATATTTTTAATCCCGCATCTTATCAGCTTAAGCTTTTAGGTGGAATGATAATTCAATATGGTATAAGAGCTTTACTAACTGAAAAGCCATGAGTTAGATGAATCTGCATTCGAGTCTACGTGCAAGAACCCAAAAAGATGTATTTCACATCAGGGATTGCATTAGGCAAAAGTATTGTTGATTTATTTCTTATCAACTTAAATTTTTAGGTTAAATTACTATCACAACACGATCATTAGCAGGGTAAAATTAACCTGTCTTGAGATGGTTTAGAACCAGCTCCCATTCACCACTGCAAATAGGACATGCCACAAACATCAATTAAGCTTGAATCTCTCCCTCAGTATTCCTTGGAAATGTGCAGGCCATCCATTTTTGGGCATGGGTATGACCCACCTAGGAAAGACCCGCCAAGAACATAAATGGCATTGTAGTTTGTGCCTGCCCACTGTTATGTACACTTGGGGCATGGTCTCTACCCCTCTACTATCTGAATGAATGGCGCAATCTTTCTAGCATTAAAGATGTTGGTTAACCTCAATTCCAAAGAAAAGGGAGCCACATTAGAATTTACATGCCATTAATCACAGTCATAATTTATCTTTAACCAAAAAGATCATACAATCTACTCAAATTCAAAGTCCAAAACCAGAATTATACAACCCAAGAGCCTAAGAATCAAGCTGCGCGTACCAGATCCCCTGAATCTTCACTTCCTTCGGAACCTTAGCACCTAAATCAGTGTCCGACGGCTGCAGACTCTCAAACACTCCGATCACCTCGCCGGTGTCGGGCTTACTGTTTGTCACACTAAGCGTAATACTCCCGGTCGAAGAGCTCACATTCTTCAGGTTCTCCTTCGTCAAATCCTCCTCATCTCCTCTCCCACCGGCTGGCAATGCCACAGCATTATCGTATCCGGTCGACCCACCTCGTCCCTTGGGGTCCAAGAACGACGATCCTCGGTAACTCGGCACCAAAAACTGCCCGCCGAAGCTCTCCGGCTTGCCTGAGGCTACCAACTGTTTGATGGTGAATAGGAATGGGACACGTTCGCCACCGGGGAGCTGGACGGTGACCGCTGCATAGTCGATACCGTCTTTCTCTTCAAATTTGACGGTGCCATCAGGAGAGACTACGAAGGGGCCTTCGATTTCGTCCAAGGTGTATGTTAAGCGAGTCATGAGTTTGGTTTTTTGGAATTCAGGTGGGGAATTCTTGTTGATGCCTTCTGCCTTGACGGTAAAGGCAGTTGGTTCTAGGCACAACTTCTTCATTTGGTATTTGCCCGGTTTGAATGCGAACTTGTCGACTCCGCTGACGATGGTCGGACACTGGTTTGCTGTGCCGGTTCCCTTCACTTCCATGTAGGTTTTGCTCTGGATTTCGTCGTAGGTTAGGCGCTTTGGTACTCCTTCAGCACTTGCTCCCTGCATGGTTTAACGTTTCCCATATCAACCACTAGGGGAATGAAATCTACTCTGCCTTGTTTGATAATGGCATTCCATTTTTTAATGATTTTCAAAATAGGTTATTGACAGGAGAAGTGGGAACCTAGATATCAGTGATCCAGACCATTCGTTCTGTATTGGATAGCATGCATGTAGATCTCATCCGCTGATGATCCTAAGCTGTGTTGTGAAAAGGGTGGCTCAGAGTTTTCAAAGTAGAGAGCATTACAGATTAGGATCTTCAAATGGATCTACCAGTTATTCTGAGAATTGAGTTACATATTTTCATCAAACTGTGGATTGTGAGATGGTTTATCCAAGTAACAAAAGAGACTTTCTACATATGGCCTATCCAATTGAGTGTAAATGAGTGGTCTAAATCACTGAACCAATGGACCTCACCATGTAACAATTTTGGTACCACAAATCAGAGAATCTCATCGTTAGATGGCCAGGGGAACATGATTGGATCATCAAAATCAAAGAACCACACCATCATATGAATGGTTTCGATCAAAACCAAAGTACCCTAATCGGATTGAATCAAACACATCACAAAACCACGGGATCAAGACATGCGAGGTTACTTCTCGAATGAGCTTGCAACACACAGAAAGCAAATTCCAACTAAGTTTTCACTTTCAGACTGATGGGCAAGAGCGAGACATTACCGAGACGACGAGAGCGGAGGTGGCGAGTGCGAAGCCGGCGATCTTGGTGGCATCGGCAAACTTCTGAGCTAAGTCTTTCAGGTCAGTTTGCAAGGAGCAAGTAAGCCTGGCATTGCCTTGGTCGAAGCCAAAGGCCTTGGAGACATGAGTAGAGGACTTGAGCTGCAATCCGCTGCTCCTTGACCCACCAACCTTACTGGGCTGCATGAACGTAGCCGCTGCTTGTAGAGAAGCAGCCATGGTTTGTCAAGCTCTGAGATTTCTGCTGTGCTTGGAATGGTGCCTTCGATTGTAAAGAGCTGGAGAGAGAGAGGAGTAATATGGTTGGAGTGTGTAGGAGAAAGATAAGAGGATTGGATAAGGGATTCTCCTATTGGTTGATCCAACAGACGCTACAAGGTTCATTGTTTGCCGCGTGGAAGTTCTTTTGGTGTTTTCCTGCGTTATCAAGTTAGGTGGACCCACACTGTCTGATTGGCAAAGCAGATTATTAGTCTAAGCCATAGAGACGCAATTTTAGTGGTCATTGATAGAGGGGGCCCCTCCAAGCCACCAAAATTGTGGAGGAGATTATCGATTGAGAAATGTTTTTGGATTTGATGTTGGAAGAACTTGGATAAAGAGAATTTGTGTGGAGTTTATGCCCTTAAACATAGAGGCAAGAAATTGTAAAATTTGGGAAGCATTTTGGAAAAAAAGGAAAAAAGTCAGGGAAATAGAATTACAAGGTTATGAATTTATTTTTTAATCTCTATTTTTAAATAACATCAATATTATTTAAGGAAATGAGAATTATTTTTTAAATTTAAGTTAATTTTGATAAATTCATATTTATTTTGTAAATTTGTCCACAACTAGAAATTTGGAAGAACTGAACTATCCAAGAAAAATAGGAGGGTAAGAAATTTTTTTTTTTCAAAAAATCAATTATTCAAAGTTATTCTTTTGTAACTAAGTACAACTGCAAAAATATATCTAGCATCCATAGTATGGTGATCCAAACTATTAATCTTTAGGGCCACGGTATATGCAGCATCCGTTCACCAAGGTCTAGTTTTGCATGATAAAGGCTCTACCTTTGGATGATCTAATCTATTTATCTAATTGCTCCAACAAGCTAAAAACTATGATGCACATTCTATAGCAAATTAAAAGGGACCCTGGTCCAGTGTAGGCTGTATTATACACGAATCAAAACCTCCAATTTATTTATACAACATAGCATGGTACAATCTTAGAATAGAGAGAGAGAAAATTATATCATGCAATAGATAAAGAGGGCAGCCCAGGTGCACAAAGCTCACGTGTATGCAGGGACTAAGGAAGGGGCAGACCACAAGGGTCAATAGTTCACAATCTTATCTTGCATTTTGCAAGAGGCTATTTCACACCTTATACCTGTGACCTCAAGGTCACATGACGACAACTCTACCATTGCGCTAAGGCTCCCCTTTATGCAATAGATTTAGTTTGCAATTGGCTCGTACACTTTGGTGTAATATGCATGTAGCCCTCCCACTTTAGTTGGTGCCTAAGTTGCCCCTATACTTCGTAATTCATATTTCCGTAAGCCCTTTTGAAGAAACCCTTACATTTGAGTGTTAAACGGGGGTAATTTAGTCACTTCCATGTCTTCTTCATTCTCTCTCAACCGTCATTCTCAACTATGCATTTTTTCAATGAACCAAGAGTTTTAATGAACATATCTAAGTCCTTCATTTTTTGACCTTTCCTTGCTAATTTGCTTCTAACTAAAGGTTCTAACTCCTTCACCAATGCCTTGTTTTGGACGTCGTTGTTCTGTACTTCAATTATTGCATGAATTGTATTGTTTCAATTCGATTGTGTCAATGATACGAAAATAGGACTCATAGGTGCTTTCAAGCTACATCGTTCACCACTTCAATTGTCTGGGATTAATTGCTAAGACTAGGGGGCAGGCATGGTTACTAAGCTAACAAAAGCACTGAAACACAAGGGAAGGAAGGTGGCTATGATAAGAAAGTGATTCATTTATAGGATTAGGAGATTAGCAAATCTTTGGAGAAGAAGACTATGAAGGTGTAGCACCTTTGGATGACCCAACTCATTCATCTAATTGCTCCAGCTTTGGATATCTAATGGTCCAAGATTGTAGGGGTGGCAAAATATAACATGACACGATAATACAACTTAAACCCGACAAGAATTTAGCGGTTTAGGGTCGAGTCTTATCGTGTTTGTGACATTTTTAGGTCAACCCAAAAATGACACGCAAAAAATCGTGTCATATTTGGGTTAATCAATGTTGACCTCTTTACCACGCGACTTATTAATTAGTCATGCTGACCCATTTGACCCGCAACCTGTTAACTAATCGAGTTAAAAGTATAGGACGGTTTTTCAAAAATAGTCTTATATTACCCGTCTTATATTTTTATGATTTTTAAAAAACCATCAATATGTAGGACGGTTATTGAAAAACCGTTTATATTACTATTATATGACTGTTTTTCAATATTACCAGTCCTATGTTTTTATGGTTTTTAAAAAACCATCAATATACAAGAAAAACAGTCCTATATTATCATCCTATATTTTTATAGTTTTTAAAAAGCCGTCCTATATGACGGTTTTTAAAAACCGATCATATATTCTTATAGTTTTTGAAAAACCTTTAATATTAGATGAGTTTTCAAAAACCATCCTGTACAGATATTCCTATACTCTATATATAACGATTTTTGAAAACCAACCTTATATTATTACGATTTTCTAAAAACCATCAATAAATGACAGGTTTTCAAAAACTATTATATACTTTTATAAGAATATAAGATGGGCTTTGAAAATCGGTCCTATATTTTTATGACTTTTGAAAACCATCAATATAAAATGGGTTTTCAAAAATCTTTCTATATTTTTATGATTTTTTTGAAAAATTAATCATCTATATTTTTATACGAAAAATTATCCTATATTAATTATTTTATATTTATTTAATCGTGTTATACTTAGTTGTATCCAGTTCGACTAATGATTTCTTGACACAAATTTCTTTGGACAAACAATATTTGGCTTGGCTTTTAACGGCTAAGCTAGTGTACGCTGAATCCAACTATACGACAACCATGTTTGCATTAACATTAACCCTTACCTATGGTTTAAAGGAAACGGCTCTCGGTTAAAGCCAAGCCAAGCCAAATATCATTTCCATCGCGTCAACTTCGCAGGCATGCATAAAGGCCGAAGAAATCAAACATCCCCGACGACATAACCTGAGACTTAATATTTGATACGGACACCCCCTTTAAAAAAGTCGATCAATTACGCACGTACCGTTCATTTCGTCCCGAACGCGTACTAATCTCTGCTCCCCATCATACTTTTCTCTCTTTCTCCTTGTTGGAGCTCGAATCACAGAGCAACAATGGCGAAATCAAGCGCGGACGATATGGAATTGCGTCGAGCATGTGAAGCTGCTATCGAGGGGACCAAGCAGAAGATCGTACTTTCGATCCGAGTTGCCAAGAGCCGCGGGATCTGGGGAAAATCCGGCCGTTTGGGTCGATCTCATATGGCGAAGCCTAGGGTTCTGGCCATTTCCAGTAAGAATTCCTCTTCCTGTTTCCTTCTTTGATTTGGCGATTCGGAGGGGATTCAATCTTGTTATGTGTCGATGAATTCTATGAGAGTGTTGTTTATTTTGGTGTTTCTAATCATGGTTTCATGATTTTCGCATGTTATTGTTTCTGGAAGCAAGAAAAAATCGTAAATTTCTTTTAGTTCCTCCGCTCTTCCTCGTAATACAATCGTCAGCATTCAAAAATAATTTTTTTTGACAAGTTTTATCAGTTTGAATTGCTGCAGCAACTTGTGTTTCCGTCAATTTAAGGAACTCTGAGATCCGTTCTCAATTTCGGATTTTTTTCTCGTAATTTTCTTTTTTCTCTGCTTGTAATTTGCTGTTTTTTCTCTGCTGTCGAGGGGACCAAGCAGAAGATCGTACATTCAGACCTGGTCTTTCCCCTGAAACTCCCAAGCCCGCACTATACAGTTCCATGCTGGTGGCCTACCAATTTGGTTCGTGGAGCTATTAATCCCTGAAATGGAATAAATATTTGCACTAGCCCATCGAAGTAGAGTAGACCATTATGTTTCAAATGACGACATATTTAGAATTCCAAAATGAAACACTGACTTCAATAGAATTGTCTTTTAACTATTGATCAAAGAACTCTCACTGCAGTGGCTTCCGTCTAGCAAAGTTTTGGCCGTGAAAGGTGGATATTCATACTGGATGCAGTCATATGCAACTAAAACTTCTGATTCTATGCTAGTCTAATCCCATTCTTCTCATCTGAACAATATTCTAACCATTGATGTGAATTAGACTGTTAAGAAAGGCCTGCAATCATGGAAGTGAAAGATGCCATGTCTGGTTTTGAAATTCTATTGAGAACTCTTTTGGCATTATTAACCAAGCTATGAAGCAAAAAATGGTTGAAGCAACTCTGGGTCCTGCAATCACAATTTGATTTGCCTCTGATGACAAGTAAATGCATTTCTTTTGCAACATTAATTGGTAATAGTCATCATAAGCTTGATCTACAACAAAGGAAGAAACTACTGAGAAGAAAACCCCGGTGGAGATTTGATACCAACAGAGAGCTTAAAATCCTGGCGATCATTCTCAGAAATGCCAGCAAAACTGGGACTAATTGAAGTCAAGTGACTATCCTCCGTCTCATCCCTTTGAACACTTGGAATACATCAATCAGAATTTCAAAAGAATCAACTAGAACTTGTATAAACAAAGATGTGAGATTGGAAATGCTATACTTTCATGTGAATATACAAAATATTGGTTTTATCAAGTTTGTTCGGTTCAACAAGTTGTTGCAGAGCTGAAATATGTATCTTGATCAGTGGAAAGTTGCAGTTCTGAAGTATGTTTCTTGATTGGTGGAAATCCCTCCTAGATTCATTTTGTTTGGTTTCCAACTACAGCCTGCCATGTGTATATGATTTGGCTCTTCAGCTGTACGGATGAAGCACAAAATCTTTGTGCTCTGGTTCTTGGAATGGGCTTCAGAAGAGGTCAGAAGGCTCAATGCTTTTCTCCACTGGACAAAGCAGCCTGCAAAAATGATGAGTTTTATGAAGTCACCCATGTTAGAATTTTCAGGGATTGGGCTGCCCCTGCCCAGCAGGTAATTTTCCCTTGTGAAATACTATGGGGGGCCTACCAGGAGAAAGATAGGGCATGAGTGATCATCTCCTTCCAGGAAAAACGTAGGTATATGATACAAAAGCTCCTTAATGGAGTGAGTGATGCTAGATGAACACATGTGAACATCTTCACTAAGGAATTATCTTGATTTTGTATCATTTCAAGAGTCAATGCTAAGTGAAGCATTAAGAAGCATAATATCTCTTCAAGATGGGTTAGCACATGTATTCCACTGGTAAAAGGTTTGCATGTAGGCCTGTTGCATTCCAGGTCACAGATTTCTAATAGATAATTGCTTTTCATATAATTAATGTGGAAAGTTCTTTCAATCGATTTATTCTATGATTTTGTGTGACGCCAAATTATTCGTGCTGATCTTTATGGGGAACAAGTTGTAACTGTTAATTGCTTGTTGCAGCCAAATCTAATTCAAAGGGCCGGACCAAAGCATTTCTTCGCGTTCTAAAATATTCCACTGGAGGAGTGCTTGAGGTAAACTTCTGTTATTTATCACTTAACAAAATTATTATATCAGTTTGAAATCTTCTGAAGTTATGGTAGAAGTTCATGTTTGTGATGAGTAGGATGATTCAAAGAGAGAGAGAGAGAGAGTTATGTTGCAGTGAAAGTGGCTTTACTTCTATGCATGTGTGAAATTTTATGATTAGCTACCATAAATTGTTTAAGTAGTAGAATTGAGTGGTGGTTGTACTAATGTTTTTCTAGAATTTTCCTGTTTTTTGGAATTTTCTTTGTGTTTCTAGTGCTGTATTAGGGGAAAGCAAGCTAGTACATGCCCTTTTGGAAGAAAACTTGAGGTCTGATACAGTATTGACAATTAATGCGATGGCTGATAAGTGTGCAATATTATGCATTTCTTGCAAAGGATAGCCACTCAAAAAAACTAATGAACAACTGAATTCGCCAATTGGAGGCTTTAGACTGATGTATACATCTAGTATCTTTATTTAATAATTATATGTGCTTGATGCCATTTAACACTTCTAGCTTCAATAATTTGCTATAGAAATTGAAAATGTGCTGATTGTTTGTGATGTTATACTTTTGTTGAAAGTGTAGCCTGCAAAACTATACAAGTTGAAGCATCTCTCAAAAGTGGAAGTTGTTGCAAATGATCCAAGTGGCAATACATTTATGCTGGTAATGTTATGTCTGATACTTACATTTCACATTTTCACATTTGGAGGAGTTCTCTCAAATTTTGATGCACATAAATATCATGTGAAAATCAGGGTTAAGTTATCATGTTTTAAGATTGTCATGATTTGCTATCCTTCTGAAATGGTATTTTATTTAGGGGTTTGATAACCTTAGAAGCCAGAGCGTGGCACCACCTCAGTGGACAATGCGCAATCTTGATGACAGGTGATTACTTTGGCAAAAGTTTACACATACACTTTCACATGTTCTTGTTAAGTTTTACATCACATTTGCCTTGCAATTTGACTAAATCCATCTGTCTGTGGGATCTTTTTTAACACTATTCCAGATAACATCATTTGAAAATTTCTCATTTCTCATTTTCTTATGTAGGAATCGCCTTCTGCTATGCATCCTAAACATCTGCAAAGAGATATTGGGCCGTCTTCCCAAAGTTGTGGGTATAGATGTTGTTGAGATGGCTCTTTGGGCAAAGGTACATCCAATAGTGAAATTTCCCTCCTCTATAGGCTTTTATTACTCATTTATGGATGATTTCTTCCCCTCATTTGGTCTGAGGGCCCTTGCCCTGATGGAAATGACTTCTATATTTGCTTTTCAACATGTTGAAGTAGAAAAAAAAAAGTCTACACTTCAGTTTAGTTGAACTCCCAGGATTTCTCCATTTGAAAAGCACAATAGCACACAGGACTCGCCATTTGCTGATGTAATTGTTAAGATAAAACTGGTGAAAGGTGATTGTTTGTGCAGCATCATTCTTGGTCTGGTTGCAGACTTTGATTTTAAGGTATTAACCATGTCTTTTGCAGTCACCAGCAGAATGGTGAACTTAGTCCTTGCGGAATCTGCATGGTGAATTTCACCACCATCAGGGATGTTTCCTCTTAATCAAGTGACTGCTTGCACTATAATGGATCCTGATTTGATGGAGGGAATCTTGTTACCATGGAATCCCTGTATTGGCAGTGCAATTCAACTCCTCTGTTTGCCTGTTCATTCAATTTTTGGTGCTACTATTTCCTTATTTAGGAAATAATTGTAGATAATTATGTTTTGGACTACTCTTTCTGAATGAAACCTCAGTTCCACCACATGGCTTTCTTTTGTTTGGTTAGATGTCTACATGTTCAATATCAACTGCTTTTTATATTATTTCCTGTTGTGATCAGTTAATTTTCATCCATCATTCTTTTGAGAATTTGCATTATATTTTCACTTTTTTGGGAGAGGTTTTGGGCATTATTATCAACCTTAGATGGTTAGTGCTTTTTGCTTATACAAACAGCCACTTAACTAATAGTATGATGAATTTTCTCTAGGAAAACACAACTACAGTCAGTAATCAAGTGAACGCTCAAGATGGGCCTGTTGCATCTGTTATGGGGACACAAGATGACTCGAAAGTAACTGTTGAAAGGGAACTTGTTTCACAAGCCGAAGAGGAGGACATGGAGGCTCTTCTTGGAACGTATGTATAGCTTTATTCTTTTATGTAGTTAATTTATTGTTTTCATAGTATTTGCATTCGCTGTTTTTGCAAAATTTCTTGCCTTTGATTCAAATGGCTGCTTTATGGAAACTGCCAACCGTAATTGTGCCTAAAGATTGTTGATATTTTTTGGGAAAGACATATTTTGAGGTGTATTCATACCTTGAACTAATGTTAGTTTGCTATGAAGAGATTTCACAATTTTAAGTGTTGCATTCTCTTTTGAATGTCATTTTTAAGGTGTTGCATTTTGCTCTTTTTCTTCTCATTTCTTTAATGAACTATTATAATGTCAACTTGGTGAGAGCTTACACAGAGCCAATTTCCTTCGACCTGTCAACTCCATCTTCTAAATTCATTGAGTTGGTCAATAATGTAGTGTTTTGTTTTCATCATCCTGAGCAATGCTTGAAAGGTGGACACTGACCGAGAAGTGCCAATGGCCAAAAGAGTGGATTTTGCTCAGCCAGCCAAGTGCTAAGACTACTAGGGTGATTCATGTGAGTGAACAAAAAGATTGGGTTAACTTAGTGGAGGAAGCTTCAGACATGGACAAGAACTCAGCCTGGATAAAACCTTGATGTATTGGGCGAGTTGAGCATTGACTTGGGGCATCTTAAAGATCGTTGTGACATGTCATAGCTTGCTTAGCACATTGCTTACTCTCCTCTATAAGGAAATCACTGTTGGGCAAGATCTTCATGCGTTAAATGAGGCACAACATAGCTCTGCTAAGGTTAACTGGTAGGGTAGATGCAGTATCTTAGGCTGCTCAGGGTAGTTGGGTTGGAAGTCTTTGTTTCTTACCTCTTGTATTGATTTCTTGAGAAAAAGTGGAGCACAAGTACACTTTTTGTGATGTTTCGGAGCTGTGTCCAGTTCTCAGGTAAATCTGCAGAGATATTCATTGTTTTGTATCTGGGTGAAGAGCTGCCTTCCTGATGGCTTCAGGGGGTCGATTACATGAAATTAGTTTTTGTCTATTTTCAGTTTGGACTTTCTGTTCTTGATTGAACTTAAATGCCTTTCAAACTCTATAGAGGTCTGCTTCAGAGGTTTGAAAGGATGTTTATATTGTTGTGGCTTCAAAACCTTATTAACTCCATCCTTTCGGTATTTCTTTTACTTAGAGGAAACCCTAACAATGTTCATTGATGGGGAGAAGGGCAGTACCTGTCTTCTTGGTTGATGCAAGTGATGGAGTATCTTTGAACATGTTAATGCTTTTTATGTGTTATGCATGTTCTATTGCTGAAGCAGTTGGAGGACATGGGAGACTTCTTTACTTTTTACTCAAATTATATAATTGTGCTTTATAAGATTATATATTTTGGTTATTTAAAATCATTCAATAACGGTTTGAGAATGAGGCTGTGGAATATTATATAATCATGATGCCAATAGACGTAAGAAGGAAATTTTGGTTAGCTAATTAGTTGAGAGAATTAGAGAGATACAAATATCTTTAGGGAGAGGTAACAGATATTTGTTGAGGAAATGTATTAGACAATGACAATTCACAGGAATATGGGTGTTAGATAGTGATGTAATTCTTGAATTGAAGAAGTCTAGAAAATGAGAAAAGAAAGCTGAAAGATCATGGCTAACTTGGTGAGGCTTTTGAAGTTAAGTTTTCTTAACCCGTCCAAAAGTTTACAGCAAAGTCTGTCCAATTGCGTAGTTATTTGATTTGAATATTTTGTGATTTCTAATCGGATTTTGAGTAGATTTAGGGACTCAATAATTTGTTTGAAGGTTTGGAGATAGACTGTGGATTTTCCAGAGAAAGGAAGTAAAATATTAAAGCCTGATTCAGAAGCGTTATCACTAATTAGGAAACCCAGTTTTAAAAAAATGCTAGATCTTTTTATTCAAGACAGTTATTGTGAAAGAGTTTCTTGCTTTTGTTTGTTTGATCTTTTGGGAGGTTGGACTCCAGGATTAACCTTGCGATGTGAGCACAGACACACACACACACACACACACACATTCCTCCAACCTCCTTCCCCTCCTCTCCCACTCTTTAAATATAGTGTATATTTATACATGCACACACATACACACATATTGAATAGTAAATAATTGCACAAGGTGCTCAAATGCTCGATATATAGGGTCCGGATATACACATTGAACAGTGGATATGTGTTTAAATGTTAAACTATAAGCAAAAGAGTTCCTTGCTTCTAAGAAAATTTTGTCTATAAATCAATTGTCTTAATAAAAACTTCAGCCTTTTTTGTTTGCTTATTATTCCTATTTTCTTTATATTCAATGTGATCAAGTGCATTAATCCATTCAGCTCTAATAATTACAAGCATGTACCTTTGTCCAGGTATGTCATGGGTATTGGTGAGGCGGAGGCATTTTCAGAGAGGTTAAAGAGAGAACTCCAGGCTTTGGAAGCGGCAAATGTGCATGCAATTTTAGAAAGTGAACCTTTGATAGATGAGGTATCCCTGATATGCTGTAAAATATGCATTGTCTTACTTTTAATAACTCTTTTGGACTTTAAAACTCTCATTTTCTCTCATCAAGCATAATGCAATGGAATTTGTTCTTTCCCTATACTCTATATACTTTCCTATGCTGTTTCCTATGAATTGCATAGTCCTACTACTTCTTGGACTAATAAATCCATCAAATGAATCGTAATAACAATAGAAATGATAGAAAAAAGCAAAGTGAGTTAATATATGTTCTAAAGTCTCAAATATTATTAAAAAAATCATTTTGTTAAGAAAAGGAGGGTTTCTCAATTACGAGAATGTAATCAGGAATTGAATTCCCCGCGAGATAGAACCCATTGTGCCCCTTGTGGAAGATGCTGCCAATCGGACTTGAACCAAGATGCTCTAGCACTGCTTACTAAGAGCAGTGTGTCTACCAATTTCACCATGGTGGCTTCATTGAAATAATAGCATTTTGGACACTTGATGTTGTCTATAATCCTGATACTGTATGTCCTGGTCAAGTGAGCTATAGTTCAACTACTGTACTGAAAGGGTTGGGCACATTTCCTTCATCTTTCTCACTTTTAGGCTCTTTATGGTGATTGTCAGGCTTCTTATTGCACTGTTCTGACTCAATCAGGTGATGCAAGGACTGGAATCGGCAACCATTTGTGTGGAAGATATGGATGAGTGGCTAGGTATATTCAATGTAAAGCTGAGACATATGAGAGAAGATATTGAATCGGTATGGCCGGATTCATGCTTGCAATTTAAATATCATGCTTCACTGAAAATTTGTAGGAGCTAGTTTTACAATTTATTTGACAAATGACACTTCCATTTGGCAAATTGTTGAATAGACATTTTTCTTTCACGTCTTTGATAAGCTCAAGAACATCATAACCTGGGGAAAGTATATATTTTGCAGATTTTGTTTATTATTGTTCTGATTCTTTAACTTATAAAATATCATATTGCAGTGCTTTGAGAAATCTGTTACTGTATATATTGTGAAACGTTAGATATATTAAATAGGGACCAAGATACCCAGAGAACAACGAGTATTCTTGGTGCAGGGATTGCCCCACATGCAACTCAGCAGCCCTTGTTCCTCTTTTAGCTAGAGCTTGCTACATCATTTGCAGATCTAAGAAAATTTTTAAAAGAGAAGTGAAACCAAATACAAGGACTGCATGAAGAATTAATTGCCGAAGCTATGACAGCTGCCAAGGCTCCTTCCGCTGTTAATCGCCATCCAAGTCAGCAACCACCAAACTCAAGCTAAGAAGAGCCTGAACTTTGGCTTCATTTGAGTCTTTAACACCAATCACATTTGGAGTAAGGCCACACAACAGCCGCTTCATGATCCCTGATTACTCCTCCAATTCCTGCCTGACATGGATTGCCAAAAGAAGAATCATAGAAGGTTAATTTGAGGGATCCCAAAGGAGTAGGATCCTGACTTGGCTTCGTATAAACTTTCCCACTCTATCCATAATGATGAAATCCCATCCCCTATGAATATCAATTGCCAAAATAACCTGTGAACTCTTTTCTTGCTGCTGCTCTTAAAATAATACTCCCATAAATCTGCAGATAGAGGAGTAATATATCTCTCCTTATCTTCAAAAGTTTTCCAATTGTGTCCGCACCAGGTCTTGCAAAAAAGGGCAAAAGGGAGCAAGGACCAAAGTAACTTCTCTTTGCCCCAAGATGACTGATGTCCATGAATGAAGCAGAGGACAGATCTTAAAACACCCATATAAAATTGAATCTATCAAGATTCCTTTGCCAAATGGCATGGACCACCTCACAGTGAATAAGCACTTCCTTACTATTCTAAGCACTTCCCATACTGTTAAAGAACTCCTATTTTTACAGACTTAAAGATCTCTACATATGAAATGGGATTGAATTCTTGTAACTCAAGTAACATTTTACAAACACCACCATCGAGAAACAGTAATAATCCTTCTAATTGTTGTAAGACTAACATAGCAACAAAATCTCGATGCCAAAATTTCAAGAAGTCCAGACTTCTATTTGGCTTCCAATTTTAACTTCTTAACATTAGTGCAACTTTATTATGGATCTTTAGAAATCTTGTTGGCATACACAATAAGAAAGGAAACACCAAAGTAACTTCTTCTGCCAAATTGTTAAAATGACTGTAGTAAGATGTGCATTTGTAATTTGAATCCATGCCTATTTATGTTTCACATCTTTGATACACAGATAGAATCCCGCAACAATAAGTTGGAGATGCAGTCCGTAAATAATAAAACACTCATCGAGGAGCTAGATAGGCTTCTTGAACGTCTGCGTGTTCCTTCTGAGGTATGATCTGTTTCAAATAATGGTGCTTAATTGTTTTATAAGTTATCGTTATCTAGGCTTTTAATATCAGTAAGTTTGGATGGATTACCTCCTGTGAATTAACTTTTGAATATTGAAATGTTTGACTTTGATAGTTACATTCTTTTGGTTGCAGTATGCTGCATCTCTAACTGGAGGTTCATTTGATGAGGCACGTATGCTTCAAAATGTTGAAGCATGTGAATGGCTTACTGGTGCATTGCGGGCCCTTCAAGTTCCCAATTTGGATCCCTCTTATGCCAATTTGAGAGCTGTATGGACTTTGCCTCTCTTAACTTTTTTTTTTCCCCCCCAATACTCATAAACATCCCCTTCTTTGGTAGGCATATTGGCCTTCCTCCCTCTCATGCAAAAAAAAAAACAAAAAAGAACCAAAAGAAGCACGTGTGACAATGGTGTGGCCTGTCAGTTGCTTTTAGTCAAGAAATACAGTTCTAATATATTGTGCTTGCGTCCTCAAGAGATGTCATTCCTTATTATTGTATGCTTGTAACTGAAAAGTGTAGCTGAGTTATTGTGTAAATTAACTTTCAATTATTGACCGTCTAGTCTATATTGTGCATAGAGATCTATTTCAAATCCTTTCTATCTATCAAAAAGCAAGTGCCCAATTTGCAGAATATATATTTTTGGTGTACATATATAAAGGGAGTAGAAGGGGAGCCTTGGCGCAACGGTAAAAGTTGTTGTCATGTGACCTTGAGGTCATGGGTTCAAGGCGTGGAATCAGCCTCTTGCAAAAATACAAGGTAAGGCTGCCTACTTTAGGCCATTATGGCCCGCCCCTTCCCCGGACCCCGCATAGGCCGGAGCTTCGTGCACCAGGGCTGCCCCTTTTATATATAAAAGGAGCCTTGGCGCAATGATAGAGTTGTTGCCGTTTGACCTGAAGGTCACGGGTTTGAGGTATGGAAACAGCCTCTTGCAAAAATGCAAGGTAAGGCTGTGAACTGTAGACCCTTTGTGGGCCGCCCCTTCCCCAGACCTTGCATATGGGGAGCTTCATGCACTGGGCTGCCCCTTCTATAATTTCTGTGTGAATATTTGTGACGTCTGTTAGTGTGTTTATCATCTCATACATATATAAATATCTACGTATAATGTATAACTCTGTGTTTATACATTTATACATATGTAAACTAGCACATTTTTCAGAGCACCGCTTTCGCTCCTGAATGTCTGCTAGAGTGCATAGGTATGTTAAAGTCAATCGGCTAATGTACAATTGGTTTGAAAAACTATCTTAATAAATGATAAAATCTGTAGAAACTACAAATTTATCCAGCCATTACCATGGCATATTGTCAGCACTGGCACTGCAATCTCTTACATAATTCTGAATACTCCGCACCAGTATCTTACTACCTATCCAGTTAGAATTGGCCCCATATTCTTATATTTGCTACTTCAGTATTAGTTCATAGATCTCCCAGATATGGAGACTTGTTAATTAAATAAATGTTAGTTCTAGTTGCTACCTAGTAGCCCTGTCTCGAAATGCTTCATTTGGAGGATAAAAAATCTTGGTGGGCAAATATTTGGCTACATGGTCTAGACTGCAGAATTCCACAGAACTTGTCTTTAGCAGTCAAAGGTGCTTATTGACCTGTTTAGTTATGGTTTTGTGAGGGTGGTAGCCTCTCTCCCTCCCTTCCCAACCCCCCTTAATCCTGATACAGGATTCTAACAGGCACAAGTTAGTGGAGCACATCATTCATGTCATACATAGATCCAATTGAACTAGTCAAAATTCAATATGCTGCAAACCGTGAGGTGGTTCCCGTTTCATGGCTACTTCATGTGATTATATTTAATGCCTCCAAAGGAAACTGCTCATCATTTCCATTGGTTCAATTCCTGTTGGATAATTCTCTGAGGCTTCCTTTAGTTTCTGAAATGTTGTTGGCAAACTGGTAGATGCAAGTACACATTCCTACTTTTTCACAGACCCTTCAGTATGGAGCTCCTATTGCTGATGATTGATCTCGTCTTGTATCCTCAATTTGGAGAGAACCAACGTGTTGGTTTGCTTGCACTAACTTTATTCCATCTTAACATTCACCATTTTCGTACATACACTTTCTGTTGAACTGTTGAAGGGGAGCCTTGGCGCAATGGTAAAAGTTGTTGTCATGTGACCTTGAGGTCACGGGTTCAAGGCGTGGAATCAGCCTCTTGCAAAATGCAAGGTAAGGCTGCCTACTATAGACCCCTGTGGTCTGCCCCTTCCCCGGACCCTGCATAGGCGGGAGCTTTGTGCACTGGGGCTGCCCTTTTTTTTAACTTTCTGTTGAACTGTTATGGAGCACTTTCAGCCAGTGTTTTGTACTGAATTCATGTTTTTCCACTGGAGTAGTCTCGTCCCCCAAGGAGTGCCTAAGCCTTAATATTCCAATTATTATTTTTTAATTTTGAGATCTTGCCTTGATTGTGAATGAGGAATATTTTGTTTTCTTATTCATAGCAATTCATTAGTAAAGCTCTTAATCTGTATAGAAGTCAATTTTTTCTTGATTAATCAGAATAATAGCTTAAGGACAGATAATGCTCTACTCTTACTTTGGTAGTGGGTTTCTGGGATACCTTTTTATCCTTACTTTTACATTGTCATTTTCTTGTTGCATTGATATGGACCTGAAATTTAGTAGTGAAAATCCTACAGGTTAAGGAAAAGCGTGCAGAACTTGAAAAACTAAAAGCTGCATTCGTTCGGCGGGCATCAGAGTTCTTGAGAAACTACTTTGCTAGTTTAGTGGATTTCATGATAAGTGACAAGAGTTACTTTTCTCAGGTTCTCTCTCAGCTTCATGTCATAGTACTCCTTACAGGTTATTAAAGTTGTTCAATCAATGAAATTCTAAATCGTATGCACTTTGCTTGAGCAATGCAGCGAGGACAGTTGAAGAGACCTGATCATGCTGATCTTAGATACAAATGCAGGACATATGCACGACTTCTGCAGCACTTAAAGGTGAGGTTCATGGAGGAATTATGTTTGTCAGTGGAAGTTTTGATTGATTAACTTCGGTTCTGTCTTGTCTCATTTCTTCTTCTACTCAAAATTTCAGAGTCTTGATAAGAATTGCTTGGGCCCTTTGAGGAAAGCTTATTGTCATTCTCTCAACTTACTGCTTCGTCGAGAGGTCAGTGTGCTATTATTTTCTGTCTATTATCTTGATGACCCATTTCCTTTTGTATCATCAAATGAGATTGTTCTGGTAGGCAAATAAGCATTGTTATGCCATGGAGCCATTACTAGGATTATAGTACATTGTAAATAAACAATAAATAGTCAGCACGACTAAAATGGTGTTTTACTTCATAAATGTGCATCAACAGCATATCAAGCCTTTGTCATGTCACCTATTGTCCACTCACTGTTGATACTTCATATAATTTCTTACTCATGTATTGCCATATTTATATCATGAACAATAATTAGGGACTTCCTCACAGGTACAGTATGATGACTAATCATTTATCTGATAGCATTTATTTCTATGAATAAAGTTCTGCTTGAAATGATAAAAAACATTTCTGCAGTTATAGAACCACAAATCTTTAGGAGTCTTATGGTCTTCTTATCATTTACAGGCTAGGGAGTTTGCAAATGAACTTCGTGCTAGTACCAAAGCATCAAGAAATCCCGCCGTCTGGCTTGAAGCTTCTGTAGGTTCTAATCAAGCAGTGAACAATGCAGACACGTCTACTGTTTCTGAAGCATACTCAAAGATGCTTACAATTTTTATCCCTCTCCTTGTAGACGAGGTCATATGGTTTTCTTTCTCTGCTTCTTCCACCTTAGAGATGAGTTCATACCGTGTGGCATTGCTAATTACTTCCATCATGTTGATTGCAGAGTTCTTTTTTTGCACATTTCATGTGCTTTGAAGTTCCTGCACTGGTTCCCCCTGGGGCGCCTTCCTCAAATGGTAGACAAAATGGATCTGCTGGTGATGACTCCAATGATGATGATTTAGGCATTATGGACCTTGATGAGAATGATGTAAAATCTGGTATGCTAATGCAGTATTTGAATTTGTTTACTGACTCTGAAGAGTTTGTGAAATTACTTTTCAACATACCATAGGTAGTTAAAAGTTTCATTCTTTCAGGTAAAAATTCAGCAGAGCTGGGAACACTAAATGAATCTCTCCAGGAGCTACTTGATGGAATCCAAGTAATTTTCTTTCAAGCTATTGTATATCTGTGTCCATAAATCATGTTATTTGTGGAAAGTGCATGTGCTAGTTTGTATCTGGGTTGGGAAATGATATTACTTGGACAGGGTTCTGTTGCTTTTGAAATTATGTACTTATGATTGCAGCAGAAAATATTGAGCTTCTATGTTGCAAATTCTTCTACTTCATATAGTTTCATCTGGCTGAGACCTGCAGTTATTCCTTGGCATAGATCTAAAAAGGTCCCCCTTATTGTGTTGACAATGGCTTTGAGGAAAAAAGTGTTGAAAAGCTCTCCACCAATATGTTTATACTGCTAAACAACAATTCTCAACTTGTGAGTCCCCAAATTCCTTCAAACAACAGAATATAAGAAATTCAAAGTGGCAGCTAGCTACGAAACTCTGAATGTTATTTTACTAGACAGTAATTAGTAAGTACATACAAAATCTGTCTATGAGAGAAGAAGATGGAGAATGGGGTCAATGAATTCTTGAAATGTGGTAAGAAGATAAGAGCTGATGGAGGGAAGATGTAAAGAAGAGAACACGAGCTCACTGATTCATTGTAAATGGTTCAGATCTGAGAAAAATAAAGTGGAGAAAATGTTGAATCTGACTTCTGTTTCACATTTTCAATTGATTTATTTCTTGGGATGTAAAAGCTTAACTCTAATCCACCTTTTCAATTGGTTTATTTGTGGATACACAAGTTTGAGTTACCATCGACCTTCCAAGCAGTCGCACGGAGAACTCCTATGACTTTTATGATCAAATTCAACACTAACTGGGTTGAAATTAGCAAATCATATCTTGTGATGTCACCTTTACAATTACCAGTTATAAATGCCATGGGTGTAACCTGGAGTTGCTGTCAGACTTCAGTCACATTGTAAATTTTTTGTTTGTCTGTTTGCAATTTCTTTATATTGTATTCTGGCTCCTCTGTGGACCAGCTTAATTGCAATATAGTTTATAAAAATATGTTTCATTTCTGAATATGCTTGTGTTTTTTGGAAGGACCCTTTTTTATAGACTTCTTTGGGTCTGATGTTGTGAGGAGAAACATAATTTTGACTAGTTGAATATTGGTCCCATCAATTTCTAGGAAGACTTTTATGCTGTGGTGGATTGGGCATACAAGATCGATCCTTTGCGCTGTATATCAATGCATGGTATTACAGAGCGCTACCTTTCTGGTCAGAAAGCTGATGCAGCAGGATTTGTGCGCCTCCTGCTGGATGATCTGGAGTCAAGAATTTCAATGCAGTTTGGGCGGGCAAGTGTCGGCATTCATGGTGATAATTTCTATATTTTCTGCTAATCGGGATTGACATTTTGACATGATTTCCAATCTTCACTGCAGTTTGTTGACGAAGCTTGTCATCTGATTGAGAAGAATGAGCGCAATGTTCGGCAAATGGGTGTCCTATCTTATATTCCAAGGTAAACTGTGGGTGACACTTCTCTTTGGTTTTGTGTTGGTGTGGCGACCCGGGTTTTAGAAAAAGGATTTTTGAAATAAAATTTGAAATTTTAAAACTTTCCTGCAGGATTTTTTTTATTAAATATATATTATGTACTTATTTATTTTTTCTCAATTCCACCTTCAACCTGGTGTCACATTAAAACCTTCACATATAATAGCAGAAATAAAACATACCATTACAGGATCCCCTGGTCACAGCCCAAACAATAAGAAATTTAGGTTCAAGTTAAGGTTCAGATTAAATATATCAATGTCGCTTGTCTTATTACATTCATCCTCAAGTGTTCATTATTTCAAAATGAAAGATGACAAATATAATGTCTACTAACTACTTATCCATACTTCTCTTCTTATTCTCTTTAGTTACTTTGGTCAAGTCGACTGCTTAATCCTCTCGCGCTCCACCTGAAATGTTTTGTAGGGGTGAGTACGACGACTCAGTAGGAAAATACCTAAACCAGCCGTTTGAAAACTATGACAACATTATTGGCATAAATTAAGTAGTGCAAACAATTAAATATTATATCATAAGTATGATATGAATGTTATACAACATTTATGCCTTCATACAAATCTAATGTTTTCAATAAATTCTAATATATCCTTCAAATATCACACATACACGCTCATTAGGACTTATCAAATAATGACGTATCATAATCTGTTATATCACTGCGTGGTAGCGTCCTACCACAAACCCATCTAGGCAATGGTCAAATATCCTCGAGAATGACCGACATGTCTGTTCATATCTGATAACTATATGGTATACTATGCACGTAGAGGACTCACATCCAACTACATTTGGTCGTGGATACCACATGGGCTACACCAGTCCTCATGAGGGCATTGGATCACAAGAGAGCAGTCTCCCCATGATACAATACTCTCTACGATAGGCCCTTTTTGGGCAGGTATCAACTTTCAGAAGTCAGTGGCCAACTGATCTTCCTACCATAGCAACTAGAGGAGTCTTAGAATTTGCCCCAAGCTAGGCTCAACTCTCACGAGTTGCCTAATTTTAGGCTAGGCACAACTCTCTTGAGTCGCCTAATTTTCATTCATTAAAACTTTTTTTTTTTTCTTGCTCGTGGAATTCATATTGAGTCACAATTTTTCATTCCATAATACATCATACAAAAATCAATTTGCAAACTTTCATTTTGCAAGCCATATTTGAATTTACATCAATCATTGACTAGTTAATTCTAGTCTTTAGCATAGGTATACATATAACCATGGCTCAACATTTCTAAAATCATATCTTGTACCATACTATGTATCATTCATCAGAAAATTAATAACTTCGTCTCAATTATCAAAGTTATTAAATTAGCAATTATTTTGATTACAAGTTATACTTGCCATAGCTCAATTACATTGCACACTTATAGACTTACATCCATGAATCAAAATTTTCAGATCACATAATATCAAGCTATCAAAACCATGTTTACCAAATCATCATTATGTGCACCTATCTATGTTCAATACTGAGTGTTATGTGCCATGCCTAGGTGTTGTGCGCCATGCACACTGATCTGTACCCATGTAGTATCAGTGAGCAGTACACTGGTGTAGTGTGTTAGGCTCAGCCTGTGTGCAGTGCTTTGGAGGGATGCGCTATACTTGAATGAGGTGTAGTGTGGTGAAGTAGTATTTTGTGTCTGGTCACAACATAGTGTACTGGAGTAATGGATGTATGCTAGGTACTAAGCTTGTTACTAAGTGCTAAACGCGAAGTTGGTTAGTCATGTGCAGGGTGTAATGTGGCCTACTCATGCACTGGCCACCACGCATACCACCCAAATATTGGGCACCATGTATTGCGCATCATGTTATGCGCTGGATGTTTTGTACATGAAAGTATAAACCAGGTTCATTTTGGAAATTGTGAAGGACCCAAACCATATGTCAAATCCACGTTCATTTTTCGGGTAATATCCTTTGAAGGAATATTAGTTATCTACTCCAAAGTGAAGGCATTAAAATCTATGCATTGTTTGTTAGGTAAGTAGTGTCTCTTGTTGTTTACATATGTGTCTCAACTATAAATGGAGTCATGCACTTCTTGTTGATTTCCTAATATGACATGACCAGATTATTTGCATATTTTAAAAGGGATAGGTTTAACATGGACATGCACATGCAACGTGTATGAAAAAAAATGAAGGCTCTACATCACTTCCCAAAAAGGAAATTACAAGTTCATGTGCCATTTATCAAATTAACCCATGCATAAGGCAGGGCGATCTAACAATGGTGGAACATTCAAGTCCTTGGATGACGCACATCAATCAGAAATGATGATCCAAAACGTTAATTTGAAAATTTCCCTGCACTATTGTTTAGTTCATGATACACTTCATTAGGAATAAAAGAAATACTTATCAAGATAAGCCATGATCATGTTCCATCCTAAACTCACATGTTTTGAAATTATCAAATTTTATTAATATAAATCCCTCTATGTAAAGCTCTAGAATCTCATCCATTAAGCCATATGGATTATATGTATTCAACTTTCAAACCAAGGTGTCCTGCGCACAAAATTTTCTTCTTCTTCTTCTTTTTTCCATAAAGTTTATGAAAACAATGAGTCAATTGTGCCAATCATAATGCTATTGATCAAGGCATAACTTTTGCGGATCTATCTTCATATGATCTAGCATCCAAACAGAATTCCTGACATGAATATTCAAATCAAAATGCCAAAAGTCATGCGTCATAATACAATTGATCCATTACGAACTAATTCATGAAAAGTCATGCTCATTTAGTAAGAGTATAATTATTTTTTTTCTTTTCTTTTCTTTTTCATAAGAGACATGTAATAAAACATAGTGATGAGTTTGCGTTTAAAAAAAAAACAACCCAGTTTAGATAAATTCCTATGCCCCTACCTAGTAGACGAGATTGTTCTTCTACAGTCATCTTTTCCAAAAATGAGTGGTATGGCTGATCCTTGGTGCAGCCTCCTCCTCCTCCTCCTTCTCAATTACATTTGACTTCTTCTTTCCTATCATCTCCTACCTATCCTATCTAATTTTGTTAGGTATCCTCATCTTTTCCTAATTCTCTAAATTGATTCTTATCTCATTCTCATTCTCATTTGTATCCCATATCTCATTCTAATTAAGTACCTATCCTCATCCTTTCCCAACTAACCAGGATTCTCTAGGTTCATTGCACCTGGACACTTCCTGGCTTTGGGTAAGGAATTTCTCCAAAAAATTTATCTTTGGAGACTTGAACTCTAGTTCTAGAGTTTTGCCTATTCATTCTATAGCCATTAGGGCATTTAGTTTTTTGTTGTCAATTCCATGCAAGAAATATATATATATATATATATATATATATATTATAAAAATGCAAGTTATTACAGTTGGTGATTGAATGTCATGTCTTTTTAAGGCTCAGTAGTTCAATGGCGATGGTGATTGGCCATTGTTCTGTTCTCATGAAGTTCTACATATCACATCAAGTTTAACACATCTCCAGATTAAGTGAGCACATACTTACATTTAGAAAATCTGATATACCGATACGAAAGTTGGGGCTTTTACTGGTGCAGACAGGAATTGATAGTTACTCTAACCAGTTTGAAGAGATTGAGAAACCAATTCCAACTAGGCAACAGATTCTAAAATTTATACTTTATAATCTTACAAGTTGTATAAAAAATATGCATTTTGTCTTGCAAGATCAAGATCTGGTTTGCACTCAATGATGACTTGTTTTTTATAT
Source organism: Warburgia ugandensis (assembly GCA_035236585.1). Classification (NCBI taxonomy): domain Eukaryota; kingdom Viridiplantae; phylum Streptophyta; class Magnoliopsida; order Canellales; family Canellaceae; genus Warburgia; species Warburgia ugandensis. The sequence continues at coordinate 2,680,495 of CP141132.1, read as the reverse complement.
AAACTATTATTTATCTAATACTGGAAACTGAAAGAGCTCAAAATGTTGATGTTAACTTGCAGTGGATATTATATATTACGGTATTCTTTGAAGATTACTTTTATAGAGATTCAGTTATACTACTTCCATCTAATTGTACACGTAGTAATTCAAGTATCACTGAATCAGCCTTGGTGAATGTTGGTTTTGTATATCTAAATGCAGACATGTCATGGGACCTTTTATATCTGATAACTAAATAAGCCTTTTGCTCACATAGTACATATCAGTTATCTTAACAAAATTAATTGAGGAATGATAAATCCAAGTGTGCACTAGGATTGTAGTTAGTCCAAGTTCACTTTACTTGCCTCCTGCTTGCTTTCTTTTTTTCCTCCTTTTTTCATTTGTTTGTTATGTAGATATAAGCCATTCACATTGAGCAAGTAGCTATTACTTACTAATAGAGCACTCCAGGTATGACATATTAAGAAGGGTATTTAGAGGGCTCCATTAGCCCTTCTTAGTAAGGTTATTCTATTTTTCAGCTCATGTAGGGAATGACTTAGATCGGCTAAGTACCAAATTTCATGCCCATTAGATAATTATCTTCTGTTTCTTTGGCTGTGAATTTCAACTTAAAGAAACATAGGATAAACATTGGCTGTAATAGTCCAACTTAAACAAATATAGCATAAACATTGGCTGTAATTTTCAACTTAAAGAAACATAGGATAAATCATCTGATGAGCATGAAATTTGGTACTTAGCCTATCTAAGCCATTCCCAACGTGATAAATGACTTAGATATACAAAACAGGCAAGGTGCACTTGGACTAAGTAAGATCCAACTGTACACTTGGATTTATCATTCATCAAATTAATATATTCAAGTCCCTTTGGTGTATATTATTCAAATATCTCCGCTTTTACCATGATAGCCTTCCGCTGATTTGTGTCACACACAACTGACATGACAATTTGATAAAGTTATTCCTGTGTGAATTCACTCATTAATGTGTTGGATTTATATGCCAGCTATTATCTGATATTGAATCGCTCTCTATTTTGCATAGATTTGCCACACTTGCAACTCGTATGGAGCAGTATATCCAGGGACAATCTAGAGATTTAGTTGACCAGGCATACACAAAATTTGTGAGTATCATTCTATAGTAACTCATGTGAATTTATTACTCCTCGTTTTCATGCTAGGAAGCAAAGTACAACTGTTAAGAGCTGCATTATTGATAATGAGTGAGAAATTTTGAAGAAGTTGCTTATTGATATGTGAAAAATGAAGACTGGATCTCTTAGATTGTATTGCTTGCTGGTGGTTAAGAAGTACCTGTTCATCTAAACAATATGCCTGCTATCTTGGGGTTTGAATGAAGGATGACGGTTCATTTTTGGTATATGAAGTTTAGCTTAGAAAATGTGAACGTTGTGCTTTGAAACAGGTTAGCATAATGTTTGTGACTTTGGAGAAAATTGCACAAACAGAGCCAAAGTATGCCGATATTGTACTTCTAGAGAACTATGCAGCTTTTCAGAACAGGTACTTCCCTGAAGAAAATATATGTCTGTGGTTTTCTCTTCCTTTCTTTTTTGGTTTTCTTGGGTTGATTTTCTTTTTCTTTTTCTTTTTCTGTTTCATGTTTTCTTTGCACTTTTTGATAAATTGTATATCATGGGACGTGTGCTGAATAGAAGTGATTGAATGCAGTCTCTATGATCTAGCCAATGTTGTACCAACCCTAGCAAAGTTCTACCATCAGGCAAGCGAATCTTATGAGCAGGCTTGCACACGGCATATAAACATGATCATATACTATGTGAGTACTATGGTGTTTCCTGCTTATATTGTTTACCACATGAATTTAGGTTCCATTTGTCAAATTGTTGAAACTCAAGTATTTGTGCTTTTTGTATTGCATGTGGAAATTTATCTCTCTGTTGGTCAGATATCTCACGGTCAAATTTTCTGCAGCAATTTGAGAAACTCTTCCAGTTTGCCAGGAAAGTTGAGGATTTGATGTACACAATTTCGCCAGAGGAGGTGACAATGCTCATGGGTCATTTTTGCTAGTTTTTTTTGTTTGTTTACAATGGTAGTTGCAGTTCTCTATTAGTTAAGGTATCAACTTCATCAAAGAACAACAACACATTCAAACTTCCCTTCACTAATATATATATATATGTATGTATGTATGTATGTATGTATGTATGTATGTATGTATATTTTGAATTGTTTCTCTTTGAATTTCAATGCATAACACCTTTCTAAGTGCATAATCTTGCACAGCAATACCACCAGACTCTCCACCTTGTATCGCTCTTGTTCTGTAGGATCTCAGTGGGAGTTCCCCTATATTGCCATCCCTGATCCACTGAGCTGCTTGGATTGATTGAACACCCTGAAGACGCATACTAGTTCATTGCGGATAACTACGGCCACTTTAATAGATGACCAGATATCAAGATTGTTCTAAAAGAAGATTGCATTCTCATTATGTATTCTTGAAATCTACAAATGTGCTTCATGAGGGTCTGCTTGGAGAAAACTGGCCATTAGTGGATGTTAATGGTGATGTTTCCAGACGTGGCAGTGTGAGGCAACGCGTTCAGCCTTCTTATGGGTTGGTGCATATAATTTAGGCACATTACAAATTATCGTATATCTAGTAGAATATAAAAGCCTAAAAATTAGGAAAGCATTGAAACTGTAAGCAAAAGTATAAAATCTTGAAGGATGTACTTCATTTCCAAGAACCACTAATCATTTAGCTACCATCAACTAAGAGAAGAAAGTATAAACTTCATCTGAGACTATTAAAGAGCCAGCCTGAAAATATTATTAAACATGCTCTTTAGTAAAGTGTTATCTGGATAGCACTTCTTCTATGTTCCAACTGCAATTCACAGTGACATTTCCTATTCAAATTGATCCATGGGGCTTAACTATTGTAATTTTCATTCAGAAGAAACCTGCTCTATCTCTGTTAAAATTCCATTGATCCTTGTCTAATGATCATCATGGATATGCAGCCTATAGCTGTGCTGAGCAAAGAAAAGAAATTGCATTTTTCACATGTGTCTTGATTCAAGAGGGTGAAAGTTCACTGATGATATCTCCTGCTATTTATGTTTCAGATTCCCTTTCAGCTTGGGCTATCAAAAATGGATCTTCGAAAGATGTTGAAATCAAGCCTTTCAGGGGTAAGTTAGAAGAAGTCCTATACATCTTGCCTAGGCTGTGAGAAGAGTAATTCTGTTTCTGTTGTTACAGGTAGATAAGTCTATCAGTGGTATGTATAAAAAGCTACAGAAGAATTTAACTTCAGAAGAGTTGCTGCCATCTTTATGGGACAAATGCAAGGTATGCTCTTCATCCTGAAATATACTAAAGTTATTGTTCTAGTAGGGAATTCTTTCTGAGTGGACCCTCTCTAAATAACACTAGAAGTTATTTACTTACAATTTTATATCCATAAGATCTTTTATGTATATAACTTCATGTGCATTAGATCTATCAGATTATAGGTAATGGCTTCTACAGAGATGTCTTATTTGAAATACGATTATTTAGTGCGAATAAGGATTGATTTTCGGACAAACAAAGAGGATATCCCATATGTTGGATCTGCATTTGTTGGCTTGGAAAATATGAGACGGCTAATAGTCATGTGGGACCCACTATTTCAATGATACATTCCTGTCGTCTTGCAGAATTGACAGTAAATAAATGACCATACAAAGTCACTCGGTATATAATGATCATAAACCTTTTTGACATGGTTTTTGTTGATGAATGCACCTTTTCTTTGGAGGCCATAACTCAGAGGCCTAGAATTATAAAATGGTTTCAGTTTGGGTGATTGACGCATCAATGGGATGGCCTAGTATATGGTTTGGATCATTGGAAATAGTTGGCTCTGCTTGTACTTTAGTCCAATGATCCAAACTGATCTATATGCTAGGCCATATAGAAGCTCCAAAAATGAAAATATGCACATCCTCTATAACAGCTCAGCAAAAAGGTACTAACTGAGAAGATTGTATGAATTTAGCTATCGTTTTACTTGCCTGCTCCAAAGAGAAAGAGAGTGAATGTAACTTCCACAAAGGATGGTTGCCAATTTGACCATTAGATCATATACGGAAATTTAGCATTAAACTAACTGAAATGTTTTGATGAAAAAAAAGAGAAAAAGAAAATCGTTGTGGTTCTTATGAGATTCTAAAGAGTCAGCTGGGATTGCATCTCAATGACAGGGCTAGTTTGGTGCACAGTATCCCATTTTCTGAAGAAGAGAGGACCTCATTACTTATACTGGAACATGAAAAACCAGTTGGGTTCTTTCATGGTCACTAAAGTCTAATTTAGTTAATGCTTAGGCTGTGACAAGACAATTATGGCTTACTTTTAGTTTTCATCTGCTAATTCAATTTCTTTAGGTCATAACAGAAAAGATAGGGAGGTTTGGTACTGACAGTTGTCTCACGTTGTATTTTATGTCCTTGCAGAAGGAGTTTCTGGACAAGTACGATAGCTTTGTGCAACTGGTTGCCAAGATTTACCCCAATGAGTCGGTCCCATCAGTAGGAGAGATGAGAGAGCTGCTTAACTCCATGTAGAGAAGTGGTTCTTCCATATATGTACAAATGTCAAGAATTTCCTGTTCCAGAATAATTTAACTTGATTGCTACTCTTGTGCTTGTTTGTAGTTCACGTTTTTCTCACGTTGACATAGATCTTTTAGTATCCAGTTCTTTTGTATCAAAATTTATATAATTGAGGAGTTAGCAAGCTTTTGAACTGTTCTCTCTCTCTCTCTCTCTCTCTCTCTCTCTCTCTGTTTGTAACTGAGAAAAGACTTCACAGGTGGTTTTCTCAAAATTGCTTATTGTTTTCTCCCTTTTGACTCCTCCAAAGAGACTCCAATAGCATTCTTAGCTTGTTAGAGCCATACAACCCACCTCTAGCTGTTAACCCTCTACAACTATGAAAGACCTGATCCATCATCAGATGCAATTACTTGTTTATTTTCTACTCAAGCATAACAAAACACCCACGAGCAAAACAACCTATATATAGGGGTGTGTTAATTTTAGCTGTTTCATAAAGGTGCAAGGAGCAGGTGACATTTAATTGGCTAGAAAAATATAGAAAACAGAATAAGTTAGAGAAAATGGCAGTTAGAAACTTTTTTCCTGGCCAATCAAATGATATATGAGCAGCGGTAATTTCAGTAGGGAGTTGCATGAAACAACTGAAAATATATATATATATATATATATATGTATGTATGTATGTATTGCTCAAGTATTGCAGTCCTGGAAATGGGAAATTGATCTTTAGATTTTCTGATCAATATCTGATGAAGTCTTCTACCATAGAATAATTTATTCCGACTAAATTAAACGCTAAATAATTGTCTAATTCGTAATCTAATCTTAAATCTAAATATCCTTGCAAGCAATATAATCCTAGATGGAAGAAGACAAGGAAAAATCATAGTTTATTTTTTTTTTAAAAGAAAAACTAGTTAAAGAGTTCTTGTTCCTGGTCCTTGTCTGATTACTCGGGAAACATGCTTTACTTTTATACTAATACTTTGTACATCAATAACTGTTCAAGTAGTCCTCTGTGTTGGTTAGATTGCCTCTTGTCATCTTCTCGTTTAGCTTCCTTGGACGGCCCAACTGGTTCTTCAGTTTCTGATGTAGACTGTTGGGCTATCAAAATATGATTACTTACCCACATAACATAATCTTGATCCACGAGAATGGCTACGATATGGATAGCTGTTGGTTGATCAGCACCGTTGATCTGATTGAGTATTTGGCCCTCTCTCTCTCTAGGTTGGTGGAAGCACAATACAAAATTGAGTAATTCTCTTACCCATTTTCGTATTGCCACCAAATCGATAAATGGTCTTTGGGAGAGCCTGGATGATGAGGAATTCCCCAAATCTAAGTTCTATTTTGAAATGTTGACTGAAATAATTTTCTTATCAACGTGATCTGCAAGTCGAAGGCTTTTGGATGAAGCATCCAGATCATATTGACATCATGTGGGCAAGACCAATTCAATCTATTTTGGCCTGGTGCTAGAACAATTGCCCTTAGAATTGCCATTTTTTTCCCATTTATTATGATTTTAATCTCCCAGATAATTTTGGTTACGAGATACTTTGTATAATAACAGTATAATTTAACACCCAAAATCATGGTTCTAAGGATCTTGAATCGTCAAATCGTGGTTCCTTTTTGTTTTTTTATGATACATCCAATGCTAGAGTAATCAGAGGAACGGGTAGGATCACCCAAAGGTGGGGCCTTACATGCAAAAGTCTGGCGCTTTCAGCAGACACGCCTTATAGGCTAAATCCTAGCTTGACTATCAAAATGTTTGAGAAGTTCTAAAATCAGATGGTCTTAACGTCAATCTGGATTGTTGATTACACCAATCCAGACCATTGTCCCATGCCAAATGAAATTACAGCCATAAGATTCAGGTCTATGGAATTCCATCCTCAAGCTTGATCTTATTCTAATCGAACCGTTGATGCTGCTATGGATCAATTAACATACTCTAATCCAAACTCACATCCATTACATCATAATACTATAATCAAATGTCTCAATTATTCATTTTTAGATGCCAGAGAGCATTTGAAGCTGCCCTGGTACTTTTTTCAGAAGATCTAAGCCGTTCATCATGTTTAGATAACCAAGAAAAATTAATGCATTTTGGATGATCTTAGCCACTTATTTCTAGTCTTTAAGAAAATTACTAAAATAGAATGGTCCTAATTTTGACCCAAAGAATTTAAAAAAAAAAAAAGAAGGAAAAAGACACAACGCCTTTAATCAAGGTTTCAGGGGCATTTTGTCAATCCATCAACTTAAAACAAAGACAAGGCCCATGGGACTGTCCTTCCCACCCTCATCAAAGGCCGCCTCCATTAAATTGCCGCTACAAAGATGGCTGAGGAGCTCCTCATTTTGTAGCCTTCCCTCTTTATTGCATCAAGCTAACAACAACACTCACCCCTCCGCTTTTGATAAAGACACCCCTCTCCATTTCACTTAAATTTAGGCAATTTTGTTACACAACAACTGTAACTTCCGACATCCTTCTTCCTCTTCCAAACTTCTTCACAGTCATATAGAGCCAGTCTTCACAGAAGAAATGGTGGTTTACACTGTGAGGGTCGAAGAAGCAATACCAGCCGTTGATGGAAGGCCATCAGCTGGCCCCGTTTATCGTTGCGTTTACGCGAAAGACGGATTGCTCGATCCGCCGGAGGGAATTAACTCTCCATGGGAGCTCTTCAGGTATGAATTCTCGGTTTCATGTTTGATGTCTACTTTCAACCTTTTCTAGTTCGATCAATTATTTTGTTGTTATGAGTCGATTAAAAGTTCGGATTGCATGAAAGTGCACTTGATGTCTGTTGGCTTTTACGTGCTAAATTGCAATTAAACATTCTCTCCCGTCAAGTTTCGTGTTTAAACATTGGCCTGATCTGGTGGAGCCCACATGAAGTTGTACCCACTGGATGATCATAGTCATCTGATCTGAGGAGCAGAAAGCTTCTGTAATCAGAATTATCTCAGAATGCTGATCCTTCTCGTGATCCAAAATGTTAATCTGAGGACCCAACATGATGTTTTCTCCATTGGATGATCTTAAATGTCTAACTTTTTTTATATATAATTTGATTAAGGGCCAAGCAAGAAGAGGAGTCTTATAGCAACGGTAGAGTTGTCGTCGTGTGATCTTGAGGTTACGAGTTCAAGGCATGAAAACAGCCTCTTGCAAAATACAATTTAAGACTGCATCCTATTGACCCTTGTGATTCGCCCTTTTCCTAGACCCCACATTCGTGGGAGCTGCTGCTGCCCCTTTAGATTAAGGGCCAAGCACCTGTGATCAGATATTATCATAATGGATCAGGCTGATTAATGTTGGGAGGACTGAGTACAGTCGTAGGAGCTCTTGAGAAGTAATATTCTATAGGAAACGAACGTGGGTGCTGTGCACAAACTGACACTAAACAAATGTCCAAGCAGACCCATTCAAATCCTAGATCTGTGGTCAAGATAGGCTTAGTCTTTTCTATTAAGAGATTAATTAAACAAACCAATCTTAATCTCATTTTCTGTATTATAATAAGCTGCTAAGCATAATCACGTTGTTTAGGGACGTTCTAACCTCTGCCCTGCACTGCAACGACTGGTTCATCGCGTTTTGTGTGATTTGGAATTTTAGTCATAGCCTACGGTGCCGGCCGGAGAATGGGTGCCCGGTCAAACTAGTGTTAGAGGAGAGTTAGTCAGGAGGTGTTCTGGTTAAGCATCACTTCGAGATCAATAGGATGGATGTGGATGTGATCAGGATCATTGATCTAGAGAACCGTACGGAAATCGGACTCATTTTTGCTATTTACGTCGCGATCGACTTGTCCAAGCCATTCGATCAAGAAGCGGATTACTTGGTCTTATTAAACATGTTTGTGAACTTGTTTTGTTAAGCTTTTTATCAAGTTGGTAGATCTGTTTGATCATAGTAGGATGGATGATGATTGCACTGAGTTATGTTAGACATGGAGCACTGGAAGTTTATGCCAAAATTTGTATTAATGTTCTCAACTAAAGCTTTGAGGATAATTGGTGTCTATCCATAATAGCATTGATGGTCTCAACTAAAGCCTTAAAGACAGTAGTAAAGCTTGGGATAGGAGATAATATTTGTACTAAGATGCACTGCATGCCCACATTTTGTGGGACTTCGGCATAATTTAATTTCAAGGAGTAAAACACTTTTCATAGAGAATTTCTTTTTGACAGAAATCAATTTCCTAAGGATGGAACAAGATTGCATGTTTTTGGAGAAATGCTATCAGAATTGAGTTTCAAAGCTGACACCAAAAAACCCACCTACCATAGCCCACTCTCTAAATGATTTAATGCAATTTTAGTTCTAAAACTCGTGAGTGAACTTTGAAAACTTGTTTAACAGATCAAATCACCTGCATAACAAAATGTTTCAATTTCGTTCGATTTGAACACAAGACGTCCAAAACAACTATACTTAATCTCAAGCAACTCACCCAACAGCCACACATAGCACATAGGGAGAGATTTTCAACTATAAGTAAAAATAAATTAAAATATTATTAAAAAATTTAATCGAGTATTTTTGAGTCACCAACGAGTTGCTTGAAGCAAGTGCCGTTCATGTCCCCCACTTCTGAGTGGGAGAAATCGGTACTCCAAAGATAAACTTCTTATCAGGTTTAAAGTATTCAAGCTGGATCCAAGTGCTAACTGTTGGGTTGTAGTAGAAGGCTTCGGTTATCCTTCTTTGGCTTGTTGAGTTTTGCTTCCATTTCGCTCAGTGTGAAGGACTTCTCTGGATCAGATTTCAACGAGAACTGCATCAATGTATTTGGAGCAAGTCCGCCGAAGAAGGATCACTGTGGTCTCAACTGCCCAAAGACATCATAATTATCATCTTGAATCGCTTGAGTTTACCTGACCATGTCCGGTTTGGCGCCATCTGGGTCTCTTGGAGAAGGACTGTAGCTGAGAAATGTCATCGTCCAGCGCCTCAACTCCTGTGGATGTGGGTGCATGATACCTTTACAACCAGTTCTTACCTCCACGGTTTCTACAGTCTCTCAGAAGGTAGAGATTACAAGTTATGTTTACGAGAGATTTCTCCAATAATGATTTGCGGGTGTTGTAGGGGATGGATGATAACCAGTGACGAGTATATGGAGGAAACTTTTCTTCTAAACCCAATGTAGAGAGCACAGAAACCACCTTCCGTCCTATTCTAGTTTCCCAACAAGAGCTACATGATCAGGCTGTTTTATCATCAGCTCTGACTTCTGATAAGGTAGCTGTTAATGACTGTATTATTGCAGCAATTTTTACATATGAACATTGGCCGTCTGCAGATTGGGAGATGAAACATGGACCATTCTTTGCAATGACGGCTGTTTGTACAGTGTCATGTTCATAAAGGATAACTGTAGGCCACTAGGTCGAGCTCCACATGCATGGTAAGGGAGTTGGATCCCCATTCTAAAGCTACTGCTCTTCCTGAAATCCCTCTGAAGGACCTGGAGATAGGGAAATGAAATATAGCTCTTGGGTGGAATCTTCCGAGTAATTATTACTGTATTTCAATGATGAACAGCTCACAAGGTTTGAAGTATTTAAGCTGGATGCCGAAGTAGAATGCCTGCATGATAACATGCTCTTCTTATTCTCCCTTGGCCTCTTTAGGTATGGTTCCATTTGTCAAGGACTTAACTCGATCAGGTTTCAAAGAGAAGTGCATCCATGTATGTGAGAAGGGCCGAGGAAAGATTTATACTTGCCATTTGGAAAACTGTAGTATTGAGTCTTGCACATTAAGAAGTATAGAGACAGTAAGTTTCGACTATGTTTTGTTTGAGGACTGCATATCCTTTAGAGTTCAAATGCTCCAATTATTATGGTAAATATGAGATTGTTGGGTATTGGTCGCGTCTTCTGTGCAACATTCGTGATTTTATCTGTCGCGTGAATTTGAGGTCGTGGGTTACGAGACATGGAAACAATATCTTGCAATGCAAGGTAAAGCTTGCATTTGTGGCCAGCCCCTTCCCCAGACCCTGCAAACATGGGAGCTTTACATTTTTGGAAGATCTAACCCATTCAACTTGTTTTGGCTCTCCTAAATTAAGCAATATACTTTTGGAAGATCTACCTAGATACCCTTGTTGAGACCGTGCACTGTGTTACAGTCAGATTTCATGCAGTTTAGAGATTTGACAGTCACGATAGATAGATCTGTAACTTATAAGCATACAAACAAGAAGAAATAAGGATTTATGTGATTAGGCTATCGTGTCTACATTCACAGAAGAGGAGGAATAACTATTTGATCAAATTGCATGAAAAAAGAGGAAGAGAAGGCTCAAAGCCTCCTCCAATCATCTCTGTGTTCAATCTCTCACTCACATACACCAGCCCTAACATTACGTGTATATAAGATTTCCTGCTCACAGAGGTTTGGGCCATATGTGGGTCCACCCCAGCATGCTGGCGTGTGTGTCTATCATTCAGAAAATAAGTGCAGATGACTGATAATATTTTAAATGATCCACATTAGGCTCAAGATGGACTTACTCAAGCCAAATGGTACCCAAAACCTTGTTAAACTGAACGCAGCCTCAAGGATATGCTCGACCTGGGCTCGGTCTGTTGAACGGATGCGGTGGCCCTTCTACTTGTTAGTATTGGGTGTAAAGTTGGGCCTCATATGCCAGACTGGCCCGACCCAGTCTAACCCATTTTGAATAGTGAGGACTGAGTAGTGCCATTATCCAAACAAGGGACTACAGAAACATTTTGTTGACACTGCTAATGAAATTACCCGCCAAAAGATCTTACCAGCTAATGAGAGTTCATGAAACATAATACAACAGAAGATACAAAAACTCATGGAATTTTGAGAAATTCTCTGTTAACCCAACAGAGAAACGAAGAAGAGAATGCCAATAAATGTTCAAGTGCAATTGATTTTGCATAGTAAGAAGTCTAGCTGCATATACAGTGGTTTGTTTCTTTGAGATCTTTCCATCTCTACATTTTGTTTCGACTTTCATAAGCAACAATTTTTTCATTAAATTTATAAAATCTCTTATCTATTATTTTCATTGGATTTTCTTTTATCATCTTGCAGTCAATCTGTCAATAGGAATCCTAAGAACCATATGCTTGGTCGTCGAGAAATCGTAGATGGAACGGTATAGCTAACTTATCCCTTTTCACAATTCATTCATGATGTTTGTTTCATCTTTAGCATTCGATTGAAAAATTTACTCAGTTAATGCACATGGATTGGGTACTGAAGCCTCATTTGGTTGGAAAAATACCCCATGAAAATAAAGCAGAATTAACTCGAATTCTTTATATAGGTCGGTCCATACGTGTATTTAACATACCAGGAAGTCTATGATAAGGCTATCCAAATTGGGTCTGCTATCAGAGGGCGTGATGTTAATCCTGTGAGTACAATTCCAAAAACTATAGAGATAACTGTTTTGAAATATGAAAATGCTGTATCTGTCTTCACTTCATTTAATAATAAATGGTATTAGTATTGGCAAGAAGTTCATATTTTGTACTCTGTTTTTATGTTTTCTCAGGGTGGTCGCTGTGGCATATTTGGATCAAACTGTCCTGAATGGATAATCACTATGGAGGTATATTTTCTTTGTTTCAATAATGAGACATGGCTCAAAACTTTCACTTTCCTCTAGAATTCTCCTTAAAATAGAGAACAATGTAGATGCTTTGCTTTTTATAGATGTAATTTGATTAGCCAATGTGGAATACCGAATGCATACCACCCGTTTCTTGCCATTGCAATGTGTTTTTGATATGGTAATTACCAAGACTTCGACAACCTTTATATTGGCACTGCTTACAGTTCATGGCATTGTTGCTTTCTGTTTATGCTTTTGCTTTTGGTCCTTCTTATAGTGTATTGTTTTCTTATTTTACAGGCTTGTAGCAGCCATGGAATCTACTATGTTCCTCTGTATGATACTCTTGGTAAACGTCTTTTTTCTTTTTCCTATAATGAGTTAGTTTTTTCAATATTGATTTACTTGGTTGAAAAAAGCTGTCTGAAGCAATATGCATGGTACTATTCACACTTATTCAGTTTCATTCATCAGTAGCAACTAACATGTAATAGCTGCATCCCTCATATCTGCAGTTATATCATATTTCTTAGGCTCTATGTTTCTTCCTTATATATTTAGTTCTTGTAGTATGATCTATGAAGTAGGAAACTAGCATAAACATTTGAGTAAAATTACAATCTTGAAGGCTTACAGTTATGATTTAATGACAATCAAGCTGTTAGTGACAGATCTTATTGTAAGGATATTAGTTTTGTAAGTTGCATCTGTTCTTTACATTTGTTCTTTGAGTGGAAATTTATCCTATGCCCTGAAGTTCATTTCAAAGAACGAGCTGTAGTCACCATGACCAATTCATTTGCCAAGGAGAACAACAAAATATGATGGGCATTATCTTTTGTCTATTATCTTCTTCGTATATGAAGTTAACACATCATCTTTAATAAATTAGACATTAAAGATACAAGTTCCTTACCAAGTATCATCTGTTAACTTCTTTGATGGCTTCTTTGTGGTTGTACAATGTTGCAGGTCCTAATGCAACAGAGTTCATCATCAACCATGCCGAAGTATCAATAGCTTTTGTTCAAGAAAATAAGATGCAATCAGTATGTTGACATATTTTCCATCTTACAAAACATATTGAAGATTGATTATTGTGAAGAACCTATTTACCAAAGACCTTTCTTGGAGTTAAAACCTGCTATATGTTTATCTACACTAGCCTGCAAATTCTTCCTTTAACTTTCTTCTCTTGTATTGCTGAATTATCATTTGGAATCAGGAAAATGAGAATTCAAAACTCATTCAGAGAAAATTCATAACTGTATTTACTTTAAGCCATACATGAGTGAATTTATGTATGAACTCTGCTTTGTTATGCAGATACTAGCATGCCTCCCACAGTGTTCTGAAAATCTAAAGAGTACGTAGAAATGGATACTTGCATCTTCAAGTTAAGTAATAAGGTCATTTGTTAGGATACTCACATAGTGAAACTTGTCTCATCTTATTTAGCAATTGTTAGCTTTGGAAAAATTACAAGCGAGCAAAAAGAAGAAGCAGAACAAGTTGGAGTGTCTTGCTTTTCTTGGGAAGAATTTGCTTCACTGGTGAGAGTTTGAATTCAACATTTCCTTCATGTTTCTGCCTTGTGTTGTAGAATTTGTTAATTTCCGTTTTTCATTGATCTTAATGGGACAGTTTCTTATGTTTTCATCAGAGCATTATCTGTTTCATTTCAGGGAACTGATAGTTCTGAACTTCCTCTCAAAGAGAAGGGTGATGTCTGCACAATAATGTACACAAGTGGAACCACTGGAGACCCAAAGGGAGTACTGCTGACTAATGGAGCTATTATAGCGGAGGTCATGACTATGGATCATCTATTAGCAGAAACAGATAAAGTGGTAATAGGCTAATCCTTAGGCCTATTATGATTCATCCTCTTTGGCTCACATGAATTGCTCTAAAGTTGGGAACTTGGGCACCTATATTCTAGCTTCTTCTTCGTTTCTATATTTTTAAATCATAATGAAGCTGACTTTTGTCTCTCATTTTGTAGCAATATAACAGAGAGCTTTATCTGTGTAATTGGTTGAAAGGTCTTAAATGCAATGTGTTCACGATTTCTGCATTCATCTGGAGTTCATTTTATCTTTGTATGACTTTTATGTTCAGTTTACTCAACTCCTATAGTACTGCATTTGTACATCTATCACCCTTTTTGTTAGCACTGTCTCTGTGGTCATCGACTATAGGATATCTGCCACTTTGGTAATCCTGGTCTTTGGTTTTTATCTTGCTTTCTCTCTTTTTGAGTGGATTAGTTTCAGAAAGATGAAAACATCCAGAATGAGGATTTTTTGTTTTTTTAAGTGGAAATAGCTCTATAAATGAATTGGACAAACTATCTGCCATTTTGGTTATTCTATTATGGCTTGATTCGAAAAAGTGAAAACATCCAGAAGAAGAATGTTTTGGTCTTCTTCTCTGAAACCTAACACCACAAAAGGAATGGGATTAATATATAGAGTTAATGATAATGAGATGAATTCAGTGAGTCCCCAAACTTTTCAAGAGTTACAGTTGATTGGTAATGACATTTGCAGTTCTCTTCTAATTGATTAGCTGTTATGTGGGACACCTCATTCAGATTTTTCTGAACAAGATTGGTGAATGTCAAATCAAATATACGTCTATTTCATATATCCAGTAAAGTATTGATATCAGCATTGAAGCCTCTGCAGAAACAAGAAGGAGTGTCGATTTGTTTGAGGCTTATCAGGGTTTAGTTGTTAATTGGCTGCGTCCATTTTAACTTCAGGTGTTTCAAGCTCTGATCCTGAGATCTACAATATGCTGACAGATGAAACCATTATAAAAATCCAATTGTTTCATAAATTTGCTGGTTCTTTCATTAGCCCTATCTTGAGCAGAACCATACAAAAAAATGTGTCAGTGTAATGATTACATCTTGCATTTCTAGAATTTAAGTCAGCAACATTTAATGGTCTCAGCTGATAGTGGAATTTTGCCATACAACATTGGCTGACTTAATCCTTGTGTGTATATGTAGTTAACAGAAGAAGATTCGTATTTCTCATTCCTTCCATTGGCTCATGTATTTGATCAAATAATTGAGACCTACTGCATCTACAAGGGTGCTTCCATAGCATTTTTTCGAGGGGTATGATTTGCAGCATTGTTGTTTGATTTTTTCAATTTCATGTCTCTTGCATCTATCTGGAGTTGATCTTGATTTCAGTTTCTATTGTAGGATATTAGCTTTTTGGTTGATGACATTAAAGAAGCAAAGCCAACAATCTTTTGTGGCGTTCCTCGAGTTTTTGACCGCATATATGCAGGTTTGTAGTCTAAATGGATTTGTTGCTTAGGTAGATTACTGAACTTTAAGCCAAGGCACTTACACATTGTGTCTCATATAGATTATTGTATGTGCTTTTTGAAGGTATAACTGGTAGGATTTCCTCTTCTGGAGCACTGAGACGGAGATTATTTCAGTGTGCTTATAATCGGTACGTTTTGCACTAAGCATCAGTTTAAATTTGTTATCTTTGCTCTCTCTCATATTACCATATTGAACTTGTAATTATATTGCATTATGGAATTCTAGCAAGTTGAAGAATTTGAAGAAGGGAGTGAGACAGGACAAAGCTGCACCTCTCTACGACAGGCTTGTCTTCAACAAAGTTAGCACTAAATTTTTCTCTTGGAGATCTCTCACCTTTTTATGCCATATAATAATGTCTTTTTGTGGATGCCTTCTATAGATCAAACAAGGATTAGGGGGACGAGTACGTATCATGTTATCGGGAGCTGCACCATTACCAAGGCATGTGGAAGAGTTTCTGAGAGTCACAAGTTGCAGTGTTCTGTTACAAGGATATGGTACAGTTGAATAATAGCATCTTTTCAGCACATAAATTCCAGTCTGTCATTATATAACATGCCATCAGTAAGCAATTTCTGTCTTAGAAGGAGACCCCAGTTATTCAAGACTATGAAAAAGTTCTTCACTCAAAACCTAAATCTATGTCAAATCTGTTTTACAGATGTTGAATTAAATTGAAGAACTTGCTCATATTATCATACTTTACAACAGTAAGGAATGACTGCTAACTCAACCTTGCATTTGATTGCAGGTTTGACAGAAAGCTGTGCTGGATGTTTTACATCCATTGCAAATGTATTCTCTATGATTGGAACAGTTGGGGTGCCTGTCACCACTGTTGAAGCAAGATTGGAATCGGTACCTGACATGGGATATGATGCACTTGCTGCTGAGCCACGTGGAGAAATTTGCTTAAGGGGTAAAACCTTATTCTCTGGTTACCACAAGCGGCAGGATCTTACTGAAGAGGTCCTTGTGGATGGGTGGTTCCATACAGGTAAACTTTCAAGAAAATTTGATCTTAGAAGGTTCCAAGAGTTCATCAATAACTCTAAAAACAAATCTTCTGGTTCAAAGAAATTTATTTCTAACTGTACTGAGAAGATTACTATCAGCCATCTGATTGTCCTTTCATCAAAATAGATCTCAAGCATGCATTTCAAAGTGACAGCATATGTAGTAGTTTATAGTCTCTAGATTGCAGTGAAGGGCAGGCCTTCTAGTGTGCAGTTGAAGCTAAGGAACTTATATACTGTTTGAATTATGTGTATCTCAATGGCATAATGGAAGTTCAATGTGGAACTTTTGTCATTGCAGGTGATGTTGGAGAATGGCAACCTAATGGTGCAATGAAAATCATTGACAGGAAAAAGAACATCTTTAAGTTGTCTCAAGGAGAATATGTTGCTGTTGAAAATGTTGAAAGCACATTTAGCCGGAGCCCTCTTATTACCTCGGTATGATTTCAGTAGGTTATATAACTCAATGTCCTACTGGTAAATCCAAGAACATGCATTGACTGTGCATACCCATGTCTATCTTTATGGCTTTTTATGTCTTTTGTTTCATCCTTCCTACACGTTTCACACTTCCCAGTGACCTTTCTGATTCTTATTATTATTATTTCCTGATCTTGTTTACCAACTTTTGGCTTCCTTGCAGATTTGGGTGTATGGGAACAGTTTTGAGTCCTTTCTTGTTGCTGTGGCTGTTCCTGATAAGAAACCACTGGAGGATTGGGCAGCTAACTGTGGTGAAACAGGCGACTTTGAATCCTTATGCAGAAATACAAAGGCAAGGAAGTACATTCTAGATGAGCTCAATAAAACTGGTCGAACACATGGGGTATGGTACTGTTTCTTTAGATTTGAAGCTTTTCAATACTTGTTCTTTCTTGACTCTCTTGAATTCTGTCACCACAGCTCAAAGGTTTTGAGTTATTGAGAGCAATTCATCTGGAGCCAAATCCCTTTGACATTGAGAAGGATTTGATAACTCCAACTTTCAAACTGAAAAGGCCACAGCTGTTGAAATACTACAAGGTATATCAGGTCCATCCTTTTCTTTGCTTCTCTTGGTATCATTTGCTCATATGGACTGATCTGTGATAGTCAATGTGTCACATATCAACCGCAAATTTAATAGTACAAGCAGAAAATTGGTTCCTTTCCCTTTGAACTGTGGGCTGATATGCATTCACCGACGCGAATCAAAAAAGGGCAGCCCCGGTGCACAAAGCTCCCGCCTATGCAGGGTCCGGAGAAGGGGCGGGCCACAATAGCCTAAAGTAGGCAGCCTTACCTTGTATATAAAACTCATCATGATATTAAACAGAAAAATGGCTAGAAACTTATGCAGTTGGTGAAAACTCCTTACACTAAAGTATAAGCAGATTGTTTAGAAGGAACAAGATAATCTTCTAGTTCCTCTGTTTCAAATTTCAAATGCATTACAGTTTTAAGAAGAAAAACATGGACCATAACAGTTGAAGGATATTATTGGCATATTCATTGAATCTTGTAAGTCCTGGAAACATTCCTTGTTGATGGCTTCTATCAATAATCCATTGAAAATGTAACATGTGCTTCCATTTATGATGTTCCTGTGGAAATTCATGCAGAATTGTATTGATGAGTTGTACAAGGAAGGCAAGGAAACAAAAGCATGAGGTGAGATTAGCATCTGAGGAATTTGAAGTGAAGCTCAAAGAACAAAGGACATGACACTGTATGATTTAGTTAGAAGAGGTTGTTTGCCTTGGTATATTCAATTTGCAGCTTTTTATATGGATCATTGTTCATGTTCATACAGAAAAGAAAGCTATATGTTTATTTTTTCTCAATAATGGACAGTAAGATCAAATTTCGCAGCCGGGAGTCTTGAATTATGGATTTTTTTTTTCTTTTCCAAATTGAATTCATCTTGCAAGGCTGATGAGAATCTCAGAGACTACAGAATCCAGAATTACCTAATTTTAGCACTAATTCCTTTCCCCACATGCTGCCACTTGGATTTTCTTCTCTAAAGAAGAGAGACCTAATTCTCTAGGGTTGCAGTTCGTAAAAGACAGGATATCACGGACGTCTCACTGAGGCTTTCAGATACAACTAACTGTATTCTAGAGAGGATCAAGACCAAAGTTCATAGTTCCTCTCTCTTTAGAAAATTTCAACTTGATGTCAAAAAGGAATCTTTCAAGAAACTTGAGGCTCCTTCCCTGTTTTCAGTTTTGTCCTTCTCTGGCATTGAATCAGCAGAACAAGCAAGATCAAACCTGCTTATGAAGGACACATTCCTCAAGCAATTGACTTGAAGTGTCATTAACACTGTTTTATGCAAAAATTTATATGACTAAAAGATAATTTATTGTACATATACATTGGCAAAGCAGAAGGGGAGCCTTGGCACAACGGTAAAAGTTGTCGTCGTGTGATCTTTAGGTCACGGGTTCAAGCCGTGGAATCAGCCTCTTGCAAAATGCAAAGTAAGGCTGCCTACTATAGGCCCTTGTGGTCCACCCCTTTTTTATACATTAGCAAAGCACAAAACTGAGCAATGATAAAGATCCACGTTCTTTTGGGCCTTGCCTTACCCTTTTAGAACCTTTGACTTGTATGGCCTCACTCTTATCTGGTGCCCTTTTTTTGTCTCTTTTGAACATGTCCAAACCATCTAAATCTAATCATCCTCATCTTGTTATCTATTGGTGCTAATCCTAAGTTTCTCCTAATGTTTTCATTTCTAATTCTATCCTTTTTTATCTTGCCACTCATACATATTAACATTTGCATTTCTAACCATCAGATCACACTGATTCAACTATTGATTTTCATTAAATTATTATGCCTCGTTGATCTGACCATTAATTTTCATTAAGTCATGGGATCTTATTGATTTGACTATTGATTTTCATCAAATTATTATACCTCATTAATCTCACTATAGATTTTCATAAAATCATTGGATTTTGCTGATTTGGCCATTGATTTTTCAATAAATCATCAAATATAATCAATTCAACTATTGATTTTCATGAAATCATCAAAACTTATTAATCCAATCATTGATTTTCATAAATAAAAAAAAATATCGAATCTCATCTATCCAACCATTAGTTTTTATTAAGTTAGTGGATCTCGTTGATCCAACATCAAATCATTGGATCTCATTAGTCCAACCATTGCTTTTCATCAAGTCATCGGATATCATTGATCCAACCATTAATTTTCATCTATTCATCAAATCTCACTTATCTAGTGATTCATTTTTATCAACTCACTGAATTTCGTATATTGGAGCATTGATCTTTATCAAAATTGAGCAGCTCAATCATCAAAATTCAAAGCAATGGAGGTGGTCCTTCATTAAAATTGCTTGGATTGTAGGCAGTCGCTAATCAAAATTCAAAGGATCAAAGGTGATCCTTCCCACTTCACGTTCAAACGATCAAGGGTGATCTTATCAAGTGGTCCTTCAAATTCTCTAGGATTAAAGGTGATTCTTCCTTCATATTCAAGGATCAAAGGTAATCCTTCATCAAATTTTCAATGATTGAAGGAGGTCTTTCATCAAACCTGTAAATCATTTGTTGTCTTGTGTTATTGAAAATTATAAAGGAAAGCAAACCCCCCCATATATAGATCTAAAGTAGGGTCTGTCTCTTAACAGAATTTACATAAAGTCTAAGTCTGTTAATTCAAGTATTTACCTCGTAGCTATAAAAGTATTTGTCAAGTCCAATTGTTTGCTGAACCAAACCTCATCTTCTGTCGCTTGCAACCAAGCCACATAATCATCCAAGGGATCAATCAAAATGAGCAACGCCCCGTGCTTGGGAAAGATCAGATTTAAGAGCAAGTCATCTTAGATAAACAATTCAGAACATCAAATGTCTAGCCCATTCATGCATGAATATTCATACTTTAGACTTAATACACCAAACAAGAACTTGTCTTGGCAAAGAATCTGCAATATCATTAGAACACATCAGTATGTGAAAGCAGAAACATATTTCAATGACATGATTTCTTGATATTATCAACAAAAGTTGTCGTCATGTGACCTTGAGGTCACGGGTTCAAAGCGTGGAATCAACCTCTTGCAAAATGCAAGTTAAGGCTGCGTACTATTGACCCTTGTGGTCCGCCCCTTCCCAAGAGCCCGCTTACACGGGAGCTTCGTGCACCGGAACTGCCCTACGAGAGGTACTATTTTTTATATTTCCAAACTCAAAAGCCTTATTCTTATGCTTTCTATGTCAGAATGAATTTGGACCCTCCTATTTAACAATAATTTAACAATAACAAACCAAGCAGACATACACACGATGGGTAGTTGAAATTTTGTCTCCAATTTGGTCTGAAGTCTTGAAAATGCCTTCAACAAAATGTACTTTTACTCCTTTAGCCCAAATTATGTTGAAGGCTACCAAATCTAACTAGCATTTTTACCCGGATATAAGCTATTTTGGGCCACCTACAATGGGAGCGCATGGTTGATTTTGACAGTTTACGTATATTTAAAATTTGTATTCTGATACACGTGGAGGGAACCTTGGTGCAATGGTAAAGTTGTCGTCGTATGACCTTAAGATTACGGGTTTAAGGCTTGGAAACCTCTTGCAAAAATACAAAGTAAAATTGCGTACTATAGAAGCTAGCCAGAAAACCTCATCGGAAAGCTTACTATCAAATTCGAATGCACTGATCTTGTAACTGTAGGAGAAATAATGAGCCCCAATTGCCCATTCCACAATACAGGCCTTCTAATTGAAGAGAACACAAATATGCCTTGTTGATGTTTAGAGTTTGGAGTGATCATCTAATAATTCTGGTCAGAATTGACAGATTGTGACCCTCTTTTAGATGGTGTTCCTAAAACTGGGCAATTCCTTTGCAAAGGAGAGATTCCAAGATGCCAATTATGGGCTCCATCAATGGGGCATGCATTAGATAAACTTTTGTCTTGTCCGGGAGTAATTGGTGTTACATTCAGTGTAATAGTAGAGTTGTTGTTGTGTGATCTTGAGGTTACAGGTTCAAGATGTGTAAACAGTCTTTCGCAAAATGCAAAATAAAACTGTGTACTATTGACCCTTGTGGTCCACCCCTTTTCCGGACGACGCATGCACGAGAGCTTCGTGCACCTGGCTGTCCTTTTTATTCAATTATATTGAAGAAGCTTCTCCCTACAAGTCACCACTTCCAAGGTTGCTTTCCAATTTGGACTCTTTTTTTGCTTTGCTTTTTGAAGTAAAGAATCATTTTTCGATCTTTTCAACCCCATGGATTTCAATTAAAGTCGACTCCAGCTAATACCTTCCAAATGCAGGAGGCTTGACCTTGAGGTTACGGGTTCAAGGTGTAGAAATAGTCTCTTACAAAATGCAAGGTAAGCCTGTGTACTTTAGGCCATTGTAGTCTGTCCTTCTTCCAGACCCTACATAGGCGGGAGCTTCGTGCACCAGAGTTGCCCTTTCACAGTCAGACGTCGAGGTACAAACCAGGGTAACACTTGGTGAATTAAAAAATGAGCAGCAGCAGTGATCAGAATTTATGGATGAAAAATAAGGCCGGAGATCGAACAAATCCAGATTCACAGGATATTGTTCGACGGCAAGACCAGATTTTAGGCCAAGAAAATTATCACCCAAATGGTCTACCCAATATAGGCTCAAAAGGATAAAGATAGTAAGGTTTCGGGCAAAACTTAGCTGTTGAGATAACCAGAATCGTGGGAGAAGCTAGCCGGAAAACCTCATCGGAAAACTTCTTTTTCTCATTAAAGCCAGTTTTCAACGACATGGATGCTTAACCTCTCAGTTGGTGATCAAAGCACATGCATTGGCCAAGCGAATGAAAGATAGTGAGAAGAATCCCAGCGAGCAAAAACAGGCCTGGGGTGTTTTGGCTGTAATTTTCATTAATTAATTTGCTGAAAGATGCTCCATTCGTGCAAAAGGGCAGCTCTGGTGCACAAAGCTAACACCCATGCGAGGGTCCCGGGAAATTCCCTACCACAAGGTCAAGGGTCAATAGTATATAGTCTTACCTTGCATTTTGCAAGAGGCTATTTCCACTTGTTGAACTTGTGACTTTGAGGTCACGTGATGACAACTCTACTACTACACCAATGCTCTATTTGTGCAAGTGTACTTTTAAATGGTTCATCTGGCATTTGCAGCCACAAGTTAAAGGAAATTGCTTTCAGGGTTTTTTTTGTTGTTGCAAGATTATCAATCTAAGCTTCATCATGTGACCTTGAGGTCACGGGTTCAAACCATGGAATCAGCTTCTTGCAAAAATGCAATGTAAGCCTGCCTACTTTAGGCCATTGTGGCCCATCCCTTCCTCGGACCCTATATAGGCGAGAGCTTCGTGCACTGAGACTGTCCTTTTTAGCAATCTAAGCCTACCTGCAAGTCTGATAATGAAAATAGGGCTAGTGTTGCAAGGATATGCATTCCTGTTTATGAATTATCAAACTTTCTGTTGGTGATCAAACCACGTGCATTAGCCTAGCAAGACAAGCTAAAGATAATCAAAAGAATACCAGCCAAACCAACAAGCATAGACACGGTTCTATGATCACTTGCTGTGGTGCGAACATGGATTCACCGATCCGCTGGTGCAAGCCTCCAAGAAAGGCAGTCTCCCAGTTCACGAAGCTTCCACCTATGTAGGGTCCGGGGAAGCGGCGGACCACAAGGGTCTATAGTAGGCAGCTTTACCTTACATTTTGTAAGAGGTTGATTCTACATCTTGAACCCGTGACCTTAAGTTCACATGACGACAACTTTTACCGTCAAGGCTTCCCTTGCATTTTGCAAGCCTCTAAGAAAGCAGTAGGAAATTTCTTCTTGAAGCCAATGTTTTAAAACAAGAGAAAGTCGAAGCAGGTTTGCATTTTCCATCCCCGTTCATCGAAATCTCTTCCATATCAGACACTTTTTCCAGCCCACCATATTTGACAGGGACATGATCAGATCCCTTAGTTTTTACCTGGATTTGATTGCCCTAGACTCTTGATCGTGCTTGTTTAGGGAACCATTCATTTTTCCTGGACAATTTCCCTCAGATTGTCTCTGGCACGATCGTTTGGTAGGCTTGGCTTGACCCCTAAATATTGTGACCTTTGTATTATGATCGCAAGGTCAAGACCCTTGACCTCGTGATGCCTACTTAATTTATTTAACGCCTTGTATAAGAGTAGTTAAAAAGAGAATAAAAGGACAACCCAGGACGAAGCTCCTGCGTATACAAAGTCCAGGAAAGAGGTCTACTGTGTGTTTATGATATGTGGATGCACATGTTTTCTTAGTAAAAATATGAACTGCCAGATATACGGGAGTAGCTCGATGGTTCAAACCATTGACTTACAGCCCTTGTCATGGCTGGATCACATATTTGAATCATCCATAGCTGTTTGATCTAAACCTTCTCCCTAGTCATTGCTGATTGACAGACTGTTCTTTTGAACTTCTGAGTCTCCATTTAAATCCACTAATTTGAAGCACAAAATTTGTCAAATGGGTTCAATTTTAGTGCATGGCTCATGCATAGCACATAGACGTACAGCTTGAGTCACTAAACCCAAAGGACCCAACATGAACCAGATGTTGCTGATTACTGATTAATGTTATCAATTGGTTTATATGAACTATTAAACCCTCTGTAGCAGATTATCAAGACACGTGCATGCTTTAGACCATCAAATTAAAGATTAAAAAAAAAAAAAATTCCTAACCATCATCAGCACTGATAGCACTTAGTTTTGGTCTTAGCCTCACTTGAATCTCGAAGATATATCGATACATTCAAGGAACTATCTAATGTTTTCTTGTGTAGATGGATGGGAATCCAACCGTTCACCATCTTTAGTGCCTTCTAAACAGGCAGCACCCCAAAAATCTTCTTCATCTGAAGATCATAACCGTTAAAATTTGTTTAAATTTTGATTATTTGTTATTGCAATTTTCTTTTTTGAACCATCATTTTTCACCCAACATGTTCAATGAACTGATCTTTCGATATTCAATGGAAAAGATTTTGGAGCATGGGCTGCCAGAGATGTGCTCTGGTAATGTTTTGTTTGTGTCACGGATGCATGAACCCCACATGAACCTTTAGCTGCCTAAATGTATGTCGCCATGAACACATTCCTTGCAGCTAGAATAACTGAGCAGGCACAAGTACAAGTGTAGACCCACCCTTTAATCGGTCCAATCAAAGAGACAATCCCTCAGTGCTGCAGGTGGAATGATTGGAAAGCACAATCAAATCTGCTCATGAACGGTGAAACATTTTAAGTCTCATGTGAAATGCAAGTAACGTTGCATGCTATTGACTCTTCTGATTTGTTCTCTTTTTTTTAACTTTGCAAATGCAGAAGCTTCGTGCACCGAAGCAGTCCTTTATTTACAGTCATAAGTGAACAGGTGACGGGCTAAGACAGATGAAGGTTCTAGAAGTATCCAATCAATAAAAAATCAGTGAGGAAGAGTTGAGCTAGTAATTATCTGCTAGTTTAACGGAGTAGATGAGTCAACTCATGATCAAATGAGTCAAGAATAATTTAGGGACGGTAATTTTTGACAAGACACAAAGTTAGAGGGTTAAGGTTGAGGCTTATTATGTTTGTGTCAACCTGAATTTGATGCCATAATAAACAGGTCATGATTGTGTCAACCCGTTTAACTCAAAAATGACACAATTTAACCTATTTATTGAAACGGGCCGTGCTGTGTTGTGTAAAATCCCATGAACTATGTACCTATTTAACTTTAAATATATATAATTAAATATAAGATTTTGTTTATATTTACTCTTTTTATTACTAATTATTATTAAAAAATATTTATTAAATAAAATTTAGGTGATTTATGATAGCTAATCATGTCAAATTGGTTAATTGGGTTGTGTTGTGTCGATTGATCAATACAACACTTTCAAGTAAACGGGTTATGTGTGTGGTGTGGTGTTATTTGTTTAATAAACAGGTCATGTACGTATTGACCCATTTGACATAATTAATTAAACGGGTATGCAGAGTTTGAGAAAAAGGTAAACTATAAAGGTCACTAGTATGCAGTCTTATTTTTGCATTTTATAAGAGACTGTTTTTACACCTTTGCTTTATAAATTTAGACCCATGGGTTATGAGTTTTGGATGGAGTTCGACTACGGTGCATGGCATGGCTTATCTATTGAATGGTCTATAAGATAAACGGCTCTAGTAGTTAAAATGTGGGACCCACTTTCAGATCATATACAAACAAACTTGAGGAGTGCCATTATCAATCTGCAGCAAGCAAGTCTCGTATGTTAATCATTCCTCGATCCTGTATCTATGTTATTTATGACGTTGGCCAAGATTTCAAAGGATAATGCACCTTCAATTATCAGGCAGTCCCAGCAAATCCCGTCTGCAGCAAGTAAATCCATCCTTTTAATAATATTTTCCCATTTTCCTAAAAAAATTATCCCAAAAAAAAAAAAAAAGTTCTCTTTCTAGGCAAACGGGTTTTGAGGTCTGGCTCCGGTCCACAATGAGGCCCAAATTGGACGCCTGAAGCCGTCTCCGTCGTTCGTCGACGTCAAAGCCGGCTGAGACATGAGGGCAATTTAGGGAATTCAACTTCCTCGTCTTGTTGAAAGCACAAGGAGGATCCGAGGAAGCTTTGAGGAAGGCATGTAAAGTTGGGGGTGACATCAATTTTTGTCACCGAATAGAGAGACGAAAGTATTTCTAAATTTCATCCCAACCGTTGAGGAGGGAATAAAGTGTGGGACCGGAGACTTTAATTCTACATCAACTCAACCGAGCAGCAGGATCACAGCCAGCCCAGCTTTAGCCCTTTTCTCGGGCCCACCAACTTCCCACCAGAATCGTGAAGCCACGTGTCAGGTCCTTGATGCTGCAACGAAGCTGCTGCATGCATGCCCCGCACAACGTCTCTCCCGTTTCCAACAAGTCTTGTCAGTTTCCCGAACTACCCTTTAAGTTTACTCGATTCCATTGCTGGATTGCACCATTCAGATGATGAAACGTGGCATCGTGATGATAACGACGAATGTGTGTGCACAGGCCTTAAGTGTATCTCTACATCAAAAATAGGGTTAGGTTTAGTTGGACGGATTATCGGGCGGATAAAAGGCTGCAAAAAGGGTGGCTCCCTGCAGTGGGACCATGTCACGTGGTGCAGATCATGGCTTGTACTTCCTGAAGTTGTGGTGCACCAAATGGCTACGTTTTTGTACAGGTACGAGGTCCTTGTGATGGTCCAAAAGTTCCATTTTTAGTCTAATCTAACTGGAAAGATACTCCGGATGCCATGAAAGGTATAAACATTACCTCTCTCTCTCTTCACACTAGCATTTGACAAGAGGGTTACACTTTTGTACCTTTTTTGTACATGGACAAGGCCCGTGGTGGTACAAAAGTTATATGTTATATCTCATCTAAATAGTCACTTAATTCCATGCATGAAAGGTCTAAACATGCTAGATTTACGTCTCTCTCTCTCTCTCTCTCTCTCTGAACTTGAATAATCAGTTAAAAGACTACGGAGCTGCACTGAACATCTCTCTAACCAACCATTTCATCTGTCAGTCTGATCTCCAATAGACTGTCTTCTTCTTTCATTTGTAAACATGATTGAAAAGATATAGAAAATAAAAGGCAGCCCCAATGCACAAAGCTCCTGTGTAAAACCTGCTATCAAGAAGGGGTAGATTACAAGGATTTATAGTACGAAATTTTACTTTACATTTTTATAAGAAGCTATTTTCACACATTGAATCCATAACCTTAAAGTCACACGATGACAACTTTATCGAAAACCTGTAGAAGAAACTAGCAAATAAGTACAATCACCATATCAGCTACCAGAATGGCTCGATAGCGAAGGACATCATGGGTGGTCTTTGTAGAAGGCATTAAGATGGACAGCAACAGTAGAATGCGGCAAGGTCTAGCTTATTTTTTGGAAAGTTAGGTTAAGATATCCATCAAGCAACCCACCAGCAATGTACTTGTCTTTTGTACATGTGTACTCTTTTTTGGCTCTCAAAATTGAATTAGGCCATCTTACTATATAAGTTCAGTCACACCCTGTGCTAAATATCCTCACTAGCCCATTATTAAACATCACAGCTAGGCATGAAGGCAAAAAAGAAGAAGTGTGATTCTTTTGTAAGATCATCTGATGGCTATATACACAGACACCACAACTAGCTCTGAAGAGAAATATTCAATCTCATGTGTAGCAGTTGAAAATTCTCCTAATTATTCTTTACCTTAGACCTTTTACGATCATTAGTCTTAGTGATATAGTGATGCCTATAATTAGATAGATAAGATAATTTAGGACGACCCTGATCGGATGGTTAAGTTCATCTGTTCACTCTAAATTCAGTCTCATGCCAGATAAAGGAACCTAAGACACACCAGGGACTTAATCTAGATCAATCTAAAACACAAAAACCGTACGATGAGTACATAATTACCCCATGGATCAGTCACTCTTTGATTCCAAGGTTAACTTCCAATTAAACACCAATCTCTTTAGCCTAATCAAACCAACTCAAGGGCATTTTGGTAAACCAACCACAACCCTAGTGAAAACCTTGACCCCGGTCCTATCAATGTAATTTTCCACAAATACAAGTCCAATTACCTAACCCCCAGAACCTGTCATCAATGACGTACTGGTTGGCCTTCTCCTTCTCTCATTCCTATGAGCGCCTACACAAACGACGAGAAAATCGTACGATGAGTACATAATCGAACGAACTCAAGGGCATTTTGGTAAACCAACCACAACCCTAGTGAAAACCTTAACCCCGGTCCTATCAATGTAATTTTCCACAAATCCAAGCCCAATTACCTAACCGCCACAACCTGTCATCAATGACGTACAGGTTGGCCTTCTCCTTCTCTCATTCCTATGAGCGCCTACACAAACGACAAGAGAAAATCCGACGTGGAAATAAAATGTTGACAAATTGATAAGTTGCATCCGCTGCCCCCCCTATAAATTAACCCGAAATCTCACTGTCCCTCACATGGGCAGCGAGCAAATACGAAGAACACCAAAAACACGCCGGATTATCCACCGGGACCGGCTGATTCGGGCTCATTTCCGACATGGGTATGTGTCAATCCTGTGATACGTCGGCTTCGGTCGATACAGCGAAGGTGATTCTGCAAGATGGAAGGCTCCAGGAGTTCTCACATCCAATCAAAGTATCAGAACTGTTGCAGAGATATCCGGGTTGCTTCATCTGCAACTCGGACGATATGGAGTTTGATGATTTTGCTTCGGCCATTAATGGCGATGAACAGATTCAACTGGGTCAGTTGTATTTCTTGCTTCCGTTGAGCAGATTGAAATACCCGATTCAAGCAGAAGAAATGGCTGCGTTGGCGGTGAAGGCGAGTCGGGCTTTGAAATCCAATGGAGGAGATCGGTTTGGGGGATGTCATCGGAAAACTGCGGTGGTTCCGGCGGTGGCTTGCCGGAGGGAACGTGTATTCCGAACTGAAGTGGGTGGCGTGGTGGAGAAGAGGAGAGGGAGTAATGGCAGTGGTCGTAATTTTACGGCGATGTTGGGCGCAATACAGGAAGAGTAGTAAAAAAAGGTGGAAAATGAGGATTTTAGTTGTAAATAATAGATTTTTTGGGCTTCTGATCAATCAGATTATGGGCTCCTTGCCCTTAACATTGCATTTTTATTTTCTTTTCCATTTTCCATTTTCTGTGCAGGGAGGTGAACTGTGTAGCTTTTTGCACCTCTTGGGAATAGAATTACGACAATACCCCTGGAAATACTTAGAATAAGATCTAGAAGTCTCTCTCTATCCTTTTCATTTTTTATTGAGGAGACCGAAAGATACGACGAGAATGAGTTGGCAGAATTAAATGGGAGCTAAAAAATTTGAACTATTTTCACGTAAAATTATAAATGCTCACATTGTTCCAGACCTTTCTTACAACCAATCCATATTTCAGTAGATATGTAGCTTGTTGTGCCGCACCCTGATTCTTTATCAGAACACCCCATCCCTGAGACCGCCAGTTATCAGTTATTGAGAGCATTCACAGAGGAGAGGAGAACCATGTTAGTTCATCACCACCAGAATAAAGTATGAGGACCACCAGAACCATGTTAGTTCTAAAATTTTATCAGTATCACTAGCAGGACAGCATGACTTGGAAGGAAGTAATTATCTTAGTTTCAGTCGGATACCAAATTCACATTTCAGTAGGACCAGCAGCTTGCTTTGCCCAGTAATGGCTGGCTGCAGAGTCTCTAACCGGGTGTAATAGTATGAATTATTCCTCATACTTTATAGCAATAAATAATCTGTAACTTCTCCAAAAGCCATGCAATTCTCATCGACATCAGAAACAAAAACATGGGGTTTTTTTATTCATCATTGAACTAAAAACATTAGAATGGGAACTTTGCAGTCATATTCAAGGAACTAAAAGTTGGTTGGCAGTATTTTTAGTCTATCCATGAGGGTGGGGCATTTGGGGAGAAACAAAATAGTGGATAAGGCTTGAGCAGAGCCATTTTTCATAAAAAATGAAAAACAAAGAGAGAGAGTTTCTTTTCACCGCCTAGAAAGCAACAAAATGTGACTCTACTGAACTACAACTTTAAGAGTATATTGTCAGGTTGTCTGCAAGATAGGGGTAGTTTAGGAAATATTGTAGATAGGTGGAAACAATTTTCATGAATCTCAGTAACAAAGAAATGGGTTATTCATTCATTGACAGAGCAAAAAGATGTGAGTTCACTGAACTAAAGCCTGAAAGGGAGTCCTTTTGGGCATTTCGGGAAGAATGGTGGATAAGTGGAGCAATTTTTCATTAGTATCTACAATAGGAGAGTTTTGGCACACTGGTAAGTTACTGTAACGTGACCTTGAGGTCACGAATTCTTGCAAAAAATAATAGGATAAGACTGTACTATACACCCTTGTAATTTATTTGCCCTTCCCTGCAGCCTGCATAGGCGGGAGCTTCGGAGACTGAAATGGGTTCTTCACCACACTGCCGAAAGCATTAAATTTGTGATTCTACTGAACAACAGCATGGAAGGGAGACACCATATTGTAAGTAAATACACAGGGTTATTTTGGGAAAGAACGGGGGTGGTTTATGGTAGGGAGGAAACGAGGTGGCAGAAAGGGATGGAGGGAGGAAACACGGCAATTAAATAATGCACCAGCTGTAGCGCAGTCCCTCTCGCTCTCTTCAGAATCCAAAGAATCCTTGTTCTCCTCTCCCACGCTTTCCTGCCTGCTTTTCTCTCTCCCACTGCACATGGCTTTACGACATTGAATTTACAAGCCTTGTTTTAAAGAAGACAAAGTGAGAAAGATGAAACACGGGTGGCGAATTGATATTGGCACCCCAATTTTGCAGGCTTTTCATTGATTTCTGGTTTCTCTTTTACGGCAACAAATGCTCCTCTTGTCCATTCAAGCAGACGTCAAAAGCTAAAAATTCCCTGGCGAAGACAACGTTTTGGTGTCCAAGGGAATACTTGTCATGAGTTCTTATTTGGTATTTTCACGTGCATATGGGTGAAAAGGACATCCGGAGTTCATCAACTGCTGGCCGCTCATCTGCATAGGCCATCTTAGATTTGCCCATTCCATTTAAACCTCTTCCTTGGATCTCTGTAACGTAGTTGGGAATTGACAGCTCACAGAGTTCAGACATAAAACAGTACACAGAAGCTTAATCAATTGGAGGACTAAGAAACTTAAGATCATCTACTGCAGAAGATACTTAAGGTATCATATATCTAGTTAGAAGATGAGCGGTTGGGATTACAAGTACTAACACCATTTTAAGCGCTTTGCTTGTCATTGGGCTGTTATATATTCTTAAATGGTGTTATAACTAGGAAGCCGTGGTGCATGAAGCTCCGTGCAAAGTCCGGGAAAAGGACAGACCACAAGAGTCAATAGTAAGCGGCCTTACCTTGCATTTTGCAAGAGATTGTTTCCATGTCTTGAACCCCTCAAGGTCACACGATGACAATTCTACTCACATCAAGACTCTGAAAATATGAGGAGGTAAATGCAGAAAATGAGGCCCAATCTTTTCGATGATCATAACGTCGATAGTCCCGTGTATGAAAAAAGGTTTAGAGTCATCCAACGGTGAGGAAATATTATATCATGACTTATCCATCCCTGGCCTCCATTTGTACTTTTGCTCATGTGTATCCATCATATAACAGCTCATCTAAGAAGTGGTCCTAATACTTGGCTGTTTGTTCTGGTTTTAGTATTCCTTTGGGCAGTGAACTGCAATAATTCAGAGATAGGACCACAATTACAAAGGTCTCCAAATAGTTGAAAGTTTTTTGGGTAAGTCTTGACTTTTGGGCTTCATGTGTCACGATTTGAAAAGTCTTGACTTTGGGCTTCATGTTTCACAATTTGAGTGTCATTTATTTGTAAAGTGAGTTGTGAACTCGTTCTTGTGTTTTCAAAAAAATAATAATTGAAATTAATCTCGCATCCCAGCCATAGTTTTTCTTCTTTTTTTTCTTTTTTTCTTTTGTTCAGTATCATGACATTCTTAATGGAGAGGAATGAAGGAATAAGATTCATGTGGGTAACCCTAATTAGAATAAGATCTTGATGATGATGAAGTCTAGTATCATCACAATTGAGTCTCGAATTCAAGA
Source organism: Warburgia ugandensis (assembly GCA_035236585.1). Lineage (NCBI taxonomy): Eukaryota > Viridiplantae > Streptophyta > Magnoliopsida > Canellales > Canellaceae > Warburgia > Warburgia ugandensis. The sequence goes on along the minus strand of CP141132.1, from coordinate 2,648,171 downwards.
TACATTTTCTCCAATCTTTTCTTTTTATTATTGGTGGAAGTTCATAGTTTATCAGATGCTTATTATATGATAAATAAAAAATAAGAAAAAGAAGAACTTTTCTTTTATAAAATTGGCAAGATCTTTCTGAAGTGTCTTTTCTCCTGTTCAGTTCTATACTACATTAATTTAGATGTTCAACTTTATGTAAAGGCAAACTTTCCGCAGCCCATAGTTTACTTGAATTCATTTCAATGATTCAAATCATGCATCTGCTGATCCAGCTAGCAATCGGCCATATGCCAAAATTAAACTTTATCTCGCTATTTAATACTCCAATTTTATGACATTTAAAGGAACAGTTGGTGAAAAAAGAAGCAAAAAAAAGAAAACATATATATATATATATATATATATATATATATATTCATTACCAAGATACCTACAAATCGAGGGCTAAGATAATCCAAAGGGGCTGAAGAAAATGGTCTAAATCATTGAAAAGTGGTTCATACTTGTGCTTCTTCCCTCAGCAGTCTCCACAGAATATGTTTATACATTATATACCAACCCAATTCATTAGCTGCTACCTGGCTAGAGAGAGAGAGAAGCTAAAATCCAGTTCAGTTTAGTGAAACTCTAGATCAATTAAGTGTATTATCAGCTTTGTTTAGATCTGCAATGGAAAGTTTTTGTCTTTTTACCAATTTAGGAACATAATTTAAGCAAAATTTATGAACAGATTGACTTTTTTTTCAAAGAAATATACTGCAAAAAATACTTGGATATATAGAAAATGTTCTGAAACACGGCAAACTTTATCAAAATACTTGGAAGTGACCGAAAAACGCCAGACTGTAGTAAGAATTTGGCCGGAAAAGGGAAAGCCATTTTTCTTCCATTTTTCCTTCTGAAACTGAATATTTCGGATATTCCACCTGCAATGGAATAGCAGTGACGACTATGGTTGGAACAATCAAAAGCTTCATCGAAATAATCGTGGGTCTGCAAGACACCCACGAATGATTAAAGTCATTACGTAGGTGGAAGTTGTGCATTAAGGGGTCCTACCTAAAGGAGGTGGTCCAGATTGAGTTGCCAACACCTTTATGTCCAACTTGAGTCACTGTGGAGCAAACTATTGTTCCTTAGAAACAAACACACCACAATTGTCTTCACCATTAAGTTAGCAATTCTAGAACTTATTATATTGCCATGGCAGCTGCCATGCATTCGTTTCAATTATCCAAAGGACATACTAAAACTAGAAACAATCGCTCTTTGGTTTTTCAAATCTACAAAAGATAACAGTAATATATATATTTGTTGTTGGGACGCAATGAACGTGCAAATCACTGCAAATCTGGGGCAGTTGAGAGAAAGCCCAGGAACTATGAAGATTTGGCCCGAATGGTGTCCTGGGTAGGTCACAAGTTTGGTTTCCAGCCAGTAAAGGGACCCATAAGGGCAGATTTTCGGTATTTCTGCAGGGTTGCTATACTTGTGCATGGTGAGGATTGGAACAAGATCGAACCGATCTAGGTAATATCACAAATTCATGCCATCAAAGGCCATCATTTGGATCGATGTTAGGATCACGTAGAATGTGGTTTGTAGTGTGCCTACTTCCATGATAGTTCCTCACAGAACAATCTACAAACACCCCCCAGCACAAGTTTTGGATGATGCACAACCCAATTCATCTGATTGCTCCTATATCATACACAAATGGTGGGGATTTTGGCTGGATTCTAGCATCCTAAAAACCATAACTTGCGACGTGAATGTAGACTGTTGGTTACACGAACTGTCCAAGGATCTGTTTCCAATGCTAAAAAGTGCAATTTTTTAGATGCTAGAAATAATTGAAGAGAGTTATTTCGGGTCACCAACATTGGCATACAAAAGTAGAAATAGATAAATAACACATAAATTGAGGGCATTTAAACTCGTTTGCTGCGAGACAAGAAGGCAGTGATTGTTCTACAAACCCCTTTGTCCGTAAAGCATTAAACGATAACTCGACAGTGGTGAAGGTGGGATGCTGCTAGGTGCATTGCTAAGTCACTTACGAGCAGAAATTAGTAAATGGGCAGATCATCCGGGATCAATCCTATCCATGCGAAAGTTAGCAGTAAATCACTCTATTCCAATATTTTCCAAGTATGCATGCATCACAGAAGTTGAAACCTGCACCAACCTCTCTTGAGCTCAATGGCTTTTCATCCGTCGTAGCCTAGTCCTTGGAGGATTGGTATGCCTTGTAGAAGTTGACATGGTCCATGGTCAAAAAGTTACCTACAGACAATCTTGGATCAATAAACCATGATAAAAAAGCTAGAACCATCTAGTCTGAGCTGCTTTTGTCTTCTTACAACATTACTGTCATAGAGGTCGGGATCAAGTCAGACTTTAATGGACTGCTCATTGTTTGATTGGCAGAGAAAAGCTTAGAATAGCAGTTAAGTTTCAATACATTCAAGAGCCTTTATTGCAGAACCCATTGTCAATTCTATTTTTTATTTGGTCCAAGTAGCATTATGTATATGATCACAAAAGCTCATACCATTCCAATTATTGCCTCTCATGATAATTGCATCTAATTAAATATATATATATATATATATATATAGAGAGAGAGAGAGAGAGAGAGAGAGAGAGAGAGAGAGAGAGAGAGAGAGAGAGAGAGAGAGAGAGAGAGATTGTCAATCTTAGGCAGTAATTTAATTAAAGTGCCCCACAAAAGTAGGAGAGGATGCCTCTTGTATAGATATATCTATGGAGACCATGCATGCTCCCCACTGAATCATTTTTTAAATAAACAAAAAGACCATTGGTTAGGATTGCTTATCTTTTCTGTTTCTCTTTGATCGATTACAAGGAAAAGTTAATTGAAAGGTTGGTGGGATTCATATGAGATATATTATTAGCTTCATATGACAAATACCCATATTTTTCTTTAGAAAAATTCTAGTACATCAAAGTACATATGGGAACCTAGGATCTAACCATGAGTTTAATTGGCATTCCTCAAGATTCTTGTATGTGACTCTAATCCAGCAGCCTACATTAAATTGAAAACTGTCTAAAAGTCTGCAGAACTGAGAGTATGTATGAATAAGATCAAACTGATCTATGAGCCCTCGACTTGTATTACAATCCTATTCAAGTATGGTACTGGTGTTTCATCTCATTAAAGGGCAGTCCCAGTAGATAGTACACAGCCTTACCTTGCAATTTGCAAGAGGCTGTTTTCACGCTTTGAATCCGTGACCTCAAGGTCACATGACGACAACTCATCCCATAAGTTTGAAAAAAAAAGAAAAAAACTTTGATAGCAAAACTCGGTGTCTACAGATCATCTGATAGAGACAATTTTGTAACATGGCCCACCGATGTTGAGTTCAACAAACAAATACATTCATGCACCACATAAAAGCCAGATTTTGTAGCATCGAAAACCCTTACACATTTCATTGCTTTGCACCCACCATCCTTTTCACCGACGGGGAGAGTGGAACACAGTCTTGGTTTTGTAGAAAGTAGGTTTAAAGTCTCCCGAGAGCCTTAGTGGGCACTGTTTACTAACTGTACGAGGAGATTTTCTTTCTTCTAACAGTCTCTTAGTGGTTTTCATGGATCCATCATTTGTTCCGTAGTGGGCGATGTGTTTGGTTGATCTACCTGAGTTTAAACTACAATTTCCAGTGCAAACTTGGGGAATCTGTAAGTATGAATTGCCTGAATTGGACAAATTTTTGTTGATGGTTGAAAGTAATGGTTTGATCAAGTTAAAAAGTTCTTGATGTATTTCAAATTAAATGTAGATTTACTAAATTAATTACTTGTTAGTATGTAAGACACCAGTTAGAAGGGGAGCCTTGGCGCAATAGTAGAGATGTTATCGTGCAACCTTGAGGTCATGGGTTTTCAGCATGGAAACAGCTTCTTGCAAAATGCAAAATAAGACTGCATACTATTGATGCTCGTAGTCCATCCCTTTCCCAGACCCCACACATGTAGGAGCTTCATGCACCTGGCCTGCCCTTTCTATGCAAGACAACTGTCAAATGATTACAGTCATTTGTCAGATGGAAGTTGTTCATTAGTTGTTCCTACCTAAAGGAGGTGGTCCAGACTGAGTTGCCAACACCCGTAGGTCCAACTTGAGTCACTGCAGAGCAAATTATTGTTCCTTAGTAACTAAGAGAACACTGTTATCTTCGTCCTTAAGTTAGCAAGTTCAGAACTTATTCTATTTCCATGGCAGCTGCCATGCACTCGTTTCAACTATCGAAAGGACATACTAAAATTAGAAAGAATCCTGCTTTTGGAAAAGCTAACAGTAATAGATTTATTTTGTTTGTTACTGTTGGCGTATGAAATCCTTGGTGGTCATGGAATCAACGTGCAGATCGGGGCAGTTGAGAGAACCCCCAGGAACTATGAAGATTTCTCCCAAACAGTGTCCTGGGTAGGTCACGAGTTTGGTTTCCAGCCAGTAAACGGGACCCATGAAAGCAGATTTCAGGTAATCCTGCACGATGAAGATTGGAACAAGATCGATTCGATCAAGTAATATCACACTTTCATGCACCCGATCGAAGGCCGTGGCTTCGATCACGTAGGATGTGGTTACGTAGTGTGCCAAGTCCATGATAGATCCTCAAAACACCCTACAAACACCCCCGGCTCAACTTTTGGATGATCCATAAACAAGCTTCTGATAGATCATAAACAAATCATAGAGATTATTGGCTGGATTCTGGCATCCTAAAAACCATAACTCTGCACCGTGAATGTAGACCATTGTTTATACGAACTGTAACCATCTGTTTTCAATGATAAAAACACAAATTTTCAGATGCTACAATCATCTCCTCGTGCTTTTGAACTCCGACACATCCAAAGCTAACAAATTAGTGAATGGATAGGATCATCGGATAGATATACATACATACATACATACATACATACATACATACATACATATATATATATATATATATATATATATATATATATCAATATGATGATCCTATCCAATCACTAATTTGTATACACACACACACACACATAAAATTAGTGATTGGATAGGATCATCATATTGACATACATACATACATACATACATACATACATACATACATACATACATATATCGGGGCAATTTTGGTGCATGAAGCTCCTACCTATGCAAGGTTTGGGGAAAGGGCAAATTACAAGGGTTTATAGTAAGCAGTTTTATCTTACATTTTTGCAAGAAGCTATTTCCACACCTTAAACCAATGACATCAAGATCACGTGAATACAATTTTATTGTTGCACCAGGGCTCCCCTATATATATATATATATATATATATATATATATATATATATATATATATATATATATATATATCAAAATCCTTATAATTCATTTGGGTTTTGGCATAATTCTATTTGAAGCTATAAAATACTACCAACCATTAAGATTTCCATCTTACCAAAGAAAAGTTTGGAATGTCAGATAAATTTGTCAAAGCTCTATAAGCTCTACTACAGTACATTCAAGAGCCTTTATTAGAGAGCCTATTGTCAGTTCCTATTCTAATTTGGTCAAGTAGCATATATGTATAAGATCACAAAAGTTCATACCATCCAGTTATTGCCTCTTACGTTAAAAGGACAGCTTGTTGCATGAAGCTCTGGCGTATATAGGGTCCGAAAACGGTGTGGACTACAAAGAATCTATAGTACGCAATTTTATCTTGCATTTTAAAGAGTCTGATTCTAGAACTCAACTAAAACAAAAGGACCGTTGGTTAGGATTGCTTATCTTTATCATTTTTATTTCTTTTTGTGTTTGATTATGAAGAAATATTAATTGAAAGGTTGGTGGGAGGCATATGAGGTATGTTATAAGCTGTTATATGATAAGTGCCCACATTTTTCTTTGGAAAAATACTAGTACATATGGGACCCCAGGGTCTCACCATGAGTTTACTTCGCCCTCTCAAGATTTTTTTACGTCAACTGACTCTAATCCAGCAGCCTACATTCAATCGAAAACCGTCTAAAAATTTGCAGATCAAACCGATCGATCCTATCGAAGTATGGTATTGGTATTTGATCCCATAAATTTGAAAAAAGATAAAGCCTAGATAGCAAAACCGGGTGTCTACAGATCATCTGATCAGAGACAATTTTGCAGCATGGCCCACCAATTTTGGGATCAACAAACCAATACATGGATGCACCATATAAAAACCAGATTTTGTAGCATCTGAAATCTTTACACTTTGCTTTACACCCACCATCTCTTCAAGTTATGCCTTTAGTGGTGCCCAAGCTCGTACTTTCAGAAAGCTTTGTCATATGAAATACATTTCCGGGAACAAAACCTTCCCCTATTCCAATTGATGAATGGAATCGCTTTTTAGGTGATGTTTGGCATGAAATCATGCGGACAAAGACCCTCTCGTTGTTCTTGTTCCAATTTAGCACTTTCATGGAAGGTGATGAAATCTTTTCCATGGAAAAGTGATGGTATTTTCCCTAATAAATAAAGGGAGCTTTGCTTGGCTTTTTCTGTGTAAACTCTAATCTTCTCTCCATCACCTTCCGTCCATCCTTTTCACCGACGGGAAGAGTGGGCAGAGTCTTGGTTTTGTAGAAAGTGGCTTTAAAGTCTCCTGAGAGTCTTTGTGGTCACTGTTACTTACTGCGCAAGGAGAGTTGAAAAGGACTTTGAGATGTTGATTTTCTTTCTTCTAACAGTCTCTTTGTGGTTTTCATGGATGCTTCATTTGTTACTTAGAGGGCGATGTGTTTGGTTGATCTACCGGACTCAATCTGAGTTTAAACTACAATTTTCCGCATCATCTTTGTGGAATCTTAAAAAAAAAGGCAGTTCTGGTGCACGAAGTTTCCGCGTATGCAGGGTTCGGATAAGGAACGAACCACAAGAGTCAATAGTACGTATCTTTACTTTGCAGTTTGCGAAACGCTGTTTTTACCCCTTCAACCCGTAATGTCAAGATCACACGATGACAACTTGGGAAATCTGTAACTCTGAATAGACTGATCACCAAATTATGGTCCACCTGATGCTATCGATAGTGTGTCTATAGTGGTTAATGACCACAGTTGATGAGCTTATTCGGACCCAGCATGGACTATGGAGTTCAAGATAGTACATTAAAACAGATAGATGGTAGATGTTACTCCTCTTATGGCACTTTGTTAGGCACCGATAAGGAGTAAGGATCACGCCAAATTGAGGTTTGGGCTACTGTTCTATATTTGCCCATGGATTCATGATATTCGTCTTGTTTTGGTGATCTCAAAACTCAATTATTAGGTTACTAGCCCGATTCTCTAGAGGCCTCGCCCATAATTCTCCAATTCTTTGACTGATCCCAGCCTTTGGTTTGATGAGCTGTAATTACTGGTAAGATTGGGTGGCTCATGTCCTTCTAAAGTGAACTCCAAAAACGAAAGGTTGGGCTCATTCGATGGATGAGAGTCTTGGGCTTAGTCTATCCATTGCAGATCCTCAAACTTATGGTGCCGTTGGACCGTAAAGGAGCCCGAGCGATGCTTAGAATGCCTTGCCCATAAAACGGAAGTAGTTGATAATTGAAGATCCTTACCTTGTTTTAGGGATAGACCAATGGCCTTGTTAATATAATGATAAGGCAATAAGAGCCTATACCTAATACTCCCACGTCCTTTTCTTCACGCAATAAAAGGAATTTTAGAGCAATGATAGAGTTGTCATTGTGTGACTTTAAATAGAGGCCGTTTGAGTGCTGCTCCGATAAAAAGTCTTAGCTCTTTGTTTCTCAATTACCTGAGACCTTTGTTGTGTCTCCTAGGAACCACTTGTTTTTTGGAACCTTCGATTACATGATCAAAATTGTTCATGTGATTGCTCCAACTTCAGATTATCTAATTACACTAAGGACTCACAAATGTATGTGATGCAAGACGGACTACTGCGAGTCCGTGACATGTGCCGCGTTCTCCCGAGTATCTTATTTCCATAAAGCAGTACGCGGTGAAAAGATGACACATGGATGCAAGATCACGTAATTTTCATGTGTTATTGGTAGCCGGTGGATCACTTTTTCCGCTTAAATGTGGGAGTTCTTGAGCCTAGAAAAAGAGCAGGAGAGAATGGGTAATTGGGAAACCGGCGGATTCTCCTTCATATGCCTGCAATTACACCACACCAAGAAAGGGAATGCTTGAGAACTTGGTGGGAAATGTCAAGGCAAGAGGTACAGGGGCAGTTCGGGAAACACCTGGTCCCCTTCTTCTGACCAGAATTTCGTCGGTTTTAAGGAGAAAGTTTCCCTTTTGCTTTCCTGTTTCTCTGTACTTTTCGTAGCTTTTCCATCATGCAAGCAGGTGAAGGCACGTAATGGCAGGTGCGGGACTCTTTCCTCAGTCGCTTTTTGGTCAAGGATGAAATATTTGCCGTTGAACAACAGTTGCGTTTCCATTGCCTTTTTACGTGATCTTCCAACTATTGATCTTTGTTAGACTTAATCTGCCTTTGGCATGAGATTAGGATCGTCTGTGGCAGCTGCTGTGGCAAATCAAATCTAGAAGTTGAACCACGGATACCCGAAAACATAAGGTGAGGGTCATCCGGTAGGGTCTTAGGCCATTAGAGAGGTCTTGCATTTTGCAAGAGCATAATTTCAAGGTCACATGACGGCAACTCTACCGTTGCACTAAGACTCCCCTTCTATAATCGGAGATAGATGAACAACTTAAATAACTATCATGCAACCGATTCACAGAGACAATATTTACTTAGGTTCAGCTATATGGCTTCGTATGTGGCAAATCCGATCAAAATGATCTTCCAATGAATAGTTTGAAGAATATGGAAGAAATTACATGCCAGAAATACGCTTATTTTTGCTCCACCTGTCACAAAAGGGCCTTCAAGCTTATACTTAAACCCACCCTCTAATAAAAAGGCAGTTCCTGTGCACAAAGCTTCCGTGTATGCGGGATCCAGAGAAGGAGCGGATTACAAGGGTTTATAATACATGGTCTTACTTTACATTTTTGCAAGAGGTTATTTCCACGCCTTAAACCCGTAATCTCAAGGTCACACGATGACAACTTTACCATTACACCAAAACTCCCCTTCCTATATGGTCTTATAGTCCATAGTGCATCCTACAGGAATTGTTTCCTTGAGTTGACGGAATCCTAGACCATTCTAACCAGATTTGATGGGTCAAGGGGACAGAATAATCTGATGAAAGTCTGGTCTGAGATATGTTGGATTTAAGATAATTTGCCGATCATATTATCATACGGAATCGTGTCAATTCAGCACAAATGTCCCCGAAAATAGTAGTTAAAAAGTGCACAACAAGTCCCATCTTTTAGCAGTTTTGCCAAGGGAAATGAATTCTATGGTCCCCATTTCTCATTATGGTGCAGCTCAACTTGCTAAAAGCTTTTTTATTAGACGTTCAGTTGAGAGAAGTAGAGAGGTTGTAGGGTAATCGTCCGATTAGATTCGAGCAATATCTGAGGGATAAAATTGGAGGATAATCGTCTGATTAGATCTCAGTAATACGATAACAAGTAGAATCAGATTTTGATGATCAAAACATTCATCTAATAAATTTTGTACTATATAATGCAGCCCCACATAAGTCCCATTCATTAAGTGCATGATCTAACCTTCTGATTCAGGAGCTTTCACAGCTTATGACAATTTCATCACCTATCTAATACAGGTCCCACAAGGTAAATGGTTAATGGTTTGGAGAAGTCACGGCAAAAATCAAGATTACTGTCCATTTCACGACTCAAAAAAGCGTGATTTAGGATCATCAAACGGGTGAGATTTTAGGAACCTAGTGCATCTAGCATCAGATCTAAAAGATGAACCGTTTAGATCACCCGAAGTTTGACCCTTCAGTTTGTACTTGTTGCCATCGGACGACTATCAAACGACTCCTCAATTGCCCGGACCAAGGAGTGCAAATATCATTTCGTACTCATATCTAAAAAGCTGCCCGCATTTCCAATCTATCCATTTAAAAAAACGCGTTTGCCAAATAACATTTTCCGCAGTATTGACTTGACGCATTCGTCTCTCCGTTTAAAGCCGAGACCCAATGCCCATTCCTTCGCATTCCCAACACAAACCGCCCCCCCCCCCCTCTCTCTCTCTCTCTCTCTGGAGCTCTGTCTATAATGGGTATCTGCACATCTTCTCCAATGCCTAGCCGGAAACTTATAACCAGGCCGACGACGGTCAAGGTGATCCATGTCGACGGAAGACTGCAGGAATTCCAACAGCCAATCAAAGCAGGAGACGTCATCTCCCAGAACCCAAAATGCTTCCTCTGCAGCTCGGAATCCATGTTTCTGGACGCACAAATCCCTCCCTTGAAGTCCGACGAAGATCTCCAGCTCAACCAAATTTACTTTCTCATGCCACTTGCCGATTCTAGAAATGCCCTCTCTCTCCCCGAACTGTGCGCCTTGGCAGTTAAAGCAAGCCGGGCCCTCGGCAAACACAGTCATCTCCACACTCCCTCGTTTCCCGGCAGAACTGGGTTCAAGTTTCCTGCAGGTTCCAGGCGACGGTGTCAGTCTCCGGCTGATATTCCTGCCGGCCGAGGCAATCGGGGAGTTCGGTCGTGAAGATAGTGGGAAACAGTCTTATTGCTATCGTGCGCCGCAGAGCCAAGAGTGCTTAACTTACGCAAGTCAGATTTTCCTCCTTTTCTGTTACAGAAGCGCTGCGCATGCGAGGCGAGCGCATCTCGCTTGGGGGAGTTAACCAACCTGGACAGTTGTTACTATCCTGTGCCGCTGAGCGGAGAGGCTTAACCTACGCACTTTGGATTGTCCTCCCAGTTTTCATGGGACAGGTTATGGAAGTATAATCTCGAAGTGTTAATCTGCGCAGCATACACTGCCTCTATAATTTACCGTCTTACCGTTTTTTAAATTGATTACTGAGGTCTGATATGTCAAGAAATTGTAAAAATTTATGGAATTTGAGAAATCAATGACTGAGTTTGGTGATTTTGTAATTTTGGAAGGAATTATTTAAATTAATTTTCTAAAATGCCTAGAAAAGTATGATTTTTCTGATCTGGTAAGGCGGGTGGATTTTTCTATTTCTCCGGCGTCTGTTTTGATGGCTGAGATTTGTTTTATTAGCTGTCTTTGCTAAGATCGAGATTCTGATGTTTCTCTTGGGGCAATGTTTTAATCTGAAGGAGGTAATGGGGTGCAATTCTTTAATCATTTTGTATTAAATTATATGAAATATACCCCCTCATTTTTCATGTGGCACCCATCTCTCAATATTTATAGTCTTTGGATTGGATATTGATGGGCTAGTGTAGATCCCAAGGCCCATGAACAGCCAATCAGAAGGGTGTACTAAGGCAAGGAGTGCCGTTATGAAAAAAGGGGGCAGGTATAATTTCCCTAAATTAGTAAGAACATACCAACAACGTGGCCTACTAATTGGATAAGACAGTCATGTTGCAAAAATAACTTCTAACATGCCGGCCCACATTGGAAATCCAGACCGTCGAATTTGTCGAGCATAAAGGCTGACCTACATGGCTTCCGGGATCAAGGGTCCAGGATAATTCGATCAAGTATAATCAGCGGCAGTTGGATGGGCTTGTGGCAACCTATCAGATTTAGGGATCAACTTTGGACGGCATAGCAGATTGGGGCCTTTAATTACTGAGCGCGAGTTATTTGAGATGATAGGACCCACAACTTTCATTGGAAAATGTTGGCCGTAGATCCTTTTTGGAACTGTGTCCAACAGATGGTCCTGTGGAATTGAAGTCAATCTACGCACCCTAAACTAACTATTCAAGTTAGGGTCCACCAGCAATTGAAATTTCTCCATTGAGATCTGATTCGTCAACACAATGTAAAAGATATTTATTTGTCAAGTTAGTGACTTGTTCAAATCAAGATGTACGAAGGGGCAGGCAGTTGTTTGAAAGCAATAATTATGAGAAATATTTCAAATGATGGTTATCATCTCGATTTTGATTAATTAAATATTGAAATTAAGAACTCCATTGCTACAAGTTCACATTTGCGGCCCACAAATGGATGGTCATGATTCATGATTAGATGACTCTACCTTGATAAAGATGTTACTCAGTTAGGTAATATGAATGTGAAATGGCTTCTCTGGGCCAGCAACATTTTTCATGTGCATATAGTCATCATGCCTACGAGCAATTTGAGTAAATTTTATTTGGGGAGTAGGGGCAGCTTGATGTCATGGGGTTGCACTTTCACTTTTGCTAAACCAGTGCGGTACTTGTTCATAACTCTTTTTCCCGAGCACAAGTCAGCCTTTAACCCCAAACTCTCACTTGCTAGGGCTACACTCACTCACCCACTCAAGCAATGAGAGGAACTTAAGAGAACTCAAAAAGGAACTCTCCTAATGTATTAACCTTGGTTGAACTTTGAGCTGATTACAAGTGAGGAGCTTACACCTATTTATACTTGCTCTCCCCTATTCACCTCCTCAATGGATGGTCCGGATTATTACAAATGTCTACAATCCAACAGTTATGGACTCCTCTAGAACTCTCTCTAGAGAACTCTACATAACTCTACACAATTTTACTCAATTCTCTAACCCTCTACCTTTCTACATATTTAAAGAGACTTCTAGAAACTGGGCCTTCTAGATTTAGGCCAAGTTCCATGGACCTTCATAAGTAGGCTTGAGTCCCTAAGGTCAGGTCCATGTCCCAAGTGAGCCTTCTTTAGAGGCTGCAAGACTTGGTCACGGGCCTTGCAGTGCAAGTCCGTGACATTGAGTTGGCTTAGGTTTGCTTGACATGGACCATCTCAACTACAGATGGAATTGGTGTATATTTAAGACATACTTGGTGTGAGTTACCATTTCAAAAAAAAAAAAAAAAAAAAAAAGGAATTAAATTCTATGGTGAGATGAACTTTTGTTATAGAAGTTGAAAATTAGAGCCACTAATTTTTTTTTCTTTTTTGAAAAAAAAAATTAAGTGATTAAGATCATCCCAATGTGATGTTTCATAGGTCACTTATTTCAAAGATGCCAAACAAGATTAATAGTTTAAATCTTTAAAAAAACAGTCAGCATTCACGGTTTATATCATTTTTCAAAATTATCTTTAACATGACATTAGCGAATGCATCCATTCTGATCACAAATTTAAAGAATCAAATTGATTCTATCCGTTTTAATATGCAGTTTATTAAATCCTTATCAACAAATTTTAAATGGACATGCTCACAAATATCATTTTTAATCCATGAATAGGGTTTAAGATGAAGGGGAGCCTTACCACAATGGTAAAGTTGTTGTCGTGTAACTTTGAGGTCACATATTTAAGGCGTGAAATAGCCTCTTGTAAAAATGTAAGGTAAGGCTGCATACTGTAGGCCCTTGTTGTCCGCCTCTTTCCAGAACCCCGCATAGGTGAGAGCTTTGTGCACCGGGGCTGCCCTTTTTTTAATAGGTGAGAGCTAATCCAAACAGTTGTGAATATAAAGATAATTAGCTTTGGATCCAAGGTGTACATTAGAACCCTTAGGTTAAACTAGCCATCAAGTCAGCCACAAAAGAACGATATTGACCAAGGCCTCAGAACCCAAGTTGTGTGTGTGTGTGTGTGTGTGTGTGTGTGTGTGTGTGTGTGTGTGTGTGAGAGAGAGAGAGAGAGAGAGAGAGAGAGAGAGAGAGAGAGAGAGAGAGAGAGAGTGAACCTAAAACTAAGGTACATGCCAAATTGAAGAGGTAGGTAGGCTTCGGCCAGGCTCTCCCCACCAACCTTTAGCCAAATATCTGGTGGAAATTAAAGCACAGACTCTGCTTCAGTGTTCCTCGCCCCACAATTGCACCCACTTCTACTAGTTTGGAATCAAACTTAATTCTGATGGGATCTGTAGAGGTAAATCCAGTACAACTTTGCACTTTTGGAAGCCTTTGGTCATCGGAAACTTACTCGAAATTGTTTTCTCAGTTCTTGGGGCATACAAAAATCTAAGGAATCCATTAGAAGGAGATTCAATTCTTGCAGTTCATGGCATCAACAGATCTTCATCACCTGATGGCAATTGAAAGCAGTGACTGAAGATTGTGGACTTCTCCTCCTCTAACAGGTAAGCTTATCGGCTCACAACCCTTTTTCCCTCAACTTCTGCGCATTCTTTTTATTCTATCAAAAAGATTACAAAGAAAAAGATGAAGACTGACTCTTCTCGTCATGCATTCTCCTTGAATTCATAAGCATAGAAAGAAGTTGGAAGTATGATCCCATGTTGTCCTACTCCTTGATAAGTTCTCAAGGTCAAACTTGCTTGGAATTGAAACACTTACCCTTCAATTAACTACTAAATTCTCAATAAAACACATCATGTGGGCACATTTTCTCATGGCTCTCTTCCAGCTTAAAAATCAATCTGAAAAGTATTATAAAACAACAAGCCCACATGCACCCATCAATGCTAATCAAGCCATACTTTCATTGCTTCAAACACCTTCTAATGACAGATCTCGCCTTTTCTGATGCTTTGCGTAGCTAAGTTATCATCCTTGATTGCCAAATTACCAAAATCACTCTGACCCTTAACGAATTCACGATGGAAGGTCTTACCTTAAGCAGCCATTTGATAGCATGGATAAAGGCAGCCCCCGAGCATGAAGCTCCTGCGTATGCAGGGTCCAGGGAAGGGGCGGACAACAAGGGTCAATAGTATGCAGTCTTACCTTGCATTTTGCAAGAGACTGTTTCCACGTCTTGAACCCTTGACCTCAAAGTCACACGACGAGAACTCTACCATTGCACGAAGGCTTCCCTTCAAATTCAAACATGTTTTTCTTTGCATTTAAGGGAATTAGAAGTGCATCATCAAAAAAATAATTAAAGGTGATTGCCTTGATATAGGATGTGATTTTTGGTAATTTCTTCTTTATGCTGTACGTGGTCAATCTACATTTGTTGTGCACTTAAAAAAGACTGTTGCCTGCTAAGGCATTATAGTAAATACAAAATAAATTTAGACGTAATTTAGTAATTGAAAATGTCCCACCAGCTTAGAATCTCAAAGTTGTCTCGCATCATGACTATAAATAAGACCCGGCTCACCCTTACTACAGCACAGACACACAAGATGGCCCTCCTCATGCAGGTCTTCCTAGCTTGGTCAGCCACTGCTATGTTCATGGGCTCGGCCAACGGCTCACGGCATCGCCTCCTAGACCAAACTGCGGCTCCTACTCATAGCACCAATGCCACACAAGAGTTCCTTACACATCACAATGTAGCAAGAGCTGCCGTCGGTGTGGCACCACTCAAGTGGAGCCAAAAGCTAGCCTCTGCTGCCAGTCGGACGACAAGGTACCAGAGAGAGAAGCAAAACTGCAATTTCGCCAATGTGTCTTCGAGCGAATTTGGTGCAAACCAATGCTGGGGAAGTGGATTGGTGACACCGAGCCAAGCAGTGGAGTTATGGACCAGCAAGAAGAAGTACTACAACCATGCTAACAACTCTTGTGAGGCACAGCATGACTGTGGTGTGTATCTTCAGGTTGTATGGAGGAAGTCATTGGAGGTAGGATGTGCACAGTCTAGGTGTGGTAAGAATGGTGCTTCTCTTACTATATGCTTCTATGATCCCCCTGGCAATGGACCGTATCAGCAATCTATACTTAACAATGATCTTTCATTATCCTAATCGACATTGTTTAGATGATTTCTGGCCATCTGATGGATTTCTATCAGTTGATCATAACTGTAACTTTGGAGTGCCAAAGACCATTCTACAATTGTTTGTAGTTTTAATGAAGGATTTGGACAAGCTAAATGTCTGTTCATTGATTTCTTGTGACTCTGCAAATAACTTGGAAGTTCCAGATCACTTTGTGCCGACGTACGGACCATATCAGCAATCTATACTTAACAATGATCTTTCATTATCCTAATCGACATTGTTTAGATGATTTCTGGCCATCTGATGGATTTCTATCAGTTGATCATAACTGTAACTTTGGAGTGCCAAAGACCATTCTACAATTGTAAGTCTCACATCGGATGCCATTAATCAAAAGGGCCTTTCCGAGTTCTCCCTTTAGAGTTTAATCACTGCAAATTGAGGCGGTAAATGGATTATCAAGACCATGACCTTGGCGTGGTTTTCTGGGGGCATATGTAAAACTCGCTCATTAAAGCACAAACTGTCACTCTCCTTAGCTGAAAGCTCACCAAGATTTCGAACTGATGTATGAAAGACTGGAAGCTGAAGGGGAGCCTTGGCGCAATGGTAGAGTTGTCATTGTGTGACCTTGAGGTCACGGGTTTAAGTCGTGAAAACTGCCTCTTGCAAAATGCAAGGTAAAACTGTGCACTATTGAGCCTTGTGGTCCGTCCCTTCCCCGACACTGCACACGGGAACTTCAGGCACAGGGGCTGCCCTTTTTATATGAAAGACTGGAAGCTCTTTCAGGTAAGGCACTTTACAGGATTGGAAGCACTTCTCCTGTTCTATACTTTTGTTGAATGTATGTGCAAAATCCTTAGGTTTAACAACGGTGGTATTGACTTCATCATGTACCTTCCCAGTTGACTGAATGTAGACTGCTGGAAATTGCACCGATATGTATAATTTACCATTGCAGATAAAAATCCTAGTGGAACCAGGTTACCATTTGTCCAAGCCATTCTTCTTTGATTCTCCACCATAGATAGGCCACCCGAAGATTTCATCCGTTGTATTATCCTAGCTTTTACTACACTGAGAAACTAGTTTTGGCTTATCTGATGCATTAGATTTATGGGCGTGGCCTATCTTGACTTGAGTGTCATACAGGAACTCCTCTTAGTTGGCAACTATCTATTAGCAGGCTACTGTTAGATGGACTTACATTTGGGTAGCTTCTAAATGGCAAGACAGGAGGTTTATCGCATTGGCTACTCTGTGATGGATATGAATTTGCTAGGCAAAGCATGAGGGCTAGAAGTCCAAGTAGAATCCACTTAGTCAATTGATTAAACCATGTTTTGCTTAACCTTGCTACTGATTTATCACAATGAAAATTCTACCCAATCAGAAGATTCTTAACCTTTGATTTGGGTTGCATTATGTAGTTGTTATTTACATAATGATATTGTTATTTGATCATGTTAAAATTACAATTGCAGTACACTTTGGGCAAAGCCCACACACCAATCATGTTGTATGTTGAGGTCCCATTGGGCAAAGAATCTCAATAGCGTGGGTCTGATCCCACTTGCGTTCATTGCTCAGTCTGTCCACTTATGGCATAAGCTGTAACGTATCTGCAAACAATTTCTTGTATTTCACGTCAACTACTGTACATCGATTTTGGTCCTACAGAAACTGCAAACCAAGAATAAGTCCTAAATAAATGAACCAAAGCCGAGTTCTTTGCACAACAAAAACATGATGTGGTGATGGTTTACTGCTTTACTGAGCTTATTTAATCTGAGGAAGGTTGTCAATAAGGATCTCACGCAGGCCAGGGCTTCATCTCTTTCTTCATAGCTGCTACCAGCTGATCATAGGCTTCTGCCCATGCATTCTTCATCTTCGGCGACCACATCTTCGGAACCGGTTCCTTGATAATCTCCAGAGGTATCAAAGCCCCATATAGAAACTGAGGTGGATAACAGAATGTATATAGCTTACAATCTTATTCATTCCTTTAAACAATGGCAGTTTCATGTGACCATTGAAATACCTCGAAATGTTCGTCAGCCACACTCTATTTAAAGTGCACAACGCCAAGGTCCTTGAGATTAGACTCTCTCACAGTAACCTTGCCGGCCTTCCGTAGTTGGATGGCTGATTCACACATCTGCAATTTGAACAGAAAATAAAGGATCAAAATGATATAGAGGGACAAAATAGCAAGAATGCAATGCACAAGGAATATATGATCCTCTTAAGGAGCACACTGAATCATTGTGGTACAGCCAGCTAGAGAAGGCACCTGCAATGCCACATTTTGGTGATTCAAAATGGTCATCTTTTGGGACCTGTGTCACATATCTCACAATCTCTTCTACGGAGTGATCATAAAAATTGTTTCTTCGAGCTGTAGAATCAACGGTAAATTAATTCACTGTACAATATGGTTGGCCTCCTTTAAAATAGACCACAAGAGAGAGAGACAGAGGAGAGAGGGGGGCTCACCATTAGAAAAACAGAGAGGGCATGAGGTTTGAGCCTAGGATTCTCTTCAACTGGAACATCATAGCCTCGAAGGAACAGAGAGCCTTGCGCAATCTCAAATATCCTACAATTCAATTTAGTTTAATTGAATACAGTTCAACTAACCACTTGTCAAGACCATGGGAGCTTCTACTGAAATATGAAAATCTCAAGATAGAAGCTCAATCTGAATTCACAAGATTCAACCAGAGCTGCATTACCAGAAGCCACCCCTGAATTTAGACACTTTAACCTCAAATTAGTTCTCTCTGATGTATGTGCTTTTACCATGTTACACACAAACAAAAGTGCCATAGGAAAAAGGCCACTCTTGGGGATTATGATACCAGAACAGTAGAAAGGGTTATAAATTTCCTCCTAAAATTGTTCATATGAGACGAGGATTTCTATCATATTTGTATCTTTTGTAAACTAATTGGTGACCAACTTTGAGGTCTACGGATTAACTTTGACAAAGAAGATCCCAACGACAGAGAGAGAATTAATATACAATTTCAGCTGCACTTGTACCACCCAAGCAAAAACTATGCAGTTTTGCTGCAAAAAAAATGTGATCATAGAAAAGAACACTGAAAGCTCAGTAGAGTATAATCTAATCTCGGATGAAGCTAACCTCAAGGAAAACTTCGAGCTCAAATTCCCAGTATCCGTCTTCATTGCATTCCAAGATTACACAATAAGAGCTTCTTGCTCTTCACTGAAAGCTCCGATTTTCAGTCCGCCAGTTCTCCTCTCAACACCCTGATGTGATCAACTACAACTCAGTTACACACCCATTAATATTACTGAGCAAATTAATCAAAGTTCGAAAATGAAACGAAAATCATTGGAAGGAAGCTGATCACTTACTTTTAATTGATCTTCGGCCTCTACTAACAAGGATGTCATTTAAGGATCTTTTAGCATCCACACTCCAAAAAGAAAGCCTTTGTGCAATGGTAAAATTGTCGTCGGGTAACATTGAGGTCACAAGTTTAAGGTGTGAAAACAGCCTCTTATAATACAAGGTAAAACCACGTACTAGGACCCATTATGGTCCACCACTTCCCATAAGATCTAAAGGAGGTACAAGATACATACTCTTGCAGAGGATAGCAGATAGGCGTGGTGCTGGAACTTACAGATCCATAGCTCTCGCGTGTTTAATTGTTGACGAACTGTGACTGATGAAGAACCATTTTGAGGGGTGGCGTTATATAGAACATTTGGTGCTGGTAAGAATCCGAACGGTGGAGAATCGTAGAAGAACACGCAAATGAAATGACCCTTTGAGGTTGTGGGTAGTCATTTTCATTCATTTCGATGCCAAGTTTAGTAATTTGGCTGCTAATGTTATCCTGACCAAACCCATTGGCCACTGGGTAACCGGCTGGGCTGCTGATCAACTTTGCCTGAAGCCATGGGCTGAAAGATTTGGACTTACTTTCTAGACCTTTTATATTGTGGCTGGGCAAGTGAATCAGTCTACGGATTTGCTCTAAGAATTACATATGGAGTCCAGGAGTTGATCCAAAACTTTGTCTTTAAGGTTCGCTGTAGCTGATGACACACTTGGTACGTCTGTTCTGGACTCAAAAGAAGGAATTTTGTAAAGATTGGCAAAAGACTAATTCTATCTCAGCCCACGAAGGGTTATGATGGTCCAGGGAGAGGAATTTCGGTGTATCTTCGTGACGACCCTAAATTTTCTTACAACTAAAAAGGAGAGTTGAGTACAAAAATTGGATTTTTGCTTTTGAATTTGACTTTAAAATTTTAAATTTTAGAATATATAAGATGAGAGCTTTTTAAATATATTAATTTTGCGTGAAACAGAGTTTAGAGGCACAAGAATTAAAAATTTTACTAAGCTATAGAGGTCAAATTGATAATGGCATCTTCTTAATGGATGAGTCTAATGCGACGGCAAATCAGGGAGCTCAATGCGTGAAGCTCTACCCTTGGCTGTCTGTCACGTAAGGAAGGAGTCAGGGAAGCCACCGCCTCCCTCTTTTCTGATTTTTCCTCTCCGATCTCTCTTTCCCCGCTCTCCTCTCGTTGAAAACCCCTCTCCAGACGTCTCTTTTTCCCTCACTGGCAACGCTGTATTTTTTCCCCCACCGGTACAGGTAAGAACGCCACCACGCCCGGCAACCTCCCTTGCTTTTCTCTCTTCTCTCTCTCACTCTATTTCTCCCTTTACCGTTCCTCTTCTTGCCGGCAACAACGGAAAAACCAGTTGGGGTTTCCGTCGGTTTTTCCTTGTTTTCCGGCAGCAAGAGTTAACGGAATCACTCCAAATTTCATTGGAGTGAAGGGGAGGACAAGACCTACAAGACCCAGATTTCAATTTGTGGAAAAAATGGAGTTTTTGACACTGTTACAGTTGTTGGCGACGACCCTTTTCCGGTCGTCTTCTCCAGCGACGGCGTCTGGATTCCGGCGTCGGTGACCGTTTTCCGACGAGCAAAATTTGGAGAAAATTATATGGATGGAATCCTAATTGAGTGAATTTTGCATCCGTGTTAACGAAAGTTCAATCAGAGGTCATCTGACCATTGAATTTTTAATCTAAATACTATGTATGAGCAGTATTAGATCTACAAATCTAACTATTGAAAACACGATCAGATAGTAAATCTATGAATCTAATGATGTGAATTACATGCGGAGGACAATATGGATTGACAACAATGAATGAAAAGCCTATTAAATATTAATTAGACCTTTACTTTATAGATCTGATCATTCCAGTGCTTAGATCTGGGTAATTTAAGGCTGGAACATTAGATATGATTGATTGATATGTGAAATTAAATTTTTCACCACTCTAAGATATCTAATATAAAGTTGAACGATAGATCAAGGACAATCTGACTATTCAAATTAGAGTATTAATATATAAATTCACGATGAAGAGACTAAATTATGATATTTATGTCATATTTCTTAGATTGATTCATAGTTGATGATAAAAGCCTAGATCCTCATTTTCTGACTTGTCGAGCTACATCCAAATTGACTTGTAATCAATTCTAGTGAATTTGAATCATCAAGTTAAGGTATTGCTAAGTTTTCATATTTATTTCACTTATGCACTATTTTGTTAAGTACATGTAATTACTACATATAATTGTAGTGGATGATTATCCTTGATATTCAAAAACAGCATTCTTATGACTTGAATTATGTGAAAATCTTTTGAATTATCTATGGATGAGATTATCAAGATAAATATGAAATTATGATTATCAGGTAATACGTACCGTATGTGTTAAATGTGCATTATCCTATAAACAGGAGAAACTCTATCGAATTTTTATTAAAAATATAAGAAATTTATTATTATTTTAGAAAACATAAAATGCTCATTACGGGTAATTGTCCTAACTAAATCTCATGCATCATTTATATTTGACATCCATTGGCATTTAAATGGAAAATATGTATTTGAAAAACCATGTTCATGATCTAATTATGTGATCAATGACTAATATGTCAATGAAGGTACAATGTTACCTAAACTTTCATGCATTGATTTGCCAAGGATTTGTTTTAAATAGAAGCTTTTGCCTGGTGAAAATTATAATAGGAGGGTTATAGGGATGGCTACTGACCTTTCAATAGTTAATTTTTTGACACCAAGCCTAAGTGGCTAGATTTCAAGTGTAGCATCATGGAAAGGCTGCACTGCACTATCCGTTTTCCTCTCATGTAAGACGATGATAAGTCTCACGCAGTTGGTGTCAATGTTTGAGCATGAGGTATTCCACTATTGGGCAGTTGCCACAACATAGTGGTCCATATGTTCTTTTACTATAGTTACCCACGATTAGGCAATTGCGGTAGTATTGCGATGTCCCATTATAGGGCAGTTGACGGAGGTTGATTTTTGGCAACATATGTGTGATAGGGTTATAAATACCCTGGTTACTAAGCATGACGATGTCTTGTATGATTTGAGATTTGATAAATTCATATTTACATATTGAGAACTAATATGTTTGACATAAATTAACGAGGACTTTCCTATATGTTGGTTAAATGGAAATTTGTGTAATTAACTACTTCATCATCGATTTTGAAAAGCATGCAAATGTTATATTACTAATAAGCCTAAAAACAATACCAAAGGATGTTTTACTATGTGCATGGAAGCAAGTTTGCATTGATTTATATTTATAATCTTAGTTTTACCTACTGAGTATATTCCTCTATACTCACCCCACCAACTTTACAGATAAACGTGAAGAAGAAAAAGGCAAGAGTCTTGAGACCAGGTGTGTAGAATGGTCTAAGAAAGGGTATAGACAGTGTATGTATGATATGTACATTTTGTAATTGTTGTGAGATGATTGAGTGGTTATGTAACTGTTATAAATAGTTTAGACATATATAAATATGTTTAATATATATTGAACTGTAATTAAAGTAAAAATGTTTAATTTTAGAACTGATGAATGTGTTTTGATCGATCTCATGACACTTGAGATTTTTTGAAAGGTCTTTTTAAAGAAAAATTGTTTCCGCTGTTTGCTTTCTAAATAATTTTCAAATAGGAATCCCGCCTTTCAAAAATAATTCTTAAAAAGGTGATTGAAAACCAGGTGTCAAAATGTTCTGCCTAGAGGATGAACAGTTTGCTTGATGAACCATCTGGGACCACAACATGCACATACACACCATAATATAGTTCTTCGGGTTCTAAAAAAAATGAAAAAAAAGATGACATAATTTCCAAGAAGACACTGCATTTCCCCAGCAAAATTAGGCCCTTCCTCTGATCCCATATTGTACCTCAAAATAAAATGGAAAATGTGGCAAAACCTGAGATAATGCCATGGGGTGTAGCGCCTAAACTTAAGGTTGGCAATGTCATTTCTGAGAAACCAATTCAAACTATCCTGAGCAAATCACTCTCAGCCAATTTGCTTCAGATTGCATAACATACCAACCAACCAAACATGGGTTAGTTTATCTGCTACAACCAGTGGCGTCTTTAACATCTGAAAGCTTTAGCGCTTTAACTCATCAAATGAGACTAATACAGGATGTGAATGAATGAACGAAGAATCCTCAGCTCCACAATGGAATTACAGCCACAAAGCCACAGATATCCATTCACCCTGCTGGTGTTAAGGAAAAGAGACAATCCCACATTCCACCGACGATAATATTTACAGTAAGAAGAAGAAAGCATAGTTTCATCCGCATCCATAACTTGCATCAGGCGCTGTAACAACAGGTTCAAACGGAATTTCCACTCGCTCTTTCACAAGGCAACGAGGCTTCCCATTTTCTATAACCAGGACTTTCCCAGGAGGGCACTGGGTGGCAGCTTCGTTCTCCTCAATTGATGGCTTTTGAAACAAGTCTGCGACCTTGAACAGGATGCCCTTTTTCCTGAATCTCGGCTCAAAACCAGCTAAGCTTAAAATAGACACGACGATAACAAGCGGGAATACTGCTTTAGCAGCAAGACCCAATACGAATCTTATTCTCTTCCGCGTGTTATTGCTTGCCAGTTGAGTTTGCTTCTCAGATTCAGCCACACTCCTCTTTGCTCCAGAATTTGTGCTTCTAGTAACACCATTTCGAATTGACTCATTACGAATAGATGACAAGCGTGAATGATAGCTATCGTCTAAGATCAAGGAGTCTGGAAGACGGGTTGGATATGGAGGAAGAAGAAGATCATCATCATGCTCTACTATCTCACCAGCAAAGGCAGATGTTTCGTGTATCACTTCCAAGTCCTCTCCTTTGTAGTCCTTGAGTTTCTTAAGTAAGGCTCTGCGGCTCCAATCAATCTCCGCTAGGGATGCTTCTCTCTCATACTGTTGCTGCTGTTGCAGTGCCTAGCCAGCAGAAATATTAACAGTCAAAATCACCACCCAGTCTTGACAATTTTAAATGAAGTAAAAAGGGCAGCCCCAGTGCACGAAGCTCCCGCCTATGAGGGGTCTGGGGAAGGGGCGGGCCACAATGGCCTAAAGTAGGCAGTCTTACCTTGCATTTTTGCAAGAGGCTGATTCCACGCCTTGAACCCGTGACCTCAAGGTCACATGACGACAACTTTTACCATTGCGCCAAGGCTCCCCTTCCCCAGATAAAAGTGAATCCAAGACTGAAGCAGGTCTTAGCCATTATTGCGACTAAAAAGATGCCAGGTCAATTAGACATTTTCTTCAACCTTAAATGGTAAAACTAATGAAACAGGAATATCAGAATTCAGAAGTTCCATTTGAGGAACCAGATAGAAATAATATTGCTCCGAACAGTCCATAATGTATGATGCTTCTTTGTCAGAATAACTAAGGATAGAGAACATCATAGCCATTATGCAGCACACAGTCATTGTGTTTTTGGATCAAAACTTGGCAATGTTAGATTTTACATGAATCCTAGTATGTACTTGGGCCTATTAAATGTGTACTTTATTTTTCAATCAGTAAAGTGAACTTTGTTGCTAGACCAGAAAATCAAAAAATAGTAACTAGCATGAGCAGACTACTTTCAGAAGATAGCTTAACAAGTCAAGAAGGGAAAAGATCTTCACAGCCTAAAAACCCGAATTACAGGCCCAATCAATGAGGAAGTGTACATATCCTGGCAGCCTTAGAATGGCAACTTATACCAAAAGGGACAAATTTATAGCCAATGACCAATTATGAATCATGCTACTTCTCCATTGTTCCAATCAAATCCATCAGAAATATGAGAAATCAAGAAAAGAAAAGTTTTCAGCAGAGATTGGGGAACAAGTTTTAAGCCTTTGTATAAGATCAATAGCATAATTCCGACTGCATAGACCTTTAGGTACGCCCATTACTTGAATGAATTGGAAAGTGCAATAGTGCATGACTCTGAGTGTATGATTTTCAATGCAACATGAGGATATTGAGCTTGGACATTTTTTGTGTAAGCCACGTAGGACTCATTAGAACCTTCCACCAATTTGGTGTGAGGAATATATATGGTTTGAGGATGAGATGAGCTGAAATGACTAAATCATGGCCACAGGACACATGACCTGAGTAGGTCATTGTAATAGGGCAAGTCAGCCAGCATAATTATATCACAGGCTTCTCAATTTAATAAAGGAAATGTTGAAGGACATAACATCTGCACTTAGTCATAAGTCAATCATATGACAGAAGCACAGAAGTTACTTCACCTGATTCTCTAGGGATGATAAGAAGAACCACAAATAACTTACATAACCCAAATGAATAGGTAGCATTGGAAAAGATGAAGGTGCGCGAGGAACTAAATGCTATTCTCTTTTAGTATTCACTGACTAGACAATCAGTCTATGCCGTGAAGATAAGATATGACCTGCCAGGAATCTCGCATGGGTACACATGAACTAATAGTTTAGAAGTTAAAAACTCCGCGGAGGCGTGGAAACAGCCTCTTGCAAATGCAAGGTAAGGCTGTGTACTTTAGGCCCTTGTGGTCCGCCCCTTCCCTGGACCCCGCATAGGCGAGAGCTTCGTGCACCGGGGCTGCCCTTTCTAGAGGCTCAACAAGGTGATATGTCCAATACAATCATCCTCAGTACAGGAGAAACTTTTATATGCTACAGAAGCAAAAGTAGCATAGCCACATAGTAATCAGATGGCATACACAGGAAACAAGCACAATCATATAACAGCAGATCATCAAATACCATATGTGACAAGAAGAACTTGAACAAGAAAATTTCTCGGCCAAATGTTCTTCTTTATGGGTTTTCTTTTTTTTCCCTTTTCTTCCTCTGTTTAGGGTGGGGGATTTGAATGGCTGAGATTTATTGGACAGAAGAGAGATGCTTGCAACAGAAGTAAGACCACAAGTCTAGAAGATTGAGAATACCCAGGGAAAATACACTGAGCTAAAACAACCACGAAAACAACAGACCAGATCAAACTAAAAGCAAATAGCATGAATGCACATATAAGCAGCCAAGAAAACACAACCAAGCAGCTAGGCTAAAAAAACCCAGCAACAAATAATGCATGCATTATTTTTCAACGGATAGAGCTCCTAGGCTCTAACTCAGTTTCATGGATTTAATAGAAATGCATGAATTTCAAATCAGAAAGCTCACATCTTTTTTGCAGTTAGATCTGCACAAGTTGATCCATCACAGATGGACATGTAACCTCAAAACACAAGGATCTTCTATGAATAAACAATCCAGGTAACAAGATTACAATGAATATCCATTTGGAGGGCACATACAGGAGCAACACCATTATATGATAGAACAAAGACAGAAAATTGATTCCTTCTCTTTCTGAACTTACAAGTTATAACTTTGGTCTTTAACCTTGATTAGTTTAAAGCTAAATCTTGGTTACTCAATTTTTAAATCTGATGAGCTCAAGTTCGATTATTACAGTTTCCACTAGTATCTAGGAAGATATTTAATGAAACACACTTATTCCATAAAGTTGAAATAAAGCTTCCACAAAACAATTGATGACCAGTTACCTTTGTTCTTGAAATAATAAGATGGTTACAATTGGTGATGCAAGGCTCTAGCACCTCATGAGATAAGGTAAATGTGTCAACTTTCATCCAATAATGATGTCGTAATTGATCTTATGCAAATTCCACATTCTACAGTCAGGGTTCACAAAGGAATGAAATCTAGCTAGTTAAGTAAACAGAACACAAAATGTTTCTGAACTGTTTAGAAATTCCTCTATGACTCTCCTTTTTCTTTTTTTAAATGATGATCTACTGGAAATTTTTGGTTTGCAAAATATGTCCAAACTACCAAGTAATCCTGACTTCCAAGTCACTCTGAGCTTTTACAGTCTTCCAGACTTAGACACTTAGAATATCCTCCAACAAACTTGAATAGGTAAAGGGGCACCAATTTACGACGTAGATCAGAAATTTGGTGTAATGTTGATAAGGTGTTAGGGCTTGTCAGTTACACAAGACTATTTCAAGACGAACTTGTACAGGTTTGGCCCTGCAAAAATCCCCGTTAGATATACACATTTTTGCAGCATCCATACTGTCTTTGTAACATATTTCAAAAAGGAAAGCAAACGTATAAGTGTTACAAAAAGGAATTTGAGAGATGTTTCTGTATCGAGGTGCCATAAAGGGTTACTCAAATCAAAGCAAGTCTGATATCTATAACTGTAATTTTAGTCTTCAACTTATTCAGATCTCGACCAATTAGGTAACTTACATGACCAGGCGTTGGATAATAATAACAAGAAACATTTGGAGCATAAGAAACCAAAAAAATCAACGAGAAATGCCATGAACTACCAATTAATAATTAAGTTTAGATAGTCTTCCTTGACTCCAAAAATCAAAGTTACTTTCGTTCCTTGTCACTATTCATCTAGCATATAATAGAGTAACTTCAAACAGCATGTTTCCCCAGTATCACTTCATCAAACTCACATTCCATATAAATAGGGATTTTTGCCAATTTGCCACTCAGTTTTGGTGTTTTTGCCAAAATATTCATACATTTTAACATTTTGCAGATTTGCCATTATGTTTTCCAAAAGTTTGCCAAAATGCCATTCTGCTAACTTTCCACCGTTAAGTTTTGTAAAATGGAAAAAATACCCTACACTGAAAACAGAATTGTTGAAGAAGAACGAAGAACGACAGAAAACAGACCCACAATTGTTGAAGAAGAACGAAGAATGACGGACTGTGAGGGTTCTGCCCCGGCTCCACCTGTGCTCCTTCCAGGCTACACCCACACTCAGCCACACATCTGCTCGCGCTCCGCCCAAACTCTTGTTCCACGGACGCACCCCTGAAGGCTACAGATTTTGGGTAAACCAGGTTGGGACTGGAACTGATTTTGGAAAATCAGTATTTGGAGCCTGCCAAAACAAATTGGACTTGGAAGGTTTCACGATGCATATTGGCATGCTTAGCAAGGCCTAGAAACTGCAAGTTATTTTCATTAATATATGCCTTGACAAAGAAACGGCTCAAGCTACCTGAGAACTGAACTACTGAAACCGTATTCACGTACTAGTACAGTTTATTTATACTCATCTAAGAGTAGTTTGACAGAAAATGGAACAGAGAATTGATACTGTTGCTACCTTCTCATAATGGGATTAAGAATTCAGAATTCTTTCTTTCTTTTTTTTTCCTGAACGAACCACATAAGAGGAGAATTCATTGCCTACTTCATATAACTAGCAAGAAGTAATTCAATCTCAAATATATAAATTCAATCTCAAATATATAGCTTGTCGGGTATCTTGGTGTATGATTCGAACTTTGTATTCCAAATGAGTCCAGTAGCAACTCTATAGCCAGCAAGGTCTTGATGATGATGATGAGCAACTCTATAGCCAGCAAGTTCAGAGCTTGTCCCATAAATCAGTTTGCAGTGTAAATAATGGATCACTAGAACTCCAGAAAACAGGATCGAGGATGACCAAGTAATTGGAATGTGATCACAACATATAAGATACCGGAGATTGCTTTCTATATGCATTTGCTTAAGGGACAATCAGTTACTGTCTACTTGAGGCGATCAGATGAAATCCCAACATCACAATCATCACCCTTTAGGTTATCAGCCCTGTTAATTAGACATCACGATTGGCTCTTCTTAAAGAAGCATTTGCCAAACTCCAAAATCAAATTTATCTAGTTTTTGCATCCGGGTAATCAAGAAAGCAGCCATTGCTACAACATCACAGTCCGTCGTTCTTCTTCCACGATTGTGGGCAGAATCCTCATAGTCCGTAGTTCTTCGTTCTTCTTCAACAATCGTGCTTCTTCAACAATTATGTTTTCAGTGTAGGGTATTTTCGCCATTTTATAAAATTTAACGGTGGAAAGTTAGCAGAATGGCATTTTGGCAAACTTTTGGAAAACATAATGGCAAATCGGCAAAATATTAAAATGTATGGATATTTTGGCAAAAACGCCAGAACTGAGTGGCAAATCGGCAAAAATCCCTAATATATATCTGGGTATCTTCAAATATGCATGCGTACTTCTGTGAAATAAGTATGTATACTTGTAACCCTGTAGTCATAACACGGGAACCAGGTAGTGTGGGTATACATCAAAATTGAAGTTTAATTGCAAAATGGCCCTTTGTACACCTGTATATATTTCTATTTACCTAAAATTCTCTTAAATCTAGTTCAACACTGGATATAGATGTCGTTCAATAGTGGATATAGAGTGAAAGGTGGGGATTTAGACAATTACAGCAAGAACTTCAATTTCCACAGAATGTTAGCGTTTGGGTATCATCAAAATTGCATTTTGATTGCAACCCCTAATTTCAGACGCCTATTCTATCTGGATTGAGTGTGATTCTACTTAAATTTTGCTATATGGTGAAAGTTAGGGTTTTAGTGAGTTCAATCACAATTCCAATTCCCACAAAAACCGACACAAACAACAATCTCTTAACCCCAAAGAAAATCTTACCAGCAACAAAGACACTGTCATATCATCCTAAAACCCCACTGCAAACTAGAAAAAGAAACCAAAACACTAACCTGCAAGGAAACCAGCTGCAATTCGAGAGCTTCTAGGGCATTGCGAATGTTGAGAAGGCTTTCAGCTTCTTCATCTGGTTCACTACCATGATCTGGACCATTCAATTCTTCTTCCTCTTCGCCTTCTACTTTCTCTCTCGAAGTTGCTTTGTCTATGCAGTTGTTTATCTTCGATCGAAGCTCTGAAACTCGAGCTAGAAAAACGCCAATGTCATCACCTTCCATCTTCTCTCCCCAGAATCCGAAGGCTAGGGTTTGTCTGTTTGGATTCAGCAGATGATTTTCTGGCTGCAGCCCGTGAAAGTTTGTTTGGTTTCCATGGTTTCTGGCTGTATCCACACGCCCAGTTGCACAGTATCAAAGCCGCTGTAAGGAAGCGTCCATATTATCTTATACCAGCCGTACAAATAGCACGTGAGTTTGATGATCTGGGCCGTCGATTCAGGCAAGCTGAATGTTTCATCCATTAATCAAGGGATAGGAAGTAACGTCTTGGGATCAACGGGATCAAGTACTTCAGAGCGAGCAATTTTGAGAAGGTGGTAGATAATTTTTAAAGATTTTTTTTAAAAGAACTTAATATAAAAGCACCTCACTTTAAGCACAAAGAGAATATAATTTTTGATGATCTAAGCCGTTTATTTTATTGCCCTATATTTGAATAACTAGGTTTTTAAATTGTAAACAAGATAAATAATTCTAACATCTAAAAGGCATAATTTTTAACAACAAGATAAATTCTTTTTTCCAAAATATAATTTTTTGAATTTTTGAATTGTCTAATGTTCAAAATCTTGCGTTTACTATTTATCCAAGTAACGCAATAAAATGAACGGATGTGATCATTAAAAGGTGAGCCCTATTTATGCTAAATGTGGGTTGATTCTATAGAATCATTCCTAAAAGGGTAAGCTTGTCAACTGAAGACCTAACCGTGAACCTACCAAAGATCTCGCGTCCAGATTTTCTGGATCTCCATCTTCTAATGACAGAAGTATCCTTCATTCTTACGTAACTCAAAAATATAAATAAACAAATAAATAAAACTTCTAAAAAAGAAAGTAAGAAGAAGAAGAAGCAGTAAAATTGCACCAAAATCACTTATTTGCTCTCTTGGCCCCACATTTAATTAGTCATCACCTTGTGGACCCTCTGGATAAACGGCCAATATCATATCATGATTGAACTAAACTTTGACTCCCTTCTCATGAGTCATAACACCCACAGGATCAAAGAATAAGATTATAAAAATGGCCCAAATTTTAGGATGTAATATACATGGACCCTACTTCTTAGATTATTGTTCTTTTAGCATAATAAATTCTTGAGAAAATCTTTAGAAAAAAAAAAAAAAAAAAGGAAAAAGAAAATCCCAAAAATTCACGTTCGAGAGAGAGAAGTTCACTCAATCTCAAACTCTTCTATCTTGCCTCCACTTTATACACTAAAAATGGCCGGCGTGTGCATGGACATATCCGACGTAGCAGACACCCCCGATGATCATCAACAGCTAACGTGTTGGCATCTCCTCCGTCCAATCGTGGACCTCGTCTTCCCATGCTACGGCTGCGAACCGTCGATCCTCCTCGATTCCGCATTACATGGGCTCACCACCGTCACCGGAACGATAATCTGCCCGTCAAACGATAAGGTTCGGTTCTGCCTGCAACATGATACCACCACATTTCCATATCTCTTCCTTGATCTCCCTGTGAGCACCCAAGATTTTGCATTTGAGATCCAACGTGGGATGAGCCGGATCGTTCTAGAATGCCATCCGGCGATGCCGTTAGATGTGCCCCTTATTGAGTCGCCCAAGTGGACAATGTATTGCAGTGGGCGGAAGGCCGGTTCTGCGACGAGGAGGAAGGTGACGGAGATGGACGTGTGGCTGTTGAATATCATGAGAACGATCTCCACCGGAGCAGGGATAATTCCTGTGAAGGCGTCGATTTCCGGCGGGATTAAGTACTTAAGGGGTAATTTTAAGAAGGTAGTAGGGTCTGTTCACTGCGAGTCTTATTATTTGGTGGACCCGTCGGGGTGTTTGGGCCAGGAGTTGAGCATTTTCTTCCATAGGTTGTGATCCAAGTGGAAATGTTTTTGGGTACATGAATTGACTTTGGAAGGATTTTTTGGTTAATTTTATTGGAGAAAAATTCGTAAATAAATGGCTATTTAACGTATTTTTCTTTCATCGTCTAGTTTTACTTTTAAGATTTGAATGCTTTAGTAAAGCCTCAGATGTGTGGATCTAAGATAGTCATAGAATTATGAAAAATAATCATTATGTTATTATGTCAATTAAGCACTGCCCAAAAGTACTGTGAGCATTAGCTGGTGAAGAGCCAATGTTGAGACCGCGATCATCCCATGGAAGCACTCAACAGTTTCCATCTAATTGATCTCAATTAACATGATCAGTAGTGACTTTGAAGTTGAAGGGAAGCCTTGAGCTCACAGGTTTGATGCGTGGAAATAGTTTCTTGCAAAAATACAAGGTAAGACTGCTTACTATAAACCTTTTGTAAGGGCGACAGTCTAGTCTCTTGTGGCGCATTTGCTACTATAGAAAGACATGAGCAACAGACCAAATTGATCAACAGTTTTGATCCGTGAAAAAGTGAGCTTCACCAATATCTGCAGCTGTTCACACGTCTCCTAAAAAGATATGTGCATCCAGCAAACAACAACTCTTTGTTATAGAATTTTCTATCCAGTAGAACAACCAAAATGCAAAGTCAATTAGGCACACGGATTTTGCATTACAGGTTAACAGAACAAATGCAAGCCATAAGCAAAATTCAGTACAGTAATACACAAATTTTCTACTGACTTGTTAACAGTTTGTTGAGAATTACGACCGCTAAAGCATTGGATATGTTGTTGTAGTCAGTTGGCGCAACTCACAGTCAAGGAGCTTCTCCCATGGTAGGTACAGGCTCAAGGCTTCTTATATGTCTGTGTGCACCCGAGTGGTGCATCTCTCTCTCTCTCTCTCTCTCTTCGCTGCATTGATCATTACAGTTTGATGTTCTACAAGAGGACAATAAGGCTCGCATAGTCTTGCCTGTTTAAACCATCACATTACAGGGCACACAGGGACGATCAAAATCCGCCCTGATGGGGGATAGCTAGCAATCTACAGATGAATCTCACCTCAATGGAGTTGCACCATAATATGGTGAAAAATGAGTTGTACAACAGCATTCCCCAAGAACAAACTAAACTGGACAATCACCCATATGAAATAAAGAAATTTATATTACAGAATGCAGATGATCAAGGAATACATAAAACAATATATGGGTACTGTTTCTATCCCGTTAACTGATACTACTTGCACTCTTCTATACACAAAGGAGTCAGAACCATCTCAAAGCAAAATCAGACACGCTCATACTAGGATTGATATTTCTCGATGTTAGAGAGAATTATTTCATCAACTCTTTCGATAACAAATAGCGAAACGTAAAGTTGTGAGGTGCCCAATCAACAGTTTTTCGAGATTTCCCTTGCTGACTCTGCTGCATATTCTTTTGTAGAGCCTCAGGAAGATAGTGTTGGATCATGTCAACCAGATGTACTGAACTGAAATTCTTAGTTTTTGCAAATGACTCAATAATCTTAGGTAGAAGGATCTTCTGTTCCTTGTTTATGACTATTGTCGCCTGAATGTAATCATCTTTTGCTGCTTCCAGCTCTTGAAACACTCTCTTGGCTGTGTATACTCGAACCTGAAAAGACAAAATACAACATTCAACGTTGAACAACTTAGTATGGAACCAGAAGTTACTGGATGGCAACCGGAAAACTAAATGGTTGTTACCCAGGTAGTCAGTAAAATAGACCTGTTTCAGCAAATTACCGGAACAAAAAATGTTTTCATGTGATCACAAAATGATTCGGGAAAAGAGTTTGCATAAGAAAAGTATGAATGCAAATGATAGAGAACATCAGGGCTAAGTGTGTACCACAGGATCAGAGAAGCTTCCCGCACAAAGCGCAAAATGTAAAAGAGGTTCAGGTTGCTCAATAGCATATGACTGCCGGTCTCCACCTTTGAACTTCATCCTTGGGGAGAAGATGTTCCGGAGCCACTACAAGCAAAATAAAGCATAATCAGCTTGTAAAAATCATAGGTTTATGTAGAATGCAATATTACAATATCCACTAACTGAAAGTGTGAAATTGGCCTTATGCAAAGTGAGAGACTTTGAAAGAGAGCCAAGAATATCACTTGCAGCAAAATATGGACGATAGAGTGACAGGCAGATTGCTTGCTCTTCAAACATGCTTTACTGAATTATTGATTTTCCAGAAGCTTTTATCTTTACATTTACTGTCACAATGCATTAGGGAATTCTGTATCTCCAATCAACAATTTTGAGGTTAAAAAAATAACTGAGAAAGTTTATTCATCAACTACATGAAGGGATCAGTCCATGGAAGTTTTATATTTTATCTCATGCTTCTTTCGTCGTTGGCAGTACCAAATACATCAACTGGCATCCATGTCACAGCATGTTCTGTCGTTCTACAAATGATGAAAATTCTGAGAGTAGCTGACAAAGGCATAGCACCAGAGTAAAGGAACATCTGTGACAGAAACATGTTTTGAAAGAAAACAAACACAAGGATATGTACTAGCAGATGAATAGGATTTTGGTATGTAGAAATTCATATGTATAGATATGCATAAGGGTATTCTTATTAACTCTGTTAGGAAATGCAGCTGCACATTGACGAATGTGCATTACAAGTGGAGCCATGAAGGAAGAACAAGATAGTAACACTCCAGTAGTAACAGGAAAAGTTATGAGTATTCTGATGCTCTCAAGGGCTTAATGTATGCAGTTCGTGAAAAATCCAATGAACTGCAATCAGTTTACTTCTATAATAGATTGCAAAGTTGAAGCCCTTGCTTCCCGAACTATGGGCATCCGGTAGGGTCCTGATCATGAATCTCAAGGCTGGTTCGACACAACAATGGGAAAGATTTGGGCAAAAATGATATAGAGAATTGGTAGTCAGGCCTCTGAGCCAATTAAGAGCTAAAATGCGGCCAGTGACCTTATTAGCAAATGATATCAAGCAGGTCATCAAATGCTGGTGCAATTTAGCCTTTGAATTCTCCTAATGCTCATTAGAGGTAATTGCTAACAACATAGAAAGAATATACCTGTAGTTTTACAAAGAAAATTTCTGATTCAACTGAACCTACACATGATCTCTACTGAGATGAAGTAATGCAGAGGATAAACAGTACAGCACTAAAAACCACGTATCGTATAGGAGATTATTTCTGCGTAACTGCAAGCGCATGGTGCATACCTGTCCTGGTCGCTGAGTGCGGCATCCCAGAATAGAACTCTGAATTGTGTCTGCTGTTAGAGTTTGACCTCCCACATTGTATGCAGCCTGAATAAACAAGGACATCAAATGAAGTTTCCAACCCATACAGCTAAGAAATTTTCTTCCTCCATAAAACTAATGATTATTTCACCTTGAGGAGTATGGAGCCTCTTTTAATACTGTTCTGTGGAATCCCATAGACCAAATATGCCTGCAGATTGGCAAGAAACAACTTGACCATGAGCTCACTTTCATTTGGAAACAAAATAAAAAAGAAGCTTTGATAAGCATAAAGCAATTATTACATGCATCACTAACGCATTGTGTATGTTGATCCAGAAGGCAAGCTTTTCCTCATTCTTCATCTTTCTTGCATCAACATTTTCCAATCTTTGAACAAGTGACCTGCAAAACTACTTTTCAACTTTAAATTTTGTGAAACATCTAATGAACAATACATATATAATTTGATATGTCATATAAGAAGCATATTCAGGAAGGGATGCCTTGAAGCTAGAATTATGGCCAAGATACAGAACCATGCAATATCGCTCTACAAAAGCTATAGATATCCTCAAAATCATCGTCGACGATATCTAATGGCATTCACTAACCATCAAACCCACCTGAAATTCTTTAGCATGTCTTCAATGTTATTGAGCCTCTGAGTACTCCGACAAATCCATGGGACTTCTACCAATCCACTGTAAGGTCCACTGAACTCTCTTATCCCTCCAACTTGTAAAGGATTCTCAGGCTGCAAATCAAAAGAAGAATCCTTCCTCCAGTGAGGGCTCCACATATCACTTCGATCCTGAGGAGAAAATTCACTTGCGGATGACAAGGATGAGCTCGGAGAAGAAGGGAGGCCATGATGCATTAAAGGGGGTTCTGAAAGTTTACAATATATAGTGGCCATGCATCTAATAACATCTTCTGAAAGTCTATTTGGAGTCTCAGGAACATGATCAGAAATTCGGGTACCAAGATGTTCAGCCAGGCTGATCACACTCAGTGTACCACTGTCTGTATGCTGCAGATAAACAATTAGACTAAATTATTAATTCCTTGTTAAGCAGTAAACTGATTATATTATCCAAACTAACTGAAGAAAAGCATCCAGCTACCTCCAGCATAGACAAAGGTTGAGAATGGCATGCCCGCATAGCTATAGCTAGTTTTTCCATTGGTGGAGAAGTTCCAGTTGTGTGGGCTGAACGTTGTGACAGTGAGGAATGGCTGCGGTGAACCCCTTTATCTATCAGCGTATCTCCACTGCCAATATCATCCGTTTCCTTCTTTGAGTTGACAATTGGAGTTTGCGGAAACAAGGGCCGACCAGATTGAACACCTGGGTTCTCTCTCATTGATATGCTATCAAGTTCATCAACTGCTAGAAACAACCCTGCTTTGGGGATTGAAGGTGACCTCAACCTTTCATCAAGGTTACATGGTGATAAAGCTGACATTTGCTGGTCAAATGCTTTCCGGTAAAGTGAGAGAAGATATTGTTCCAAATATGTGACTTCCAGTTCCAACATTGCAATCTCCCTGATCAGTTCCTTAGTAGGCTAAATTGGCAGAAGAAAAAAATATATCAGTTAATACAGTGATTAAAGAAGCTGGGACTCATAACTAAATCCACTGATTGTATGTAATCAAGCAATAATTGAAAATCTTTGTTATGGAAGAGAGCCCCAAAAAACAACTCTTATAGAGTTGACTAAATTCGTTACTTGCGGTGCTCATTAGATATACATGCCTTAATTCCTGTAGAGATATGTAAAAATAATACTGCAGATTCTGCCTGAGAAAAAGAAATTACATGCAATTTGCACATATTGAATAAAAAGGGCAGCCTGATGCATGAAGTTCCCACATATGCGGGGTCCGGGAAAGGGTCGGACCACAAGGGTCTATAACGCTGCCTTACCTTGCATTCTTGCAAGAGACTGTTTCCATACCTTGAACCCATGAGCTCAAGGTCACACGATGACAACTCTACTGTTGCACCAAAGCTCCCCCTTCATGCAATTTGTATATATTGACATCTCATAAAAAAAGCACCAATCACCCAGACCAAAAGAAGAAAAAATGATTGTATTGACAAATACTATAACAGCTCAACATGCATAAAATAAAAAAATAAAAAAAATGTTAGGCGCTTATGGATTTGTGCATCTTGGAAACTTCATAAACCCTCTCTCTTATCCATCAACGTGGTGGTTTGTTATTATCATCCATGGCAGTAAATTTGGAAGTAGTGAGTTACCTTTGGCATAGAGTTTCCATTTGAAGTATATAGGGAGGAAGATCGATATCCCAGTGCCTTTTCTAGAGCCTGGCGTACTGCAAACTGATCCTGCAAACGTCTTTCAAGTTGTAGAATCTGCATAGTTAAATATGGTAAGTACCAACATCAGATGGCAACATTTGCCACAGGTAGAAGTGCACAATAAGCATTCAGTAAATATTAAACATGCTCCTTATTCACCCTTAAAACAAATTGTAAACAGCTGGAAGGATACACAAAGGCATTGCAGAAAAGGGTCTGAAATTCTAATTTATGCTTGAGTTTTTGCTTAGAGCATCTCTGTCAAGGTGATGGACCAGCACGAAAAGGTTGAATTTAGATCTCATTTGCAACCATTTATGGTTCCAAACATTCTCGCCAAATTTTATTCAGCCACAAGGAAATGCATAGTCATACATGTTGGGACAGATCAAGGCAACGTACTTCATCATCATCATCATCAAGGCAACGTACTTCAAAGAGTAATATTAAAATTTGTCACCTTTGCCAATATTATTAGTCTAATTGTGACTGAGCATTCTGTCATTGACAGCAATTAAAAGGACAAGGCTCTGTGTTGCCTCTCTTGTGGCTTTTTTTTTTCCTTGGTTTTCAAATATAAAAAAGGATCCTGCTTGTGTAGGCAGGGATTATGAAATCATCACAACTGCAATTTAAGAGTAAACAGCTTTCATTTAGTAATGACAAAAGTCCTCCTGGATGGTTAAAGATTTCCTTTGCCATGGACCAGCTAGGTTACAAGAGTCAAAGTGATCAGAAAATGACTAGGTAGGGATCTAAAGTCATTAAAATTGTCCAGAACCCTTTGAATTAGTAAACTTTTGATCAGTGAATTCACACAGTAACCATTTTGAGCTGCATACCTCTTGCTTCAGAGAATTCTGGAGCTTATTTGCAGGGGATTGTTTCTTCTTGCTGTCAACGTTGTTTTCAATTTGCCTCGAACCCTTGAAACCAAAATAATTTTAGAATCAAATATGTCTGAAATGACACCATTAAAAAGAAAAAGAAAAGGCTGAAATGACTTAATAAGATAAATAAGAAGAAGATAATTTCTAAACAAAATCTTCAAGTTGCAATTAATAGAAATAATCAACAATTATAGACAAAAGAAAAGAGACAAAATAAACACTGAATGGTAGAAAGACGGCAGTTCCTTCAGCTAACTGAGACATCCAGACGGTGAAGCAGAAGGCTGTCATTTAAGACAACCGCCTCCCATTGCAATTTATTCCGGATTCAGTATGTTGTCGTGCAGAAGAATGCGAAAGCAAATTCTACCCTCGGAACCCCGGATTCAGTATGTTGTCGTGCAGAAGAATGCGAAAGCAAATTCTACCCTCGGAACCCCACAAAAAAAGTATAAATATTCATTCAAAGCAAATTTTTGGTGCAATATCAAGCTTCATGATGCACAGTTGACACGTGTAAATTTTCTGAAGAAATTCCAAAGGCTTGTAATCAGACATAATAATACAGAAAGCTTCTGAAGAAGAAAATTTATCATACCATTTTCGGAGAATGGAGAGCACGAGGGGAAATACCCAATTCGTCTCCCTTGCCTCTCTCATCAGGGTAGCTGCCATTACAAAGAACAATAACAGATTACCAAAAAATTAAGACATCTCAAGAAATAGAAAATACAAAATGATTGATCAAAGTCCCATCAGAACTGCCTTACTCTCCTTATTGCTATGTGTATGACTGCCAAAAGATACACATACAAAATCCAATTTTTTGTCCAAAACCCATTTATATCAGCTTAGTTTTAGCTGGTAATGATCTGATTTTTCATTTTCCAAAGACCCATTTCAGTTTTTCACGTTTACACCCAATGGATCCAATGTTACTACTTACAGTAGAAGAAAAGAACAGCTTCTGCAATGATTTCTCACCTCTTACAACGCTTGTGCCTTGGAAACACTTCCTTGGAACCCAACGATTTCAGTGAAGAATCATGGCATTTTACTTCCAGCATTCTACTACTACGACTAACCTCAAATCCCATTTCTGCAAGTAGCCTGAAACAGCTGAAATTTTACCATGTTTTCATCAGAAGTTGCAGAAAGAAAATAGTCAAGTGACACTTCTCTATAGCAATTATTTCTTGAAACAAGCAAAAAAGACTGGAAAGGAAAGAGGGAAACAGATTTTCTATGAGAAACATCACTCAACCAAGTGAGCTGTTGAAAAGACCAACTAAACCCACCAATTCAATATCCAAATGAGTCTGAAATCTCTACCAAAATCCCATTGTTTAGCGTTCCATGCAGCAAGCACAGCCACCCCCACCCCGCCAGCACATCATCATTGACTCTAAAGATCAATGTCTGGAACAAATAGAACTGAAGCAGGAAGTTATGATATATATACACCACTTAAAAGTCCATTTGAATGTGGTATCTTTCCCCTAATCTCATCTAAAAAGTCTTGCCTTTGCCAACATTTTTTCATTAAATGGAAAACAATTTTGTCACATTTAATTTGTATGGTCATGACCCCTCACATGTCAATCCGAAAGTGGACCTGATTTTGAGCAACACTGAAGAGACAATGTGGAAGAAGATAGTATATCTGGTGAAAAGTATCATAGGCCAATCTTTCTACATTCTCCTTAGCAGATAAAGCAAGTGGGAGTTGGTGGCTGACTCTTGCTACCCCAATTAATGGCTTAGATTCTCAAAGATACCCTTACACCAACATTAGTCCAAGAACACCTCTTCATTAGCCATGATCTTATTTGGCAAGTACATATGCCATGTTACTTTACTTAAACAGCTCTCTTGGTCACATGTCTATGCTAGATCATGAGACCCACAAATGTACATGTATATAGATGAAAGATGACTTTAGCACTCAACTATAAACAGGGTACATCAATCTGTTTCCATGTCATCATATATTATCACACTAAACATGGAACTTAATCATTAGTTGCTACTTGTTTTTGTCTCACTTGTTTAACAATGCATTTAAGTCCTAACCAATTATGCTCGTGATGCATGTAATTAGCATTAGATATCCATATGCTAGGTATTGTGCTA
The DNA here is from genome assembly GCA_035236585.1 of Warburgia ugandensis. Taxonomy (NCBI): domain Eukaryota; kingdom Viridiplantae; phylum Streptophyta; class Magnoliopsida; order Canellales; family Canellaceae; genus Warburgia; species Warburgia ugandensis. Next base: position 2,607,737 of record CP141132.1, on the reverse strand, counting down.
GTATTTGCAAGTGGTTGGTGGCTAACACCATAGCTTGATCACCTTCTTTTTTCTTTTTCTTTTATTTTTTATTACAAGCAAAGAATTACAAAGCAAATCATATATATATTCCTAAATCTAATTCCTAGTCAAAGGAAAAAACTGCAACTCAAACATGAAATCAAGCATATTTGAGGAGAGATGCCTCACCAACTGCTCTGGACATGTGTTGGCCATAACGTAATGGGCTAGACCCCAACTTAAATAGCAAGTGTGTTATCTATGTTAGTACCCATGTAGACAGCACCAGCTACAGCTTAAGTAGGTAATTTAGTTTTAATGGCAAGTTACCTTTGGGTAGAATGTCATTAAAACTGAGAAAAGAAAACCCCTCAAAAGGGCTGAAAGTGAGGTTAAAGGGGACATCGGATGCTTGAAGGAAATGAGTGTTTGGGAGTTTTCTCACAGGCCAATCTCTTTAAGGGATTGAAGATACCAGAATGGTCCTGTACGTCTAAGGATGCTACTATTTGTCACAGATTCTATGAATAAGATATTGAGATGAGCTGGACCTTTTGCAACACCAATAAAAAAAACATAGATGAGGCTGTGGCTGTGGCTGTGGCAGAGGTGGTCAGGTCAGGTCAGGTCCTTTTTCTTGTCGTTGATAGAGACATGCTTGTAAAAGGTGACCTTTTACAGGAAGAGTTTTTTATAGCTTTATTGGAGAATGCAAAGATGATCCGCCTCTTACTGTAATCACATGAGTGTATATGTAGACTATTTTAGGCACTCAGACTAGGAACTGACAGGGTTTGCCCATTTTATTGCTGTAATTGGCATTAAACCTCCAAAATACATAAATAAATTTATAGGGCCCTGTTTATCTAGTTTCACCCTTCTACACCTCTACTAAAGGTGACTTGAGACAATGTTTATTATGGTGGAATATGCATTTCATTTGGACTATTTAGTGGCAGATTTACATGGCATTCGTGAGGGGTAGATTGACTATTAGCAAAGGCAATGACTGGCTAAACATTGTATGATTTTGTTGAATTAGCTTCAAATTAATTTGAATAAGTTTTTTGAATTGTAATTTTAATCTTTCATAGACAGTCAATTGAATTCTATATGGATCTTAATCAATCGTGTTCAATGGGATTAGTTCTACCTAAGTTGGGATTCTGATTAATAAATTGATTGATTAGGAACTCTCTATCAAAAAAATATTTTAATAGTGTATGATTGATCATTTTCCTGAGATAACATTTTTGGTTGGCAAGAAATGGATGAAAATTATTTTCATAGAAAAAAATTCTCCATATTTTATACCTTTAAATTGACTACGACAAAGACCCAAAAATCTTTCACAGGAATTGATTTCTCTGTTTCCTGCCAACTAAACAGGCATTAAGAAAAAATATAAAACCATAGAGAAATAGTTAATTTCCATAAAAGCAAATTTCTTGGTTGGTTTCTATTGGTAGGTAAATGGGCACATTATTGGTAGAAAATTAAACCTCCAATTTTTATTTTAAATTTTAATCTTGTTTCTTTGGTGTAGGGAAGAATGGTTGTTATCTCCTACATTGAGAATTGGAAATGGAAATGGTAAATAATTGTTGTTTTTAATTTATTTTTTAGGGGTTGGCAAGATAGTTGTAATCAACTATTGGAAACTGAAACTAGAAAATTAGTTGCCTCATTTCCAATGACCAAAAAAATCATTTTCTAAGAGAAACTGACAAACATACCTGTTGATTCTTGATCCAATCTAAGTCTATAATAACTTTTAATTAGTAGAAGATTACAAAATAAAAGTATATCTCCACATTGACGGACACACTCCCTGCTACTTAGATATTACCCATAAATAATTAATTATCTCAAAGTGGCCTCAGGAAAGATACCCGTCTGATTTATTGTTTAAATATTATGCCTAAGTCAAGAGTCTCATTTCGTGCCATTAACAATAGACTATATATAGTCACTAATGGCACCCCTCCCTTTAATTTACTCCTCTTAATTGAGAAATTATATGATGGATTGATATTATGAATCATTTATTTGCTCCATCCGTCTTAATCATCAAACAAAGGAAAGAAAATCTTATTTAGTACACTATCCTATCCCTCTAAACGGTCAGATTTTCATTAGAATTTATTTTTCCAACTTCCAGAGCCGTCCATCTTACATTCCAAGACAATGGTCGTTAAGATCATCTAATGGAGATAGTTTTGCTAGTAAATCATTGGATTTGCACACTGTAAGACCATATATTGACTGCTTTGATTAGTTGCTAATATTACAATTCCCAAAACGCCATCAACAGTCAATCAGAAAAACGTTTAACTTGCAGTGGAAATAGCTTAGTCAAAAAAGGATGGGTATGTCATTATTATGTTTCATAATCTGTGAAAAAATAAGTAGATTTTTTCATGACGGTAAAATCATCCAATCATCACAATTTTTGGCTAGAGGTACAGAAATCAGATGAACGGGCTGGATAGACAAAAAGTGGGGCCAATCATGTCAAAGTGGGACACCACCACCACCACAACCATCATACCATGCTGCCTAACAAATCGCTATAGCAATTATCTAAAAGCCTTTTCTGTATACAAATCAATTAAAGTTTGTCACAGTTAATCCAATGGGTAATTTATTTAGATCTTAACACTTAATTTGATAGCGACGGTCATGTCGGCTTGATCTAAGCCATAAAATTCGACGATTATCTGAATTTGACCAACTCAAAAACATCAGATCAGCTCAATAACGGCAGGATAAGCCTATTAATGTCCTTAAGAATCACGAAGTGGCCAACAATCCAAAAATCAACAAATTAAATCAAATTCACAGAAAACGACAGCCGATGATCCTCGATTTGCAAACATCAGCCGTCGGATTCCCCCCCAGCAAAAAAGAAACACCATTTTCTTCCAAATATCAACTCATTTTGGAAACCGAACTCGTCAACGCCTCCTTATTTCCTGGCCAGCCAGTAATAGAAGGGGGCAATTTCGAAGAAGCGTAGGTTGGTGCCGATACCAAATCGGAGGGGCAATTTGGACGTGTAATTTACTACAACCGAAGGTGAACAAAGAAAAGCAGCCAAAGCGCTTTCTTTACGCGAATCTCGGTCTGTTCCCTTTTCTTTGTCTCCAATCACGCATGCCTTGGTATGGGGTTTAGAGAGAGTGACTTTTAGAGAGAGAGAGTCTATGTTTAAGAGAGAGAACTGTGACTTTTAGAGAGAGAGAGACTGTGATCTTTAGAGAGAGAATCTATGTTTTACAAAGAGAATGCGACTTTTGGAGAGAGAAAGAGGGAGGGAGATTATGTGGGTGTCTGTGTCTTGGAGAGAGAGACTATTAGAGAGGGTCTTAGAGAGAGACTACGTGAGCTTTAGAGTCTGTCTGTGTATTTCAAATTAAGCACGCATGCTAGGCATTGTAGAGAGAGAATCTATGTTTTAGAGAGAGACTGTGACTTTCAGAGCGAGAATCTCCGTTTTAGAGGGAGAAAGAGGGAGGGAGAGTATGGGGGTGCCTGTGTCTTAGAGAGAGTTTGAGAGAGAGATTATTAGAATGTATTTCAAATTAAGCACTCATGCTAACCGTTTTGGAGAGAGAGAGAGAGAGAGTGTGTGTGTGTGTGTGTGACTTTTGGAGAGAGAATCTACGTTTTAGAGAGAGAAAGAGCGAGGGAGAGTATGTGGGTGCCTGTGTCTTATAGAGTTTAGAGAGTGAGTGTGTGTGTTTCAAATTAAGCAAGCATGCATGCATGCCTAAGTGTGGCTGTTTTCTGTCTGGAAGCATGTATGAGTGGCTAAGCGTGGGGTTAGAAAGAGAAGAGAGAGAGATGAAATATTCGGGTACTGCGTCGTTTGCATCGTCGTGACTCGTGAAGGGAAAAAATGGAACCCCGAGAAGGGTGTAGGAAAGGCGACAAGCGAACTTTCCAAAGGCAATCGGCCAAGAGTCAAAGCCAATGATATAAAATCATCACAACGGGCATCTCCACCACTGCACTTGCAACCAAAAGTGGCTTTCACGTTGTTTAATGCAGCAAATTTCCCCACCCCGCTCTCTCTCTCGCTCTCTCATAATACTCTAAGTTCTACTTGGTAAAACAAACAGTTTGTTTGTTATGAAGGTAGATGGATAAACGGTTCCATGTATAATGGGTCATGTTTGTGAGAAACCCAACCTTTTGATGGTCCATTCTAAGATGCAAAAAGTCCCAAAAAACTTAAACATCTCCATATTTTTTTTGTTAAATTTGAACTTGTCTAATCATATGTGAACTTCACCGATAGACATCATTAAATTCTCATATGTTATCTGCAGATCCTGTGACAAATTCAATGCGAAGAATTTTTTTTTATCAATGTCAAAACTTGGTTTCAAATCTTAATTCAACTACGTATTTACTTAGTGCTTTGGGTTTAGCCTACTGTGCCGACTCACTACGCTAAAATAGGTTAATCAGGATCAATGTCTTGAGGTGTGTCTTTGGATTTAACCCACTGCATCGACTCACTACCCCAAAAGAGGTTAATCATGAACAATGCCTTGATGTGTGTTTTTGGGTTTGGTGTGTCTTTGGGTTTAACCCATTTTGCCAAGCCGATCAAATTTGGTTGCTGTGTGCTTGATATACATAGCAACGCATTGGTATTTGGAGATGTGAAATGGCTCATAAGAGTGAAAATTGGTATTAGAAAATGAAAATGAATTGTGAGTTTGACATGAGACTGCATACTTTACATCTTAAAGAATGTGTTTTGTATTGACACATTGGTATTTCTTCTATTTTGGACTTGAATTCATGATTTTTATGAATGTTGAATTATTTCAAATTAAATGATAATTGAATGCTAGTTGCATGATTTAGCATGTACAAATTAATTTATATAGAAATATCATAATTTCGTTTATATGCAACTGCATCTTATTCAACTTGCACAAGCTCAAGCTTGTTGAGATATTGTACTTATTTACAATATCTCTAAGAAAAAGAGTTCCAATAAATAGGAGCGGCATACTGACAGGATTGCACCAACAAAAACTTTTGATGAAGTCAGGTAAGAATGGGTCTTTGAATTTAAGTTATTGTGTCAAAAATGAGAAAGAGACTGTAATGATTTGCGACTTTGTAGAATTTTAATAACTTATGTGACTGGATTGTGACATGGAGGTCCTGAGTATGTTTTGGTTGATGTCATTTGTTTTTATTCTGACACCCTTTTGTTTAGGCATTTTATTATTTTATTTTATTTTCGGGCTATTACATATACTAAGCAAGAAATGAACAAAAGTTGGTTTTTTTTAAAAAAGAAGAAGAAGAAATCTTCTTGGAAAATGTTTTAGACCTTGAAATTGAATTACTACGAAAGTTGATTTTCATGGGAAAATAATTTCTCCTTGGAGAATGTGTATGCCATGAATTTGAATTATGACAAAGAACAAAAAAAAATTCTCATGCAAAATGTTTTGGGTCTTTGGTGTAATTCAATTTCAATATATAAAACACTTTCTACAAAAAACTTCCTTTTCCGTAGAAACCAAAATGTTTCCCAACTTTTTGGGCATTTGCATTGATTATGACACATCAATTAGTTGATCTGCTATGATTTATTTTCATCACAATGAAAATTTAAAGACTACTCGAGCCTGTTGGTCAAAACTATAGACTCATCCAAGGCCATTACAGACCTAAAAAGGCAGCCCTAGTACATGAAACTTCTGCATATGCAGGGTCCAGAGAAAGAATAGATCACAAGAGTTAATAGTAATCAACTTTACTTTGCATTTTGCAAGAGATTGTTTCATGCAAGACCACACGAGTACCTCTTGCCTCAAAATAAGACCACCTTACACTTAGCAAGTCTATAATCCTCGTCAGAAACCTGCATAATATGGACTAATTGGGTCCGCCCACCTACTTGTGCCACCCAGCTAATGGACATGGCTCTGTCTGTCTACTGACTCTGAAAGAAAAGTTTATTCATTGTGCTCTCACCATCAAATGGTTCCACCTGCAGCCGTACAAAACTTCAGATTTATGATACCGTTGTCAACTGGAATTCTCTTGAGAAATACATTGGCAGCAAAGTACAAGTGGGGCCTACTTTTATAATGATCCAGCCCACCACAAGTAGGCCATTGGCCAAAAATCCTGTGCAACAGATGATCTTGACCCTTCAAGTCATGACCTTTGAATGAAAAGCGATATGTAAGTCAGTTGTCTGCTTTCACTGAGAGAGTGGTCATAATTCATGGATTGGGACAGTCCAACATGGGAGAATTTGAGAAGTCCCATCAAGGTAGGGCCTAGCTTAGATAATGGCTTAGATCTTGTCTCCTGATCAAACACTTGCACTTACCATAAAGCAGCTGTTTTCCCTCCAAAATGTCGACCTATCACACATTGTGGGGAGATTAAACTCGTGAAAGACCACGTGAAGCTTGAATTAGGCCCACTTATGTGATGCCAGCATGATGCAGATCCTTCAGCCAATGACATAGGGGAACTCGGATAGAACCATTTGATACAACTTAAACGGGACTTAGCTCGAGTCTTTTTGAACTTTCTAAGCCATCCATTCTGCCGCCCCAGAATAGTAGTGAATAGGATCATCAAATGGATAACATTTCCGGTGCATCGCCTGCCTAAGATCTGCAGCGATCGCCGCAATCTTAAGCCTTCCCATGTGAAAGTGTGTTTGATCATATAAACACACGTCAAATTAGGGTTTTCCTCGTACAGACCCTTTGTAGTTCATTCCTTCTCCAGATCTTGCATATGCAGGAGCTTTGTGGGTTGTCATTATCATTTCCCATTAGCCAAATTTAATTGAAAAAGAATTCCTACTAAAAAGGGCAGCCCCAGTACACAAAGCTCCCGCCTATACAGGGTCAAGAAAGGAGCAGACCACAAGTGCCTATAGTACACAGCCTTACCTTGCATTTTTGCAAAAGGGTGTTTTCACGCCTTGAACCCATGGCCTCAACGTCATATGACGACAACTTTTACCGTTGAAATTCTCACTATTAGTTGAAATTCTCTTCTAATTTGTTTATCATGATTTTTTGCACTTTGGCATCTCACACTGTTCCATGCATGTAAAGTTCATTTCGGCAGTCCCATGGCCAACCAAAGTGAAAAGAGGAGGAGGAGCTTCGCTCTACATCCACTTTGTATTACATGTGGAATCATCTTTCTTTTCTTTCTCTTTCTCAAACACTACTTTCTACTCTTTTCATGTTGATTAGAATGAAGATTCCTAAGCTTTATCCAAACAGGAAGGAGGTAAGAAAGCACAGCTGAATTGATGATACGCGTGGGATAAAAGGACAATGTGGGGCCTAGATGATTCAAACTGTTCATCTTGGCCGCATTAGATGGTGAGGACCATCCGATCTTACCTTTGTCTGCAGACTTTCTAAGCTGTTGAAATCATACTGGTTAGGATGATATAGTGCTGCCCAAAACTCTAATTTTGAAGGAATAAATACAAGGCTTTCTTATGGTGCAGCAACAATAAATTTCAAGGACTAGTTGGAGCCATCTCAGTGTACCTATTGACCCCTCAACAGAGCCCTCTCGGCATCGTTTTATGCCTCCCAAGGCCATCTCCATCTCTAGTACCAACCAATAACTTGCAATATATGGACCCCAGTCTCAATCTTTATGTATAGCCCATCCAATGTAGGGTCCAAAAGATGAACGGTTTGGATCGCCAAAGGCTAGGACCTCCTTGTGTACTCTTTTTTATTTTTGTATTTTTCAGAAGACAAGAATTATGAAGCAACCTATCTACAGCCTCTTATCCTAATTCCTAAATCTACTTGAAATCTCTCCACTAAGAGAGTGATACCTGGAACCTCCAACCAAGCGTAACGGGAAGAGGCACCTCATTGTATGCGACCAACTGCATTAGATGGCTTTTGGAAAACATACTTCTTTGACCATATAGTTCCTCCTCTATCCTCTATTATATCCCAACTGTTCTACGGAAGTAAGGTCTCTCTTAATTTATTCCAGCTGCTCCTTGATGTTCTTAGACTAGTCTCTTGAGGTGGCTGCCTTCCAACTTCATATAGAATGACCTGGTGAAACCATCTCCACCATTTTATGACAGTCTCTAGCTCTACCCTTAACGCGCGGAACCCTCACTGATTGACCTTGTCCGTCCATATATTGGATTGGGCCAGAAATCAACTTAATCTGGTAATCCTAGCAGTTAATCAACTAGAAAAGGGATGGTCAATGAACATCTGTATGCATCATTCAGAACCCTCCCAGGATTGAATAAACGCATTCAGCAGCTGCAGACTCTCAGTTGGATGGTTTGGATCATTTAATCAAACTGATTATCAAGCGATGAGAATTCCCCTGGGGCTAACCAAAGCAATAGCCCAGATCAGCCAAAGCAGAGCTATGGGATGTCAAGTTCACAGGCTCCAGAAGTCCAACCTGGTTACTGTGCTGGAAGTAATCTCAAGTTCATCTCACAATGCCACCATCACACATAGAATAGACAATTCAAACAGGGAGGAACACTAGCTAGCAATGCATCGGAAAGCCACTCTAAATGCTGAAATACAGAGAGTTGAATACATGAAGCCTACAAAAGAATATATTCAATGTTGCTGTAACCTCTGCATAAATGAGAAATCAACAAGATCAGTTCACATTAGTTTGTTAGGGGCTTCACCTTGCGCTTATGGCCCATACTGTTCACAAGATCTTTGCGAGTGCATACAGGAAACATGTTTATCTTCTTTAAATTCAACCGCCTGAGAACATATGGAAAACTGAGTTGATCTCGTGATGTGAACCTAACCACTTCATTGAACCAGAGACACATCAATAGATTTGTCAATGGGGTGTGCTCCCTCACAATGACAGAAGCTTCAGATAGAGCTGCAGAGGCAAAAACCAGAAAATCAGGCTCAAGACCAAGTTCTTGATAGTACTCAAATTCAATAAAAAAGACCAGACAACAACTATCATGAAACTAAAGAAATAGACAATGAAATAACGAATAACAGGAGGAAGAATAAGGTTCTGTTATACAATAGCTGTGCTTGGATGCATTTCATCATGCAACCGAGTTTTGCATAGTATAACAACGATGTTATTTAAGGTATCGTTCGGGTATCAAGTTTTTCTTGAAAAGGATTAGTACAAGGGATTGGCAAGATCTAATGATAAACTAAAGCTAGCATCAATCACAAACCAGTTAACACCTGAACAAATACAATAAATAAAAATGAAGCAGCCTAAGTGATTAGAGCTGTACCTTTCTTCCCATGAAACCTTTTGTCATCAGGAAAACCATCCTGGCGATATTGACTCATTTGCGTCTTTACTTCTTCTGGGGTTGCTTTGTTTTTCTTAACAACAGCCTTTGCCTCATCATAGACACTACTGCGAGCTCCATGTTCTGAAATTGCAAGAACTGAATTTGTGCGCCAAAGAAGAGCTTCTAACACACCTAGAGGATCTCTTCGAAATTGGGACTTTGAGTCCACCCATATTGAATACCTTGCTTGAGGAAAAAGCCGATGGCTCAGCATCTGATAGCCTCATAAAATCATGCAGATAGTTAATAAAAAACCATAGCAAAATGGCCGTAAAATGCTTCAGCATGGTGGAAAAGTGAATGACATTCAAGTTCCTTTGCATGCATGAATCAGCTCACGTTATCAATCTGGCAATATGTATGTTACCAATGCAACTGAACTATTGCAGTTCATACAAGGATGGGCTAGAATAAGTGCATAAACCACACAACTATATTTAGTTGTTAATTTCATGTGGATGCAGCAGTTCATATGATGTGCTTCTATATGAGTGTGCCTTCCCTGGTATCTAAAACAAAAAACATTGGCAGCAGTGCTAATTTAGTCTAAGGATTTTGTTCAGTGTCTACCTCATTGCCCCTCCTTGAATAGACATTTAATTCTTTTGAATCATTCGGGCTCTTGTAATGATGCTTACACAAGTTAAACATTACCATCAATTGGAGATTATTATCAATTGTAACCTACAGATGCAAAGTCGGAAACAAGAACCTAATAACCTGGTCTCCAGGAGAACTGCTATTTATCAGTAACAAACACAGAGTTTTATACTTTCACACATAAAAGAAGTTCCTTCAACAAATTCTCCACAACCCTACATGACCATTCCTTATTTATGAGGCCAATTTACCTCTGTAGTTAACAAGACTCATGTTTCTTCTGTTCTCTTTCGTTTTCCTCTTGGAAGGTTTGGTGAACAATAGCATTTCCAAAATCATGAGATAAGATGATACAATTCAACTAATAAGAACCCAACAAATTCGAAGCTACAAAATTTTAATTTACAAGCACCACATTCTCAATTCTGATTAGAATTCCTTCGCCATTGCAAATTACTTACCTTATACTTAACTACAATTTTCTCTGATTGAAACCTTTCCAAAGGAATATTTACATTAGTCAATTACTGACATAGCTTAAGCATCCATGGAATATCACAGATGTATGGAGAAGTGAAGTTGTTAGAAGATGGCTTGGCAGACACACTTTGGAAGAGGTAGAACATAGTGGGAAGTCTTTTGTCTTCTCTCCCTAAATACTAGAATAGGTAGGTGTTAATTTGATATCAATGAACTGAAGGTTTTTTAGAAGATGGAGATATATTTTGCTTAGTTTTTCTGTTGCTCCCCTTGTTCTTTATTTTCATATGAATTTGAAAATTTTCTTACAATTATCTTTGCATCACAAGGCCTTTGGCAGTTATACTTCCCTTTCTTCTAATAAAGAATTTATGACTATGCAAAGAACATTCCGTTATCAATAAATGAATGATAGCTGAAGAGACAAGAAGCTAAAATCCTCGGCAATAAAATAATCATACTTGCACCTAATCATACACATAAACACGAATAAAAAGGGCAACCTTGGTGCACAGAGCTCCCGCCTATGTGGGGTCCGGGGAAGGGGCGGACCACAATGATCTATCCATTCCAAAAGGAATGGATCATCATCATCATCAAGACCTTATCCCAATTAGGGGTCGGCAACATGAATCTTATTCCTCCATTCCTCTCTATTAAGTACCATGGCTTCATTTAGTCCCAAAGTTTTTAAATCTTTTCTCACCACTTCTATCTATTTTCTTTTGGGCCTTCCCCTTGCCCTTATAGAACCTTCTACTTGCACCTCACTCCTAACTGGTGCCATTTTCAATCTCCTTTGGACATGTCCAAACTATCTAAGTCTAATCTCCCTCATCTTGTTACCTATTGGTGCTACCCCTAAGTTGTCTAATGTTTTTATTCCTAAATCTGTCATTTCTTGTCTTGCCACTCATCTATCTCAACATCCTCATTTCTACGCCGCTCATCCTATAAGCATAATGTTCTCTAACTGCCCAACACTCTGATCTATAGAGCATGGCCGGCCTTATGGCCCTCTTATAGAATTTTCCTTTTAGTTTGAGTAGCACCCGCCAATCACACAAAACTCCAAATGCACATCTCCATTTGTTCCAACTGCTTGGATTCTCTGGGTAACCTCCCTCTCCATCTCTCCACTCTAATGAATCATTGATCCTAAGTACCAAAAGTGGTCTTGTACAAGGACTTCTTGGTTATCAATCTTAACTGGTGTTCCACTCCGACTCTCCTTGCTAAAATTGCATTCCATATATTCTTTCTTAATTTGGCTAATTTTAAATCCTTTAGATTCTAATGCTTCTCTCCATAACTCTAGCTTTGTGTTTATGCCCTCCCTTGTCTCATCAAGTAAGACTATATCCTCTGCAAATAGCATGCACCATAAAATCTCTTCGTGCAGATGTTTTGTTAACTCATTCATAACCAACGTGAAAAGGTATGGGCTCAATGCCGATCCTTGATGCAATCCTACAGTGATAGAAAAATCACTGGTCTTGCCACTAGTGGTCTTAATATTTGTTACCTCTCTCTTATAAATATCTTTATTTATATCTATATACTCCCGCAAAACCCCTTTCTCTCTAAGGACTCTATCATAAGCTTTCTCTCAGTTGATAAAGACTATGTGAAGGTCTTTCCTCCTCTCCCTATATTTCTCTATCAATTGTCTTAGTAAGAAAATAGCTTTCATGGTAGACCTCCTAGGCATGAAATCAAACTAGTTCTCCAATACACTTGTCTCATGCCGTAGCCTCTTCTCAATTACTCTTTCAAAAAGTTTCATAGTGTGGCTCATAAGTTTGATCCCTCGATAATTAGTGTAGCTCTATATGTCTCTTTTATTCTTATAAATTGGTACAATAGAACTTGTCCTCCATTCATTTGGCATTTTCTTTGATTTTATAATCTTGTTAAACAAATTGGTCAACCAAACTATTCAAGTATCTCCCATATGCTTCTAAACCTCTATTTGTATACTATCGGGCCCCATGGCGTTTCCTAATTTCATCTTTTTCAAGGCCTCTTTCACTTCAAGTATTCTAATCCTATGTTTATATCTATAATGTCCAATGTCATTGAGGTTTACAGTATTTTCAATCCCTATATTCTCAAAGCCACTGTCATTTAACAATTTTTGGAAGTAAGTTTCCTACCTTTGTTTGATCTCGTCATCTTTGACTAGTACCCTTTGATCATCACTTCTATACACCTAACATGATCTAAGTCATTACCCTTCGATTCTCTTATTTTTGCAAGTTTAAAAGCAATTTTCTCACCATCTCTTGTTTTTAGTCTATTATAAAGGTCATCATATGACTTAAATTTATCCTTACTATTCTCTTAGTAACCTTTTTAGCATTCTTATATTGTTCATAGTTTTCATTATTTCTAGTCTTTTGCCATACTTTAAAACACACCCGTTTTTCTTCAATAACTTTTTACAATATTTCACTCCACTACCATGTTTCCTTTACTAATTGCATTTTACCTTTAGATACTCTTAAGACATCTTTTGCCACTTTCTTAATGGACTCAACCATTTTAACCCACATAGTGTTTACTTCTGTTTCATAGTTCAAGTTTCCTCCTATCATCAACTTATTTGTGAATAAAGTTATTTTCTCTCCTTTTAAGTTCCAACACTTAGTTTTTGAATACCTATTAAGTTCATTTCCTTTCTTTCATCTTTTAATATAGATATCCATAACCATTAACCTATGCTGTGAGGTTAAACTCTCATTAGGTTGATCCTTACAATCCTTACACATTGATCTTCCAGTATTTCTAAGTAGAAAAAAGTCTATTTGGCTTTTATGAAATCCACTTTTAAAAGTTATTAAGTGTTCATCACTCTTCTTAAAGAATGTATTTGTAATGGCCAGGTAATATGACAAAGCAAAATCAAGGATAGTTTCCCCCAACTCATTCCGTTCTCCTATACCATACCTTCCATGTATCCTATTATATCCTTCATTTTCTTTTCTAACATGACCATTTAAGTATGCTCCTATAAATATCCCCTTAATATTGGAAATTTCTTGCATGACTACTTCCATATCTTCCCAAAACTGTCTATTGATTATATTTTCTAACCTTACTTGTGGTGCGTATACACTTATAACATTTATGATTTGCTTTCCTAAAACAAGTTTTATTATTATAATCCTATCACTGATTCTTTTAACGTCCACAACTTTATCCTTGAATTCTTTATCAACTATTATTCCTATACCATTTCTGTTATTATCCTTTCCTACATACTAGAGTTTATACCCATCGACTTCTCTAGTTTTAGCTCATTTCCACTTGGTTTCTTGGATACAGGCGATATTGACTCTCCTCCGTTTCATCGTATTTACTAACTCCAAATTCTTACCTGTCAATATCCCTATATTCCATGTGGCAATACGAATGTCATGCTCTCGAGACATCCTATTTACTGCACTTCTCGACCTCCATAGCATGAACCCATACCCACTTTTCACTTCACCTGAGTTCTGATGTAGTGTGTCTCTTCCGAGGGGTTGCTCTAGCAGCCCTTGCCCATTTTCTACTACACTCAAGATCCGATGTAACGCGTCCCTTCTAAGGGAACGCCCTAGCAATCCTTGTCCATTTTTCACAGCACCCAGGATCTGATGCAGTGTGTCGCTTATGGAGAACGCCCTAGCTTGAGGGAGTGTTAGTTTTCAATTCATGTCATGTTAGGATTGCTATACTTTTAAAAAGTTAGAGATGATTTTCATTTCTTACTTAAAACTAATGTACAAATGCATATTCATTTGCAAGTAGGAAAGAAATAACAAAATCATCTTCAACTTCTTCCTTGCCGGCTGGCACCTGACACAAGATCCTCCTCCTTTTTTATCTGGGCTTGGGACCGACATCGACAAAGTTCCAAAAGGAATGGATTTGATAGTAAAATATAGGGCTTGAAATGAGCTTCATGTGGTCATCCATTCCAAAAGGAAATTTCCATTTTAAAGAAATAAAAATAGCAGAAGAAATTCAAAACTTTGAACAGTTATCTTTCTTAAGATGTACTAATAAGTGGAAAGTCATTTTGTTTAAAGCTTGAAGTAAGCTTCGGATGTTTATATGTTATACAACTGCTAAGTCATCAATCCCCCCCAAAAAAAACAAAAAAAAAAAAATCCAATTTTTAAGAAATCAAATAGTAGAAGAAATTCTAACCTTTGAATAGTTGCATTTCTTAGGATGTTATAATAAGTGGAACATTTTGTTTAATACCTCTAATGGAATAAAAGAAGCATGATGAAGTATCAATTTTTTCAACAATGAAAGAAGCTTACGCTGTAGTAGTACAGTTAGCAGTTGTATCAGGACTTGTGCTAGAAAAGGAAAAGCAATAGATTAAGAGCTGAGTTGTCAAACTTTAAAAGGAAATCCACAATACCATTCTACTGATTACTCTACTACAAAGTTCCTACATGATTTGTAGCATTTCCTAGCATAATGGCATGTACAGGAACAAAGTCAAAACACCTAAACATCCAGGAAAAAAAGTAACAATAAATGAAGACTATTTCTTGGTACCTTGGGGATTTTCCCATTCAACCGCTGATCCGAGAAAGGAAGATCCCTAACAACCACAATACGCCATTTCCCAATCATTTGGTCCTCACGAATACGCTTTCCCTCTGCTTCCTGTGTTGATCGAGTGATCTCATCCCAAAATGCCACGTAACAAACCTGCACCAAGTCACTACTTTAGACCTGTAGTAACATGATGCAAGCTGAAACCAACTAGGAAAACTTTTCAAGCTACAAATTAACCTTTCTAAGTGATGTCTCCACCATTCCAATAGGCTGGTACAAATCATCTCCGCCACCAAATGCGCAAGTAGATACAACCACTTTGCACGTTTGCATGTAACTTTTATCTTCATCAGAAATCCTAAATCCACCATTTTCACTGTAGAAACCACAATGCACCAGAGCAGTTTCATTTACCTGAAATGGTCATTTTTTCCCAATAACCAATACAATAAATGGAACCAAAACCAATTTCAACAAGAAAGAAAGAGAACCAATCATTTAAAGAGGAATATTCAAAAAATCTTATGAGTTACTAGGCAAGTATCAAATGATCTCTTGCCACCATATTGAGCAAAAATTTACACTATGAACTATGAATTACATCAAGATATATGGACCACGATATTAACCTTAAAACTCTCGTCTCTCTCATCAAGTGTTTGGTTTCCAGTAAATGAATTGAATCTTGATTCTTGAGAATATTGGCGTAACATACTACCATCTCCACTATACAGTGTATCTTCTGATTTGTATACTATTCTTTTAACAGGAAAATCAGGTTCTGCGTCCACAGGAAAGTCCAGCTGTTGAAGTTGCTCTTGGGGCAGGATCTCCAAGCAAACTGATAGAAGTACACAAAAACCATACATTACCTCATGAAACTTAAGAGAATCAAACTGCTTTGAATTTCATAATATGCAACGTAGAATAATAGAGTGTCTGTTACAGGATAAAGATGATTGAGAAAACATTATTGGAAATATTTATGAACTAAAGCCTTATAGCATAGTAGCAAAAGAAGGAACTTCTCCCATGGTAGGTCATAGGTTCGAGGCTGCTAGCAGGGGTGGTGCGTGTGTGTATAAAACTTTCAGAAAAGGAGAATATCACAGTAATGTTTACTGAATACTCTTGAAATTTGACAAGAAAAATCCAGATGCTCAAAATATTTAACAGAGTTAAAGATCTAAACCACCATCCTAAAAATTATCAGCTACTCTTCCTGTCTTCTGATTCAGACAGAAACAGTGCAGTTGTGACCAATATAAGGATATTCTTGAAATGAATAAGGTCAAGATTTTATTGCCCATGATGCATTGCTAGTGTGCAAGACCATAAACAAGGAAAGAAACAAAGTTAAGCAAGACACACTTGAAGAAGACAAAGTGTTGCTATGAGGATATTGTCCTACTAAAAATTTCCACTGCCATTCAGATACTTTGAAAATAGTTTTCAATGGAATTTTATTTCTATATTCACTTTTAACCATTTGGTTCACATTGTTTAGTTTTTTGGAATTTAAAGTTTTGTATTTCGCCTATATTTGCTAGCATTTGCATAGAAATTGTCTATTCTTTTTAATGTTTTCACATGAGCCTGCTATGCAGATAATAGAATTTGAATATGGCCTTTGAACATGTAGATCAGTGCATGATTTGTTATGGGCCCTGACTAAGGTAAGGTATCAAAGTTGAGGCTTGCAAGATGTCAATTGGACTTGGTACCAGAAGGTTATTCAGAAGATACTGCATCTTCTAATAATTGTCTAGTTTATGGAGCAACAAAAGGCAACAAAGAGTTGGAAGATTCTAGAAAAGGAAAAGTACTTGTCCGTAGGATCTACTACATAAAAGTTTGAAAGGGTGAGACACCTATCGAAAGAAAACCATACAGATGTAGCTTCACATATTTTTCTAGACAGTGATGAGAAGAGTATCCCGATACTATTGCAGAATCTAGTGTTCTATTGTCAGGATGGCAAACATGGAGACTGACAATCACCAGACAAAACTCAAAGGGTGGTCAGATACACTATTACAAGCAGAAATCATGTTGCATGCATCTCACCAAATGTTTTACCAGTGAGCTTTATGCATATCTTTTTCATAAGCTGTCTATGCAAACAGGAATACTAACCTCGAGAAGATGTGGTCCATCCTTAATGGCAATTATGGCATACTTATAAATTTATATTTTCTCTTGATGTTTATATACACACTTGCTCACGTAATTTTGCACAAACTGAGAGTGAAGACAACTCACAGCTTCAAAGATCTCCAAACTTGCAATTTCAACTCTCTCATATTTCTCTCTACTTCCTCCTTCTTCTTTGGTAAATCACGTTGACACAAAGAAGTTCGACTTCCATGCTTAACTCATGTATAAATTACTAATATATATATATATATATATATATATATATATATATATATATCTTGTCTACGATCAGCACAGTTGGAAGATAATTCTTATCTGAGAAATTGTGGCTCCTCACAGTCATTCAAAAATGCATTCCTTATGGTGGAATTCAGTTCCCATCTTATAGTTAAAAACAGTTCCAAAAGGTTATAATTGAATTCTGAGATCTGTTTCAGTATTTTATCTGAACTCTCATCCAATTTCACATTTGCACGACCACCATAATTAGATTCCAGGCACTGGAACTCTACAAGGATGGTTCCTGCAATTGTTCATCATCTAAGAACCAGAATCCAAGTGAGCAACCCAAAATCAGCACTTCCACTTTACCTAATCCTTCCAATATATAATTTACTTATAACAGACAGGTAAAAGCCCTAGGAGAGCTATGTCCTTTGGTATTGAAGTGGCAAAGAACCAAGAGCATATGCTAAGGGTTTGCTTATGGCTTAATGGGTTCATAAAAACCCATAAGCATGTCAGAACACCATAACAACAATAGTGGAAACCAGGAAGGAAAAGTGAAACACTTGCATATTGTAATAATACTCTAGTTTTACAAAGCAACAAAAGGCCACAAAGAGTTGAAAGATTCAGAGAAACAAAAGTGAATTGCCTGTCTTTAGGATCCATTACTTAAAATCTTACATACACAAGACACATAGTGCAGGAAAATTGTATCGATACAGAGTCAAATATTGTTCCAGACACCCCCTTATGTAATTTGCATGAACTGAAAAGGAACATAACTCCACGACTTTCGAGATCTCCAACCTCATGACTTCGATTCACTCCTCTCTCTACTTGATCTTATTGGGTAAATCGCCTTCACACGAAGAAGATCTGTTTCCACGTTGATATCAGGTATAAAATATTAACAAACAAGCTTAATTAGAATTTGCCAACAAGCAAGCTAATTCTTAAGTGAGACAGAAAATTGAACTCACGGAATTAGATTCCCGTGGTTGTGCCCTAACAGTTGCTCAAAATAGAATTCCCTGGGGTGCAATTCAGTTCCCACTTAACCAAAAACCACTTCCAACAAGTGAGACTTAAATCTTCACACGTTTTCACCTGGGTGGTTTACATGAATTCCCACCATTTTCACTCTTGGACAACCACTACCCAGCTGGCTTCTAGGTAAAGAAGTTGTGCAGCACCTGGAATTTGTTTCTCACTTAAGAAATAAGTTCCAAGTGGGCATCCTCCAACTGAATTTCTAATTCACCTAACCATCAACAGGCATTTTACCAATAGCAAAGACAAAGACAGATCCAATGTCTGCATCATTCAACTTCCCAGTGTAGAAAACTTATTTATTAATAAATAAAAGCTCAATTAAGAAAAACATACCATCTTTCACCAACCAAACCCTTCTACTACAAATTTCCACAAGATTCAGAAAATAAAAAAGAAAAGAGAAACTAGAAAGAAAAGAAATTTACGTTTTTTAACTCCGCCAACCTTCCTGTATCTCGGATTAAGACTATTCAGATTAGTCTCCGTTGCCTCATTATCTACAACATGATCCACATTCTGCCTTTCTTGTGGTTTTCCAGTGATTTTTGAAGCTTGGAAGAGAAGCAATCCAATTGCAGGGAGGAAGACTAGAACTGGCCAAAATTGGATTATCTTCCTGAAGATCCAACCGCCCGCATCATTCTTGCGTCGGAACCCAAATTTCTTCCGTTTTCTGCGGACTCTGACTTTCATTTTCCCGGCGAGCTCGTCGGAATCTTCGTCTGAGATTGAGATGGTGAACATGGAAGAAGACACTGGGAACCAGGTATGGACGGGAAAATGGTATTTATGCTGCAGTCCCCAGAAACATGGTGGTGGGTAGGCAGGGGAGACGTAGTAAATAACAGCAGATGTGAGTCCGAGACGATTTTTGATTATAGGCCGTTGATTAGTAAGTCATACCTGAGGAGTTCTTACCGTGGATGGATGCATTTTCATTTGGAAATAGATTCGATGTTAACGCTTGGAACAAAGATCCGGGAGGAAGGAAGACATTTGAATTACCAGTACTGCTCTCTACAATGGAAGGAATTTTTATTTGTAAGGATTTCTTGTTGTGCTTGAGCAATCGATTTGCTCTACTTTATGCTAGAATCATTTCATTGCCTCTAGGAGAGACAACAACAAAGCATTTCATTTCTTTCTCATGAATAGGAGGTGAACTAACCAAATTCTTGATCCAAAGCTAGAGATAACTTTATTTCTTTTATTCTCATTTATAGTAAGTTAAGGAGCATAATAATATCAGTTATGGTATTACAGGCCCTTTGTGGTTTGCCCCTTCACTGGACCCTGCATATGCAGGAGCTTCATGCACTAGGCTGTCCTTTTTTTTTATTCCACCGAACTTATTACAACCAGCTATATAACCTTTGAAGGAATCATTTTCGTTTGTGTTGATTTATTAATGTGACAGCTTATTGGGGGGCTTTGTGTTGTTTGATATTTCAATTGCTCATTGTATTCAAATAGGGCCAAGCATGTTTTATTTTTAGTTGGTCTTAGTAGTGATTTTTTGTCTTATAGTTTTGACTTTCCCACCGAATGTTAATTTGTGTAACTATCTTTATAGGGCAAGGTGAGAGATTAAGTGTTTGCCCTTCCACTGCGAGGAGCTAAGGCCATTGAACTAATTACTTCATGTATTATTTGTTTTTATTAGAAGAGTACTTTAATGTACTTGAACCCACTCTAATCAAATTATGTAGACTAAATATTACATATTAGGTCTCACCTTGTGCTCTCTTTTAAACTATAAATTTGATAAGCATCTAGAACATATCTTTTATCAATATTTAGAAGATCAAGCATGGTCCCTGTGGGATGAAATGGAATCTTTTATTCCTAATAATAACATGGTTTGTTCCTTTTTTTACATAGAAACCAATGTAGTATAATGGTTAGGCTGAGGTGCCTCTCCTAGAAATAGGTCACTAGTTTGAGGTTGTACATCACATCCCCCTAGGGGATATAGGAAAGGGTCTTTTCATATTGAGGGGGTGTGTCTAAGGTTATGTGTCGATGGTTTTACTGCAAGTACACAGGCCATTGTAGTATAGCTTATACAAGTATAAGTCGATCCCAACAGGGACTCAACTTAAAAAGATAGAGTTTAAATAAAATTTAATTATTCAAAAAGTTTAAAAATAACAAAAATTAAATAACAATGAATTCAAAATTTATATCTATTTAATCAATGAAAATTACATAAATTCAAGTTTAAAAAGACATAAAATTAAATAAAAAAACAAATAATGTTTACTTCCCGAGCTTGATTATGACAAATTACTTCAAATATGATATCATCAATATCTATCGGCTTTCATCAATCTCTCACTAATACTTCTGATTAAGGATCCACAGCTATATTAAATAGATTTTTCAAAGTTTTAATAATCTGGACTAAAGAAGGATTTAGGGTTTTGGATAGCTTAGACTGAATTTTTGAATTTCAAATTGAAGATAAAAAATGATGGATAAGCTAGGAGATGTCCTAAGAACAAGATCTGAAGATTAATTGAAAATCTAATGAAAAACAGATCAGGAATTGAAGTGATCCTATTTGTTAAAGCTAGACTATTGATTTGGTTAAGCTTAAATAAAAAGGCTTGGATAACACAATTCTTGAATAGGTAGAACATGGATAAAGCAAAACTGAAATAAGTTAAAAGGATGAAAATGTAAATGGAATTAATGTCCTAAGGGCAGAGCTAGAAATGATATAAAAAAAATCTGGTTTTAAACAACAACAAAAACACAGAGGAAACCTAAGGAAGACAATGAAGCAAGTGGTGGAAAAGAGAGGGGAAGGAGAAGAATTAGGAAAAAACAAGAGAAAACTAGGTAAACCTGACTTGGGCTTTCTCCTCTGGTGAAGGGTGACAAGGAACAAGGAGCTGTGGGCTGGTTCACCGAAGAGGGAAGTGTAACATCCCTAATTTTTAAATCTTAATTTAAGTAAATATTGGAGTTATGTTAAATAAGGATGAAAAGTGAATATTGAATTTTCTATTTTGGAGTTCTAGAAAGTAATATTTTTATAAACATCAAATCAAGCGTTGAGACCTCCACATTTTTATTGTACTTGAAAAGACGATTCTAATTACACAAAGAACACTGAAATTGAAGTTCAAATGAAGAAGTTATGCCACTTAAAATATGAAGGGCATTTCAGTAACAATAACATAGAAAAAAGAAGAAGAAGAAGAAATGGCCAAAATAGAGGGTGGCGTATTTGATATTGACATACTCCCTACTTAAATGAATCGAAGAATAGACATAACGGTATGTTCTCGAACCTTACAATGCAAGGGGAAAACCCTATGGGGAGAGGGAAGAAGAGAAAGAAGAAAAGGGGGAGAAGAAGAAGGAGAAGGGAGAGAAAAGGAGAGGTGGAAAGGAAACCAAGCTCGCACGAAGAGGCTCTTCACACTGGTGAGAAAAAAAAAAAACAAGGTTAAGGTGTTCATTGAAGTTGTAAGGACTCACTGGAGATGACAATAGCTTGGATCGTTGATCCGAGATAGTCATCTTCGACAGCTTGCCGAGAAGAACCAAGGCCCCAAGAACAATTGATGATTTGCATCATTCTTGGTTGTCGATCGAAGAGGAAACTAGCATGCGACAAGATCAAGGAGGCTTACCTTGAAATTAGCATCAATTAGGTTCATCCAAGGGTGTTCTTTGATTTAAGGTATTTTGCTAAATTCATATAATTTCATTCTAGATCTAGGATTTATGGATGATCCAACCGTTCATTTCTTAATCCAAGCCAAAAGGAATGGCTAAATAAGTGCATGATAAAACTTGGATTAGACTGAGAAGGTCAATCTAGGCTGAAAACTGAACGAACAATCTTAGTCATCTAATTAGTACTATGAAAATGGTGTTTAATGTCATTTGATCAATGATCAGTAAGTTTAGTGACTTGAAATTTATGTAGAATGGATCAAATGTATTGATTTAAGGGTGAAACCAATCAAACAATCTCAACCATCCGATTTGTCACTATTCAAACAGTGACTTCATGATGTTTGATCTATGATCAGACACCACAGAAGAGTTCTAGAACACTAAAATTACTAATATATGATAGAAACTGAAAAATCTAGAAAATTGAGCAAATAATCTCAATCGTCTGATCTGATAGTAAAGAAGTAAGGACCTGACAATGCTTGATTGGTGATCAGATCACCGTCCAATGACTGTAATGCGATAACCTAAGAATAGATATGTTGCATGGGATTTACAGTTGACATATTGAATTGAGTATTGATATGCAATTTAGGTTAAAATAGGAATGGGAGGTTTATGTGTAATGCAAGTCGAGTTGGAATCCAAACCAAGGTTGAAAAACTATTGGGAATCAAAGAAATCGTAAGAGGTAGGTAATCTGATACTACCAAGTTTCAAATGAACTTCGAAATGAGGAATTAGTTGGTGAACTATTATTGGATTTGAATGGCTTGATTTTAGCAATGATTTGATACATGTGTGTTATTTGAGCGTACATGACTTTCATGTAGATCAATGAATTATCATATGCTCCATATTTGACATTCTGATAAATGATGCATGGAAATTAAAATATGATTTTAAATCCATATTTCATACCTAATTTTGAAAGAACAATGAATCATTTAATTTAAAGTATTCAAAGGCTTACTTATGAGACATGAGAAAGATTGTGAATTGTACATGTATAATTTCTATACTTTGTAAGGAATGCTTGAAAATTCATGGTTTTGCATTATGATACAAATTGAGATGTATGAATATGAATACAAATTGATTTGACTATTGAGCTATGCTTTTGAAATAAACACTTGAGATACATGGATTTGTATGAATTATGAAATATTAATGTATATTAGTATTAAAGTAAAGATTTAAGAGTTAAAGACTGGTACCAGGTAATGTGAAATGACTCGTAAGAGTTGAAGACTAATATCAGGTAATGTGAAACGACTCGTAAGAGTTGAAAACTGGTATCAGGTAATGTGAAACAACTCTTAAGAGTTGAAGACTGGTATCAGGTAATATGAAACGACTTGTAAGAGTTGAAGCCTTGTACCAGGCACTGTGAAACGACTCGTAAAAGTTGAAGACTAGTATCAGGTAATGTGAAACAACTTGTAAAAGTTCAAAACTAGTATTAGGTAGTGTGAAACGACTTTAAGAGGTGAAGATTGGTATCAAGTAATGTGGAACAACTCGTATAAGTTGAAGACTGGTATTAGGTAATGTAAAAAGACTCATAAGAGTTGAAAACTAGTATCAGGTAATGTGAAATGACTTGTAAGAGTTGAAGACTGGTATTCAGTTAATATAAAATGACTTGGTACCAGGTAATGTGAAATGGCTTGTAAGAGTTGAAGACTAGTATTCATGTAATATATAACGACTTGTAAGAGTTGTAAGACTATGAATATCTAGTGATTTTATATGTAGTAAGAATATTTTTACATGCATGATTTGATTTGGTTTTGGCATAGACTTGCCCGTGGTCAGCTGATATGCACAGAGGTATATTTGGCATGAATTTGCCTATAGTGAGCTGATATGCTTAGAGGTATATTTGGCATGGATTTCTTTGTGTTGAGCTGATTTGATCTGGCATCGAGTTGCCTATGATTGAATCAGAAAGTGATTCAATTGTTTTATTGTTTTATCACCAAATTATACATATTGACTGCATGCATTATCCTTTATAAGGATATCTTGTGATTTTGCGTATACTAATGTTGTACATGGATAGATTAAATCCTAGATGGGATTTCTATTATGCTAATTACATTGCACTTGTTTATAACATGCTCTAAGTAGATTATGAGCTATGACAATTTGACATGATTGACATAGATCTGCCTTCATTATGAGTTGATATCTAATGTAATGATATGAGATTACTTGAAATGAATTGTGATGTATATGATATGAATATCATTATATGCTTATAGACTATATGACTGGATAATGTTCCTTAGAATAGATATGTGCCTAGTAATGATGTTATTATCGGTTTGAAATGGCCGACATATAGATTAACCAATCACCACTATGAATATTAAAGTAATTATATGTTACTTAGTCTGTCAAGTATGATGCATACTTTGTGGATGATATACATACGTGTGTGTGTGTGTGTGTGTAAATATATACATGCCAAGTGATTTATTATTAAAAATACCTTTCTTCAAATCACTATATATATGCTGTGATTTTGTAGTACTTGGATTATCTACTGAATATGTTGCATATTCACCCTACCATTTTTACTACAGGTCAGCTCGAAAAGAATTAGAAAGAAAATTAAGATTTTAAGAAGATCACTTGTTGATTTAAAGAAAGTAAATAGTGATGGAATCTATAGTTTCATTAAGAAACTCAATTTATGTTGACTATTAGATAATAATTGAATCTTATATGTGATTTGAATTGTAACTAGGCTGTGTCTGATAAGTCTTGGGAATATTACATGTCAAATGCTAGTTGAATAGGAGACAAAGTCTCCAATTATGTTTAAAATTCTAACAAATGTTTATCGGGTACTTCGCATGACATGCGTTAAATGTCTCATGTTCGAAAAATAGAGAAAACTATGCTGAATTTTTGGTAGGAATGTAGCGCTCATTTCACCAACAATTCTTTTTGAAAAAAATAAAAATGACACTCACAGTTTTTAAGAATAAATTTAAAAGAAAGAGATTTTTTTCGTTGTTATTTGATTTTTAAAAATAAATTTCAATAGAGACTGATCTCACTAAGTGCGCCCAAGCTTCTAATAATCCAAACTTTTTAGATCGTTGCCTTTCACTTTATTGATGAGCATTCTTATCCATAGAATGATCCTCGGTACTCTTTTCTTGAGATGTAAAATGGATGGTTAATTTTGCAACTCTACAAAATAGAACCTAGGATCATTTGATGGACAAGAATGCTAGAAGATAGCCAATCTAAGTCAAGTGTTTTCATAACTCGGCAAAATATATACTTAAGATCATTCAATGGATGAGAATTTTAGAACATGACCTATCGAAGTCAAAGGCAAAAATATGCCAATTCGAATCTTAAAAAATCCGTCCATTTTACAATTCTAGAAAACAGTACCTAACATCATCCAACAAATGAAAATTTTAAAACATGACTCACCAAAGTTAACGATAACATGGTAAATGATTCCGATCTTAAGGGCCTCACAAGTTATAGCTATTTTTATGACCTCTCCGAGAGGACGTCTATGCCAGTTGCCCGGAGCCAGAAGTCATGCTAAAAAGAAGTGCAAGATTCCCAAATATGCTCAAGAGTAGTCCGATCCCATGGTCCCTAGACTCACCGCCCGGATTCCCAAACGTAGAATATTTCCACCAAACAAGAGATGACCCAGTTTAGCAAAAATACCAGAGGCCCCCGAAAGAAATGCCCCCAATCCATAACTCTTTTGACAACACCCCCTCAGGAACAAGAACAACTACAACGTTCTTTACCCCTCCTCTTTCTGCTCAATGCCCATTAGTCCATAGGAGATCTAGGTCTCTCTCTCTCTCTCTCTCCCTTGGTTAGCCTTTTGTTTTGGGTCTCTAGGCATCTCAAAAACTGGTCACAATAAAATCCCTCTCTCACTAGCACATAAAAAGAGCACACCATGTCACTCAACAACAACAGCCAATGCAGGAACGGAAGTTTCTCCTGCACACAATTAAAGGGTACATTACCTTCATTTCTCCTCTTTGTTTCATTTCAGAAACAACCCATTTGGTCAATCCACTTCTAGTAGTCACTAGACCTAGACCATGTCATGCTGGTGCTTTCTACAGTCACGGTGGTACTTATCGGCTTGCCTAAGAAATAAGAAAAAGAGTGGGGGGATGAGTAGGAAAAGTAAGAGGGTAAGGGGAAAACAACCCCTTTTATTCACTAGGTTAATAGACCTTATTTGTTGGGTCTTGATTGGGTTTTTTCGTTAGGCAATTTGGGATTGGACCCATATTTTGTGGAGGGATGTAACGTTTTTAATTTGGGGTTTTGGAATTTGATCTGCTATCGGAATGGGGTGATTGATAAATGGCTTGCATGTCGGTTTTGTATCCAGTTTTTGTCGTTTTGGGGTTATCTGGGTTTGAAGTTCCGCTTATGGTTAGAGAAATTGGGGACATTTGGAGCGTGTTTGGACTGTAGGTTTGAGGGGTTGAGATTCTGGGTTTGAAGGGTTCGTTTGAACTTTTGCATGGTAAATTTTATTTGTTTTAGTATGACTTATTTTTAATGGGTTTTGGATTTTCATGAGTTGGAGAGGTAGGTTCTGGTTAATGGGTGTTGATCTAGATGATTCCAAACGATTGATTTAGTGTTTAAATCATATACCAGGTTTGATGTGATCCAGTAGTTATTTATCACTTGATTTCTTAGGCTTGCTTGTTACCATACTTTGGGAAAGGTTTAAAGCATTGAAAGATTGTAATATGGATCAATTGTTGGATCTTAACTGTAACGATTGGAGAATATGTTAATATCTTGCTTATGGCAGGTCGGTAAGGTCCTTAGATAAAAATGATTGCTAGCAATTTAAAGGCGTTAGCAATGTCTAGAATGAATTAACATCAACCCACAAAAATTGTTGCTTTGAAACTTTCGAATGTAATAAAATAATCAACTGGCCCTCAAATGTATCTCAGGCAAGGCATCATAATTAAAGCAGTTTTAGAGAGAAGTTCTTTTGGGTTCAGTTGGGAATTTCAGTTGTGATCGTTAGAACTAGGTTTAACTCCCATTACTGTGCTCATGTGGAGCTATGTTAGCAAAATTTGGTATTTGTTTCTGGAAAGTATGTTTTAATCTGAATTATGGAAACATAACTTGAAACTTTGGAAAAAAAATCTATATAATTCAACAAATCTCCCCAAATAACCTTTGGAGATTAGTATAGAGTATCTAACTACTGTTGTTTTCACCTTTCCTTGTACTCTTCTCATTTCTATTACTCCTTTCTTGCTTTTGACTGAGTTCTTTATATGTATATCGCTGCTTTTAGTTCTCTAATCATCCACTTAAGGGTCATTTAGATACTTAAATTTGTTAGATGGGTCTGAATTCTGATAAACCTCCCATCCATAGCACGATCTAGCAAAGTTTGAATCATTAAACCGGCTCACCACACATAGAATTCTGACTGGCAGTATATATAGTGAACAAAATAGGTACTTTGTCAAAAATATATGTAAAGCCCAGTCATTTGATGATCCAACCCTTTAATATTCAAAAGAACTTTTCTGTTGGTGATCCTAACCATTGTTGGGCCACTGTATAAAATGAACGGCTTTGAAAATGCATTAATGAGTATAAAATTCTTGAGTCCAATCAAAGTTTTAGGATTGTGGTGCATGAGATTTTGAGGCATATCCTATCTAAGTTAAGGCTCACAAGATTAATGGTTTGAACTTTGAATCACCAAGATCCTTTATTTAGCACGTATTTTCGTGAATTTACATGTGCAGTGAGTGCATACCATTTATGAATGTACATGTGTATGCATGGTGACGTATTTTTGTTTGTATATGGAATTGGTGGGTTTATGTTTCATGACTCATGGATGTACTGGGGTCACATTTTCGAATTTGCGACCTATGCATGTAGTTTTCTCTTGTTTAGTTTATCTTTTGTCTGTACTGAGATTTCTTCTGAGAATGCTTTATGCTTTACATTAATGCAGAGGTATTTTATCCAGTGTTAAATCCATTTTTAAATTTTTGGGCACAGCAATAACAATTTTCTAGTTTAAAATTGATTGAATTTATTAGACAGTCAGGCTTTATGTTAACAGATAGGAAACTTAAGCTATAAGAGATAGGTTAATATTTTATGGCATTCAGATGCACAAGCCATGGAAGTGCTGACATGCTCAGATGTTCAGTATGCTGGAGAATCTAGTTGTCCTCAGCTAAGTCCAAGAGCAAAGCCATCTGGTGACATCCTTAAAGAAAATACTACCTTTCTTGACGTAGAATGTCCTCGGGAAAGGGCAGAAGATGATTTATCACTTGACATACTTAAGGCAGAACAGCTTTTATCAGAAGTCAATTGTGCTCAACCAATGGCGTCTGATGATCAATCAAACGACCCCCTTGAGGAGCAAGGTTCTCTACTCAAAGTTGATTGTGCTTTAGAAAGGTCTAGTGATGACATATTTGATGACATCCTTACTGGTGGAGAAACCTTGCAGAAGATTGAAAGTCTTAGAAAGAGGGAAGGAGATGAACTATCAAATAGTATCTCCAAAAAGAAGGGTAAATTTCTGAGAATGGATTCTGCAGAGCAGGTGGGATCTGATTTATTGAATGACAAAGAATACACCGTCCTCAAAGATAATGCAATAACTCAAGAAGATAATGATTCACTCAGAAGTGTAGAACTCCTTCCAGGCTCAAATTTTTTGTATGCGGAAGAAACCAACTGCTATGAACAAGTCCATATGCCAGACAGTATGCATAACGTAGATGGATCTTTGCTAAATGTTGAAGAGGCTCAAAGAAATGAAGCAAGTGAGGATACACCTGTTTCTTATAACTTTCACGATGGAAATTCCAGTGTTCAACATAAGGAGCAAGAATTGTTACCTGGTAGCCTCCATGGGCTGTCAGGCTATGTGTTCTAAATCAAATGATGCTGAACTAGGTGGATTGGATTTTCATATCAAAATGGTAAACATACTCCAGATCCTGTGAAGAAGTATTGGTATCTACATTGTCACCCATTCTTTGGCTGCTGTGCCTCTGCTGGGCTTGTTACAAGCATGATTGGCTACCCTGTAGCTGTGTTGTACAATTTTTTCATTGGTATTTCTTTTTCGGAAATAGAAGGGGAACCTTGGTGCAATGTAGAGTTATTACTGTCTGACCTGGAGGTAAAGGGCTCGAGGCATGAAAACAGCCTCTTGCAAAAATGCAAGGTAAGGCTACGTACTACAGACCCTTTGGCCCCTTTCTGGACCCCGCATATGTTGGAGCTTGTGCCCCGGGCTCCACTTTTTTTAATGTTTTGTCAAAAAATTGTAATTGTGCTAGATGTGAAAGCTTATGTGCTCATTGAACAAGGACAATGTTCAAAGTCTGGCGATAATTACTGGAAGCTTATTGGAGATGTGACTAATGTGAGGGTGTGAGGTGTTGTACAATTGCTGGCCATTAAGTAGTTCGTTCACATTTTCAGTTGTATATTACTGTGACATACCTGTGCACGAGTATTCTAATTTGCAATTTACTCCAGAATTTAACATGATAATGTTCTTCACTTGTGCATTTGAAACCCTTGAACAAAGATCAGCAAAGTCCACTTTCAAGTTTAATTGGCTGGGCCGAGCCAGCTGGATTTTCTGAGCCATTATGGCTGGCTGAGGTATTCTAAGGTCAGCCTGGATTCAGTTGAATTCTCAATTTTCTGAGAGTATGGAAAGGCTGACAGGACTTGAAGACCAATTTGATCAAGAATGTTGTAATAGTGATTGGTGTAAATAAACTTTCTCATCATTTGGACCTTTCAGATTCAAAAACAGTTGTTTCGTCTATGGACATTAGCATGACCCTTACAAGAAATCTTATTTAAGGTTATTTGAGATTACCTAATATGTTTTGTGTATCAACTAAAATTAACTTGATGACCATATAGTCAGATTTATTCCACTCTTCAAAATTTTATCTGTCTGTGTGTTTTGTGGGGTTAAAATTTCGTGATTTCTTCAGTTTTATACTGTGAATATTTGGAGAACTGTGTATATCTGCTTTGACCACCCTTTCTTTTTCTGAAGTACAGTGGAGAGGGAAATGGCAGCCGGGGATCCATTGTCCAAGAAATGATTGGCCATTATCAACTGTGAAGGCAAAGCCTACTCATGGGAGGAAGAAGTACATTGTAGTGTTTTTTCCCGATACAAGCTCACATTCTTGGGCAGATGTGCTACTTGTCCGATCAATCAGTGAGTTTCCAGAGCCTCTTGCTTATGGTTCACACTATAGTGGGTTGGAATTGGTCAAAGACTTGCATCTTCCACGTCGGTATATAATGCAAAAACTTGTTGTTGGCATGCTTAATGTTAGTGACCAGCTACATACTGAGGTATGGTTTCTAATTTCATTTATTTTGTTTTATTAGACTGGTCAAATTTTTGAATATTTCCTTATTTGAGGTCTCTTTACTCGAGTAGGCTGTAATAGAGAGGGCCCGCAAAGTCACAGCTTGGAAGGAATTTGCTATGGATGCTTATGGCTGCAAAGGCTATTCTGATATTGGAAGGATGCTGTTGAAGCTTCAGACTGTAAATCCATGTCTTTGCTATGAGATATCCTGTGTGGTGTTTGGCATATCTTTCAGAAGAATTTGTTAAGCATGTGCTAAATTGTCTAACGATATTCTATTTATTGTTGTTATGATTTTAATGGGTGTTGTATTTTGACTAATCAACTGAGGCCTTTCCATACATGTCAGTTTTGTTTGATATATATTTGCTTTTCTACATGGTAGAAACATATGTGATTATCATTCACTACTTCATGTATCAGATTCTATGGCCAAGATGCATCCAATTACAGGTCAAGTTTTCCAAATTACTCCCCTGCTCTATATTCATGTCATATGACTTAGGAAATGTTTTAGATTGATTATTTGAAATGATACCTATTTCAGATCAAAGGCCCCAGATTTGCTGGTCACTCTACCATTGGCTTGGCAATATCAGTTGACACTGCTGTGTTCATTGTTTATACTTTGCTTTTCTACTCTAAATAGTAGATGTGCATGCGTGAAACATTTCATTTGTTGAACCTAACCATGATATTACCAAAAGAAGAGTTTGAATGTAGGCTAGAATGTTAGATACACAAAATGCCGGTTAGGTTGCCAATATAACTTTGAATGGAGCCATTATTTGCGCTTATGTGAAGTAGATGGCTCAATGTGTAATTGCTCGGGATGTTGGGACTTGGTTTCATGGGTCAGTGGGTTTAGAGATGCCAATAGGTGTGAGCACATGCACTTTTTGGAAAGCTAAGAACATTTCCATAGAATCCATGAGAACTTTGGACGGGAAAGAGATTCTTATGAAAAGGCAATAGCTTTTAGTCATCAATTTGTGGAATATGCAAAATGGGTCTTGGCTTGGGGGGATTTACACCCATTCTTGATGACCCAGGTGCAGCGAAAAGTGGACGTGGGTTCATGGCATGGAGGTCGAGAAGTGCGCTGATAAATAGGATATCTCCAAAGCATAAGATTCGTATCGCCGCATGGAATATAGGGACATTGACAGGTAAGAGTTTGGAGTTAATAGACAAGATGAAATGTAGGAGAGTCAACATCTCTAGTATCCAAGAAACCAAGTGGAAAGGGGCTAAATCTAGAGAAATCAGTGGGTATAAATTATGGTATGTAGAAAAGGATAATAACATAAATGGCGTAGGAATAATAGTGGATAAAGAATTAAAGGATAAAGTTGTGAACGTTAAAAGAATCAGTGATAGAATTCTAATAATAAAACTTGTTCTAGGAGAGCAGATCATAAAGGTTATAAGTGCATACGCACTACGAGTAGGGTTAGAAGATATAATCAAGGGATAGTTTTGGGAAAATATGGAGGAGTTATGTAAGAAATTCCCAACACTAAGGGGATATTTATAGGAGCAGACTTAAATGGCCATATAGGATATGATAGAATACACGGAGGGTATAGTATAGGTGAACGAAATGAGATGGGGGAAACTATCCTCAATTTTTCTTTGTTATATAACCGAGCCCTTGCAAATACACTCTTTAAGAAGAGGGATGAATACTTAATAACCTTTAAAAGTGGACTTCATAAAAGCCAAATAAACTTTTTTCTACTTAGGAATACTGAATGATCAATGTGTAATGATTGTAAGGTGACACCTAGTGAGAGTTTAACCTCACAACATAGGTTAATGGTTATGGATATCCATATCAAAAGATGGAGGAAAGGAAATGAACTTAGTAGGTATCCAAAAACTAGGTGGTGGAACTTAAAAGGAGAGAAAATAACCTCATTCACAAATAAGTTGATAGTAGAAGAAAACTGGAACTATGAGCCACACTATGAAACTTTTTGAAAGAGTGATTGAGAAGAGGCTATGGCATGAGACAAATGTATTAGAGACTCAGTTTGGTTTCATGCCAGGGAGGTCTACCATGTAAGCTATTTTCTTACTAAGACAATTGGTAGAGAAATATAGGGAGAGGAGGAAAGACCTCCATATGGTCTTTATCGACTTAGAGAAGGCTTATGATAGAGTCCCTAAAGAGTTAATATAGAGGGTGTTGGGCGAGAAAGGGGTTTTGCGGGGGTATATAGGCATAATTAAAGACATGTATGCGGGAGGGGTAATAATTGTTAAGACCACTAGTGGCGAGACTGATGATTTTCCTGTCACTGTAAGATTGCACCAAGGATCGGCATTTAGCCCATACCTTTTCACGTTGGTTATGGATGAGTTAACAAAACATATGCACGAGGAGATTCCCTGATGCATGCTATTTGCAGATGATATAGTCTTACTTGATGAGACATGGGAGGGTGTAAACACAAAGCTAGAGTTATGGAGAGAAGCATTATAATCTAAAGGATTTAAAATTAGCCAAACTAAGACAGAATATATGGAATGCAATTTTACTAAGGAGAGGAGTATGAGTGGAACACCAGTCAAGATTGATAACTAAGAAGTCCTTGTAAAAGACCACTTTTGGTACTTAGGATCAATGATTTATGAGACTGGAGAGATTGAGAGGGAGGGTACCTAGAGAATTCAAGTGGGTTGGAACAAATGGAGATGTGCATCTGGAGTTCTGTGTGATTGGCAGGTGCTACTCAAACTAAAAGGAAAATTCTATAAGATGGCCATAAGGCCGGCTATGCTCTATGGATCAGAGTGTTGGGCAGTTAGGGAACATTATGCTCATAGGATGAGCAGCACAAAAATGAGGATGTTGAGATGGATGGGTCGTAAGACAAGAAAGGATAGAATTGGGAATGAAAAAATTAGAGGAAAATTAGGGGTAGCACCAATAGGTAACAAGATGAGGGAGATTAGACTTAGATGGTTTGGACATGTCCAAGGGAGACCGAATATGGCACCGGTTAGAAGGAGTGAGGCAATGCAAGTAGAAGGTTCTAAAAGGGCAAAGGGAAGGCCCAAAAGAATATGGATAGAAGTGGTGAGGAAATATTTAAAAACTTTATGACTAAATGAAGCCATGGTACTTAATAGAGAGGAATGGAGGAATAAGATTTATGTAGCCGACCCCTAATTGTGATAAGGTCTTGATGATGATGATGATAATGATGATGATAATTTGTCTACATTTTAAGAGAAGCAAATGTGGTGACACATTGATTGGCTGTAAGAGGGATTTGTCGACTCCTAATGACATATCTAATGAAAAGAAGTATCTTTATGATTGGAATTCTTTTTTGACATGCCATACGATGGTTATACAAAGTATTGGAAGATGTAAAACCGTTTTTGAGTTCTTTGGTTTTGCTAATCTTATCATATACATATGTTATCCTCTCATCATAAAACATTACTAACCTTCGAGATGCTCTTACTGAAAAAAATCCTTACCACTAGGAGTAACGTAGCCGTGATGATTCTTGTTTGCTCTGATCAGATCACCTTGCTTTTGGATATGTAAAGAGCGGCCCAGTGCATGAAGCTCCCGCATGTGCTGGGTCCGGGGAAGGGGTGGACCACAAAGGGTCTATGGTATGCAGCCTTACCTTTTGCAAGAGGCTGTTTCTACGCCTTGAACTGGCAACCTCCTGGTCACATTGTAACAACTCAACCGTTGCGACAAGGCTCCCCTTCCTTTTGGATGTGTCAAATGGAATATGAAACTTCAGATTAGGCATCCTTATTAGATCAGGCAGACATGTATTAACTGACTCCAAGTTGATTAGGAATGCAATTCACACAAATCCATCTGCTGAAATGGAATTCATCAGTTAGACATCCATATTAGACCAGGCAGACATGTATTAACTACTATTGGGGCTGCAATTTGACAATTCCATCTGTGCCATTAGTTGAGTGAGCACTATTTTTGCATCTTGCAAATCTAGCAATGCCATTTGTGAAAATAAGAACTGAGCTGATCATTCACTTGTACAATGTTCCCAGTATAACATCCAGTGGATGGGTTTATTTCTTCTGTACCGGTATCATGCTATTTAACTGATAGTTACCTCCATAGATATATTGCACCCAAATCATTGCAAATTGCTTCCTAGGGAACTTTTCTTGGAAATGTTTCTACAAGAAGCATGCTCCCTAGAAATTTTGAAGGTGCTAGATATGCCATATTATACGTTCTCTGAGTACTTATCATGGTGTTTTAGCCGTGCTTCTTTGCTGCAAAGCTCCAAATTTCCTTTCTTTGTTGCAAAACTTTCTAATGGCATCACCCGTTTCTGTTCCATTTTATGTTACTCAGTTTCTTTGCAGTTTTGTACGTGGTACATACTACTAAACAGTGGTTTTTGTTTCTGTGTTGAACTGATGAAACTTCAATGATTTGTAGTCACAACATTTAAGGCCTATGCACTACCATCTGAAACCATTGTTTTAGTCAAGAAAATGTGGGTTTGGCATAGGCAATCTATTTGTAGACCATCATTAGGTCTTGTATCCATACTACTGTTATGTCACTGTTGTCCATTAGGTTGCCATCTTAATAGTACATCTTCTTTATTGAATAAGATATCATTATGTTTTGGCAAATTATGATTTCCTGGCAGATGATATTTGTCAGATTACATGGATCCTGATTGGCTTGAGCATTCCTTTGGCACTTGGGTGGAGCGGTGTCAAAAAGCTCGAAGTGCTGAAGCTGTTGAAATCCTTATAAAGGTATTCCTATCTTCCTGAGTGCTTATCCAGATAATTATTACAGACTGCTGGACCATAAGATTTTATAGAAAGGCCCCTTGTAAATCATTGTTTTTAGTGCTTATTTTCTGTCATTGCTGTCCAAGATGTTTCTTGTTGTTTCATTTCTTATTCATCGAAAAGAAAAAGGAATCGCTAAGGGAAAAGTACAGCTGATTGAATCTATTCTAAATTAGTATTTCAAAGCTATTGGACCAAATTTGGGGCAAATATTAAACTTGGGCATGTTTCATGATTCCAATTGGCAAGAAATGTTGGCCATAATTTGAATCATTTTGACTTCCTGCTACTATTCTATTCCTGTCAACATGCTATGGCTGCTGTAGGTCAAGGTTTGAAGGAATTAAACTGCACATATGAAAGTTGCATGAAAAGTTCTGGATTCACGCGGATATTAGTGCTGTCTGTTAGTTGTCTTCTTTCTGCCTTCAAAATTCAAGATGGTACAGATAACTATGTGACAGATGCAGGTAGCATTCTGCAATAAATGGAAAACAATCTAGTTAGACAAAGAATTTGATGTTAGTACTCTAGATTATCTTACTGATATTACTCTAAGTTAGGGAAGCTGGGAGCTACTTGAGGATTAATTTCTGACTTATATCTCCACGGTTTAGTTTGCCATCATTCAATCTTTTTGTATGGGTGAATTTTCCATTGGAAGATGAAAAGGCTCGTGCAGCTTGGATATCTGTCATACCTACTAAAATATCTTCCATTATTTAGGTTTATTGACATTTAAACAAGCTATGAGAGTTGGGATTGGGGTTCCCTTACAACTTGAAAGTTAATTCTCATCAGGTAATTGATTCCTTCTTAATAATATCCTTTTGTAAGCAAAGCTTTGCATGTACGGGTGTGCTAGACAAGCTTTTCAAGGTAGCTAATGATTCAGAAACCCAGACTTGTTCAGAAGAATTTAGTGGACCCAGGAGTTGTGTGGTACAAATACTTGTGGAGTTTATGAGTTCGAGTTTCAGATGTGTGGGTAAATATGGGGAGTTTTGAACATTTTGGATGGTAATGTACCCTTGAATGACTGCATGGCCGAACAAGACCAGTATTATGGAGTCAGAAGTCTATAACTAGACGACTGATCAAGTTATCCTGGAGTCTGAGTTTCTCTCAGTTCATTCTGTGATAAATTTTACTCTTCTACCATATCACATTCCCTCATTCAGAGCATTCACTGAGCAAGTCAGCTTAATGGTGTCGCATGGCAAACTCAAGGTGTTGATGCCGTCATCTGGAAAGAAGGAACCAAGAATTGTATTTAAAAAGGATTATGTTTAGGGTTAGGGTTCCTTCTTAATAATATCCTTTTGTAAGCAAAGCCTTGCGTGTACGGGCGTGCTAGACAAGCTTTTCAAGGTAGCTAATGATTCAGAAACCCAGACTTGTTCAGAAGAATTTAGTGGACCCAGGAGTTGTGTGGTACAAATACTTGTGGAGTTTATGAGTTCGAGTTTCAGATGTGTGGGTAAATATGGGGAGTTTTGAACATTTTAGATGGTAATGTACCCTCGAATGACTGCCATGGCCGAACAAGACCAGTATTATGGAGTCAGAAGTCTATAACTAGACGACTGATCAAGTTATCCTGGAGTCTGAGTTTCTCTCAGTTCATTCTGTGATAAATTTTACTCTTCTACTATATCACATTCCCTCATTCAGAGCATTCACTGAGCAAGTCAGCTTAATGGTGTCGCATGGCAAACTCAAGGTGTTGATGCCATCATCTGGAAAGAAGGAACCAAGAATTGTATTTAAAAAGGATTATGTTTAGGGTTAGGGTTCCTTCTTAATAATATCCTTTTGTAAGCAAAGCTTTGCGTGTACGGGTGTGCTAGACAAGCTTTTCAAGGTAGCTAATGATTCAGAAACCCAGACTTGTTCAGAAGAATTTAGTGGACCCAGGAGTTGTGTGGTACAAATACTTGTGGAGTTTATGAGTTCGAGTTTCAGATGTGTGGGCAAATATGGGGAGTTTTGAACATTTTGGATGGTAATGTACCCTCGAATGACTGCCATGGCCGAACAAGACCAGTATTATGGAGTCAGAAGTCTATAACTAGACGACTGATCAAGTTATCCTGGAGTCTGAGTTTCTCTCAGTTCATTCTGTGATAAATTTTACTCTTCTACTATATCACATTCCCTCATTCAGAGCATTCACTGAGCAAGTCAGCTTAATGGTGTCGCATGGCAAACTCAAGGTGTTGATGCCGTCATCTGGAAAGAAGGAACCAAGAATTGTATTTAAAAAGGATTATGTTTAGGTTGGGAATTTCTAGATTATTTGATGGGTAGAAAATGGTCTTGCTGGTTTTATTTCTTTTCAGTTCTTTTGTACTGTCATCAGATGCAAGCCGACAAGTTTTCTCAACATCTCTATAGGCTAAGACAAGTATTCCACTCTTCCCCTTTTTTGCTTTTGCAGAGTGAAGATTCTTGTCACTTGCTTAAGTGCAAAGACTTATGGTTTATTCATAAGTGTAAATACTAATTTCGTAATATCCATCAGAGATTGGGAGGAGATCTGTGTTACTTGTACCTTTGCTCCCATTTGTTTTAGAAGTTTTCTTTGGAGCATCTTTATGAAGCGACATAAAAGTAAATAGGAGCTTGGAGTTAGCTAGATCATAGACAAATGTCTTCAAAGAATTTCTTGGCTTCACTGGTTGGGAGTGGAGGAGAAGCTTGCCATTTGAAAGAATAAGTGGTCCCCTGTGCATGGATGATTCCCATTGTAAGTGCTCTTACTAAGATTCTTCCACTCATTGTTACTTTCGAGGTCATTTGGATTGAAATGGATGAAGTCATGAGAAAAAGAAGTGTTTTGAAAAGACTGTTCTTGGCATCAAATTTCTTTTGGGGAATCTGGTATTCTCAACGAAAGAATTATATGATGGTGTGACCTCTTTTGATATAGGGTCCTGGTAGGCGTACACACTTAGGAGTGTGTGAAGAAGTGCATACCCTTCTTTTTTATTTAATGATGAATTTGTTTGGTAGATTCAAGCCATTCATCATGTTATCTGTATGAAAAATAAGTAGCCCACTAGAAATCAATGGATTTAATTTATCCTAACTAATTGTTTTGGGACTTTGAAAATATTAATAAAAATGGATGATCACTACTTTTTAACCAAAGAAATATAGGCTCAATGGGCACAAAATTGAATCTCTAGCCTATCTAAGCTACGCCATGAATGGCTTAGGAATTGTACGTTAAAAGAGAAAGACACAAGGGAAGACGCCTCCAAATTGAGTGATAAAAGCTTAACTTCAAGGAGTAAGATTTATGAGAAGTGGAAGGAAGAGACTTCTTTAGATGCAGGAAAGAAACCCTTCACTATAGAAGGTCAAAAGAAGAGAGAAACTACTGAAGACATGCCAAACCCACTGATGAAAGCTTAACTTGGATGCCTACTGATAAAAATAAAACTCGGAAAACTGTTCTCTGAGAAGCCAGTTCTCATGGGTAGGTTGTGCCTTCAGAGTCAATCTGGTGATTTCCTATTGGCTTTCACTGGCTTTATTGGATGATCAGCTCCAATGAAACTGCTTCTAGAGCTGCACGAACAAGAATGTGATTGTTCAGGAGGGATTTCTGGGGAAAATTTTGGGGTAGAGGGTGAGAAAAAAGAATGCAATAGGTTAAAAGAGCAGGGAAGGGGTGTGGTCCTGAGAGTAGTGGTCATGTACAGGATAGAATTATGGAGAACACCTTTCTGGCATCTATATTGTTTGTTTGGCTGATTTAATATGGAGCTTTATTTATTTATTTTCTGATTCATAGGTGAAGAAAGTAACATAGTGATTCTTCTTTTCTTTAACAGTTTTCATTTTCCAAATATGTGATTGATGTGGTTTTCTTTTCTTAATCAGGGACTGGTGGATTCTGTGCTGTGGGATGAAGTTGAATTGCTTTGGAATGCACCTGTCCAACCTGTTCTGGGCTCTGATTGGAAGACATGGAAGCATGAAGTCATGAAATGGTTTGCAACATCACATCCTGTTGCTAGTTCTGGAGAAGCGGAACAGTGTAACTTTGATGATTCTGCAAGTGCCGCTCCACAAAGTGGCAGGAAACGACCAAAGCTTGAAGTTTGTCTTGCAGGGATGCATGGTTCTAGAGTGGAAGTAGAGAGCCACAATTTGTCTTCAGAAGCAAATAGTATAGAGTCCGATTCTAGAATTTTCAACTGCCAGCTGGTTGAAAATGCTGAAATGGCATGTGCACATTCTAAAGAAGAATCATTAATCTCAGTAGCTCCACCAATAGAGGGGCCTGAAAGTGTGGCTGACAGATGGGATGAAATTGTGGTTGAACCAAGGAATCAATAATTTAATCACTCTGCAGAAGAAGCAGCTATGCCCAAAGAGGAAGGTAATTGTGGCAAACCTCTAGTGGATGTTCAGGAAGGATCACATTCTGAGAATAAGTACCACCGATGTATGGCTTTTATTGAAGCTAAGGGAAGGCAGTGTGGAAGGTGGGCAAGTGACAGAGATATATATTGTTGTGTGCATTTGGTGCATGTGACTGTTCGTACTGTGGATGAAGCTGCTAAAGTGGAACACTCTCTGCTTTCTGTAGGCCCAATGTG
Organism: Warburgia ugandensis; assembly: GCA_035236585.1. NCBI lineage: Eukaryota > Viridiplantae > Streptophyta > Magnoliopsida > Canellales > Canellaceae > Warburgia > Warburgia ugandensis. Next base: position 2,567,739 of record CP141132.1, on the reverse strand, counting down.
TGAAGGTACTACTACAAACGGTACAAAATGTAAGCATCGCTCTAGAATTGGCTCTTTATTTTGCAAGAAACATCAATTGCAGGGTAGTGGTGAGATGATGCATAGTGAAACACCATCAATTTCACAAGAGAATCAGCATAAGAGAGGGCTTAGTGAGAAGAATGACACACTTGAGAAAATATCTGAGTCAGCTATTGTATCTGGTAAAGAAATAGTTTTGATGGGAGGTCAAAACCCTGTCCAAGAAAATTTAAGCTTAACTACTGAAGGAGAAACCATGGAAGCAAGATATAACTTAGTGGAGAAGCGTGAGGAATCAGAATCTTCTATTCCCATGGAAGACCATAGTCATGAATTGCCACACTGGTGCTGACTGAATAACAACCAATGTCTAGAAAGAGCAAAAACACACGTTATATTGTGAAATGCACCTTCCTGCCTTTCTTAAACATGCACGGAATGGTAGGAGTCGGATTATATCCAAAGATGTGTTTTTAGATCTTCTGAGGAGTTGCAATTCTAGGAAACAGAAGGTGGATCTGCATCAAGCATGCGAGCTTCTCTACAAGTTCATGAAAAGTGTCCTCTCCCGCCAAAATGTAGTTTCTAGGGAAAGTCTCACAGAGTTGATATTATTAGAGGCCTCAAAAGATCCAAGTGTTGGTGAATTCTTATTGAAGGTGGTCTCATGTGAAAGAGAGAAAATTAGGAAGCTTTGGGGACTTGATGCTGTTAAGGATAAAGAAATTTCTTCTGTCAGTGAACCAATGCCCATGCTAGAGGCAAATAATAATAACCATGATGTGCAGATAACTGCAACTATTAAATGTAAGATTTGTTCAGAGAAATTTTCTGATGATCAAGCATTAGGTGTCCACTGGATGGATATTCACAAAAAGGAAGCTCAATGGCTGTTCAGAGGATATGCATGTGCTATCTGCTCAAATTCGTTCACTAACAGAAAAGTTCTTGAGGCGCATTCAAGAGAGAAACACAATATACTGTTTCCCAATCCGTGCTTACTGTTTCAATGTATGCCTTGTGGTAGCAATTTTGTGAATCCTGAACAGCTATGGTTACATGTTGTATCACTTCACTCCATGGATTTCAGGCTCCGCACAAATTCTGAACCAGAAAACCACATCGAAAATATAGCCACTCGATCTAATCTTGAGCTGGAGAATAAGGTCTATGCAAATAACAATGCTACAGATAATCATTCTGGAAGCCGAGATGTTTCGCGTAAATTTGTTTGCAGGTTCTGTGGGTTAAAATTTGATCTCCTACCTGATCTTGGTCGCCATCATCAAGCTGCTCATATGAATTCTAGCTCCACCCTCTTTCCTGCAAGGAAAAGAAACCGTTTCAGTGGTGCTAAGCTAAAAACGGGGAGACCTGGCCAAACTAGATTTGAAAAAGGACTGGGAACAGCATTAAGGATGAGCAATGCAGGTGGTTTCGGTATAAAGAAACACTTTCAAGGCATCGAATCCAGTAAAGTCTGCAGGAGTAATAACAGAAACTCAGGCATCTGGAACAGTAGGCCTTGGGAAACCTGTAGAATCTCACTGCTCAGCTGTCGCAGAAATCCTGTTCACTGAGATTCAGAAAACGAAACCGCAGCCAAGCAATCCTGAGATTCTTTCTATTGCTCGGTCCACTTGCTGCAAAATAGGGCTTCACACTGCGCTGGAGGAGAGTTATGGAGTACTACCTGAACGTCTGTTTCTAAAGGCTGCCAAGCTTTGCAGTGAGCTGAACATTTGTGTGAAGTGGCACGTAGAAGGGTTTATCTGCCCAAGAGGATACAAAGCCCTTGTCCATTCTGATTCTTTAGCTCTATTAGTGCCTCTCCAGGATGGGTTTATTAAATCGGCTTCTGCTCCTGCAAATCTTTTGAGTGGGGGTGAATGGGAGATGGATGAGTCCCACAACATCATCGGTTCAGCGCATCTGAAGCAGACGCCAAAAAGGGTCATTGTTTTATGTGAGGATGTGAGCTTTGGACGAGAACCGGTTCCTGTGGCTTGTGTAGTAGATGAGAACCTGAAGGTTTCCATTGATGCGATTTCTAGTGAAGAGTCTAACGGCCGGAATCCTTGCAGTTCCATGCCCTGGCAGGATTTCAATTATGTCACTGGACGGTTGCTTGATCCATCAATTGGTCTTGATACAAAAGTACTTGTTTCTTATGCTAGTTGCTTGTGTTTAGTTTCTTTTATTATGCCACCTTATTCTTTTGCAGAAAGTTGATTTTATAAGTTTATGCAGAGTTCACAGTTGGGGTGTGCTTGCCCACACCCATCATTTCATCCTGAAAATTGTGATCATGTCTATCTCTTTGATAACCACTATGAAAATGCTGAGGACATTCATGGAAAGTTGATGCATGGAAGATTTCCTTATGACATGAAAAGAAGAATTATTTTAGAGGTATTCTCTATACCCTGCAGAAATTGTTAGTATTAGTTAAAGTTCTTATTAGCTTTATTTTGTTAATTATGCTTGGAGATCTAGATTGATTATCAAAGTTCTGATGATCTGAACTGTTATTAGTGGCATATATCACTAATAAAGTAGGCATAGCTTTTGGCCATATGGATTTGTTTGCTCTTTGAAATCTGAGTTTTTGCATAATGAAGCCAGTGTCTGTTTGTTTCTTATTTGTATGTCATTCCTTGTCACCAAACTGAGCAGGAGGAGTGCAATTCCATGTGCAGCTGTGACAAAACTTGTCGGAACAGAGTTCTGCAGAATGGTCTTCAAGTCAAATTGGAAGTTTTCAAAACAGAGAAGAAGGTGAACAGTCAGAACTTATACCAGCCAGATTTTTGAAATTGATTTCTCACCTTCTCTAGCTGACAGGGTTGGGCTGTCAGAGCTGGTGAATCAATTGCACGTAGGACATTTGTGTGTGAGTACATTGGGGAGGTTTTGAATGTCGGGAAGCAAATAAAAGATGCGAGAGGTTTGAGTCTCAGCCACAGACTTCTTATGCTTTTATTAGTTCAATTAGCTTAGGCTTCATAGTGTCATTTGTCGTTAATCTCAGGTATGACAAAGAAGGCTCCATTTATCTGTATGATATAGATGCTCATATAGATGATGCTAGTGGCTTGAATGAAGGAACAGTGTCATATGCAATTGATGCCACAAAATATGGCAATGTTTCGCGCTTCATCAATCACAGGTATAAAAAATCTAGTAAAATTCTCTATTGGGTGAGTGAAACAAGGGATCTAAGGAAGAACAAAGGCTAGAATTTATTAGTAACAAGTAAATGCTTTGTATGTAAGAAGACTCGAGAAATTGTGGGGATAAACACCAGTCACAAGGCATGAGATGACCCAAAAAGCACTTGATTATGATCAAATCTGTAAGCCTACTTGGGTATTGAGCAATTACTTGTAAGAACTAAATTCCTTGCAAGGGACAGTTGCAACTCCCTAAAATTGAAGCCAGCAAATATTTTCTTACAAAGGGTCATTGTAACACCCCGGATTTTTAAGACAATTTTTTTTTTTTTTTTTTTTTTTTATAATAATGGCAATTTAAATAAGAACATTTGGGATCCCATGAAAAAAGATTTATTTAACATTTTACTAAACCTATCTCAAAAACTCCGGGTGTTAATTTTCCTTTCACAAAATGGCGTACATGTAATTTAAACATAAATAAATAATCCACGTATAAATCAACGTCAAATAAATAGGCGCCTTTATTTTAAATCAAATAAACATCCAAAAGACAATAATAATATGGCCCAGGGTCTATCCATCATAACATCCCAAATAAATGTCCAATATATGTCCAAAGATCTAAATCACATCCAAATATAAAGTATGCAGTCCATAATAAAAATCCAAATGATAATCCTGTTTAATGACTCACATCATTGTCTAAAACTATAGAAAAATGGTCTTGACTCTCACGGCTTCTCTTGACCTTGCTTTTCTGTTATCGCGCTCGAGATCTAAGGCATTGCAAAACAAAGCAATGCCTCAAAGAAACTATCGCTTGTGTAGGTACATAGACAATTAATGTAATAAATGAGAAATAATGAACATTGATGAAAAGTCTAACATTTATGGAAATAGTGATATCATAATGCCATGTTCAAATAAATGCCAATTTATTCCATATGCTAAAACATGAAATTCACGGAGTTAAAACATGACATGAATCAATAAATGGAGCATACAGGAAGACTAAGGGCACCCTACAGGTAATGGGTCCCACCACATCGCACGAACATCCACGATCAGGGTACACATAGTCCAACCTCACGGGTGTCGTCACACCCGGAGCATACCATACTATAACAATGCTCATCATACATGCACACATAACGAATATGGGCCATCATCTGCGGTGCAACCCTCCATGGGTATCGACCACCAGGCTCCCGTCGACACCATAACGGGAGACTTAGCGTACGTCCCCGTGGAAAGGCTCGGAGCCGGTAGTGTGGACTATCCATGTTACCAAACCCTCTTAGAATGCCATCTACGTGGGCGGTGTCTATCATATCACAAACTCATCACATCATAATCTCGGAAGGTGGGTGGCGGCCTATCCCTCTGGCATGGCTGCCAGGGCGAGCACCGTCATCAAATATAAAACACGGAAATCATATGTATATCTTTAAAAACTAAGAGCACTTATAGCTTGCAATCCCAAGACATGCCCCTCATCACGAGGTTGCTTTATCAAAGCGACCAAATTAATAAGCCTCATTCTCATTTCCATGTAAATCCATGCATTTTCTATATATATAATAAGAAATAAGTCTCTAAGTAAAGCATAGCAAATTAACATCATGCTTGTAAAAGCATTTGAAATAAGTTTATTGGTAAAGATTTCAATTTGGAATAACCATCTACGCAATGTCGCATGAAATCCATGGTAAATAAAAATCGCAATTTTAAAACACAATCACACATGATCTTATGTTTAAACATGGTTTAAAATCAAGTCAAAACATTAGTTGTCACCTACCTCAAGTGTGAGATCACTAGCTTGCTAATAACTTCCCTTTAATGGTATATTCAAGTGCACTGTACATGTCACATTACTATTTTAAAATTTTTCTAAATAAAAAAAGTGGTCATTTCTAAGTTTTTAAGTTAAAACTAGGTGGCGTCGTCAATACGGTCATAACGCCTCTTTCGGATCGTGATTTGGACCTCTCTAGGCTCCCCAAAAATCAAGTTTTAGTGAAAGCTACCCTCAGGAAACCACCATAAGGTGGTTTAGAACCGCGGATGTTTCCGCTGGGCCCGCACGGTTTACAAGCCGTTTACGGGCGCACGGGCGCACGGCGTCGCGGTGACGCTGCACGCGAACGCGCGCGCGTCTTCGGCTGCCGCGACGCACGCGCGCGCGTGCGTCACGGTCGCCAGACGCGCCGCGTCCGTCCCACCGCGGCGGCCAACCACGCACGTTCGCACGCGCGCGTCGCGCACGCGTGCGGCGACGGCGTCATGTGGCGTCGTCCCTCGTGCGGCACGGAGTGCGTCTTTGCGTGGGCGCAGGGCGCGCGCAGATTGACGGGTGTGGCCGGAGAAGACGGCCGGATTAGGTCGCCTCCGGATTTCTGGCTTCCGTTTTGCGTGATTTTTGCGCCATTTTCTTCGAAATTCTCTCTAGAATCCATTTATGCCCTCCTTTTTCACTAATTTTCTCAAAAACCATGGTTTTTAAACGATTTTTCCCAAGTTCCTAAAAACCTCTCTAGAAGTCTTGGTTTTGAGTTTTGAGCAATTCCACGGTTGGATCACTCCCAAATTTAAAGGGTTTGCTCTTGGGTGTCTTGTGCACTAGTTGGACGGTGCGATTTCCAAACGGACAACGTTTGGTCTATGAAATCACGCTCAGATGGCGTGCAAAACTCCCAAAAATCAATTTTTTTTCCTAATTTTTAAATGGTTTTCTAATTAATTTTCTAATTAATAAATACGAGAAAAACATAGGTTTTGAGCTTACCTTGCACCTGGGAGTTGCTCGTGTTCTTGGGGCTCCACTCGCCGGAAAATCCAAGTTTTACAGGGCTAGGGTGTTGCGTAAATACTGAGAACGCTCGAAGTGGAGCGTTTGTGACACAGAGGGAGGGTAGATATAGGCACAGAGTCCCGGGGGAAAGAGAACCTCTTCCATTCACGCCTCTTCCACGTCTCTCGGCGATTTTTCCGGCCTTGGTAGAGACGTGTGGAAGACGGGGGTGCCGATCAATTGGGCCCCTGTGTTACACGTTTACGTCAAAAGACCATTTTGCCCTTACAACTTTGACGGCTCATGACTCCCTCGTTTGAGCTCCGTTTCTCGCGTTCTTGGTGGCGTTGGATTCGTATCGACGAGCACTTTCTAATTATTATGTTTTCGGGAAATAATTTCATCCATAAATTTTTATTTTAATTTATTTAATAATTTCTTATTTTTATCTTAAAAATTAAGGATATTACATTCTTCCTCCTTATAAAAATTTAGTCCTCGAAATTTAGCTACATACCTCTATGTAAATAACTCGGATGGATCTTTAGCATATCCTCCTCAGTCTCCCAGGGTAGTCTCTGTCTTGAATGATCTTTGCCAAAGGACTTTGACCAAGGCAATGGTCTTATTCCTTAACTCCTTGACTACGGTATCTAAGATGCGACCGTGGTCTCTCCTCAAATGTCATGTCACCAGATCTCTGGGATGCGCTCCCGATACATGTGAGGATCGGCACGTATTTCCTCGGCATAGACACGTGAAAGACGTCATGCACATTCTTGGCTACCGTGGTGGTAAGGCTAGGTAGTGCCACTTGACCCAACTCGTCGTAAGATCTCGAAAGGTCCAATATACCTGGGACTAAGCTTTCCTTTATTTCCAAACCTCAACACCCCTTTCATAGGAGAAACTTTTCGAGAATACATGCTCGCCCTCAAAAGAACTCTAAGTCCTTTCGCCTCTTGTACGCATAACTTTTACGTGATGTGTCGGTAACCTCTTCCGAATGAGTTGAACTTTCTACGCACATTCTTCCACTAACTCGAGATTTCACCACGCAGCGTCTTTCTCTACATCACTCCAACATAAAGGTGGCCGACAAGGTCTGTATAAAGTGCCTCATATGGAGCCATCCCAATCTTAGCGTGATGACTATTATAAGCAAATTCCACCAAAGGTAAATGATCTTCCCAGCCTACCCTTCCAATCCATAACAGGGCTCGTAGCATATCCTCAATAGTACGGATGGTCCTCTCGCTCTGTCCGTCTGTCGAGGATGGAATCTTTGTCTTAGGATTTCGGCCTCGACCCAATGCCTCTTGCACGCTCTTCCCGGTATTTTGAGGTAAATCGCGTATCTCGTCCAGATATAATTGTCGAAGGGAACGCCATGTAGACCGACGATCTCCTTAACATATAATTTCGCTAAGCTATCCACGGTCGATTTTGTCGATAGGAAGGAAATGAGCAGACTTGGTCAACTTGTCCACAACAACCCATATCATGTCGTGGCCGCTAGCGGTCCTCGGAAGACACAGAAACGAAGTCCATGGTAATATGGTCCCACTTCCACTGCGGAAGGTCCGGTGTCCGAAGTAGTGCGATGGACGCCGATGCTCGGCCTTGACCTGGCCGACAGTCAAACATCGTGCTACGCACTCTCCAACATCCTTTTTCATACCATTCCACCGAGAAATGCCTCTTGAGATCTGATACATCTTCGTACCCCAGGGATGAATTGTGTAAGGGGATTGGTGTGCTTCTTGAAGTAACTCGCGCTTCAATTCGTCATCTGGTACTACCAACCTCCCCTTAAATCTAACTCCTCCATCTGGTCCCCTCGAAAAATCGTCTTATCGGTCGGATCCTGTGTTTCCTTGTCTTTGCCTGTGCCTCTAAGATCTGTCAAAGAACTTAGGCCGAGTCGTCAAATTGGCAATCATCACACCCGCCTTCCTACTCAGGGCATCTGCAACGACGTTAGCCTTCCCAGGGATGGTTTGTATGGTGAAGTCGAAGTCCTTGAGATACTCCATCCATCCGGCGCCTCATATTCAATTCACTACGAGTAAAGAAGTACTTGAGGCTCTTATGATCGTGAATACCTCAAATCTCTCACCATAAAGATAATGTCTCCAGGGGCTTCAACGCAAATACCACATTTCTTAATTCCAGGTCATGTGTTGGGTAATTTACCTCATGTGTCTTCAACTGCCTAGACGCATAGGCAATTACCTTCCATGTTGCATCAACACCGCTCCTAATCCCTTGTCGAGGCGCCACAATAAACTACATAACCTTTGCCGCCCGCATGGTAAGGTCAATACCGAGCGGCAGTAAGTCTCTTGAGCTCTTGGAAGCTCTCTTGCAAGCCCCTGGCCCATACAAATTGAGTGTCTTTCCTCGTGGTGGTCAATGGTAATGCGATCTTGCAGAATCCCTCTATAAATCGACGATAATACCCTCGCCAAACCGAGAAAACCGCGTATCTCACCACCTGTCTGGGCCTCTCCCAAAGGTAGTACCGCTCTCTACCTTTGTTGAATCCACGGCCACTCCATCTTTAGATATGACGGGCCTAAGAAATGCACCTGGTCTAGCCAAAAATCACACTTACTAAACTCGCATACAACCGATGTCGACGAAGTGTGTCTAATACCGTGTGAGACATGCTCTCTCGTGTGTCTCATGACTTTAAGCGAATAAAATCAAGATGTCATCCACAAATACAATCACGAATCCTATCCAATTAAGCTCAAAAACACGGTTCATTAGATCCATGAACACCGCAGTGCGTTCGTCAATCCAAACGCGGCATCACTAGGGAACTCATAATGACCATAACGACTCCTAAAGGCAAGCCGAGATATCCTCTTCTCTAACCCTCACCGATGATACCACGACCTCAAATCAATCTTGGAGAACACTTGTGCCGATTGGAGTTGATCAAATAAATCATCTATGCGTGGCAAAGGGTATCGGTTCTTTATAAGAATAACACCATTCAACAACCGATAATCAATGCATAGTCTCGGATCCATCCTTTTTCTTCACGAAAAGGACTGGTGCTCCCATGGTGATCCACTCTACTCGATGAAGCCCTTATCCAAAGAACTCTTGCAATTGTACCTGAAGTTCTCTCAACTCAAATTGAGCCATCCTATATGGTTTGTTTGGCTTTCTGTGGGTTACTCTCTCGATATTTTTAAAGTTGATCTTTATCTAAGAATGTCCCGCATTTTATTGTATAATTGTCCAGAATAAAATTACTGACAGAACGTCCCCGCTTTTGTCAAGCGGAGTTATATAGGTTCGAAATTGATTTTTCAAGGTCGCGCCTTAATGGACGACCCAATTGTAAGGTTTCCTAGTGGTCCTACATGCCGCGGTTTCTGAGAATGCGCGCTCTACGCTTTCTAAGGTATACGTGCGCCTTTTAGTTGCACTGCAACCGGGCTCATGTGCATACGTCCGAATAGTGTGCGGGTGAGTGTGAAAGTCTCCGCCACCGTGCCGGCCTCACCTTTCACAGTAGGGAGGCTACTCTAACTCTGATCATCGTGAGATCTTCATAGGGCCGAATGTCCTCTCCGCCTCAAATAACCATCGCCGGCCTCCTCCGTGTTACCATCTCCATAAAAGGGTTTTACCATCTTTTGAAACCTCTCAGTAATTTGTACGTCTTACTAGAGTCACTCGTAGCATCGCCTCCGTAGCTCTAAGTACCGATGTTTCTGTACCGGTTGTGAGGACCGAACTAATGAAACCATGGGTGCCACTTTAGGTGGTGGAATGTGGCTAGGGTTAGGCTGGTACCGTCCTAACTCGCTTGTATAAGTGGTACGAGTCCCGACATTAACCGATTCAATAACTCAAGATCTCGATCCCCTTGATCGAGAGGACTCAGCAGTGGAGCCATGGGTGTAGCGAGGTAGACCTTGTCCTTCTCCGAGGAGCCATCTATCAAAATTTTACATGTCACTAAGTGTAAGTTCCTCTCTCATCGTTTCTCTCTCTACAACTATTATGAATCGTTATTCACATATAAATGGACATTCACAAGGATTATGATGGACTAGACCTGCTCGATACCAACTTGTAACACCCCGGATTTTTAAGACAATTTTTTTTTTTTTTTTTTTTTTTTTATAATAATGGCAATTTAAATAAGAACATTTGGGATCCCATGAAAAAAGATTTATTTAACATTTTACTAAACCTATCTCAAAACTCCTGTGTTAATTTTCCTTTCACAAAATGGCATGCATACATGTAATTTAAACATAAATAAATAATCCACGTATAAATCAACGTCAAATAAATAGGCGCCTTTATTTTAAATCAAATAAACATCCAAAAGACAATAATAATATGGCCCAGGGTCTATCCATCATAACATCCCAAATAAATGTCCAATATATGTCCAAAGATCTAAATCACATCCAAATATAAAGTATGCAGTCCATAATAAAAATCCAAATGATAATCCTGTTTAATGACTCACATCAACATGCAATACTATAGAAAAATGGTCTTGACGGCTCTCACGGCTTCTCCATGACCTTGCTTTTCTGTTATCGCGCTCGAGATCTAAGGCATTGCAAAACAAAGCAATGCCTCACAAGCTATCGCTTGTGTAGGTACATAGACAATTAATGTAATAAATGCGAGAAATAATGAACAACATTGATGAAAAGTCTAACATTTATGGAAATAGTGATATCATAATGCCATGTTCAAATAAATGCCAATTTATTCCATATGCTAAAACATGAAATTCACGGAGTTAAAACATGACATGAATCAATAAATGGAGCATACAACAAGAATAAGGGCACCCTAAGGTAATGGGTCCCACCACATCGCACGAACATCACGATCGGGGAGTACACATAGTCAACCCTACGAGTGTCGTCACACCCAGGAGCATACCATCTATAACAATGCTCATCATACATGCACACATAACAAGAATATGGGCCATCATGCGGTGGCAACCCTCCATGGGTATCAACCACCGCGCTCCCCGTCGACACCATAACGGGAGACTTAGCGTCTGTCCCCATGGAAAGGCTCGGGCCAGGTAGTGTGGACTATCCATGTTACCAAACCCCTACAGAATGCCATCATGGGCGAGGTGTACATCATATCACAAACTCATCACATCATAATCTCGGAAGGTGGGTGGCGGCCACTATCCCTCTAGCATGACGCCCAGGGCGAGAGCACCGTAATCAAATATAAAACACGGAAATCATATGTATATGCTAAAACTCAAGAGCACTTATAGCATGCAATCCCCAAGACATGCCCCTCATCACGGGGTTGCTTTATCAAAGGACCTAATAAGCCTCTATTCTCATTTCCATGTAAATCCATGCATTTTCTATATATATAATAAGAAATAAGTCTCTAAGTAAGCATAACAAATTAACATCATGCTTGTAAAAGCATTTGAAATAAGTTTATTCAGTAAAAGATTTCAATTTGGAATAACCATCCTGTACGCAATGTCGCATGAAATCCATGGTAAATAAAAATCGCAATTTAAAACACAATCACACATGATGCTATGTTTAAACATGGTTTAAAATCAAGTCAAAACATTAGTTGTCGTCACCTACCTCAGTGTGAGATCACTAGCTTGCTAATAACTCCCTTTAATTGGTATATTCAAGTGCACCTGTACATGTCACATTACTATTTTAAAATTTTTCTAAATAAAAAAGTGGTCATTTCTAAGTTTTTAAGTTAAAACTAGGTCCGCGTCGTCAATACGGTCATAACGCCTCTTTCGGATCGTGATTTGGACCTCTCTGGCTCCCAAAAATCAAGTTTTAGTGAAAACTGCCCTCAAATGGGGCTGTGGGACCACCATAAGGTGGTTTAAACCGTGGCGGCGCCGCTTTTCCGCCGGTTTACACCGACGTGCACGGGCGCACGAAGACGCACGGCGTCGCAGACGCGCACGGAACGCGCGCGCGCGCCGGCGTGCCGTGACGCACGCGCGCGTGCGTCACGGTCGCCAGACGCGCCGCGTCCCGGTCCCCACCGCGGCGGCCAACCACGCACGTTCCGCACGCGCGCGCGCGCGCACGCGTGCGGCGACGGCGTCATGTGACGTCGTCCCTCGTGCGTCACGGAGTGCGTCTTGGCGTCGGCGCGGGCGCGGCACGCCGTTGACGAGCCGGAGAAGACGGCCGGATCCGTCGCCTCCGTGAACTCTGAAACTCCGTTTTGCGTGATTTTGCGCCATTTTCTTGAGAATTCTCTCTAGAATCCATTTATGCCCTCCTTTTTCACTAATTTTCTCAAAAACCATGGTTTTTAAACGATTTTCCCAAGTTCCTAAAAACCTCTCTAGAGTCTTGGTTTTTGAGTTTTGGCAATTCCACCGTTGGATCACTCCCAAATTTAAAGGGTTTGCTCTTGGGTGTCTTGTGCACTAGTTGGACGGTGCGATTTCCAAACGGACAACGTTTGGTCTATGAAATCACGCTCCAACAGTAGCGTGCACAAAACTCCCAAAAATCCAATTTTTTTTTTCCTAATTTTTAAATGGTTTTCTAATTAATTTTCTAATTAATAAATACGAGAAAAACATAGGTTTTGAGGCTTACCTTGCACCTGCCGGAGTTGCTCGTGTTGCCGGGGCTCCACTCGCCGGAAAATCCAAGTTTTTACAGTAGGGTGTTGCGTAAATACTCAGAGAAACGCTCCAAGTGGAGCGTTTTGGCAACTGGGGAGGGTAGATATAGGCACAGAGTCCCGGGGGAAGAGAACCTCTTCCATTCACGCCTCTTTCCACGTCTCTCCGGCGATTTTTCCGGCACTGGTAGAGACGTGTGGAAGACGGGGGTGCCAGTATCAATTTGGGCCCCTGTGTTACACGTTTCTGTCAAAAGACCATTTTGCCCTTACAACTTTGACGGCTCATGACTCCCTCGTTTGAGCTCCGTTTCTCGCGTTCTTGGTGGCGTTGGATTCGTATCGACGAGCACTTTCTAATTATTATGTTTTCAGGAAATAATTTCATCCATAAATTTTTATTTTAATTTATTTAATAATTTCTTATTTTTATCTTAAAAAATTAAGGATATTACAGTCATATATGTGTGGATGACATATAGATTTTATATGGATCTTAGGGGTGGCAAAATATAACACGATACGATAACACGACTCGAACCCGACATGGATTTAGCGGGTTAGAGTCGAGTCTTATTGTGTTCGTGTCATCTTCGGGTCACATGCCACAAATAGTGTTGTATTCGAGTCAATCAATGTTGACTTGCCGTGTTGACCTGTTGGACAAGCGACCTATTAATTCTTTATGTTGACTCATCTAATTTGTAAGTTGTTAACCAATTGGGTTGAAAATATAGAACGGTTCAACGGTTTTTCAAAAACAGTCCTATAATACTATAGTAATATGGGACGGTTCTTCAAAAACAGTCTTATATTACTATAGTATTATGGACAGTACAATTATTAAGCGGGTCGTGTTTGTGTCGACTCATATACTATAATGGGTTAGTCTCGACACGACACGAACACGACCTACTAACCAGAATTGACAGGCCTAATGGATCTATTTTGTATTCTTGTGATTCTTGTTTGAGCCGGATGATGAAAAATTATCATGTCCGGTTCTCTCGGGGGATGGATCCATAAGAATTCGCCTATCCTAATAACAAAGAAACCTGACTTGAATGATCCTGTATGAAGAGCTAAATTGGCTAAAGGGATAGGGCATATTCTCTTTAAATTTGTTACACTTTCTTGCCATCTGCTATATTTGTAGGATTGAGAGTTATTATACTTCTCTGTTTATGTTGATGATAGTTGCTCGCCCAACCTTGTCAATTATCAAGTCCTGGTGGAGAGCATGGATTGCCAGCTATGGACTCCTCTCTCTCTCTCTCTCTCCCCTATAGAAGAACACTTCTGAAGTAGTTATAGATATGGGATATGGATCCGATACTGGTAAATGGATAGTTACCTGATACACGATACTAACCAGCTATGGTTTACCATCAATATATCAGAGATATGACTGAATAATCATACAGGTCGCATGCGTACCAGTTCTACTGGATGCTTGAAATCTTTGTAAATACTTTCTCCTCAAGTTCAGGAAAATTATTCCGTGTTTAATGTTCCGTCTTTGCTGAGCAGATTGCCAAGGGGGAAGAACTGGCTTATGACTATCGCTATAAGCTACTTTCCGGTGAAGGATGCTCTTGCCATTGCGGTGCTTCAAACTGCCGAGGCCGTCTATACTGGATAGATGTTGAAGCTGCTGTAAAGATCAGATCTTCACTGCCACAACCAGGACCCCTTGGATGTATCTTTTATTGGTTACGAGACAACGACTCTAGAAGATTGGTATAGCTGGAAAGACGTGGAGTAGCTCTTCTGCTTGGGCTGGCCCTGTAGGAGCTAAGAAATATGATAATTTTACTGCACGATTGCACATGTTGATCTTGAGATGACTTCAATTCTTTCCCTCCCGTGCCCTGCGAGTGATTTCAACTGCAGACTGCCAGTGATTTGGACCATCAGTCACCTCCAACTGTAACGAGACAGGCATTTTTTGCCTGCAGTGTACTATGTGTACCCTTCAGAGAATGCAAGCTGCCGTTGGAGGTCTTCTATTCTGGTTTGTCATTCCTTCAATATAACCGATATTGATTCTATTCTGGATTCTCAAACATGAGCCCATTTTTTACGGATGGCAGCAATACAGGGAGCACATCTGTAAGTGTGAATGTTCCTGATGGGCATTGGGACCCTCTGGTTGGGCCCTTTGCTTGGATGATTGGACCAATTCATCTATTTTAGCCTCACCTATTTATATATGCAAAAACTCATGCCTGTTAGGTTCTTTAAGCAACTAATATTATTCCAAAACTTTTTTTTTTTCTTTTGCTGTTGATAATTCTAATTGTCACACCTTAAAAGATCAAAATAGCATAGCTAAAATCATCAACGGTCATGAATTTTGGTGTTTAGCCAATCTAAAGGTACTTGAACAAGATAGATTAGTTAACTCATCCGAAGATAGGGCATGGCTAGATAGTCTTCTGGAGCTAGTCTCCAAACCAAGTCCAAATTGCATTTCTCTGATCTATATTCTTTTGACAACAGAGACGAGCCTTTCTTTGTAACTTGGCTATTCCCCAAGATTGCAGTTGTTTGTCAGCTAACTTGGAGCTAAATTATGGAAGGAGAGCTTTTCTGACGTTTCTTTGGTGCCTTTTCTTTATTTGAATGGCGGACACACACTTACATAGACACTCTTAAGCAGCCCTAAACTTGTGACCTTCACCATATGGACCACTATCTGTGCATGTGCATGGGAGCTCTTTAATGCCTTTTGCAGGGGAGAAGGTATCATCAAGAGCATGACAGCTTCCTTTGTGGTTCTTATCTTAAAGAAGAATCATGCTAAAGAGAACTGATTTCAGGCCAATCAGAGGTGTTGAAAATTTATATGAACTGTCTCCCCTTTGTAGAACTGTCTTTGTTGCCAATAAATTCATTCCAGATGGCCTTTAATTGCATATATTACATGATGAAGTTATGTTTTGGATGAACACTGGTTCTCAATTCTACTTAATGAAATGCTGTTTGGATTTTTCAACAGCTCAAAGGGACTAAAGAAAGATAATCCCTTGTTCCTCTAGTTGTTCACTGTCATGGTAGAAATCCTTAACCAACTTATGTTCAAAGCTAAATAAGCTTTAGATAGGGTTGAAGCTCCCCATATCCAACCCTCATTGTCACATGTACGATACACAAATGACACATTACTATTAGAAGATAATTGTGAAGATTATAAGTAATAATGCTAATTTATAATTGTGATCATTCTGAAACAGTGAATTTTTTCCAACTATTTGTAGCTTTGTCACGTTGATAAAATTATTTAACAAACAGCTCAGGCATGGAAGGCTATTTTATGTATGTTTGAATATTTGATCTATATTTTGCCAACAGTAGAAGTTGTCGTCACGTGACCTTGAAGTTACGGGTTCAAGGTGTGGAATCAGCCTCTTGCAAGATGCAAGGTAAGGCTGCCTACTATAGGCCCTTGTGGTCTGCCCTTTCCCCTGACCCCACATAGGCGGAAACTTTGTGCACCAAGGCTGCTCTTTATTTTGCTAACAAACGGTGTAAAGGCTTGATTAGTTAACAATTCGGATTTTTTGATGCGGATAAATACATAAATGTCCATGTAATAAGTAGAAGGAATCCAGATTGTTGTTTATCCAAAGCTTTCGTCTCCTGAGTCCAATGTAGGCTGCTTCAATAGGGGGCTGTCGATCCGTTTACAATGTTATGAACGCATCAAATTACTATCGGCGGGTACACGCTCAGACACTATAAGAACTCAAATAAGCAAGTACATGTAACCCACCTTCAAAATCTCACCCTTTCTCAACTCTCAATTGCTGGCCTTTATGTATAATAAATAGAGCTCCAATGGAAGAGTATAACAACAGCATCCAAGAAGAGAACTGAATCTATGAATAGCAGCAGTCTCAGAGTCTTGCAGTAGGTTGTCAAAAAGGAGCTGTGTAGAGACTAATTTAGGCCTTGGACAAACTGTACAAAGATTATTATAGCCTATACGACCATGACCCAAGGAGGGGAATATACAAAATGATGATTTCAAAAGTATTCAGGAACACCCAAATGCCTAGTATTGCTACTTCTCCCTCTTTCCTCACCCATCTCAATGGAGGACCAGACAATCGTCCGATCTCGCAATCGAAACCAAAAACAAAATTCATGGATGCAGGAGAATTGTACTTCCAGTGTTCTGTCCCTCTAAGTTAGAGCTGTACACTTGATGATGATCACTAGTCAGCATCAAGAATTATTGATGACCTCTGCTGGCAAGTTAAGATCAAAGAGAGGATCCCCAAGAGAGTCTTTCCTTGGCCGCTTTCTAGTAGTGCAATCACCATCACCTAGACTTGTAGAACCATAGGACTGATCGTCTTCAGATGCTCCTATATTGAATGTCATTCTCTGTCAGTAGCTTGAGAGAGAGAGAGAGAGAGAGAGAGAGAGAGAGAGAGAGAGAGAGAGAGAGAGGCATGTTGGTCTTAATTTCTTCAAATTTGCTTCCAGTTAGACTAAAAAAGAACAGCAAGCATGCAATATATTCATTAGTAATTACATAAGCAACTGAAATAGTCTCATGAAAGAAGTATAACGAAAATAGTTTTATTAAAAGTTTGATCTAATAATGGAAAAGTGAAATTTAAAGCACATTGCTGAGAAACAGTTCATACCAGCTTTGTTTATGCTCGAGGGACCATTGTGTGCTCTCACGCTCATTGAACTTCGATCTGAGTCCCAACAGACTGAAAGTTCTGATGCTCTCTCCACGCCCTTGGATTTGTAAGGAGCGATATTGTGAGTAGCACGTTGGAGGGATCCCAATAAATCATTCTCAATACATTCATACCTGAAACAAAAATCAGATCAATACGGAAAATCCAACTCCATTTATCTGCAGGAATTTATGGAAGAAAGCTTACATTTTTTGGCAGAGTTTATCAATAATTACAGACAAGTTTATGATTTGCATTCTTATCTCCAAGATCTTATCCTCAGGGAGCTTATCAAAGGGTTTCTCTATAAACTTGGAGAGCTCCTCGACATTTGATTCCAGCTGTTGCTGTTGGTCCTCGAACAGGTGCTGTTTCAATTCCCTTTGCTCCTTGGTCATCTCATCCCCGAAGAGATCATCACCAAACATGTAAAATGCAAAGGGGTAGGAGTATGAGAGAACACGTCTTGATCTGAAGAGTCTGTAGAGTCCATTTGTGACCCAACTGTAATCCTTAATTCCAGATTCCTTCATTTCTGAAGCTGCAATCTTGTCCTGTATGGTTTCCTTGAGCTTGGATTCAAGCTTAAAAGAATCTGTATGGGCTTTGTACCGATTATGATAGTGCATATATCTATAAAGGTCGCGCTTTGCTTGTGCAGCTTTTTTCTCTGTATCTTCTTTATAGCGTCCACAACTATGACCAGAGATGGTTGACCATGTATGATCACGGCCAGTGGCTCCAGCACATAACCAGCTGCATCAAAATGGTGAAACTTTAGAAGGCTGGTCTTAATTTGTATTGGCCAGTGAGAACTAGAAACATAAAAAAACAAACGATTTACATTCCAAGAGTTTATCTGTGCTCCAGGGAGATGCAACAGATGCATCAAGTTAAAGCACGTAGCAAAAGAGAACAATATCTTCAAAGAGCTGAAGTATGTCTTCAACCCATGACAAAGTTTTAGGCCTTGAGAAAAATTAACTCATAACTTGAATCTAGAAGTTTTTTGTAGGTTCGATACTTAAATGATAAGCCATGAACACTTTAATTGATTGACTTTTCAAAATATTTACATTGCACGGGGCCAACTCTGCCAGAATAATGAAGTGTTAGACTGCTGCATGCACGTGTGTATGCATCTATACATAAATCCACACATTATACACAGTCATAAAAAAAGAAATACTCAAACTCGGAAAGTTCATATTATTATGGGTGTTGGTACTTTAAGAATCATACGTTTAACGCTTGAATTGTATGATGGATTTCTGTAAATCTATAACAACTTCCAAAGACAGGTAGATTCTGATGTAGTGCAGTCATAAAATAACTCACAGGCAGTTACCATGGTATTTTTGGAAGAGAATAAGACTCTTTTATGGTTCTCTTTCTCTGTTACATGTTTTTCTTCTTTTTCTGAACTTTTTCAGGAATTTCACAGTTGTATAAACCAGTGACCTCAGTGAGACTTTTTCTGTTGATTCTCTGTTAAACAGCACCCTCTTACACTCTATTTCCTCCACTGATTTTAAAGTATTTGTGACATGAACTCGGAAGAGATCAGTTCCACACTTTTGCCCTTTATAAAATTTTGCATATGAGGTTGTGAATGAGTCTCACAGAAACCTTCACGATAGAACCAAAGGATTCATCATGGGCATAACATGATGAAATTCATGCAGTTGAGGCCTAAAACCAACTTCTGGTTTCATCCTAGAAGTGAGGATTTCATATGGACAGTTCAATTTTTCAGTCCTAGAGAGCCGAGTCCTTACCATCTTCTCCAACTTTTCCCAAGTGCACAAGTCAAGATGTTTGCAAACAATTTTTCTCCAAATCTATCCTAGTTATTTGTATGCTTCCTAAATGCTGGCTGCTTCTTCTCTGTTTTTCTCTTAACAATTTAGCTCAAGAAAGCAAGCAAAGAATTTAAGAACTAATCAGCCTTTCTATCCTAACCCCACCAGCTGGAGAAATTGATTTCAGACATTGTTCCCCTAAAAACACAGTTTCGCCACTGACCATCTTTAAAGATAGCCATTGTGGTTTGAACTTCTAATACCAAGGCTATGTGCTAAGACTGGCTGACCATGCCTGCAATTACCATGCTCTTCAATTCTTCAAACTCCAACAACCACAAAAATGAAGCCTTGTCAATCCAGTAATGGGTTGCCTTCTCATACATACAGGAAGGCCAGCAAAGAGCATACTCTGCCTTATAAGAATCCGCATGGATGAACTAACAACAAAGTACACAATTTCAGATGAGAAAGTCTCTATCTGGCAGCTGGATGGACTTAGCATAATCCATGAAACAAAGATATGACAATCTCAGGCCCTCTATGGACACAATTGAAAGCCACTAGGTGCAGCATTTCCACAGCAAGTAAACCATTTCCACCATGTGATTAGACAACAAAATCAAGATAACAACTAGTCATCCTTTTCTTAAGTAGTAATATGCTAGACAGCAAACCAAGCCGACCATTACAAAGACAATAGGTAAAGCAACTGGCATATCAGATCAAGGGAAATATTAGATCTGCAGAACAGATTTGTGACCAATATTGTATACAAGGTTTCTTCAAGTAAATATCCAATCAAGTAGAGAATGATTTCTGTTGTGACACGTACATAACATGAAAAAGAAAAACAACCAGAACTACATGATCCTTGCCAAAATTGTCCACATTTATAGCAAACAAGGAACTTGCTTACCACACAACATGGAGAGAAAAGACATTGGGAGTGTGAGAGAAGGCTCACCAAAATGCCTGTCCACAGATACAGCTAACAAGGTTGCAGCCACCATTCTTCTCCACAGGCTTGTGACACTTTGGGCAGGGTTTTGTGTTAACTGTAATCCAATTGACAGTCTCTGATTCATCTCGGCACTTCTTTATCCACAGCTCCCACATCAGACAGGAACAAGGTGAGTGAGCTTCTGATAAGCAGCTGAAGCAGAACTGTAGACCACAAGTGCATTCCACCTCACAATAGGGCTCGCCCTCAACGCGTATGGCATTCCCACAATGTGGAACACTAGGACACCATTTGACCTTGTTATTGTCTTCAATGTATGATTCCAGAAGATAACGATCAAACCGCTCAGCGAGATCAGGATCCCTTATGCTGACTAGATTTCTGATAATGGCCTCATCGCAAATAGCATAGCACTTGTGTGCCATGCATCTGATGCGCCTACTTTGTCCATCATTTATCTTCACAATAAAATGCTCTGTCCAACCTGAGCATGGAGAACATAAATAAGCTCTTAGTTCGTTGGACACTGAAGGGAGAAATGACCCACAAGATAAAACCTTTTTGCTCAGCTTAGGAACAAGGCTTTATCGTGTGTTGATCATTACAATTGGTGATGATACTCTAACAAGAAGAGTACTTACAATCATTACAAAAGCAGTGGCCACAGTCCATTGTTGTAACCGCATTTGAATGGACATCCTCCATACAGATATTGCATGTTACTAGGGATGATGGCGAAGCATCAACATCTTTATGGTCCACCAAGGTGACACCTGCTTCATTAAACAACCTATCTCTTCCCTTCTCTACAAGCACCGACAAAGCTCTCTCCACATCCCAACGATAATGAATAAGTATAGTCCGCGCGTGTTGTTCCCTCAGTTTCAGCATGTCCTTTATCCTGGTCAAATCCTCCCTCTGCAGAGAATTATACCAGGATGTCTATTAAGCCTTTAAACAAACTCAAAAGAACATAAAAGCACAAAAGGTTTGGTATTTTACCTGTGCTGCCAAGAGTGACTCCTTTGTTATAACCTGTAAAATACCCATGAGATGTTGAAACACAGCCATTCATCAATAAGATAAACAAATTCCAGATGCTATATTTGACACTAGTATCATCTACTTGAGTCAGTTCCTCAAGTAAATCGTCATCAAGGCCTTGACTCAAGTTCCTCGAGTTAACAGAAGCACAGAATTGAAATAGTTCTACTTCAGTCAGTTCCTCAAGTTAATAGAAGCACAAAATCGAAATAGTCAGTTCCTCAAGTAAATAGAGGCACAAAATAGAAATGGGTCCCCATTCATCCACGTGAAGTAATGTCTAAAAACTGGATTAAACAAATTAATTATGTATCTCCATTTACTTCGTATTAAATCCACGAAAGAATAACCCCAATTCAATCAGATAAATTCTCACTAAAAATAAATTCAGTTACTAATACACTTATTTCCAACTAAAACCTACCCCATTTTATCGTAGAACTTCACCCTCAAAATCAAAATGAAACCGGATTCACCCTCCTCCGATCAATACCTAACGACGTGATGAAACACCTAAACCACATTTACCCAGACTCTTCATTTGTTCCAGCTTAAATCACTCAAATTAATAGTAAATTCCCATAAGATAAATTAAAGATATGCATTGTTCCTAATTATACTTATTTCGAGCTGAAATTTCAACCCCATTTTATCAAACAACTTCAATATCACACAGAAAAAGAAAAATTATTCCCATGCATCACCAAAGGCTGTTCTCTCTTTTATTTTTCCCACTTTCCCATGCAATCGATTATCACACTGAAGTTCGTTTTGCCCTAAACTCTTCATTCCACAGAAAATAATATATACAAAAAGAAAAAGAAAAAGAAATAAAAACCCAAATTCCAGAATTCGCATACAATTCCACAACAAAATCCGTTCCCTAGCAACGAGAAACCTAAACCGGATCCAGATGATCACGAAAACCAGAAGTTCAGAGACAAAAACCAAAAAGAATAAACTCTCGCATCAGAAGAGCTAGAAATCGAATAAAACAGCAGAAAACAACGTCAATTCAAACAAAGAACATCAAACCCCCAGCCAATTATCGCATACAGAGAAAACAGTTCCAAAGATGGTTCTTTTACCTGACAAGTCCTCTGCGATGACCAATCACTGCACTCGTCTTCATCATTTTCGATTCCTTCGAACGAATTCTCCATGTCCTCGAGAGAATCCTCCTCGCCGGAGTAACAGTCTTCATCGTCACTGACGAAGATGAAATCCGACATGATCGGACGATGAAGAGAGAGTAAGAGATTGATAATGGAGAAGACCTAATACGAAGGAATTTTTTCCGATCAGATGGCCAGAATCGGGAGATTATTTCACTTCCCGGTTCATTTTCCGGCAAAGATAGAGAGGAAACTTTAAGAGAGAAAGGAAGGAGTTTGATTGTTTTTCAGAAATAATAGAGAGAGAGAGAGAGGGGGGGGGGGGGGGGGGGGGGAAATATACGGGAAGAGAGATGAGAGAGAGAGAGAGCAGAAGAAGTGTAAGAGCGGAGTTTGCTTGTTTGCTAGAGAGGCTAGAGAGAGAACAGTATTCTTTATTCTTCTTACTTAACGGTTCGAGCCGTTAAAGCTAACGGCGTAACTATGTTCGCAGCCGAACTCTTTAACGAGAATAGCACCTCTTCTTCCCCGGAGAGAGAGACACATATTGGGCCCATAAATTCCCTGTTGGCATGATCCAAACCGTTAACTGATAAACAGTATCAACACACTCCCTCTCCATGACTGGATGCTTCTAGACTCTTCATTTCATACCATTGATTTTTTAGTTGGACTCTATCTTGCAGCTGAGGTGTCCATTTGGTATGGGACCACAAATTTTTGCCTTCCTTTTCATCAAATATGCGAGAAAATATTCGGTTTCTTTGTTTAATTTTTTATATGGATAAATTCTTCTCATTCCTCTTGAGTAACTTTTTTATTAACACAATCATCCATCCATTCTTATATTTTGATTTCTTCTTTTATTTTTAAATATTATTAGCCCATTTGTTATTAATTTAAATTTTTAGGTCTAATGGTAATCCAACATGGTATTGTACTCGTACTAAAAAAGATCAAATCTGAGCCATATTCATTGGTGGCCTCAAGTAGAAGTGCCGGCGGAGTCAATAATTTCTTAATCAAATCATTCATGACATGGGACCTAACAATGATTGTAAAAGTTGTTCTTACGTGACCTTGAGGTCATAGGTTCAAAGCATAAAAATAGCTTCTTGCAAAATACAAGGTAAAACTTTGTACTTTAGGCCCTAATGGTCTTCTCCTTCCCCAGACCCCCCATAGGTGGGAACTTTGTGTACCAAGACTGCCCTTTTTAGATGTGAATGACTGGTTTTGCTAGTGGAAAGCATAGTCTTCACTTCCACTATTGCTTTTATTTTAAATTTATTTTATATCTTTTTGTAAATGTAAGGTCGCCTTACCAAAGTATAAAAGAAATTTTATGCTGGCTGACTCATGTTGACCATGTGGTCCACCCTAATCCTGGATCATTACCTTATTATTACCATGATCGGATGATTGTAAGCCGTTGATGGGCACTATTTAAAAAAAATCCTTTTGTGACATCTTAAATATTTTAAATTGCCTTCCCCCCCCCCCCAACAAAAAAGAAATGTTTGATGGGCAACGTCGCACTTTTCAAGCACTTAGCTTCCCCTAGTAGACGACAAGGCTATAAAGTTAGTTCAGTTGCAAGCCCCTAAGTTTAGAACGTACAAATGAAGTGACAGACTCGCTGAGCGGCATCAAGATGTTTGTAAAAGAATTACAACCATTCAATCAAAGTTGGACAGCAGGCAAGGGGTAAGTAGGGGTAGTCGATCCAATTAACGAATCTGATAACCAGAAATTGTCTGGGCCCAGATGGTTTACTCTCTCTCTCTCTCTCTCTCTCTAAAGGAGAAGAGGAGGAAACGTTGATTCGTCTAACGGCGTGTATTGGTAAGGAGTTCCTTAATGGGGAAGACAGTAGGTAAGAAAAGTGGAGCATTTCTCTTGTTCCATTAATAGAGGAACTTATGTCCACGGTAGTGGGTCCCAGGGCCACATTTATATAAAGAGATTTCAGATGAACGGTCCAGATCATCCTGAGGTGGGCCCTCTTGGTGTAAAATGGGGCCTTCGACCAAGCGTTTCTCTTATATAGATTAGAAATGGATAGCTCATGAAGAAGGCTGAGTACAATGATACAAAATCATGTCATCTTAGATCAACTGCTTAGAAAGATGGACGGTTTGGATCATCAGCCATCTGGGCCAGGAGTTGTTTTCATAAATGGGATCTATAAGTGGAGGACCTGGAATGAAGGATTTGGGTACAGGTCCAATTATCGACACCTAACATGGATCAAAATATGATGGGGAATTGGTCTTTTAGAGTGCACGGGAAACTTGTCTTGGGCCCCACAGATGGTGTCAAACGGTTCAGATCCTTTTCTAAGAGATGTTGACTTCTAGTTCTAGACGATCCTGTGATTGCAACGTGAGCCACTGATGGGAAGATATGATTTTATGTTCGCCGACACAAATTGGTGGGTCCAAATCAGGGATGTTCATTCTCCGAACTCAGCTTGCAATTTGGATTTTGCATTGGGAATGTAATTCTTGTGTGAGGAATTAAATTCCTCAAATTCAGTTCTCAACCATTTTATCAGGTTGGGTCTGTGAACATGGTTCCAAGCGTACCACATTTGCTTGGCAAAGAGGCAACCCAATTTATTTATTTTTTAAACAAAGTAAAATACCCAGTAACTTATTATCTTACTTTTATTTTTTAAAAATTTTAATTTAAAAATCTCCTCAATAAAAGAAAAGTGCCACTTCGATTCTCCAAATTGTAATGAGGAGAGGCGCCTTGTTGTTTGCAAGCTAAATGACATTTGGCCTCTCCCATTTATAAAAGTATTACAAGAAATTCTTGAGCATTGAGTTTGACGATTTTTTTGGTTAATTTAATAAGATATTAATTTATAAAAAAATTTCAATAAATTAATATCAAATGCAAGGTAAAGCTGTATACTTTAGGTCCTTGTGATTCGCCCCTTTCCTGCACTAGGGCTGCCCTTTATTATTATAAGAAGAAAGATGAAGACAACTAGAAAATAACCAAACACTGAACGTACTATTTTATGCTTAAGCTATGTTGTATATTTTAATTTAGAGGAATAGGAACACCAAAGGGTACACTTTTGTATGAATGGATCCACTTTCTAATGGTCCGACCCGGTCATCTGATTGCTTAGGCTTTGGATGCCCGGTAGTTTAAAGATTGTCTAGATTGTGTGATTCTAGCATCTAAAAAATTATATTTTGATTAAAAAAAAAGAATATAGAAAACTTTTTACAACCACCAGTTTAAATCCAACTCCTCCAAAAATGATTTTTAGGGTGTTCGATGTCCAATCAATGTGATTTCTTTATTTATGCATTTCTCATGATACATTGAAAGCATAGGCAATCAAATGAACAGTTGAATCATCTCAACATGGCCCCTTTCATGCTAAACCTTTTTTTTTTGTTGGAAGAATTGGTAACACACACTCAGTAGGTCTTTATATATATACATACAACCTTCTGAAACTTGTCGTCATGTGATCTTGAGATCACGGGTTCAAGGCGTGGAATTAACCTTTGCAAAATGCAAGGTAAGGTTGCCTAGTATAAGCCCTTGTGGTCCGCCTCTTCCCTGGACCCTGCATAGGTGGGAGCTTTGTGCACCAAGGCTGTCCTTTTTTAACCTTCTAAAACTCATCATAGGGAGTAACCCCCAACACACAAACACATATTGGTCAACATTTTTGACTCTCTTGATCTTGTTTTCCTTACAATGATATCATTTTTGAGTAAAGAAATGATGAAAGCAAAATTGAAAGAGTCCCGCTAAGTAGAAATGCTTAGGAGGAGAGGAAGATGTACACACCTATTTGTTGTGCAAACTTTATTTATTTAGATCTAAGCCATTTATCATGTTTAAAATGTAAAAAATAGGTAACCTATTAGAAATCAATATGTTTCAATAAGCGTAAAAACTTGCTTTTGTCTTTGAAAAAATTAATAAAATGGATAACTGTAGTTTCACCTAGAAAAATATAGGCTACAAGCATCGATGGAAATGAAATTTGAGTTCTAGCATATCTATGCTATTCCTAATATTATGAACGCCGTAGATCAGCAATAAAAACTTTATCTTGTGTGAAAATATAAGCATGTCCATCTTCCTCTCCTCTTCAGCATGTAGTCTTATCGGACTCACATAAAGATACCAGAGTCAAGGGGATACGGTCCATCCCTTAAAGGGCCAGCACAAGCTGTGGTTCGTGACACAAGAGTTGAAAATGCTGAGACATGAGTCTGTGGCTAACAATGGCATTCTAAAACTTATTTGCACTTGGCTTCTCCACCACACAATCTCAACTATGAGCTCTTATATCAAAATGCACTTATTCTCCAGCAATTAATGTAGCCGGCAGAACATATGCAGTCTACTTTTTTTAGCAATCTAAGCCGTTTATCTGATCCCTTGTCGATGTACCATCCAACAAATTAACTTGCAGCTACTATACTAGAAGACCATAGAGAGAGAGAGAGACCTTGCACACTATTAATGGATGAATTACATGGCTTTGGTCCCCTACCAAAAGGATATTTCATGGAGCATTATTGTTTATAAAAAATCAAGGGCTTACATTTTCTTGGAAAAACTCTAATCAGGGCCTTTTGGATGAAGTGTTTAAGAATTAGTGTTGATGGGATAGACTTGTCATTATTAGCCAGATTAACAGATTCGATCATTCCAACATGCCACATGTGAGCCTTAAAAGGTATACTTCATCTTTCAAAAATCATTTTTCTACAAAACATTTTGAATATTTGAATTTTTTAAAAAGTCCTAACTTCTTATGTCCCAAAGTTTCCCAATAATGTAGTTCTTACTTATTTCAAATTTAGATTAGATTTACCAAATAAAATGTATATTTATGAAATTAAATTCAAATTTGAATAATAATTTATCAAATTCTCAAATATTGTTTGCAGATCTAGTTAAAAAAGAATATTAAAATATTAAAAACACATTTTTGTGATTATTTTTTACACTTTTTCTTGAGTATCTTTTGAATTTTATGATTTTTTTGCCTTGCTCACTTATTCCGGAATCCGAACTGTCTTAACTATGTCCACAATGGTAGAGGCTCTTACTTGGGCCACTCTAATGAAGGCCTTAGAAATGCCGGAGTAATCGTGTTGCAGAGAAAGCTAATCGCGTTAGAAGAAATGAGGACACACAGGTACTCATAATGTGCAGGAAAGAAGCATGTTCGTTGAGTTCATCCAAAATTTTGGCAAAAAAAGGGGAGCCCTGGTGTACGAAGCTCTCACGTATGTGGGGTCTGGGAAAGGGGAGGGCCACAAGGTTCAATAGAACTTAAATTTTCTTGCAGAGTTTATCAGTGATTATCAACAGATTTATGATTTGCATTCTTATCTCGGCTATCTTACCCTCAGGGAGTTTGATCAAACGGTTCATATATAAACCGAGAGAGCCTCTCTACATTTGCTTCTAGCTGCTGTTGTAGGTTCTAAAATAGGTGCTGCTTCAATTCCCTTTCCTCCATGGTCATTTCATCCTTGCAGAAATCATCACCAAACGTGGAAAACGCAAAAGGGGTAGGAGTATGAGAGAACACGCCTTGCTTTGAGGATTCTGAATAGTCCATTAGTTACCCAACTGTAATCCCGAAGTATAGATTCCTTCATTTCTAAAACTGATATCTTGTACTGTATAGCTTTCTTGAGCTTGGGTTCAAGCTTCAAAGAATCCTTACGGGCTTTGTAACGCTTGGGATAGTGCACGCATGCATCTGCATTTGTCTTCACGAATGCCATGTGCAGCTTTCCTCTTTGCATCTTGTTCATAGCACCCACAACTATTGTTGTGCCAGATCTGTCATGGATTGACAGATCTGATAACCAGGATCAGTAATCTGTGAGAGACAAACACACACACACACACACACACACACAATAAAAGACACAAGGAGTTATGTGGTTTGGCCAAATTCGGTCTCCATCCACAGGAGAAGAGGTTTCACTATTTGATTAGATTACATGGGAGAGGAGGAGGAGCCAACCCTCTCTACGTTTAATCTCCCACTTACTCACACACACCAGGATTCTCACTCACACAGCTATGCACCACACTAAGGTCCACCCCAACAACTATGACTCATAGGCAACGCATGATCCTGACAATGGCTCCATCAAATAACCAGCTACATCAAAGGTGGTGAGTTTTAGACTACGTATATGTACCATGAATGATGGGTATCCCTACATCTGCACAAACTATCTTCAATAGATAGGTGGATTTCCAACAGAAGTAAATTGACGCCATGAAGTCAGTCCCCACATAAAACTGAATGACACAACCGAAGGATTCATTATGGGCATAAGTTGCTGAATTCATGCGTTTGGGACCTAAATGGCTAATACAGCTTGGAGCTGGTTGTCAGGACTTTTAAAAGGCAGAGTTTACTGTCTTGATTTAGAGAACTCACTCCTCTTACCACCAAACTTAGTTCTTGCTATGGTCGCTAAATCATTAGCTGTTAGTTCTATGTTTTATCCTCAACAATTATCAGTAGTTAGCGAAAATTTTAAGAAATAGCCAAGACCTTTTGCTTGCTAAACCCACTAGAGGGAGAAGTGGATGTCAAATGTCATTACCCCAAAACTTAGACTCATTTCTGATCATCTTGTATTGTGGTAGATCTAAACTTTTCCCTCCAAGGTTTACATGCCAAGACTAGGATGAACCCTACTGAGCTTACCATCCTCTTCAATTCTTCGAACTCCACATCCACAAAAATGAGGCCTTGACAATGAATAGTGGCTTGCCTTCTCATACATACAGGATGGCCGGCAAAAGTGATACACCCTACAGCGCTTGATACTATACACATATATATGAGCAATCAACATAGACAATCGTACGAAAAGAGTGATCGAGAAAGAGTTGACTTGGCAACTGCAGAAAGATGTGACACTTCTTGAGAGTTCTAGGTTGACATTACAAATTGATAACTGATTTGTCCACAAACACTTGGAAAATAACCCACATGCCTAGTAACCAATCAAGTTGTGTAAGTTTTGGGGTGATAGACAGCAAACCGAGAAGATACTAATAGTCAAGCTGTGGAGGAATCTAAGATATGCAATATCCATTACAATTAGCATAATATGAGTAGGTTTCTTCAAGAAAATGTCAGGTCAAGTGGAGAAAGATTTATGTTCCAGTATCTGTAAAACATGAGAAACAAAAACAAGCAGAATCACTGAATCCTCAACTAAAGTGACCATATCTATAGCAAACAAAGGAATGCTCCCCTACACTACATATAAACGAGAGACAATTAGAGCATGAGAGAAGTCTCACCAATCGAACAGATAGCCTTTGATGCATCTCGGCATTTCTTGGTCCAAAGCTCCCACATGAGACAGTGAACAAGGACAGTGTGCTTCTGATGTGCAGCTGAAGCAAAACTGCGGATCATATGCACATTCAAGCTCACAATATGGCTCACCCTTAATGTGTATTGCATTTTCACAACGTGGCACAGCAGGACACCATTTGACCTTGTTATTGTCCTCAAGGTATGACTCCAGAAGATAACGACCGAAACGCTCAACAAGATCAGGATGCTTTGCACCGACTAGATTTCTGATGATGGCCTCGCCACAAAAAGCAGAGCGATTGCGTACCATGCATCTTGCTCAACTTTCTTAGGAATTAAAGCTGCAGACCTTGCAATGCAATACGACATATGAACAGGAAGAAGAGAATGGTAAAAGAAAGCGCCAGATGAAGTTCTTGGTCAAGAAATGCCAACCCAATGGCCCATCTTTGGATGATTCAACCGATTCATTTGATCGCTCCAGCCTTGGGTTATCTCGTAAACAAAAATGCACGATGAGAAGTTTCTGCAGAAACGACTTTTAATGGCAGAAAAAGCAATTCCCACAAACAAACACCCCCTCCCCCGGCCGCCAAGACTCTAAAACTACCTTCCTAACATAAGAAGGAAGTCTTTTACTGGCATGTGTACTCAACGGGGCATTACATTGACGGGTGGAAACTGCAAGCTATAAAATCCACCATAGAATTTATTTCCATCTTGACAAACTGCCTCTATAATTATTCACGCAAAATAATTCCCATGCATAGTAACCAAAAGCGTACGTTGGACATATAAATATTATTAGCCCACTTTGTATCCTCTTAAGCTTTTGATCAATTACTGCCAATTATTTAATTTAGTAGTTTGATACATGCGCTCTTGTTTCTCTCACGAGCCTCTCGCTAAATGATACATAACTTCGGGTGACTACAGATTTTTCAAGATCCTAAATGCTCATAATATTGTCCTTCACTTAGGTGGTCTATGATCTACAATTGTCATCCATTAGATGATCTGAGCCACTGTTTTTAAGAGTTATAAAATGAAGGGTAGGAGGTTTTATCGTCCAGGTTATAACTGAAAATAGCATTGGCGAGGATTATCTGATAGATTTGTAATTTTGGATGCAACATTATAAACTGTTTCGATCTTCTAATACATGAAGTCTAATTGCAATTATAGTTATTTGTACCATTTAGTGAGGAGCTCACGAGAAAAAACAAAGGGCGCATATATCAGTACCCTAAATTAATCACATTTTTTAACTTTGCAATAATTCTCTCCCCACAAGTGGTCTTGTCAGTAAATAGAAGAAATTTTCATGGCAAAATAATTCTCCAGGGAAATTAAAAAACAATTACACCGAAGACACAAAAATTTTACGCAATAAATGATTTTTAGGTCACTGACGTAATTCAATTTCAAGGCCCAAAGCAGCTTCAGCGGAAAATTCCTTTTCTGAGGAAATCAATTTCCATTAAATTCCCGCCAACCAAACAGAACTAACACTAAATAACTGAGAGAAACTTGGCTGCTTAGCTGAGTGAGTTTCAACCATTGATCTGTTTGATCAGATTATTTGGATAATTCATCCAGTAGCTCTTGGTTGGGAATGGTGGCTAAACTAAGTCTCTAGCTGATCTTACATGCTGTTGGCTTAAGAGAGTCTGAAACTAGGGATGGCAATAAGTCGGGTCAATTAGGAGATCCAACCCGTATTGACCCATACAGGTCAGGCTTAAGGTCATAAAATCTTTAATCCGAAGTTAGTTAGAATCGAGTTAGAGACAGGAGAAAGGCATTAGGGTTAGGGTTGGCAGCCAAAATTCTGCCCTGACCCAACCCATTGCCATCCCTGCTGCCAATGCAGTTCTTGCGATTGAGACTAAGAACCGGACCGACTAATTCATCAACTAAGGCTTGGAAACCAAATAATGTTTGAAGGGGCAGGCCAGCGAGGGTCACCTATTTCCACTGAGTATCGGATATGTAGGAAATCTTCGCTGAAAACCTGCGACGGAAGCAGGTGAGGAGTGGTCTGATGCAATTGAATGGAGAATTCTTGGCAGGCTTTCGGGTTTATCTGTACCTGATCCAACCACAGAATGAACGGCCCTGCTTCAAAGTCCCCAGCTAACTACTGACCTTAATGTACGCTCTTTATGTATGACCGTAATCTCAAATATCAAGCCGGAATAAGTACATCGTGGAAGACCAGCATAACAAGTTCAGCCTCATGGCCTGATTTTGCAGGTAACAATGCAGCTTATTTATAGGGAAGCCAATTCCATGGTACTGTGTTTCAAGCAATGCTGTTTACAAATTTCGTGGCTTAACTTGCTTGCTGGGTCACCTCAGTATATATGCTGCTTTTGATATCAAATCAGAAGAAATCATCGATCTTATTACAGGTTTGATCTAAAGAAAACTGAACCCACAAATGAAGGAAATGAAGCGAGAAATGTAGTTGCTAATAGCGTCGCTAATGTGCAGCATCAAGTCTAAACTAACAACAGTAGAAGGGCACACAGAGCACAAAAGATGCCAAAATTCATTGATGAAGAACTGCACAGCCATGGCTGACATAGTCTATAGCTAATGTTGTGTTGTTTTGAACAACTTGGTTCTTGCTCTCCACTTTGATATGCCAGAAACTGAAGAACAATCACTAGATGCATAAATTTCTTACGGACGTTCAGAAGATCAGAAAAACATGATAAAAGAGCATAAGTGAGTGAGGCTGCTCCGAGGTATACCTTAACGCTTGGAATACTGCGGGGCTTTCCTGGCTTTCTTCAGACCAACTTTCTTTCTTTCAACCACTCTAGAATCTCTTGTTAGAAGACCTTCCTTCCTCAGAGGTTGCCTGTGATTCTCACTCACCTTGAGCAGAGCACGTGCAACACCAAGAGTGATGGCCTGAGCCTGGCCAGAGAGACCACCACCATGGGCCTTGACGAAGACATCATAAGTGCTTTCATATCCCAAGGTTACCAACGGAACTTTGATGTATTGTAGCCATAATGGATTACCCTGAAGATATTCCTGCACATTACACAAACCTGGCTTGAGGAAAAATCACCAAAACCACTCAGCGAGCAGTGAAATATTGAGGTCTTTTTTTTTTTTCAAAACTCTTTTGAAAGTTAAACGCATACACATGCATAGCCTCAAACTCTGGTTGCCGAGGCAAGAGACAACTCCTTGCACCACTGCTCTAGAAGGCTTTGGTGCCACTGAAATTCTTAGATAAGGAACGGTTAAACTTATTTGGGAATAAACTTTCTCTTGAGTCAGTACAAGCAGAAGATTATGCTCGGACTAATTGGAGATGTATACAACTGAAAAGTAATAAATATAATTTTCCTCCGCTAGACAAGAATTAGTCCATGTTTTTTCAACATATGGGGCCGAACCATATAACAAACAAGTAATCTATTAATAAAATAAAGAGAAAGAAACCAGAGGCAGAATAAGATAGACTGACAAGAGGTGCTCAAAAGAAGATGAGAAACCATCTAAAATTCCAAACAGCACACTGAGGGTGATTGGAAGTTATGAAAGAGTGCTCAAAAGAGCCTAAAAAAGAAATTTCCTAGAGTTGTCTAATTTTGTGCCACAACTTTAAGTTGCCACATTTCCTTAAGTTTTGATCTCTTTAAACTTGAACTTTACATTGCTGCATTTCATATCTGGTAAAGTCCAACTAATATACTTTCCTTAACCTTTTACTCTTGCTAACCTTTGTTACTACCAAAAAATGGCTGCCTGGTGCATGAAGGGTCCAGGGAAGGGGTGGACCACAAAGGGTCTATAGTATGCAGCCTTACCTTACATTTTTGCAAGAGGCTTTTCCACACTTTGAACTCGTGACCTCCAGGTCACACGACGATAACTCTACTGCTTCAACAAGGCCACCCTTACTGGAAAAAAGAAATACACTTTCTTGTCAGGTTCTCCAGATTTTATCCAAGATAATTCTTCATCTTCAGGCTCTAATCCATAATAGGCTAATTTCAAAACCATAGCCCTTAGAGTGGAAGGATACAAATCAATTTAGTTACCTATTCAAACTGGCTGTAGATTGTAAGGGACATATTGGCAACAGGAAGAATTGTCCTCAAATGGATATTACTCGCTAGTATCAGAGTGTTAAGTTCTACATTCCTCAAAATCTTTCTTCAGATGCTCAATTTGATAAAAGAATAACAAGCTACACTAAGATTAAATGGCATGGTACAGAGCTGCAAAAGATGGTTAAAAGGGCAGCCCCTGTGCACGAAGCTCCCGCCTATGCGGGGTCCAGGGAAGGGGTGGACCACAAAGGTCTATAGCAGCAAAAGATGGTTATGGAGCATAAAAACATAGAACATGGGTCTGCATGATAAAGGGAAACAGGGGTACATCAAGGAAACTAGTTGCTCCAATGGCACTAAGATCTGGCAAGTCTCCTCACCAATAACATCCAAAGGGTCATCAAACTGTCATAGATTGAAAATTGAAGCGAAGAATGAAGACCCCCTCATTTAACTTAGAGGGCTGCCCAGAGTAATCAATCGAGCATGATTGACAACGGAGTTCCTAGTTTCATTGAAGCTTAAACATACTGTGATCCCACAGGGCATTAAAGAAACTTAAACGGAACAACATGTAGTCTTTTCACACTCTAAGAAGACTACTATTTCACTACAACCTGCCCTTGATGGAGCACGTATTAGATACAAATATCATGAATTCATGATTGATCCACAGTCAAAATTATCCATTACAGCTTCTCAGCCTACAGCATCATGGTCTCAGTATGACATTGTTTTGCAGTTAATCTACGGTCAAAATCCCTTTTTTTCAGTAACCACTACAAATTAGGTTCTTGTTCATCTACCTTGACCTCTCCAGCTTGCGTACACACTATGAATAATTACCAATCTTGTGCCATTTTGCTCAAAAGGTTATCTTATTCAGATTATTATACTCTAGACAGCACTCTCCAAATCCAATCAGCATCTCAAACTGCCACTGACCTTCGAAACAACATCTTTTACAACTAACTCACATTTTCATACAATTCTACCACAAAAAATCAAGTACCCACAACTCCAATTTCTAAAAACAGAGAGAATTCCTTACCTTCGCATCACGATAATTGATGATGAACTTTCCAGTTCCTTCCTGAAGAACAACACGAGCAATCGCGCACTTTCTCCGACCAGTCCCAACAAGTCTTTGGGCAGCAAATCCTCCTGGAACCCTAGATTTCACGTATTTCTCGAGATTGGTTGTTTCAAGTTCGATCGGAGCAGCCACTCCAGCAGCGGAAGCGACAATGGAGGGGGTTTTGAGAGTTAGAGTCTTTGGGCCTGATTTCAGACAGAAAGTTAGGGTTTTTGGTTTTGAAGAGATTTGGGAAGAGAAGGAGAGAGCAGAGAAGGAAGAAGAAAGAGAGGAGAGAGAAATTGAAGACATTTTCTCTCACTAAAGTGTTCTCTCTCTCTCTACTGGTTTAGAAATGGCGCTTCTGGGGATAGGGGCTATGAACGAGTGGAACTGGATAATTTGATGAAATGACTAAAATAACCCCACTGGTGGGCCCTGCAATTTTAATAGTCATTACCGTTTATCTGGTCGGCCCAACCTGGATGATTCATGAACAATCTCTTCCCAATCTGATCTCTTTAAGCTTCTGATTTTAAATGGGACCGACTCTTTTGAATGATCCCAACCAATTTAATGTAGCCCCTGTTGTCGATCAGCCAAATTCTAGATCCATTTTGACTACCTACGCCCTTGATTTGAGGAATTTAGTAGGATGGCTCGGAAACGAAAAACCGACGGTCGGAACTTCTCCTCAAAACATCTACAAATGAAAGGGTCTGGATATATAACGGTGTAAATGATTCATCTACAATGTTCCCAAATGGCTTGGCATCGAACTGTGGAGAGTTGGGTATGATCCCACCATATTAAGGCCTACTAGATCATTTAAAGAAAAAGAAAAAGAAAAAGAAAAAGAAAAAGAAAAATGCCCACCAGGCCAGTCACGTTGCCTTCTCAGAGTTTCGAGTGAAAGCTCAACTGGAAAAATGGGCACTTGAACTTATGACCAAGCATATTTCAGAAGAGATGCTAAGTTGTTTACACCAACCTCCAAGTCATAATGCTACCGCATGCTTTCTTGTCTTTTATAATGGCCACTTTTGTGGGATTAAACATAAAATTTTAGTATGATTTAAGTCCATTCATCTAAAATCTACAGCATCCATCACGTTGCTTCCAATTTTACCTTTCAACAGATGATTTTAGACCTTGACCCATAAAGCCTTAATGAACAATTGATTTCCTTGAACTTTAATCATCTAGCCTAGAGGTGGCAGAAGAAGACACCTCCCTTGTTGTACACTAGGTTGCAGGTTTGAGGTTGTCATCTCCATCCCATAGGGATTAGTAAGGAGCTTGGATGATGCTTGAGATATATGGGATAAGATATTGATAATATTCACTTTCAAATATTATTATATTATATTTATTGAATTTGGTAATAGAGTTAGATGATTCATTGAAAATCTATTTTAGTGTAAGATCTACTTAATAAGGTGTCAAGAAGAAGAATGTTTTGATATAAAGATATGGGGGTTTCTTTCCTAAGGTAAGATGCATGACATGGAAAAATAGAGACATATTAGAGGTCAATTTATTTATATGCATGAAACAGAAAGAAAAAATTTATATATCTATATAGAATAATCTAGAAATACTTAAGAATTATGTCAAATATACAATAAATTTTTTTGGCCATATCATGTTTTCCTCTTAGATATATATATATATATATATATATATATATAGACTATTAGATGAAAGGCTTAAATCATTGGATGACTCACATTGCCTATTTGAGAAGTATTTTTTCTCTTAAAATTTCTTTATTTATATTAATATATATGTATATATTTATTGGTTTGCATTAATGCAGACTATTAGATAGATGGATTTGATTAATGTGATGAGCATCAAAATATTTGTTTATGTTGGTATAGAGGTTTATTTGTTTACATTAACATAGATTAGATGGGTAGCTTTAATCATTAAGATGAAGTTCAATTGTCAACTTTAAAAAGAATATAATATAAAGAGATTTAGAAAAGATGCTTAGGAAATAGAAAGAAGTAGATTGTACAAAGAGATATTAGGAAAAGTTAAAGATGATATATATGTGTGTGTGTGCATAAAGAGAGAGTGGCAAATCCTCTTGGAGCCCATTTATCTAACTAATAAGGTAGGATAAAATAAAATAATAAAAGAATTTAAATATGCTGATATGGGGCAAAAATAAAAAAAAGGTTCCAACTGGTCCAAGAACAACTTGATTAACTTATAATATATAACAGATGTGAAATATAGAGTTTGGGAGGTCGATCAACGTGATAATTACTACACAAACCCCTTGAGTTATAGGGTTGGAGCACTTAGCTAAGTTGGTTAAATGTTTTATCACGAAGAAGTTATGGGTTTGAATATGCTCAATATTTAAAACAAAGTGAAAAAAGAAGAAGAAATTACTTCATTATAGAATAAAGATGGTCACAAAATTTGAAATCTATAAAATGAAGATCAACAATCATGCTCAAATCCGCCAAGTTCAATTAGCACATGTTGTTGATTACGAAGAATGGTCATATATAACCTAGTGCTGTAGCATTCAATTAAAGTGGAAAGAACGCAGTTAAATTTTAATTAGTTAATTTTAATTATTTTCAATTGATCCTTCGTACTTCTTAATCCGGTTCCAGGATTCTATAGCCTGCAACACCATTGATGGAAAAGTTAGTAATGTTCAATTGATATATGATCTGATCCATGGTGCATTGATGGAGATTTCAATGTGTCCGTTAGAGATAATTTAGTGGAAGAACTTTAAGTAGGATGCTTTTCTAATTTTATAAATCACTCTAAATTTGTGCATGCCTCCTTCTTCCAGGTAGTCAATGAAGGTACAATAATTAAGATCATTGTTTGCAACAAAATGGCACCAATCTTCCCACCCCAAATGCCCTGCAATGCAAGAGGTAGAAAGCAAGTTAAGCAAACCAATAGCTATGTGAAGCCCTAGGCCGATGAAGGCAGGTCAAGAGAAGGCTGACAGGCTTCTAGGCTGAAGTGAAAGACAGAGAATTAGTCCCACATTGCTTAGGGGGAGGAAACTTGGCTGTTTATAAGAGTTCAGGAACTTTAATTGGAGAAGAATAAAACTGTAAGGGGTATATGGGTGCTCTAAAGTAGACAATATTTTGACTATTAGAATCTTAAAGTGTTACAAGCTGACCCATAGTTAAGTTACAAATGGTAAAAGAACTAAGCCTTTAAAGAATATTGGCTAACAATGCCTTGTGCAGTTGGTTGCAGAGAAATCTGCATCTCCCTGAAACACACTTCGTCAACATCTCTTCTAAAATGTGCTTGGTCATAGGTTAGAAGTGTTTCTTGATTTAGGAGAGTGTGCAAGTGATTTCTTATACCAGAGAAAAAAAAGAAGAAGAAGAAAATGGATGTTCGAGTATTTTCCTCAAAGGTAAGCCAGCAATATAGTAACACCCGATGTTAATATTCGCTATGTTGGTCCAGCCCCATTTTCAGGCGGGCGCCGACTTCAACCATGGCGGCACCGCAGTCAGCTGCCGCTGATTTCAACTGTGGCGGGTGCCGCAATAGCTGCCGACTTCAACAGTGGCAGGTGCCGCAATTGGCCATCGCCACCGACCACTGACTTTGTGTAAAATGTGTTGAAAAACAGGCCCTAAAATTCCCTATAAATAGGGATACCAAGAGGGCAAGGAAAACAAACCATTCCTCTGTAAATCCCATATCTTCTTCTCTGTAAATCCCTGCATTTTTATAGTAAAATCATTCATCCTCCCGTGGACGTAGGCTTATTGGCCGAACCATGTTAAAATCGGTGTTTGTGTGTGTGTGATCTTGGGCGGGGACCGAAAATCCCCAACAGGCTACTAGAGCTTGCCATCCAGCTCCGATTGCAACTGCTGCAACAAGAAAAGAAAGGAAATTTACAGTAAGTAACCTTACAAACAGGTCCTTTGGCTAAATAACTTAGATTTTCTTCAAACTTACCCGATAAGCTGGTTGGAGTGCGAGTAATCTGAAAGGCTGAGTAACTTTATTGGCAGCATCGATATCGCTGGTGAAAAGTAGAAGAAATCCGTCTCGAGTTATTAAAACAATGGCCATAAAAACCACGC
This sequence comes from Warburgia ugandensis, assembly GCA_035236585.1. Classification (NCBI taxonomy): domain Eukaryota; kingdom Viridiplantae; phylum Streptophyta; class Magnoliopsida; order Canellales; family Canellaceae; genus Warburgia; species Warburgia ugandensis. The sequence goes on along the minus strand of CP141132.1, from coordinate 2,528,867 downwards.
CCAGCGAAACAGATGTGATTCTGACCACCAGTATTGAGAATTTAGCCGCTTAAGGACTACCAACTCCAAGCTCATTGGACACTCTCACACTGTTAGAGCGACCATAATCAACTTACTTGCAGACAAGATCAAGGGGGGTTAAATTGGGAATGTAGAACTGAAAATGTTAGGAATGACAGATCTTATGACAGCGTTGAACCCAATTGCAATCGTTGCCTCCCACTCATGCAAGTTCATGCTGCAAAGAAGTATGCTAAGCGTAGAAGAAACAGCTTTTATTTGCTGATAACATATGTACTTCGATCGCTTTGTTTCCTAGAAAATATTCAGTGGTGTTTGTGGGGAGCTTTTTTACCTGAAGGACATGGCACCAACTTGTAATATCCTTAATTTTTAGGATAAAATAGGAAATTTTTAAATAAATTAAAATAAAAATTTATAGATGAAATTTTTTCCTGAAAACATAAGAATTAGAAAGTGCTCATCGATACGAGTCCAACGCCACCAAGAACGCGAAAAACAGAGCTCAAACGAGAGAGTTATGAGCCGTCGAAGTTGTAAGGGCAAATTGGTCTTTTGACAGAAACGTGTTACACAGGGGTCCAAATTGATAACGGCACCCCTGTCTTCCACACGTCTCTACCAGTCCGGCGAAATCGCTGGAGAGACGTGGAAAGAGACGTGTGGGGAAGAGTTTCTCTTCCCCTAGGACTCTAAACCCTATATCTATGCTTCCCTAGGAGCCAAAACGCTTCACTTTGAGCGTTTCTTCGAGTTTTCACTCAGAACCCTAGCCCTGCAAAGCTTGGATTTTTCCAGCGAGTGGAACCCCGGCAACACGAGCAACCACGGCCAGGTGCAAGGTAAGCCTCAAAACTTCGTTTTCCCATATTTATTAAATAGAAAAATAATTAGAAAAACATTAAAAAAAAAATAGGAAAAAAATCAGATTTTTAGGAACCTGTGTGCACACTACTGTTAGAGCGTGATTTTACGGACCAAACCTCGTCTGTTTAGAAATCGCACCGTCCAACTAGTGTACAAGAGACCCAAGAGCAAACCCTTTAAATTTGGGAGTGATCCAACGGTGGATTTCTCCAAAAAATGCAAAAACCAGTACCTAAGGATGATTTTAGGAACTTAGGAAAAATCGTTTAAAAACCATGGTTTTTGGTTAAATCAGTGCAAAAGGAGGGCATAAATGAATTTTAGAGAGAATTCTAAAGAAAATGGCGCAAAAATCATGCAAAACGAAGCTCTGTAGCTCCGCTAGAGGAGACTGGAATCCGGTCGTCTTCTCCGGCGCTGACGCCAGGACGCACTCGAGACGACGTCACATGACGTCGTCGTCGCACGCGTGCGCGGCGCCGCGCGCGTACAGGAAGGAGCCGGTTGGCGGTCGCGATGGGGCCGGGACGCTGCGCGTCATGGCGACCGTGACGCACGGCGCACGTCCCGTGCGGCCTCTGCATCTTCGTGCGTCTTCGTGGCACCGGTATAAGCCAGTATAAACTGGAGGAAAAGGGCGCCGCCGGTATAAACCACCTTATGGTGGTCTGGCAGGCCCCATTTGAGGGTAGTTTTCACAAAAACTTGATTTCTGGGAGCTAGAGAGGTCCAAATCACGATCCGAAAGAGGCGTTGTGACCGTATTGACGATGCGGACCTAGTTTTAACTTAAAAACTTAGAAATGACCACTTTTTCTTTAGAAAAATATTAAAATAGTGATGTGACATGTACATGTGCACTTGAATATACCAGTTAAAGGGAGTTATTAGCAAGCTAGTGGTCTCACACTGAGGTAGGTGACGACAACTAATGTTTTGCCTTGATTTTTAAACCATGTTTAAACATAGCATCATGTGTGATTTTGTTTTAAATTGCAATTATTATTTACCGTGGATTTCATGCGACATTGAGTACAGGATGGTTATTCCAAATTGAAATCTTTTACCGAATAAACTTATTTCAAATGCTTTTACAAGCATGATGTAAATTAGTTATGCTTAATTAGAGACTTATTTCTTATTATATATATAGAAAATGCATGAATTTACATGAAAATGAGAATAAAGGCTTATTAGCTGGTCTTTTTATAGGATAACCCCAGGATGAGGGGCATGTCTTGGGGATTGCAAGCTATAAGTGCTCTTGAGTTTTAACATATACATATGATTTCTGTGTTTTATATTTGATGACGGGTGCTCTCGCCCGGTGGGCGTCATGCTAGGAGGGATAGGGCCGGCCACCCACCTTCCGAGATTATGATGTGATGATTTTGTGATATGATAGACACCTGCCCATAGATGACATTCGGTAGGGGTTTGGTAACATGGATAGTCCACACTACTGGTCTGAGCCTTTCCATGGGGATAGACGCTAAGTCTCCCGTTATGGTGTTGACGGAGAGCGGCGGTGGTTGATACCCATGGAGGGTTACCACTGCAACATGATGGCCCATATTCTTATTATGTGTGCATGTATGATGAGCATGGTTATGGATGGTATGCCTGGGTGTGACGACACTCAGATGTTGACTACGAGTACTCTTGATTAGGGATGTTAGTGCAATGTGGTGGGACCCATTACCTTAGGGTGCCCTTATTCTTGTTGTATGCTCAATTATATTGATTCATGTCATGTTTTAACTCCGTAAATTGCATGTTTTAATATATGGAATAAATTAGCATTTATTTGAACATGGCATTATGATATCACTATTTTCATAAATGTTAGACTTTTCATCAGAGCTGTTCATTATTTCTTTTATTTATTACATTAATTGTCTATGTACCTACACAAGCGATAGCTTGCTGAGGCATTGCTTTGTTTTGCAATACCTTAGATCTCGAGCGCGATAACAGGAAAGACAAGGCTGTTGAGAAGCCGTGAGAGCTGCTGAAGACCATTTTTCTATAGTGTTAGACAGTGATATGAGTCATTAAACAGGATTATCATTTGGATTTTATTATGGACTGCATACTTTATATTTGGATGTGATTTAGATGTTTGGACATATGTTGGACATTTATATGGGATGTTATGATGGATAGACCCTGGGCCATATTATTATTGTGTTTTGGACATTTATTTGATTTAAAATAAATGCGTCGATTTATTTGACGTTGATTTATACGCGGATTATTTAATTTACATATATGCTATTTTGAGAAAGGAAAACTAACACCCGGAGTTTTTAAGATAGGTTTTAGTAAAATGTTAAATAAAGTTTTTCTCATGGGATTCCAAATGCTCTCATTTAAAATGTCAAAAAAAAAAAAAGTCTTAAAAATCCGGGGTGTTACACAACTGCTATCAAGTAGTCTTTGAGACAACCTGCGAAGATAACCAATATCATCGAGTACCAAAACTCCAAGCCGCAAAGCCAGGGAACATAGCTTATGCAAGAGAGAAGGAGAGAGGCAGGCAGATAGAGGTAAGGTCTTCCACCGCAGTGGCCCTAGAAGGGCCTCTCTTGTGCTTTGGTCACAGGTTCGAGGCGATCATCACTTATGCGTTAGATTTATAATATAAAGCATCCATTCTTCTGGGGCCATTCCCCAACACTCCAAATTCAGCACATGCTCCTTGCTCTTAAGCAGTTATCCCTGAGCTTCATGACATGAATCTAAGGAACATAAGCTGGGGATAATTCTACTTGGTTTCACCAAATGTAAGCACACATATTTGAATCCAAAGAACTACAGGCTTTCTCATCTTCCAAAGATGATACTAGGCTAATTAAAACAAGGGTGAGGGATTCTACTTTCTAGTGTTAGTCGAGCTTACCACAACATTACAGCTGAAGCCAAGGAAAGCTTGAAGAACTCGAAGATCATTGAAGGCAAGCGATGAAAAACCCGTCCAAGCACTAACAGATTTGGTTCCAATAATATACACTAAGTGGCCGACAATGATGAACTACCACGACAGATCTTGCACTACGGCTGCGCCAATAATGCCCCACCCAGCATTCAATGTTAGTAACCAGCTCAAGAGAATATGAATCACCAACACAACTGCAGACACCACAGCCGTGACGTGACCTTTCCCTGAGTTTGCAAGAACTTTTGAATTGGAAAGTTGGAGGCACAGAAGAACAATTGAGGAAGCATCCATGACACTACTTTGCTTGCAAAAACCATTGTTTTTGTTGGAAAACATTGTTAAGAGTCATCGCAATCTAAGCACGTTGATGAATTAGCAGTGATAAATGATACTATTTGCATGGGATAGCGACCTTGTGCTGTTCATGGATAATGAGTTGATCCCCACTTTTGCAGCCTTAAATCATGTATAGAAGTCACTGAGAACAAATAGTCACTGCTTTTGAGCTATTCTGATTTGTAATGTTTGCATATGTGGTGAAAACTAGGACTGTCAATCGGTCAGGTGTGCTCGGGTTCCATCATATCTATATCTAACCATTTCTATTCTCAAGGGTTCGGTTTGGTTCATATTGTATTTCAAATCCTATTCTTAATATTCAAAACCTACCCACTGAGGTTCAATTTTGTTTTCGAATATTTTCTGGGTGGTAATTAGGAACATGTACTTTTAAAAAGACATGCATGAAAAAAATGCATACATTGTTCTCTCTCTTTCTTTTTGGTTAAGCGTTTGCAAGATAACATCCACCAGTTACTTAGCATGTAAAAGATAATCCTATACGCTCGAAACTTGGGGTTTCAAAAGTTGATGGGCACATTGATGGAAATAAATTTTCTTTTTAAATAACTATTTTGATATTTATGCACATAAGTCAATATAGACCAGTGATTAGGCTGAGATGCCTCTCCCATATATGGTAGTGCATTACATCCCTTTAAGAGATGTAGGATGCTTGCATATTGGAAGGATGAAGATCTATTGGGGTGTGAGTTTAGTTAAAAAAGAAAAAAAAACTATTTGACGTTTATTTGTACCTCTAACTTTTTCATATAATGAAAAAACAATTTAGTCTCGGTATATAATATCATTTAAGGTTGAATTATCCATTCCTTTTGTGCCAAATTATACTCTATCCGATTTTGGAGTTGGGTGAGATTAAAATCCAAAAATTATCTAGGGATGAGATTTAACATCCATATACGCATAAATTCAGACAGCTATTTTGATAATTTCACCCAATGGACAGCCCTAATAAAAGATACTTTGCATTTTATAGAATCTTAGATACAGCAGCTTCTTGACTTTTCCTTGATGGGTGTTGAAAATATAGGGGTGGCCCCTAGTTTTGTCATTTTAAGATTCTTATTTTAAGATGGACGATTAGGAAATCAAAACCATCATTCTATTACCTTTTTTTTTTTAGGGATAAAAGATATTTATTTATAGATCTAGAAGGATCGTAGGCCTTTTTATAGAAAGCGTACCTATGGAATTATTAGCATCCATTTCAGGAAGAATTTTCTCAAACTTCTCCACTGTTTCTTTTGGAAGATAGGAAAAGAAGGAAATTTTGCCAACATGCGGTTTCATTTATTTTATGAATGACGCTAACTGTGGTACAAACAGGGTTTTACCATTCAAAAGTACAAAATTTTTTGGGAGTGATACACGCGCCTTGTAAGTTTTCCCTGATGACATAAATGGCTATTAACTCCAAGTAACCTCAAATTTTGAAGATTTGAACCCTTCACGATTTTGTGCTTTACTTAGATGGGCCATTATAGTCTCATTCATCAAATGATCTTAGCCACTGTTTCTAACAGGTGTATATTTGGATGCTCAAATATTTTTCCCTCCATTTTACAACTAAAAGAATTAGCTGCTACAATCATCTAGTAGATGACAGTTTTGGACCACAGCCCATCTAAGTTAAGAGCAAGACTGTGACGGTTCCAACATTAAAAAATCTTAATTTACTTAGAGACAATAACCATTCATGCCGTTTAGTGAGGGCTCATAAGGGACATATATTGTTACTTTTTTCTTTTTTTTTTTCTTTCTTTAAATTCATGAATTGACAGGATTTTAAACAGGTAAAAATGAATCCTAAGAGTCTTACTTGATTAGAATAGGAGATGGACCCATCAATCCATATCCATTGTGAAACGTTGACGAATCAATGGCAGAGAGAAAGTAAACATTGTGAATGGTACTACAATCTTAGGATTATGGTACAATTTCTCAATGAGAGAGAGAGAGAGAGAGAGAGAGAGAGAGAGAGAGAGAGAGAGAGAGAGAGAGAGAGAGAGAGAGAGAGAGAGAGAGATTATTTCTTTCTATTTTCCCCCCTTAGGAGTGAAAAACCATCAGTCAAACTCAAATATTAGAGATGATAAAGTTTGGTAAAAGAATGGAGTTGACAAAGAAACTCTTATCCATTCTCATTGATATAGTATGAATATATACATGAAAATGGATCTTCTCCATGTGTACACGATCCATAATTATGGCCTGACAATCGACCAGTCAACTGTACAAATATGGATAATGAAATCAAAGATATATACTAAATATTTTCTTTCCTAATATGCCCCTGCAAGATGGTGCTCCTATCGGAGACACAATCTTGGAACGAAGAAGTAAAAACTGTTGATGAGAAAGTGATTTGGTAAGTGCATCAGCAAGTTGATCATCGGAAGCAACATGGGAAACACGAAGGTTGCCTTGTTCAACCTTAGTATGAACAAAGTGAATATCAATTTCAATATGCTTCATTTTGGAGTGGAGGATAGGATTGGCACAAAGATAAGTTGTGTCAATATTTCACAATAAACTACAGGTTGGCCTTCAAGTTGTATATGGAGTTCTTTGAGTAGTGACTGTAACTAACATACTTCAACGATTGTAGAAGCAACAGCTCTATATTCAGCTTCAATAGAGAACGAGCAATTGATCTTTTCTTTTTGGAACTCCAAGAAATGGGATTGTGACCCTGAAAAACAACATGGGCACTTGTGGAACTTTAATTGTCTTTGTTGCCAGCCCAATTAGGATCAGAAAAAGCATGAAGTGATAAGGATGAGCTTTTTAGAAGAAAGAGGTCATGGCTAATAGAGCCTTTGAGATAGTGCAAAACTCGTTTGATAACAGACCAATGATTGGTAGTGGGTTGATGCATGAATTGAGAGAGGCGGTTAACAGCAAAGGATATGTCTGGGCATGTTAAAGAAAGATATTGCAGGCTACCGACTACTCTTCGATATTTGGTGTAGTCATTATGATGGGGATTATCAGCAAGGGAGAGTGAAGTACTTGAAGACATTAGAATGGAAACTGGTTTGGCTTTGTGCATATGAGTTCGTTGAAGTAGATCAGTAATGTACTTCTTTTGTGATAGAAATATACTGGTTGGTGTATGAACAACTTCAACACCAAGGAAGTAGTGAAGACATCCTAAATCCTTGATTGAAAACTGATCACTCAGCTGTTTGATAAACTGAGCAACGACATGATCATGACTTCCAGTAATTATCAAATCATCAACATATACGAGTAAATACATAATAGTTCCATCATGAGAGTAAATGAAAAGAGAATGATCAGATTGAGAGTTAGTGAAGCCAACAGAAGCAAGATAATCCTGCAATTCATGATACAAGCACGTGGTGCTTGCTTGAGACCATACAGTGCTTTATGAAGTTTGCACACATGATTAGGAAAATGTTTATTGATGAACTTGAGTGGCGGCACCATAAAGACATCCTCAGAGAGGTGGCCATGAAGAAATGCGTTATTGACATCGAGTTGGTGAAAAGACCAATTTCTTGATAGGGTAAGACAAAGAATGACACGCACTGTTGATGGAATCCTTTGGCGACTAGATGAGCCTTGTACTTGTTTATTGAACCATTAGAATTTTGTTTGATATGAAAAACCCATTTGCAACCAACAAGATTTTGATTGGGTTGTCTCGGAACAAGATCCCAAGTTCAATTTTTCATCAAGGCATCATACTCATCAGACATGGCTGCCCGCCACTTAGGGATTTTTAAAGATTGGGTGATAGTAGATGGCTCTTGAGTAGAATCAGAGGAGGATTACAGTGAAATAAAGGTGCATTTCAATGGTTTAAACACATTATTTTTGGAGCATGTTATCATGGGGTGATGAGAGATGGGATTGGGTTGATTGTTGTAGTGTAATTGAGGTATTGGAGAGGATATATGGGTGGCTGAGTGAGAAGAATCAGATGTGCTTTTTGTATTTTTGCTGATGGGAGAGTTAGCTTGTGATGAATTAAAGTCATCAGAGACACCTGTAGTTGAATGAGATGGTAAAGATGAAGATAATGAAGGCGCCCACACCAATTTAGGAGAAGTAATCAAGGAAGAATTAGAAAAAGGAACATGAACTAAGGGTGGGTGACAAGAGTATTCGGTGGAAGGGGGAATGATGATTTTTGCGGGATTAGATGATGGAAATATTGAATGTGATAATGGTGGGGTTGGGGAGGTTGAAAAATGAGGCATTAAAGCATCTTGTCTGATCGATGGAAAGTGGGTATTAAGGGATTGGAAAGGAAAGATTAATTCAACAAAATTGACATGGCGAGAGATAAAGATACGGTTGCTAATAGGATTAAGACATTTGAATGCACTTTAATTGGTATAATAACCAAGAAAAACACATGCTCGTGAATGTGGTTCAAGTTTAGTAGGGATATATGGTTTGAGCCAAGGATAACACAAACAACCAAAGATGTGCAGCTTCTCATAATTAGGCATGATGCCAAATAATTTTTTAAATGGAGATTCCACAAAAGGGGAGTAGGCATGTGATTAATCAGATAAGTAACTGTGAGAAAAGTATGAGACCAATAATTTTGAGGTAGGGAAGCTTGACTAAGGAGAGTCAAGCCGGTTTGAACAACATGTTATAATGACGCTCCATGATATCATTGTGTTCCAGGGTGTACAGAGGTGTCAAAAAATGAGAAATGCCATTGCTTTCAAAAAATTTGCGAAGTTTAAGAAACTCACCACCATTATCTGAGTAAAAGGGAATTATGGGACGTTGAAAGAATTTTCCTACAACCATTTTGAATTTTGAAAAAATTAAAGAGACTTTGGACTTTTTTTTCATTGAAAATAACCACATATACTTAGTGTGATGATCAACAAAAAGTAAATAATAGTTAAATCTATCATGAGATGGAATAGGTGACGAACCCCAAATGTCAGAATAAATAAGCTCAAGAGGAGAATTGCTAGTGAGAGTGGAAGTTGAAAAAGGTAATTTATGCATTTTATTGCATTTGCATGAATTACAAGAAAGTTGGCTAGGAGGAGATGAAGACAATGAACAATTTGTCTTAAAACTTTCAAAGAGGGATGGCCTAAACAATTATGCCAATCTTGAAATGAAGCCTTTTATTGATGCAAGTGCAAGCACAAATGGAGACATCTTGGAAGTAGGAATTGGTGGTGTTGGCCATTCATAAACGTAATATCCACTATTTTAAAAATTCCAAATATATATATATATATATACATAAATTGTGAAATTTGAAAATATTGAGGAATTGTGAAATGGAGAATTTTATAGATTTAATCACGAGTTAAAATATCAATAATTAGAATCTACTCGAAAAATGGGATCCAACGCCACTAAGAACGCTAAAATCGTGTGGAGACTGAGTCTCCCATATGTCTGATCTTACGTTATGTTATCCGGTTATCTGGTATTGCACTAATCATGTGCAATAGTCTAAAATACAGAGGAGTATGACTCTCCAGACTTTGAAAGAAATGCTTTTATTTAAATTTTTATTTTTGCTCACTTTAGAAATCAAAGTTTTTAAAACAAGGATCCCGGCTATTATTATAATTATTATATTGTGTAGAAAAACACGAGGTGTCACAATAAACTCCATCTTTATCCACCTCTTCAGCTAGAGGTGCCCTTGTACAAAGATCCCTCACCACAAATGAAGAGGGTAAGAATTCAATAGAGACATTATTGGATGAGCAAAATTTAGAGACTGAAATAAGATTCTTTTTCATATTGGGTACACAAAGAACGTCGGAAAGTAAAAATGGTTTACTGGGAGAGGAGACACTTATAGAGCCAATGTGAGTGATTTGAAGACCTTTACCATCACCTATCATAATATCGTCTGAACCATCATAATCATAATGAAGAGATAAGTTATTCAGATCAGATGTCACATGATGTGATGCACCAAAATCCACTAGCCATTTTTGGGAAAATTGTGAAGGTTGAGCAGTAAAATGAGCTCTTGGCGGTGGATAGCATGGTGGTGGCATGGTGGGTTGTGATCCAAATGATGAGAATGGTTATTGAAGCATCAATGGCATGGCAGCTTGTAGGCGACGACATCTCATGGCAACATGGTCAAGAATATTGCAAATTTGACAGATAACCTTGTTGGATTGTTGGCCAGATTTATTGTTATTGCGATAAGTGTTGAAATTCTGACTTTGACGATGTTGTTGATGACTACCTAGTGTCACTGGCTGAGATTTTTAGACACCTGTGCAGCACTTAGTCTTGTAATGCACTCAAGGCACCAAGGCTAAGTTCAACTTTCAATCCTCAAAACACTCATTTGCTAGGGTTACACTCACTCACCCACTCAAGTAATGAGAGGAACTCAAGAGAATTCAGAAAGGAATCCTCCCAATGTATTGACCTTAACTGAGTTGAACTAACCTGAGCTGATTACAAGTGAGGAGTTTACACCTATTTATACTTGCTCTCCCCCATCTACCTCCTCAATGGATGGTCCGGATTATTACAAATGTTAGCCATTAAACGGTTCAGGACTATTCTAGGACTCTCTCTAGAAAACTCTACATAACTCCCTGACCTTGCCTCTTTCAAGATATTTACATGGAGTCTTCCAGAACCCAGGTCTTCTAGAATCAAGCCATCTATTATGGGTCTTCAATGATGGGTTTAAGTCCTTTAGACCGCGTCCATGCTCTAAGGAAGCCTTCCCTGCCCGCAAGCCTTGGTCATGGGCTTTGCAATGTAAGTTTGTGACACTAGTTTACCTTTGTTTTGATTGTTGATATACTTATGATTTTGACTAGATTTATTTGCAAAGTTGGCCATGATTGGAGTGGTTTCAACTTGTGTATTATGCTGGAGGTAGACTTTATAATCAGCCAATTTGTCGTGTAGCTCCTCAAAAGAAACAACACTATCATGAGCACGAATAGCTGCATCAATCTCCTTGTACTCATTGCCAAGACCATTGAGGACATGGAATACCACTTCATCATCGTCAAGTGGGGCTCAGGGGCTCCAGCAATAGCCATTGAATAAACCAATGTTTTTATTTTCTGCATATATGTTGATATGCTGTCTGTTTCTTTGACAGCTTTGCTTAAGGCTTCTCAAATACCCATCATACCCCCACGAGTTGGCTTGGCGTAAATAGTTTCAAGTTTAGACCACTTGGGAGCTCTTTGTTCTTGCAACAAAAGAGATAACTAATGCTAAAAGAGAGGAAATAAGAGCACTGCATAAGATATGATCTTGGCGAACCCAAAAGGAGTATGAGGATTAGTTGTTTCAAGATTATTTTCCTTGATTGTTTCAGGAGGACATGCAAGGTACCATCAATATAACCATAAAGATTATATCCAATGATAAGTGAAAACCATTGTTCGTGCCATTTAATGTAATTGTCGGAACTAAGTTTAAGAGGAGCTTGGGCGGTGACATTGATAAATATGGGATTGTTTTCAAGAGAGAGAGGGTTGGTAATGGTAAAGGTTTGGTTACTGCTGGAAACAATTTCTTTTGGGTGACTAGTAGAAGAGTTTTCTTCAGCCATTAAGAAGAAAAAAAAGCAATGGAGAGAAATAACACAAAAGAAGAGAAGGAAAGGGGGAAACACAAATTTATGATAGAGGGAGACGATTGGGATGACAGAGCATCTGTCACCGATGATTGCACTAGGAGATCGGCAACTAGTAAAAAAACAAAACAGCAATGAAGAAGACTCATTGTTTTGAGAACTGCAGATCAGCAGTGATTGAATGGAGCAATGAACGACAGATTGAAGATTCAACAATGGAGAAGAGATAGGCGATTTTGCAATTGACAGGATCAAGGATCAAATATGCTCTGATACCATGATAAGTTTGGTAAAAGAATGGAGTTGACGAAGAAACCCTTATCTATTCTCGTTGATACAGTATGAATATATACATGAAAATGGATCTTCTCTATGAGTACACGATCCATAATTATGGCATGACAATCGACTAGTCAACTATACACATGGATAATGAAATCATAGATATATACTAAATATTTTCTTTCCTAATAAGAGAAACATCTTCCAATTTATGAACTAAACATTACATAAGGAGTTACATCTGGTTACATAGATGACAAGTTAATTCAAGCCCAATATTTGTATTTGGAGCAGTGACATTGTTGGATAAATACTAACAGACACTCTCACTTCTCTACTGCCCCACGCTCACACCCCTAAAATTCTAATCCAATATTTATGCATCAAAAGATGCATTGAATGAAGCTCAACATAACAAAGATTAAGAAAATAATGCACTTCATTCCTCTCCAATGGATCCGCCCCACTGCTTTATACGGTTTTCTGTTTGTGTGGCCTGCAACATCAGTCACAAAAAATTAATATGAATGGCAATGCCTAAAGCATGGGTCTAAACTCGTGAGTTGACTTGGAAAATTTATTCATGATAATTGACTTGGTAGCAAATCAAGTAGCTTAACGATCCTGCTTGCTGCATAACAAAAACGATAAGTTGGAATAAGATGTGAACACATGAACTGGTGAGTTGACTAGGAATACTTGTCCAAGATACTCGACTCAGTAACAAATTGAGTCCCTTAACTAGCCTACTTGCTGCATAACAAAAGTAATGAGTTGGAATAAGATATAAACACATGACTGCTCAAACAAAAGTAGCATATTTTAACAAACTCCCTTGCAGTTACCATTTATATGTAAGTAAAAATATGTGCAAATATATACATATATTTTTCAAAATTCTGCTCAAGTATACCCAGTCACCAACAAGTGGCTCCGAGTTAAGTTGACTCGCTTCACATTTGAGTTATTAGATTATGGTCTAAAAGCCCCATCAGCAAAACTTGTATAATTCAGTTTTTTTATTTTTTTAAGGCGATTAATCCGGCATAATCGCATGAACCGGATAATAGAAAAGTTGGCAATCGGTTAATTGCCCGAACCGGATAATAAAATACAAAGGATAATAATTTCTATGTTTCCGAAACAAGCGCATCCTCTGCTATCCGATGTCATGTTCTTTAAGTAGTTTAACTCACCTCAGCCTTCCAGTCAGTACATGAAGTTACCACCACTAAGATTATGGTTTGTAGCACAATACCACCTATCATACCACCCCAAATACCCTGCAACCACAAAATGAAAGTAAATTATGTTCCAAGAATTCTGCATTGCAACACTCGGAAGCATTTATACTCCTCTTTCTTAGTCTTTTTTGAGATAACAGCAGTAGAGGAAGGGTGGAAATATCATTTCCTATTCAAGAAGTCAAGGTAGGCATCACTGACTGTACCAATTTGTGCTACATGTATACGTAAAAGCAAGATATATCAAGAAAAAGCTATTCTTTAAAGAATGTTGTAGTATTTTACCTCAACACCAAAATCAAATTTGAAACCCAAAAGCAAGCCAAGAGGTAATCCGACAACGTAATAGCATCCGACATTAATATAACCTACTAAAGCCTGCCATCCAGCCCCAATGGCCACTCCTGCAATAAGAAAAACAAAATAAATAGAGTGAAGCCTAAACTTTACAGCACTTTGTCTAAACCAATTTTAATTTATATTGAGATATGGAAAACATGGTAGATCCATTCAAAGACAGAAAATGGCATGTAGCATCATAGTCACAAAGTCTAGATTCAATAATAAGTGGGCAAGCAAATATTCAAAAAAAATTGTAGACATTTGTGAAAAGTTCGGGAGAGGCATTTTTAGGATGGGAAATGTTATTAGTTTTCAATTTGGATTTATAACTATATTTGAGTTGCACGAAAATTCAACAAGTGAATCATGATCTTTGAGTTTTACTTGTGAATCCATGTTAATTTCTTAAAATTTGCATTGAATATGAAATATGTAAGAACTTCTGAATTATTTGGAAAAAATCCGAGTAACAAAAAGTCATGACTTTTCAAATAATTTCCTATTATTGGGAGACTTTCTAAACTATGCATAGCATGATCAGTTTTCAACAATGTACAAAAGGGAATGGAGATCAATGCGCACAAGAGATGGAAGTTTTTGTACATACCAGATAGAACCGGTTGAAGGCCATTTAAGACCATGGTTAGTGCTAGAAGGCCCGATAGCTTTGTAACTTCCTTAGCAACGACGCTGCTGCTGGTGAAAAAAGCAGGGAATTTGTCTCTGGTTATCAGAACGACGGCCATGCAGATTAGGCTGGTGAAAATGGATGTGATGCTGACAACCCATACGGCAAACTTCGCTTTCTGAGAATTACCGGCTCCAAGTTCATTTGACACTCTCACACTGTTATAACAGAAAGATCAAAACGACAAGTATCAATGTATGCAGTTTGGCCAACTTTGATTGCAATTCGTGCGTAAATCGCATTGGAAAAGGCACAAATTATGATTAGTTTATCAGTCTGTTGTCAAAATTTTACGAAGAAAGAATGTCTGCAGTCACAAACCTTATGGCAGCATTGAATCCAATAGCAATCATTGCCACCCACCCACATAAGTTCATGCTGTAAGGAAGTAGGGTATAGCTTAGAACTATCTTTTATTGGAAAGTACTGAACGGATGGTGCTTCTGGAAGGTTTTTTACCATATGGAGATTGCATCAACTGCTATCAATGGGTTATTAAGATGACCTGTGAGGACTATTAACACCATCAAGTACCAAAATTCCAAGCTGCAAAATAGTAACCAGAGTATGAGAGAGAGAGAGTGAGTTGGATGTTGGATGATTATCATTTCTGGCCACAGAGAAAGATGGAGGGCCTCTGGAAGTTCAAAGTTGCAGATTGATGATTATCTAATCAAGAATAGATGGGAGTTGTGATCTGCCAATTCCAAGTGGTGGAAGCAACATGACTAGACTTAAAAGTGACTAAGTTAAGCCAACCACTAGACAAGGCTGCACGGAGCTATGCCGAATCAACTTGATCAAGAAAGAAGAGCCTGCTCATGCATTGAATTAGAGGACATTTTCACGTGACAGTATAGATTCGTCACAGGAATTCACCGAACAAGTTGGTCCATGCCTTGTGTTTCTCCCCGAATCGACTCCTTGAGTTGTGTAATTCTGCGGAATGTAGGCTGATTATCACCAGCTTGCACCATTCTAGGGACTATTGCTTCCACCAAAAGAAACACAGATTTGACTACATGCAGTCTACAAATAAGATAGCTATGAACAAGGATTAAGGCTTTTTAAGTATTAGATAAGCTGCTTACCATAACATTACAGCTGAAGCTAACGAAAGCTTGACAAACTCAAAGAGATCGCTGAAGGCAAGCCATGAAAAACCAGACCAAGCCCCATTAGATGTAGTTATGAAGATGTAAGCCAGTTGGGCCAAGATGATCAGCCACCATGACAAGTTGAGGACCATGGCTGCACCGACCAAGCCCCAACAGAGCTTTAATATAAACAACCAGCTTAACAGAGTGTGAATCACCAAAACCACTGCACACACCAAAGCATTTACCATGACCTTTCTCTGAGCTTGCAAGAACTTCTCTACCGGAAAGTTAAGGGCGTAAGCGAACAATTCCGGAAGCATCCAAATAGCAAATTTCCCTGTGTAAAACACAACAACAATTGTTGTTATTAAGAACATTGTTAAGAGTCATTGTTAAATGAGCATATTTTCTATGAGGAAACATTGTTAAGTGTGCAGATTTTCTACGAGGAAACATTGTTAAGAGTCATTGCTAAATGAGCGGATTAATTAAGGCGCATAGTGGGGCCGTTTAGTACATGGATAACAAATAACGCACAAAGTTATTAATCGACAATGATCTAATCCCCTCCTCCGATCAAGAAAGGTAGAAGTGATGATCTTTCATCTGTGTTTATCACTTCGGAGACAGGAGATAGAATCATCATCCATCCCATTGATAATTTAGTATGGGCTCTATTCATTAGTTATTATACCAGCCTGGAAATGAAATTTGGTCTAATAGTGAATTTGGATGTTCTATTTGTCTTAAACCATTAATCATATAATTTACGTAAAGAAGTCTTTAGGTGTAATTCAATTGTCCAGCTGAAAACACTTTTCGCGGAGAATTCATGTTCCTGTGGAATCAATTTCCGTCCATTTCCTACTAACCTTGAAGATCCTAAGGCACACTTTCTCTTAGCTGAGATTTTGTGCGAAATTTTGGTGCATACACAAAATCTCTCATCAATTTAAATGAGAGAAAGAGAGAGGTTTACTCAGATTAGGCCCACATTTTGTAAGATCTAAACAATATGCAATCTTACAGTGCACAGACTACATATCAATTTTAGTATTAACAAAAACTTAGATGAGTTACGTGTGAATTATTGATTAGAGAGAGAGAGAGAGGGAGAGAGAGTGCATGTGTGTATGTTATTTTAATGAAAAGGAATGTTAATATAAAGGGAGATAACATCTAACAATGGTAAAGCGCCTCCACTTTTCCATGGTGAGCCTACAAACCATTCATCCAAGACATTGATTGGAGACACCTAAGTTTGGATATCTCATGGCCCAAAAATCACTACAAAAAGAAAGTCATTCACTTCGAGCAAATTGTGTTTCAGTTCATTGATGCAAACCTTTGCTTCTGGAGAGCTTCAGACCATCTTCATCTAGCAAGATGAAAACACCATTTCTTGGATGCCAATGCTTTCTTTTATAATGATTTTTGGGGCATGAGAAATTCAAAATTAGGTTTGTCAAATAAACATTATGTTGAGCCCAACATAGAAAAGTGGAGGTGCTTCACCATCACTAAGGTACTTTCACGCTAAAAGACTGACATTTAATTAGATTAGAGTGAAGATGTTTAACAAAATAATTACTAGCAAAGTTGAGGTCTTCAAAAAGGTGTACCTGTAGTATTAGTAAATTGGAGTTGGTTTAAGAGAGAGACTTGTAAATATTTTTAAAAGATGAATTCCGTAATAAAGCCGGACAACACTCCAACGAAGCACCTTCACTGTTCCATTGTGGATCTCATATGCCATTCATCTGATACATCAAACATTGGATATCTCACGGTAGAAAAATCATTTCAAAGAAAGTCATTGGCTTCCAACAAATTGTGTTCTAATTCGTTGACTGCAAACTATTATTTTTGTATCGGTCTTGACCGTCCTTGTATAGAAAAATGAAAGCAACATTTGTTGGATGCTAATTACTTGTTTTTCTGGAATATTGTTGGGGGACGAGATATTCAAAGTTGGTATGTCAAATAGATGGCTTGGGTCAAGGGCCCACCATTAAAAGTGGAGGTGCTTCCCCGTCGTTGCTTGGTGCTGTAGCGCGTTATAAGGACCTATAAGCAAAGTTCCGCTTTAACTTTTAAATTGCCAACTTACAAGTTCCCAAAATTCTCAAGCCTAGCCTACTGAGATGGGTAAAGTGTGTAGAAACAATTTTGCTCCTCTGAAAAAGTCTTGGAGCTAGCAGTCACAATGTTAGGATTATCTTATCCAAGACAGCGCCAAGAAGGTGAATGTTTTCATCACAATAAAAATGGGTTCCATTTTTACTCTTAGGGCTGGCCGAGAAAGAGAGAGAAGAGCAGCAATGTGATCTCCCCACCATTGTTAATGGACGGTTGAATGTACAAGTGAGACCTGATTTGCAATGATCTAACCCACTCATCTTCCTAGTCCGGAGAGAGAGAGAGAGAGAGAGAGAGAGAGAGAGAGAGAGAGAGAGAGAGAGAGAGAGAGAGAGAGAGAGAGAGAGAGAGTCGTACCAGCTAAATCAGCAATCTCCTTAGTCTGCCCTAAGACAATGAGAATGGAAGGAGAGAAGACGTAAAAAGGAACCAAAAGAAGAGCCGTGCAGAACAAAATAAGCCAAGATCTCTGCATATAAACACCTAACATCCTAAGCTTTCCTGCACCAAATGCTTGGCCACATAGTGTCTCCAAAGCACTTCCCATCCCCAACTACAAAACCAACATAAACGTCTCGCATATAAATGAGAAGATTTGCTATATCATTACAAATTAAGATAGAAAGATTGAGAAGTTACCATAACACCGAAAGCAAGGCCGGCAATGACAGAATTTTCGATTGACACGGCGGCTAGTTCGAGTGTTCCGACATGGCCAACAAAGGTCTGAGTGATGGCTCCTAATGAGTACTGGCAAATTGCAGTGAAAATAGCAGGCCCAGCAATTTGCCAAAGCTCGTGGGACTCTTTAATGGATTGTCTGAAGAGACTGGGGGGTCTCTCTTCTTGGAGAAGAGGAAATTCCATTTCTATCTTGAGTATCTTATGCTGGTTTGAACTGTTTGATTGTGTGAATTTTTATCCTTATAAGAAGTTGGTGGGAGTTCTCTTAAGTATATAATTTATGCACAGCTTTACAGAAAAATGAAGTCGTCGGTGGGGTTGAAGAGTGGGTATAGCAGAAGAAAGACTTCGCTGAGTAGGTATTGGTAAGTAGTAAAAAAACAGATGCCTAATTTGACCATTTCTCAAGGAGTGTCCTTGTGAAGATAGCTTGGACGATGTCGTTTTCTTTAGTTTTCTTGTAAGAAAAAGTCTCTTCATGATGTTAATGGACTTGTTTGGACAGTAAATGGACAATTCGAGAATATCCTCTAAACAATGATTGATCTGCCAGCCGTGTCCTTATATGTATGTGCATGAGTTACAACAAAGATATCATTCAGGAATAAATTGGCAAGGAAAATGTTTCGGAAAGAAAAAAAAAAATTCTCGGAAATATCTTCTATTTCATGCTGAAATCTTTTAGCTGCTGTCTTTTGCTTAAGTTTTTAGTTCTCAAAACCTGAACTCCAAAGTGGCTCTTGTTCATCTCCCGCTAATTGCTGCTCCTGTGCTTCTCAACTTTTTCTCTGTTTCTAATCTTTAGTAGTGCGTAAAATGGTCCAGATTTTCTCTAAAAATAGTTCCTGACGTTACATCTAAAGCTTGGATATTGACTGTGGTTCTTTTTCAACAGGGCTACTTGCATCAAACCACAACCATGCCTTCGTAGAAGAAAGACAGCTCAAGGTAATTATTTTACCATACTGGCAGTAGGTGGTAAAGGATAGCTTCGCAACAGAGAATAATGTTCTTCCCGTATACATTCTGCGGTAACACATTAGTTGGACACTTGACTTGTTAATAAAGCTCATTTGTCCTCAGTTGGCATTTTGGGGACCTGTCGTCATAATTTAAAACCACAAAAACTTAGACTCAACTCGAAAGCGGACGAGTTGAGTTAAATAAAAGTGGCCAGCGAGATGCTAAAAAATATTCGAGTAAATTTTTATTAATATTTAGTTATTTGTAAAATTTTCACTTTATATCAAGGTGTAAAGACTCAAAATTCAGACTTTATGAAAACAAGTTAATTTAGAGTTAATTTGGTAGAATGTTGGGATACTGCAAAAAATGCAGAATATAATTTATTATTATCCGCAAAAAATATTCACTAGTAAAAATAGTTTTTATTCAAAAAATGTAGGAAAATGTGGAAAGTCTAAAACTGCATTGACTCAGCCGAGTTCCAAGGTAACATGCCACATTATGATACTATGCTTTACATGCACATGCTATTGGTGAGTGAGCTGGTTAAGATGTAATATTGTTATTATAGAGGTCTTGGGTTCAAATCCGAGAAAAAAGAAGAAGATATTTTTGTTATGTAACGAGTCAACTTGATGAGTTATTCAATTTGCTACCTGGTCAAGTGCCTTGGATGAGCTTTTGAGTCAACTTGCAAGCTTTATAACCATGCCAGTACGCCGGATAACTAGCAGGTGGATAATTTGTACAACTTGTGGTTGAAGGCAATTCTGTAAATGTTTTATGGTGGTTTGCTTCTTGGTAATTAAGAAGTTCCTTGGTGATTCTCATGCTTGATTCTTGAAGGAAAAATCCTTTGTTACATTCCACGACATATGTTTTCAGCATATTAAGAGATCAACAAATTCTTCGTGAATGAGCTTGAAAGAATAGGAGTTTGGAGATATCTTTTCTTGTAGTTTTGTTTGTTATTAAAAGAATCTTATATAAAGAAAATAAAAATGGATAGAAACGAAGTAAAGCATCTTCCTCCTCTTTCCCAGCTCGACCAAAGACTTCAAGTCCGGTTCAGGCAAGCTATATTATGAAATTGATCTGACCAATCATGGATGGAATGAAAGATGGAAGGGTTTCGATGTTATTGCTCTTTAGTTTTTATAGTCAGTTCAGCTAATAAGCTTGCAAGAATAGGAGTTAGGAAAAGTTTCTTTTCTTATTTCTGATGTTATAGTTTTTAATTTTTAATTATAATCCAACCTTTAGAGACTCACCTCCAAATATTTCTTTAGATGTTCATTTTCATTAAAATATAGAAGAAATTCCACATTACTACCCTTAAGTTTTCACGCTATCTTAGTTAAGGATCTTAAAATTGAAAATATCACATTTTTTTGAGTGATAATGGATAATTTATTAAGATAAGAAAGAGAGGTTTACCCGATGATGGAAGAGATCAACAAAAGGCAAATATTGAGAAAAAATAAGACTGCAAAAGCAGCTGAGAAAAAGAAGCCAAAAGAAAGAGAAGAGTGGGGCAAAAGCAAGGCTAATCTTCTTGCAATGGTAAGTGGTTGGAGACAATCAGATGTGGGTAGTACATTCTTTGTTTAGCAAGATCATCAGCTTGTGAGTTGGCTGACCTATTGAGGAACGAAAAGCTAACTTCTTGTCTATGAGTCAACCACAAATTTGGGCAATGCAATTATAGAATCTCCAGCTTGGATCCCTTAATCCACCAAAAATATCACATTGTACCCTGAGCATGTTTAAGTCATAGTTCTAAAACTTGTTCGTCAGCTTGTAGAGCTAGTCTAAGTTGCTCAGCTCAATAGCAAATCAAGTAAGTTGATGAGTCAACTTGTTACGTAATAACAATGCTTTATTTTTACCGGAATTTGAATCCAAGATCTCCACATAACAATAACACATCCTAACTAACTCACCTCACAATTGCATGTGTAATAAAGCTTAACATTTTAAATATAACAAAATATAAATATTATCAAAAAATTCCACTGAAGTAATTTTGAGTCACCTATCCACTTCAAGTCCAGTCTAAGTTTTCAAGCTTCTAAATTACCGTCGAAGTTACCTAATCTAGGGCTTCCATCTAACAGCCATTAATTTTTGGACCAAATAACTTTTACGTGTCATTTATGGGACATTTTAAAGGAAAAATGGTTCAAAACTCACTTAGATTAGGACTGTTGAACTTTTCAACTAGAAAAACTAGTTAGTAAAAGCATCTAACGGGCATGAACCTTAACAAGTGGCCTAAACAGGGTAAGTCAAGCAAGATGAACGAATCTAATCATCCAAACATGGTAGTTTTACAAGCCTTTCTACCATTTCATCTTCCATATCTAGTCAATTTCTTGGATTTTTTATCTGTATAAGTTGTGGGACAAGGGCTTCCATGTCCTTTTGAAATGTGTGAACCAGAAGGACACACACATGAATAGCTGAAAATTCACTACTGATGAAGCGAGGCTGGCTGTTTCAGATAGGATGCTCTTTCATTTGACAAACAAAATCCTCTTACTTGTCGATCGATATTCTATGTCTTTCATTACCCAAGTATTATCCATTAACTGTTGAACAAACTAAATCGTCTTACTTGTCAATCGATTCTATATGTTATTGAAGTTGCTTCACTCATGATTTAACTGATAGATTATTCCACCGATGCGAGTGACCAGGAATGTGAATACATGTTTAATATAAATATTTGAAGGACGAAGAATGCTTGTACAGAGCATGACAACAACAAAATATACAATGGGCCCAATGTACTAATGATCCGTGCCGTTCAACACCCAACAAATTGTATTTTAATTTGTTAAATATAAACCTTTGCTTACAGAGCTTGTGACTGTTTATTTCCAGTAAGATGAAGCACTATTTCTTTGATCTTAGAGGTCCATTTTGATATGAATAAAAAATTAAAGTCTGATGAACAGCGTGGATCACTCGATGAAAGGAGAAAAGCAGAAATGTGGGAGAAGAATCTCCCTCGATATTTTCTCCAATTACTCTACCGGCTCACTCTCTTTCATAGTAGAAGAATGCTAAATTAATGTGCTATATGACTGCACGAACATGTGTCTAGCAATTTAAGTGCGTGTGCTAAGCCAAGAGAAATGATATTTGCACACCTAGTTTTTCTCTTTTGGCTCTACACCTTTAGGGCGATGATATATT
Organism: Warburgia ugandensis; assembly: GCA_035236585.1. Classification (NCBI taxonomy): domain Eukaryota; kingdom Viridiplantae; phylum Streptophyta; class Magnoliopsida; order Canellales; family Canellaceae; genus Warburgia; species Warburgia ugandensis. The sequence goes on along the minus strand of CP141132.1, from coordinate 2,506,441 downwards.
CGCTCATTTTTATCCTGAGCCATCCCTTACCTCATTCAACGCCAGATAGTTGTCGTGCAACACTGGCCTTATTTCTAAGTGCTTTGACTTTTTTCATCGATTGGCTCATCTATGGATGATTTATTTAGTTTATTTAATTTTTTTTACTTTAGATGTATGTTACTCCAAAGTTTGGTAGATTGAATGATTCTGACATTTAAAGATTTTTTTCTTTTCATGACAGCTAAAAACTTTCTAACAATGGCCCATATCAAAACCGAAAAACCATCTCATCGTGTAATAGGCGGCATTCAAAGTCAAAGCAATTAGATAAATTAAGTAGATCATTTATAGACGGACCCCACCTTGAAAAAAATGGAATCATTAACCACTTACACTGAATATTGTTGGCCAAGCCCATTTGATGCTCCAGACGACCTAGCCTTTCTGTAATAACTGATGAGAGCAGTCATCAGGCACTAAAACAAGAACTAACACTGACGCCCATACGACATTCAGACACCCTTTACACAACCCGTGATTGATAATGACACCCCTCGTACTTACTCATGCTTGGAGATCATTCAACGAATGGGAGATCAGTTTAAAGACTCGAGCATGCTCTTCCAACAGGGTGACGATCACATGCACGTCCCCTCTATGTTTCCCATGCAACGCCGGAAGTAATCTCACTGTCCCTTCCAAGGGTATCCAACCGGGTAAATAATCACACAAACCTCCTTCACTCCCAAAATCCATCTCCTCTAAACGTAACCCTAACCAACTATCAACTTCCAAATTGGGGCTCAGAAGATTCCCATCTACAATATCCGTCATAGGCTTCAGCACCTCTCTCTCATTCATCTTCCCAAAATCGATAAATGATCGAAAATAGCTATCATCCATCCCACGGACAACATCACGAATAAGTCCGGCCGCGTCGGCTAGACTTCCTTCAAGCAGATGTTTCACTGTTGTTGTGGCATTTGCGTATAGAATCATGTTGCCGAAGTACTCAGCTGGAACGCCTGGGTTCAGCCTCCAGCGTCCGTTTACCGTAATCCACATCTGCGTACGTTCATCTGGGCTGAGCCCACGTACCCTTGATATCTTCTTCCACAGATGGGCAACAAGCACTCCGAAAGTGGAGCACTTTTGTGGAAGCTGAGATTTGAGCTTTGTTTGTATAAAATCTTCGGAATAACGTATGAGTAGGTTCACCACCTTGTGATTTTCTACTACTCCAACTGGGGTGTGGGGATCAAAATCTAGGGGCTGCATAGGAAGGTGCTCAAACTCGAGACCCCAGAACTGATAATCACACCTTGGAGGATGGCGGGGTTCGATCAAGGTTCGGTCGTAGACTGGCAGTGGCTTCGGCTGAAGACCACGAACAGCATTTCTCCAAGCAGCAAAGAAAGTAGACATTGATTGGCCATCAGCCACGCGGTGGTCTGCGGTTATACCAACTATCAAACCGTTGCATGAGAAACGGTTCAACTGGATTTGAAGCAGCTTCAGGGGTCTATCTGGTGACGGGTACAATTTAGTTTTTTCCACTGATGGTTCAAGTGGGAGGTAGTCTTCCAATTTTGCTGGGACATTTGCTTCTACGAACAACATACCTTGGTCCTTCCCACCAAGTAGTATGCATGGGACGCCCTCTTCGTTTTCACCGATGCTGCCTGTGAGTGAAGGAAAGTAGAACAGAGTCTTCAACAGGGCTTCTTTCAAGGCGGCATTGGTTGGAGTTGGTGAGGCCAGGGCGAACATAATAGGTTCGTGAATGTTTAAGGAAACTTTGTCGAAAATGGTGAAGGGGATTTGTGAAACTTTGTAATGAGGGTAGTCGAGGGAGATGATTGTGGAGCTTAGGACTTGTACATCCATTTTCTTTGATTAGGCTGCTACGCTTTTCTGTTCTTGCATGCATGAGGATTGCTTTCGTTTAATTTATACAACAACAAAATCTACCGGTGAAACATCGTATCAATAAATGTAGGCCAGAACTAGTTGGTGAAGTTTGTCCTCTTGTTAATTGGTAACCGCATTAAGTGGGAGGGCGGATGAGGCAAATTGATATGGGTAGTGCAATTGGGAGGACGATTAGGTAAGTGTATAAGCAATTTGTATATGGTTTGTTATCACGTGTACGCTAATGTTCTTTTATTTTATTTTTAATGAGGAACTGCGGAATCGAGTGCGACAACACACCAACAGTTCTGCAACTCCTGCACGTTTACATGGTAATCACCACCAACCGTGGATCCGTGTCAGTCATCTGACTTCCTTAGCACTAGATATCTAGTGGTAGAAAAGTCATGCTGAAAGTGAACCTCTAGTATCTAATAACAGTGCTTTCACGTTGCCACACAAACCATTGATCCATGTCATTCATATGAATCTCCTAATTTTGGATATCTAATGGCCTAGAAATCAATCCAAAGGCAGCAATTAGCATCCAACAAAGGTGTTTGGTTTGTTCAACGTAAACCGTTGCTTATGCAAAGCTTCTAATCATTTGTGCCTCACAATATGAAAGTACTATTTTCTTGGATGCTTAATTAAGGTGCCCTTTTGGCATTACTTTTGCACCAGAAAATATTCAAAGCTACGGTAGTCAGATAAACAGCATGGATTAATGGTCTGTGAGGCCGAGGAGTTACATAATTGTTAAGGTGTAGTCTCCCTCTATGCTAGCATTACTTAACTTGCGTTGGACCTTTTCTTTCTTTTGTTCGTAAGTTCTAGAAGCCATAACTTGCACCTCACGAGATTACTTTCGCGCTTGTTGAATTGTCTATTCTCAATAATTAACGGATAGTAATAGAGTTGACTGTGCTACAGTAATGGTCGCCTTAGATCTCTTAAGTCAATGATAAACAATATTTATTATGGGAGAATGTCATTTTCACAAATATTTATGCTACGGGACAAAAAAGTATTCCTAACTACTATCTTGATACTTATTAACTATACACTAAAGTAAAGGGATCAGATACCCCACTTTCCATTCTTGCCACATAGCACTTTCACCATTTATCTTTTTTCTCTTTTATTTTGAGTTTTTATGACATTTTCTTTTTGTTTCTTTTTCCTTCTTTCCCCTACTATGATTGCATTCTTTTAAAGTGATACTTCTTTATCATTCCTTTATTCGCTATTTTCTAATTACTCTTCTTCTTAATTATTTCTAAACTCTTAAGAAACCACTCCTTACTACTAGATAGAATGTAAATGATTCTAATTAGAGGTTAGTTATCTCTCTCTTTATCAAATTTCATTCTCAATAGACCTAATGTATGGTTTGGTTTCAAAAGTACTTTTTCATGCACTTCCTTAATTGATTCAATTAGTGGGATTCATATCCTATATCTTATATGTCTCCCTCTACATCTCTTTATAGACAATGGAAATCATAGCCCACCAATAATTTACATCACTATATTATGGATCAAATTGTTCTAGCCTTTAGTTGACAGTTGGAACAAATTTTTGAAAATTCTAAATGTAATTTAAGAGCCTTGGTAGGAGTCCATGCTCAAGGTGAGTGGCATGAATGCATTAAGATTGATTCTGAAACCCACTTAGCTAAGCCAGTTCATTGGATGACTTCACCCAATCATCTTTTTCAGCCAATCCTAATTAGGGTAAATGCAAAAAATCAAATGATCGTGATTTAAAAACTCAAAATGAAAAGCTAAAGTCATCCAATGGTTATGAATTTTGATGGCTAACTAATATAAGGTATTTCCTTCCTGCACTTATTCCATCTAATCTCTCCCTCTCGTGTATTTCTTTCTCTCTTTTGTGTTTGGTTAAAGATATCACCTCTCTTCTCTCTTTTACATGCATTTGCATGTGCCAAGCGGGCCCTTTGTCAATGCTTTTAAGAAGTCAGAAGACACACGTGCGCGCACGCCCAGACACACACACACACACACACACACACACACACACACACACACACACACACACACACACACACTCTCTCTCTCTCTCTCTCTCTCTCTCTCTCTCTCTCTCTCTCTCTCTCTCTCTCTCTATAAATGTGAAGATTTCATAATTGACTTGAGCTTGGTACTATGGCTAAATTGAGGAATGGACCTTAGGTTTTGGATGATCTAAACAGTCTTTCTCAAAATATTTTGGGATTAATTTTGCTAGATCTGTGTTTTGTTTTTTCTACTAAAGAAAGTAATTGGTGATTTGGACTTTGCTAGAAAAGCATTTGACAAGCCCTAGTAATGTTTTCAATTTGAAAAGAAGGATATTTGAACCTTTGCGGATGTTGATGAGGAGAGTTGGAGATTTGAGTTTTTGTATGGAAACTTAGGAGTTTTAGTTTGTAAATCACCTAAAATTTCACTTTAGAGGAACTTGTGATTGAGTACTAGCATTGACAATGTGATATATATGATATTTGTTGAGTGTTTTCCACAAGTGCACTGCTGTTGTAGTCTAGCTAGTGCAAGTCTGGGTCGATTTCCACGGGAACTAGACTTAAATGTGGAGTTTACACAAATTTTAATTATAAATTAACAAACTAAAATTCAAGTTTATTAAGCATTTCATGAGTAAACAAAACTCTATATTTAAGTAAGCAAGAAATGACAATAAATTGCAAATAAAGAAAACTTCCTTGTTTGACTGCTGTGTCATGCAGCTAGCCACAACAGGTTCTAATTAATAACAAAACAAATTAAGCGATATAACTGTCTTAGATTACACAATCCTCGGACTAACAAAACAGGAATAAAATAGAGTGAAGATAAGGCAAGATACAACCGTAATTAAGCTGGGACACAAATGTAATTAAATTAGAAGTTAAGGGACAAGAACGGAAATTTTTCATTTCCCATTTCTTTAAGAGATGAAAAGAAGGCATGTGTGGTGCTTGTCGGGTGAGAAATGCATTGAAGAAAAAGACAAGAAAAGGGAGAATAGAATATGATGAAAGAGACGATGGGGGAGAATATAATAAGAAGAAAGAGATGATGGGAGAGAATAGAATAAGAAGAAAGAGATGGAAAGAGGGATGGCTGCGATGGAAGAACCGATGCAGAGAGAAGAAGATGGAAGAAAAAGAAGAAATGAGAGGAAGAAGATGGGCGAGCAGAAGAAGACAAGGGAAAAGGGAGATCTGGGGACTGCTACGGTGTGCACAACGAGAAAGGGTTTGAGAGAAAAATCAAGAAGGAGAGATGCGAGCAGGGGAGAATAGGGTTCTGATTGGTGATCAGAGAAGAGGGAACGAGAGGAGGAAAGTAGAGGAAGATCTGCTACGATGAAAAGGAGAGGGGACTGATGTGGAGAGTAAATCGGTGAATAGAAATAGAGGAGAGGGAATGTGGGGGAGGAAGAAAACGAGAGAGATAGAAAATAATAGAAGTGCTGTGTTCGGGTGAAAGTGAGGGTGCGAGATTGGGCAAGGGAGAGAATGAGGGGAGAAAGAGAGAGGGAGGAATTGTGCAGTCTAGAGTGGAAACACGGGTTAGGTTGGTGATGGGAGCAGAGTGAAAGAAACAAAGGGAAAAGTTGGAGCAGAGAGCGAGAGAGATAATAGGTGATGGGGCAAACAGAGACGAGAGTAAGAGAGGGGGGAATGGACTGAGAGATGGGGAGGAACAATCCTTTCGTCTTTGTCCGTGAAGGGGCAGAAACCCAGGGAGAAGAGGAAAGCACCACAGAGAAAAGTGTGTCTAGGAGGAGCTGCTTGCTCCTATCCTTGAAGGAAGCAAAGCCAGCCTAAATATATTTTTTTAGTAAATCATGCAGCTTGCCCATGCCTTGCCCATCATCTCTTGCATCATGCCCATGTGATATTGTCTACCATGCGATGGTGCCATATGCATCATTGGTCAGCTTTGCCCAGATTTGTGGCATGAGACCTATTAAAATAAACAAATCTGAACCGTCCAATGTAGTCTGGATTATCTGCAAAGCAAAATATAAAATTAGAATTAACTTATGTAGGTAATTAACTATAATGATCATATAATCGTTTAACTTTTCAAATTAACGGTTATATGGTCCATTATAACTAAAATTGATTCAAAATCACAAAATTGTCTTATTAAATGATCTAATAAAATAGTAATCCAAGGTTATTTTTGGCAAAATTAAGGACTCAACAATATTAGTTCAAAATTCAATTAAGTTTTTACTTGTGCCACTTTGCACTTCACATTGCAAATTGAGCTGACCATTTCTCTTTTGACTCTTTACACATTAGAAGACAATGATTATCTACATTTATGGCTGGAAATCGTTACATGAAAGAAAGAAAAATTACTTATTAGAGGAGGGGCCAAATTGATATCAGCACTCCCCCCATTAAAACCAAACCAATTGAAATAGTTGAGTCTAAATGAGCTAGAGAAAGAAGAAGAAGAAAGGAAATGAAGAGGAAGAAGGAAGAAGGAAGAGAGGAATAAGTAGAAGAGAGAGAGAGAGAGCGAGCCAAGGGGGGCGGGGAACCTTTGGTGAAGATATATGTAGCACGCAACATCATGAATCAACAATCTAAGCAATTCATCCTCTTCAGAGAGGCAAGATGACCAAAGACATACAATATCTCCTTGATCCAACTATGTTTCATTAGAGAAAACTATAGAAGATAGTAAGAGAACCGACGGTGGATGGGTGCTGGACGATGAAAAGAAGACCGATCTTAAAGAACCACATTGTTCATTGTGTTCCCTTTCATAAGAGGAGTAAAAATCCTTAAGAACAGTCAAATGAAGAAAAGGATGTTGGTGTGTTAAGTGTTTAAATTTGGTCAAAATACCCCTAATTTAGCATTCAATTAGATCATCTAATCGTTTAATTTTACAAAACTTAGCTTGATTCTGAATTTAAATCCAATTGACCATTCAAACCTTAATTTGTCAAAATCAACGATCAGATGATCATTAGAGTTTATTAAATGACTAATGTATGGTTCAGATGATTCTAATTTAGTCTTTTCTTTTGCAGATCAACCAAAGGACGTACGGATGACTAAGATCAAAAGTTAACGGTGCAAATCATCTTAAAGGGCAATGGATGGACAAGATCACTCATGAAGATGAATGTGATGGTTTCCTAGAAGACAATGGAGCTAAATTTGGAATCATGGAGAAAAAGGCATCCCCTTCCCCTACTTCTTTCCTTCCTTTCCTTTTTCCTCCTTTTTCTTCTTTTCTTCTTTCCTTCCTTTTCCTTCCTCATTTCTTCTCTTTCCTTTCTTTCTCTCCCACGTTTCCAACCTTTTCCTTCTTTCCTTCCTTTTCTTTTTCCTTCCTCATTTCTTCTCTTTCCTTTCTTTCTCTCCCACATTTCCAATTTTTTTTCCCTTCCTCATTCTCACGCACAAAGCCCCCTCCTTTTTCTTCTCTCCAACCTCTCCTCTATTCCCTCTTCTCTTCTCCCTCTTCTTCTCTACTCTCTCTCAAGGCTCTCCTCTATTCTCCCTCACTTCTCTTTCTCTCTCACTGCACTCTTCCTCTTCTTCCCCTCTCTTCCCCACTTTCTTTCCCAATTGGCGTCTCCTCTACCTCATCTCTGGCCACACCACTCCTCTTTGCTTCACCTCTACCTAGCTCCTCTATCTCCCTCTCTTACTGCTGCCCAGTCCCACCACCACTGGTTGCCCATCACAGAGTTCCCAATCTTGTCTTCCTCTCTTACCTCCTACCATTCTTCCCACTGGCCGGCCATAGGTGCGTGACACACCATAGGCCTGGCATCATCCTCTCTCTCTCTCTCTCTCTCTCTCTCTCTCTCTCTCTCTCTCTCTCTCTCTCTCTCTCTCTCTCTCTCTCTCTCTCTCTCTCTCTCTCTCTCTCTCTCTCTCTCTCTCTCTCTCTCTCTCTCTCTCTCCAATTCTATCCCCTACCTCCATCGCGCCAGACATGCCCAGGCTTCCTTGCTTGTTAAAGCCTAGAGCAATGCGACGCCCCTAGTACCTTTGGTTTCCACAGCCCAGCACTAGCTAGAACCCCTTTTCTCCCCCTTCACCGCTCATCCCCATCACTGACTCCCTCGTCGTTTGCCCAGCATCAATAGACAGGTCAGGCGTTGGCTTCTTCTCCTACATTTTCTCGCCCCTCTGCTATGCTCCTCTTCTAAGCAATCTTTGATCACTGCCCTACCCATCTCACTCTTCTCTGGCCAATTCCCAGGTGGCCAGATCACATCCATTCCCTCTCCATCACTTGGCCAGGCATAGATTTGATCTCTAGCGTTTTTTCTCTGTCATCGGATAAACCAGAGGTGAAAACCCAGATCTGGGTTTCACATCCCCTCTCATTTTTCCTCTTTCCCTCTTCTCTTTTCTCCTTTCTCTCTTCTCCTCCTCCGGTCGTTCTCCATCGGGTTTCCTAGTTTTTCCTTAAAAACCAGATTTTAACAAAATTTCGATTTTGCCCCTCTCTCTTAAAATTCAATTCCATTTCTGTCCTTTTTTAGAAATTACATATGTGTCCTGCTTTATTCCAGTTTTGTTCTATCTGATTTTTTTCTTATCCAGGAATAGACTAATCCTAAACAGATCAATTAAGGCCTAACCCATCAACGGTTTTGCCTTAATCAAAACCAAATCTTCAATTTCTCCTTCGTTTCTTCTTGTATTTCAAATTAATTTTATAGGTTCATTCTTAAGACATCCCTAGAGATAATCAACATCTTTGGTCTTCAATATGAAATCCATAAATCAATCTGAGCTGTCCAAATCTTGAAATCACAATTTAGCCCAGATCTTGACCATTTTGAAGAATCTGTCAAATCCGACCGGTGGATCACTACTCAAGAACGTGTTGAAGATATTTGTAAAGGAGGATCAGATTTTAGAAGACCAGAAGTGATTTTGATAAATATTGATCTAGGGAAGTAGTTTTTTCTCATTATTTGATTTTGTTTGTTTTCTTTAGGAATTGAAAATTCTGTATTTTTGAGAAGTTGATTAGATCTAAACATTGATTCTCATTTCAATAATTCCAGTAATTTTGAGTGATTTCTTTTTAATTTTACATAATTAAATTTTATTCAAACTCCATCATTTTAAATCAAGTCCTCGTGGGATCGACCCATACTTGCACAAGCTACACTACAATAGCCCGTGCACTTGCGGTTAAACAATCAACATGGTGGTTGCCATATCAGCCACACGATCTACAATGTGTCGAAGATACACTAGTAGAACACACCTAGAGATGTGCACAATTGGCACACCAATGCCCACATAAGTGCGGGTGTATCTTTCACACGAATAAGCAGGATGACACAGACACAGTGTGTCTCGACTACCATGACACACTTGGGTGCATTCAGACTATGCATGTGCATCCTATGATAATCTAATATGTTTACCAACTTGTTTACTTGCAGATCCTACCCGTGAACCCAGAAATCCAATTTTGCATATCTAACCCTTTAAAAGCACATAGAACTTGGATTATCAAATCCAACAACCAATACAAATCCAATTTAGATCCAAGACATCGATTGGAATTGTCTTGACATCGTGAATAATATTTTTGAGAGAAATTGAGGATCCAAGTACATTTTGGACACTGATCTATGGTGGAGACTTAGTACAACGTAGATCGACTATATTAGAGGCGATCAAACTAGATCAGACCACCTCAGATGCTGTATTATACTTGGATATAAGTGATTAGAGGTACGATTACCTCTAAACCTTATTTAAAGTAATTAAATCTTATTTTTACTTGTATTATGCATAGTAAATTGTAGAAAACTTAGAAAATAGACATGATCAAGATGGATTAAACTTCAAGAAGAATAATTAAGCTATTTAAATTATTAATTGTACTAATCTAATGGTTAAATTTTTACAATGGCCTTAGATTAGAAAATTAGTTGTTAGGATGACTTGGAACGATTGATATGACTAATCAAAATGCAATTTGACTATCAAATTAATAGATCAAACATTGAAATATGAAACAGAATGCCTGTAAATCTAAGATCAGTAGAGATTGAGAATAATTTGAAGATATGAATTGTTGATCTTTAATCAATAGCCATGGTTTGAGGATATACAAAAGTAAAGAGGTATACCTATGATCAGAGATCAGTAAGGGCAAGATCATCATTTTTAAAAATGATCAAAGACAAAATAAGTTATAAAATGAGAATTTATGAGTAGGAGAATGATATTATATGCACACATGTCTTGATAGATACACTTATTGATATGAATTAAGACTATTAAGCATTCTGAGAATTTGCATAGCTTGTCTTTGAAGTAGATGGAATCTTTGATGCTAATTTTAAAAATTGCATGATCTTTTGATATATCATGATGTAATTTTGATAATTGTATGAGATTTGAATTACATGAATTAATTATGAAATGTAATAATTATCTAATATTATATATGCAATATTTATCACATGATTTGTGAAATGAAAAAGTTATAGTATTATATATGAAAAGATTTTTATATTATGATTATTGTTTCATAGATTGGAAATGCATATCATTTATTTAAAAAGCATGATTTGAGAATGTACTGTATGTTTTTTATCCACGTGATTTGAAAGCTAGATGGGTTTGATTTTGGTGTGGAATATCAGCTATGCATTCGGCATAGTATTTTCATGGGGTTGATATGAGATAGGCATATAACCTAATAATAATAATAATAATAATATTATTATTATTATTATTTTACATACTAGCATAGAGGCTTGGTGGATTTTGTTTTCGATAGGCATAGGCCTGGGAATGCTATGTTAGGAGAATTATGAGGGTTTGATCACCTTCTCTATGAAACTTATGATATGGATACCATTCCCATAGCGAGATAAAACATTAAGTGATGGTAATTATGAGAAGACAATAATTTGACAGTCTGTCTTCCCATATAGACATGATGATGTATTTTTTACCTTAGGGTTAGAAGAGCATGATAGTGGATCCCGGCACGTGGGATGTGCTCGGTAGCATATTAGTCCTTTGTATACTTTGTATTATGTGTGCAGATTGTGCTGATGTATGACAATGGTGATATGCTTATGATTGGCATGATGATATGCTTGGTATAAGCTTATGACCATTATGTGGACCAGCGATATCTAGATATATATGGACTAGAAGTGATTGGATATATGGACCCAGTAGTGATTGGATGTATGTGGGCCTTGTATAGTTAGGGAATGACTACTAATGATGATATATTATTATTTTACAAGTTTGATGTTATTTAACTCGTGTTACAATTCAAAAACTTTATTCGAGATTCTGATCATGATTTGCGCATGACATTGCATCACTAATCTATTTATGATATTTCTATCTATTCAAAATGTTTAAGCATTATTGTAATTTTAATTTGAATATGATATTGCACCATGTAATTTATTCATGATATTTACATCAAATGCTTTGAAATTTTATATTCTAAGTTTGAGATTATTTTATATCTAATTGTTGATATTTAATCGCAAGTGCACGGGCTATTGTAGTATAGCTATGCAAATACTGGGCGATCCCACAAGGACTCTCTTTAAAAGTTAGAGTTTTAAATAAAATTCAATTAATAAAAAAAACAAAGAATATAACAAAAATAAATTAACAATAAAATAAAATTTTAGATTTATTTAACTTCTGCACTTTCCAGAATTTATAAATCCAAGAAAATTCTAAAATAAAATTGAACAAGCATCCTTGGATATCATTGTCCCTGGATAACAGAATACGGATAAAACATAAATAGAATAGTCAGGGACACAGATGGAAATAAAGTGAGGACTCAGATGGTATTAAAATGAGAACATAAGTGGAATTAAACAGATCTGATGAGGGCAAGATTGGAATTTATGGACAAAAGTTTTAAAACAAAAAAACATAGACGAACCCAGTTGTAGCTGAAGGGGGAGAAGAGGGAGAGGAGGAAGAAGTGGAGGAGAGGGACACAGGAGGAAATGGGAGAAAACCTGATATGGGTTTTCTTCCTATGGGCCCGGTTGGAGCAACTAGGGCCGAGCCACTAAGAATAAGCCAAAGGAAGACTTCTTAGATGGGTATTTGGGAAGCTCTGGGAAATCCGGCCAGTATAGGATTGAACGCGTCAATTGGCCAATTATTGCGGTGCTAGGTGGATTGTGGGAGACAGAGGCAGTGGAAGGAGCAAAGGTGCTGGGCATTGGGAAGATGTGAGCGGCTGAAGACGACGCACTGCTCGTCTGGTCGGTGTAGGTCTATTGGGGTGACGCCAGGCTAGTGGAGTAGAGGATGATGAATAGCTACAAGAGGGAGAGAAAGGGAATGAGAGGGAATAGTCAGCCGGCCAACCAAAGAGACGAAGAAGAGAAGAAGGCAGAGGGAGCAGTAGAGAGAAGGAAAGAGAACGTGAATAGAGTGAGAGAAGAGAGGGAAGTTGCGAGAGGGAGAACGAGAGAGAGAAGTCGGGAATAAAGGAGAAGGGGATGGTAGCTGGCCAGCCGACGGTGGAGTAGGAGAAGGAGGGGAGAGGAGATTGGAGAGGGATACGAGAGATAGAAAAGGAAAGGTGCTAGTTTAGGCACCACCTGGGATGGTGTCGCACTGGGAGGAAGAGGGATGCAGTGATGCTGTTGCAGTTGAAGGGAACTAATGCGGGAGAGATAGAGCAAAGAAGGAGAAAGAGGAGCAAAGAAGTTGGGATGCAAGGGCTGCTTGGTGTGTCACGCACCTAGGCCGGCCAGTGGGGAAACGAGAGAGTGAGAAAACTTGAGAGAAGAGGTCTATCTATAGTCTAGCAAGAAGGAAGATTGAAGAGTAGAAGGGTGGAGAGGGAGAGGACAAGACACACACGAGAGAGCGAGAGAGAGAGAGAGAGAGAGAGAGAGAGAGAGAGAGAGAGAGAGAGAGAGAGAGAGAGAGAGAGAGAGAGAGAGAGAGAGAGAGAGAGAGAGAGAGAGAGAGAGAGAGAGAGAGAGAGAGAGAGAGAGAGAAGAGGTTGATCGTGGAGGAGAGGTGTTATGCATGAGAGAAGAGGAGGCCAAGGAGAGAAGAATGAAGAGGAGAAGGGTCTAGTCGTAGGAGAAAGAAGGAAGCAGGGTTGATTGTGGAGGAGAGGAGTTAGTGTGTAGAGATAGGAAATGGGAGAGAGAAGATAGGAACCAGGGAGAAAGACGTAAAAGAGAGAAGGTTGAGAGGGATAGATAGAAGAAAGAGACGGGAGAGAGATGTGAGCCAGCCCAACCCGGTCCTGCCCGGGGGTTGAAGAAGTGTGGAGAATGGAGAGAGGGGTATATGAAGAAAGCGAGAGAGACATGAGAGAGTGTAACAACCACAAAATTTTATATCCTTTTATAGAATTATAATTTAGAACTAATAAAACCATTAGATAGTGCTCAGAAAGCGGAATCCAACAAGCCAAGGAATGCTCAAAACAGAGCCCGTATGAATAAGTTATGGGCCTTTGAAATCAAGGGCAAAATGGTAATTAAAAGAAAGAAAAAAACGAAAAAAAAAGAACACCATTTTTCAGGAGGGGCCAAATTGATATTGGCACCCCCCCTTTCACGTTGCAAACCCGACGTTGGGTCTGCGCTCTCTCTCTCTCTCTCTCTCTCTCTCTCTCTCTCTCTCTCTCTCTCTCTCTCTCTCTCTCTCTCTCTCTCTCTCTCTCTCTCTGACTAGCACAAAACCTAGGGCTTTTTGCCCTGCTTCGATCTGCCATAAGCATGGCTACCTTCCCCTCTGCTCGGAGATCCAACCGGCGCGACAATGGAACCACTTTGCTTGGATCATTGCCGGCAAAACATGCATGGAAAACCCTGTTCCCTCTGATCACCTTCCTCTTCACTGGCATTTTTCCCTTTCCCCTCCAGCAATCGCACGCTTCGGCTTCGTTCAGATATCTACCAATGGAAACCCATTTATCCAACGTCGACTATGACCCACAAAGATCCTCCGTTCGCATGCTCTTCGATTGGATCCCTTTGCCACCAGAAAAACCCGACCAAACCCAGACCCTTCACTTGGATCTTCCATCGGTGACCCATGTAAAACCCCCTGTTTCCCTGTATCCTACACGGTAGAAGAGGAGCGCACCTGCCAGATCCAGTTAAATGTGCTAAACTTCCTTTCTCCTCCCACTCAGGTCGGCAGTGCACAGAACCCCGAAACCCATTTTCTCCTCTTTCTCTCTCCCTCGCTCCACCAGCTTTGTCTAGCCAGATCAACCTGAAACCCTTCTTCCTCTTCTCCCTTTCCCTCTTGTTCCGGCCAACTACACGCCCGAGCTCGAAACCCATTTCACCCTTCTTCTCCATCACTCGCGGTACAACTCCAGTGATGGTGAACAATCTTCCAAAACAGCACACATAGATCCTAAAACTATTCGGATGAATGATTTGAGCCATTCATCGTGCTCCTCTCAATGTTGCAAAGAAAACCCCTTAAGAACTTTGGCAATGTGGTTGATCCGACAATGATCCAACTGCAACAGTGATGTGCGGTTATGATCATGCTGATCCGTGGCAAGCTGCCATGATCCAACAGTTGTCTGACATTAGTGGGACCTATATACAAAGATTAGAAGGCATACAATGAGTTGAAGCGTAAGGGGTCGATCGTGGAAAAGAGTACAACTAAAGCTAGTGGAATCTGGTGAATGCGCCATGCGAGGTAGGTGGAAATTTAAGACTGCATGTCTAAATCATAAGATGCATGTTATAAACATGATTTTATTTCTGCTTATAGATGTTATGAAATTCGAATGGTATGATTATATTCTATATGCTTTAAATTGTAATGATAAAAATAATATAATTAAAAGAATTGCATGTTATAATTGATGCTTATGCCTTGTACGAAATTATGTTTATGGTACATGGGTACCATGTCAGTATTGGTGATGTATGAGTCTAGGTTATAGGACACGTCCTTGGTGGGTTATCACCAAATAAGTGAGGATATTATTCTTGTTATGAAATATATGAACAGGCAAATTACCTACTATTATTATTATTTTACATCCAGGCATGGATGCCTGAAAGTTTTGTTTTAGACAGGCATAGGCCTGAGGATGCTATGCTAGGAGAGTTATGAGGGTTTGACCACCCGCTCTCCGAAATTTGTTATGTTATGGATACCATGCACTATGTGTTGCAAAAAGTCGGGTGGGGTAATCATGGGAAGGCCGCCACTGTGACATCCATGGTCCTCCCATGCGGACATGGATCTTGTGATTTCCACCGAGGGTGGTATAGGTAGATTATTGAGCAGTTATTCGGGAGCTATACGGATTCTGACTGCATGCATAGTAATCCTTATATTCGATGCACTATGGTGCATATCCTTGAGGGTTGCCAAAAGACACTGGAGTGCCCAAAAGACGCTGGTGAGGCAGTGTGAGGGTCAGGCAGTTGTGAGGGACCCAAAGAGGACAATATTGTATTCGTTGTGCATTCTGCCACGGGACATATATATATATATATATGATGTCATTATGAGGTGCTTTATATGATACGGCATGATGATATGCCTTGTATCGTTTTCCCAGCAATGGCTGGAGGATTGTGGACCCCGTATGGTGAGGGGTAGGAGGATTATATTGATATACCAGTAGTGGCTGGATAATTATGAACCTCATATGATGAGGGATATGATTTTGAAACCCAGTATAGTTTGGGAATGCAGATTAGGTGACGTTGATTATATTCATAATTTTGTATGTCCTTTAACAAATTATATATATGTGTATTATTGTTATATTAATATGATTGAGGGAATAGTTTTGACACACCCCACCCACCGTGGGGTCCACAGTAACAATATTGTCCGCTTTGGGCCCACTGGGCCCGCACGGCTTTGTTTTCACCCCGGCTTCCCAGGGTAAAAGGCCTTGTTACTGTGAGGAGTGTTCCCACTCCTTATCACCCAGCCCAGCTCCCCTCTCCAGGCGGTATGGGACTAACTCTCAACCGTCACCCCCCTCGACCTTCGCCGCTTCGCTGCTTCGCCGCCCCCCTTGAGGTCACGGTGCCTCACAGTACCTCACGGTACCTCAGCCGGCAAGGGCTAGATCTCTCCCCCTTAGGGGACACACGCCCTCGTGTGATCGAGGCACGCATGCGGTTAGCCACCCATCACCACACGACCTCCCCCCTAGCGGTACCTCCCGTGTTCGTCCTCAGATTATCTTGGGTCCCCTCACAAGGCCAACCCTCAGGCCATCTTGGCACGGTAGCCATCTCCCGCCTACGGGACACACGCCCCCGTGTGTCACCACACGAGCGACGGTGCGGCTAGCCATCCACCCTCGGGGTCGGGGTTTGGCTCTGATACCACTTGTCACAACCCCGTCGGGCCCACAGCAGTGATATTGTCCCGTGCGCACGCGCACGGGTTTTGCTCTTCCCCCGCGTCCAGGGGAAAACCGGTCACTGCTGTTAAGGGAGACAACCCCCCTTATAACTCAGGCCCATCACCCCCCCTAGCCGATGTGGGACTAACTCTCCTGCGTCCCGCCCTCAGACCATCTTGGGTCCCCTCACAAGGCCAACCCTCAGGCCATCTTGGCACGGTAGCCATCTCCCGCCTACGGGACACACGCCCCCGTGTGTCACCACACGAGCGACGGTGCGGCTAGCCATCCACCCTCGGGGTCGGGGTTTGGCTCTGATACCACAGTAACAATATTGTCCGCTTTGGGCCCACTGGGCCCGCACGGCTTTGTTTTCACCCCGGCTTCCCAGGGTAAAAGGCCTTGTTACTGTGAGAGACCGAAGTCTCGGGCACTCCTGGCCCATCACCTTCCCCCTAGCGGTACCTCCCGTGTTCGTCCTCAGATTATCTTGGGACCCCTCACAAGGCCATCCCTCAAACCATCTTGGCACGGTTCGCCGTGTCGGGTTCTAGCTCTGATACCATTTGACACACCCCACCCACCGTGGGGTCCACAGTAACAATATTGTCCGCTTTGGGCCCACTGGGCCCGCACGGCTTTGTTTTCACCCCGGCTTCCCAGGGTAAAAGGCCTTGTTACTGTGAGGAGTGTTCCCACTCCTTATCACCCAGCCCAGCTCCCCTCTCCGGGTCCACAGTGGGTGGGGTGTGTCAAGTTTCATATATGTTTTCATATGGGTTAGTGAATGGGTAGAATTGTATGCAGAGTATGGTTCATGGAATTGAAGTATTGTAAATATTTGGCTTACAAATGGGTTATTGAGATATGAAACATATTGTAAATTCAATTTAACTTAAGTACTATTGAATAATTAATGTATCTTAAGATTTAGCATTCTTCTTAAACTCCCCTACCAAGCATAGCTTGCTGAGATATTGTAAATATTTTATGTTACAATATCTCAGATACAGAAAGACGGGAAAAGATGTACACAACAAAGGAATCCAGCAACCATACTTCTATGCGCAGGTATACATTTTATTTAAAGCTTTGGTATTGTATAGTTAGTCATTTGAATTGTGATATTGGACATTTAATATAATGTTATAGGGGTTATACAAGTGAGCCACTGGACGGGTCCTGTTTTCAAAAATAAAGTTTTATCTACTAGAAAACTATATATATATATATATGTATAGTGTGAGCATGAAGGTGACATCCGGGTTTTTGAAAAAAATGAATTTCAAAGAAAAACCTTCCGCTATTTTTGTATTTCAAAATTTAGAGGCGCCATCTTTTGAAATAACCGCGAAAAATCTTTATGAAAAACCCGGGGTGCCATAGAGAGTGAGAGAAAAGAGAAAGAATCGTGGGAGAGAAAGATGGAGAGAGAAAAGAGATAAGAGAGAGAGGTGTGAAAGGAGAAAAAAGAAAAGAAAAGGAGTTGTGGGAGAGAGAAAAGAGAGTAAAAGAGAGACGGAGAGAGAGGATAGAGAGATAAAGAGAGGTGGGGTCCACTAGAAGTCTAGTTTTGTCGAAACTCTGAAAATTTGTTCTGTCCTAGGAGTCTTCCAAGTCCTCTCTTTCCAGGAAACTTCATCATCCTCATCTGATCTCCTTGATTCGATTTGCATCGTCCGAGCTGTGCTGATTGATCTGCAATGCACAGGACCTGATTAGAATCATTTGAACCGCTCATTATTCCTCTAATTAGCTTTGATGATCATCTGACTGTTAATTTTGCAATTCAATTATTGGATGGCCAATTAAAGTTAAAAATAAAATAAATTATGTAAAATCTTGAAATTGATGGCCTAAATCTCTAATTGAACACTAAATTAGGGGTATTTTGACCAAACTTGAACACTTAACACTAATCACGCTAATTATTGATGCATAATATTTTAATGCTTTAAAGTGATTATTAAATTGTGAAAAGAAATATTTTCTTTTGGATTTTCATATGCATCTTATTCCTCTATTAAGCAGAGCTTGTTGAGATATTGTAAATATTTAAATGTTTACAATATCTCATATTTAGATAGACAAGTGTAGAGGAGAATTGGGCAAGTAGTTAATTAGGATATATTTATTTTGAGGGTATGTGAATGTTTAAATTATTGAATTTACTCTAGTTTTTGACATTTGGATTGTATGACTTTGATTTGTAATAATACCAGGACTCTGCCATTGATTGAATGGATCCTAAAGAAATAAACTTATTTTAAAAATGGTTTTCTTGAAAAGCAAAAAATAATTTAACTTTTTAAAATTTAAAACCAAACTCAATTATAAATAATTGATAAGTTGAAGTTTGACACTCGAAGTTTTGAAATGAATTTCAAAGAAAATATTTTTTGCTGTTTTTTAAAAATTGCTTTCAAACTTGGGGCCCCACATTTCAAACACACCCACACACATACTCACTCACTCAAAATGCATAGCTCAAGTCATCCAACAGTCCTGCATTTTGGTGCCTAACTAATATAAGGGAATTCTTTCTTGCACTTATTCCACCAAATCTATCCTTCTCACGTATTTCTTTGTCTCTCTTGTGTTTGATTAAAGACATCACCTCTCTCTTGTCTCTTCTACATTCATTTGCATGCGCCTTTTCTAGTTAGAGCATCAAACATGACAAGCACCTTTGCTTGGACGTTAACCATTAACAAATAGGCCCTCTTTCAATGTTTCTGAAAAGTGAGAAGACACACACACACACACACACACACACACACACACACACACACACACACACACACACACACACACACACACACACACACACACACACACACACACACACACACACACACACACACACACTCTCTCTCTCTCTCTCTCTCTCTCTCTCTCTCCATGACATGCCGGGTTTTTATAATGCTTTTTAAATACTTTTCTAAATGCGGGGCCCCTTGTTTGAAAGTTTCTTTTAAAAATAAAACAACAGAAGATTTTGTTCATTGAAAAAGTGTTTCTGAAAATCCCGTGTCATTTCTATAACAAACACAAGGATTATACAGTAGAATGAGTGTCTCAATCCTACTAAAAATCACAAAATTTCTCTATTTTTTGGACATATGTGCATTTAACGCATGTGTGCAAAACACCTAATAGACAATGTAAATAAATTTTATTTATTTCAAAATAAATGCATGCAACTTATCACATCCCAAAACTTCCAGTTACAACCACATCACAATACATGTCACTACATAAAATGAATCCACTGCATCAAAGTACATATACATACACCTCTAATAACTCATAAACTAAATCTTATAGTGTAAGGATCACTCTTCACATAGTGAAATCCCAATCTGCTACAATTATTGCTCCACGGTTGCTTTCACGTACTCGGCACAACCTGTTCATCCTATTCTAATTCTTCAATCTAAGATATTGTAAACAATTACAATGTCTCAGCAAGCTTGTACTTGTGTAAGTGGAAAAAAGGTTGCTATTTTGGCATGGATGTTCATAATTTACATTAGGCAATTATTCATATCAAAACATAATCATGTTAGCTTAAACACATGCTCAAGTTAAAACCTAAGTTTCCAATTCATGCATTATATGAAATCAATTCATATGTCCTAAGTAGATCAATTGGCAATTCCTATGTATTTCAACATTTATGAAAGCATCATACATTATTCCTCTTTAGTATGTATCCAAGCATGTAACGACTCAGGTTTTTATAATGCTTTTTAAATGCAAAAGACAATTATGGTATGGGATCGATCTCTATTAAAAGCATTTTTGAAAATCAAATGACAGCGAAAATACATTATTGTTTTAAAATTCATTCTAAAAAACCTTGAGCGTTATTTTTTCTTGTCTTAAAAGGATTATCAGGGAAATGAGTACTACAATTCTATAGAAAATCTGACAAAGTCTCCTCCATTTTTCGGACCTTAGACATTTAACGCATGTCATCGCAAAGTACCTAATAAACACTCATTTGATAATTTTAATAAATAAACAAAAACTTAACGCCCTCAAATCCCAAGGCTTGCCAATCACAGTCCAAGTTATGAAAAAAAACAGTTTAATTTAAAAACATTACATTCCCACACAAATAACTACTAATTCTAATATAACTATATCAAACTTCTAACCTTTCACTTGTTTAATGCAAATGCTTAAGCTATCTAGTACTTTTGCTTGTTTTGCTTGCAAGGATCTGTAAAGAAAATGGTAGGTTGAGTATTCAAACATACTCAGTAGGAAATCTAAACACAAAAAAACTCAAAATTACGGCATAGAGCATACACGTTAGTTTAAAAACAAGTTTTTCATGTAACAGAAAATATACTGCAATCCTACCTAAGCTGTCTCATGCAATGCACCATCAACATTCTGATACATATTTACATGTATCTATATCCAAACAAAAAGAATCGTCAAAGGCATCCATAGTATAATAAATTCAAATGCTTAAAGTAGTAATCGATCAAATCTAATGTTAACAATCCTCATTCCTTCTACAAACATCATGCAGATAGGCACTTGGCCATATATTGGCCAATTTGGTCACGAGTGCTCTTCTAAAGACCACAATCTCGCCCCTATGTGGGGTCACCAAAATAGAAATCGAATGGACTACTATGCTCACAACCAGATCGTTGAATCGCAGCTCTTCAATATTTAGAGAATAGTCGCCGTAGCCTCTACGACTACTACAGATACGTCTCAAAAGGGTGTCGTGACCACCTCCAATGATTGTTCCTACCACAACAGTCGAGAAAATAGATGTTTCTTTAGGCATGGATACCTACCACCCTTCGTCATTAGAGGCTGAGAGGCCACCCCATACAACCTCTTAGCATAACACCAACTAGGCTTATTAGCCTAACAAACAAAAAACTATACAAATATTGCAACGTTATAAACATATGATTTTGGAATATTCAGCATATTCCAAATCATGCTATTTATGAAATTAATCTCAAATCATGGAATGAAGGCATACACGAAGTTGTCATTTTCAATCCCAAAATAACAATGAAACATGAGATATAGCTATAATAGGATTTTCAATTGGTAATATGAGTCATGAAGATTAGTTTTCATGCTAGTTGCAAAATACTTATGCATAATTGTTTTTAAAGCATACTAACACCATTTCATAATAAAATCATGCATGCTAACATTGTAAACACAACCATTCTCACATGCATTCTAAACTCGAAAGCAACACTAATGACTGTCTTAACTTTGAAATTCATTTCAAAATTTAGCAGTGTCAAATCACCTACCTCTTTTGAATATTCTCCTTTTTCTCAAGCCTTTGTAGTCATTCTCAACAACCAAATTGATTGCACCTCACTCTACTCGATGCCTAATTCCAAGATTTTTAGGATTGGTCCTCATTTTCATACAATTTTCACATACATAACTTAAGATTTCATTCATTTCATAGTTGTAATGGTCTAAGTCAACTCAGGATCATGAAATATTTAGATTTTAGATCCCTAGTTAATCCTAGGCTAAAAGTTTGAATAATTTATCAATGACTTACTTTCCTATTTTGTTTAATTCTACCAATCCACATAGTTATAAATTGTTACCTATGCAAACCAGCGCTTACACCATTCAACCTATGCTTTTGTTATTGTCAAGGTTGAATCATCTAACAATTCATCACTTAACCTAATCTAGTGTGACGACCCGGGTTTTCTCATGCATTTTTAAATGCAATGTCTAATTTCCTAAGGCGGGATGCATCCCTATTTGAAAACCATTTTATAAAAACCATGCAATGCAGCGGAAAACCTTTAGTTTTAAACTCATTTTTGAAAACCCTGAGTGTCATTTGCTTTCACAACAACTAAGGTAGTTTTTGAAAAACTTCAGAAATCATAAATGTTTTTCCCCAGGTCTTTCCAGTCACAATGCATAGCCCAACTGTAACTAAGTACAAACACATGTCCAAAGGGTTGAGAGTTTACTTACATATGTATTTGTTTCCTTTTGGATTCACTTGCTCATAGCACTAACATAGATGCCCTCTTTTTGTGAGTGAAGCTGTCCTGAACCATGATATATACGGACGTATCCTGTCCTTGAGTACTTACTGATGTCTGAAAAATGTTAAGGATTGGGTGAGTATATAATATACTCAGTAGGAGCCTATCACTACTAGTTTTATAAATACATGAGATGTTTCAAAATCATATGCTCATTCAAAACATGCGTATGTTTGAATACTGGAGTTCAATATCAGTATAAGAATCCATAATCAACTGAAATTCAAAATATGCGTATGTTCGAATACTCGAGTTCAATATCAGTATAAGAATCCATAATTAACTGAAATTCAAAATATGCATATGTTTGAATACTCGAGTTCAACATCAGTATAAGAATCCATAATCAACTGAAATTCTCATAACTTAAAAGATCACATAATCCAAACTGAAAGTATCATATATATATATATATGATGACATCATGATATGCAATAGATGCTTCATGGAGTCTAACTCATGGACCTCTAGTATGGTATGGACGACCAACTTTATATCATGCTATATGAAATGCACATAACTCATCAAACCATAGGGTCCACTATGCTCACGACCTCCTCGCCGTGTGGTCCCCGGGTACCTGAGGACACTTGGTCATAGCCTCCACGGGGCCTATGACACGCAGGCCAGTCTTAGTGACACCAGTGGTAGCCCCCTGTACCACATGCAGTCGACGTAGGGACTTGCCTCTTTTTGGGCGTGGTACCCATCCACCTATTAGTGGTAGAGGCCGGGTGACCAACCCAGACCGCTCGGCATAGCACCAACGGGCTTACTTGCCCAAATCATATAAGATAAGTCAAAACCTTTTGTTAAAACTTGTTCGCTTTTAGGTCCCTCACAACTGCCTGGCCCTTGGCACTCCAGCGTCTTTTGGCAACCCTCAAGGACATGCAATCTTTGCAAGTACTTAAATCATGCAATGCATGCACTTGTTTGCAACACATATATGTGCATAATGTATATGCAGTCATTTCAAAACATGTCTATGTACAAAGCATTTAACATGCATGCTGAATTAATTCATGCAAATCAAGTCATATATCTAAAACATATGTTCTCAAATAACAATAGTTCTTTTAAAAGAATCCAATAGTGATAGAGCACCTACCTGACTAGGTCGCGTCAACCCTCTTGTCATCGTACGCTCTTGAACATGGTTTAGGGACTCAAGGTTAGTTTAACCTATCTTTGATGGGTTTAGAGCAGTTGGGTCTTATTACTTAGGCATTAAGGGTCCATCCTTATGCCTATGGGTGTCCTAAGGTCCTATATGGGCCTTGGTATCCTTAGTTTTCCAAAGTTCTAGTGGCCACGCGCCACCATCCTATTCTAAGGGTCATGCCCTACTTTTATTGGGCCATGATCAAGGATTTTATGGTTTGGATATGTCCGCGTCGTCGATACGGACACAACACCTTTTGCGACCCCTCAATCAGAGCTCTAGATTTCAAGTTATAAGCGTTTTAGTGTTGTATGTACATAGAGTCTTAAAGACAAAAAAAGGAGGAATGCTAGGGCGTTGCGCGTCTGCGACGTGCGCCCAGCTTCCTTAAGTAACCAGAAAAAATGACGCATGCTAGCGCGCTGCACGCGCCTCAGTGGGTACGTCTGCAGACGCCCTCTATACCTCCGCTCGCATGTCCCTTTAGCGGGTGCGTCCCTGGACGCGCCCGTTTGGTTTCTCAAACAGGCGTCGACCTGCGTTGACGTGGGACGTTCCTATTGGATCGTCTCGCCCGTTAGTGACCAGGGTCGTCCTCAGGTCACCCTGGTTTGACCCTGTCAAACCAGTGCGGCCCTGGGGACGTCCCAGGGTCCTTGGTGGCTCTCCCAGGCTCCGTTTTGCATGGTTTTTCATGCAAAAACTCAGGGGAATTGAGCCTAAGACTATGGGTGAGATGGGTTTGGGGAGTTTTTGAGCATACCTGCTTCGTGGGTGATTTTCTCTTCACGTTTTCCCCTCTTGGTCACTGCTCCGCTATGGGTTTTCTTCAAGGTTTTGGGCTGCCATTAGAGGCACCCAAGAGCTCTAGTTATAGGGCTTTTAAAGAGGGTTCTAGAGGGGTTCTAACCGCCTTTGAATGGCGGTGGGGAAACCTCCAGAATGGCGGTGGTTTCTCCTTGAAACACCACCGTTTCAGAAGCCTCTAGGAGCTTGAAGACGATGGGGTGCCCGTATCAAAACGGGCACCTGTGTTTTTTCAAGTTAAGTCGTTTTGTGAAATTTACAATTTTGCCCCTGAACTTTAAAGGGCCATATCTTGCTCATTTTAACTCCGTTTTGGGTGATTTTGGTCTTTTTGGATTCATTTTTCTGAGACGCATCTAATAGAACCACTTTGAGGACCAAATTCTTGGGTTTAGTCAAGGTGACTAGTGAAATGACCAAAATGCCCTTATCTTTAAAACTGAACTTTTTATGGGCTTTTAATATTACAAAAATTGGGGTCATTACATCTAGTTTGTCAATTGTCTAATTACTTCTAGATTTAAAAATCTCTTCTATTTTTCACATACCAATCCAACCTAATGCAGGTAATCATGAATCAATAACGGAGAACATTATCAGATCATTTTCTAATATGTTGTTCAACCTCTCTAATAGAAATCTAAGGTCTAGAGTGGTTTGAATATGTTTTTTCTCTATCAACTGGATTTTTAATAATGGAATTTGAGTCTGATTTCCTAGTTAGTTGTCTAGGTTGAATTTCCATCAAATTAGAATTTTATAGTGGATCTTATGGCTGACATCAAATGAAAATGGGCAGATTTATCTGTATCATATGATCCTACAGTTGAATCCGTGGAGTTTGGGTTGTTTCTAAACTACACGTGTGTGACCTAAGTTATAATAAATCTTAGATCATTCAAAATCACAGAATTTACAATTTTATGATTTAACAATGGAATTATGTTACAATTCGATGGTTGAATCTTCACCATTTGATCTCAGATGGTTTATTTAAATCCTTGTCAATCTCTATCCACCAACAGGAATGAGATTGACGGCTGGATCTCTCTTTAAGAATGATCTAGGCCTCGAATCATCCCTATCTTATATCAGATGGGTGATCTAAGCTACTATTAGTCCTTGTCCATAATCACAGATGAAATTAACTATTGAATTCTCAATGGATCAAGGTTTAAGGGTCAGATCACTACTATTCGAGCTCCGATCCGACAATCAGAACTACAGACGGGGTCGATCAATGATCCTAATGTTCTCTGTCCTCTAAGTAGGGATAATGTTCATACATGAATCCCCTCCGTAGGTTGATTTAGGGCTCGGACCATCCCTGTCCTAGTTCTAGATGGAAGATCAGAGCTCAAATAGGATGATCAACATTTGCCTTGATCATGTCCTCTGATTAGGGATATTGTTTTTCATTTGATCATGCCATTAGGGTTAGATTTCCCTACATTACAGTCTAAACACTAGTTTTCCTACTCTACAAATGAAATGAATACCAAAAATGGAGTAATCGTGCTATGGCTAACCTCTAAGGACTCTCCATGATCTCCAATCGTTGTCAGAGAAGATGGATTTGTGGATTTTCCAGCCGCAATCCACATATGCAGCTTTCCCCCCTCAAATTTGGCGTTGTTTCTCCTCCGATGGCATTAGAACCAAAGGGGTTTTGCTCCTTGGGTCGTGAAGAGTAGATCGGACTGCTAAATGCCCTATCGGAGTAGCTATTGCCACTGGCGAACTTGGTTCCTCTAGCATCTGCAAATCCCCTTTTCACCGAAAAAAACCCAACATTTTTCAATGTCTGGGCTCTTTTCTTCCTCTCCTCTCCTTCTCTCCCTCTTTCTCCCTTCTCCT
Organism: Warburgia ugandensis; assembly: GCA_035236585.1. Classification (NCBI taxonomy): domain Eukaryota; kingdom Viridiplantae; phylum Streptophyta; class Magnoliopsida; order Canellales; family Canellaceae; genus Warburgia; species Warburgia ugandensis. Next base: position 2,480,252 of record CP141132.1, on the reverse strand, counting down.
TCTTCTTCTCCTTCCCAGCATGGGGTTTCTCCCTGTCGTTTTTCTTTCTTTCTTGTTTCTTTTCGTCGTTCGTGTCTGGTAGGGTCTATTTCCATTTTAAAATGAGGTAGGGTGGGGGTGCCAATATCAATTTGGCCTCTCTTGTTTTTACTTTAATCATTTTTTCTTTTTATATATTAAATGTTTTTTGATGTCTTTCCATCATTACACCAACCTGATTCCATTCAACACACATAATTACCACTCATGGTGTTTCCCAAACACATTGTTAGCATCAGACATGGTTTTCTACAGGTGGAGCCCATTAATGAATTGACAAAAATGCCCTTCACGAGAAAAATCACCATTTCTTCGTTCGACTTGGATTTCAACAAAATTAGTGTTATTGCTATCATTTTTTTTAGTACATTCCAATTATAGAGGTTTTAACACTTAAATTGATATTCATAAAAAGTTACTTTTAAAATTCAAAATTTCAAGCTTCCATTCCATTACAAATTTCCAAAAATACAAATAAAAGCGCTTAGAAATTTAGGTCATTACAAAGCAATCCTATATCATTGTCATTTCATGATTCTTTAGTCATACAAAAACACTTTTTTCCATTCATGCATATGATACTTTAATATTATTCCTCATTCATGCACACATGTGTTCATCTCACCTACATTCTTTATGGGTGTGATGCATTTCAAATTCATATATGATTGAGCATATGGTCATGCATAAATACTAATGATGTACAATAAATCCAATTCATTTATAAGTCACTCCATAAAGACACCATCAATCTAAAAGAACCGACATATATACATTAATATGTATATAATGCATCAAATCCATCAGTGAAAAGCGTCATCTAAGGATGTAAATGTAGAGAGGAAACTATGTTTATATGATTGTATTAGAATATGCATAATCTCAAAAATGCTTAAATTCAACAATAACTTCTAGTCTAGCATAATTATAATAATTTTTGGAAACATCTAAGAAATATTAAAGATACAAGTTCTTAGTAAAAACTTTGGTCGATAAATCCTTAAGAGTGAAGAACATGATAGGATGCTCATATAAGGAAAACAAATCAAGGTTTTTACAATCATGCTTGTGAAATCATGTAGTACCCGTGCTTATGCACATGGCACCCTTTTAGTCCTGTCGCATGGACACTAGCACACATGTCCTACTAGCAGAGACCTCCCTTCTATCACATCACATCACATCATGTCCAATGCTCTTGGACAAGGTCCAACACTCCTGGACCATGGCCCAACACTCCTGAACCATATTGGGCCTTACAGCTACTCAATGAGCACATGCCTCAAGGTCTACCTACTCAAGTTGCAATCAAGTGGTTATCCTTAAAATCAAATCAAAATCTCTCAAAACTTATAACTACTCTATGAGCACTTGCCTTAAAATCATCTTAATCAAAACCTCTCAGGACTTATAGTGTGAGCACTTGCCTTAAAATCATCTGAATGAAAACATCAAATCCATATGAATCAAAACCTCTTAGGACTTACAACTACTCTGTGAGCACTTGCCATAAAAGCATCTGAATCAAAACAGCAAATCCATATGAATCAAAACCTCTCAGGACTTACAACTACTCTAGGAGCACTTACCTTAAAATCATTCAAACAAAACAGCAAATCGCCTTCCATCTCAAGTATAACTTGTTTGCATTTTTCTCATGGCCAAACACCACCCAAATGGTGCATGATCCTAGGCATCAAATTCCTAATTTATTTGCTAGAAGCTGTGCTCCAAGATAGTCCATTTCTATGACATTTGCAAGCATTTTACCTCTTGAAAGATATCTTACTATTTTTTTATTTAAACCTAAACCAACTAGTATTAAAGTGTCGATGTTCTAGTATATACATGCATCATTGTTTACTTGTCTCTCATACTTGAAAGTGCATAAGTTTTCTACAGATATAAGCATGCATTGGTTTCGGTTATAGTCCCTCTATATCCTTGAGAATTTAGTTACCACTCGTCCTTAAGCACACACACACGCCCACCTTTCATTCTTAAACACGTCCAATTGAAATGAAGTTATTCATGCTTGAGTTATTCCATGTCATTTCTTATACATTCCTAAGAAAGAGTTAAAGCACATCTTTAGTGAAGATAATCAAGGATGACAGTGATACAACACAAAAAGATTACCAATATACTAATTCAATTTACAAGAGAGTGCTACCAGTTTTTAATGTATGGTTCAATCTCAATGCCTAAATCGATAGTTCCATTGAATAGTAGCCTATGTTTATATGCTAGTGCTTTAACTTTTAGAGATGCTACTAAATATAGGTATGTGTATGTAAGTTCCAGTCCAATAGGGGCAGTTCATACTCTTTTGTTCGGGAGCTATAACTAGACAATAACAGTAATTTCAAGTGTAAGTTCAACCATTCAATTTCAAGATAGATGAGGTAAAATGCATCACAAGAAGATGACTAAATTTTACATGCTTTGATTCCATTTAAGATTCACAGTAGTAAAAGTAAATCATCATCCACATTATTTCCTTCTTATCAAAACATAGCAATGAATTAGTTTATCTAAGATAGCAATCATAATCCACCTACTTGATATCAACCATTTTGATTTACTAGTATCTACCAGTGATTGAGTTGAGCCTTGATCTGCAATTTAAATAAATGATCTAAGGTTTTAAACTATGATACATCTCTAATCTGAGATATATACATATAACGCTATTATTAGTCTTTTAAATTGAAGGTCTAGTCCATGACTAGTCTTTCAATCGATCCTATGATCATACTAGAATCCTAATCATGTTTAACTTTCTATAAAATTTCTATGGAATTTATAATTTGACATCCAAGTTATACTCAAATTGAAATATAGAGAAAACTGGAAAAGATAAGTAATGATCTAATCTACAATCACGTTAATCCATGTTTAATGGATCATTAAGAACATTAGATCACTATTGGATAGTCATGGATCTGCCCAATTGTAGCCGTACAGTATTGTTGTGCCAAGATCTGCATCGAATCAACCCCAATCATAGAATTGCTTGAGGGTTTTGTCCGTGAAGTCAAGAGGAACATGATGAATCGCTCAGATAACTGATCTGAGCCATTTTCACCTCTATGTGCATCATTCCCTAGGACTGTTCACTGTCGTTGGGGTTTTGTCACTGGTGATGAAAATGGATTTGGGAATGAAGATGGCAAAGTGAGGTGGGTTTGCTAGTGCGAGGCCTATTGGCATCACTGGTGGAGGAAGGGAGATAAGAGAGAGGAGGTGGCTAGCACACCATGTGCAGCACTGACCAGTGGAGGAAGACGTGAGGGAGAGAAAAAGAGAGGAATGGGAGAGGGTTTGTGTACGGATGGCCAGTGGGGGCTGGCTATTTCAGTCACTGGCAAAAGAATCTGACTGAAAGAGGGTTTTGGCCAGATCAGAGAAGAAAGAAAAAGGGGCTTATTGTAGGAGTACTCAGTCGGAGAGGCATCTTGCTGGTGGAAGATTAGGTTGAAAGGGAGCTCGCCAATATTAGATCCGAGCAGAGTTTGTTGTGGCTGGCCAAAAAGATGCTGAGAAGGGCATTTTCCAATTTCCTTGTGGCCATTGAAGGGATGGAGTGGTCGGGGAGAAGGGAAGATGGGTTTTCCCCGCTGCTGACAAGCTGGTTCCAACTGCTGCGTCAGGTGCAACATCGACAGCGGCTGGTTAGAGAGAGAGAGAGAGAGAGAGAGAGAGAGAGAGAGAGAGAGAGAGAGAGAGAGAGAGAGAGAGAGAGAGAGAGAGAGAGAGAGAGAGAGAGAGAGAGAGAGAGAGAGAGAGAGAGAGAAGAAGAAGAAGAAGAAGAAGAAGAAGAAGAAGAAGAAGGTGGTTCACTAGGGTTTTGGTTTATAAGGCAGGGGGGCCAATATCAAAATGGCACACCTAGTTTTTGGCATTACTAAAATATCCTATTTATTCAAAACCTCATAACTTTTTCATTTGAACTATGTTTCTCACAAAATTAATGTTGTTGGAATCATCTCAATATATAGTTTTCATTTTTTATGTTTTCAAATCCAAAATTTGAGTTTTCAAGGAGTTACTTCCTTGAAATTCAATTTTCAAGTAATTCCATTTCTATTTTTATTTTCATCTAAAATATGTTATAATTACTTAGAAATTACTCAAATTTTGTAGTTGTTACTCTCTCTCTCTCTCTCTCTCTCTCTCTCTCTCTCTCTCTGAATGTGAAGATTGAATGAGCCTTAGGTTTTGGATGATCTAAACTGTCTTGCTTAAAAATATTTTGGTACTTGTTAGTTTTGTTAGATTTGGGTTTTGCTTTTTCTACTAAAGAAAGTAATTGGTGATTTGGACTTTGGTAGAAAAGCATTTGGGGAGCCCTAATAATGTTTTCAATTTGAAAAGAAGGATATTTGAACCTTTGCGGATGTTGATGAGGAGAGTTGGAGATTTGAGTTTTTGTATGGAAACTTGGGAGCTTAAGTATGTAAATCTCCTAAGTTTTGACTTAAGAGGAACTTGGTGATTGAGTACTAGCATTGAAAGTTTGATATATACAATTAATATTGGTTTAAAAGTTAGTTAAGTATTGACTTGTGCCACTTTGCACTTCACATTATAGCTTGAGCTGCCCATTTCTCTTTTGATTTTAGCTTGTCTATGTTGAAGGCCTATCATATGTACCTAGCCTTTATTCCCTCTTTTAAAGGATTCTAATTAGAGGTTAGTTATCTCTCTCTCTCTCTCTCTCTCTCTCTCTCTCTCTCTCTCTCTCTCTCTCTCTCTCTCTCTCTCTCTATAACACCCCTAATATTTATTTCATTTTATGGAAATTGAATGAATTGAAAATATTAATAAAGATATATTATTAAAATTTCAAGAATAATCAATCAACTAAGGGAGTATAAATAGACTCAGGAGTGCTATCATCTAATTAAGCATTGTACATAAAATCGAATGAAATTTAAGCAACCAACTCTTGTAATCAAACTAGTGATGTGGGTTAAAATAGAAAAAGAATGTCCAAGCTTTGGATGCTTTTCTTCTTCAATTAAATTCAACAATCTATCTGTTAGAGAGAGAAATTAGGGTAGTTGCTACTTTGTTTTGAAAAATGGTAAATTTTATTGATAGTGAAGGGAATTGCTACTCACCATAATCAAATCATACTTAGTAAGAACTTGCAGGGTTTCTTCTTCAATGAATTGAAACATATAGTTTCTTCTTTTTCTCAATGAATGGTTGGGAAGAGAGAGAGCTTTGGATACTTTGGAAAATAGTGAGATATGTATGTATGTATGTATGTATGTATGTATGCATGTATGTATGTATAAAGAGAGGGAGGGAAGAAAATAAAGAGAAAGATATAGTAATTGCCGTTTATTCTTTTGCTTCTTCTTTAATAAACAATTGGGAAGAGAGAGAGAGAGAGAGAAAGAGAGAGAGAGAGAGAGAGAGAGAGAGAGAGAGAGAGAGAGAGAGAGATCATGGCAAAGGTTTGATTTCTATTTGGACATTTTTTGGGGAAAATTATTTCTTTTATTTTTTTCTCTCACTAATTAAGTTAAAAAGTCTAGTTTACCCTTAGTAAGTTATTGTCAATAAATCTATGTTGAAGGCATATTTTGTTTTATAGAAATTGAGTTAAAAACTAAATCACTCTTTATTAAACTAAAGTTCAAAAATAATAACGATATTAAAGTCTAATGATTCAAATTTTGGTTCGGGTATATTTCATTTGGAATGAAATTGGAATTGGATGGAGTTTAATTCTGTTTAGTTGACAGAGAATTGGAACCTAACCTTGATTCCAATTGAAGGACTAGAACTTAACTTTTTGGTCTAATACATTGTCACCACCCATGCTAACTTTTTTCCCTTTTTTTTGGGTGCAAGTGTAGAATTATAAATCAAATCACTCACACACGCTCCTAGATCTAATCTCTAGCTAAAAGGGAGAGTGGCTACTTGAATCAATGACCAAACATACCTCTGGAGCAATGCCAAGTTATCTATGACCAACTATGCTAGACATTTTTTGGCCAATCATGTTGTGTTACACATATAGGTACCAATTTCTTGTTTGAAATGTTAAAAGAAAGCAAGCCAAGACGTAATTAAGCAAAAAAATATAGCAACATTTGATGTTTATATGAGTAAGTAGAGCTTGCTTTTGGGTGAGTGAGAGGGTGTGAGTAATTTGCTCTGTAATTCTTTGCAAGTACTCGGAAAAAAAAAAATCAAATTAGAGTATGCGAATCTAGCTCCAATGGAAACTCTTGCAATAAGAAAAGAAATAAAGACAAGATTGAATTAAATGCACTTACAAATAGGCCTTTTCTATGTAAATAGAGATTGAAAGTTGAAACATTCATTTTTTCTTACAAAGGAAATAAAATAATGAGGCATGCCCACATGAGCGTGACAGAGGGAACTTTTTAAAAAAATAACAATAACAAAAATAATAGGGGAGAGAGAGAGAGAGAGAGAGAGAGAGAGAGAGAGAGAGAGAGAGAGAGAGAGAGAGAGAGAGAGAGAGAGAGAGAGAGAGAGAGAGAGAGAGACAGAGAGAGAGAGAGAGAGAGAGAGAGAGAGAGAGAGAGAGGTAGGAGGCCAAACCTTTAAGGAGCCCTTAAGTAGGAAGGGAGAGGGTAAGAGGTATGTAAAGGAAGAGTTAGCTACTCTTACACATTCAGGAAAGAGGAATATGAGTTTTTCTGTTTACTATACCATTCTACTTTTTTTAATTCACAATATTGACCACTACATTTTTCTAATATATTAGTGAATAACAGTGTGTGCTGCTATAGTCACCCCTTTTCTTCCCTTGGGCACCTTTTTTGTAGAGAGATATAGAGAGAAAAAAGGAGGTCTTAGGAAGGAATAAGGGTGAATATATGAGTTGTCATAGTATTGTACCTAATTTAATTTTGGGCCTTTATGCTATCCCTACTCTTCTCTTAGTATATAGTATAGATGAGAAAGAATCCAAATCTTCACACCCACATATAAAGCTAGTTGAAAGACAATTTAGGATCATGATGAGTGCTACTAAGTCTGAAAGTTAACTTTCTTGACAACATCAATATCATTAGTGAAAAGAAGAAGAAATTAGCCCTCAGTTATCAAAATGATGGCCATGAAAACCAAATTGAGCAAAATTGGTGTGATGTTGTAACCACCAGTACTGAAAATTTAGCTTCTTTAGGAATCTAGCTCCAAGTTCAATTGACATTCGCACTGCAAGAGAAATCATAATCAATGTACTTAGATAAATGATCAATGTGCGTTAAAAGGAGAATCTATAACAGCAAATGGTATGACTGACAAACATTTTGGCAGCATTAAATCCAATTGCAATCATTGGCTCCTAACCATGCCAGTTCATGCTGCAAAGAAGTAGGCTAAGCTTAGCAGGACTTACCTTTTCTATGCTGATTTTGTAATAATTTTACAATGATAAAATATGCACTTTGATTACTTTGTTTACCAAAAAATAGGGAAGTTGGTGTTTGTGGGAACGCTTTACCATCTGGAGATGGAACAACTGCTACCAAGAGGTCTTTGAGGCGGCCTGTGAAGACTACCAGTACCATTAAGTACCGATACTCCAAGCTGCAAAGCCGGTGAAAATAATATATATAGAGAGACGGGGATAGACATGAATATAAGAGGATTAAAGATCCATTTGATCTTCTCCTTTTCACTTGGTCAGTTATTCATTGCAATGGTATAAGCCTGTACTTATAAGTCCGTTTGGGTATAAAGTTGCCATTGGGAGAAAACCATCCCCTTAAGTGTCCAACCCCGACGCCACAATTATAGTGGTTACATAAATGCCGCATAAGTTTGCGGCTAATATGGCGGAGAGTTACACCGGCGCTATCTATAAATGAAATTTTCTCCGTCCAGTTCGATTTAGCAACTATTTCATTTCGTTGAAATTATCGATTGAGACATCAGTGAGTTTCTGCAATGGTAATTGTAGCGATTTGTTACCGCCGGTAATTACTACCATTTACAGAAGTTATTTGCGTGACCTGTATACTACCTGAAAATTTCACCTGTATTACAGGAATCTCTTCTGAAAGCCAAGCGGTTGCAAACGATCAGCAAGATTCAATCATTCCTGAGGAACCTACGTCAAAAATCAAATATGAAAAAATTCAACCAAACACTACATCCAAAGGTCTTCTGTGACATGTAAAAAACAATCTTTAGAGTATATCCAACAAATATTCCACAGATGGCAGACACATTAAAAGGGCAGGCAAAGCTGTTGATTGCTTCATGAAACAAAAAAGTTAGAAGAACGCACATTTACTATAGGTCAACATGTTTTTACATCCAAAATTGATAACATAACAAAGAAAACCTATTACATCCGAAAGTCAATTGCATCCTAGTTAGATCAGAGTTTGGAACTTTGCTGGCTCAGCTGTTACGATAGTAGTAAACATGTAAACATATTCAACCGAAAAAAAATAATGAGCTCTATAAATGAATAATGAAAGTATCACAGGCTGTAGTCCCCCACCTCGGGACCAATGAGTACCGCCGATGAAAAACCCATTTCCAAACAGAAAGAAAGCAGCAAATGAACCTGAAAGGATAACAGGCAGAAACCAATGCCTTCAATCCTCATCTCTCATGAAGCAAGTCAATCAGGGTGATTAAATATGAACATCATAGGTCAAGAAAAAGGATTCAACAGGAAAAGCAATAAATTGATGCAATAATTCGTCAAGGTTGGCTAATTCTCGAGTTATTCGAAGTAGCACTATTATCAGACCAAGTAAAGATCTTAAACAATTGAATAGAAATCGAGAGAGCAATTCAAGGAATGAGCGACAACTTGCAGGAAATCAGCGACACTAAGACCTAGAGATCTTCACAAGCAATAGTGAATGAAGTAAAAGTTAATCTTATCAGACAATAAAAACCCTCCCGAGTTAGAAATTTGCTTTCCCAAAATGTTCTCTATCTTCGCAGAAGGAACCCTCCCATACAACCAGTCGTGTCCAACAAACAACAACTACGTCAAGAATGGTGAGAAAGCCTACTCACAAACTAAAACCATTCCAAGAAAAATTAGAGCGCTCTTAATATAGATATAAAAGATGAACTAAAGAGACAGAAAATTTGCATATTTCTTAAATTTCATTATAACCAGTTCTTAATATAGCTACAACAACCGAATATATTTCGGAATACCATCTCTTCATAATCAAAATGCCTATATAGCTTGATAACTTGCCAATAATCTTTATCTCATGAATCTGTAAACACAGAAATGTGTCAATTGTTAGGCACTGAAGTGAAATTGTGCTTTAAAGAAATTTCTGAATCACTTCTGTTCTAAACCCTTCTAGCTATATCTGACACCATAATAATACTGATTGCAGAAACAGTGAAATATGGAGCATCAGCTACAGGACTCACATACACAGGAAAATAAATAAAGAAAGTAGAAGCTAAAACGTTAATCTTAAGTGAAATTGGGCCCACGATTTGAGCTGGAGACAAGGGTCCACCCAACAGCTTATCTATAATGATGTCAGAGACGTATGGGTTGGATCACTATAGAGAGTGGGTTCCACTTATACTCGTAGTAATTCTGATCAATGATTGGCGAAGAGAGAGAGGGAGGATCTTCCGACCGTTACCGTTATGGATGACTGTAATACAAGTAGGACTAGATATTAGATGATCTCAAACCATTCATTTTTGAAGTTTTCTCAGAGAGAGAGAGAGAGAGAGAGAGAGAGAGAGAGAGAGAGAGAGAGAGAGAGAGAGAGAGAGAGAGAGAGAGAGAACATTTGCTAGATTATCATAGACTAAGATAAAAACATTCAAACCGCATCCATAAGACCAAAATCAAGTCAGATGACGAACAAACCTTTGAGGGAAACTGAGTTCAAGTGTTTTGACATGACCCACAAACGTGAGAGTGATGGATCTTAATGAGTATTGGCAAATTGCAATGAAAATAGCATGCCCAACAATTTACAAAAGCTTATGTGACTTTCAATGGATTATTGGAAGCGACTAGGAGGTGGTGTCTCTACTTGAAAGAGAGGAATTTCCGTCGTTAACCTAGATTGGTTTAAATTGTTCGATCATGTGAACTTGTTATTAGATTTTTTATATCAAACACAATGTAGCCCACATTGCTACATCGTGTTTTTTATAGTTGTACTTTAGATGTTTATTTGAAAAATATAAAATACTAATGAGAGAATTAAGAGGTTGAAGTAACGTATTTGTTAATCCTAGTGATAACCATGACATCATGAGAGACTTTTCTCTAAAGTTTCTCAAAGTCTCCCACTACACTAGATAAGCATGATGGTAGTATGTACATAGTAAAAAGGCCTTTGAGGAAAGCCTTAGCCATGTAAAAAAACTAGAGTTTAGGGTTCTGTCATTCTTTTTATTTTGGATTTGTTAAAAGGCTAGAAACTTTCTCCATCAAAACATGAATATTGGAGATTCAAGCTCGACTTTGACATACTATCAGGGCCAAAGTAATTTATTGTATATTTTAGACATTAAAGGAAACAAACAAGCTTTTTACATGTTTATCTTTGTAAAAGAATTTGTGAGTTCTCTCTTTGATCATTCAACAAAAAAATGAAGAAGTTGTTAGGAATGATAATTCAATCCATGTTCTCTTCTCCTTTTCACTTGGTCAAATGGTTTCTCACTACAATGGTATAAGCCATTAATTACAGGCCCATTTGATATAAAAAAGCAACCATAGTCTACATTACTTATCAAGTTAGAAAGATCATAGGCCTTATTATAGAATTGCTACTTCCTACTTCTTTTCATTAGGAGTGAAAAATTATTAGATATACTCAAATCTTGGAGAAACATCTCCTACTTTGTGTACTCATTCCAAGAGAGATACATCTTGTTGCGCAGATGATAATTAAACTCTCCCCCAATATCATGCATCAAAAGATGCATCGAATGCCAAAGCTCAACTTGGCAACAAAAAATTAAGAAAATAATGCATTTCGCTCCTCTCCAATTGATCCGCCCCACTTCTTAATCCGATTTTCTGCTTGTATAGCCTGCAACATCAATCATAAAGGTTACCAACTTGTAGATATCAATTCTAATCAAATGTTCAAAGCATAGTTCTAAACTTGCTAGTCAACTTAGAAAATTGGTCCAAGTTACTTGACTTAATTGCAAATCAAGTCACTCTACTAGCCAATTTGCTACATAAGAATAATGTTAAGTTGGACTAGGATTTGCATACTAGACTACATGAATGCATCATATCTTGACTAACATGCCAAGTAGTTACCATTGTAAGTAAGTAAAATTTTAAAATATCTTTTAGTAAAATCACTCTCAATATTTTTTCGTAACCAATAGGTGGCTTCGAGTAAACTCAACTCACTTCACTTTCAAGTCAAGTTTTTGAGTTTTTAAACTATAGTCAAAAAGGTTCATCAGCAAAACTTGTATAATTCTATTTTTTGTGCAATTAATATCGCAAAATTGCATTAAGCACACAATATATCTTGGCTATCGAGTAGTCACATAAACTAGATCATATAACAGCTAATCATATCCTAAAGTATAAATTATTAGAATTTCAATGTTCTAAAACAAGAGGCTCCTTTGCCTTCTAATACCAAAAATCTTTGAAATGAAATAACTCATTGTCACACATAAGCCTATGTAGCCTAGTGGTTAGGTTGAGGCACCTATCTCGTAAGTAAGTTAAGGTAGCACATTGCATTCCTTTAAGGGATATATGGAGCTTGCACATTGGAGGAGGGAGAGTGTATGTCATGGGAATATGTTTGGCAATGATGTATGTTGAGGGGATGTGTCCTGAGGATACATATGGAAAGGGTAGAAATATAAACATTGATGGGATGTCTTGAAGATATTTATGGAAAAGCTGTAAATATAAAGACCTATTGAGTGTGTGAGTTACGAGTTTTAAAAAGAAGAAGAAGAAATCCCTCATGGACCACATAGTAGTTTTACTTACCTCACTCTTCCAGTTAGTACAAGAAGTTACCACCACTAAGATTATGGTTTGTAGCACAATACCAGCTATCATACCACCCCAAATACCCTGCAACCACAAAATGGAAGCAAATTATGTTCCACAAATTCTGTATTGCAATATTCAAAAGCATTTTCAACCCTCTTTCCTTGTCTTTTTGAGACAATGGTAGCAGAAAGGGTGGAAGTATTAAAGAAGAAGATAAGATTAGGCAGTCCTGCTTGTACCAATTTGTTCTATGCATATGTAAAAGCAGAATATATCTAGAAAAGCTATTCTTTAAAGAATGTTCTAGTCTTTCACCTGAACTCCAAAATCAAACTTGAAACCCAAAAGCAAGCCAAGAGGTAATCCAACAATGTAATAGCATCCAACATTAATATAAGCTACTAGAGCTTGCCATCCAGCCCCAATGGCCACTCCTGCAATGAGAGAAGGAAAGTCAACAGAGTTAAGCCTAAAGTTTACACCACTCCCTTGGTCAAACCAATTTGAATTCAGATTGAGAAATGGAAAACATGGCAAGTCCGTTCAAAAATAGAATGTACCATCATAGTTACGAAGTCCAGATTCAGGAATAAGTCTGCCAAGGCAAATATTCGGAACATTTGTAAATAGTTTGGGGAAATTTTCTGGGGAAAACATTTTTAGCATGTGAATTTTAGTTGGATTCATAACTAGATTTAAATTGTTTGAGAAATCGACAAGTGAATCATGATATTCGAGCTTTGGTTGGTGAATTCATGTTAATTTCTTAATGTTTACGTCAAATCTCAAGTATGGAAGAACGTTTGAATTATTTGGAGAAAAACAGAGGATCAGGAAGTCATGACTTTTTGGGAAATTTACGATTATTGGGAGTCTTAGGTAACTGCGCGTAGGATGGTCAATTTTCAACAACGTAAGGGAGTGAAGATTAATGCCTACAAAAGATTGAAGTTTTTCGTACATACCAGATAGAACTGGTTGAAGGCCATTTAAGACCATGGTTAGTGCTAGAAGGCCTGAAAGCTTTGTGACTTCCTTAGCAACGACGCTGCTGCTGGTGAAAAGAGCAGGGAATTCGTCTCTTGTTATCAGAACGACGGCCATGCATATCAGGCCGATGAAAATGGAAGTGATGCTAACAACCCATACTGCGAATTTCGCTCCTCGAGAATTACCAGCTCCAAGTTCATTGGACACTCTGACACTGTTATAACAGAAAGATCAAAGTAAGTTTGTTATCTATCATTGGAGGATTAATAGATCACAGACTTGTAAAAATGAGCAAGTATACCAAATTGCATTGCAAATTGTGCATAAATCACAATTGAAAAGGCTTAAATTATGGTTAGTTTTCCGGTATGTCGTCAAAATTTTACAAAGAAAGAATATTAGGCACTACAAACCTTATGGCACAATTGAATCCAAAAGAAATCATCGCCTCCCACCCACACAAGTTCATGCTGTAGAGAAGTAGGGTATAGCTTAGAAGAATTATCTTTTATTGGAAAAAGGTGAACATGGTGCTTTTGCCAATATCTTTTACCATATGGAGATTGCATCAACTGCTATCAATGGGTTCTTGAGGTGCCCCGTGATGACTATCAATACCATCAAGTACCAAAACTCCAAGCTGCAAAATCAGTAAACAGTATCTGAGAGAGAGAGAGAGAGAGAGAGAGAGAGAGAGAGAGAGAGAGAGAGAGAGAGAGAGAGAGAGAGAGAGAGAGAGAGAGAGAGAGAGTCGGATGGTTATCATGTCACCGGCTTGCACCATTCTAGGGACCATTGCTTCCACCAATGGGGACACTGATTCGAATACATTAGGCTAATGAGCTAAGAGCAAGGTTTTGTTCAGTGTTGGATTGATTGGCCTACCATAACATTACAGCTGAAGCTAAGGAAAGCTTGACGAACTCAAAGAGGTCGCTGAAGGCCAGCCATGAGAAACCAGACCAAGCACCATCAGATGCAGTTATGAAGATGTAGGCCAATTGGCCGAAGATGATGAGCCACCACGACACGTTGAGGACCACGGCTGCACCAACCAAGCCCCAACCTAACTTCAATATAAACAGCCAGCTGAAGAGAGTGTGAATCACCAAAACCACTGCCGACACCGCAGCCATTACCATGACCTTTCTCTGAGCTTGCAAGAACTTCTGGATCGGGAAGTTCAGAGCGTAAGCGAACAATTGCGGAAGCATCCAGATGGCGAACTTCCCTGCAAGAAACATAACCATCGTTGTTATTAGCAAATTTGGTGAGTCCAAAAAGTAAATGCCGAAAGGCTAGAACAGCATCATCTCGGCTGTGAGTTCCTAGCCCAGTCGCAGGTTGTTCTACCATGTGAGAGCTAGAGGCACAGCTTACCACCCCACTAGATCAACAGCACATCATCATAATGGCTCCATTAATATTGGATGGCAGACAGACAGGTGTAATCTCCATCAGGATCACCTGAATTCAGGAGAAACACAATGAGGTAGATTTGTGGGTTCTTGTAGATTGATGGAGGCAATGACTAGTACAGGGCACACAGATTCGCCATGAAGACCATCTATGAATGAAGAATTTGTTGCCATTAGAACTTAGCATGGTTGGACCACAGTACATTAAATTGAATGGTCACAGGTACAGATGGGCCTCGCTGTCCTCAATCTGTAAATCCCTGTCAGTGAATAATTCAGTCCGTGGGCTGCTATCCGTTTGACAAACAACTCATTTTAGGTACTTGACACGAAAATAACAAACAAAATTAAGTGATTCCTCGATAGTCATTTTATTTTCCCGTTCTTTGCAGCCATCACACACAAACTATTTAGGAGCAGAAGCCAAGGTTTTAGGCTTCGGCTGCACTTTACCTACGTTTTGGTAATCTTACATGCTTAAATGCCACAAAAGTAGTAGGAAAAAAATAAAGGATTAACCGAATCAATGGTTTGTTATTCCCATGTCAAAGAGCCCCATTCTGTCCTAAAAAGAGTCCTCCTATAACCGAACAGAAAAACTGGTGGTATGGTTCTTCAATTGAAACTGATGGTTTGGTGTTGTCTTCCACTTCAAGTAATTAAAACGAAATCGAGAACCAAAAAATAAAAACTATTAACTAAAATTTCTTTGTACTTTTATACTAAATATAAGACCTTTGTCTTTGTTCAATACATATGACTGAAGCTAATTTGTCATTGGTTGATTTTAAGAAGATTCTGTAAACACTTAATCGAAATCTCACTTATCAAATTCCATTGTGAAAGAATTGCCCACAACTTTTTCTGAGGAATTGGCCACTCGGTTTTTAAATGCCCAGGAGTGGTAGCTAAAATGATCGAGAAACTCCAGTGGAATATCCATTGGGCTCGTAATAAAGAAGAGAATGCATATCATCTCATAAACTAAGACGCTATTTGTCTTCTAAGAGTCAAGCGGGCCTTGGTATCCGATGAATTGAACCCGCTAATGATGCTCTGTTAATGATGTGGCTCTGGAGGCTGGCTTGATATGCGAAGAGGTGAGCTCAGCCATACATGGTCTCAACTAGGTGGATAGTCGACAAATTAGAGAAACAGTAGATCATATTCGTGGAATGGGATTTCTACAGTGGTATCAGATTTAAAGTGAAGAATGGTCAAAGAATTAAGTTCTGGTCATTCTTGTGGTGAAAGGACAAGCATTCCAGTTCAAATATCCAGCACTATTCCAAGCTGCTATTCTGGTCATTCTTGTGGTGAAAGGACAAGCATTCCAGTTCAAATATCCAGCACTATTCCAAGCTGCTACAGAGACATCTCAATCAGCCAAGCAATGGCAATTCAAGATCATAGCGTCATTCGGAGACCCAATGTTAGAGCCAGAGATCAAACTTGGTACCAAAATGAGTGGAATCAACTGCTGGAGGACATTTCTCACACTCAAGTCTCTATTGAACAACAAGACAAGATCATCTGGAAGTGGGAACCGTCAGGCTAATTCTCAGCTAGGTCAGCTTTCATCCACTCTCAAGTCTCTATTGGTCTTTTGAAGAAAATGTGAATCACTTGTTCCTCCACGGTCACACTACTCACAAGCTTTGGATGAAGGTACTTCAAAATTTCAACAGGAAATGGGTATTCGCAGCCTCGCTTCTGGACCTATTCCAGTGCTGGATTCCGGGAAAATAAACAAAGAATGAAACTGATTTGAAAATTATATTTCATTGCCATGGTTTGGAAGCAGACGGAGAGTACTAGAAGGGCAGCCGATGCAAAAATTACTTCAACCGAAGCTTTGTGGGCCAAAATCCAATTTTTGTGTTGGGCGGTTGGGCTCCTGTCACAAAGGAATTCTCAGGGGTCTCTCTCCAACAGTTGAAAATCAAATCGGAAGAGGTCCTGCGGGTTGCTATTCCAACAAAAGGCAAAACCAAGACGGGAAGAACCTCTAACAGGACAGTTTAAAATCACTTTTTGATGGGTCATCGAAGGGTAATCCGGGGCCTTCTGGAGTGAGGGCTTCTTAATTATGCGGAGTGTGAATTACTTTATTTGAATTCTCTGGACCTGTTGGTCGAACAGATGAATTGAAGAAGAATGTCACTCCTTTCACTGCCATGAAGATTTGGAAAGAAGACGAAGGACGATTGACAGTGGAAGGAGATTCACATAACACAATCTGATGGATGCAGAATGGAATGGATGTGCCGTGGAGATTTGAGGACAGTATTGAGCAAATTCAACAATAGATTTCGAGAATGGACAAGAGTTTCAAACATTTCTTCGATGAACAAATTCTTAGAGATATGCATATTATTAGCGGACTTCTGTTAGCTTAAGCACTTTGGTTGAATGATACACCTTTATTGATGAACAGGTCACGAGTTCTTACCTTGAGACCTTCCATTTATTAAATTAACGTGCAGGAACTTAAAAATGGCTTTCATGTAAAGGGGTATATTAGAAGGAGAGCCTTAGTGCAATGGCAGAGTTGTCGTCATGTGACCCTAAGGTCATGGGTTCAAGGCGTAAAAATAGCCTCTTGCAAAATACTAAGTAAGGCTTCGTACTATTGACCCTTGTAGTTTGCCCCTTCCCTGAACCTGCATATGTGGGAGCTTTGAAGGTGCCCTTTTTACAAAATATACATATTGTTAGCCCAATGCCTATAGACTAGGGTGAATGGTAAACCAACACAAATGACAAAGGCTGACAATCTAATAAGAGCAAGGTTTCAAGATTGAGGTCAACATAATTTCATGACTATTTTGTTTTCCTAGTTTTACTATGGTTACACACATATGTTTCCTTTCAATGGTTTTGCATTTAAGATTATCTTCATCTTCTAGTGTTAATGAATTAAACAAAATTTTCTACTGAATAAATATGTTTACTTAAACCTAAAACTTTAGGATTACTTATAAACAGCTTATTGTGTGGTTTGCCAAGGAATATCTTAGCACAGTTAGCTACATAGAGCTCAGGTCTCTCCTCGCTTGGATGTAGATTTGAGTTGCTACTTTTCCTTTAAGTCTAGAACTAGATTTAGGAGTGTGTGAATGACAGTGTTCAACTACTTTGCCTTGTAATTCTTGACTTGTAAAAAATAAAAATAAAAAACTACTATATAGTTTAAATAATGTAACCTCCTAGTGGTAAAAGATAGCAAATTATACATATTTGAGTAAGATATATACTCGTGCTTTGGGGTTGTATGTTGGTTTGTGTTTTGCTATCCTATATATCCTTTATACTATTAAATACCCAAAACTGCTAGCACAAGCTATTTTTGGCATAATCTTTAGAATTGATTATGTAAATCAATATGATCAATTCTAGGATATTTGACTTTTGCATGTATAACTATAGGAAAATTTAGTTTCCTAGAATAACTTATTTCCTATTTATGTATTAGTTGTATCTGTATATGTATGATTGATGATGAAGAAACAAAAAAACCGAATTATACACAAATTCTTGTTTTACATGGTATTAGAGCATCAATGAATTCCTTCTTAGCTTGTTCTTGAGCTTCTCCTTTGCTCCTCCAAATTCTTGTTCCACAGTGGTACATCTTCTTATCAGCGACATTTGTCCAGAGTCGGGCTTGTGCCCGTGCGTATGGATCTTTGGGCAACAGGGGAGATTTCTCACTCCAAGTTTCATCGACGTACTGAACAATGATGAGAGATTCACATACGGGTTTTCTATTGTGAAGCAGAACTAGGATTTTCTTGTAAACAGGATTCGATTTGAGCAACAGTTCACTTTTTTCACGGAGATCTTCTTCTATGTATCCATATTGCACCCCTTTCTCTGCCAAGGAGATTCTGACCCTAATCCAAAAAGGGCTGGGCCAGAAATCCAAGAGAACGACTTCGTCTACCATTAGACTCTAAAGAGAGAATAAAATAGATGATGGAGAAAGAAAAAAATGGCAGCGCAGGTGTAATGGCTGCAGAGCACTGTTGGTGTTGTTTGGTTCCTGGGTTCGACTGATTCTTTATAGAAGCAGTGTTGTTTGACAGATTGGGGGTGATTTCTGGTACTATTTCAAATCTAGACGGCGACGAACCAGTTCAATGATCCACAAACTAGTGATTCACGATCCACAAACGACTTTATAATGGCAAGTTCTGACTTTGTTGTTCCAATACAAAATCTACAAATTATTGTGCACCAAGACAACTCTGCCTTCCGGACAAGTGTTATCTTAGATGAGACTAATTATCCATTATGGTCTCAACTCATAGAGATGCGTATTAGTGCTCACAACAAGGCTGGGTATCTAACTGGAGAAGTGGCAAAACTGACACCCGAAAATCCTAATCTTGGAACATGGATTACCGAAAATAACAGAATCAAAGAATTGGCTAATTGACTCAATGAGCGTGACATTAATGCAACGATTTATTCTTCTTACCACAACCAAGGAGATATGGGAGGCTGTGTCAAAAACCTTTTACGATGGATCAGATGAAATATGCCTTTTTGAATTGAACCAGAGATCTTTCTCCACCAAACAAAATGGTTGGCCGTTATCAACGTACTATAGTAAACTTGTCTCCATTTTTTAGGAAATTGATCACATGACTGGGTCTCAGGAAGGCACTGTAGAAGAGGTGGTCTAGCTACATTCAGCGATGGCTCGGCTTTGAGTACACATTTTTTTTAGTGGACTTGACACTGAGTTTGATCAAGTTCGTGGGGAGATTTTACGGAAAGATCCAAAATTGGATTTGGAGAGCACATATGCATATATCAGTAGGGAGCACCAACAATGATGAACAATGAGAGGCTCTCATATGATCTCTGAAAGCACAGCAATGCTGACTAACCATTTTCGGCAAGGACCATTGCCCGCTTCATCAAAGAATCAGAATAATAGCATGGGAAAGAAATCTGGCGGCCTTCTGTGTACCCATTGTGGTGAAAT
Source organism: Warburgia ugandensis (assembly GCA_035236585.1). Classification (NCBI taxonomy): domain Eukaryota; kingdom Viridiplantae; phylum Streptophyta; class Magnoliopsida; order Canellales; family Canellaceae; genus Warburgia; species Warburgia ugandensis. The sequence goes on along the minus strand of CP141132.1, from coordinate 2,460,814 downwards.
AGGCCATTCAAAACAATAGTATTATGAAATCATTGGCCATCCCGAGTGGTGGCATTTCTCAAAGAAGCCAAGGAAGAGGTTGCTAGAAAGGTTATGAAAATGACAACAATGGACAAACAACTACCACCTACTACTAATGTTGCCCATCCAGGTATTGTTGGTAAGGCCATTGTTTTTTATGCATCTTCTACGAATAATACTTGGATAATTGATACAGGTGCATCTGATCATATGATTAGAGCCTATGGTTAGCTAAAATCCATTCATCCATCACCCCAATCCGTAATTTCAACAGCAAATGGTAGTACCTCTCCAATTATTGGACAAGGCACTATCATTTTATCGGATACGCTTACACTTGACATAGTACTTGTTGTTCCATCTCTTGAATATAATCTCCTATCACTTAGCCAAATAACCTCTAACCTTACTTGTACTGTTACCTTCTGGCCCTCATTTTGTTTTTTTTCAGGACATTCTGACCTGGAAGATTCTTGGTTATGGTGTTAGGTGGGGCAAACTCTACTACCTTGAATTGAGAGAAAGTGGGGAACCAAGACTCCATCAGGCAAATCAGACTAGTAGTGAAACCAAAGCTCGTGCAACTGTTTGGTTATGGCATCGACGACTAGGTCACCTTTCTTTTGGTTATCTTCGAAAATTACGACCGCAGCTTTTTTCTATTATGAATGATATGGATTTTCATTGTGACATTTGTGAACTGGCTAAGAGCCACAAAGTTTAATATTTACTAAATTTAAATAAAAGTTCTGAACCGTTGTGGCTATTCACTCTGATGTTTGGGGTCCTGCAAAAATATCATCTCTTTCTCAAGCTCGTTACTTTGTTACCTTTATTGATGAATGCACTCGAATGACTTGGGTGTCACTACTTCGCAATAAAAGCGATGTTAGTACAGTGTTTCAGGAATTTTACAAAATGGTGAGCACTCAGTATCAAAGGCAGATCCGTGTTCTGCAATTTGACAATGGGACCGAGTATATTGATGCCTCCTTCGATAAGTTTTTAAGCCAACATGGGATTTGACATCAAACCTCTTGCACCTACACTCTATAGCAAAATGGATTGGCAGAAAGGAAGAATCGACAATTAATGGAGGTGGTTCGTGCTTCTCTCTTTGGCATGAACATGCCCATATTCTATTGGGGAGAAGCTATGAAATCTGCTGCTTATCTCATCAACTGAGTACCCTCTTGCGTTCTCAATTTTCAAACCCCCCAACAAAAGATGCAATCCTTACTTTCTGTTTCCCATCTTCCTAACCTTGAACCACGAATCTTTGGTTGTACTATATATGTCCATATTCCCAAACCTTTATTGAGAAAACTTGATCCTTGTACGAAGAGATGCGTCTTTATTGACTATTTTGATCTTCAAAAAGGGCTATCGATGCTATGACCCTGAAACTCGAAAGCTACATGTGACCTTGGATGCCTCTTTTCGTAAACTAGAACCTTACTATTTTGGGGGAGTTTCTCAGCATTCTCTTCAAGGGGAGAGTTATAGGGAAGAGAATGGGTTATATAATGATGGACACATATATGAGTTCATGGACTTAAAAGAAATTCATGAACATCTTGGGAAACAAAATAGTGATAGTACTTATGAAATGGAAAGCGATTTGATAGTTCTCACAGGAAACATTTCGGAAGCACCAAAGCCATCGAGGACCTCCGAGTTGCCCATGCCTAAACCATTAACTAAAGAGTCAACTCAGAATGTTTCTCCTCCTCAGGTAATCTCGAACCCCATGTCAAATGGATCTTGTGAACCATATGTTAACAATATAGCCTCTAAGTATCCACAAAGATTGAATAAAGGGATTTCGAAAAAACAATATGAACCTAATCCTAGAGCTAATGCCAAATACCCGATTAGCAACTATGTGTCCCTTCATAGATTATCTAAATCATATGCACTCACTGTTAATCAATTATCCAATGTATCTATTCCTAGTAGTGTGCAGATGCTTTGGCAGATCCCAAATGGACAAAGGCAATGAATGAAGAAATGGAGGCTCTACAAAGGAATTTCACTTGGGAACTAGTTCCATTACCTGAAGGAAAGAAGACAATTGGATGTAGATCGGTATTCACTGTGAAACTCAAAGCAGATGGCAATATTGATAGATATAAGGCAAGGCTAGTTGCAAAAGGATATATACAAAGATATTGGATGAATTATTAGGAGACTTTTGCACCGGTAGCCAAGATCAACACTATTTGCATACTTATATCTATAGTGACAAAACAAAATTGGCCCTTGCAATAGTATGATGTCAAAAATGCTTTTCTCAATGGAGATTTGGAGGAAGAGGTTTACATGGAATTACCTCCAGGTGCTTAACATAGTTCAACGTGTAGAAATGAAGTGTGCAAATTGAGGAAAGCATTGTATGGGCTAAAGCAATCACCAAGAGCTTGGTTTGGGAGGCTCTCTTCTACAATGAAGGCATATGGTTATAAGCAAAGTAACTCAGACCACACTTTGTTTATAAAACGCAAAGAAGGGAAGATGACAACCCTAATTGTATATGTTGATGATATGGTCTTGACAGGAAATGATCCATGCGAGATGAAGGCTTTAAAGGAATATTTAGCTACCAAGTTTGAAATGGGATCTAGGACAACTAAAATATTTTTTGGGAATCTAGGTAACAAGATCAGAACAGGGAATCGTTGTCTCACAATGAAAATATGTGCTAGATCTTCTAGTCGAAACTAGAATGCTTGATTGCAAACTAGCTGAAACACCCATAGAGATGAATCATATACTTGGAATTTTTCCAGATCAAGTCCCAACGAACAAGGTTCGTTATCAATGATTAGTTGGAAGATTAATCTACTTGTCGCACACAAGGCCAGATATTGCTTATGTTGTAGACGTTGTAAGCCAATTCATGCATGCGCCAAGTGAAGAACATATAGGTGCAGTATATCGCATCTTAAGGTACCTTGAGAGTACTCCGGGCAAAGGTTTGTTGTTCTCGAAAAATGGCATCTCTCGCATTGATAGATACATGAATTTTGATTGAGCAGGTAATCAAATGACCAAAAAGTCCACATCTGGATACTTTACCTTCGTAGAAGGGAATCTTGTCACTTGGAAAAGTAAGAAGCAGAAGGTTGTTGCGAAATTAAGTGCGGAAGCTGAATTATAAGGTATGGCTCATGGTGTATGTGAGCTATTGTGGATTAAAAATATTCTGAAAGATTTGGAAATTAAGTATGATGGGCCCATGAATCTTTATTATGATAATAAAGGCAGCTATCGAAATTGCACAAAACCTTGTACAACATGATCGCACCATACATGTTGAAGTTGATCGTCATTTCATCAAGGAAAACCTTGATCAAAGGATTATACAATTTCCGTTTGTCCAATCCAAGAGTTAGCTAGCTAATGTATTGACGAAAGCAGTTTCAAAAAAGGTGTTTCATGATATAATCGATAAGTTAGGCACGAGAGATATCTATGCACCAACTTTTGGAGGAGTGTTAGCACAAGCTATTTTTAGCATAATCTTTAAAATTGATTATGTTAATCAATATGATCAATTTTAGGATATTTGACTTTTTTGTATATAACTATAGGAATATTTAGTTTTCTAGAATAACTTATTTCTTATTTATGCATTAGCTTATATCTATATATGCATGATTGATGATGAAGACAAAAAAAAAAAAACACGATTTATACACAAATTCTTATTTTACAAAAACAAAGCCATAACTCACAAATTTCGACGTCATCTGTCTTCTGCTTTTTTTTCTTGTATCCCTCATATTAAAACCGGAAAATAGGGTCTGGCCGAAAGACTAGGAATCCAAACCGGGTCATTTTCAACCGCAGTAAAGAGAGAAACAATGTCATGAAAACACCCGTAGGGCCACGCTTGTGGTACTTTTTTTAGTAGTCTCAGCTGTATTTATGACAGGGGAGGTGTCTCATAAATGCAGATGAGGGGCAGACGCTGTAAGTGGCAGTCATTTTCCCAAGATTATGTGGCACCTCAGCCGTGCACGACGGATGGAAGGAGGTAGATTTTGTATTTGCCAACGTGATTGCACCTCAAGTGGCATGTATCCGAACTCAGTGTAAGACAATCTCAACTATCCAAAATTTTCATGACTCTTGGACTTTTCTATCTTCTGATTTGTCACCGACAGAGGGAGACGTGGAAAAGTTTGAACAAATAAATGACTTTTAGATCACTATACAGTTGGTCCCACTGAGAACAATCTTGGTGCAATCACGGTGGTAGGATCGATTGGTAAGATTTTGAGATGAGCGGTCTGGAAAGAGAGACATGACAAGAGTGGGTCTCACTTGTACTCTTAGTACTTCTTGCCGGCGATTAGGCTAATGGAAAGAGAGAGATGATACGAGTATCTCCCTCCACTAATGCGCTTGCACTACGCCAACTCGGCGTCTCCCCTGCAATGAGCTTTCGTCAACAGCTTGACATCTCTCAGGAATACCCTGTTGAGTCGCCGGTTTTCCTTTGCCTTAGGATTTGGTAGTGGAGAGTTGTGTCGGTGAGAGAGTGTGGAAGGGATTTGCTCTGTAATTCTTCGGTCAAAGCCATATAGTACAGTTGGCTCAGCCAGAAGTTTAGAAGTGGGACTTTTCTCCTGTTGGAGAGATTTCGAGTAGGGTTAAAAATTAATGTAATAGGTTGTGAGAACTGTAACAAGAAAGGATAACTTCTTTTGAAAGATCTAAGTCGTTTATCCTATTTGTTCGGCGTATCAAAATTAGGAAACCCAAGAGAAGATCGATGCATTTGGATAAAAATAGGTGGCTGTGATTTTAAATGCATATAAAATTGGCAGTAAGCGTCAATGGTTGTAAATTTGGTTTCCAGCCTATCCAACTAATTCCAAACAAGATAAACGGCGTAGATCTTCAAGAAAAGTCACCAGCATCACAAAATGAAGATTCTTCTTCTTCGCACTCCTTATTGCCCCAACTCTTACCCGAAAAACTATGACGAGGTTCCAGATGATTCAAACCATTCATATTCCAAGTTTTGCCTCAGAGAAAGAAGGAGATGATCAACGTCCTATCTTAGAGAGAGAGAGAGAACCATACCAGCTAAATCAGCAAGCTCCTTCGTCTGCCCAAAGACAATGAGAATGGCCGGAGAGAAGATATAAACAGGAACCAAAACAAGAGCCGTGCAGATCAAAATAACCCAAGATCTTTGCATATAAACACCCAACATCCTAAGCCTTCCTGCCCCAAATGCTTGCCCGCATAGAGTCTCCAAAGCACTTCCCATCCCCAGCTACAAAACCAACATCAATAACCATCAAAACCAACACAAAATTCTCGCAGAAAAGGAGAAAAGATTTGCTAATTATCACAAACTACAATAGAAAGTTTGGAACCTCACCATGACGCCGAAAGCAAGTCCGGCGATGACCGAGTTTTCGACTGAAACGGCGGCGAGTTCAAGTGTTCCCACATGGCCAGCGATTGTCTGAGTGATGGCTCCTAGTGAGTATTGGCAAATTGCAGTGAAAATAGCAGGCCCAGCAATTTGCCAAAGCTTGTGGGACTCTTCAATGGATTCCTTGAAGAGACTAGGAGGCCTCTCTTCTTCGAGGAGAGGAGTTTCCATTTCTATCTAGAATATCTTATCCCGGTTTGGACTGTTTCATCGTATGAACTTTTATTATCATCGTAAAACGAAGAAGTAGGTGGGTCCTCTTCGAGAATAATCACCGTTCAATAAAAAAATGAAGTTGTTGTGGGAATGAACGGTGGATAGAACAAAAGGCCTCCTTCGTTGAGTAGGTATTGGTGAGCAGTCGAAAACTGATGCCAAATTTTGACAATTTTGTAAGGAGGGTCACTGTCAAGATAGCATGGACGGTTTTTATTGGTTAATTTTCTTTTGGCGAATAATGTCCAAGTATGATGTTCATGGACTTGGACGTTTGCTCATGAAAGTTAATGAACAATTCTAGAATCTCCGATAGACAATAATTCACCAGGCCCACCGTGTTTGTTGTTCAGGTCAAGGCGTTAAAACTCAAAAATGTGGATACAATGCCAAGTTAATTCAAAATTATCGGCAGAATAAATTTTTGAAAAGTCTAAAACCTTATTGACTGGGCTGAGTTTTAATTTCATACATGACATTTTGATATTATTATTCCGGCACTTAGAACTACAAAGTTCTGATTTAGAAATAAATTGGCAAAGAAAATATTTCAAAGCTTCGAAAAATATACGAATTTAATGAGAAAGTTCTGTGAAAAACACGATTTGGATGTGAGTTCAGCTTTTCATATTTGGATAGAATTCGATTAATTTGTGTTAATTTGTTAAACTTGTCAACTTTTACTTATGTGGAACTTGCACCAATGCCTTCTAGCTTCTAGCTTAGTAGTGAAAGGCGTCTCTCACCTAGTGACCAGGATTGAAGGCTATGCAAGGATGGGTGTATATCTAATTTAAAAAAATAAAATAAAAACAAACAAAGCAACTTGACACCAATACACTATTTTGACACTGTCTGTGGCTTAACTTGGACATTTCACCAACAATGTCTAGCGCAGTTGGCATGCAACTGGTTATTTCTTTTGGAATCACACCATGTTCTCTTTTGACCGGAGATTAAATTTGGGAGAGTGATTTGCTTTACAATTCTTTGATTGTATTAAAAAACAAAATTTTGAGATATAGTATTTTAATTATTAAAAGAATTTTGCCAGACTGGGTAGACATTCATTCTTGTCGGGTCCATATGATTTTGGATGGCCCGCATCGCATTTTAGGTTCAGATCAAGTATGATTGTAGGCATGCGGAGAACTGGACAATTGTGTTTTCTGGATCGTTTTAGTAAACTTGTCATCAATGTTTTGGAGATAATCTAATCACGGGGTAGGATTTGATGTTGATAGGCCAATAGTAAGGTGGTCCACTTGATCATATAGTAATAGACCCGACTGTTCGTGTGCTAGAAGCATGCTGTTACATGAAAGAATGGCTTAATCATGTGTACAATTTGCCTACAAGCCTAAAACTGTCGCGTTCTAGTGTTTGTAGCATTTGGATTTTTAGAGAGGGGGGAAGTTTTATCACGTAAAATGTATATTATGCTCACTTTTTATTTTCTTTTAGAACCAAAATAGCATAGCGTAATGTTTTCTAGAATATATTGACTTGCCCATAATTGTCCTATGGAATTATTATTTAATCGGTCAATTACAAATTTCTTTTCAATATCCGTTTTGCATAATTGTCACTACCTCAATGATTTTTTAAGGGATTTATTTAATTAATTAATAGTATAAAATTATAATATGAGAATAATTAATAATAGAAAAATGATCAGAGAGAAGGAGAGAAATTTTAAAAAATATTACTTGTAGAAATTAGAAATTAAAAAAAGAGAGGATATATGAAGCAAATCTTTTGGGTTCCCTTCAACAAACTAATTAATGATGTAAGATTAAAAAAAAATAAAAAAATACCTATATGACATAAGGAAAAATAAAGTGCAAGTACTTAAAGTACTTTTCCAATCAAAGAAGTATACTTTTTTAGGCCCACATGAGAAATCTCTTTGCATTTCTAGACCAATAAACTTGCATATCATCAAGTATTGAACTGCATGGCTTGCTTTCATGTCAAAGAGATACTTTTTTTATGGATGATGTTTATAGACTTTTTCCTTTTTGGTATAAGCGAAGAATCACAAAGCAAAATACTCACGCACTCCCCTTAATCTAATCCTCGAAGAAAGGGGAAAGCCACAACTCAAACCACAGGACCAAGCATATTCCAGAGAATAGACCTGGTGGATAATTTGAAAAGGATAGTGATATATGTGCTCCTTGTTTTTCAAAAAAGGCCCTCACCTAATGGTAAGAAACGGCTATAAATTTAAGTGGGCATAGATTTATGAAAATCCAAAATATTCTCAATATTTCCCTTGACTTAGATAGAATATGTTCCAAAATTCTTGACCACTTAGTTACCCTTGTTACAGTTTTGTTTTGTTGTAAAATGGGCAGTGAAAAGTTTCATAGTCCATTTTGCATTATGATAAAAAGTAGGAGTTGTTAGATCATCCAATGGATGAGATTTCTAGAGCAAGACTCATTTAAGTTAAGCACAATATTGTGAATGGTATGAATCTTGAGAAATTTGGATTAACTTGGAGTTATAGCCATTCTTACCATTTAGTGAGAAGTTACATGTGAGGAAACATTAGAGGGGCATTCATCACGATCCTTCTACCATCTTCCTTAAACAAGGACTTCTAAGCAATTGAGTAGTTAAAGGTCTTATTGAAGAACTGCATTGCAAAGAGTTACATATTAGGATTACGTTTTTATTTTTAATAATCTAAGTCGTTTATCTGATTCAGCCTATCTTAGATGGCCTAACTATCAAAAACTCATTTATTTGATAATTTATAAGACTTTTATTGAACCCTTCTAAGTAGCTAAAGAGACAAATTTGAGCTTATTTTGTGTTAAAGGTCTATGAAAGAAGGTCTAACCGGATCCATTAGAGAATATATTGGGCGGCCTTGGCCATCTCAGACGGCCAGAATCCAATCAACAGTTTGTATCATAGAAAAAAAAAATAAAAATAAAAAAAATTGGTAAGACAATTCAAACATATTCACATTGCGGACAGTACGCAATTTTTTATGCAAAACTATGCAACATTTTTCAAGAGGAAAATTCTCCGAAGAGAGAAAGTAGGTATATGAGGTGCCATAAGTGTAACGTCTTCTAGAACATCTTGACTTGCTGCATTTCCGCCATTCATGGACATACCAACCAAAGCTTCCAATCAGAAGACTACATATTGTAAAGGCTGCACTTTTCTTTTTGAATAAGTAACAAAACTAGAGAAATGATCGGAAACCTCAATAACAAGGAAGCTTGTTTGACCAACCCAAGTTGCTGATCTTTATGTGGATAATTGTTGGTGATTGTAATCCCATAACCGAAGTTTTAGGCTCCGGTTTCCATTAAGATCCCTCCAAAAAGCAAGTTTTGTTCGACTTTTGGGAAACAACCGCAATGCCCAGTCCCTTGTGTGAAGAAACGAGTTATAGATGTTAGATCTTTCATCAATTTGTTGGAACAGAAGCTGTTGAAGATCCCCAAATTCTTAGAACCAAGTTGTGGTGTGGTTTGTGGGTTGATTGTTTGCATAATGGGATTCAGAGGTTGAAGAGTCCCCAATATTTATTTTTATTTGTTGAAGTCAGTCTCACTGAGAATGACAGAAATTTTTAGAAGTTGGCTTTTAGAATGATATTTTATCTGCACCATGTTTTATTTTAAGTTATTATTTATGCTGCATGTCTGTTGGTATTATCAATATTGATTTAATTCATGGTGGACTTCCCAAAAAAGATCTGATGCGTATTGAATTATTGATGATAGTAAGCTATAATAAATTTACTGTAATTTAATGTCCACAATACAATAATGCATAGTTATATGTTCAAACTTACTCCTGTGTTTATGGTTTATCTGTGTGGTTAGCTTGAATATTTCTGTTTCACTATATATTTGATGTCTCTGAGAATCTATGACGTTATCTGTTACTCCTTCTCTTTTCTCTTTTTTCTATTGTTCACCTTAATCCGTAAATGATATTAGTCATAAGAATTGAATTCCATGAGGGATAATAGAATCTTTATTATAGGAAACTCAATTCTTACTCCTAGAAGAGAAAATATCCATTTTACTCTATTTTATATTATTTTTCTTGCATTTAGAATATAAAATAGGATTTGTGATTGGTTACACTGCCTCCATGGGAAGGAGCGGATTAGAACAGAATGGAGTCTATCTCATATCCTTCACTCTTAAATTATATACTGGTATCTATTATCAGAAAGGAACTAGTGACCAAGCTAGTCCTATGTCATCCATAGCTAGCATGAGTGTCTAACAGACCACTCATCTAATGTAAAATAAATCTTGAGAGTCTAACTAACAACTTTGTTCCTAAATCTTTGGGCTTTGATTACCAAGAAATAAAGACTTTACAAATAAAATGAACTCAGTAATGGAGAATGTGGAATGCATTAATGTTTAAACAAAGACTTATAGTGTCTACAAAATCATGATTAATACATTGATAATGCATGGTTATTTGTATCTTAAATTTCTACTATAATTTTATGATAAATAAATTTATAATATAATTAACTACAATATTTTATGCTACAGTATAATGCATGTACAATATATACAATATCACAAATTATTTCTTTCATTAATAATATAGGATACCTTATTTTATAGTACATATAGCATATATTTTTTTTTATAAATTTTGATTGTAATATTTTCTTGCTTTGTAATTGTATAGGATGATAGATGAAAATATGGATAACTACTTTGATTTGAATCTCCATATTAGTGGAAAATTGATTGGAAGTCAATACTATGGAGGTGGAGTTATAAAGCACGAAAAGTGCAACATAGATGAGCTATCATTGGTGGGGTTTGAAAGAATCATGAAGGATCAAAGGTACAAGACTTGTCTACAGTGAATGTGCTTTTTGTATAAATGGCTTGGGGATAACATGGAGCTGAGAGCATTGGAATGTGATAGAGTAGTAAAAATGGGTAAGGAGTAGAAGGGACTAGGAGATACAAATAGATTGAAGTTAAACATGTATCAAAGGGAAGCCTAGCGCACAAAGCTACCTTGTATGCGAGATTCAAGTAAGGGGAGGACCACAAGAGTCTATGGTACATAGCCTTACCTTACATTCTTGTAAGAGGTTATTTCCACACCTCGAATCCACACAACAATAATTTTACTATTGCACTAAGGCTCCGTTTCATATATGTAGAGCGTACATTTGATCCAACTACCCTATTTACATATGCTATTGAGCATAGCCAGAGGCCTCCAAAGGGAGTGGTTGGTGAGGTTAGCGTTATGTGCAATTAAGATCACAAACACATACAAAGAACAAAACACACAGAAATTTTACTTGGTTCGGCTATGTATAGCCTACATCTTCGAGAGGAGGAGGGAGGGGGAACACCTTCACTATGAGAGAGAGAGAGAGAGAGAGAGAGAGAGAGAGAGAGAGAGAGAGAGAGAGAGAGAGAGAGAGAGAGAGAGAGAGAGAGAGAGAGAGAGAGAGAGAGAGAGAGAGAGAGTACAACCCATTTGTTAGATGCCTTTTGGGTCTGCCTCTGGTCCTATTTATAGAGGCCAGAGGCAGTGTAGAAATTTCTTATTAGGACTCTAATTTTGTTTTCCTTTTCCTTCTCTGATTACAACTCCTACTCATGTTGGGATTACATCTAACCAAATTTCCTTATTACGCAGGACTCTTTTGGCGTGATAATGGAGATGGACGTCATCAATTCTCTCCCTCCATCTGCATGCCATACTCCATTAGTCTGAACTCATGCATGCTATATTTTTACATAGTAATAGCTTCTCATAGGTTAACACCTTTGGCAACATATCTGCAGGATTCTCATCCATATGAATCTTTTCCAGTTTTAGCATTTGTTCTTCTGTCACATCTCGTATCTAGTGATACCATATGTCAATATGCTTGGTACACGCATGATACATTGAGTTCTTTCTTAGATTTAGAGCATCTAACTATCACAATGTATCTTGTATTCATTTTGTGTGATACCAAGCTCCTGAAGAAACCGCTTTATCCATAATATTTTCTTGCTTGCTTTAGTTATGACAATATATTCAGCTTTTGTTATCGATAGAGCTACGCACTTTTACAACTTGGACTGCCATGATACAGCTTCTCCTGCAAAAGTGAAAATAAACCCTGATGTTGACTTTCTTCCATCAAGATCTCTAGCCATATCAACATTTGTGTAATCTTCCAAGAGTGTATCTGTGCTTTTGAAGCATGGGCATAGCTTAGATGTGCTTTTCATGTACCGTAGTATCCACTTCACAGCTTCCAATGATCTTTTCTTGGACTTGAAAGAAATCTGTCAAGCTCGTGTCCTAAATAGTAGAGCAAAACGAAAAAAAATCAAGAACATTAGGAATCCATGATGCCAAGTCACTCGTCAGATTGTGCTTGGAGAGAGCTTTCCAATGACACTAAGAACGCGCGAAACGGAGATCGAGAGCAAAAGACCTGGGGGTTTTCCCATCGAGTAGAGGGGGTCCAAATTGATAAGGGCACCCCCCTTAATGTGTGTGAACTCAGTGCCACGTGGGAGGAGCTCTACACGCGGGTGCGTGGAGCTTTACTCCCATGCGTCTGTCTGCAACACTGGGAAGAGGGAGCCAAGCCGGCAACCCTCTCCCCTCTCCCCTCATTTTTTCGGCTGCTTTCCCTCCCCTCTGGCACGATTTTCCTGGCGACCCACTCACCCTCCTCTTCCAGACAACCCTGCACAGCCCTCATGCCCTCCCCATCCCTCGTTCACTCCATCTCCATCCTTGCTTGCCAAACACGACCCAAGCTTCACAGGCGACAGGGAGTTTGGTCACCATCTTCTGGTCGCACTAGCTGCAAGCTAGACCCAGGTAAGCCTCCAAACCTCTTCTATTCTTCCCATTTCCCCTTCCTCTTCAACGCGAATACAGCGTTTTTTTGAAGAACTGGACGGTGGAAAAAAAAACCGTCGGATTCAAAGTATACAGGGAACAGAACGGGATTAGATTGAAAATCTAATCGTTCATACTGTTCCTTAGATGCTTCTGAGTGAAACCCCTTTGGTTTCATGGAAATCCGGCAAGAAACGGAACCAGAAACTGCAAAAACCAGCACCTAGGGTTAGTGTCAAAAACCCTTGAAAAATCCGGCAAAAAACGGTAATTTTAGTAAAAATCAAAAGGGGAAAACACTAAAAAATGAAAATTCAGGAAATTCCAAGCATTCCTATTAAATTTAATTGAAAAAAGACGTCACTTGTGTTGCCGGCAACGACCGGAATCCGGTCATCTTCTCTGGCGACGGTGACATTTTTCGGCGACCCCTAAAAAAATGTGAAAAATGAAAATTTTCATATATGGACGATTCGCGCGTGATCTTTTCATCCGCGAAGACGGATCGTCGATCAGGAATCGATTGGCCCACGAAATTGCTTGTGGATGCATAGGAAAATTTTGGAACCTTAACATCTGACCGTTAAAAATGCGATCGGGAGGTAAATTTAGGTCAAATATAACTCCAAGTAACCATTGGTGATGAATTATCATAGAAATGACTGACTAATTACGGATAAAGTGATGGAGATCCTATCTGGCCGTCCAATACTCGATCAGCGAATGCCAGAGGTCAGGAAAGGATATCAGATCATGAGTTATGGCTAAAAGCATTGAATTGTGAAATAACTTACCTAAAATGTTGGAAATTGAAACTTCTAGAGGTACGCGCTTGATCTAGACCATCGATGTAAGACCAATGGTGTTGATCCAATTGGATAGCGACCAATTGGTGTGCAAATCCTTGATCTAGATATATGAGGTTAGATTAAGAACATGGTAAATGTAGAACTAGAAGTGATTATAGAAAATGGCATGAAATTCAAAAATTTACTTAGAACTTGTATTTGTTGCAGAGGTTTGAGAACAGTGTGAACAGTTCTACCAATAGGACTTTGAATTGTACGTGGAGAGCAGGTAAGGACCCTGAACCCTTGCATTCTTTAAATTCTTGTTGTTATGTTCTCTTGAAATTAACTTTATGCATGTGTAAAATGTATGTATATTGCCACCTTGGTTTAATGGATGATAGAAATTGTCATCTCTTATAAAAAGGGTCATGTTATAGTGTGATTTGTTATGCTTAACTGTTGTGATGATGCAAATTGTTATAAAATGGTCAAGCCCAAGATAGTAAGCCCTGAGGGCCTCCCAGTAAGCTATGGTGACGCTTTCCAAGATGGTAATTCCTGAGGGAAAGGGCTACCTGGTTGCTTGCAACTAAGGTGAAGCCGCCCAAGACTGTAAATCCTGAGGATTGGACTGTCTGGTATTGAGCCTCCCAAGACGGTAAACCCTAAGGGAAAGGGCTGCCTGGTTCTTTGGAATCATGGTGGAGCTGCCCAAGATGGTAAACCCTAAGGGATGAGCTGTCAAGTATTGAGCCTCCCAAGATGGTAATTCCTGAGGGAAAGGGCTGCTTGATCTTTTGGGATCATGGTGGAGCCGCCCAAGATGGTAAACCCTGAGGGATGAGCTGGCATATTGAGTTACCCAAGATGGTAAACCCTGAGGGAAAGGGCTGCTTGGTTGATTTTGACTAAGGTGGAGCCACCCAAGATGGTAAACCCTGAGGGAACCTGACTTTGGCGCTGCCCAAGATGGTAAATCCTGAGGGTCTAACTGCCTTGACTATGATACACATAGTGGCCTGCCCAAGATGGTAATCCTTGAGGGAGATGACTATTGAATCCTGGTGTAAGGCTAGGCGTGATTAATATTACTGAGAAAATCATTAATGAGTGTGCAGCTTTGTTTGCATGTAACTTTAGAATGAGGTCCATGACTTAGTCACTCATCTATTGAATGTCCCGTGGCTGGACACGAATGGGAAATCCTTATGGGGTGTGCTTGTTTGCATGCGATGACTGTTGTGTCATATTTGAATTTGGGAAAAACTGTAATTCTGCTGTAATAACCATAGGCCTTACTTGATAGCACATGCTAACTATGTTATTTATGTCTAGTTAAAATGAAAAATGCATGCTCATGTTATATTGAATGTGTTTTTAAGCATAACAATGAGAATGACTGGATATGCATGGGTTTAGTTCTTTCCCCTTACTGGGCTTCGCAGCTCACCTTGTTATTTTGCAGGTACCAGTCAGGCAGAGAATAGAAAGGTCTTTAAGTGAGTTGAAGAAAGCTTGCTTGAAGCTGTTAATTTTTGAGTTGTATATAAATACATGTATCTATGTGCTAATGCTGTAAACAAGTTATGTCATATTTTGACACTGATTCCTTATGCATCATGTATGTCTTACTATGATAGATAGTATGGAGACTGAGTCTCCCTTCAGTAAATTACGACTGCTATATTGTCTATCAGGTGAACTGCATAACATGCGTTAAATGCATAATGTCCGAAAAACAGGGGAGACTCTGTCGAAATTTCGGTAGGACTCGGTTGTTAAAGGAGAAAAATATTTTACTAATAAACTGTGACTTGCCTAGGACAAGAGCACCTAGCTCTCTCAACACTTCCGCTGTGATATAATTATGAAAAAAAAAAGGCCACGTAGGCCTAGCTCGACCAATTGTTAGGCTTGACTAAGCCCAATCACAGCCCTGGGGATTGGGGTCGTGACAAAATCTGCTCACAACTCCTATTGCATGAGCAATATCCGGCCTTATGCACATCATTGCATACATCAAACTCCCAACTATTGATGAGTAGGGAATCATAGCCATCTTGTCTGTCTCCTATGATGTTGAGAGACATGTCTTCTTGCTTAATTTGAAATGATTTCCGAGTGGAGTATTGACTGGCTTAGCACTTTCCATGTTGAACCTCTTGATTACTTGTTCAATATACTTTTCCTGTGACAACCACAATTTTCTTGCTTTCCTGTCATGTGTAATCTTTATCCCCAAAATCTGTTGAGCTGCCCTTAAGTCTTTCATGTCAAAAGACTTAGATAACTCCCTCTTCAACCTGCTGATCATGGTCATATTTGATCCAACTATCAACATGTCATCTACATAGAGTAGCAGAATGACAAATTTACCCTCATGTAATCTCTAGATGTATACACACTGATCCGTAGCTGTTCTTTTGAAATCTTAACTCCTCATAAATGAGTCAAACTTCTTGTACCATTGTCTTGGAGCTTGCTTGAGGTCATAAAGACTTTTCTTTAACTTGCATACTAAATGCTTCTTCTTATCAACTTCGAAACCCTCTGGTTGTTCTATGTATATCTCTTCTTCTAGATATCCATGTAGAAAAGCTGTCATAACATCCATCTGTTCAACCTTTAGGTTTTGTCTCACCACCAATGCTAGTATAATCTTGATTGACCCACTATTGGTGAAAAGATCTCGTTAAAGTCTATTCCTTTCATATGCTTGAAGCCTTTGACAACCAATCGCGCTTTGTACTTAACTGGTTCTCCATTGCCTTCTCTTTTCACCTTGAAGACCCACTTGTTCTTCAATGCTCCTTTCTCCTTGGGAAGTGCCACTAGCTCATATGTCTGATTTTTCTTTAATTAGCTAATTTCTTCTTGCATAGCTTGCACTCATTTGCCCTTGTTTGCATGCGCCAGGGCTTGTTGAAAGTTCTTTGGCTCCTCCTCATTAGTGAGCATGATATATTCTAATTCAGAATATTTCTATGATGGAATCAAAATACGTCCTCTTGTTGACATCTTTGGCCGAGCTTTTGCTTCTGGTTGAGGAGACAGTTCAACATCTGATGTCGCAACATCTTCTAGTACAGGGGATTGATGCTCCCCCTGCTCAAACTCCTCTTACTCTGGTCCAGCTTCTAATGCAACTTCTGAGTCAACTTGTATGGGTGTTGAGTCTAGTACTAGCACTGGAGTGCTTATATCTTTAGCCTTTCTTGCATCTTCGTAGAACTGATTCTCCTGAAATATTACATCTTTGCTTCGGATGATTCTTCTTGTCTTAGGGTCCCACAATCTGTATCTAAATTCTTCATCTTCATACCAAATGAAGATACATGGGGTAGACTTCAAGTCTAGTTTTTATCTCATCTCTCTGGATACATACGCAAAGGCTCTGCTTCCAAATACCCTCAGGTGTGCATAGGTCACCTTTTTGCTAGCCCACTTCTGTTCTAGAACTTCAAAGTCTCGTGGTGCTGATGGTAATATATTGATCAAGTAGTAGGCGGTCTTCACAGCTTCACCCCAGAATGGCTTAAGTAGCTTAGCCATACTAAGCATGCATCTTACTCTCTCCACAATGGTTCGGTTTGTTCTTTCAACTACTCCATTATGTTGTGGGGTATGTGGAACTGTCTTCTCATGTCAAATTCTGCGTGCTGGGCAATATGCCCAAAACTCTTTTGATGTATATTCTCCTCCATTGTCTGTTTTGAGGCACTTGAGTTTCTTTCCAGTTTGCTACTCCACCATCACATGGAATCCTTTGAAGCATTCAAATACCTGTTCTTTATTCTTTACAAAGTATACCCATACCCTCCTAGATGCATCGTCTATAAAGGTTACAAAATATTTTTTCCCACCCAATGACTCTACTTCCATGGAACCACACACATCCAAGTACACTAAACTCAAGATTTCATTTCTTTTGTTACTAGAAGAGGAGAAAGCAACCCTATGTTGCTTGCTAAATAAACAATAATTGCATGGATTAAGAGCTATACCTTTGGCTAGTTTGATGAGCTGCTAATTTAGCACGTAGAGGTGCCCTATGTAAGTTTTCAGCGTATTGATTCTGGACGCTGGGAGTGTCTTTATCAAAAGAAGGTACGATATTTTTTAGCACAGTATAAAAGGTAAGTTTAAAAACTTAACCTAAATTTTTTTCTTTTCTCCCCTTTCTATTCGTCTCCTTCTCATTGAGTGTGGCGGCTTCCCTTGGTTGAGGCCGCAACTTGGTGTGCTGCCTCCCTTGGTTGAGGCAGTCTACTGCATGACAATCCCCCTAACTTTGATGTCCACCAGTTGATATGCTCCTTGACATTGCTTTGTGGTGGCATCCTTCATGGTGGTCTTCTGGCAAGAGATTTCTCAGGGTTTGAAGATCTCCAGTAGATAAGTTCTTTGGAGATTTTTTTTCTTCTTCTTCTTCTTTGGGTCTACTGGAATTGGGGTCTCAGTCGATTTTTCAACTGTTTGACCAAAACCCTATTTCCCTTCCTCTTCTTCCTCCCAGCATAGGAATCGCCAGCTTGTGATCCTCTTTTCTCTCCCTCTATGCCGGCAACTGTACCAAAGGGTTTTGGTTGGGTTTCTCTCTGGTCGATCGGAACCCTAGATCCCCTCTTTAGTGTTTTTTTTGTCTTTCCAGCAATAAGATCACTGGCTTTCCTCTATGCCAGCTACAAAAATAAAGAGGCTTCTAGTTGAATTTTTCTCTAGCCAGCTGGTACCTTAGAACCCCCCCTTTTTTTTCCTTTTTTTTTTGTTTAGATTTTTTAGCGAAGAAAACTTACTGGAAAGTGGGTTCTTCGGCCTAAGAAAATTCTGATCTTGGGTTAGTCTCTGATAGACTAATCTGGATTGCTCAATTTGAGTGATCTGGGTCATTCGATGGTCGAGAGATCTGAGCCCTTAGATCTAAGGTTTTCCTGTGATCTAGGCTTACACTGGATCTGAAGACGATCTGGGCCAAACTTGCTTGGGTTGAAACGTAGTTTGGGTTGCACCTGTTTGGGCCTGGACTTGAGCTAAGCTGCACCTGGCTTAGGCCTAAACGTGGATTTGGGCCGCACCTGGCCCGAGTCTAGACGTGGATCTGGGTCGCACGTGGCCCGATTCTAAACGTGGATCTGGACCACTCCTGGCTCAAGTTTGGTCGATCTCCTGCATCGCCGGTTTTGTTTTGGAAGTCTTCTTTTGTTCTTCTTCTATGTTCACCTGCTCTAATACCACTTATTATGAGCAGTTAGGATCACAAACACACATAAAGAACAGAACACGCAAAAATTTTACATGGTTCGGCTATGTATATACTACATCCACGAGAAGAGGAGGGGGAACACCTTCACCATGAGAGAGAGAGAGAGAGAGAGAGAGAGAGAGAGAGAGAGAGAGAGAGAGAGAGAGAGAGAGAGAGAGAGAGAGAGAGAGAGAGAGAGAGAGAGATTACAACCCGTTTGCTCGATGCCTTTTGGCTCTACCTTTGGTCCTATTTATAGAAGCTAGAGGCTGTGTAGAAATTTCTTAGCAGGACTCTAATTTTGTTTTCCTTTTCCTTCTCGAATTAGGACTCCTACTTAGGTTGGGATTACATCTAACTAAATTTTCTTATTTTGCAGGAGTCTTCGGGCATGATAATGGGGATGGATGTCATCGGTTAATTCTCCAATTATGTTAGAGACACATGATGAAAATGAGTTAAACGTTGGAGATGAGGAAACACATTCATAAGAGAACCATAAATTATGTAATGCAAGTAGGGAAAATTTTTCATTTGGGGAAGTGGTTTTTGGAAGATAAGTTCTGCACAAGGATAGTTATAATTGCCCACAGGATTCAGAGGACAAGTGTATGGATCAGATGTTTCACATTCAAATTATGCTTCATTTGATGGCCTCCAAACACTTGAGCATTTTATGAGGAGGGAGGGTTTAAATACCCATTCTTTAGGACAAACAAGGAGATACCAATCCTTGAGTTCAAATTGGTCAGAATTTTCAGGATCAATTTTAATTTGACAAGGAAATAAAGAATTATGAAATTAAGAGTGGGTATAATGCAAAGAATGTGAAGAAGGAACTAGGAAGGCAGAGGGTGAAATGCCAACCACTTTGGAAAAGGGAATATTTGCTTCTAGGATCAGAGGACAAGAGTCTTTGTAAGTTATGACACATACGTAGACCATACACGTGTTAGCCCTTAGGAGAATGCCCAGATTACTAGAGAGTGGGTGTGTCAAGGAGTACTTTGATGTGCTATATAAGGATCTTTGTATGAAGCTCAAGAAATTGATTGAAATTGTTAAGCCATAATGTCAATGTCGCTAAGATCAAGCATAGAAATCAAGGAACTCTAAAACACAGGAGCTACAAGGAAAAGAGAAGCAACAATATAACAAGTTGTATGACTACTAAAATGAGCTTGTTGATAGCAACCTGAGGGCCACAATCAAGTAAAGGTGGTGTATCCTGTGTGATTGGTCCTCTATATATTTCAGAGGATATATGTTTGTTCTTTTTATTTAAGGGAGGTGTTCCCAGCAGGATGGAGACCATTGGTGGGACTAGATGCATGTCATCTTAAAGGGAACACACTAGGGGTCCTAATGTCTATTGATAGTGTGGATTGAAATGGGGAGATGTTCTCTATTACTTTTTCCATTGCAGAGAAATGGAGGCACAAATCATTGGAGAAGGTTTAAGAGTAGGGTTGGACATGGTTATCAGACAAATAAAAGGTGTCTTTCAACTTTAACTATATTTCTTTACTTAAAATGAAAGTAATCATCATCATCATCATCATCATCATCATCATCAAGACCTTATCCCAATTAGGGGTCAGCCACATGAATCTTATTCCTCGATTCTTCTCTATTAAGTATCATGGCTTCATTTAGTCCCAAAGTTTTTAAATCTCTCCTCAGTACTTCTATCCATGTTCTTTTAGGCCTTCCCCTTGCCCTTTTAGAACCTTCTACTTGTATTGCCTTACTCCTTCTAACCGGTGCTGTTGTTGGTCTCCTTTGAACATGTCTAAACCATCTAAGTCTAATCTCCCTCATCTTCTTACTTATTAGTGCTACCCCTAAATTTCTCAAATTCTATCCTTTCTTGTCTTACTACTCATCCATCTTAAAATCCTCATTTCTGCGACTCTCATCCTATGAGCATGATGTTCCTTAACTACCCAATACTCTGATCCATAGAGCATGGCCAGCCTTATGACCATTCTATAGAATTTTTCTTTTAGTTTGAGTGGCACCCTCCGATCACACAAAACTCTATATGCACATCTCCATTTGTTCCAACCCACTTAGATTCTCTAAGTAACCTCCCTCTCAATCTCTCCACTCTCATGAGTCATTGATCCTAAGTACTGAAAGTGATCTTTTACATGCACTTCTTGGTTATCAATCTTGACTAGTGTTCCACTCCTTCTCCTCTCCTTGCTAAAATTGCATTTCATATATTTTGTCTTAGTTTGACTAATTTTAAATCTTTTAGATTCTAATGCTTCTCTCCATAACTCTAACTTTATGTTTACACCCTCTCTTGTCTCATCAAGTAAGACTATATTATATGTAAATAGCATGCACCAGGGAATCTCCTCTTGCAGATGTTTTGTTAACTCATCCATAACCAATGTGAAAAGGTATGGGCTCAATGCCGATCCTTGGTGCAATCTTACAGTGATAGGAAAATCACTAGTCTCGCCACTAGTGGTCTTAACATTTGTTATTGCTCCCTCATACATATATTTAATTTTGTCTATATACCCTTGCGAAACCCCTTTATTGCCCAACACCCTTCATATTAACTCTCTAGGGACTATATCATAAGCTTTCTCTAAGTCGATAAAGACCATGGGGAGGTCTTTCCTCCTCTCCCTATATTTCTCTACTAATTGTCTTAGTAAGAAAATAGCTTCCATGGTAGACCTTCCAGGCATGAAACCAAACTGATTATCTGATACACTTGTTTCATGTCGTAGCCTCTTCACAATCACTCTTTTGAAAAGTTCATATTGTGGCTCATAAGTTTGATCCCTAGATAATTATTGTAGCTCTGTATGTCTCATTTATTCTTATAAATTGGTACAATAGAGCTTTTCCTCCACTCATCAGGCATTTTCTTTGATTTTATAATCTTGTTAAATAACTTGGTTAACCAAACTACCCCAATATCTCCCATATGTTTCCAAACCTCTATTGGTATACCATCGGGCCCCATGGCCTTTCTTGATTTCATCTTTTTTAAGGCCTCTTTCACTTAAGGTATTCTAATCCTACGTTCATATTTATAATATCCAATGTTATTTAAATTTATACTATTTTCAATCCCTATATTCTTAGAGCCATTGTCATTTAATAATTTTTGAAAGTATGTTTCCCACCTTTGTTTGATCTCATCATCTTTGACTAATACCCTTTGATCATCGCTTCTAATGCACCTAACATTATCTAAGTCCTTACCCTTCTGTTCTCTTACTTTTGCAAGTTTAAACACAACTTTCTCACCTTCTCTTGTTCCTAGTCTATTATAGAGCTCATTATATGCTTTAAGTTTAGCCTTCACTTACTATTCTTTTAGCAACCTTTTTAGCATTCTTATATTGTTCCTAGTTTTTATTATTTCTAATCTTCTACCATGCTTTAAAACACATCCGTTTTTCTTTAATAACTTTTTGCACAGTTTCACTCCACTACCATGTTTCCTTTACTAATTGCCTTTTACCTTTAGATACTCCTAAGATATCTTTTGCCACTTTCTTAGTGGACTCAGCAATATTAATCCACATGGTATTTACTTCTGTTTCATAGTTTTAATTTCCTTCTACCATCAACTTATTTGTGAATGAGGTTATTTTCTCTCCTTTTAAGTTCCACTACTTAATTTTTGGATACCTATTAAGTTCATTTTCTTTCTTCCATCTTTTGATATAGATATCCATAAACATTAACCTATGTTTTGAGGTTAAACTCTTACCGAGTATCACCTTATAATCCTTACACATATATCGTTCATTATTCTTAAGTAGAAAAAGGTCTATTTGGCTTTTATGAGGTCCACTTTTAACGGTTATTAAGTATTCATCCATCTTCTTAAAGAGTGTATTTGCAATGGCTAGGCTATATGACAAAGAAAAATCAAGGATATTCTCCCCCATCTTATTTCGTTCACCTATACCATACCCTTCGTATATTCTACCATATCATTTCTTTTCTTTTCCTACATGGTCATTTAAGTCTGCTCCTATAAATATCCCCTCAGTGTTGGGAATTTCATGCATGACTCCCTCAATATCTTTCCAAAACTATCTCTTGATTATATCTTGTAACCCTACTTGTGGTGAGTATGCACTTATAACATTTATAATCTGCTCTCCTAGAACAAGTTTTATTATTATAATTCTATCACTGATTCTTTTAACATCCACAACTTTATCCTTTAATTTCTTATCCACTATTATTTCTCTGTCATTTCTGTTATTATTCTTTCCTACATACCATAATTTATGCCCATCTATTTCTCTAGCTTTAGCTCCTTTCCACTTGGTTTCTTGGATATAAGCGATGTTAACTCTCCTACGTTTCATCGCGTCTACTAACTCCAAACTCTTACATGTCAATGTCCCTATATTCCATGTGGCGATACGAATCTTATGCTCTGAAGACATCCTATTTACTATTGCCTTTCTTAACCTCCAAGGCATGAACCCATGTCTACTTTTTACTGCACCTGAGTTTTGATGCAGTGTGTCACTTCTGAGGGGACGCTTTAGCAGCCCTTCCCATTTTTCACTACACCCAGGATCCGATGTAGAGCGTCACTTCTAGGAGAATTCCCTAGCAACCCTTGCCTATTTTTCACCATACCTGAGATCTGATGCAGCCTATCGCTTATGAGGAACACCCTAGCTTGAGGGAATGTTAGTTTTCGATTCATGTCATGTTAGGCTTGTCATAGTTTTAAGAAGCTGAAGATGATTTTCATTTCTTCCTTATAAACTAATATACAAATACATATTTATTTGCAAGCAAAAAAGAAATAACAAAATCATCTTTAGTTTCACCCTTGTCGGCTGGCACCTGACACAAGGGTTGCCATATTTTAAGAAGATGGAGATGATTTTTATTTCTTCCTCAAAAACTAATAGACAAATGTATATTCATTTATAAGAAAGAAATAACAAAATCATTTTCAACTTCTCCCTTGTCGGTTGGCACTTGATGCAAGCCTCATGCAGAACACTGGTTCTATGTGAGGCACTTGCATCAAAATTGCAAAACAAATTTTCTTAAAGGATTTCTGAAGTATTAGTTGTCAGGTGTTGTCAAATCTAGATTTTTGAGTACCACATAAATAGAATCAAGAAACACACTCCAAAAGCATGTGAATGGCTATAAGACAGACCACCTAAGCAATGGTCTAGACATGCTTTTAGTCATTTGTGCAAGTATGACATGCTGTTGAATAACTTATGTGAATGTTTCAACAAATGCATTCTAGAGTCTAGTGGTAAGCCAATCATTATCATGCTTAAGGAGAGTATGAGATACTGCATAAGGAGGATGCAAAAGAAGAGGGCCGTGGATACAAAGCTAAGTAGTTCATTGACACCCAGAGTATTGAAACTTTTGGACAAGTTTAGAGTGGGAGTAAGAGACTGCATTGTAATGAGGGCATCGTCTAATATATTAGAAATTAGATGTATTAATGAACAATATAAGGTGAATAAATTGGCAAGCATTTGCTCCTGCAGTTTTTGGCAGTTAACAAATATCCCTTTCTAAGCATTTTGTAGCAGAAATCACATATAGAAGAACACATGCAGATGACTATGTGGCCGACTGGTATTCTGCCATGCCAGGGCATATGAAATGTCATTCACCCTGCTAGAGGTCAAAGGAACTGGCTAAAGAGCATACTGAATCCAATGTTACCCCCACAAAGGCATTCAAATAAACGAAGTCAGCCAAAAACGGGAAGAAGGATGCAGATGAGCCTGTAAGCTAAGGAGGCAACAAGGAACTTTCACATGTAGTAAATGCCATAAGAGTGGGCATAATTCAAGGCCATATAAGGGTGAATCTACCTCTTCAACACATCAGCTAAGCATCTCGTAATTGAAGGTCAACATATAATATAAGGACTTATATATTGTAGATTCTAACTAATGTCAAACTATGCAACAAGGGATGATGTATTCATGGGCTGCATAATCCAACATTAAGAAAGTTTTGGAGTGGTAAATGTGTTACATATATCTTCTTGTTTAGTTTGTTTCTTCTAGTATTCCAAAGGTCATAACTCAGTTTATTTTGTGTACAGGGCTCAAGCCAATTCCTTGACACAAATTGGAGGTGGCACATTGAATATAGGTCAAAGAGGAAAAGGAAGGGACAACGAAGGAGCACATGACAAGAAGAGGAAGTGGCGTGGGAGTCTGACTATTTTGTAGTGTTCATGGGCATTTTATGCTTTTTAGTGATAAAATTTGAGTAACATGGAAGGTGAAGTTGAGTCTAACTATTTTGGGTTAAAAATTATATTAGCAATGGAGTCCAAATATTGTGGGTGTATATCATATAGAAAGACAGTTGTTTCTGTTGTAGTTCTCAATCTCATTAGCATCAATAGCAATATACTACTTTTTAGTTCATTCTTCGGTCTGATGGTATGCATGTTTTAGCTTGAAGTTGAAGGGAACTGATGCACTAGTAACAGTCCGTTGATGGACATAGGAAGCTATCATATGAATAACAGTCTCTTGGTTATTTGATTCAATCTCCCTTATTTCTTTTTTCTAAAAGTTGCCGTGTGACCTTGAGGTCATGAGTTCAAGGAATGAAAACAGCCTCTTGCAAAAATGCAAGGTAAGGCTGCGAACTATAGACCCTTGTGGTCTACCCCTTCCCCAAACCCCGCATAGGTGGGAGCTTTGTGCACCAGGGCTACCCCTCTCCCTTATTTCTTTTTGTAGATTGAGCTGAAATTTTGCAAGACTATACTTCATTCAATGATCTACAAGATGAAGGAATTGAATTATCATATTCACTTGTGGATTTTTGTTTGCGGTTTTTTTCCCCCCTTCACTCATCCTCTGATTTAAGCCTTCAAGTTTCATTCTTCCACAAATTTTTTCAAAGCTCCCAATTCACCTTCCCACAAAAGACCTACTATATCATGGTTGAGTTTCCAAACAGTATGTGTTTTTTCATGAGTTATAGAATTCCATTATTTTTCATTCTATAATGCGCTTTCCCTTTGGACTTTTGTGCTGATTCTAGTAACTTTCAACCTTTATTATGACGAAGCAGTTCATCCACGTAAACAAGCTCAGGAATAATTGATGATGAAAGCTACAGTAATTCCATGTGAAATCCTTACTAGACCAAATTATATCTGCACTAAAATCATTTAAGATTTTTGTAGTTTGGCTTCACAATTATTCGACATAGATTCAGAATACAGCTTTGACTTTGCCCAAGCTCCTTTCTGTTGACGTTGGCTCACGTTGCCACACAATCTAACGACAGCGAACTTAGGACCTCCTACTAATCAAAGACTCATCTTCTAAGCTTCAGAATCCCTGCTATGTTTCCGACTACCATCTTCATGGGCTCTAGGCTCCACAACGTTCACTCTTTCATCTTCAGCTGGTCTATTCTGCATAACACTATTTTTACTTCTATTTTATTTCTTCCCTTGTGGAACATAGTGGAAATCTTGTAGTAGATCTGCGTACTCTCCATGCAGTATTTGTAAAAAGAACGAGCAGTAATTTCAAATGATGTACATGGCTTAATAGCTGCCTTTAATTGTTGATGGAATTCATTTGAAGCAATATGCTAATATGTGTTTCACCAAATTAATGCACCAAAGCTTGTAAAACAAGAGGATTGCTTA
Organism: Warburgia ugandensis; assembly: GCA_035236585.1. Lineage (NCBI taxonomy): Eukaryota > Viridiplantae > Streptophyta > Magnoliopsida > Canellales > Canellaceae > Warburgia > Warburgia ugandensis. The sequence continues at coordinate 2,434,544 of CP141132.1, read as the reverse complement.
GTCTCGCCACGTGCTTTGGTGCTGCACCCTCCTACTTTACTATGATGGGTCTTACCTTTGGTTGATCGGAACTTATTGTCTGATATCTCTAAATCCTAATATCTTAAATAATAAACATCACCAAGATTGGATGATTCTAATATTCAAAAAATGTTATTTCAACTTGTTAATTTTGGATTTTTTTTAAACAGTGCATATGGCCGTCTATGTTTGTATGAATAAAAATATTATTTTTAATTTATAGGTTCAACCAATTAACACTGTTTTAGAATTACTAGTCATCCACAATAAGATAAATCAGATGTGCTGTTTTGATCAACCAAAGGTGAGGCCATCATGGTCAATTTAGGGCTGCTTGTATGTTGCGCGTACTACTCAAGTATTCCTCTTAAAACAAAATCAAATTGTCTCCAAACTGTAAAAAATATATTCAATCTTTTTTATCTATGTGAATGTGAGGAATGCTAAATAGACGCTCGATAAACCACTTTTCCTGTACCCCACCTTTACATGATCTTCCTCATTTATGTTATTGTTCCAACTTTAGATTTTAATAGGTAAAAAAGCATATTGGCTCGGATTAACTTATCCAATTTTTAGTACAACTTTTTGGGAACTAAAAAATCATCCAATTCCCATGTTTTTTTACTTATTAGACATCTTAAACATCAATGTCAGTTAATCCTAACCCATCGAATGATCGGGATCTTATTTCGGGTACTTTTCAACCTCCATAGCCGTCCATTTTACACACCCGATAGTGATCAAGACAAACATATGAAGAGATCGTGGATCATGGATGTGCAAGACAAAATTTGCTGTCGCAAAAGTGGGCCGCACATAAACGATCACATAGTGGGCCCTGGATCGTGGTTGGCCCCAAACTTTCCAGCACACAAAGCAGGCCCCACACGCAGTTGCCCGTCTGAATCTCTACATTTACATTGTTGGACTGCTTTGTTCTCCAAACAGCGGAAAAATTAAGTACCAAGAATCCTTTATATCTTAAATTTCAGTTCGTTTTCTGTCACAAAAGTGGGTCCCACTTAATCGTCTTGACATAGTGGGCTCTAGATCGTGGTTGGGCCCTACAGACGAAACTTTCGAGCACACAAAGTAGGCCCACACACAATTGCCCGTCTTAATCTCCACACTTACCCGCATGCACAGAAGCCAAAAGGAGTTCCCCGAAATTTGCAGAGGATATTCCTGGATTGCTTTGTTCTCCAAGCAGCGGAAAAAATTAAGTACTAGCAATCCTTTATAGCTTAATTTTCACTCCGTTTTGCCTTTCAAATTCATACACAGCTGTTGATTGCTTCAGCCCCACCAGGTATACAGTCAAATACAGGTAGTCTGCATCTAAAGAAGCAACTCTGCACTTCAATATCTGGTGATTCGATTTGCTTGTTTCAGTGGTTTTTATGTCATATCCAATTTTACTTAATCTTTACCTTTTGTTCTTCTTCTTTTATATGTTTAGTGGACATTAAGGGGTTCTGTTGCATGCTCGCTGTTTGATAAATTTTCTGTGAGAGATTTAGTTCTCTATTTATCTAGTTGCAGTGCGTATACATACTTATAGACCCTGATGGGTACTCCTGTCCATTTTCTGACTTGAGCATTCGAAAATTTGAACTGACCCACTGGATTTTCCCGGATGAATGGAGATCATGAACTGATTGAATTAAAAAAAGGAAAAGAAGAAGATATGATGATAACAGTCATGGTGGAAAATATGCACGTAAAATTTATAAGAGAGATTTAGTTTTCTGTTTTTCTAGTTTTGAAATGCGTGTAGATACTTAAGGACCCAGATAAGTAATTTCTTAATTTTCTGATTTGGAAATTTGAAGTTTTGAACTGACCCACTCGATTTTTCGTGATGAATGGAGATCATAATCTGATTGGGACATGATGGTAACTGTTATGGAGAAAAATACACATGGTTACAGAAGTTAATCGGTAAACTTTCCACATTAGCCTTGTTAGCACTTTCCTTCTATGAAGTTATTTCTTGCCATTGAACGAAAGGAAAATGTACATTTTAAGACAGCGGTTTGTGTAGACTATTCGTAGTTTTACCTTCCTATGCATCATGATGGGCTTATGGATTGAATGTTTACAGTTAACCAGAATTAATGCACATATATTGTAATGAAGCGGATGAAAACAGCTAGCTAAAAACTAAGTAATGATATAGCTTTAAGAGAAGCAGACTGCTGAGTTGTAAGTGGGTCAATCTCTGCACCAAAATTATTTGTTCTGGTGTAAAGGAGCAGATTATGCTAAGCAATTGCATTTTTATATGGCATTATTTGCTCCAGACTGTACCAGTCAGTGGCATGTGCTTAATCTCTCGTTTAGTCCTCAAAAAGCTACTCAATTTGATTCTGCCCATCCTACATACGTTTTATGGTGGGCACTATTACCAATAAGAGTTATGTTTGGTAGCTGTTGCATGCTTCTGCAGGTATCTCTTTTCATTTTCCCATTTTCTTTCTTTAATTTTAAATTTCTGATTAGATGCTACATTTGGCGTGAATTTGTTGCTGCTGCAATGTTCCTTTCATTTTAAGTTACTTATATTTTCACCATCTTTGGGTACTGTTTTGCTTATACGAACAAAGATCACATCAAAATCAAATGCTCCTGTTCTCTATATCATCCTGATAATTTTCTATACATGAAATTGCAGAATAGCACCTTAGTTTCGACTACAGATATGGATGACTCAGATATTATAAGCAACCTACCAAGAAATGTTCTTGATTCCATCTTAACCTATTTGCCCATAAGGGATGCTGTAAGAACTAGCATCTTGTCAAGCAAATGGAGATATGCTTGGGTAACCATCCCAAACCTTACATTCAGTGACGAATGTTACCTTCAATTCACTGGAAGCCCAAAAAGTAGCACATTAGCAAGCATTGTGGACCAGGTTCTTTTACTTCACAGTGGGCCAATTGTGAGGTTCCAAATCTTGCATTACCTGCCTGGATTTAGTTCTTGTGTAGACAGATGGATTCTTTTCTTATCAAGAAATGGCATTAAAGAACTTTTCCTTGAATTTCAAAAGGCTGATGGTGATCCTTACAAGGTTCCTTCCTGCTTGTTCTCCTGTGAACAATTGAGACTGTTGGCGCTGCACCATTGCATCCTTGAACTTCCACCTGATTTTAAAGGCTTTAATCATATAAGGATTCTTGATCTGCAAGACATTACCATTACTGAGGACACAATTGATAATCTTGTGTCCAAATGTCCACTTCTCAGGCAGTTGGTACTTGTATACACTATTCATCTGAATAGTATCAGAATTCATGCACCAGAGCTCAAATATTTGTATCTTACTGGTAACTTTGAAGATCTTTGTCTTGTTACCAATGCATTCCTTACTGAAGCTGAGATTGCTTTAACATATCCAATTGATGGTGCCAAAAGACTCGAACATGGTGCAACTTGCACTTTGGAAAAGACTCTAGGGTGCTTAGTTAGTATTGAGAAGCTTGTGGTGGATGCTTATTTTATGAAGGTAATATTTCCTGCCTTTTTCTCTTCTCTTCTTGAATATGTTATATGATTTATACTGCAGTTCCTGTTCGTTTTTGTTAACCTCCTGCTGATGCTCTTTAGTTTTTGGCTATGGGCAACATGCCGGAGAGATTGCCCGGCACATTTGACCATCTAAAGTACCTTTTCTTAAACCTAAATTTTCAAGATTCCAAAGAGCTCTTGGCTACTCTCTGCATATTTAGAAGCTCTCCCTATTTACAAGGGATTGAGATATCGGTGAGTTTGGCAGGCACAGATTTCATGTTGTGAAGCTGTTTGTCTCTGCATGAATGTAAACCTTGTTCTGATTGGTTGGGTTATCACAGGTGAGTGCAATTAAAGAGGATGCAATTTTACACGAAGAACACTTTTGGGAGGAACGGGAAAGCCTAGACTGCGTATTCCATCACCTTGAAATTATAAAATTGACTGGGATTCATGGAGAATATCATGATTTGGAATTCTTGAAGTTTGTCCTTGCCAACGCGCCAGTGCTTAAGAAAATGAGCGTCAGTATTGATGGAAAGAAGAAGTCGGAAGAGTCAAGGATCTTGAAAACATTGCTAAGATTTCAGAGAGCATCTGTTACAGCAGAGGTCATATATTTAGAACAAGATTAGTAGTCCTTGACTTATTCTCTACTGAGAAGTTTTATTTATGTGTTCGCTACAAGTTCAGTTTTGCATCAGAATATGCTGTGCCAGAATAATATGTGTGCTTTTTGTTTTGGTAGAAGCAAAGAATTACAAAGCAAATCACTCATGTACACTGCTAAATCAAATCCCCAGCCGAAGGGGAAAGCAGCGACTCAAACTTGCAGAAAAGGGTATACCGGGGGAGATACTGTGTTGTCTGTGACCCTCTGGCTTTGTGTAGCTAACAAACATGAAAATAACAGCCTAAACTTACTTTATCATTATGCAGAATTTCCATGTATTATGCTTGGTTGTTTTCAATTTTAACAGTAAGTATGGTTGTAGTTGAAAGATTACAAATGGCAGAAATGTACTGGATTTCTGCGACTTTGGGGATCATCATCCCCGAATCTTCAAAAGTTGGGTCAAAGCTCCCCTGGAGAGACCAACTTGGTAATTATTATAACACATTAACAAGGTGTCAAAATTTCTGACTACCGTAAACAAAAACCTCACTTTTCGCTCTTAGTCCATTCTATTGTTGATATGTTTAATACTACCTTTCAAAAAAATTGTTGATATGTTTACTTTTCCAATCAGTTAGCAGTGAAGAATCTCCATTTTCAAAGTTGAACAGGTAAGGATTGGACATCCCAGATCTGAAATGAAAACACACTGTGGCGTGAGGACTGCTCTAGAAAGGCATCAACTTATCGGTAACCGGATCATCCCACTCCAGCAAAGACTATCTGTCAATTCACTAGCCAGTCTCCTTCCGTCCCTGAAAATCAAAACACGCCTCAAAATACTAAACGAATGACCCATTGGTGCAGTTGTAGTATGACCCAAGATTTGTTTGCTTTGCCCGGCTGCCAAAATTCTCCCCCGCAAGATGATCCTAATTCTTTAGTTTCTGGAGTTTCTTCTGCTTAATGAAAACAGTTACCCTTTACCATCTTTCAATTTTTCTGGAATACAGGATGGTGGAGATACATACACCGAAACCCACACCCCTAGGGAGTCTTCATCTCAAGTACTTGATGATTGAGACTCACTTTTACACCACTGTGCCACTCTTAAGCACCCTGACAGTTACCCTTTAGTCGTAAATGATCATTTACAAGGCAAAGGATGGCCTTTGCCAAAGATGACATTGGTAGATGGACTTAACACTTCTGACCACAAAATTGATGACAAGGAATAGCTTCCCGTGGAAAACTTCTGAAAGAAAAAAAATGCATTAGTTTACATGACAAACTTTGGTGGAACTAACAAGGACCACTAAATTCCAACCGCCACACAATAAGCCCTTCCATTATACAGAAAACAACTCTCGAATTTGATTGAATCTGAGATCAGCTAATCCAGGATGATGAGTTAATCCACAAGGTGCTTATTCTCCTTTGGCTGAAACTGAAAGTTGTTTCATGGAGGCACTAAATGGCTCATAACAATCATGACCTAAGCATATGATTTCTGCTTGTACAGAAGCTCTTCGAAACCGCATCAACTCTTAGAAAATTCTTGCCTTGTCAGAGGACTTCTTCGAGGGCGTATGAACAGCCATTGTCAGAAGCACTGGCGCATTAGCAAGTAATAACCTAAAGACCTCGAATTCATAATTTATTCCGAAGACATCAATCATGTACACTACTTGGAGTTTAGTCAATAAACAATGTGGAGAATTTTGCAGTTCCCAAAAGTGCCAGACCCGGTCAGTGGATTCTTTGTTGCTTGCACAGACCTGGAGAAATTAATGAAACATCATTAAGTTCATTACATTATTTTCTCTATCTCAAAAAGAAAAGAAAAGAGAGTTCATCTCAATTTGATCTAGGTTCTAACAGTAAAGTTACAGAAGATCAATATTTGATTTGCTTATTCACACGCAGACCCAAAGCTTGAGCATTTGTAAATTAGAAAAGCATGCAAAGAACTGTCAATATTATCATTCAGATCGTCAAAATCAACATCTAGATTAAGAGCTCTGAGATGATGGCATGTCCTTGTAAGCCTCTCAGGTACACTGCCAGAAGAGAGGAACTAGCACCAAGACCAAAGTTAGTAAGCTACTTTTATCGGGAGCGAACCTCATCAAGCCTTGCAATGTTTTTCAGGAAAACAAAAACCTTTACCAAATTTCAGCTTCGAGCTTGGTTAACATGCTTCCTGTCTTTGTCTTAATAAGGCATATCGAGACAGATATTAGTTAGAAACTGGATATTTTCAAAACAAAAATCTTCCAATACTGCAGTAATGTCTCACCAACGAAGATTTGGAGCTTGAACTTTCAGACAATTTGAACCATCAAGTTCGGATAGCTTCACATTTTTTAGAAGGACGCAGCAGGCAATCAGACTATCAACTACTCCATTAGCACAAGTTATATGTTCAAGATGTGGGCTTGTAAGACCGTGGAGCTCATTGAGATTAGAGAGCTAGAGAATGCAATTCTTCAACACGGAACGGTTCAATTCTTGACAATAGAAGAGTCAAGTAGGCGCCTTAACCTCTCCATTTATTGCTAGAAAGAGTATCCCTTATCAATATCAGACTATCTTTTCAAGTTGGTGGAGAGCCTGAACCTGTGAAATAGGCCAGTGTGATGTAGTAGGACTCTACCTACAAGTTTCGTAAGGTCTCGAACTGAGGTGCATCTCTCATCGAATACAAGCTCTGGAATGGAGACCCATATACACTACTTGTGCGATAAGGTGCTCGTCCTTGTGGCATCCTCGAACGGTAAATGCACAGGGATGGTATCTATGATATCTATCGGTAGATCACTGATTCTGTCACAGTTAAAATGAGGTATTCTTTTCTTCATCTAGAGATAGGGGGAATCCAATTTTTTACTTCTGCAGCTGAGAAAATTCAGCAACCAAAGAAATCTGCTGCATCAAACAGAAGAAGTAGAGCATTGAAGGAAATTACTGACCACAAGATACTAATACCAAACTGCACCTCCGGAACTCCATCTCCACTGGATGCGTATGAGAGATTATCAATTTGTACCAAACAGGAAAGCAAACACATTTAACTAGGATACGATTGACAACAATACACAAGTACTAAATTTCTCCTAGTGAATCACTTCTGCGTCCTAGCAGTTTAAATGCAGGCCTGGGCAGCTCTAGTTTCAGGTTTACAGGCTAGCAAGGGCTAGATTTATTGCCTTTCACAGTTGTTAGAATGTCGCATGGTATGTAACTTTTCTAAATCGTAGTCAAATTTACTTTTATTGAAAATCCCTTCTAAAAACATATAAGAGTACCCACTCTTGCGTTTTCGTAATTTCAGAATGAATGTAATCCACCCGCGGCCCCTACCACCAACTCCCAACGAACAAGAAAAGAGAAAAGAAAAGAAAATCCTGTAGGCGGCTTAAATGGGAAACCTTTAGGACTCTATTTTTTCTTTTCTTCTTTTTTACTGTATAAAGAAAGTATTAAAGGACTGAGGAACTGATCTTGATGCAAGGACTGAGTTCTCCCCCTCCCTTGGTATAATTGAAGAAATAAAATTTGCACCTACTTTCGACAAATCCTGTGAGTCAATCTAGATTAAATTTGAAGAGGTGAATCCAATATCCAAACCATATAGGAAAGGAAAAGGAAACAAGAACAAGAACAAAGTCCAAATCTTCTTCTTCTTCTTCTTGATTATTTTTCATTTGTGAGAGATAAATACAGTCCACATGTTGGCGTTACCTAACCCTACAAAACGTAGAAACAGATACACCATCAGAGCTTCAATTAAGAGAGACAACAATAACCTGAACTCATTAAACAGTTATAATCAAAAGGCTCATGGATGCTTATAGAACAGACTAAATAATATAACATGTACTTTTACTAGACCACAGCATATCCTGCTTACCTTCAAGGTAAAGCCCGGACTGAAATCGTCACCTTCAATTCTTCTTCTTCTAGTTTCCTACCCCTTCAAAAGTTGGGAGTACGAATTATCTTAATACAGTGTGTATTTATGTATAGCATTTAATAAAAATTGGCGTAAAAAATGGTAATTTAAGCCATTCATCTTCTGCTGCTGTCTCATACAGACATGCCCAATAATTATTACTCACATATTCATGCAGCTAAGGGTCTTGATCCATCCAAACCATTCATCCTCTCCAGCAAACTTCTTCAACATACCATGCAGTTAAAATGCTGAGCGTTGGCTTACCCCATATACGGTAGAAATGCAAAAACAACGGCTTTGGATGGCCAGTCACCAACCACTTGGGCCCAATATTTTACTCCAGTTCTTGGTGTATGAAAAGACACGATTTGTATATGGGAGCTTACAATTGTGTAGACCCTACAGCGGCAATAGCAAGGTGCCTTTTGTTGTTACACTTGGTAAAAGGATTTGAGATAAATTTATAGAATAATTTATTTCATAATTCTTTTCTGTATGATTAGTAAAAATGCACGCAGCGATGAGCAAAGATAAGAAAAAGTGATTGCAAGGATAAAGAGTTGAAACAATAACAAATTGCACAACAAAAGATTGTCCCCAGGATTATTCTGGTCAAGGAATAATCCTTTCATAAAATTATTCACATCCAAATTTTAAAGGTGCAATAGGAGCAGTATACTAATTTCTAAGTAGTGGCACATCCAAAATTCGAATATACCGGAGGTACCCTTGCAGATCTAAGCTACTCATGTGATCGAGTTCCCTATCAAGCTCAAGAGTGGGAGCCAATTAAAAGACTTAACGAATTTCAATATGATTTAAGCAGACGATGCACAAAAGCCAATATAGCCCAATGTTGAGGCTGAGAAATAGGTTATGGGTTTGAAGTAGTGCATGGAATCCTTAAAAGAATGTAGAATTTACCAGTTAAAAGAAAAAAAATAAAAAATTTGAAGATGCAGGTGCAATTTCTTTGCCGACTGTTACAAATTATGTATTATATGCTTTTGAGAGTCAATTTATGTGAAACTAATGGATAGACCAATCTTACGAAAAGAAAACGGCTTGCCATTATTAACTTTTTCCTTGATACAATTGCAAGTATGTTGACAAATAAAAACCACATTGCCTTTTCCTACTTATATATCTAGTAAATCATAGCCCTTAATACTTAAGCTTTCTGTTATGCAAGAATTGTGAAAACAGCCTTTTGCAAATATAAGATAAGGCTGCGTACTATTGACCCATGTGGTCTGCCCCTTCTCCAGTCCCTGCATACATGGAAACTTCATACACCAGGACTACCCTTGTTATTTGTGGTAAATCCGTCTTTAGTCCTCAAGAAGGTGTTTTCTTTACAGATGGTATAGTACAGGAGATGATGTCGACAAAATGGTTATCATCTTCTGTTGCCATCCTACATATACATGCCGGTGACACTACTTACATATTCATGCAGCTAAAGGTCACTTGGAGGCGAGACGTTTGGCGATCCATTCAATGTCCAAACCATTTATACTCTTCAGCGCACGTCTGCAATGCAATTAAAATATTGGTCGTTGGATGACCTTATATACTATAGAAATACGAAATCATCCTCTTTGGACGACCGGTCACCAACTCATCGCCAGGAAAGGTGCCCCCTTTTGGCAAAACAATCGGCTACTAGGCTTTTTGGCGTCCAAATTTAGTTTCTTTGGTGCATGTAAAGATGCCATATAATTTTATTGATGGAAGTTATCTTACAACATAGTAGTCTGGTGGTTTGGTGAAACGAGGCACTTTTTCAATTATTGCTAGTTCAGAGTAGGGGTGGCAATTCAGGTTGGCGGGTCGTGTTTGTGACGACACGAACACGACACGATTAGAGTTATGGGTTGACACGAACACGACACGATTAATAGTCGTGTCAAAAACCTATGACTCGTACACGACCCGGTTCTTAAAAAAATAACACGACACGACCTGTGTAACACGATTAATTAGCTAAGTTGTGTTGGATACATGGCACGACATGAAACGACTCGATTTTCCTATTACGACTTAGTAAAAAAACTGCTCCCAAGTGAATGGAGCCAAACCAACCACAAAACATAAGACGGTTATTTTACAATTGTCCTATAAAACACATAACATATAGGACGGTTATTTCACAACCGTCCTATATGTTATGGGTTATAGGACGGTTGTGAAATAACCGTCCTATATGTTATGTTTTATAAGACGGTTATATCATAACCGTCCTATATGTTATGGGTTTTATAGGACGGTTGTGAAATAACCGTCCTATATGTTATGTTTTATAGGACGGTTATGACATAACCGTCCTATATGCTATGTTTTATAGGAGGGTTAGTACATAACCGTCCTATATTGTCTAAATATAGGACAGTTATGCACTAACTGTCATATTTTTACATAAGAATATAGGACGGTTAAGGACTAACCGTCCTATTTTACACATATGGATATGGTTTATTAGTACTTTACCAATCTGTGAGTGTGACTGTGATGTGTCAGACTTCCAGTGACCAGTCTGCCTATGCCGGCAAACGGCCTAGCCTTGGCTCTAGCCTGCCTGATAGGGATAGATAGTTTTCTTTCCTCCAATTCCAAACTGGCAAGTGGCAACTGGAGTTAATGAAACTTGCACTTCAATCATTTGTCAAATATTTTGAGTCCTTGATGTTAGATCCGACGTGTGGGCCCCCCTTGTAGTGGCAGGAAAATAAAATGAAAATTGAAAACATAAAGGTTTAACTAATTAATAATTATCTAGGTCTACTAAGTCAATCTAGTCTAAGGCAATTGTTTTGTCTTTTTGTATGTAAGTAAGCCCAATTCCCATATCCAATTATCCAATTAAATTTGAAGTCTTATGCTAAAGCTAAGTTGCTAAAGCGCCCTAGCCTAGCTGGTGGTTGTTTGCTATAAGCCTATAACTATAAGTTATAACCTAAGACTTAGCTAACATACACACTGTCTCTAATTTTCTTACCAAACATTTTAAGATTAGCTACACATTGTCAGTTACAAACTTACAAGTTACACTTAGTAGAAAATTAGTTAACCAAGTTTTGTAACTTGTACAAGTACAAGTGAAGTAAGAGACTAACTAACTATCATATATTGTATAAAATTATAAATACTAATGATTTTCTTATGTTAATTTCACATGTCATCACCAATTGATCTAATATATCTCTTTTTAATCAAATTCATGAATATCATGTATCTAACTTATATAACTCAATATTTGTTTCTCTTTTCTAACTCCTAATTGATGATAATAGATTAGGAATAACCCATTCATCCATGATCCATCATTCATGCTGTTGAATGTTTTACCGCAAGTGCACGGGCTATTGTAGGGTAGCTTATGCAAGTACGGGTCGATCCCACGAGGACTTGATTTAAAATGGAGTTTTCAATAAAATCTAATTAATAAAAGAATCAAAACAAAGAATATAGCAAAATTCAACTAACAATAAAATAAAATCTATATTTATTCAATTGTTGCAATGTACACAATTATTTATTCCAAAAACACAGAAAATGCAATAAAATGATCAGTCCTGGATAAGCCTTGTCTGGATTGCCTTTGTCCCTGGATAGTCAAAATGATGATAAAACAGGCAGGGACATAGATGTAAATAGAATAGCGACCCAGTTGGAATTAACTCGGGGACTCAAATGGAATTAAACAGGGGACCCAAATGGAATTTCTGATAAAGGACAGAAGTGGAATTAAAACAGGGACTCAGATGGGATTACTGGGATCTTCCAGGGGCAAATGTGGACTTCGGGGGTTTCTGGTTTTTTTAACGAAAAAAACCAAGAAAACAACGATGGAAGAAGAGGAGAAAACCGGAAGAGAAGGGGAAGAAGGAAGAAGGGAGAAGAGGAAGGAGAGGAAGAGAAGGAAGATGGGTTCTGGGTTTTCTCCCCTGTGACCGTCAGGTCTTTGCGAGAAAAAGACGCCGGAGAAGGAAGAAGAGGGCAGATCAAGGGAGAGAAGAAGAAGTCTGGGGTTGGGTAGATGCCGGCAGCCTGAGCAGGGGTGACCGGAGAAGGAGATGGTCCGTGGAGATCCCGGCGTGAGGTGGTGACAACGCAGAGAAGGATCCGATGTGACGACTCGGGTTTTTGAAACACATTTTATAATATATTTTTCAAAGGCAAGGGCGTCCCCTTAGTAAATTTTTTTTTTTTTTTGGCAAAACAAAGTAGCGGAAATTCTTTTATTTTAAAACTTGTTTTGAAAACCCAAGTCACCACTTCATACATAACATAAGTACAATTTGTGTACAAAATAAAATTCCATTGAAGGAATATGATTTTATTAAACTTCCAGGATCCATCCAGTGGTTCACAGTACACAACCCCTTGTATCTTTACAATACTTGTCCAAATACACAATTCAAATTACAAAGTTCTAAAGACAATACATGCTCTCTATACAATGTTTCAAGGGATATACCCTTATTACTTATTCTTCACTAGTTCTTCAAGTCTTGAGCTCCTAAGTCTCCTTCTTTCGTATACGAGATATTGTAAACATTTGAACATTTACAATATCTCAAAGAAGCTATACTTGGTAGGGGATAAGAATGTAAGTTATTGACAAGAAAATCTCAATATTCAACTATCCCATAATTCATTCTATCATAAACACATTCACAGACCACTATTATTTATATAAACATCTCATTTCCTTATCATTTGTGTTCACCTTTATACATACATAGTATATAAGAACAAATCCGTTTAAATTGTAAAAAGAATCAATAATCATTTCCATACAAACCGATCAACTCCTTTCATTATAGGAGATTTGTATTTCAGCCAAGCATTATACTTGGGTTTTTCCCTTCCTGGGAAAAATATTGGTAATATACAATTACACGGCATTTCATCATGCCATCCTTTAAGGCATTTCACTATGCCAATTTCATATGCATCATAATGCAAAATAATCAAGGACTACTTGTATGCTTGCCCGATCCGTACAAATACCTTGGGATAACTGTTCAATAATCCACTTATACCATTCTCAGTGGAAATTACAATATCCATGTCCATATGGGAGGACCATGGCTGTCACAGTGGTGGCCTTCCCATAATTGCCCCACCCGACTTTTAGCCTTTCTTAGGCTTGGTATTCAATATCATCAAGTTTCGAGAGAGTGGGTGGCCAAACCCTCTTAACTCTCCTAGCATAGCATCCCTGGGCATATGCCCGTTTAAAACAAAACCACAAGCCTCCAAGCTTGTATGTAAAATAATACTTATACATATCGGACTATACGTACGTTTATCTAGGGCTGAAATATTTTCTACTTTCCTATCCACTTAGGGTTGTTCTCAATTCTCAACTTGACCATTTAATACTTATTTTTCTCATCATTTGGTTGGATCATATTTCAATTTGAGGTATTTAGCTTAATATATTGGTATTATACATGTCAAAACTTCAAAATATAAGATCATGTATTAGACATGTATCTTTATGTAAAAGCATTCTTAATAATCCACCTACCTCAATAAGGTATTCTTACTCCTTGAAATCTGTCATAGTCTCGATCAACATATATCTGTCAAATCATATGTATAATGTCATTTTTCTAATCAAGGGTACATACTACATGGTCTTTTGATCATCCTTATGTAGGATAATCGACTCTTTCTTCCTTGAATATCATATATCCAAGGGTTTAATATCATCTATACAAATACTATCTATATCATACATAACAATCTAATTTACATTGATGTTTCTTTTTCCTTATTGTTTTTGATCATACAACATCTCATCTTGTTTGATCATCCTTATCTCACTTACTATTTTTATTAGGGTTAGATAATTTGCTATCTTTTTATGTTCTTATTATTATTCAACCAGTTAGTGTCTTACTTGGTTGAAGATAATTTATTTCTTCCTATCACTAGACAACTCCTCCTTATTTCGGGATGACCAAGTACTTACCAGTTAAAGTCTGCTCAAAAAGTGGTTAATACAACCCTCATGTAAGGAGGCGTTTAGACCTCTCTTACGTCAATGGGAGGTGAGGGAAAAGCACTTGGCTCTTGTATACCCCCTATAACCACAATGTTCAGAGTCCACTGGAGTGGTACTAGCTCAACCTTTGACAAGGTTCCTATGAGCTCTTTACCTTAAGTCCCTTCTCTAATTGATTTTAATTAATTTCCATGGATATGCACAATGTCATCCATGGATGTTCATTATTTTCCTATTTTGGGCCAAGGAAATGATAAATCATTCCTTATATTGTCCTACTAACTATAGCCCTTACTAAGTCAAAATCATTCATTCATCTTAGTTGTCCATGAATTTCTATATTTCATTAGTTTACATTTTTGGTGATTTATGCTCCTTATATCTTAACAATTACTTAACAATTGAATAAATTTTGACAATAAGTAATTCATCAACTTGAAAGCATAAATCAAATATAAGTTTAACAACTATATACTAACATTCTTCCTATGAATGTAACTTAAGATAGTGAAATAAAACTAACATGATCTTAAGTTATGAAACACATCTTCTATCATAATGAAATCATGTTTAAATCCTAATTTACACTAACATGATCCTAAGATAATCAAATCTACTAACAAATTACTCATTTAGGGCATATCATACTAAAATTTAAAGATTACACTATCATGCTTTCTAACTTAGAACATAAATCATATTTACACTTCTATATCCAATAAAAGACAATTAAAACCTAAAACATAAATCACATTTACACTTCTATATCCAATAAAAGACAATTTAAACTAATTTTATTAAGATTATTATAAACCTTTAAATATGATCCAACCATTAGATCTTAGGTGTTTTCCTTTAGATTAAGGGTTTTAATTACCTTTAGGGCTTTTAATCCATTAAGATCCAAAAATCTTATCCACTTGATTTTGTCACATTTCATCCATGATCTAACTGGATTCCATCATAATATCATCCCTTTAATCCATCCCAAGGATCTGATCATACTTGATCTCATTGATCAAGTGGGTCCCTTTGTATTTTTTTTTTATTTTTTATTTTAGGGTTTTTCTACCATAAAGGGTAGATCCCCTATTTTATCCAAGATCTGTACAAATTAACCATAGATATTACTTTATTACATTATTATATCATCACTAAAATAAATTTCCAAGATCTGATCACCTCAGATCTTGAAGATCTTAGAAATTGGACACTTATTTAAAAAATACAGAAAAATACAGATATAATTTTTAGAAATATTATGACTTCATTAGAAACTAGACATTACAAGCTTTCCATAGCTTCTTTCTGATCTCAATTTGGAGTTCATATGACTCCACAATCTTAAATTGAAGTTTTCAGCCGTTCTTAGGGTCCAGATTTGATCTGGGCCCACCAGAATTAATCTCTCTCAATTGAGGGTCCAAACCTTGTTAGATTTTCTTGAAAATTGTACCCTAGGGGTTTTTGACCCTTCTGGATTGATTGGAAAACTCAGAATTTCCATCTGAGCTCTCTATCACCATAAATTGAAGGGGCTGGTATTTACTTTATTTTTACCATTTTTCATTCAAATTAAATTATAGAAAAATAAAAATTATACTAAAACATAATAAATATGAATGGGAAGTAGTTCCACCTACCTGATTGGAGAAAAAACATATATTTGATGCTCAATTTGAGAGAATTACCGGTTGATGATAATATAGCCCGATTGTCTACCTTTTTGTGGTTTTCTGTTGTTGGAACCGTTGGATCTTGAAATTGATTTGGGGCTTTTGTATATACTGTGGTATAGGAGGTTATGGACGGTGGAATTGATCATATTTTTCTTGGAACGGAGTGCCTAATTGAATTTAGGTCTCTTGTTCCACTTAGAAAGAGGAGAGAGAAATAAGAAAAATAGAGATTGGGGAGGGATGAATGAGAATTTGGGGCTGAAACACCAAGGAAGATTTGGAAATTTCGTGGTTAAGGTTGTGAAAATTTTTGGAAATTTTTGGGACATATTTATAGCCAAATTTGAATTTTTTATCATTTCTTTTAATAAGATATTTTATTACTTTAGAATTTTTATTACAAGTGCATTCTCCATTCTCCACTACAATCTCCACTACATTCTCCACTACCAGCAATAATGCACTGAGCAATTATTGTTGCTTCTAGAACGTTGCCCCACTTTGTGGGCCCCACTTTTATGTAAAAAGACGTTTTTGCCCTTATAACTCTAAAATTGGAGAAAAATAGGCATTATTTGTCCGAACTCGGAATCGAGCCTACTTAGTGGCGTTGGAATCGTATTTCTAAGTACTTCCTAAATATTGAGGTCTTATTTCTTGGATATGGAATATGGGTAAAATTACCATTTTGCCCCTAAATGGAGAAAAATAAGAAATTTTCATTTTAACTCAAAATTGAACGTACTTAATGTTGTTTCGATCAGTTTTCCAAGTACATTCTTAATTTATATATTTTAATTCATGATATAATCTCAATAAAAAGAGAATTTTCAATAACCTAATATTCCACCCATAATTTCTAAAAAATCAAACTTTATGAATTTGCCTTAATAAGTTACAAAAATTCGGGTCATTTCAATCTTCCCCCCTTATAATAATTTCGTCCTCGAAATTTGCATATCAACTCACTTAGGAGTTTTCATAATTCTTTCATAGCCTTACACATGTGGCCTTGCCACTTAGGGAAATCCTCTTTCCTTTTATTCCTTTTTCAAGCTACCTTCTTCTCAAAGGTATAAATCATATGGTTGATTGCTATTAAAATGCTCACACTAGTCTAACCTTACTTATGCATCATTCAATTAAGCTGAGTTTTGCTAGACTTTCCCAAAAGGATTAATAACGCTTTACTGAGTTATCCTTTGGTTTCAAACCTTCTACTTGGCTAAATTTCTACTCCTTACTTTCATCAATCTTTCCATACTTGAAAATTTTCCATTCTATCTTCTATTGCTCACTCTCATTCTATTTCAACATATAAAGTTTTGACATAGCTTTCTTACTATGTATAGTCCTTACTAATAACATAGTGATTGGATTCTATAACTTCCACTATTGTTCTTTCTAACAATCTTCCATTCTTTGGAAGTAATTATCTCTTTCCTTGTTCTTCCATTATTTGGAAGTAATTACTTTATTTCTATCCTACAATTCATACTTCTTTACTATTTCTTTTTATTGAGAAATTTCTTTTCAAATTCTATCATTGAAGAGTGGTAACCTTGTGAAGATTCTTTTCTCATTCTCATCACATCCAATGTTTTTGTAACACTCTTTGAGTGTCATTTTACTCTGCATATACATTCTGATCCTCTTTTGTTATCCCTTTCTCATATTCAGAACAATATTCGAACATTCTTACTATCTATGATAATATTTATCTCTTTTCCTTTCACATATCTATTTATATGTCATGGGATTCCAAAATTTCTAGATTATACATTTTCTCATACTTCTTTCAAGCATATATCATAACCTTTATCATATCATACTAACTCTTTATTTGCAATATTCTTGATAATTCTAATTAAAAGAGTTCTTATTGATTTTGAATTCATCCCTTCTCAAGTCTTTACAAACTCCATAATTTATCATTAACTCATTTAAGATTTACGTAATCTTAAGATTGCACTAAATGTCCTTATGTTATAAAATCAGTAAGAGATATATTTCTCTATTTGTCATTGCCATTTCATATATTGATCTTACATTCTCCCTTTGTTGGGGTTAATTTCCATGCTATCCTTAAAATTTATATAACCCTAAACTTTTCTTTCTTCAATCAACATGTAACAAGATGATTGACAAGTTTTGTAAGCATCTAACATATATCCCATGAATGCTCTTGATTTCTTGAAATCTATTAAAATTTATATAACCTTAAAACTTGATTTCTTTAATCAAAATGTACACTTGCAACACATATATTCCATGAATCCTTTTGGTCTCCTTACATCCATTTCCATATATCATTATTACTTCATCTAATATATTTCATTCTCCTCAACTTTATGAACATCATTTATCCAACTCATAGAACTTAAATTTTGTTTTGATTCTATATTTTGATGTTGTATTTCCAATTCTCAAATAATAATAATAAATTTTGAAAATGTTCATCCTTATAGAAAAAATACTTAATTTCCTCAACATCATTTATGTTCAATGCATCCTTATAGAGAAAAAGGGTAATAAATTTCCTTAATAAACTCTTTTATGTTCAATGCATCCTTACATTGATCTTTCCATTTTCTTTTCCCAAAGAAAGTCGTTATTTTCATACTTGTAAATTTCTATAATCACTCCTTAATCCTTAACATTTGTTCTTTCATCTCATTCAAATAATTTGATGTTCTTTTCCTCAACTATTATATATATTTTCTCATTCAATCTCATGTAAGATTGAAAATCTCAAAATATCTTAAAGTTCTAACCACTTATTTCTCCAAAATTTTGGATTTATGACTTATTCATAATCATCTTATTTTTCCAAACTTTACACTTAGGTTTAGATATCACTATTTGTTTATAGGTCTTCATTTCTCATGTTTTATCTCAGCCTTCCTCCAAAAATATATTTTCCTCACTATATTTCTTAAATCTTTCAATATCATCACTATATCATGTAAGTGGAATTAATATCTCTATTTATATTTAGTTCTTCATTTTCCTTGATCAATAAATGTACTCCTCTTCATGATAATCCATAACTATATTTTTTTCAATTCATCATATCAATATTTCTCTCGATTTTCCAGAGTTGTTTCACCACCAATTGTTCTTCTCTTTACTATAATCCCAAAATTATTTTCAATATCCCCAAGTTATCATATAAATATTTCTCTAATCCTTGAAAATCCTTTTGTGCTAATTTCCACAATTAATTTATCATACCAATTTCATTTCTATCTTAGGAATTTCATCTTTGTTGTTCCATCAATAGGGCTATAATTTCTTTGTTAACCATACATCCTAATAGTTTTATTGCTTTCTTAATAAGTTTGGGATCATATTTACGTCCCTTTTAACATATCAAACTCTCTTCTCCCATTTCATTTTATAAAGACCATCTCTTTATGTTCTGAAATTTTATCATTTCTATATTAAATCCTTTACCTTTACTAAGTTTGGAGAGAAATTACTTACTTATCTCCTTATTCATCTTTACTTAAAACTATCCTCATTTACAAAATTTTGAATTATCTCACTTATCTCTTCAATTTCCTTTCAAGTAATATCATCTCTATTTTGATGATTAATTTCATTTAACTAATTGTCATAATACCATATATGTAGCAATTATAACTCTTACACTTATATTTATTCATCTATTTATTATAAATTTTTATTTTTATAATAATAGAAGTTTCCTCTTTAGCTTT
Source organism: Warburgia ugandensis (assembly GCA_035236585.1). Taxonomy (NCBI): domain Eukaryota; kingdom Viridiplantae; phylum Streptophyta; class Magnoliopsida; order Canellales; family Canellaceae; genus Warburgia; species Warburgia ugandensis. Next base: position 2,415,010 of record CP141132.1, on the reverse strand, counting down.
TATTTCTCATAAATCTCCATTTCACCTATTCCATAAGGTTGGAGTTTGTCCATCACATTTTCCAATTTATCACTTCTTTCTCTTTATCTCCATTCCTTCACTTAGTAATGGTCATATACATACTAGTATTGGTGTACTTTGTTCATACATATGTATGTTTACTCAGAACTTTAGGTTAGACCTAAACATCATACCTTACATCCATTGTAATGTTTTCCTTATTGATTTTTATATCTTACTTTTTATATCTCATCCTTTAAAGGAAATTCCTTTGAATTTTTGTAAAGGAAAGAGAAAGAAGGTAGCTTGAAAAAGGAATAAAAGGAAAGAGGATTTCCCTAAGTGGCAAGGCCACATGTGTAAGGCTATGAAAGAATTATGAAAACTCCTAAGTGAGTTGATATGCAAATTTCGAGGACGAAATTATTATAAGGGGGGAAGATTGTAATGACCCTGAATTTTTGTAACTTATTAAGGCAAATTCATAAAGTTTGATTTTTAGAAATTATGGGCTGGAATATTAGGTTATTGAAAATTCTCTTTTTATTGAGATTATATCATGAATTAAAATATATAAATTAAGAATGTACTTGGAAAACTGATCGAAACAACATTAAGTACGTTCAATTCTGAGTTAAAATGAAAATTTCTTATTTTTCTCCATTTAGGGGCAAAATGGTAATTTTACCCATATTCCATATCCAAGAAATAAGACCTCAATATTTAGGAAGTACTTAGAAATACGATTCCAACGCCACTAAGTAGGCTCGATTCCGAGTTCGGACAAATAATGCCTATTTTTCTCCAATTTTAGAGTTATAAGGGCAAAAACGTCTTTTTACATAAAAGTGGGGCCCACAAAGTGGGGCAACGTTCTAGAAGCAACAATAATTGCTCAGTGCATTATTGCTGGTAGTGGAGAATGTAGTGGAGATTGTAGTGGAGAATGGAGAATGCACTTGTAATAAAAAATTCTAAAGTAATAAAATATCTTATTAAAAGAAATGATAAAAAAATTCAAATTTGGCTATAAATATGTCCCAAAAATTTCCAAAAATTTTCACAACCTTAACCACGAAATTTCCAAATCTTCCTTGGTGTTTCAGCCCCAAATTCTCATTCATCCCTCCCCAATCTCTATTTTTCTTATTTCTCTCTCCTCTTTCTAAGTGGAACAAGAGACCTAAATTCAATTAGGCACTCCGTTCCAAGAAAAATATGATCAATTCCACCGTCCATAACCTCCTATACCACAGTATATACAAAAGCCCCAAATCAATTTCAAGATCCAACGGTTCCAACAACAGAAAACCACAAAAAGGTAGACAATCGGGCTATATTATCATCAACCGGTAATTCTCTCAAATTGAGCATCAAATATATGTTTTTTCTCCAATCAGGTAGGTGGAACTACTTCCCATTCATATTTATTATGTTTTAGTATAATTTTTATTTTTCTATAATTTAATTTGAATGAAAAATGGTAAAAATAAAGTAAATACCAGCCCCTTCAATTTATGGTGATAGAGAGCTCAGATGGAAATTCTGAGTTTTCCAATCAATCCAGAAGGGTCAAAAACCCCTAGGGTACAATTTTCAAGAAAATCTAACAAGGTTTGGACCCTCAATTGAGAGAGATTAATTCTGGTGGGCCCAGATCAAATCTGGACCCTAAGAACGGCTGAAAACTTCAATTTAAGATTGTGGAGTCATATGAACTCCAAATTGAGATCAGAAAGAAGCTATGGAAAGCTTGTAATGTCTAGTTTCTAATGAAGTCATAATATTTCTAAAAATTATATCTGTATTTTTCTGTATTTTTTAAATAAGTGTCCAATTTCTAAGATCTTCAAGATCTGAGGTGATCAGATCTTGGAAATTTATTTTAGTGATGATATAATAATGTAATAAAGTAATATCTATGGTTAATTTGTACAGATCTTGGATAAAATAGGGGATCTACCCTTTATGGTAGAAAAACCCTAAAATAAAAAATAAAAAAATACAAAGGGACCCACTTGATCAATGAGATCAAGTATGATCAGATCCTTGGGATGGATTAAAGGGATGATATTATGATGGAATCCAGTTAGATCATGGATGAAATGTGACAAAATCAAGTGGATAAGATTTTTGGATCTTAATGGATTAAAAGCCCTAAAGGTAATTAAAACCCTTAATCTAAAGGAAAACACCTAAGATCTAATGGTTGGATCATATTTAAAGGTTTATAATAATCTTAATAAAATTAGTTTAAATTGTCTTTTATTGGATATAGAAGTGTAAATGTGATTTATGTTTTAGGTTTTAATTGTCTTTTATTGGATATAGAAGTGTAAATATGATTTATGTTCTAAGTTAGAAAGCATGATAGTGTAATCTTTAAATTTTAGTATGATATGCCCTAAATGAGTAATTTGTTAGTAGATTTGATTATCTTAGGATCATGTTAGTGTAAATTAGGATTTAAACATGATTTCATTATGATAGAAGATGTGTTTCATAACTTAAGATCATGTTAGTTTTATTTCACTATCTTAAGTTACATTCATAGGAAGAATGTTAGTATATAGTTGTTAAACTTATATTTGATTTATGCTTTCAAGTTGATGAATTACTTATTGTCAAAATTTATTCAATTGTTAAGTAATTGTTAAGATATAAGGAGCATAAATCACCAAAAATGTAAACTAATGAAATATAGAAATTCATGGACAACTAAGATGAATGAATGATTTTGACTTAGTAAGGGCTATAGTTAGTAGGACAATATAAGGAATGATTTATCATTTCCTTGGCCCAAAATAGGAAAATAATGAACATCCATGGATGACATTGTGCATATCCATGGAAATTAATTAAAATCAATTAGAGAAGGGACTTAAGGTAAAGAGCTCATAGGAACCTTGTCAAAGGTTGAGCTAGTACCACTCAGGTGGACTACTGAACATTGTGGTTATAAGGGTATACAAGAGCCAAGTGCTTTTCCCTCACCTCCCATTGACGTAAGAGAGGTCTAAACGCCTCCTTACATGAGGGTTGTATTAACCACTTTTTGAGCAGACTTTAACTGGTAAGTACTGGTCATCCTGAAATAAGGAGGAGTTGTCTAGTGATAGGAAGAAATAAATTATCTTCAACCAAGTAAGACACTAACTGGTTGAATAATAATAAGAACATAAAAAGATAGCAAATTATCTAACCCTAATAAAAATAGTAAGTGAGATAAGGATGATCAAACAAGATGAGATGTTGTATGATCAAAAACAATAAGGAAAAAGAAACATCAATGTAAATTAGATTGTTATGTATGATATAGATAGTATTTGTATAGATGATATTAAACCCTTGGATATATGATATTCAAGGAAGAAAGAGTCAGATTATCCTACATAAGGATGATCAAAAGACCATGTAGTATGTACCCTTGATTAGAAAAATGACATTATACATATGATTTGACAGATATATGTTGATCGAGACTATGACAGATTTCAAGGAGTAAGAATACCTTATTGAGGTAGGTGGATTATTAAGAATGCTTTTACATAAAGATACATGTCTAATACATGATCTTATATTTTGAAGTTTTGACATGTATAATACCAATATATTAAGCTAAATACCTCAAATTGAAATATGATCCAACCAAATGATGAGAAAAATAAGTATTAAATGGTCAAGTTGAGAATTGAGAACAACCCTAAGTGGATAGGAAAGTAGAAAATATTTCAGCCCTAGATAAACAGACAGATAGTCTGATATGTATAAGTATTATTTTACATACAAGCTTGGAGGCTTGTGGTTTTGTTTTAAATGTGCATATGCACAGGGATGCTATGCTAGGAGAGTTAAGAGGGTTTGGCCACCCACTCTCTGAAACTTGATGATATTGAATACCAAGCCTAAGAAAGGCTAAAAGTCGGGTGGGGCAATTATGGGAAGGCCACCACTGTGACAGCCATGGTCCTCCCATATGGACATGGATATTGTAATTTCCACTGAGAATGGTATAAGTGGATTATTGAACAAGTTATCCGGCACAGTACGGATCGACCGCAAGCATAGTAGTCCTTGATTATTTTGCATTATGATGCATATGAAATTGGCATAGTGAAATGCCTTAAAGGATGGCATGATGAAATGCCAGGTAATTGTATATTACCAATATTTTTCCCAGGAAGGGAAAAACCCAGTATAGTAACTGGCTGAAATACAAATCTCCTATAATGAAAGGAGTTGATCAGTTTTGTATGGAAATGATTATTGATTATTTTTACAATTTAAACGGATTTGTTCTTATATACTATGTATGTATAAAGGTGAACACAAATGATAAGGAAATGAGATGTTTATATAAATAATAGTGGTCTGTGAATGTGTTTATGATAGAATGAATTATGGGATAGTTGAATATTGAGATTTTACTGTCAATAACTTACATTCTTATCCCCTACCAAGTATAGCTTGCTGAGATATTGTAAATGTTCAAATGTTTACAATATCTCAGATACAGAGAAGGAGACTTAGGAGCTCAAGACTTGAAGAACTAGTGAAGAATAAGTAATAAGGGTATATCCCTTGAAACATTGTATAGAGAGCATGTATTGTCTTTAGAACTTTGTAATTTGAATTGTGTATTTGGACAAGTATTGTAAAGATACAAGGGGTTGTGTACTGTGAACCACTGGATGGATCCTGGAAGTTTAATAAAATCATATTCCTTCAATGGAATTTTATTTTGTACACAAATTGTACTTATGTTATGTATGAAGTGGTGACTTGGGTTTTCAAAACAAGTTTTAAAATAAAAGAATTTCCGCTACTTTGTTTTGCCAAAAAAAAAAAAAAATTTACTAAGGGGACGCCCTTGCCTTTGAAAAATATATTATAAAATGTGTTTCAAAAACCCGAGTCGTCACCCGACTTTTAGCCTTTCTTAGGCTTGGTATTCAATATCATCAAGTTTCAGAGAGTGGGTGGCCAAACCCTCTTAACTCTCCTAGCATAGCATCCCCAGGCTTATGCCTGTTTAAAACAAAACCCCAAGCCTCCAAGCTTGTATGTAAAATAATACTTATACATATCAGACTATTTGTCTGTTTATCTAGGACTGGAATATTTTCTACTTTCCTATTCACTTAGGGTTGTTCTCAATTCTCAACTTGACCATTTAATACTTATTTTCCTCATCATTTGGTTGGATCATATTTTAATTTGAGGTATTTACCTTAATATATTGGTATCATACATGTCAATACTTCAAAACATAAGATCATGTATTAGACATGTATCTTCATGTAAAGGCATTCTTAATAATCCACCTACCTGATTGGAGAAAAACAATATAATTGATGCCCAATTTGAGAGAATTACCGGTTGATGATAATATAGCCCGATTATCCACCTTTTTGTGATTTTCTGTTGTTGGAACCGTTGGATCTTGAAATTGATTTGGGGATTTTGTATATACTGTAGTATAGGATGTTATGGACGGTGGAATTGATGAGATTCTTCCTGGAACGGAGTGCCTAATTGAATTTAGGTCTCTTGTTCCAATTAGAAAGAGGAGAGAGAAATAAGGAAAAGAGAGTTTGGGGAGGGATGAAGGGAATTTGGGGCTGAAATTCCAGGGAAGGTTTGGAAATTTCGTGGTTAAGGTTGTGAAAATTTTTGGAAATTTTTGGGACATATTTATAGCCAAATTTGAATTTTTTATAATTTCTTTTAATAAGATATTTTATTACTTTAGAATTTTTTATTACAAGTGCATTCTCCATTCTCCACTACAATCTCCACTACATTCTCCACTACCAGCAATAATGCACTGAGCAATTATTGTTGCTTCTAGAACGTTGCCCTACTTTGTGGGCCCCACTTTTATGTAAAAAAGACGTTTTTGCCCTTATAACTCTAAAATTGGAGAAAAATAGGCATTATTTGTCCGAACTCGGAATCGAGCCTACTTAGTGGCGTTGGAATCGTATTTCTAAGTACTTCCTGAATATTGAGGTCTTATTTCTTGGATATGGAATATGGGTAAAATTACCATTTTACCCCCAAATGGAAAAATTAAGGAATTTTCATTTTAACTCAGAATTGAACGTACTTAATGTTGTTACGATCAGTTTTCCAAGTACATCCATAATTTCTATTTTTTAATTTATAATATAATCTCTATAAAAAGAGAATTTTCAATAACCTAATATTCCAAAGAATTTCTAAAAATTCAAACTTTATTAATTTTCCTTAATAATTTACAAAAATTCTAGGGTCATTACAATCTTCCCCTTACAATAATTTCGTCCTCGAAATTTGTAATACTATAACTTAATCAAATAAACTCGGATGTGTCTTCCTCATTTCTACCTCTGTTTCCCATGTAGCTTCTTCGACAGTGATGTTGCCATAGGACTTTGACTAAAGGAATTGTTTTGGTCCTTAATTTACATTCCTTATGGTCCAAGATCCGTATCGCTTTTTCTTCAAAGGTTAGATCTGGCTTCAGTTCCTTTGGTATTATTTGAAGTATGTGAGTATCATCTTGTAGATATTTTCGTAACATGGATACATGAAATACATTGTGTACTTCGTAGAGTTGTGGTGGTAAGGCTAATCTATAAGCCACTAGACCAATCCTTTCTAATATTTCAAATGGACCAATGAACCTAGGACTGAGTTTGCCTTTGGTTCCAAATCTCATAACCCCTTTAACTGGTGATATTTTTAGAAACACATGCTCTCCCACATCGAATTCCAGATTTCTACGTCTTTTGTCTGCGTAACTCTTCTGACGACTGTGTGCTGTTAACAACCTTTGCTTTATCATTTTAACCTTGTCTGTAGGGTGTTCCACTAGTTCTGACTTCATTAGTTTCCTTTCTCCAACTTCACTCCAACAAGTTGGTGATCGGCATGGTCGCCCATACAATGCTTCATATGGTGCCATACCAATACTTGCATGAAAACTGTTGTTATAAGCAAATTCCACTAATGGAAGATGTTCATCCCAATTTCCCTTCCAATCTAATGCACATGCCCTTAACATATCTTCCAGTGTCTGAATAGTTCTTTCTGATTGACCATCTGTTTGGGGATGAAATGCTGTACTGAATCTAAGTGAAGTTCCCAATGCTTGTTGTACGCTCTTCCAACATCTTGAAGTAAATCGCCCATCTCTATCAGAGATGATGGATAAAGGAATCCCATGAAGACTTACTATTTCTTTTATGTACAACTTAGCTAGATTGTCAACTGACTGGTTTTGTTTAATTGGAAGAAAATGTGTTGACTTTGTTAATCTGTCCACAATTACCCAAATCATATCATGACCTCTCCGTGTTTTTGGCAATCCCACCACAAAATCCATGGTGATATTGTCCCATTTCCATTCTGGAAGTTCCAAGGTTTGTAACATTCCAGGTGGTCTTTGATGTTCAGCTTTTACTTGTTGACAATTCAGACACTTAGCTACAAACTCTCCTATGTTTCTTTTCATGCCTTCCCACCAAAAGTTTCTTTTTCAAATCCCGATACATCTTTGTACCTCCAGGGTGTATAGAAAATTTAGATTGATGGGCTTCTTGTAATAGTTCTTTTCTCAAGTCTGTATTTGTAGGAACCACTAATCTCTCCTGAAAACGTATACCCCCATCTGTACCCTTACAAAACCCTGTCTTTGTACACAATCCCTGAGTTACTGTATCCCCTTCTTGGGCCTTGAGGACTCTTTCTACAAAAGGCTGATTTAATGGTGATGTTTGTAAGTACAGCTCTTGTTTGTCTACTTAATGCATCGGCCGACTATGTTTGCTTTTCCAGGATGGTAATGGATGGCAAAATCATAGTCTTTGATGTATTCCATCCATCTCCTTTGTCTCATATTCAAATCAGCCTGAGTGAAGATATATTTGAGACTTTTATGATCTGTGAATACATTGAATTTTTCTCCATACAAATAGTGTCTCCAAATTTTTAATGCAAACACTACAAATTTGCTAATTCCGTGTCATGTCTTGGATAATTTATTTCATGTTTCTTCAATTGTCTAGATGCATATGCAATGACCTTCCCATTTTGCATCAATACACTCCCTAACCCCTTGCACGAAGCATCACAATATATTTCGTATCCCCACTTCCCGATGGCAATGTCAATACCGGTGTCGTAGTTAACCTCTTTTTAGCTCTTGGAAACTATGCTCACATTCATCTGTCCAAGTGAACTGTACCCCTTTTCTAGTTAATGAAGTCAAAGGAAGGGCTATACGAGAAAATCCTTGAATAAATCTACGGTAATATCCTGCCAAACCCGTAAAACTACGTATGTCTGTTACAGTCTTAGGTTTTTCCCAAGTCATTATTGCTTCAACCTTGGCGGGGTCCACTTCTACTCCATTCTTGGAAATTACATGACCCAAGAAATTGACCTTCTCTAACCAGAATTCACACTTACTAAATTTACCAAACAGTTTATGAAGTCTGAGGGTATTTAGTACAATTTGTAAGTGTTCTTGATGTTCTTCCATATTGGTAGAGTAAATCAATATATCATCAATAAATACAATTACGAATTTGTCTAAGAATTCCTTAAAAATTCTGTTCATGAGATCCATAAACACTGCAGGTGCATTGGTCAGCCCAAAAGACATGACTAGAAACTCGTAATGTCCATACCGAGTTCTGAATGCTGACTTGGGTATATCTTCATCCTTAATACGCAATTGATGATATCCTGATCTAAGGTCGATTTTTGAAAAGACCTTAGCAGATTGGAGTTGATCAAAGAGATCATCAATGCGAGGTAAGGGATACTTATTTTTCACTGTGACATTGTTCAACATTCTATAGTCCATGCACAATCTCATAGATCCATCCTTCTTCTTCACAAATATTCCTGGTGCTCCCCATGGTGAACTACTTGGTCTAACAAACCCTTTGTCTAACAATTCTTGTAGCAGACCCTTCAATTCTTTCAATTCTGCTGGGGCCATCCTATAAGGTGCTTTAGAAATTGGAGTTGTACCAGGAATTACTTCAATGGTAAACTCAATTTCTCTACGTGGGGGTACTCTGGAAGTTCTTCCGGAAAGACGTCTGGGAATTCTCGACTATGTCAATTTACGTTATCTTGGGTCATTTCACATCCAAAGCAACAAGCTGTTGCTAAAAATGCTGACACCCTTTGGACATGTGTTTGACAGTCTTCATAGCTGAAATAATGGATTTGTCTAAGTCATGTTGTTTCCCATATAGTCGCTACTTCCTCACCAGGTACGCTAAATGTGATTTTCTTTTTGTGACAATCCATAATTACCCAATATTTTGCTAACCAGTCCATACTCAGTATGATATCAAAGTCCACCATGTTCAGTAAAATGAGGTCTACATCTCTTCTTTTTCCCAGTACTTCTATTGGTACATTATGAAGGTATTCTTGTAATTTAACTGTTTTACCCACTGGAGTTGTTACATCTAGATTGAATCCCAAGTTTTTCACTGGCAATTGTATACTAGATGCAAATACGCAAGATATAAAGGAATGCGTAGATCGAGAATCAAACAATACTTTGGCATGGTTGTCGGATACAAGTAATGTACCTTCAATTACCGCATTAGACGGTCCCACGGCCATCAGTGATAGCGAATATCCTTCCTTGGTGACGAGGAATATTGTCTAGTTTTGCCTCCTTAATAGCTAATGGTTTGTTGCAGTTTGCAGAGATATGCCCGAATTCTCCACAATTAAAACATCTGATCGGAGGTCGTTGTTGTATCGGAGTGGGACACATATTTCCAGGATGGAATCTTCTACATTTCGGACAAGGCCTTCTTTTTATGTGATTCCCTTGATTTAGGGTGGCTTTGAAATTGTTGAAAGGTCTCTTGCCCTTACGAAAAGGCCTTTGGTTGTAGTTTCCTCCTCCAAACTTAATGGTTTGAGTCTTCTTGAATTCATCTTCAAACCTCGGAAGCCATTTCTACACAATCGGCAATGGTGGTGGGTTTAGTACCCATCACTTTCACCTTCGGTCTTGTTGTTGTCCCTCCATAAATCTATCCACAGTGTGCCTTTCGGTATCACACATATGTGTAGCAAATCTCTTTAATTGGGTGAACTTATTATCATACTCCACCACCGATAGGTTCCCTTGTTTAAGTTCTAAGAATTCTTTCTCCTTCCTTGATTTTACATGGGTAGGAAAATACTTAGTATTAAAAACTTCTTTGAATTCCTCCCAAGTAGTCTCATTAGAATTTGAGAAGAAGGTGTTGTTGGCTGATCTCCACCGAAAAGCAAAGCATCTTGTTTTAATAGGTATGTAGCAAATTTGACCTTCAATTCGGGAGGAGTACGTAATGCATCGAATGTTCTTTCTACTTCGTAGATCCATTCCTCTGTCTTTTCTGCTTCACCCTTGCCATTATATCCAACCACCATCTTCTGAAATCTTTGCAACATTTGGTCAATCTTTTCTGGTGCTAATGGAGAATTGCGAACTTCCTCACTTGGTACAAGGGAAGATTGGCCCTGTACTGGTGTAGGAATCTCTGGTGTTGGTGTATGAGGTCTAACTTCAGGCTGAGCTTGTGCCTGTATACTAGGAACTTCAACTGGAGGTGATGAACTTTGGGGCAGTTGAATATTAGGAATAAGGTTCCTCAATACTCTTGTTACCATTTCTTCCATATTGCTCATTGATAATTCCTCCCTATTGTTTTCTGAAGTACCTTGAGCTGTCTGCCTTGTAACTCTCTTGGGCGGCATCTGCTCATAAACCAAAATTTCTATAAGTATTCCTCATACTATATCTATCTTAATCTAAATTTGGATTGTCAATTCTCCCTTGGACATATTGGGATTGTACTGTGACTGGATGAATGCTCTGATACCAACTGTGGCGACCTAGGTTTTTATAACACATTTTATAATACATTTTGTAAAGATAGGGCCCTTAGAGTAAAAATTTTTCGCAAACCAAAGCAGCGGAAATTCTTTTCTTTCGAATTTGTTTTGTAAAACCTAAGTCACCACTTCATACATAACATAAGTAGAATTTTGTATAAGATAAAATTCCATTGAAGGAATATACTTTTATTAAACTTCAGGATCCATCCAGTGGTTCACGATACCACGACCCATTGTATCCTTACAATACTTGTCCAAATATACAATCCAAATTACAAAGTTCAAAATTCAATACATGTTCTAATACAATGTTTCGAGGGATATACCACGATTACTTATTCTTCAATTGTTCTTCAAGTCTTGAGCTCCTAAGTCTCCTTCTACGTATACGAGATATTGTAAACATTCGAACATTTACAATATCTCGGCAAGCTATGCTTGGTAGGGGATAAGAATGTAAGTGATTGACGTATAATCTCAATATTCAAGTATCCCATAATTCGCTCTATCATAAACACATTCATTAATAACTATTAATTATAAGGACATCTCATTTCCTTGTCATTTGTGTTCACCTTTATACATACATATTGTATAAGGACAAATCCATTAAAAATGTAAAAATAATCAAGCATCATTTCTATACAAAGCTGATCAACTCTTTTCATTATAAGAGATTTGTATTTCACCTAGTTACTATACAGGGAATTTCCCTTCTTGGGAAAAATATTGGTAATATACAATTACCTGACATTTCATCATGTCATCCCTTAAGGCATTTCACTATGCCAATTTCATATGCATCATAGTGCAAAATAATCAAGGACTACTATGCTTGCAGTTTGATCCGTACGGCCTTGGGATAACTGCTGTTCAATAATCCACTTATACCATTCTCAGTGGAAGTTATAATACCGATGTCCATAAGGGAGGACCGTGGCTGTCGCATGGTGGCCTTCCCATAATTGCCCCACCCGACTTTTAGCCTTTCTTAGGCTTGGTATTCAATATCATCAAGTTTCGGAGAGTGGGTGGCCAAACCCTCTTAACTCTCCTAGCATAGCATCCCTGTGCTTATGCCTCGTTTAAAACAAAACCCCAAGCCTCCAAGCTTGTATGTAAAATAATACTTATACATATCGGACTATTTGTCCGTTTATCTAGGACTGGAATATTTTCTACTTTCCTATTCACTTAGGGTTGTTCTCAATTCTCAACTTGACCATTTAATACTTATTTTCCTCATCATTTGGTTGGATCATATTTTAATTTGAGGTATTTACCTTAATATATTGGTATCATACATGTCAATACTTCAAAACATAAGATCATGTATTAGACATGTATCTTCATGTAAAGGCATTCTTAATAATCCACCTACCTCACTAAGGTATTCTTACTCCTTGAAATCTGCCATAGTCTCGATCAACATATATCTGTCAAATCATATATATAATGTCAATTTTCTAATCAAGGGTACATACTACATGGTCTTATGATCATCCTTATGTAGGATGATCTGAATCTTTCTTCCTTGAATATCCTATATCCATGGGTTTAATATCATCTATACAAATACTATCTATATCATACATAACAATCTAATTTACCTAGATGTTTCTTTTTCCTTATTGTTTTTGATCATACAAGATCTCATCTTGTTTGATCATCCTTATCTCACTTACTATTTTTATTAGGGTTAGATAATTTGCTATCTTTTTATGTTCTTATTATTATTCAACCAGTTAGTGTCTTACTTGGTTGAAGATAATTTATTTCTTCCTATCACTAGACAACTCCTCCTTATTTCAGGATGACCAGTACTTACCAGTTAAAGTCAGCTCAAAAAGTGGTTAATACAACCCTCATGTAAGGAGGCGTTTAGACCTTTCTTACGTCAATGGGAGGTGAGGGAAAAGCACTTGGCTCTTGTATACCTACTGTAACCACAATGTTCAGAGTCCACTGGAGTGGTACTAGCTCAACCTTTGACAAGGTTCCTATGAGCTCTTTACCTTAAGTCCCTTCTCTAATTGATTTTAATTAATTTCCATGGATATGCACAATGTCATCCATGGATGTTCATTATTTTCCTATTTTGGGCCAAGGAAATGATAAATCATTCCTTATATTGTCCTACTAACTATAGCCCTTACTAAGTCAAAATCATTCATTCATCTTAGTTGTCCATGAATTTCTATATTTCATTAGTTTACATTTTTGGTGATTTATGCTCCTTATATCTTAACAATTACTTAACAATTGAATTAAATATGACAATAAGTAAATCATCAACTTGAAAGCATAAATCAAATATAAATTTAACAACTAAGTACTAACATTCTTCCTACGAATATAACTTAAGCTAGTGAAATAAAACTAACATGATCCTAAGTTATGAAACACATCTTCTATCATAATGAAATCATGTTTAAATCCTAATTTACACTAACATGATCCTAAGATAATCAAATCTACTAAAAAATTACTCATTTAGGGCATATCATACTAAAATTTAAAGATTACACTATCATGCTTTCTAACTTAGAACATAAATCACATTTACACTTCTATATCCAATAAAAGACAATTAAAACTTAAAACATAAATCACATTTAAACTTATATATCCAATAAAAGACAATTAAACTAATTTTATTAAGATTATTATAAACCTTTAAATATGATCCAACCATTAGATCTTAGGTGTTTTCCTTTAGATTAAGGGTTTTAATTAACTTTAGGGCTTTTAATCCATTAAGATCCAAAAATCATATCCACATGATTTTGTCACATTTCATCCATGATCTAACTGGATTCCATCATCATATCACCCCTTTAATCCATCCCAAGGATCTGATCATACTTGATCTCATTGATCAAGTGGGTCCCTTTGTATATTTTTATTTTTATTTTAGGGTTTTTCTACCACAAAGGGTAGATCCCTTATTTTATCCAAGATCTGTCCAAATTAACCATAGATATTACTTTATTATATTATTATATCATCACGAAAATAAATTTCCAAGATCTGATCACCTCAGATCTTGAAGATCTTAGAAATTGGACACTTATTTCCAAAATATAGAAAAATACAGAAAAATACAGAAATAAATTTTAGAAATATTATGACTTCATTAGAAACTAGACATTACAATCTTTCCATAGCTTCTTTCTGATCTCAATTTGGAGTTCATATGACTCCACAATCTTAAATTGAAGTTTTCAGCCATTCCTAGGGTCTAGATTTGATCTGGGCCCACCAGAATTAATCTCTCTCAATTGAGGGTCCAAACCTTGTTAGATTTTCTTGAAAATTGTATCCTAGGGGATTTTGACCCTCCTGGATTGATTGGAAAGCTCAGAATTTCAATCTGAGCTCTCTATCACCATAATTTGAAGGGGCTGGTATTTACTTTATTTTTACCATTTTTCATTCAAATTAAATTACAGAAAAATAAAAATTATACTAAAACATAATAAATATGAATGGGAAGTAATTCCACCTACCTGATTGGAGAAAAACAATATAATTGATGCCCAATTTGAGAGAATTACCGGTTGATGATAATATAGCCAGATTATCCACCTTTTTGTGATTTTCTGTTGTTGGAACCGTTGGATCTTGAAATTGATTTGGGGATTTTGTATATACTGTAGTATAGGATGTTATGGACGGTGGAATTGATGAGATTCTTCCTGGAACGGAGTGCCTAATTGAATTTAGGTCTCTTGTTCCAATTAGAAAGAGGAGAGAGAAATAAGGAAAAGAGAGTTTGGGGAGGGATGAAGGGGAATTTGGGGCTGAAATTCCAGGGAAGGTTTGGAAATTTCGTGGTTAAGGTTGTGAAAATTTTTGGAAATTTTTGGGACATATTTATAGCCAAATTTGAATTTTTTATAATTTCTTTTAATAAGATATTTTATTACTTTAGAATTTTTTATTACAAGTGCATTCTCCATTCTCCACTACAATCTCCACTACATTCTCCACTACCAGCAATAATGCACTGAGCAATTATTGTTGCTTCTAGAACGTTGCCCTACTTTGTGGGCCCCACTTTTATGTAAAAAAGACGTTTTTGCCCTTATAACTCTAAAATTGGAGAAAAATAGGCATTATTTGTCCGAACTCGGAATCGAGCCTACTTAGTGGCGTTGGAATCGTATTTCTAAGTACTTCCTGAATATTGAGGTCTTATTTCTTGGATATGGAATATGGGTAAAATTACCATTTTACCCCCAAATGGAAAAATTAAGGAATTTTCATTTTAACTCAGAATTGAACGTACTTAATGTTGTTACGATCAGTTTTCCAAGTACATCCATAATTTCTATTTTTTAATTTATAATATAATCTCTATAAAAAGAGAATTTTCAATAACCTAATATTCCAGCCCAGAATTTCTAAAAATTCAAACTTTATTAATTTTCCTTAATAATTTACAAAAATTCGGGGTCATTACAATCTTCCCCCCTTACAATAATTTCGTCCTCGAAATTTGTAATACTATAACTTAATCAAATAAACTCGGATGTGTCTTCCTCATTTCTACCTCTGTTTCCCATGTAGCTTCTTCGACAGAGTGATGTTGCCATAGGACTTTGACTAAAGGAATTGTTTTGGTCCTTAATTTACGTTCCTTATGGTCCAAGATCCGTATCGCTTTTTCTTCAAAGGTTAGATCTGGCTTCAGTTCCTTTGGTATTATTTGAAGTATGTGAGTATCATCTTGTAGATATTTTCGTAACATGGATACATGAAATACATTGTGTACTTCAGAGAGTTGTGGTGGTAAGGCTAATCTATAAGCCACTAGACCAATCCTTTCTAATATTTCAAATGGACCAATGAACCTAGGGTGAGTTTGCCTTTGGTTCCAAATCTCATAACCCCTTTAACTGGTGATATTTTTAGAAACACATGCTCTCCCACATCGAATTCCAGATTTCTACGTCTTTTGTCTGCGTAACTCTTCTGACGACCGTGTCTTTGTTAACAACCTTTGCTTTATCATTTTAACCTTGTACGTACCTTTGTTCCACTAGTTCGACTTCATTAGTTTCCTTTCTCCAACTTCACTCCAACAAGTTGGTGATCGGCATGGTCGCCCATACAATGCTTCATATGGTGCCATACCAATACTTGCATGAAAACCGTTGTTATAAGCAAATTCCACTAATGGAAGATGTTCATCCCAATTTCCCTTCCAATCTAATGCACATGCCCTTAACATATCTTCCGGTACGAATAGTTCTTTCGATTGACCATCTGTTTGGGGATGAAATCTTTGTCTTGAATCTAAGTGAAGTTCCCAATGCTTGTTGTACGCTCTTCCAACATCTTGAAGTAAATCTCCCATCTCTATCGGAGATGATGGATAAAGGAATCCCATGAAGACTTACTATTTCTTTTATGTACAACTTAGCTAGATTGTCAACCGACCGGTTTTGTTTAATTGGAAGAAAATGTCTTGACTTTGTTAATCTGTCCACAATTACCCAAATCATATCATGACCTTCCCGTGTTTTTGGCAATCCCACCACAAAATCCATGGTGATATTGTCCCATTTCCATTCCGGAAGTTCCAAGGTTTGTAACATTCCGTGTGGTCTTTGATGTTCAGCTTTTACTTGTTGACAATTCGAGACACTTAGCTACAAACTCTCCTATGTTTCTTTTCATGCCTTCCCACCAAAAGTTTCTTTTCAAATCCCGATACATCTTTGTACCTCCAGGGTGTATAGAAAATTTAGATTGATGGGCTTCTTGTAATAGTTCTTTTCTCAAGTACGTATTTGTAGGAACCACTAATCTCTCCCGAAAACGTATACCCCCATACGTACCCTTACAAAACCCCGTCTTTGTACACAATCCCCGAGTTCTTGTATCCCCTTCTTGGGCCTTGAGGACTCTTTCTACAAAAGCTGATTTAATGGTGATGTTTGTAAGTACAGCTCTTGTTTGTCTACTTAATGCATCGGCGACTATGTTTGCTTTTCCGGGATGGTAATGGATGGCAAAATCATAGTCTTTGATGTATTCCATCCATCTCCTTTGTCTCATATTCAAATCAGCACGAGTGAAGATATATTTGAGACTTTTATGATCTGTGAATACATTGAATTTTTCTCCATACAAATAGTGTCTCATGATTTTTAATGCAAACACTACACTTTGCTAATTCCAGGTCATGTCTTGGATAATTTATTTCATGTTTCTTCAATTGTCTAGATGCATATGCAATGACCTTCCCATTTTGCATCAATACACTCCCTAACCCCTTGCACAGAAGCATCACAATATATTTCGTATCCCCCACTTCCCGATGGCAATGTCAATACTTTGGTCTTGTAGTTAACCTCTTTTTAGCTCTTGGAAACTATGCTCACATTCATCTGTCCAAGTGAAGCTGTACCCCTTTTCTAGTTAATGAAGTCAAAGGAAGGGCTATACGAGAAAATCCTTGAATAAATCTACGGTAATATCTGCCAAACCCGAGAAAACTACGTATGTACATTACGGTCTTAGGTTTTTCCCAATTCATTACTGCTTCAACCTTGGCGGGGTCCACTTCTACTCCATTCTTGGAAATTACATGACCCAAGAAATTGACCTTCTCTAATCAGAATTCACACTTACTAAATTTACCAAACAGTTTATGAAGTATGAGGGTATTTAGTACAATTTGTAAGTGTTCTTGATGTTCTTCCATACTGGTAGAGTAAATCAATATATCATCAATAAATACAATTACGAATTTGTCTAAGAATTCCTTAAAAATTCTGTTCATGAGATCCATAAACACTGCAGGTGCATTGGTCAGCCCAAAAGACATGACTAGAAACTCGTAATGTCCATACCGAGTTACGAATGCCGACTTGGGTATATCTTCATCCTTAATACGCAATTGATGATATCCTGATCTAAGGTCGATTTTTGAAAAGACCTTAGCAGATTGGAGTTGATCAAAGAGATCATCAATGCGAGGTAAGGGATACTTATTTTTCAAGGTGACATTGTTCAACATTCTATAGTCCATGCACAAACTCATAGATCCATCCTTCTTCTTCACAAATATTCCTGGTGCTCCCCATGGTGAACTACTTGGTCTAACAAACCCTTTGTCTAACAATTCTTGTAGTGACCCTTCAATTCTTTCAATTCTGCTTTGGGGCCATCCTATAAGGTGCTTTAGAAATTGGAGTTGTACCAGAATTACTTCAATGGTAAACTCAATTTCTCTACGTGGGGGTACTCTGGAAGTTCTTCTGGAAAGACGTCTGGGAATTCTCTCGACTATGTCAATTTACATTATCTTGGGCTGTTTCACATCCAAAGCAACAAGCGTTGCTAAAAATGCACGACACCCTTTGGACATGTGTTTGGCCGGTCTTCATAGCTGAAATAATGGATTTGTCTAAGTCATGTTGTTTCCCATATAGTCTTGCTACTTCCTCACCAGGTATGCTAAATGTGATTTTCTTTTTGTGACAATCCATAATTACCCAATATTTTGCTAACAGTCCATACCCAGGTATGATATCAAAGTCCACCATGTTCGGTAAAATGAGGTCTACATCTCTTCTTTTTCCCGGTACTTCTATTGGTACATTATGAAGGTATTCTTGTAATTTAACTTGTTTTACCCAGGAGTTGTTACATCTAGATTGAATCCCAAGTTTTTCACTTGGCAATTGTATACTAGATGCAAATACGCAAGATATAAAGGAATGCGTAGATCCGAGAATCAAACAATACTTTGGCATGGTTGTCGGATACAAGTAATGTACCTTCAATTACCGCATTAGACGGTCCCGGCACGGCCATCGGTGATAGCGAATATCCTTCCTTGGTGACGAGGAATATTGTATAGTTTTGCCTCCTTAATAGCTAATGCTTTGTTGCAGTTTGCAGAGATATGCCCGAATTCTCCACAATTAAATCATCTGATCGGAGGTCGTTGTTGTATCGGAGTGGGACACATATTTCCAGGATGGAATCTTCTACATTTCGGACAAGGCCTTCTTTTTATGTGATTCCCTTGATTTCTCGGTGGTTTTGAAATTGTTGAAAGGTCTCTTGCCCTTCTGAAAAGGCCTTTGGTTGTAGTTTCCTCCTCCAAACTTAATGGTTTGAGTCTTCTTGAATTCATCTTCAAACACGGAAGCCATTTCTACACAATCGGCAATGGTGGTGGGTTTAGTACCCATCACTTTCACCTTCAGTCTTGTTGTTGTCCCTCCATAAATCTATCCACGGTGTGCCTTACGGTATCACACATATGTGTAGCAAATCTCTTTAATTGGGTGAACTTATTATCATACTCCACCACTGATAGGTTCCCTTGTTTAAGTTCTAAGAATTCTTTCTCCTTCCTTGATTTTACATGGGTAGGAAAATACTTAGTATTAAAAACTTCTTTGAATTCCTCCCAAGTAGTCTCATTAGAATTTGAGAAGAAGGTGTTGTTGGCTGATCTCCACCGAAAGCGACATCTTGTTTTAATAGGTATGTAGCAAATTTGACCTTCAATTCGGGAGGAGTACGTAATGCATCAAATGTTCTTTCTACTTCGTAGATCCATTCCTCTGTCTTTTACGCTTCACCCTTGCCATTATATCCAACCACCATCTTAGAAATCTTTGCAACATTTGGTCAATCTTTTCTGGTGCTAATGCAGAATTGCGAACTTCCTCACTTGGTACAAGGGAAGATTGGCCCTGTATCGGTGTAGGAATCTCTGGTGTTGGTGTATGAGGTCTAACTTCAGGCTGAGCTTGTGCACGTATACTAGGAACTTCAATGGAGGTGATGAACTTTGGGGCAGTTGAATATTAGGAATAAGGTTCCTCAATACTCTTGTTACCATTTCTTCCATATTGCTCATTGATAATTCCTCCCTATTGTTTTCTGAAGTACCTTGAGCTGTCTGCCTTGTAACTCTCTTGGGCGGCATCTGCTCATAAACCAAAATTTCTATAAGTATTCCTCATACTATATCTATCTTAATCTAAATTTGGATTGTCAATTCTCCCTTGGACATATTGGGATTGTACTGTGACTGGATGAATGCTTTGATACCAACTGTGGCGACCTAGGTTTTTATAACACATTTTATAATACATTTTGTAAAGATAGGGCCCTTAGAGTAAAAATTTTTCGCAAACCAAAGCAACGGAAATTCTTTTCTTTCGAATTTGTTTTGTAAAACCTAAGTCACCACTTCATACATAACATAAGTAGAATTTTGTATAAGATAAAATTCCATTGAAGGAATATACTTTTATTAAACTTCAGGATCCATCCAGTGGTTCACAAGACTGACCCATTGTATCCTTACAATACTTGTCCAAATATACAATCCAAATTACAAAGTTCAAAATTCAATACATGTTCTAATACAATGTTCCGAGGGATATACCACGATTACTTATTCTTCAATTGTTCTTCAAGTCTTGAGCTCCTAAGTCTCCTTCCTGTATCTGAGATATTGTAAACATTCGAACATTTACAATATCTCAAAGAAGCTATGCTTGGTAGGGGATAAGAATGTAAGTGATTGACAGTATAATCTCAATATTCAAGTATCCCATAATTCGTTCTATCATAAACACATTCATTAATAACTATTAATTATAAGGACATCTCATTTCCTTGTCATTTGTGTTCACCTTTATACATACATATTGTATAAGGACAAATCCATTAAAAATGTAAAAATAATCAAGCATCATTTCTATAGAAAGCGGGTCAACTCTTTTCATTATAAGAGATTTGTATTTCAGCTAGTTACTATCTGAGAATTTCCCTTCTTGGGAAAAATATTGGTAATATACAATTACGACATTTCATCATGTCATCCCTTAAGGCATTTCACTATGCCAATTTCATATGCATCATAGTGCAAAATAATCAAGGACTACTATGCTTGCAGTCTGATCCGTCTGGCCTTGGGATAAGCGTTCAATAATCCACTTATACCATTCTCGGTGGAAATTACAATATCCATGTCCATATGGGAGGACCATAGGCATTTGTCACGGTGGTGGCCTTCCCATAATTGCCCCACCCGAGCTTTTAGCCTTTCTTAGGCTTGGTATTCAATATCATCAAGTTTCGGAGAGTGGGTGGCCAAACCCTCTTAACTCTCCTAGCATAGCATCCCTGTGCTTATGCACTTTTTAAAACAAAACCCCAAGCCTCCAAGCTTGTATGTAAAATAATACTTATACATATCAGACTATTTGTCTGTTTATCTAGGACTGGAATATTTTCTACTTTCCTATTCACTTAGGATTGTTCTCAATTCTCAACTTGACCATTTAATACTTATTTTCCTCATCATTTGGTTGGATCATATTTTAATTTGAGGTATTTACCTTAATATATTGGTATCATACATGTCAATACTTCAAAACATAAGATCATGTATTAGACATGTATCTTCATGTAAAGGCATTCTTAATAATCCACCTACCTCACTAAGGTATTCTTACTCCTTGAAATCTGCCATAGTCTCGATCAACATATATACGTCCAAATCATATATATAATGTCAATTTTCTAATCAAGGGTACATACTACATGGTCTTATGATCATCCTTATGTAGGATGATCTGAATCTTTCTTCCTTGAATATCCTATATCCATGGGTTTAATATCATCTATACAAATACTATCTATATCATACATAACAATCTAATTTACCTAGATGTTTCTTTTTCCTTATTGTTTTTGATCATACAAGATCTCATCTTGTTTGATCATCCTTATCTCACTTACTATTTTTATTAGGGTTAGATAATTTGCTATCTTTTTATGTTCTTATTATTATTCAACCAGTTAGTGTCTTACTTGGTTGAAGATAATTTATTTCTTCCTATCACTAGACAACTCCTCCTTATTTCGGGATGACCAAGTACTTACAAGTTAAAGTCTGCTCAAAAAGTGGTTAATACAACCCTCATGTAAGGAGGCGTTTAGACCTCTCTTACGTCAATGGGAGGTGAGGGAAAAGCACTTGGCTCTTGTATACCCCTATAACCACAATGTTCGAGTCCACTGAGTGGTACTAGCTCAACCTTTGACAAGGTTCCTATGAGCTCTTTACCTTAAGTCCCTTCTCTAATTGATTTTAATTAATTTCCATGGATATGCACAATGTCATCCATGGATGTTCATTATTTTCCTATTTTGGGCCAAGGAAATGATAAATCATTCCTTATATTGTCCTACTAACTATAGCCCTTACTAAGTCAAAATCATTCATTCATCTTAGTTGTCCATGAATTTCTATATTTCATTAGTTTACATTTTTGGTGATTTATGCTCCTTATATCTTAACAATTACTTAACAATTGAATTAAATATGACAATAAGTAATTCATCAACTTGAAAGCATAAATCAAATATAAGTTTAACAACTATATACTAACATTCTTCCTATGAATGTAACTTAAGATAGTGAAATAAAACTAACATGATCTTAAGTTATGAAACACATCTTCTATCATAATGAAATCATGTTTAAATCCTAATTTACACTAACATGATCCTAAGATAATCAAATCTACTAACAAATTACTCATTTAGGGCATATCATACTAAAATTTAAAGATTACACTATCATGCTTTCTAACTTAGAACATAAATCATATTTACACTTCTATATCCAATAAAAGACAATTAAAACCTAAAACATAAATCACATTTACACTTCTATATCCAATAAAAGACAATTTAAACTAATTTTATTAAGATTATTATAAACCTTTAAATATGATCCAACCATTAGATCTTAGGTGTTTTCCTTTAGATTAAGGGTTTTAATTACCTTTAGGGCTTTTAATCCATTAAGATCCAAAAATCTTATCCACTTGATTTTGTCACATTTCATCCATGATCTAACTGGATTCCATCATAATATCATCCCTTTAATCCATCCCAAGGATCTGATCATACTTGATCTCATTGATCAAGTGGGTCCCTTTGTATTTTTTTATTTTTTATTTTAGGGTTTTTCTACCATAAAGGGTAGATCCCCTATTTTATCCAAGATCTGTACAAATTAACCATAGATATTACTTTATTACATTATTATATCATCACTAAAATAAATTTCCAAGATCTGATCACCTCAGATCTTGAAGATCTTAGAAATTGGACACTTATTTAAAAAATACAGAAAAATACAGATATAATTTTTAGAAATATTATGACTTCATTAGAAACTAGACATTACAAGCTTTCCATAGCTTCTTTCTGATCTCAATTTGGAGTTCATATGACTCCACAATCTTAAATTGAAGTTTTCAGCCGTTCTTAGGGTCCAGATTTGATCTGGGCCCACCAGAATTAATCTCTCTCAATTGAGGGTCCAAACCTTGTTAGATTTTCTTGAAAATTGTACCCTAGGGGTTTTTGACCCTTCTGGATTGATTGGAAAACTCAGAATTTCCATCTGAGCTCTCTATCACCATAAATTGAAGGGGCTGGTATTTACTTTATTTTTACCATTTTTCATTCAAATTAAATTATAGAAAAATAAAAATTATACTAAAACATAATAAATATGAATGGGAAGTAGTTCCACCTACCTGATTGGAGAAAAAACATATATTTGATGCTCAATTTGAGAGAATTACCGGTTGATGATAATATAGCCCGATTGTCTACCTTTTTGTGGTTTTCTGTTGTTGGAACCGTTGGATCTTGAAATTGATTTGGGGCTTTTGTATATACTGTGGTATAGGAGGTTATGGACGGTGGAATTGATCAGATTTTTCTTGGAACGGAGTGCCTAATTGAATTTAGGTCTCTTGTTCCACTTAGAAAGAGGAGAGAGAAATAAGAAAAATAGAGATTGGGGAGGGATGAATGAGAATTTGGGGCTGAAACACCAAGGAAGATTTGGAAATTTCGTGGTTAAGGTTGTGAAAATTTTTGGAAATTTTTGGGACATATTTATAGCCAAATTTGAATTTTTTATCATTTCTTTTAATAAGATATTTTATTACTTTAGAATTTTTTATTACAAGTGCATTCTCCATTCTCCACTACAATCTCCACTACATTCTCCACTACCAGCAATAATGCACTGAGCAATTATTGTTGCTTCTAGAACGTTGCCCCACTTTGTGGGCCCCACTTTTATGTAAAAAGACGTTTTTGCCCTTATAACTCTAAAATTGGAGAAAAATAGGCATTATTTGTCCGAACTCGGAATCGAGCCTACTTAGTGGCGTTGGAATCGTATTTCTAAGTACTTCCTAAATATTGAGGTCTTATTTCTTGGATATGGAATATGGGTAAAATTACCATTTTGCCCCTAAATGGAGAAAAATAAGAAATTTTCATTTTAACTCGAATTGAACGTACTTAATGTTGTTTCGATCAGTTTTCCAAGTACATTCTTAATTTATATATTTTAATTCATGATATAATCTCAATAAAAGAGAATTTTCAATAACCTAATATTCCAAATTTCATAATTTCTAAAAAATCAAACTTTATGAATTTGCCTTAATAAGTTACAAAAATTCGGGGTCATTACAATCTTCCCCTTATAATAATTTCGTCCTCGAAATTTGCATATCAACTCACTTAGGAGTTTTCATAATTCTTTCATAGCCTTACACATGTGGCCTTGCCACTTAGGGAAATCCTCTTTCCTTTTATTCCTTTTTCAAGCTACCTTCTTCTCAAAGGTATAAATCATATGGTTGATTGCTATTAAAATGCTCACACCTGTCTAACCTTACTTATGCATCATTCAATTAAGCTGAGTTTTGCTAGACTTTCCCAAAAGGATTAATAACTCTTAATCTGAGTTATCCTTTGGTTTCAAACCTTCTACTTGGCTAAATTTCTACTCCTTACTTTCATCAATCTTTCCATACTTGAAAATTTTCCATTCTATCTTCTATTGCTCACTCTCATTCTATTTCAACATATAAAGTTTTGACATAGCTTTCTTACTATGTATAGTCCTTACTAATAACATAGTGATTGGATTCTATAACTTCCACTATTGTTCTTTCTAACAATCTTCCATTCTTTGGAAGTAATTATCTCTTTCCTTGTTCTTCCATTATTTGGAAGTAATTACTTTATTTCTATCCTACAATTCATACTTCTTTACTATTTCTTTTTATTGAGAAATTTCTTTTCAAATTCTATCATTGAAGAGTGGTAACCTTGTGAAGATTCTTTTCTCATTCTCATCACATCCAATGTTTTTGTAACACTCTTTGAGTGTCATTTTACTCTGCATATACATTCTGATCCTCTTTTGTTATCCCTTTCTCATATTCAGAACAATATTCTGAACATTCTTACTATCTATGATAATATTTATCTCTTTTCCTTTCACATATCTATTTATATGTCATGGGATTCCAAAATTTCTAGATTATACATTTTCTCATACTTCTTTCAAGCATATATCATAACCTTTATCATATCATACTAACTCTTTATTTGCAATATTCTTGATAATTCTAATTAAAAGAGTTCTTATTGATTTTGAATTCATCCCTTCTCAAGTCTTTACAAACTCCATAATTTATCATTAACTCATTTAAGATTTACGTAATCTTAAGATTGCACTAAATGTCCTTATGTTATAAAATCAGTAAGAGATATATTTCTCTATTTGTCATTGCCATTTCATATATTGATCTTACATTCTCCCTTTGTTGGGGTTAATTTCCATGCTATCCTTAAAATTTATATAACCCTAAACTTTTCTTTCTTCAATCAACATGTAACAAGATGATTGACAAGTTTTGTAAGCATCTAACATATATCCCATGAATGCTCTTGATTTCTTGAAATCTATTAAAATTTATATAACCTTAAAACTTGATTTCTTTAATCAAAATGTACACTTGCAACACATATATTCCATGAATCCTTTTGGTCTCCTTACATCCATTTCCATATATCATTATTACTTCATCTAATATATTTCATTCTCCTCAACTTTATGAACATCATTTATCCAACTCATAGAACTTAAATTTTGTTTTGATTCTATATTTTGATGTTGTATTTCCAATTCTCAAATAATAATAATAAATTTTGAAAATGTTCATCCTTATAGAAAAAAAATACTTAATTTCCTCAACATCATTTATGTTCAATGCATCCTTATAGAGAAAAAGGGTAATAAATTTCCTTAATAAACTCTTTTATGTTCAATGCATCCTTACATTGATCTTTCCATTTTCTTTTCCCAAAGAAAGTCGTTATTTTCATACTGTAAATTTCTATAATCACTCCTTAATCCTTAACATTTGTTCTTTCATCTCATTCAAATAATTTGATGTTCTTTTCCTCAACTATTATATATATTTTCTCATTCAATCTCATGTAAGATTGAAAATCTCAAAATATCTTAAAGTTCTAACCACTTATTTCTCCAAAATTTTGGATTTATGACTTATTCATAATCATCTTATTTTTCCAAACTTTACACTTAGGTTTAGATATCACTATTTGTTTATAGGTCTTCATTTCTCATGTTTTATCTCAGCCTTCCTCCAAAAATATATTTTCCTCACTATATTTCTTAAATCTTTCAATATCATCACTATATCATGTAAGTGGAATTAATATCTCTATTTATATTTAGTTCTTCATTTTCCTTGATCAATAAATGTACTCCTCTTCATGATAATCCATAACTATATTTTTTTTCAATTCATCATATCAATATTTCTCTACGATTTTCCAGAGTTGTTTCACCATCAATTGTACTTCTCTTTACTATAATCCCAAAATTATTTTCAATATCCCCAAGTTATCATATAAATATTTCTCTAATCCTTGAAAATCCTTTTGTGCTAATTTCCACAATTAATTTATCATACCAATTTCATTTCTATCTTAGGAATTTCATCTTTGTTGTTCCATCAATAGGGCTATAATTTCTTTGTTAACCATACATCCTAATAGTTTTATTGCTTTCTTAATAAGTTTGGGATCATATTTCTGTCCCTTTTAACATATCAAACTCTCTTCTCCCATTTCATTTTATAAAGACCATCTCTTTATGTTCTGAAATTTTATCATTTCTATATTAAATCCTTTACCTTTACTAAGTTTGGAGAGAAATTACTTACTTATCTCCTTATTCATCTTTACTTAAAACTATCCTCATTTACAAAATTTTGAATTATCTCACTTATCTCTTCAATTTCCTTTCAAGTAATATCATCTCTATTTTGATGATTAATTTCATTTAACTAATTGTCATAATACCATATATGTAGCAATTATAACTCTTACACTTATATTTATTCATCTATTTATTATAAATTTTTATTTTTATAATAATTCTGAAGTTTCCTCTTTAGCTTTTATTTCTCATAAATCTCCATTTCACCTATTCCATAAGGTTGGAGTTTGTCCATCACATTTTCCAATTTATGACTTCTTTCTCTTTATCTCCATTCCTTCACTTAGTAATGGTCATATACATACTAGTATTGGTGTACTTTGTTCATACATATGTATGTTTACTCGAGAACTTTAGGTTAGACCTCAACATCATACCTTACATCCATTGTAATGTTTTCCTTATTGATTTTTATATCTTACTATTCCCTATATTGGAATTCTTACTTGCTAAGTAGTATTTCTAGTCCTTTCATCCAATAATATCTACTTGTACTATACTATTCCTTCATAATAACTCTTTTTATACTCATTCTTAACTAATGAGTTTAACTCTTTTATTCTCATCTTTTACTTCCATATTCCTCAACTAATGAGTTTAACTCTTTCCTCACTATGAGTCAACTCTTTACATACTCTTCAACAATTGAGGCTACTCTTTCAAGACTTATCCCTTACTAATGAGTCAACTCCTTCTATACTCATCTCTTAACTAATGAGTTGATCACATAACTCATTCTCATCAACTAATAACTTATGTCTTATTCATATAACTCCTTCTCATCAACTAATAACTTACCTCTTATTCATTTACTAATCCTCATCCTTTAATTAGATATTCATCTTCATATTGGACATGATGGTATTGTACTGTGACTGGATGAATGGCTCGATACCAAGCTGTGACGACTCGGGTTTCGAAACACATTTTATAATATATTTTTCAAAGGCAAGGGCGTCCCCTTAGTAAATTTTTTTTTTTTGGCAAAACAAAGCAGCGGAAATTCTTTTATTTTAAAACTTGTTTTGAAAACCCAAGTCACCACTTCATACATAACATAAGTACAATTTGTGTACAAAATAAAATTCCATTGAAGGAATATGATTTTATTAAACTTCCAGGATCCATCCAGTGGTTCACAGTACACAACCCCTTGTATCTTTACAATACTTGTCCAAATACACAATTCAAATTACAAAGTTCTAAAGACAATACATGCTCTCTATACAATGTTTCAAGGGATATACCCTTATTACTTATTCTTCACTAGTTCTTCAAGTCTTGAGCTCCTAAGTCTCCTTCTCTGTATCTGAGATATTGTAAACATTTGAACATTTACAATATCTCAGCAAGCTATGCTTGGTAGGGGATAAGAATGTAAGTTATTGACAGTAAAATCTCAATATTCAACTATCCCATAATTCATTCTATCATAAACACATTCACAGACCACTATTATTTATATAAACATCTCATTTCCTTATCATTTGTGTTCACCTTTATACATACATAGTATATAAGAACAAATCCGTTAAAATTGTAAAAATAATCAATAATCATTTCCATACAAAACTGATCAACTCCTTTCATTATAGGAGATTTGTATTTCAGCCAGTTACTATACTGGGTTTTTCCCTTCCTGGGAAAAATATTGGTAATATACAATTACCTGGCATTTCATCATGCCATCCTTTAAGGCATTTCACTATGCCAATTTCATATGCATCATAATGCAAAATAATCAAGGACTACTATGCTTGCAGTCTGATCCGTACAGCGTGCCTGGATAACTGTTCAATAATCCACTTATACCATTCTCAGTGGAAATTACAATATCCATGTCCATATGGGAGGACCATGGCTGTCACAGTGGTGGCCTTCCCATAATTGCCCCACCCGACTTTTAGCCTTTCTTAGGCTTGGTATTCAATATCATCAAGTTTCAGAGAGTGGGTGGCCAAACCCTCTTAACTCTCCTAGCATAGCATCCCCAGGCATATGCCTGTTTAAAACAAAACCACAAGCCTCCAAGCTTGTATGTAAAATAATACTTATACATATCAGACTATCACATGCATTTTATCTAGGGCTGAAATATTTTCTACTTTCCTATCCACTTAGGGTTGTTCTCAATTCTCAACTTGACCATTTAATACTTATTTTTCTCATCATTTGGTTGGATCATATTTCAATTTGAGGTATTTAGCTTAATATATTGGTATTATACATGTCAAAACTTCAAAATATAAGATCATGTATTAGACATGTATCTTTATGTAAAAGCATTCTTAATAATCCACCTACCTCAATAAGGTATTCTTACTCCTTGAAATCTGTCATAGTCTCGATCAACATATATCTGTCCAAATCATATGTATAATGTCATTTTTCTAATCAAGGGTACATACTACATGGTCTTTTGATCATCCTTATGTAGGATAATCTGACTCTTTCTTCCTTGAATATCATATATCCAAGGGTTTAATATCATCTATACAAATACTATCTATATCATACATAACAATCTAATTTACATTGATGTTTCTTTTTCCTTATTGTTTTTGATCATACAACATCTCATCTTGTTTGATCATCCTTATCTCACTTACTATTTTTATTAGGGTTAGATAATTTGCTATCTTTTTATGTTCTTATTATTATTCAACCAGTTAGTGTCTTACTTGGTTGAAGATAATTTATTTCTTCCTATCACTAGACAACTCCTCCTTATTTCAGGATGACCAGTACTTATGTAACACCCCGGATTTTTAAGACAATTTTTTTTTTTTTTTGACAATTTAAATAAGAGCATTTGGGATCCCATGAGAAAAGATTTATTTAACATTTTACTAAACCTATCTTAAAACTCCGGGTGTTAACTTTTCCTTTCTCAAAATGACGTACATGTAATTTAAACATAAATAAATGATCCGCGTATAACTCAACGTCAAATAAATAGGCGCCTTTATTTTAAATCAAATAAACATTCAAAAGACAGTAATAATATGGCCCAGGGTCTATCCATCATAACATCCCATATAAATGTCCAATATATGTCCAAAGATCTAAATCACATCCAAATATAAAGTATGCAGTCCATAATAAAAATCCAAATGATAATCCTGTTTAATGACTCACATCACTGTCTAATACTATAGAAAAATGGTCTTCAGCAGCTCTCACGGCTTCTCAACAGCCTTGCTTTTCCTGTTATCGCGCTCGAGATCTAAGGCATTGCAAAACAAAGCAATGCCTCAAAGAAGCTATCGCTTGTGTAGGTACATAGACAATTAATGTAATAAATGCAAGAAATAATGAACAAAGCATTGATGAAAAGTCTAACATTTATGGAAATAGTGATATCATAATGCCATGTTCAAATAAATGCCAATTTATTCCAAATGCTAAAACATGAAGTTCACTGAGTTAAAACATGACATGAATCAATAAATGGAGCATACAACAAGAATAAGGGCACCCTAAGGTAATGGGTCCCACCACATCGCACTAACATCACGATCAGGAGTACACATAGTCAACCTCTGAGTGTCGTCACACCCAGGCATACCATCTATAACAATGCTCATCATACATGCACACATAACAAGAATATGGGCCATCATGCTGCAGTGGCAACCCTCCATGGGTATCAACCACCGCCGCTCTCCGTCGACACCATAACGGGAGACTTAACGTCTGTCCCCATGGAAAGGCTCGGGCCAGGTAGTGTGGACTATCCATGTTACCAAACCCCTACCGAATGCCATCTATGGGCAGGTGTCTATCATATCACAAACTCATCACATCATAATCTCGGAAGGTGGGTGGCAGGCCCTATCCCTCCTAAAGGCATGACGCCCATAGGCGAGAGCACCCGTCATCAAATATAAAACACGGAAATCATATGTATATGCTAAAACTCAAGAGCACTTACTGACTTGCAATCCCCAAGACATGCCCCTCATCCCGGGGTTAGCCTATCAAAGGACCAAATTTAATAAGCCTCTATTCTCATTTCCATGTAAATCCATGCATTTTCTATATATATAATAAGAAATAAGTCTCTAAGTAAGCATAACAAATTAACATCATGCTTGTAAAAGCATTTGAAATAAGTTTATTCAGTAAAAGATTTCAATTTGGAATAACCATCCTCGTACGCAATGTCGCATGAAATCCATGGTAAATAAAAATCGCAATTTAAAACACAATCACACATGATGCTATGTTTAAACATGGTTTAAAATCAAGTCAAAACATTAGTTGTCGTCACCTACCTCAGTGTGAGATCACTAGCTTGCTAATAACTCCCTTTAATTGGTATATTCAAGTGCACCTGTACATGTCACATCACTATTTAAAAATTTTTCTAAATAAAAAGTGGTCATTTCTAAGTTTTTAAGTTAAAACTAGGTCCGCGTCGTCAATACGGTCACAACGCCTCTTCCGGATCGTGATTTGGACCTCTCTAGCTCCCAAAAATCAAGTTTTAATGAAAACTACGCAAAAAGGGGCTCTTGGGACCACCATAAGGTGGTTTAAACCGGCGGCGCCCTTTTCCGCCGGTTTATACCGACGTATACGGGCGCACGAAGACGCACGGCGTCGCAGACGCCGCACGGGACGCGCGCCGCGTCCCGGTCCCACCGCGGCAGCCAACCACGCACGTTCCGCACGCGCGCGGCGCCGCGCACGCGTGCGGCGAAGACGACGTCATGTGACGTCGTCCCTCGGGCGTCAGGGTGTGCGTCTTGGCGTCAGCGCAGGGCGCCGACGCCGTTGACGACGCCGGAGAAGACGACCGGATTCCGGTCGCCTCCGGTGAGCTACTGAGCCCGTTTTGCGTGATTTTTGCGCCATTTTCTTCAGAATTCTCTCTAGAATCCATTTATGCCCTCCTTTTTCACTAATTTTCTCAAAAACCATGGTTTTTAAACGATTTTTCCCAAGTTCCTAAAAACCTCCCTAGGTACTGGTTTTTGAGTTTTCTGGGAAATTCCACCGTTGGATCACTCCCAAATTTAAAGGGTTTGCTCTTGGGTGTCTTTTGCACTAGTTGGACGGTGCGATTTCCAAACGGACAACGTTTGGTCTATGAAATCACGCTCCAACAGTAGCGTGCACAAAGCCCCCAAAAATCCGATTTTTTCCTAATTTTTAAATGGTTTTCTAATTAATTTTCTAATTAATAAATACAGAAAACATAGGTTTTGAGGCTTACCTTGCACCTGGCCGGAGTTGCTCGTGTTGCCGGGGCTCCACTCGCCGGAAAATTCAAGTTTTACGAGGCTAGGGTTTTGCGTAAATACTCGAGAAAACGCTCAAAGTGGAGCGTTTTGGCAACCTGGGGAGGGTAGATATAGGCACAGAGTCCTGTGGGAAGAGAACCTCTTCCATTCACGCCTCTTTCCACGTCTCTCCGGCGATTTTTCCGGCACTGGTAGAGACGTGTGGAAGACGGGGGTGCCAGTATCAATTTGGGCCCCTGTGTTACACGTTTCTGTCAAAAGACCATTTTGCCCTTACAACTTTGACGGCTCATAACTCCCTCGTTTGAGCTCCGTTTCTCGCGTTCTTGGTGGCGTTGGATTCGTATCGACGAGCACTTTCTAATTATTATGTTTTCAGGAAATAATTTCATCCATAAATGTTTATTTTAATTTATTTAATAATTTCCTATTTTTATCTTAAAAATTAAGGATATTACAACTTACCAGTTAAAGTCTGCTCAAAAAGTGGTTAATACAACCCTCATGTAAGGAGGCGTTTAGACCTCTCTTACGTCAATGGGAGGTGAGGGAAAAGCACTTGGCTCTTGTATACCCCCTATAACCACAAT
Organism: Warburgia ugandensis; assembly: GCA_035236585.1. Lineage (NCBI taxonomy): Eukaryota > Viridiplantae > Streptophyta > Magnoliopsida > Canellales > Canellaceae > Warburgia > Warburgia ugandensis. The sequence continues at coordinate 2,382,080 of CP141132.1, read as the reverse complement.
GTTCAGAGTCCACTGGAGTGGTACTAGCTCAACCTTTGACAAGGTTCCTATGAGCTCTTTACCTTAAGTCCCTTCTCTAATTGATTTTAATTAATTTCCATGGATATGCACAATGTCATCCATGGATGTTCATTATTTTCCTATTTTGGGCCAAGGAAATGATAAATCATTCCTTATATTGTCCTACTAACTATAGCCCTTACTAAGTCAAAATCATTCATTCATCTTAGTTGTCCATGAATTTCTATATTTCATTAGTTTACATTTTTGGTGATTTATGCTCCTTATATCTTAACAATTACTTAACAATTGAATAAATTTTGACAATAAGTAATTCATCAACTTGAAAGCATAAATCAAATATAAGTTTAACAACTATATACTAACATTCTTCCTATGAATGTAACTTAAGATAGTGAAATAAAACTAACATGATCTTAAGTTATGAAACACATCTTCTATCATAATGAAATCATGTTTAAATCCTAATTTACACTAACATGATCCTAAGATAATCAAATCTACTAACAAATTACTCATTTAGGGCATATCATACTAAAATTTAAAGATTACACTATCATGCTTTCTAACTTAGAACATAAATCATATTTACACTTCTATATCCAATAAAAGACAATTAAAACCTAAAACATAAATCACATTTACACTTCTATATCCAATAAAAGACAATTTAAACTAATTTTATTAAGATTATTATAAACCTTTAAATATGATCCAACCATTAGATCTTAGGTGTTTTCCTTTAGATTAAGGGTTTTAATTACCTTTAGGGCTTTTAATCCATTAAGATCCAAAAATCTTATCCACTTGATTTTGTCACATTTCATCCATGATCTAACTGGATTCCATCATAATATCATCCCTTTAATCCATCCCAAGGATCTGATCATACTTGATCTCATTGATCAAGTGGGTCCCTTTGTATTTTTTTATTTTTTATTTTAGGGTTTTTCTACCATAAAGGGTAGATCCCCTATTTTATCCAAGATCTGTACAAATTAACCATAGATATTACTTTATTACATTATTATATCATCACTAAAATAAATTTCCAAGATCTGATCACCTCCGAGCTTGAAGATCTTAGAAATTGGACACTTATTTAAAAAATACAGAAAAATACAGATATAATTTTTAGAAATATTATGACTTCATTAGAAACTAGACATTACAAGCTTTCCATAGCTTCTTTCTGATCTCAATTTGGAGTTCATATGACTCCACAATCTTAAATTGAAGTTTTCAGCCGTTCTTAGGGTCCAGATTTGATCTGGGCCCACCAGAATTAATCTCTCTCAATTGAGGGTCCAAACCTTGTTAGATTTTCTTGAAAATTGTACCCTAGGGGTTTTTGACCCTTCTGGATTGATTGGAAAACTCAGAATTTCCATCTGAGCTCTCTATCACCATAAATTGAAGGGGCTGGTATTTACTTTATTTTTACCATTTTTCATTCAAATTAAATTATAGAAAAATAAAAATTATACTAAAACATAATAAATATGAATGGGAAGTAGTTCCACCTACCTGATTGGAGAAAAAACATATATTTGATGCTCAATTTGAGAGAATTACCGGTTGATGATAATATAGCCCGATTGTCTACCTTTTTGTGGTTTTCTGTTGTTGGAACCGTTGGATCTTGAAATTGATTTGGGGCTTTTGTATATACTGTGGTATAGGAGGTTATGGACGGTGGAATTGATCAGATTTTTCTTGGAACGGAGTGCCTAATTGAATTTAGGTCTCTTGTTCCACTTAGAAAGAGGAGAGAGAAATAAGAAAAATAGAGATTGGGGAGGGATGAATGAGAATTTGGGGCTGAAACACCAAGGAAGATTTGGAAATTTCGTGGTTAAGGTTGTGAAAATTTTTGGAAATTTTTGGGACATATTTATAGCCAAATTTGAATTTTTTATCATTTCTTTTAATAAGATATTTTATTACTTTAGAATTTTTTATTACAAGTGCATTCTCCATTCTCCACTACAATCTCCACTACATTCTCCACTACCAGCAATAATGCACTGAGCAATTATTGTTGCTTCTAGAACGTTGCCCCACTTTGTGGGCCCCACTTTATGTAAAAAGACGTTTTTGCCCTTATAACTCTAAAATTGGAGAAAAATAGGCATTATTTGTCCGAACTCGGAATCGAGCCTACTTAGTGGCGTTGGAATCGTATTTCTAAGTACTTCCTAAATATTGAGGTCTTATTTCTTGGATATGGAATATGGGTAAAATTACCATTTTGCCCCTAAATGGAGAAAAATAAGAAATTTTCATTTTAACTCAGAATTGAACGTACTTAATGTTGTTTCGATCAGTTTTCCAAGTACATTCTTAATTTATATATTTTAATTCATGATATAATCTCAATAAAAAGAGAATTTTCAATAACCTAATATTCCAGCCCAGAATTTCTAAAAAATCAAACTTTATGAATTTGCCTTAATAAGTTACAAAAATTCGAGGTCATTACAATCTTCCCCCCTTATAATAATTTCGTCCTCGAAATTTGCATATCAACTCACTTAGGAGTTTTCATAATTCTTTCATAGCCTTACACATGTGGCCTTGCCACTTAGGGAAATCCTCTTTCCTTTTATTCCTTTTTCAAGCTACCTTCTTCTCAAAGGTATAAATCATATGGTTGATTGCTATTAAAATGCTCACACCTGTCTAACCTTACTTATGCATCATTCAATTAAGCTGAGTTTTGCTAGACTTTCCCAAAAGGATTAATAACTCTTAATCTGAGTTATCCTTTGGTTTCAAACCTTCTACTTGGCTAAATTTCTACTCCTTACTTTCATCAATCTTTCCATACTTGAAAATTTTCCATTCTATCTTCTATTGCTCACTCTCATTCTATTTCAACATATAAAGTTTTGACATAGCTTTCTTACTATGTATAGTCCTTACTAATAACATAGTGATTGGATTCTATAACTTCCACTATTGTTCTTTCTAACAATCTTCCATTCTTTGGAAGTAATTATCTCTTTCCTTGTTCTTCCATTATTTGGAAGTAATTACTTTATTTCTATCCTACAATTCATACTTCTTTACTATTTCTTTTTATTGAGAAATTTCTTTTCAAATTCTATCATTGAAGAGTGGTAACCTTGTGAAGATTCTTTTCTCATTCTCATCACATCCAATGTTTTTGTAACACTCTTTGAGTGTCATTTTACTCTGCATATACATTCCTGATCCTCTTTTGTTATCCCTTTCTCATATTCAGAACAATATTCTGAACATTCTTACTATCTATGATAATATTTATCTCTTTTCCTTTCACATATCTATTTATATGTCATGGGATTCCAAAATTTCTAGATTATACATTTTCTCATACTTCTTTCAAGCATATATCATAACCTTTATCATATCATACTAACTCTTTATTTGCAATATTCTTGATAATTCTAATTAAAAGAGTTCTTATTGATTTTGAATTCATCCCTTCTCAAGTCTTTACAAACTCCATAATTTATCATTAACTCATTTAAGATTTACGTAATCTTAAGATTGCACTAAATGTCCTTATGTTATAAAATCGGTAAGAGATATATTTCTCTATTTGTCATTGCCATTTCATATATTGATCTTACATTCTCCCTTTGTTGGGGTTAATTTCCATGCTATCCTTAAAATTTATATAACCCTAAACTTTTCTTTCTTCAATCAACATGTAACAAGATGATTGACAAGTTTTGTAAGCATCTAACATATATCCCATGAATGCTCTTGATTTCTTGAAATCTATTAAAATTTATATAACCTTAAAACTTGATTTCTTTAATCAAAATGTACACTTGCAACACATATATTCCATGAATCCTTTTGGTCTCCTTACATCCATTTCCATATATCATTATTACTTCATCTAATATATTTCATTCTCCTCAACTTTATGAACATCATTTATCCAACTCATAGAACTTAAATTTTGTTTTGATTCTATATTTTGATGTTGTATTTCCAATTCTCAAATAATAATAATAAATTTTGAAAATGTTCATCCTTATAGAAAAAAAATACTTAATTTCCTCAACATCATTTATGTTCAATGCATCCTTATAGAGAAAAAGGGTAATAAATTTCCTTAATAAACTCTTTTATGTTCAATGCATCCTTACATTGATCTTTCCATTTTCTTTTCCCAAAGAAAGTCGTTATTTTCATACCGTAAATTTCTATAATCACTCCTTAATCCTTAACATTTGTTCTTTCATCTCATTCAAATAATTTGATGTTCTTTTCCTCAACTATTATATATATTTTCTCATTCAATCTCATGTAAGATTGAAAATCTCAAAATATCTTAAAGTTCTAACCACTTATTTCTCCAAAATTTTGGATTTATGACTTATTCATAATCATCTTATTTTTCCAAACTTTACACTTAGGTTTAGATATCACTATTTGTTTATAGGTCTTCATTTCTCATGTTTTATCTCAGCCTTCCTCCAAAAATATATTTTCCTCACTATATTTCTTAAATCTTTCAATATCATCACTATATCATGTAAGTGGAATTAATATCTCTATTTATATTTAGTTCTTCATTTTCCTTGATCAATAAATGTACTCCTCTTCATGATAATCCATAACTATATTTTTTTCAATTCATCATATCAATATTTCTCTACTGATTTTCCAGAGTTGTTTCACCATCAATTGTACTTCTCTTTACTATAATCCCAAAATTATTTTCAATATCCCCAAGTTATCATATAAATATTTCTCTAATCCTTGAAAATCCTTTTGTGCTAATTTCCACAATTAATTTATCATACCAATTTCATTTCTATCTTAGGAATTTCATCTTTGTTGTTCCATCAATAGGGCTATAATTTCTTTGTTAACCATACATCCTAATAGTTTTATTGCTTTCTTAATAAGTTTGGGATCATATTTCTGTCCCTTTTAACATATCAAACTCTCTTCTCCCATTTCATTTTATAAAGACCATCTCTTTATGTTCTGAAATTTTATCATTTCTATATTAAATCCTTTACCTTTACTAAGTTTGGAGAGAAATTACTTACTTATCTCCTTATTCATCTTTACTTAAAACTATCCTCATTTACAAAATTTTGAATTATCTCACTTATCTCTTCAATTTCCTTTCAAGTAATATCATCTCTATTTTGATGATTAATTTCATTTAACTAATTGTCATAATACCATATATGTAGCAATTATAACTCTTACACTTATATTTATTCATCTATTTATTATAAATTTTTATTTTTATAATAATTCTGAAGTTTCCTCTTTAGCTTTTATTTCTCATAAATCTCCATTTCACCTATTCCATAAGGTTGGAGTTTGTCCATCACATTTTCCAATTTATGACTTCTTTCTCTTTATCTCCATTCCTTCACTTAGTAATGGTCATATACATACTAGTATTGGTGTACTTTGTTCATACATATGTATGTTTACTCGAACTTTAGGTTAGACCTAAACATCATACCTTACATCCATTGTAATGTTTTCCTTATTGATTTTTATATCTTACTATTCCCTATATTGGAATTCTTACTTGCTAAGTAGTATTTCTAGTCCTTTCATCCAATAATATCTACTTGTACTATACTATTCCTTCATAATAACTCTTTTTATACTCATTCTTAACTAATGAGTTTAACTCTTTTTATTCTCATCTTTTACTTCCATATTCCTCAACTAATGAGTTTAACTCTTTCCTCACTATGAGTCAACTCTTTACATACTCTTCAACAATTGAGGCTACTCTTTCAAGACTTATCCCTTACTAATGAGTCAACTCCTTCTATACTCATCTCTTAACTAATGAGTTGATCACATAACTCATTCTCATCAACTAATAACTTATGTCTTATTCATATAACTCCTTCTCATCAACTAATAACTTACCTCTTATTCATTTACTAATCCTCATCCTTTAATTAGATATTCATCTTCATATTGGACATGATGGTATTGTACTGTGACTGGATGAATGGCTCTGATACCAACTGTGACGACTCGGGTTTTTGAAACACATTTTATAATATATTTTTCAAAGGCAAGGGCGTCCCCTTAGTAAATTTTTTTTTTTTTTTGGCAAAACAAAGTAGCGGAAATTCTTTTATTTTAAAACTTGTTTTGAAAACCCAAGTCACCACTTCATACATAACATAAGTACAATTTGTGTACAAAATAAAATTCCATTGAAGGAATATGATTTTATTAAACTTCCAGGATCCATCCAGTGGTTCACAGTACACAACCCCTTGTATCTTTACAATACTTGTCCAAATACACAATTCAAATTACAAAGTTCTAAAGACAATACATGCTCTCTATACAATGTTTCAAGGGATATACCCTTATTACTTATTCTTCACTAGTTCTTCAAGTCTTGAGCTCCTAAGTCTCCTTCTCTACGTATACGAGATATTGTAAACATTTGAACATTTACAATATCTCAAAGAAGCTATACTTGGTAGGGGATAAGAATGTAAGTTATTGACAAGAAAATCTCAATATTCAACTATCCCATAATTCATTCTATCATAAACACATTCACAGACCACTATTATTTATATAAACATCTCATTTCCTTATCATTTGTGTTCACCTTTATACATACATAGTATATAAGAACAAATCCGTTTAAATTGTAAAAATAATCAATAATCATTTCCATACAAAACTGATCAACTCCTTTCATTATAGGAGATTTGTATTTCAGCCGATTCTTATCTTGGGTTTTTCCCTTCCTGGGAAAAATATTGGTAATATACAATTACCTGGCATTTCATCATGCCATCCTTTAAGGCATTTCACTATGCCAATTTCATATGCATCATAATGCAAAATAATCAAGGACTACTATGCTTGCGATCGATCCGTACAGCGCCTTGGGATAAGCTGTTCAATAATCCACTTATACCATTCTCAGTGGAAATTACAATATCCATGTCCATATGGGAGGACCATGGCTGTCACAGTGGTGGCCTTCCCATAATTGCCCCACCCGACTTTTAGCCTTTCTTAGGCTTGGTATTCAATATCATCAAGTTTCAGAGAGTGGGTGGCCAAACCCTCTTAACTCTCCTAGCATAGCATCCCCAGGCATATGCCTGTTTAAAACAAAACCACAAGCCTCCAAGCTTGTATGTAAAATAATACTTATACATATCAGACTATCTGTCTGTTTATCTAGGGCTGAAATATTTTCTACTTTCCTATCCACTTAGGGTTGTTCTCAATTCTCAACTTGACCATTTAATACTTATTTTTCTCATCATTTGGTTGGATCATATTTCAATTTGAGGTATTTAGCTTAATATATTGGTATTATACATGTCAAAACTTCAAAATATAAGATCATGTATTAGACATGTATCTTTATGTAAAAGCATTCTTAATAATCCACCTACCTCAATAAGGTATTCTTACTCCTTGAAATCTGTCATAGTCTCGATCAACATATATCTGTCAAATCATATGTATAATGTCATTTTTCTAATCAAGGGTACATACTACATGGTCTTTTGATCATCCTTATGTAGGATAATCTGACTCTTTCTTCCTTGAATATCATATATCCAAGGGTTTAATATCATCTATACAAATACTATCTATATCATACATAACAATCTAATTTACATTGATGTTTCTTTTTCCTTATTGTTTTTGATCATACAACATCTCATCTTGTTTGATCATCCTTATCTCACTTACTATTTTTATTAGGGTTAGATAATTTGCTATCTTTTTATGTTCTTATTATTATTCAACCAGTTAGTGTCTTACTTGGTTGAAGATAATTTATTTCTTCCTATCACTAGACAACTCCTCCTTATTTCGGGATGACCGGTACTTACCGGTTAAAGTACGCTCAAAAAGTGGTTAATACAACCCTCATGTAAGGAGGCGTTTAGACCTCTCTTACGTCAATGGGAGGTGAGGGAAAAGCACTTGGCTCTTGTATACCCCCTATAACCACAATGTTCAGAGTCCACTGGAGTGGTACTAGCTCAACCTTTGACAAGGTTCCTATGAGCTCTTTACCTTAAGTCCCTTCTCTAATTGATTTTAATTAATTTCCATGGATATGCACAATGTCATCCATGGATGTTCATTATTTTCCTATTTTGGGCCAAGGAAATGATAAATCATTCCTTATATTGTCCTACTAACTATAGCCCTTACTAAGTCAAAATCATTCATTCATCTTAGTTGTCCATGAATTTCTATATTTCATTAGTTTACATTTTTGGTGATTTATGCTCCTTATATCTTAACAATTACTTAACAATTGAATAAATTTTGACAATAAGTAATTCATCAACTTGAAAGCATAAATCAAATATAAGTTTAACAACTATATACTAACATTCTTCCTATGAATGTAACTTAAGATAGTGAAATAAAACTAACATGATCTTAAGTTATGAAACACATCTTCTATCATAATGAAATCATGTTTAAATCCTAATTTACACTAACATGATCCTAAGATAATCAAATCTACTAACAAATTACTCATTTAGGGCATATCATACTAAAATTTAAAGATTACACTATCATGCTTTCTAACTTAGAACATAAATCATATTTACACTTCTATATCCAATAAAAGACAATTAAAACCTAAAACATAAATCACATTTACACTTCTATATCCAATAAAAGACAATTTAAACTAATTTTATTAAGATTATTATAAACCTTTAAATATGATCCAACCATTAGATCTTAGGTGTTTTCCTTTAGATTAAGGGTTTTAATTACCTTTAGGGCTTTTAATCCATTAAGATCCAAAAATCTTATCCACTTGATTTTGTCACATTTCATCCATGATCTAACTGGATTCCATCATAATATCATCCCTTTAATCCATCCCAAGGATCTGATCATACTTGATCTCATTGATCAAGTGGGTCCCTTTGTATTTTTTTTATTTTTTATTTTAGGGTTTTTCTACCATAAAGGGTAGATCCCCTATTTTATCCAAGATCTGTACAAATTAACCATAGATATTACTTTATTACATTATTATATCATCACTAAAATAAATTTCCAAGATCTGATCACCTCAGATCTTGAAGATCTTAGAAATTGGACACTTATTTAAAAAATACAGAAAAATACAGATATAATTTTTAGAAATATTATGACTTCATTAGAAACTAGACATTACAAGCTTTCCATAGCTTCTTTCTGATCTCAATTTGGAGTTCATATGACTCCACAATCTTAAATTGAAGTTTTCAGCCGTTCTTAGGGTCAGATTTGATCTGGGCCCACCAGAATTAATCTCTCTCAATTGAGGGTCCAAACCTTGTTAGATTTTCTTGAAAATTGTACCCTAGGGGTTTTTGACCCTTCTGGATTGATTGGAAAACTCAGAATTTCCATCTGAGCTCTCTATCACCATAAATTGAAGGGGCTGGTATTTACTTTATTTTTACCATTTTTCATTCAAATTAAATTATAGAAAAATAAAAATTATACTAAAACATAATAAATATGAATGGGAAGTAGTTCCACCTACCTGATTGGAGAAAAAACATATATTTGATGCTCAATTTGAGAGAATTACCGGTTGATGATAATATAGCCCGATTGTCTACCTTTTTGTGGTTTTCTGTTGTTGGAACCGTTGGATCTTGAAATTGATTTGGGGCTTTTGTATATACTGTGGTATAGGAGGTTATGGACGGTGGAATTGATCAGATTTTTCTTGGAACGGAGTGCCTAATTGAATTTAGGTCTCTTGTTCCACTTAGAAAGAGGAGAGAGAAATAAGAAAAATAGAGATTGGGGAGGGATGAATGAGAATTTGGGGCTGAAACACCAAGGAAGATTTGGAAATTTCGTGGTTAAGGTTGTGAAAATTTTTGGAAATTTTTGGGACATATTTATAGCCAAATTTGAATTTTTTTATCATTTCTTTTAATAAGATATTTTATTACTTTAGAATTTTTTATTACAAGTGCATTCTCCATTCTCCACTACAATCTCCACTACATTCTCCACTACCAGCAATAATGCACTGAGCAATTATTGTTGCTTCTAGAACGTTGCCCCACTTTGTGGGCCCCACTTTTATGTAAAAAGACGTTTTTGCCCTTATAACTCTAAAATTGGAGAAAAATAGGCATTATTTGTCCGAACTCGGAATCGAGCCTACTTAGTGGCGTTGGAATCGTATTTCTAAGTACTTCCTAAATATTGAGGTCTTATTTCTTGGATATGGAATATGGGTAAAATTACCATTTTGCCCCTAAATGGAGAAAAATAAGAAATTTTCATTTTAACTCAGAATTGAACGTACTTAATGTTGTTTCGATCAGTTTTCCAAGTACATTCTTAATTTATATATTTTAATTCATGATATAATCTCAATAAAAAGAGAATTTTCAATAACCTAATATTCCAGCCCATAATTTCTAAAAAATCAAACTTTATGAATTTGCCTTAATAAGTTACAAAAATTCAGGGTCATTTCTTAATAATCACTGTGACGACTCGGGTTTTTGAAACACATTTTATAATATATTTTTCAAAGGCAAGGGCGTCCCCTTAGTAAATTTTTTTTTTTTTTTGGCAAAACAAAGTAGCGGAAATTCTTTTATTTTAAAACTTGTTTTGAAAACCCAAGTCACCACTTCATACATAACATAAGTACAATTTGTGTACAAAATAAAATTCCATTGAAGGAATATGATTTTATTAAACTTCCAGGATCCATCCAAGGTGGTTCACAAGACACAACCCCTTGTATCTTTACAATACTTGTCCAAATACACAATTCAAATTACAAAGTTCTAAAGACAATACATGCTCTCTATACAATGTTTCAAGGGATATACCCTTATTACTTATTCTTCACTAGTTCTTCAAGTCTTGAGCTCCTAAGTCTCCTTCTACGTATACGAGATATTGTAAACATTTGAACATTTACAATATCTCAAAGAAGCTATACTTGGTAGGGGATAAGAATGTAAGTTATTGACAAGAAAATCTCAATATTCAACTATCCCATAATTCATTCTATCATAAACACATTCACAGACCACTATTATTTATATAAACATCTCATTTCCTTATCATTTGTGTTCACCTTTATACATACATAGTATATAAGAACAAATCAGTTTAAATTGTAAAAATAATCAATAATCATTTCCATACAAAACTGATCAACTCCTTTCATTATAGGAGATTTGTATTTCAGCCGATTACTATCTTGGGTTTTTCCCTTCCTGGGAAAAATATTGGTAATATACAATTACACGGCATTTCATCATGCCATCCTTTAAGGCATTTCACTATGCCAATTTCATATGCATCATAATGCAAAATAATCAAGGACTACTATGCTTGCGGTCGATTCGTATTAGCCTTGGGATAACTGTTCAATAATCCACTTATACCATTCTCGGTGGAAATTACAATATCCATGTCCATATGGGAGGACCATGGTCATCACAGTGGTGGCCTTCCCATAATTGCCCCACCCGAGCTTTTAGCCTTTCTTAGGCTTGGTATTCAATATCATCAAGTTTCGAGAGTGGGTGGCCAAACCCTCTTAACTCTCCTAGCATAGCATCCCTGTGCATATGCTGTTTAAAACAAAACCACTAGCCTCCAAGCTTGTATGTAAAATAATACTTATACATATCGGACTATCTCATGCATTTATCTAGGAGCTGAAATATTTTCTACTTTCCTATCCACTTAGGGTTGTTCTCAATTCTCAACTTGACCATTTAATACTTATTTTTCTCATCATTTGGTTGGATCATATTTCAATTTGAGGTATTTAGCTTAATATATTGGTATTATACATGTCAAAACTTCAAAATATAAGATCATGTATTAGACATGTATCTTTATGTAAAAGCATTCTTAATAATCCACCTACCTCAATAAGGTATTCTTACTCCTTGAAATGTCATAGTCTCGATCAACATATATCTGTCAAATCATATGTATAATGTCATTTTTCTAATCAAGGGTACATACTACATGGTCTTTTGATCATCCTTATGTAGGATAATCGACTCTTTCTTCCTTGAATATCATATATCCAAGGGTTTAATATCATCTATACAAATACTATCTATATCATACATAACAATCTAATTTACATTGATGTTTCTTTTTCCTTATTGTTTTTGATCATACAACATCTCATCTTATTTGATCATCCTTATCTCACTTACTATTTTTATTAGGGTTAGATAATTTGCTATCTTTTTATGTTCTTATTATTATTCAACCAGTTAGTGTCTTACTTGGTTGAAGATAATTTATTTCTTCCTATCACTAGACAACTCCTCCTTATTTCAGGATGACCAGTACTTACCAGTTAAAGTCTGCTCAAAAAGTGGTTAATACAACCCTCATGTAAGGAGGCGTTTAGACCTCTCTTACGTCAATGGGAGGTGAGGGAAAAGCACTTGGCTCTTGCCTTACATGCCCTTGAAACACCAAGGAAGATTTGGAACCAAAGGCAAACTCAGTCCTAGGTTCATTGGTCCATTTGAAATATTAGAAAGGATTGGTCTAGTGGCTTATAGATTAGCCTTACCACCACAACTCTCTGAAGTACACAATGTATTTCATGTATCCATGTTACGAAAATATCTTCAAGATGATACTCACATACTTCAAATAATACCAAAGGAACTGAAGCCAGATCTAACCTTTGAAGAAAAAGCGATACGGATCTTGAACCATAAGGAACAGAAATTAAGGACCAAAACAATTCCTTTAGTCAAAGTCCTATGGCAACATCACTCTGTCGAAGAAGCTACATGGGAAACAGAGGTAGAAATGAGGAAGACACATCCGAGTTTATTTGATTAAGTTATAGTATTACAAATTTCGAGGACGAAATTATTGTAAGGGGGGAAGATTGTAATGACCCCGAATTTTTGTAAATTATTAAGGAAAATTAATAAAGTTTGAATTTTTAGAAATTAAAATTTGGAATATTAGGTTATTGAAAATTCTCTTTTTATAGAGATTATATTATAAATTAAAAAATAGAAATTATGGATGTACTTGGAAAACTGATCGTAACAACATTAAGTACGTTCAATTCTGAGTTAAAATGAAAATTCCTTAATTTTTCCATTTGGGGGTAAAATGGTAATTTTACCCATATTCCATATCCAAGAAATAAGACCTCAATATTCAGGAAGTACTTAGAAATACGATTCCAACGCCACTAAGTAGGCTCGATTCCGAGTTCGGACAAATAATGCCTATTTTTCTCCAATTTTAGAGTTATAAGGGCAAAAACGTCTTTTTACATAAAAGTGGGGCCCACAAAGTGGGGCAACGTTCTAGAAGCAACAATAATTGCTCAGTGCATTATTTCTGGTAGTGGAGAATGTAGTGGAGATTGTAGTGGAGAATGGAGAATGCACTTGTAATAAAAAATTCTAAAGTAATAAAATATCTTATTAAAAGAAATGATAAAAAATTCAAATTTGGCTATAAATATGTCCCAAAAATTTCCAAAAATTTTCACAACCTTAACCACGAAATTTCCAAACCTTCTCTGGAATTTCAGCCCCAAATTCCCCTTCATCCCTCCCCAAACTCTCTTTTCCTTATTTCTCTCTCCTCTTTCTAATTGGAACAAGAGACCTAAATTCAATTAGGCACTCCGTTCCAGGAAGAATCTCATCAATTCCACCGTCCATAACATCCTATACTACAGTATATACAAAATCCCCAAATCAATTTCAAGATCCAACGGTTCCAACAACAGAAAATCACAAAAAGGTGGATAATCGGGCTATATTATCATCAACCGGTAATTCTCTCAAATTGGGCATCAATTATATTGTTTTTCTCCAATCAGGTAGGTGGAATTACTTCCCATTCATATTTATTATGTTTTAGTATAATTTTTATTTTTCTGTAATTTAATTTGAATGAAAAATGGTAAAAATAAAGTAAATACCAGCCTCTTCAAATTATGGTGATAGAGAGCTCAGATTGAAATTCTGAGCTTTCCAATCAATCCAGGAGGGTCAAATACCCCTAGGATACAATTTTCAAGAAAATCTAACAAGGTTTGGACCCTCAATTGAGAGAGATTAATTCTAGTGGGCCCAGATCAAATCTAGACCCTAGGAATGGCTGAAAACTTCAATTTAAGATTGTGGAGTCATATGAACTCCAAATTGAGATCAGAAAGAAGCTATGGAAAGATTGTAATGTCTAGTTTCTAATGAAGTCATAATATTTCTAAAATTTATTTCTGTATTTTTCTGTATTTTTCTATATTTTGGAAATAAGTGTCCAATTTCTAAGATCTTCAAGATCTGAGGTGATCAGATCTTGGAAATTTATTTTCGTGATGATATAATAATATAATAAAGTAATATCTATGGTTAATTTGGACAGATCTTGGATAAAATAAGGGATCTACCCTTTATGGTAGAAAAACCCTAAAATAAAAATAAAAATATACAAAGGGACCCACTTGATCAATGAGATCAAGTATGATCAGATCCTTGGGATGGATTAAAGGGGTGATATGATGATGGAATCCAGTTAGATCATGGATGAAATGTGACAAAATCATGTGGATATGATTTTTGGATCTTAATGGATTAAAAGCCCTAAAGTTAATTAAAACCCTTAATCTAAAGGAAAACACCTAAGATCTAATGGTTGGATCATATTTAAAGGTTTATAATAATCTTAATAAAATTAGTTTAAATGTCTTTTATTGGATATATAAGTTTAAATGTGATTTATGTTTTAAGTTTTAATTGTCTTTTATTGGATATAGAAGTGTAAATGTGATTTATGTTCTAAGTTAGAAAGCATGATAGTGTAATCTTTAAATTTTAGTATGATATGCCCTAAATGAGTAATTTTTTAGTAGATTTGATTATCTTAGGATCATGTTAGTGTAAATTAGGATTTAAACATGATTTCATTATGATAGAAGATGTGTTTCATAACTTAGGATCATGTTAGTTTTATTTCACTAGCTTAAGTTATATTCGTAGGAAGAATGTTAGTACTTAGTTGTTAAATTTATATTTGATTTATGCTTTCAAGTTGATGATTTACTTATTGTCATATTTAATTCAATTGTTAAGTAATTGTTAAGATATAAGGAGCATAAATCACCAAAAATGTAAACTAATGAAATATAGAAATTCATGGACAACTAAGATGAATGAATGATTTTGACTTAGTAAGGGCTATAGTTAGTAGGACAATATAAGGAATGATTTATCATTTCCTTGGCCCAAAATAGGAAAATAATGAACATCCATGGATGACATTGTGCATATCCATGGAAATTAATTAAAATCAATTAGAGAAGGGACTTAAGGTAAAGAGCTCATAGGAACCTTGTCAAAGGTTGAGCTAGTACCACTCAGTGGACTCTGAACATTGAGGTTATAGGGGGTATACAAGTGCCAAGTGCTTTTCCCTCACCTCCCATTGACGTAAGAGGTCTAAACGCCTCCTTACATGAGGGTTGTATTAACCACTTTTGAGCAGACTTTAAGCTAGTAAGTCTTGGTCATCTGAAATAAGGAGGAGTTGTCTAGTGATAGGAAGAAATAAATTATCTTCAACCAAGTAAGACACTAACTGGTTGAATAATAATAAGAACATAAAAGATAGCAAATTATCTAACCCTAATAAAAATAGTAAGTGAGATAAGGATGATCAAACAAGATGAGATGTTGTATGATCAAAAACAATAAGGAAAAAGAAACATCAATGTAAATTAGATTGTTATGTATGATATAGATAGTATTTGTATAGATGATATTAAACCCTTGGATATATGATATTCAAGGAAGAAAGAGTCAGATTATCCTACATAAGGATGATCAAAAGACCATGTAGTATGTACCCTTGATTAGAAAAATGACATTATACATATGATTTGTCAGATATATGTTGATCGAGACTATGACAGATTTCAAGGAGTAAGAATACCTTATTGAGGTAGGTGGATTATTAAGAATGCTTTTACATAAAGATACATGTCTAATACATGATCTTATATTTTGAAGTTTTGACATGTATAATACCAATATATTAAGCTAAATACCTCAAATTGAAATATGATCCAACCAAATGATGAGAAAAATAAGTATTAAATGGTCAAGTTGAGAATTGAGAACAACCCTAAGTGGATAGGAAAGTAGAAAATATTTCAGCCCTAGATAAGCAGACGAGATAGTCTGATATGTATAAGTATTATTTTACATACAAGCTTGGAGGCTTGTGGTTTTGTTCTAATCAGGCATATGCCCGGGGATGCTATGCCAGGAGAGTTAAGAGGGTTTGGCCACCCACTCTACGAAACTTGATGATATTGAATACCAAGCCTAAGAAAGGCTAAAAGTCGGGTGGGGCAATTATGGGAAGGCCACCAGCTGTGACAGCCATGGTCCTCCCATATGGACATGGATATTGTAATTTCCATCGAGAATGGTATAAGTGGATTATTGAACAAGATTATCAGGTATTTGTACGGATCAGTCTGCAAGCATAGTAGTCCTTGATTATTTTGCATTATGATGCATATGAAATTGGCATAGTGAAATGCCTTAAAGGATGGCATGATGAAATGCCAGGTAATTGTATATTACCAATATTTTTCCCGGGAAGGGAAAAACCCGATATAATCGGCTGAAATACAAATCTCCTATAATGAAAGGAGTTGATCGGTTTTGTATGGAAATGATTATTGATTATTTTTACAATTTAAACGGATTTGTTCTTATATACTATGTATGTATAAAGGTGAACACAAATGATAAGGAAATGAGATGTTTATATAAATAATAGTGGTCTGTGAATGTGTTTATGATAGAATGAATTATGGGATAGTTGAATATTGAGATTTCTTGTCAATAACTTACATTCTTATCCCCTACCAAGTATAGCTTCTGAGATATTGTAAATGTTCAAATGTTTACAATATCTCGATCTGAGAAGGAGACTTAGGAGCTCAAGACTTGAAGAACTAGTGAAGAATAAGTAATAAGGGTATATCCCTTGAAACATTGTATAGAGAGCATGTATTGTCTTTAGAACTTTGTAATTTGAATTGTGTATTTGGACAAGTATTGTAAAGATACAAGGGGTTGTGTACTGTGAACCACTGGATGGATCCTGGAAGTTTAATAAAATCATATTCCTTCAATGGAATTTTATTTTGTACACAAATTGTACTTATGTTATGTATGAAGTGGTGACTTGGGTTTTCAAAACAAGTTTTAAAATAAAAGAATTTCCGCTACTTTGTTTTGCCAAAAAAAAAAAAAAATTTACTAAGGGGACGCCCTTGCCTTTGAAAAATATATTATAAAATGTGTTTCAAAAACCCGAGTCGTCACAGCAGCGGAAATTCTTTTCTTTCGAATTTGTTTTGTAAAACCTAAGTCACCACTTCATACATAACATAAGTAGAATTTTGTATAAGATAAAATTCCATTGAAGGAATATACTTTTATTAAACTTCAGGATCCATCCAAAGGGTTCACAAAGACACACCCATTGTATCCTTACAATACTTGTCCAAATATACAATCCAAATTACAAAGTTCAAAATTCAATACATGTTCTAATACAATGTTTCGAGGGATATACCCTGATTACTTATTCTTCAATTGTTCTTCAAGTCTTGAGCTCCTAAGTCTCCTTCTTCAGTATACGAGATATTGTAAACATTCGAACATTTACAATATCTCAGCAAGCTATGCTTGATAGGGGATAAGAATGTAAGTGATTGACAGTATAATCTCAATATTCAAGTATCCCATAATTCGTTCTATCATAAACACATTCATTAATAACTATTAATTATAAGGACATCTCATTTCCTTGTCATTTGTGTTCACCTTTATACATACATATTGTATAAGGACAAATCCATTAAAAATGTAAAAATAATCAAGCATCATTTCTATACAAAGCTGATCAACTCTTTTCATTATAGGAGATTTGTATTTCAGCCAGTTACTATACTGGGTTTTTCCCTTCCTGGGAAAAATATTGGTAATATACAATTACCTGGCATTTCATCATGCCATCCTTTAAGGCATTTCACTATGCCAATTTCATATGCATCATAATGCAAAATAATCAAGGACTACTATGCTTAGCCCGATCCGTACGACGCCAGGATAATCTGTTCAATAATCCACTTATACCATTCTCGGTGAAATTACAATATCCATGTCCATATGGGAGGACCATGGTCGTCACCGGTGGTGGCCTTCCCATAATTGCCCCACCCGACTTTTAGCCTTTCTTAGGCTTGGTATTCAATATCATCAAGTTTCAGAGAGTGGGTGGCCAAACCCTCTTAACTCTCCTAGCATAGCATCCCAGGCATATGCCTGTTTAAAACAAAACCACAAGCCTCCAAGCTTGTATGTAAAATAATACTTATACATATCAGACTATCTGTCTGGTTATCTAGGGCTGAAATATTTTCTACTTTCCTATCCACTTAGGGTTGTTCTCAATTCTCAACTTGACCATTTAATACTTATTTTTCTCATCATTTGGTTGGATCATATTTCAATTTGAGGTATTTAGCTTAATATATTGGTATTATACATGTCAAAACTTCAAAATATAAGATCATGTATTAGACATGTATCTTTATGTAAAAGCATTCTTAATAATCCACCTACCTCAATAAGGTATTCTTACTCCTTGAAATCTGTCATAGTCTCGATCAACATATATGTCAAAATCATATGTATAATGTCATTTTTCTAATCAAGGGTACATACTACATGGTCTTTTGATCATCCTTATGTAGGATAATCCGACTTCTTTCTTCCTTGAATATCATATATCCAAGGGTTTAATATCATCTATACAAATACTATCTATATCATACATAACAATCTAATTTACATTGATGTTTCTTTTTCCTTATTGTTTTTGATCATACAAGATCTCATCTTGTTTGATCATCCTTATCTCACTTACTATTTTTATTAGGGTTAGATAATTTGCTATCTTTTTATGTTCTTATTATTATTCAACCAGTTAGTGTCTTACTTGGTTGAAGATAATTTATTTCTTCCTATCACTAGACAACTCCTCCTTATTTCAGGATGACCAGTACTTACCAGTTAAAGTCTGCTCAAAAAGTGGTTAATACAACCCTCATGTAAGGAGGCGTTTAGACCTCTCTTACGTCAATGGGAGGTGAGGGAAAAGCACTTGGCTCTTGTATACCCCCTATAACCACAATGTTCGAGTCCACTGGAGTGGTACTAGCTCAACCTTTGACAAGGTTCCTATGAGCTCTTTACCTTAAGTCCCTTCTCTAATTGATTTTAATTAATTTCCATGGATATGCACAATGTCATCCATGGATGTTCATTATTTTCCTATTTTGGGCCAAGGAAATGATAAATCATTCCTTATATTGTCCTACTAACTATAGCCCTTACTAAGTCAAAATCATTCATTCATCTTAGTTGTCCATGAATTTCTATATTTCATTAGTTTACATTTTTGGTGATTTATGCTCCTTATATCTTAACAATTACTTAACAATTGAATTAAATATGACAATAAGTAAATCATCAACTTGAAAGCATAAATCAAATATAAATTTAACAACTAAGTACTAACATTCTTCCTACAAATATAACTTAAGCTAGTGAAATAAAACTAACATGATCCTAAGTTATGAAACACATCTTCTATCATAATGAAATCATGTTTAAATCCTAATTTACACTAACATGATCCTAAGATAATCAAATCTACTAACAAATTACTCATTTAGGGCATATCATACTAAAATTTAAAGATTACACTATCATGCTTTCTAACTTAGAACATAAATCATATTTACACTTCTATATCCAATAAAAGACAATTAAAACCTAAAACATAAATCACATTTACACTTCTATATCCAATAAAAGACAATTTAAACTAATTTTATTAAGATTATTATAAACCTTTAAATATGATCCAACCATTAGATCTTAGGTGTTTTCCTTTAGATTAAGGGTTTTAATTACCTTTAGGGCTTTTAATCCATTAAGATCCAAAAATCTTATCCACTTGATTTTGTCACATTTCATCCATGATCTAACTGGATTCCATCATAATATCATCCCTTTAATCCATCCCAAGGATCTGATCATACTTGATCTCATTGATCAAGTGGGTCCCTTTGTATTTTTTTATTTTTTATTTTAGGGTTTTTCTACCATAAAGGGTAGATCCCCTATTTTATCCAAGATCTGTACAAATTAACCATAGATATTACTTTATTACATTATTATATCATCACTAAAATAAATTTCCAAGATCTGATCACCTCAGATCTTGAAGATCTTAGAAATTGGACACTTATTTAAAAAATACAGAAAAATACAGATATAATTTTTAGAAATATTATGACTTCATTAGAAACTAGACATTACAAGCTTTCCATAGCTTCTTTCTGATCTCAATTTGGAGTTCATATGACTCCACAATCTTAAATTGAAGTTTTCAGCCGTTCTTAGGGTCCAGATTTGATCTGGGCCCACCAGAATTAATCTCTCTCAATTGAGGGTCCAAACCTTGTTAGATTTTCTTGAAAATTGTACCCTAGGGGTTTTTGACCCTTCTGGATTGATTGGAAAACTCAGAATTTCCATCTGAGCTCTCTATCACCATAAATTGAAGGGGCTGGTATTTACTTTATTTTTACCATTTTTCATTCAAATTAAATTATAGAAAAATAAAAATTATACTAAAACATAATAAATATGAATGGGAAGTAGTTCCACCTACCTGATTGGAGAAAAAACATATATTTGATGCTCAATTTGAGAGAATTACCGGTTGATGATAATATAGCCCGATTGTCTACCTTTTTGTGGTTTTCTGTTGTTGGAACCGTTGGATCTTGAAATTGATTTGGGGCTTTTGTATATACTGTGGTATAGGAGGTTATGGACGGTGGAATTGATCAGATTTTTCTTGGAACGGAGTGCCTAATTGAATTTAGGTCTCTTGTTCCACTTAGAAAGAGGAGAGAGAAATAAGAAAAATAGAGATTGGGGAGGGATGAATGAGAATTTGGGGCTGAAACACCAAGGAAGATTTGGAAATTTCGTGGTTAAGGTTGTGAAAATTTTTGGAAATTTTTGGGACATATTTATAGCCAAATTTGAATTTTTTATCATTTCTTTTAATAAGATATTTTATTACTTTAGAATTTTTTATTACAAGTGCATTCTCCATTCTCCACTACAATCTCCACTACATTCTCCACTACCAGCAATAATGCACTGAGCAATTATTGTTGCTTCTAGAACGTTGCCCCACTTTGTGGGCCCCACTTTATGTACAAAGACGTTTTTGCCCTTATAACTCTAAAATTGGAGAAAAATAGGCATTATTTGTCCGAACTCGGAATCGAGCCTACTTAGTGGCGTTGGAATCGTATTTCTAAGTACTTCCTAAATATTGAGGTCTTATTTCTTGGATATGGAATATGGGTAAAATTACCATTTTGCCCCTAAATGGAGAAAAATAAGAAATTTTCATTTTAACTCAGAATTGAACGTACTTAATGTTGTTTCGATCAGTTTTCCAAGTACATTCTTAATTTATATATTTTAATTCATGATATAATCTCAATAAAAAGAGAATTTTCAATAACCTAATATTCCAGCCCATAATTTCTAAAAAATCAAACTTTATGAATTTGCCTTAATAAGTTACAAAAATTCAGGGTCATTACATCCGACCTGTTGGGTGCGGTCCTGTCTGGCGCGTGGAGAAAAACTGGACTAGGGGAACAGAAAGACGAGATAGAGAGAGAACTCTGAGAGAGAGTCAAGGGCGATGGAGAGAAGGGCGCTAGTAGGGAGAAAACTAGAGGGAGAGGGACAGAGAGGTCGTGCGAGTGAGAGAGAGTGAAGATTGGAAGCTGGCCTGGGTGGAGGGCTGTGGCGCCACACGATTCTGGACGTTGCCTGGGCCTTTGGGTGCTTGTCCGGTGAGGCCTGGAGCTGGCGTCGTCGGCCCAGCGAGGAAGGAGCAAAAGTGAAATGGAAAAAACGACGCCTGGTGCGTTGTGGACTGGATTGGGCAGAGATAGAAAATGGTGCTAGACTGGGTTGTAGGAAGGTGAACAAAGGAAGGGTTGTGCGGTGTTGGGTTGTGCAGGAAACAAATAAAGGAGGAAACTAAGAGGGGGAAAAGTGATGCATGGATGGAGAAGGAAGTTGGGAAAGGATAGGTGCATGAGAGGGAATGGTGCTTGACTAGGGAATCAATGGAAATCGGAAGGAATAGAGAAGGGGAAGTAGAAGAAGATGGGAAGAGAAAGAGCTGTGCTTTTTGCGTCAAGATGGGCCGAAGTCCTAGATGAGAAGAAGAAAAAATATATGAAGAGATAGTTGGGTACGTGAGAATGAGGAAGGGAAAAAGAAAAAGGAAAGAAGGAAAAAGAAAGAGAAGGAAAAGGAAAAGGAAAGAAAGAAAAGAGGAAAAGGAAGGGAAGAAGAAAAGAAAGAAAAGGAAAAAGAAAAAGAAAGAAAAAAGAAAAGAAAGAAAAGGAGTGGGAAAGGAAAGAAAAAGAGAATGAAGGAAAGAAAAAGAGAATAAGGAGGGAAAGAGGAAGAAAAGGAAAGAGAAGTGGGGGAAAGAGTTGCCCTTTACATGTTCTTTCCATTTTGTCCATGATTTCTATTTCATCTATCTCCATGGGTGATCTGGTCCATCCATCGCCCTTTAAGATGATCTGCACCGTTATCTTTTACTCGTTTCCATCCGTGCGTCCTTTGGTTGATCTGTAAAAGAAAAGACTAAATTAGAATCATCTGAACCGCACATTAGTCATCTAATGAACTCTAATGATCATATGACCATTGATTTTGACAAATTAAGGTTTGGATGGTCAATTGGATTTATATTCAAAATCAAGCTAAGTTTTGTAAAATTGAACGGTTAGATGATCTAATTGAACGCTAAATTAGGGAAATTTTGACCAAAATTAAACACTTAACACATGCAGAGTAAAATTTAGTAACTCCCTTAGTAATATCATTCAACATGTGTTTTTTCTCTCATGATTATTATTCATTTTACCATCAATGCCACTTCTTTTCAGTTTTCACTATAGAGTATAGACCACAATCCATAATTAATTTTCGTTTCACCAAAGTTATCATATCAATATCCTTCTAATTCTCTCTTGATAAGCTTTTGTGTTAATTCAATACATAACTCATATTCTCTGATCTCATTCTCACCTCACATAATGAGTTAATTACATAGCTAATAATTATTCCCTTCATATACTCATTATCCACCAATTAGATAATTACATAACTCTTTATATACTAATTCTCAAGGCAATTGTTTTGTCTTTTTGTATGTAAGTAAGTAAGCCCAAATCCAATTATCCAATTGAATTAGAAGTCTTAAGCTAAAGCCCTTGCCCTGGTCGGTTGTTTGCTATAACTATAAGTTATAACCTAAGACTTAGCTACACCTATACACTGTCTCTAATTTTCTTATCAAACATTTTAAGATTAGCTACACATTATCAGTTACAAACTTACAAGTCACACTTAGTACAAAATTAGTTAACCAAGTTTTGTAACTTGTACAAGTACAAGTGAAGTGAGAGACTAACTAACTGTCAAATATTGTATAAAATTATAAATGCTAATGATTTTCTTATGTTAATTTCACATGTCATCACCAATTGATCTCATATATCTCTTTTTAATCAAATTCATGAATATCATGTATCCAACTCATATAAGTCAATATTTGTTTTTCATTTCTAACTCCTAATTGATGATAATATATTAGGAATAACTCATTCATCCATAATCCATTGATCCATCATTCATGTAGAGTAAAATTTAGTAACTTCCTTAGTAATATCATTCAACATTTATGTTAATTCAGCACATAACTCCTATTCTCTTATCTCATTTTTACCTCACCTAATGAGTTAATTACATAACTAATAACTATTCCCTTCGGACCCTTCCTATACTCATTATCCACTAATGAGATAATTACATAACTCTTTCTATACTCATTCTCAACTCTCAAGCTACTAAGTTAATTACATAACTATTTCTATTCCCATTCAGTCATTCTTACCTAATGAGTTAATTACATGACTCTTTCTTTACTTATTCTCAACAACTTTTGAATTGAGTATGAGTTACTTACATAACTTTGCTTTTTTAAGCTGATCCTCAACTGAGATCAGATGAGTTAAATACATAACACTTACTTTACTCATCCTCAACCTCAACAACTATTGAATTGAGTATGACAGTATGAGTTACTTACATAACTTTGTTTTTAAGTTGATACTCAATTGAGATGAGTTAATTACATATATGCTCTGTCTTTTTAAGCTCATCCTTAAGGAAATTAAGATGAGTTAATTACATAACTCTTTCTTTACTCTATACTTAATAACTATTTTTATTTAAATACATCCTCAACTAAGATTAATTAAATACATAACTCTTATAGCTTATATGACGATTATGCAACAACATGTTAACAACCGTCCTATAACTTTCTAATAAATAAAATAACCATCCTATATAACTTATAGGACGGTTATAAAAAAATCATCATATATTTCATTATATATACTATAGGATGGTTATTTAAAAACCGTCCTATATTGTTCTATATATCATTTTTCACCTTGATCAGCCCTAATTTCAATTTTTCAATCTTCTAGCGGTCCAAACTACTGAGAAAGTGAAAATGACCATTTCTCTTCGATGTTTCACAGATCTACGCAAAATAAGGTATGTATTTACGAATTTTACAATATGTATACAGTTCTATAAAAATCATAAAAGCCAGTACCCTTTGTTTCAATTTTTTTTGTTTTTTGCTAACTATTTTCCATAGATCTTGATGGGTTTTAGTCTGAGAAGGTGAAAACGACCATTCCTCTTCGATCTTTCGTAGATTTAAGCAAAAAAAGGTATGTATTTACAAATTTTATAATCTGTATTTATTTTTTTCAATTTTTTTGTTTTTCATTAACTATTTTTCATAGATCTTGATAGGTTTTAGTTCTATGTGTATGAGAAACATTCCATTTGAGTTTTATATGTCTTTACTCTAGATTTGAGTTTGTTTTTAGGTTTTTTATTGTTTTTTCAAAAAAATCAGTTACAAAAATTAAAAAAAAAGTCGTTGTTTTTTTCGTATTTCTTCATTGAAAAGTATTTCTATCCACATATAGAGCTTTCCCATGTTGTGTATTCATGTGTGATAATGTTTTCATCTCTCTTTTTTTTGTAATTTAGTTTTTTTTTTCCAAAAAAAATAAGTTACGAAAATTAGGAAAATTTTGTTATTTTTTATATTTATTAGTTAATACCTATTCTTATCCACATATATAGCTTACTCATGCTTGAATCTTCATGTATTAATGATTTTTAGCTAATTTTTAGCATTTAATATAATTTTTAGTAATATAGGACGGTTATTCAGGAACCGTCCTATATTTTCAACCATTCCATAGGTTAGAATCATGTCAAGGTGATGAGTAAATAGGTCGCGTGTCAAATAGGTCGACACAACGAGTCAAATTGATTAACTCGAACACGACACGATTTTTGGCGTGTCATTTTGACACGAACACAATAAGACTCGACCCGAACCTGCTAAATTCGTGTCGGGTTCGTGTCGTGTTATCGTGTCGTATCATATTTTGCCGCCCCTAGTTCGGAGGTTCAATATCGGCACACTCTATCCCTTCAGGGGATGGTTATATACAGGAGGGTCTCTTGAGTAGCAGCTAGACAGTCATTGTTATCTTTATAACTAAGAGAATCATTCTGCTTGTTGGAAATATAAACTTGATTTGGACCAAAATGAATTGGGCTTAAGATTGGATAGAAGTCTATGTTCTAGAAAGCCCAGCCCATATTGAAGAGATAAAAGTTCACTATCTAGAAAGTGGTGCTAGAAAAGTCTATTAGAAATATATAAATACTTTGAAAATAGAGCTAGATATTTTTAAAGAGTCATTTAGATAACAAATTGTAACTACTAGATTAAAGGTGTGGTAGTACAATCCTAACCATTAGTTAAGGAGGTGCTACTAGTATAAATATGGGTAGTTATTCATAAGTTGTATTAAACAAAAATTTGAGAATTAATACAAGCTCTCTCTTCCATTCAAGACTTCAAGTCCTTTCTTCATTTGAAAATTCCTTGCAAGCCTCTAAAGCCTTCCTCAAAACCTTGTAAAATACCATCTTCTTTTAACAAAGCAGTATTAGAGCTACAAGATCCTTCAAGAGTTATGGCTAGTGGTGGCATGGTTCCCTTCTAAGTTCCTATGCTCAACAAGAACAATTATGACAATTAGAGTATCAAGATAAAGGCTCTCGTGAGAGTACAAGATGTGTGAGATATTGTAGTAAAAGGCTACAATGAACGCGAAGATGATGCTACTCTATCCAAACGCAAAGTAATAGTTTGAAGGATTTAATAAAGAGAGACAAGGCCCTCTACCTCATCTATCAAGCTCTTGACGAAGATGGCTTCTAGAAAATTTCAAGTGCAACATTAGCAAAGGAAGCATGGGAGAAACTTGAGACATCTTACAAGGGAGTTGAGCAAGTAAAGAAGGTACTTCTTCAAATATTAAGATGAGAATTTGAATCTTTGCAAATGAAGGAAGGCGCGACTATTTTTAATTACTTTTCTAGAGTTTTAGCCATTTCTAATCAATTAAAAAGAAATGGTGAGAAGTTAAATGATGTGAGGATAATATAGAAGATATTACGCTTCTTAGATCCAAACTTCATCATATTGTTGTAACATATAAAGAAACAAAGAATCTAAAAGAAATGACTATAGGGTAACTCCTGGGCTCATTACAAGCTTATGAAGAAAGCATAAAAAGCAAGATGAAATCGAGGAGTAACGTCTCAAGATGCAACTCAAAGAAAAAGAGTTTTGAAATGGAAGGGATCAACGAGAAAGAGGTTGTAGCCAAGGATGAAGTCATGGACATGGAAGAAGAGGCTTCAGCAACAGCAACAACAACAATAATAATAATGAAGAGAGAAGAGAAAAGCTTAGAAGAAGGTACCCTCATATTAGCATACAAGAATAATAAAGGAAGCTAAGAAAATACATGGTACCTTGATATCGACACAAGTAGACTACATGTGAAAAAGAGCATGTTTATGGACCTTGATGAGATGGTGATTAACAATGTCTCCTTTGGTGATGAATCCAAAATAGTAGTAAAAGGCAAAGGTAACATCCTAATCTGCTTAAAGAATGGAAGACATCAATTTATTAGAAAATGTTTATTACATGCTTGACATGAAAAATAATATTTTGAGCTTAGGATAACTTTTAAAGAAAGGCTATAATATTCTCATGAAAGATTATATTCTTTCTATAAAAGATGATAAAAATAATTTGATTGTTAAAATACTAATGTTAAGAAATAGGATGTTCCTGTTAAACATTCAAAATGATGTTGCTAAGTGTCTTAAGATATGTTTCCAAGATCCATCTTGGCTTTGGATTTGAGATTTGGGCATCTTAAATTTGGAAGACTTGAATTGTTGTCTAATAAAGAGATGGTGAGAGGATTACCTTCTATTAGTCAGCCCGATCAACTCTGTGAAGGAATCCTACTTGGGAAGCAGTTTAAAAAGAGCTTTCTGAAAGAGTCACATTCAAGAGCCCAAAAGCCGTTGGAGCTCGTAAATACATATTTGTGTGGTCCAATGAGATCGAAAATTGTGTTTTACTATGTGGTGGGTTCACAAGCAGCCGAACAAAGCAAGGTCCTCATTGCCTACATTGGTGGGTATGGAAAAAGCTTCTTTTGAAGCACTAGAAGCTGGAGGTAAGCCTATGAATAGGTCTGAAGATGCAGATTGTGAAGGAAAAGGTCCCATCAAAGAGGTTCAGTGAGTTTTTTAGATAAAAACAATAGATGTCCTAATTTTTATTTTTTTATTTTCCGCAAATGCTAATATAAATTCCTCCAAAAAAAAGAAGAAGAAGAAACCAATTATGATATTCCCATGTGAAAACCTTAATGTTAAGTGTTCAATTTTGGTCAAAATACCCCTAATTTAGCATTTAATTAGATCATCAAACCATTCAAATTTGTAAAATTTAGCTTGATTTTGAATTTAGCTCTAATTGACCATACAAACTTTAATTTGTCAAAATCAATAGTCAGATGATCATTAGAGCTTATTAGATGATTAATGTATGGTTCAGAGGATTCTAATTTAGTTTTTTATTTTGCAGATCGACCAAAAGATACATGGATGGCTAAGATCAAAAGTTAATAGTGTATATCATCTTAAAGAGCATTAGATGGGCCAGATCACTCACAAAAATGGATGGGATAGTATCCTAGAAGATAATTAAGCTTAATTGGGAATCTTGGACAAAAGGAAAATAACATGGAGAAGGCAAGTTGCAATTATGGGGATGTTTCCAAAGGAGGGAGAATGAAATTAGAAAAGGGGGAGCTACAAAGAGGCAATGGCAACCATACCCATTCCTTTCTTTCCCTCATTCTCTATTTCCGATTCTTCCCTCAATCCCTCTTTCTTATTATTGTCTCTTTCCTTTCCCACTCTCTCTCATGTTCTCCTTTTCCTCTTGCTTTTCTCTCCACTCTCTATTCTTCTTCCTTGGTTGTACGTAGGAGGCAGTCCCCCTACCTCTTTCTCAACTCCCCTCTCTCTTACGTTCCCTCTTCCTCCCACCATCTTCTTCATCGCTCCACCGTAGCCCCTCTCTCTCTCTCTCTCTCTCTCTCTCTCTCTCTCTCTCTCTCTCTCTCTCTCTCTCTCTCTCTCTCTCTCGTGCTTTTTTCCCACTTCTCCACCTCTCTTTCTCTCTCTTACTCTTTTTCTTTACCTCACACTCCCTCTGCCTCTTCCTTATCACTGCCCTCTCGCACACCTCTTCTTTCTGTCTCTCTTACTCGAACTCTCTCCCTTGTTCCTTCAACGCACAAACTAGCTCCTCCGACCAAGCTTCATTGACAACTTCCCTGTCTCCGGCCACCTCTGGAGATCAGGTTTTCCCTCTGTTCCTCTTCTTTTTCCCCCTCTCCTCCTCATCTTCCCTTCTTCTCCTCCTCCACTGGCTTCCTCTCCCACTCCATTGGGTTCCTATTTTCTTTTTGTTTAAAATCAGATTTTTCATTAAATTCCAATTTTAAGCTTTAGACTCTAATTAAAATGCCATATGGGTTCTCTTTTTAATTCCCTCTATGTCCTTGTTTGTTCCAGTTTTATTTTGTCTGTGTTTTGCTTAGTCAGGAACTATCCAATCCAAGCCAGATTGATTAAGGCTTAACCCAATCAATGGGTTAGCCTTGACAACAAAAAATACCCAATTTCTCCTCTGTTTCTTATTTGATTTCAAATTAGCTTTTAGGTTTCATTCTTAGGACATCCCTAAACTTAATTAATGTCTCTGATCTTTAATCTAAAATTAGTAACTTGATCTAGACCGTCCAAATCGTAAAATTACAAATTACTCTAAATCTTTATGATTTTGAGGAATCTGACAAATCCAACCAACAAATCTTTAATCAAGGACATCTTGAAAACATTGATGAAGACTATTCAACTTTCAAAAGCTCTGATTTGAAGATATTGATAGTGATTAAGCTAAGGAACTAGTTTTTTCATGTTATTTGGTTTATTTTATTTCTTTTTGGAACTAAAAATTCTCTAATTTTTAGAAGTTGATTAAATTTATTGAAATTTCCACTTTTTAAATCAAGTCCCCGTGGGATCGACCTGTACTTATTAAGCTACACTATAATAGCCCGTACACTTGTGGTTAAATACTAACAAGTTTTTGGTGTTGTTGCCGAGGACTTGCAAAGGAGTTTTCATAAAATTTAATTAAAAATTCCAAAAAATTAGAAATTACAATTTTTAGTATTTTAGGTGCAGTTTTCAATTATTTTTAGGGCATAATCACCTTGTTTCCTGAATTTGGTACTTATTTCTTTTTCTTTTTTATTTAGAAAATTGCCGAGTGGATCTTCACCAAAATAAAAATTTCCTTGCTTTCCTAGAATAAGACTTTCTTT
The DNA here is from genome assembly GCA_035236585.1 of Warburgia ugandensis. NCBI lineage: Eukaryota > Viridiplantae > Streptophyta > Magnoliopsida > Canellales > Canellaceae > Warburgia > Warburgia ugandensis. Next base: position 2,351,923 of record CP141132.1, on the reverse strand, counting down.
TTTCTTTTGAATAAATCTTGTAGTGAGGAGCCTTGTAAATTGCAATTTCCATTTTAATTTTAAAAAGGTTGTATAATACAAGGTAAGTGTCGAATAAGGTGGCTCATACTTGATCTTCATAAAAAACCCTACAGTAAGTTTTCTCACCCATTTGTTTCCTAGATTAGGGTTGCATTGTTTGGTCGTGTAACCCATATAAACATCATCTTTTATAATTGTTGTGTTTTAGGATTTTGCATTAGTTTATTGCTTTTAATTGCATTCTTAGAGCATGATTAATACTTTAAGGTGATTTATATGCTAATCGAATTGTTATGGTGTGTGAAAATTAATTAGTAAGGGCACCCTACCCCCATAAGATTAAGGGTGGATTTCATCACCACCTTTTAGCCCACTTAGGATAATCACCTCAAGCGTGCAACACTTCCTTTCATATTAATTTAAAATCAATTAGAAGAGACTATAAGGTCATCACATGCTCGTAGAACCCTTTTAATAGGACACGATATATTGTCACTATAGTGGCTTCTGATCATTATGGTTACATTGAGTGTCTTAAAATCTAAGTGATTTTCCCACGCCTTCCATTGACATTTATTGAGGGCTAAACGCCTCATTATATGAGGATTGTATTAACCACCTTGCACAGAACCTAACTAGTAAGTAGTAGTCCAATCTGAAAGAAAAGAGGAGCTCTAGTCTAGGTTAATAAAAAAGCGTCATCCCCACATAAATCCAAGAGAGTCAAATATACTGTTGCTTATTAGCCTTAGGATGATTTAAGTGTACCCTTTTCTTTGTGCATCATTTTAGAAGTTAGGTTACATCATTTAGGTTAGTTTTTCCAACAAAAAAAAACAAAAACAAAAGAAAAATAAAAATAAAAAAGCTTCCCTTGTATGCACTTTTGGAGACGCGACAAAACCAAAAGGTTAGTCAAGTATGACAAAAAAGACATACAATAAGATCAGGCCACATCAATGACTGATCAACAATCAAGGGGTAATTCACCCCATGATAGTCAAGGGCCTCCACTCATCATGAATGAGGACCCACCACCCCTGATGGACGATGAATATCAACCTCCACCAAGGAGGAATAATCATCAACCAAATAGAAATTGGAGAAGAAATAATAATAGAGAGTAAGACCAACAGAGTAAACATGGGGATAATAATAATAATGAGGGTTATCAAAACTTTCGTGGCAGAACTTTAAAAGACTACCTTCACTCTACATGCACCAACTTACCATCCTGTGTAATTCTTCCTCAAAATGTTGGTGTGTTAGAATTAAAAACGGGAGTAATCCAATTACTTCTCAAATTCCATGGTTTAGACAGTGAGAGTGTGACGCCTCGGGTTTTTCATGAAAAATTTTTGCATTTATTTTTCAAAAGGTGGCATGCCTCTAATTTTAAAATTAAAAAACAACGAAAGATTTTACTTTGAAATTCATTTTTCCAAAAACTCATATGTCACTTTCATGCTCATACTATACATATATATAGTTTTCTAGAAGATAGAAATTCATTTCTTAAAATAGGGCCTAATCCAGTGGTTCACTTGTACAGCCCCTATAACATTATATTAAATGTCAAATATCACAATTCAAATGACTAGCTACACAATACAAAAGCTTTAATAAAATATATACTTGAGCGCAGAAGTATAGTTGTTGGATTCCTCTTCTTGTATACATCTTCTCCTATCTATATATATCTGAGATACTGTAAACATAAAAAATTTACAATATATCAGCAAGCTATGCTTGGTATGGGAGTTTAAGAAGCGTGCTGAATCTTAATATACATTAATTATTCTATAGTAATTAGAATATTTATTTTCATATTAATTATATTGAATTGGATTTACTATATGTTTCACATTTCAATAATCCATTTATAAACCAAATATCTACATGTTTCATAATCATTAACAATCCATTGATAAATCAATTATTAACATGTTTCATAATTATCAATATCTATATGTTTCATAATTATACGTAACCCATTGATTTATCAAACATCTTTAATTATTATTTGTTATCTAAATAAACTAATCAAATTCCATGAACCATACTCTGCATAACAGTTCTACCCATTCATATACCCATATGAAACTATGCCCTCAATCATATACATATAGCATACGTACACATATATGAAAATTGTTAAAATACATACAAAATTATGAATATATTCAATAAGTCTCCTAATCTACATTCCCAGACTATACTAGGTTTCAGAATCATACCCCTCATCATGTGGGGTTCATAATCATCCAGCCTTTGCTGGTATATCAATATAATCCTCATGCACCTCACTATACGGGGTCCACAATCCTCTAGCCATCGCTGGGGAAATAATATAAGGCATATCATCATGCCATATCATATAAGGTATCTCATAATGCCATCAAACATAAGGATTACTATGCATGCACTCAGAATCCATACAGTGCGCCCATATAACTGCTCAATAATCCACCTATACCATCCTCAGTGGAAATCACAATATCATGTCTGTATCGGAGGACCATGGCTATTATAGTGGCAACCTTCCCATAATTGCCCTACCCAACTTTTAGCAACATATAGTGCTTAGTATCCATAACATAATAAATTTTGGAAAGCCGGTGGCCAAACCCTCATAACTCTCCTAGCATAGTATCTCCAAGCATACACCTGTTTAAAACAAAACTCTCAAGCCTCCATGCTTAAATGTAAAATAATCATAATAGCAGGCAATTTTCTTGTTCATATATTTCATAATAAGAATAACATCCTCACTTATTTGGTGATAATCCACCAAGGATGTATCTTGTAAACCTAAACACGTACATCACCAATACTTACATGGTACCCATGTACCATAAACATAATTTCACAATTCACATACATGATGTACAAGTAATAAGCATCAATTATAACATGCAATTCTTTTAATTAACATTGTTTTCATCATTTCAATTTAAGGCATATCGAATATCAATCATCCCATTTTAGTTTCATAACATCCATAATCAGAAATAAGATCATGTTTAGAACATGCATCTTATTATTTATACATGTTGTCTTAAATTTTCACCTACCTCGTGTGACACATTCTTCAATTCTACTAACTTTAATCGCCCTCTTTTCCACGATCGACCACGCACTTCAATATTATTCAAGTAATTCAATTGAGTTAGAATGCGGACAACTATTATAGCAACAAAAAGAACCAAAACATGTTTTAGGATAAGCAACTTGTTTTATTCCCTCTATTGCAATCTTTATTGCAATACTAATGGCTTTTATGCTGACAATCGTTAGTGAATTCGTCAAAGAAAAGATGCTCGGGTAAACTAATATGTGTCTAACAATTTCATAGACATCAGTGGATGATCCTCACAATGCATGTTGTTTTCTATTTCCAAGCAAGGATAGATTTTCATTGGGGAACTAATTCTGGCATGAATGTCGTTGCCATCTACAGTATCAATAAGAACATTATAAGAGCCAACTACATCAGATTTATAACCATATGTTTCATTAGTTGTTACTTGTCCTATCAATGAGGACTCCACAAGCTCCACAAAGCAGGGAGAAGGTTTTGCTAAGAGTTGAGAACTTGAATTTTCTTCAAGATCCTTAGCATCTCCAATAGATGTACTTGGGATCATAATGCTCTCTACTATCTCATAACTAGAGTTAGCCACCAACATGCAGTTGTTTGAGTGTGAATTGCCTTATAAACCCTCTCAATTAAATTAGATTTGCAGGCCATATTCTTTCTGTCTGAAATAACATTAAGATCATCTGCTGAAATGTTTGCATCCTTAATTCCAATAATGCATGATATGTTATCCTCATGACACTTTAGTTCCCTCTTCTCCTCTTATTTCCTAGAGGAGGTTCTCCTTAGATTAGATGGTACTAGTTTGTTAGATGAAAGGGAGCCACTCTGAGCAAGAATGTTCTGAGGTTTGGTAACAATCAGATCTTCACCACTGTTCCAACCTGCCAACAACATAGGTTTATTTCCATATCTTTAGACATCGGATGTATCAAATGTCCTCATAGGTGCTTTACTTTTAGCATTTTCAAAGACTGAATCATGACTTGAACTTACACTAAGTAAGTTACTTGTTTCACTAGTTGAAATATGGTGCTCATCACATGCTCTGCTATTAAAAACAAAAAAAGCTGTGAATGAGAATCACTAAAGGAACATCGAATAGAGTCCATCCCCTTACAGATTTCTTCTAAACATTCATCCTAAGTTTTTTTTTATTCCATGACATATACTGTTGGACTAAAATGCAAACAAGGTGAGCAAGGAGTGGCATCTGATTGAATTGAATCATAAATACTATGATTATGCAAGTGACATAAGGAAGAGGAGGGGGATGAGAAGCCTACAGGCCTGGATCGAGCTTTGACTAAATTTAACTTATTCAAAGAATTTTGCTACTTCCGTTTCTCTTGCAAGTGGCCATAGGAAGCTGATTGTCTGATCTCTCCTTCCTTAGTTGTTTAACTTTAACTGGGAAAGGGTTTGTGCAAAGGATGATGCCGACGCTAGTCCTCATCATTGTCATGGTTTGAAGACAAAGATAAAGATTATGATGATGATTGAATCTAATCAATAGACTCAAAGAAGCGCTTCCTCTGATCACAGTGGAAACAAAGGGCTTTTGATCACCCCTTCATGCAAAGTAAAACAAATGGTCAGATTTTATATATAAGTTTCCATTATCGCCGGCGAGCTTCATCTTTTCCGGTGACAAACCCCCCTGCCCAGCTCTTCTTCTCCGACGTGATTGGGTTTTACCAATGCACAAATCTCCCTGCACCTTTCTTCTTCTTCTTCTTCTTCTTCCCCTTCTCTTCTTTCTTCCCCCCTCTCCACATCAAGTTTTTCCTCGATTCTGTCGGGTTCATGGTTGTCAGGTTTCCTTGTTTGAGACCAGATCATACGATTTGTTTTTGGAAAACCACTAAAGGGGGGTGCCACTATCAAATATGGCTCCTCCTTTTATTATTTTATTTTTATATATTAAACATAGAATGATTGTGTTTTTTCCTCATCATTCTACTCGGCCTAAGTTCAGTCAACATGTATGATTGTTACATGCCCATCATCACTATCAAACTCGCATTTATGCAAGTGGGACCCATTAGTGAAATTACTAAAATACCTTTTTGTAAGAAAATTACTGTTTATTCATCCAAACTCTGATTTTAGCAAACTTAGTGTAATTGAAATCATATCGATGAGTAGAATCCAGATCTGATAGCTTCAAATTTAAGTTCTAAGTTTTTTTTTTAACACATGTAAGTCAGACGGGAAGTGTTGTTTCCAGTGGTGGATGGGTGAGTAACACGTAAGAACCTGCCCTTAGGAGGGGAACAACAATTGGAAATGGTTGCTAATACCCCATAGGTTGAGGATCAAAAGGAGGAATCCGCCCAAGGAGGTTGTGTTTAATTGGCTAGTTAGTGTGAAAAAGAAAGGTGGTAGGCCGAAGAAGCGACAAAGACTCTTCCCCACCCACTATACCCTTCGTGTCCATAGAGTAGCTGCCCTTAAGCTATTCCCATGTTCTTCTTTCAACTATGAGGAGCTTATCATCAAACATGAATCGTGGATGAAGGAATAGGTCGAGTATGAGCTTCTATCCAGAAGAAGCAAAGCTTTCTAATCTCGTCTTACTGGAGTGCTAATCCTAGAACCCGCATAAAAATGGGCTTTTCCCTAAGGTACCACTAAATTCTTGAAAGGAACAGAGTTTCTCGAATAATAGATAGAGGGACTTAGGCCTTCCAACCACTCTTAAGCTAGCAAGTTCTAGGTCAAAAGACTTTAGGGCTTGATTGATCAAACAATTCCTCCCTTTCTTTATTACAAAGCAATTGAATGAAGCAGTGCGGGTGCAGGGCCTATAAGATTCTGAAGAAGCTCTTCATTATCTACCCTCTTGAGGCCACCTGAGCTATCGGAAGATATAGTGGAAGGCCAGTGAATAACAGACTTTGATAGGAGACCAAAGGCTTTCGGCGAACGTATGTTCGCCTTTGGTACTATTAACTGTACTTAAGTAGGGCGAACAACCCACCCTACTTAAGTACACAAGCCCTACTGAAGTACCAAAGGTCCCAAAAAACCAATACAAACCTTCTAGCAAGATTGATCAATGAGTAGAATCCATATCTGATAGTTTCAAATTCAAGTTCTAAGTACCAAAGGTCCCAAAAAACTAGTATAAACTTTTAATTATCAAAATACCCCTAACTTTGAAGTCCCATAACTTTCTCATCTGGACTCCACTTTCAGCATTGTTTGGGTCGTTGGATTCCATTTTTTGAGCAGAATCCAATTGTGTATGTTTCAGCTCCTGACTCTTATTCCATAAAAAGTTATCATCCTAAAAAACTCATACCTTGATCATGCAAAACTAGAATTTTGGGGTTGTTACAAAGAGTCCCTACTTGCACCTTAAAGAATTTGATGAGGTATATAGTACCAAAAGAACACAAAATATAGGTCTTAACACTGTTAGGCTTAAAAAATTTCCTTTCTCTTTAATGGAAAAGGAAAAAATGTAGTTTAATGCACTTCCGGCAGGTTCCATAAGAACCTAGAATGAAATGACTAAGGAATTCTTGAAGAAGTTTTTCCCTATGCATAAAACAAATACACTTCACCATAAGATAATGAACTTTACCAAGAAGGATAAAGAATCATTCTATCAATGCTAGGAAAGGTTCAAAGAACTATAACTCACTTGCCCACATTATGGCTATGAACCATGGCACATTATCAGCTTCTTTTATGAAGGACTTAATTCTGACATGTGCCAGTTTCGTAGAAATGATGTGCAATGGTAACTTTCTAAACAAACAACCAAATGAGGTGGAGGAGTATTTGGAATGGCTAGCTGAAAGTGCACAAACCTGGGTTGACTCAGAAAGAATAGAATATATAGATAGACCTAAGCCCAATAACACCCATGCTAGGGGAGGCATGTATGCTATGTTTGAAAAAGATGATATCAATGCAAGTAGCATCCCTATCGATAAAAGTAGAATCCATAGAAATGGAAAAGAAAAACTTAAATAAAGAAGAACAAGTGTGTAGCATCTGTGAGAGTATCACCCATCTTACGCGGGAATGTCCTACCATTCCAGCATTCCAAGAGGTACTTCATGATTAGGCTAATGCACTTAACACAATTTAGAGACTTACAACCCCAATTGGAGAAACCATCCAAACTTCAGTTAGAAAATTGGACCTACTGCTAATGTTCCACAACCAGGACCATATCAACCTCATCAACAAAACCAAGGACTTCTTACCCTACCATATCAAACTCATCAACCTCCTTCTTATGGACCTTACTTGCCCCCACCTAAAAGGCATGTAGAGGATAATAACAATCAACACGTTCAAAACCAGGAAAGGAAAATTTCTCAATTAGAAGCCCAATTAAAACAAACCAACCAGTCTATGAATGAAATCAAGAACATGAAGAGTCAATGGATGCAAAGTATGGAAAAAGGAAAGTTTCTAGCTCAAACACAAGAAAATCTTAAGAGAGTGCATGCAATTAGCACCAATGCATATGATGAAACATTTAGCTCTACCATGGAATAGACTAAGGATGTTACCATTCTTAGGAGTGATAAAAGAATTGAGAAAGATGAGCCTCAAAAGACTGAAAAGGTAGACAAATCCACGAAAGTTAAAGAAAACTCTAAACAGAAGGACCCTGTTTCACCTGTTGATCCATGTTGTTCATGTTTTCCACAAGTCCGCGGCTGTTGTAGTCTAGCTAGTGTAAGTTTAGATCGATTCCATGGGGACTCAACTTCAAAAGGTGGAGTTTACACAAATTTTAACTTAGAAATTTGCCAAAAACAAGATTCAAATTCATTAACCCTTAAACGAACAGATCAGAATTTAAAGAAAGTAAATGCAATAATAATCTGAATACAACTTCCATGTCTTAATCATTGTGTCAGGCAATAGCAAGAATTAAGAATACAAAGTTTAAAACTAATCCGAGAATGAGACTATCCTAGATAAAGAAAACATGGATACACATAAAGATGAAATAAGGAAAAAGACAAAACTAGGACATGCATGACATTTTAATTAGAGGCTAGAGGTTAGTTCTGGAATTTTCAAGGAGAAAGTTCATCTTCCCATCCTCTTTGTTTTCATCCTGTGGAAGAGGGAAAAACCAAGAACAAAGATGTAGCACGGGGAGAGAAGTGGAGTAAGGGAAAAGAAGAGAGAGTGAGGCAAGGGGATGACGACACCAGAGAAATCAGAGAAGACTGGTGACTGGGGAAACCGATCAAATCAAAGGAGACTGGTGAAATCAGAGGGGAAAGGAGAAGATTCCAGCCAGTGATGGGCACTGGCCGGATGGAGAAAATATAAAAGGAGTAGAGGGAAAAGAGAAAGTTAGGAAGAGCCGGCCGATGAATAGCACAGAGGGAGATGGGTACCGATGAAGGTTGCTGGCAAGGTTGGAGAAGGTGGTTCTCTAATGTGGGTGAAAACAGGGAAAAGAGCTGAGCAGTGAAAAGAGCAGTCAGAGATGAAAGGGCGTGTTGGTCGACTAGATCGGGCAACTATGTCAATCACCTGCGTAGAGATGAAAATAGCAAGGATTTATAGGTTTCCAACCAAGGCTCACCAAAGTGGAAAAGAACACGGCCAACGAAATGGGTTGAGCACAGTGAAAAGAGAGCTGAGAGAGAGGGAGATAAAGAAGAATAGAAACAGAGGAGGAGGTGAGAGACGAGAGAGATTTGGAAGCGATGAGAGATAGAGGGGGAGTTGGGGAAACTAAGAGAGATTGGGAATGAGAGGGTGAGAGCAAAGGGAGAAAATAAAGAATAGGAGAGAGAGAAAAGTGAGGTGCTGGTTGTGCTGATAGAGGGAGATCAGGGAAGGAACGGGTGGTGCGATGGAGAGATGGCAAAGGGAAAGAGAGATTAAGATAGAGTGGTGAAGAGAAGAAAGGGAGTTATGCAAATAGAGGGTGACTGAAAGAGCAAACTTTGGCTGGTAGAGGTGTGTCACACACCAATGCTGGCCAAAGAGGAGAGGAGGCAATAAGAGAGGGATGAAAGTAGCCACCAGCTAAGCTTGTATCGGTGTGTCACTCACCTCTGCTGGCTGGTGAGGAACTGAGAGATAGAATGGGAGAGAAAGATAGGGAAAAGAGAGGGAAGAGGAGAGGAGGGTGAGGAACAGCCCTCCCCGCCTCTCCTCTATGAAAAGGAGAAAAAATGAAGAAGAAAGAAGAAGCCCCAGAGTTGCCCGATGTGCGACTTTTATAAGGGGGACCTAAAAAGTTTCCTTTTTGGGCTTCCCATGGTTTGTTTGCCCATGCTTGTCTTCCATGGAATGTCGGCCATGACTCCAATGCTTAGCATTTGCAGATTTTGTTGTAGAGTGGGGTCCATCGAATCTTTGATGATCTGGTCCGATCAAGTAAATCTGAAGTCGTCCAAATTATTTTGGATTACCAGTAAAACAAAGTACTAAATTAGGATTATATAAATTATGTGTCTAATTAGCTGTAATGATCGTCTGATTGTTAACTTTTTCAAATTAACAATCAGATGATCGATTAGAACTAAAATTATCTTAAAATTACAAAATTACTTAATTAAATGATCTAATAAAATGTTAATCTAGGGTTATTTCAGGAAAAATCAAACACTTAACACATGTCATATACCTGCTCCATTGCCTCAAAGGTTGTGTCAAGCCCCAAAGTCTACCTCTAATGATGAGATTTTAGAGATTTTCAAGCAAGTCAAGATCAACATACCAATCTTAGATGCTATAAAACAAATCCCATCATATGCCAAATTTTTAAAAGATTTATGCACCATAAAGAGAAAACTAAATGTCCAAAAGAAGGCATTTCTGACTGAACAGGTTAGTTCTATTCTTCAACACCATACACCACCATAGTACAAAGATCCTGGTTGCCCCACTCTTACTTGCATTATTAGCAACCACAAGATTAACCAAGCTCTTCTTAATTTAGGAACTAGTGTGAACCTATTACCATACTCGGTATATGAACAGTTAGGTTTGGGTGAACTGAAACCTACATCTACTACGCTCTAGCTAGCTGATCGTTCTGTGAAAATACCGAGAGGGGTAATAGAGGATGTGTTAGTCCAGGTAGAACAATTTTGCTTCCCTGTAGATTTTTTAGTTCTATATACACAGCCAGTGGTGAATGAGAAGAATGAAATACTATCCATCCTAGGATGACCATTTTTGGCTATGTCTAATGCCTTAATCAACTGTAGAAATGGTGTCATGAAACTGTCCTTAGGCAATATGACATTAGAGCTAAACATCTCAAACATTTGTAAGCAACCTGGTGAAACTATTGATTATTTGCATAGTGTTAACATGATCAATTTAGTTGTGCAACACTTTCAGTCATCTTCCTTGTCGGACCAACTGGAGGCCTGTTTGGCTTATTTTAATGAGTTTAATGAGGATGCATTAATAGAGGAAGTTAATGCCCTCCTTGATTCTGTTCCTATCATGAATACAAAAAAATGGAAACCTCATTTCGAGGACCTTCCACCGAGGGAGTCCACTCTCCTTCCATCATCCGTAGAACCTCCTAAGCTTGAATTGAAATCTCTACCATCAGATTTAAAATATGCTTATTTAGGAGAAAAGAGACTTTTCTTATAATAATTTCCTCCCAATTAGAAACATCTCAGGAGGAAAAGTTAATAGACACTTTAAAAGAATACAAAGGTGCTATAGGATGGACCATAGTTATTATAAAAGGCATTAACCCTTTAATCTGTACCCATAGGATATATCTAGAGGATGAAGCTAAACCATGTCGTCAAATGCAAAGAAGGTTAAATCCTAATATGAAAGATGCTTGATGTGGAAATCATTTATCCCATAAGTGATAGCAAATGGGTAAGTCCTGCTCAGGTGGTTCCAAAGAAGTCTGGAGTGACAGTAATAGCTAACGTCAATAATAAATTAATCCCTACTAAGGTAACCACTGGTTGGCATATGTGTATCGACTATAGAAAGTTGAATGCTGTTACAAGGAAGGACCATTTTCCTTTGCCCTTTGTTAATCAAATGTTAGAAAGGGTTGCAGGACATCAGTACTATTGTTTCCTAGATGGTTATTTAGGGCATAACCAAATAGAAATTTCACCCGAGGATCAGGAAAAGACCACATTTACATGTCCTTTTAGCACTTTTGCTTACAAAAGAATGCTATTTGGATTATGTAACGCTCTTGCCACATTTCAACATTGCATGTTAAGTATTTTTAGTGATATGGCAGAGAGAATTTTAAAGGTTTTCATGGACGACTTTTCTGTATTTGGTAATTCATTTGAAACATGTCTTAAAAATCAAAGAAAAGTCTTAACTCATTGTAAAGAAAAGAACCTAATGCATAATTCTGAAAAATGTCATTTCATGGTTCCTAAGGGAATTGTCCTATGTCACATTGTGCCATCCAAAGGTATAGAGGTAGATAGAGCCAAAGTTGATGTAATTACCAATCTACTAATTCCAAAATCTATTAGGGACATTTGCTCTTTCCTAGGTCATGCAGGATTCTATACGAGGTTCATTAAAGATTTTAGTGCAATATCTAGACCATTATGTCACCTCCTCACAAAGGATATCCCTTTTGAGTGGACTAAGGATTGTCAAGAAGCTTTTATAAAGTTGAAAGACAAGTTGAATACTACACCATCATGCAGCCACTTGATTGGAGTCTACCCTTCAAAATCATGTGTGATGCCAATAACTATACTGTAGGAGCTGTACTAGGGTAGAGAAAAGAGAAGAAGCCATACGTCATCTACTATGCTAATAGGACCTTAAATAGCACCCAAATCAACTATTCCACTACGAAAAAAGAAGTCCTAGCAATTGTCTTCGCATTGGATAAATTCAGGTCTTACTTAGTTGGATCTAAAATAGTCATATTCACTGACCATTTGGCCCTCAAGTATCTCCTTTCTAAGAAAGATGCTAAGCTTAGATGAATTAGATGGATTCTATTACTCAAAGAGTTTGACATTGAAATAAAAGATAAAAAGGGAGTAGGGAATGTTGCAGCTAACCATTTGTCTTGCTTAGTCTTGGCAGAGCCTTTAGATGAGTTGCCAATTAAAAACACTTTCCTTGATGAGCAACTTTTCATGTTACCATCCTCCCTGGTTTGCTGATATTGCAAATTATTTAGTCACAGGGAAGATTCCTAAACATTGGACTAAACAAGAAAAGCAAAAATTCTTTTCCAATGTTAAGCACTATTTTTGGGATGATCCATACCTGTTTAAGTACTTCCTAGATCAAATTATTAGAAGATGTGTCCCTGAATTAGAACAACATAGTGTCATCTCCTTTTATCATTCAGAAGCATGTGGTGGACATTTTTTTGCCCAGAAAATAGCTGTAAAGATTTTATAGTATGGTTTATATTGGCCATCATTGTTCAAAGACACATATGTGTTCTGTAAATCATGTGAGCAATGTCAAAAGTTAGGAGGAATAAACTGTAGGAATATGATGCCTCTAAACCTTATCCTTATCATAAAAGTTTTTGATTGTTGAGGTATAGATTTCATGGGTCCATTCCCACCTTCTTTTGGCTATGTTTATATCTTATTGGTCGTAGACTATGTTTCCAAATGGATTGAAGCTATCCCATGTAGGCATAATGATCACAAAATAGTTCTTAAATTCTTAAAAGAAAACATTTTTTCTAGATTTGGGACCCCTCGAGCTATTATAAGTGATAACATTACACATTTTTGCAACAAATCATTTGAAGCACTAATGACAAAATATAATATTACACATAAAGTTGCAACACCGTATCACCCACAAACAAGTGGACGAGTAGAAGAATCTAATCGGGCCATAAAACAAATCCTTCAAAAGATTGTTAATCCAAATCGTAAAGATTGGCCTCTTCAACTGACCGATGCACTTTGGGCTTACTGGACTGTACATCGCACCCCGATTGGTATGTCTCCCTATCGTATTGTATATGGTAAGGCTTGTCATTTGCCTATGGAATTAGAATATAGAGCCTACTGGGCAATAAAGGCATTTGATTTCAATATGGATAAAGCAGGCTCACATAGAAAACTCCAACTTAATGAGTTGGATGAGATTAGGCAAGAAGCTTATAAGAGTAATAGGATATATAAAGAAAAGATGAAAGTTTTTCATGATAAGAAGATAATGAGAAAATCCTTTACTCTAAACTAGAAGGTTCTACTTTATAATTCTAAGCTCCACCTATTTCCAGGTAAGCTTAAATCTTGATGGACCAGTCCATATATAGTAAAAGAAGTTTTTCCATATGGGACTATCGAGAATGAGGATACTATGACTGGTCATTCTTTCAAAGTGAATGGTCAACGTTTAAAGCCTTTCTTAGAATATGAGAATCCAGAAGTTGAGTCCACAACTCTAGAGGATCCTATTTATTAGGATTGAGTGGAAATGATCCCTCTATATTATCATTTGTATTTTTGTTGTTTTCTACTTCACCCATATTCATTTTAGGTCCTACTTTTTAAACATTGAGGACAATGTTTCTGTCAGGTTGGGGTGTAGAATTCTAGTTTTTTTTTTAGGTTTTTAGGTTTTTAGGTGATGTTCTTCTTTCTTCTTTCTTTTAAAGGAATAAAATTTTTGAAAATTTTTTAGGTTAATTCCTACACTATGATGAGAATTGGATTTTCTGAAGTATAATCTAGATAACTTTAGCTTATTAATGGAATTGAACATGATTAATTCATCATTTTTCTTATTTTCTAAAGTATTCTATGAAAGCAAAGTCTCATATCACATTTGTACATGCAGTTGCATATAGATAATCTAGATTGATAAGTGGTTATAACTTAGAAATCCTGAAGAATTTTAGTAGAGACTTATAACCTAAGTGAGTTTTAGAGCCATTCATTCTTTTTTAGAGGTTATAAATATTCTTAATTTTCTTCAGCGCACTTAAAGAAAATTGATCCCACCAATTCTTAAATTTGGCTAATTACCTGAATAATTAGAGTATTATCTTTAATTCTAAAAGTTCATTGAATCTGATAGATTATAAGAAATCTAGAAAATGATTTAGGCCATCCTTATTGTTAACCTAGAGACATAAAGCCTACCCATAAAGTATTTTTACCAATAGTTAACCAACTTGAGCCTTTTATATTAAGCCTTTTCTTTTGTCGCCCAAATTACCCTTTACACATATTAACCCAGTATAAATTATCCATTACCCATTTTCTTTGAAAAATAAGTTAGAGATGAATGAAGAAATACATTTTAGTTGCAACGAAAGTAGAAAAGTGGATATCAAGAAAAGAAATATTCTTCAAAGTGATTCAAAAGTATTGAAAAAAAAGAAATATAAACAAAAGAGTCTAAAAAAAAAGTTTGAAGAATACAAAGAAAAGTGAAAAAAGAAATATTCACTTCAACAAAGTAAAGAAGAATTGTCAACTTTAGTAGAAGACATCTACTTATTTATTGAAGAAACTTTGAATACCCTTATACCCTTTCTTTGGTACCCTGTCCTAAGCCTACATTTCGTCCCAATCAAAGACCTATTGATTCTAGGAGAAATCCAATCTTGATGAGGAAATGAATGGATAGAGTTTAAAAGAGTGGTATTTATAAATATTCAAACGTAATGACATCCATTCTAAAGGGATGAAAACAATTAAATTCTTTAGTAACACCCATTTTTCATGAGTATATGTGAGATAAATTTATTTTTATTGACTCAACTCGCATAATTAAAAGAGAGATATGATTTGACCCCTCTATCTAAGAGATGTTGTTTCTGAGCGTATGTCTATTAGTGAGGATTGAAGTCAAAACATATTTCATATGGATTTCAAAAGTTAGAAGTCTATTTAGAAATCAAGATTATTCTATATGTAGACTGTACATGCATACACACACTCTGAGATCTAAGTTTAAGTGGAATGACTTTAGTATATGGGTGGGGTTTTGAAATCTTCAGTCATTTTTATTAGTATGCTAATGTTGATGACTTATTGAAGATAATTCTCTGAGGAAAAAGAAGAGTTGACTTAAAAATAAATTTTGAAATATGGATTTTAGCATGTTTTGCTCTGGACTAGCAAAATGCTGATTGGGGTTGTGTTAAGCGTTCAATTTTGTTTAAAATACCCTTAATTTAGAGTTCAATTACATCATCTACCCGTTCATATTTGCAAATTTTAGCTTGATTTTGAATTTAGCTCCAATTGACCATCCAAACCTTAATTTGTCAAAATCAACGGTCAGATGATCATTAGATATTATTAGATTATTCTAATTTAGTCTTTTATTTTTCATATCAACCAAAAGACGCATGGATGGCTAAGATCAAAAGTTAACAGTGCAGATCATCTTAAAGCACATTGGATGGGCCAAATCACTCACAAAGATGGATGGGATAGTTTCTTAGAAGATAATTGAGCTTAATTGGGAATCTTGGACAAAAGGAAAATAACATGGAGATGGCAAGTTGCAATTGTGGGGATGTTTCCAAAGGAGGGAGAACCAAAATAGAAAAGGGGGAGCTATAAAGAGGCAAAGGCAGCCGTATCCATTCCTCTCTTTCCCCCATTCTCTATTTCCTATTCTTCCCTCAATCCCTCTATCTTATTCTGTTGTCTTTCCTTTCCCACTCTCTCTCACATTCTCCTTTTCCTCTTACTTTTCTCTCCACTCTCTATTCTTCTTCCTTAGCTGTATGTAGGAGGCAGTCCCCTACCTCTTTCTCAATCCCCCTCTCTCTCTCACGTTCCTTCTTCCTCCTACCATCTTCTTCATCACTCCACCGTACCCCCTCTTCTCTCTCTCTCTCTCTCTCTCTCTCTCTCTCTCTCTCTTCCTCTCTACCATCTTCTTCATCACTCCACCGTACCCTCTCTCTCTCTCTCTCTCGTGCTTTTTTCCCAATTCTCCACCTCTCTTTCTCTTTCTCTTTCTCTACCTCACACCCCCTCTGCCTCTGCCTCTTCCTTATCATTGTCCCCTCGCACTTGTCTTCTTTCCCTCTCTCTTACTCGAACTCTCTCCCTTATTCCTTCAACACACAAACCAGCTCCTCTGGCCAAGCTTCATTGACATCTTCCCTGTCTCCGGCCACCTTGGGAGAGAAAACCCAGATCGGGTTTTCCTTCTGTTCCTCTTCTTTTCCCCCTTATTCTCCTCATCTTCCCTTCTTCTCCTCCTCCACCGGCTTCCTCTCCCACTCTATTGGGTTCCTATTTTCTTTTCGTTTAAAATCAGATTTTTCATTAAATTCCAATTTTAGCCTTTAGACTCTAATTAAAATGCCATATGTGTCCTTTTTCTAATTCCCTCTGTGTCCTTGTCTGTTCCAGTTTTATTTTGTCTATGTTTTGCTTATTCAGGAACTATCCAATCCAAGCCAGATTGATTGACGCTTAACTCAATCAAGGGGTTAGCCTTGACAACGAAAAATACCCAATGTCTCCTTTGTTTCTTATCTGATTTCAAATTAACTTTTAGGTTTCATTCTTAGGACATCTCCATACTTAATTAATGTCTCTAATCTTTAATCTGAAATCAATAACTTGATCTAGACCATCTAAATCCCAAAATTACAAATTACTCTAGATCTTTATGATTTTGAGGAATCTGATAAATCCAACCGATAGATCTTTAATCAAGGACATTTTGAAAACATTGATGAAGACTGGTTAACTTTCAAAAGCTCATATTTGAAGATGTTGATAGTGATTAAGCTAAGGAACTAGTTTTTTTTATGTTATTTGGTTTTTTTTATTTCTTTTTGGAACTGGAAATTCTATAATTTTTAGAAGTTGATTAGATATGAATTCTGATTATAATTTCAATAATTTCAGTAATTTATTTTTAATTTTAGAGAATTAAATTTTATTGAAATTCCCACTTTTTAAGTTAAGTTCCCGTAAGACCGACCCGTTCTTGCATAAGCTACATTACAATAACCTCTGTACTTGCGGTTAAACATCAATACTTAATTCGATTCCCACATATGTCATACATATGACTACATGAAACACATTCCGCAGCCACCCCATTTGAACCCCCAATTTCTCCTACCAATGTTCTACAGTCAATTTTTCCCTTGGCCTAGGGCCCCAACAACTGGGGCTGTGTACAACATCTTCCTTGTTGAATAGTGCTTCCACATACAATGAGAGACACATCTTACAATTGAATGACTTGATAATCTGAGTTGTCCATCTGTGACATTCATAGCTCAAACAATTTCTCTCCATTGCTAAGTTCTTGTATGAAGGAAAACATATGGTATAATTTAACACAGTGCAATGTGACAACAAGAAAATAACAAGCAATTTAGTAGAAAGGAAAACCTCAAATCAGCATAAGTAGTTCTCAGTTGCTGAGGTTATAGGAACTACATTAGGAGAAAGTGAAATTCTTAAAACAATCTAGCTCTACCTTGCTGTACCGAAGTCCTCCATCCTGGCAACAGACATGGTACATCCAGAGCAGTGGGAAAAAAGTCATGCTAATCGGGCTCTTCCAAAACCTGCTAAGGGTATTGGATTATACTTCACTTGGAATCTTTCAATCATTTAGGGCTTTCAAATTAAATGTAGCTGGGAGACTATTGTTTCGTGGAAGTTTGGATCTCCATTGCGTCTTTGTTACAATGCTCATCTCATTTAGAGCCAAGTTATCCGTAGATATGCAGCCGTGCCTCACTGATAAGAAAACAGAACAATCGACAACTAAGTGACTCGCTTTAGGAATTTCGATGCAATATGATCAACTGTCAACCCAATGGAAATGATATCTTATGGTTGATTAGTTGTTTAGTTTCATTAACCACAAACAACAAGACAGGAAACAGGAGAAACCATATCCATACCACACGGGACATAATAAATGTTGCGATAATAATATCAGATAAAGTCAGACTCCGGATAATCAATCATCTCTCTCAAGTATACAAAAAGAAAATCAAAGAAGGTATACCCACCAATTTTCGTGTGCAACTGTATAACATCACAAACCAAATGCACCAGTGGCAGAAATCAGATAAATTTTGAATCCTTCTTGGCAACTATAGCAAACTCAATTCTTTTCAGCATAATCTTGATAGTGTTATGTTGTTGACATGTAAATATTTCAGCAAGTTCCTTACCTAGTCTCATAAAACACGAAGCCATATGAACTGTCACTGAATCAGATGATTCTAGCTACAAGCTGTCAGTGTCTAACACCATAAGGGAAGTTTGAGCAACCTATGATAGTAATACTGCTAGTCATTATTGTGGAGTGTGAATATTGTATAAATAATGAACCTCCATTAACTCCTTGATTCTCCTTACAAGAGTGCGACTCCGATGTACCATGAAACTATCCCTGAATAACTACTACCCTTGTCTACTTCTAACGATGCTACATATATCCTTCTACTTTCACTTACCACATGTTTCACATTCATTTTCCATGTCCAACATACTCTTAGTTGCTTTTTCCCATCCCTTATGCACCCCTATATCTCACATTTACTCCATCTTGCTCTACCATCCATCAGCTTAAGACATTACAATAACTTTTATGCTGAAGCTTAGATACACATTTTATACTGAGTAGGTAGCGATGCAATGTTGTATAAGACAATGGAAGTGTGAATAGAATGAAACATAGCTTCTCTACTTGCAGTTCACAAGTTCATTAACTGGATTAAACTAAGACAGTCAAGTTTAGACAGGCAAAACACTAAAATTTGTGGTCAGAAACTACTGTTTAGTTGTATCTATAAGAATGGAGAGTAAGACCCAGGCCAATGCATAATTATAGAATCAAACAACATTCAAATGAAGCATAGTATTCCAATATTCAGCCTACTGAAGTGCAATGAAACTTTTTGCAGCAAGATGTAATGCTGGTGACTCAAGCTCCAAATGCTACTACGCAAAAGGAACTGTTGGTACCTCATGAAGGATAAACAGAAGTTGGTAGGAGAATGGGCATGAAAAGGAGACAGAGCTGTAGGTAGCTTAGAGGCAGTTCAAAGAACTTCACGTTAGATATTTCCTTTCTGAATTAGAGGATTCCTAGTAATTCTAGGCCTAACTACTTTAAGTTCTCAACTTACTAGTGCTGCATAGGGTGCATGTAAAAAAACTTGCATTGAGCTAAATGAGGAAACTTTACCATTTGGAGAGATTATGGTTGTTAGGATGGGATTATAATTTGTAACAGCTGTCTTTCTAATTACAAAATCTTAGGACAATGAGTCCATAAGTTACTTTTTGTTGATATTTAGCAGTTTAGTCATTCTAATGTGTTCAGAGAATAAAGCATAACTTCAGATGAATATAATTTAAGAGCATTTATTTTATATTTAATTCCTCGTGGTTCCAGGTTGAAGAGCTAGATATTGCACAACAGTTCAAGAAATTCATTCTGAACTGGAGGAAAGTTACAGAAGACTAAACTATATTAGAGATAACAGTGGGAAAGTGAAAGATCATTAAAATCGGGCTAGTTCAGTAATACCATAGAAAGAAAATGGAAATTATAGGTATGAGTTTAAAATGTGTAGATCAATACTTCCTATAAGAATTGTAGGTATGAATTTGAAATATGAGGTTGTAGGAACAATACTTCCTATAGGGGAAGGTGGCAATAGTAGAACAATGTGCTAGCACTTGCTGTACACAAGTCCTTGATCATGGCTCCAAACATACTGCATCAATGACAGAGCCATCAATGAAACAAGTAATTAAGTCAATCAAGCTCTTTCAAAACCTGCAAAGGGTATTGGTTGAAGGTTCTTGATTCTAGAATCTTTCAATTATCTTGGGTTTAATTTATTAAATTGAGCTGGGAGATTTTTTCTTTGCAGATGTTTGGATGTCCAATGCCTATCTTATATATATCCAAGTCATTGCTAGATGTGCAGTAATTCTTCGTTGATAAGTAAAACCCAAATAATCAGCAAGTGATTCTTGAGCTAGGAATTTTGATGAAATACAAAATGTTATTGTTTGTTTGCTACCAAATGTTGTACATTTCATTAATCACCAACACAGGACTGGAAACATGATATCCTTATCCCACAGGACGCCTGAAAAGTTTGGTAAAATACAAATAATCCCCAATTACACCAGATTCCAGGTGATCATTGATATCCTCAAATACATGAAGAAGTGAAAGAATGTATAACAACCAATTTTCAAATTTACAACTACGTTGCAGCACAAACCAAATACACCAGAGGTAGAAATCAGGTAAATTTTAAATCCTGATTAGCAATTATAGCAAACTGAAGGGTGTGTGAGTGTGGCACAGTAGTGCAAGAGTGTCTCGATCATGAAGGTCATGAGTTTGAGACTCTTCAAGGGTGTGCTTGTATCCACCATTAAAAGGGCAGCCTAGTGTATGAAGCTCACACGTGTGCCAGTTTGGGGAAGGAGCGGACGGCAAGGGTCTATAGTATGCAGCCTTACCTTGCATTTTATGCGAGAGGCCGTCTCGAACCCTTGACCTTAAGGTCACACGATGACAACTCTACCATTGTGCCAAGGCTCCCCTTCCAAAAAAAATTACAGCAAACTCAACCTTGTTCAACATAATATTAATAGGGTTACCACCCCCAAAAAATATTTATAGTGTTGCTGGCATGTGCATATTTTTGCTAGTTCTTTACCTGCAGTGTCTCATGAAAGCAACGTAGAGCTTTGGCAAAAGAGAACTTAAGTACTTACTTTTGACTGAGTTCCTTAAGGTTCCATGTTGAAGAGCTAGATATTGCAAACAATTCAAGCACTTCATTTTAAATAGAGAGAGAATAGGGGAACTATGTATTTGTTTAGTTCCTTAAGGTTCCCTGTTGAAGAACTAGATATTGCAAACAGTTCAAGCAGTTCATTCTGAAATAGAGGGAGAATGGGGGAGCTAATTACATTAGAGAACTAACAATGGGAAGTGAATGCCTTTGTGGCAAATTGGTTTCCAATCTAGTATATCATCTGCTAAGTCAAAGGTCAGGTAAGTGCAGTATTATCATGGACAAGACTGTATGCATAAGTTTGAAATGTGTCTTGAATAGTTCTGAAGGACTTTAAATTCAAGTTAAATTCATCCAAAAAAAAGGGCAGCCCAGTGCACGAAGCTCCTGCATACGTGAGGTCTGGGGAAAGGGCAAACCACAAAGGATCCATAGTATATAGCCTTACCTTGCATTTTATTAAGAGGCTGTTTTCACACCTCAAACCCATGACCTCCAGATTACTACGAAAGACTAATCTGTTGAGCTACTTTAAAGGAATATTTGCTACTTGTTGGAAAGTCATCCTTCTAGAGATAGTTTTCATATGGCTCTATCCACTGTACAAATAGAAAAAGAGCTTCTCCACCTACACAACAAAAAAGCATTCATATTATAATAATGCTTATATTAAATTCTTCGACACTATATCCAAGTAGAGCAACGAACCTTTGTTTGGAAGAGCAGCATGCGCATTCTGCATATGAGAGAAGCCCAAAACATGAAATCTCCACTTATCAGCATACACCATTGACTCAGCAAGATTTGCTTATTTGTCATTATAGAAAAACGAATTTCTCTGCCTCAACTGTTGAGATCAATTCATCCTAAGCATTGCTTGTCTAGGTGCTCTGACTGAGTGCATACATACAATGACATTCAGGCATTGAAACGCCCTTCATTTGCAGGTCATGGTTTAAATACAAAATGACCTATCTCCAAAACAAGAGTTGATTATTCTCCACGATGAATTTTCTCCATTATTAGGTCAAGAATAGTCCCAGCAGATTCTCCATTCTCATTCTTTCACTAGAAGAGACTCCAGCTGTAAAGAGATCCGTGTCAATTGTCCTGGTTGTACATCATCAAAGTAACTAGATGAGGTCCTATTTGCCGTAAGTAAAGCAATCTTTTATATCAAATGGTATTTACCTGTTGACATATTTACAGTTGACTATTGCAAAGCAACTTCCAAAAGCCTGAATGCCTCTGTCCCATCTTGTTTTGTACCTGTACACATGATAATCAACTTATTTCCTTACAAAGACAGTCCATTCCTATGTCTGATAAAAAGCAAGCATCATAACATTTACTGAAACTGATCCTATCTATGGCTTCAATGAGACATCTTAAACTCTCTTTTTCCTCTAATGGTTGCTGCTATCACCCGGTAATGAAAAAATCTATATAAAATTGAATGGAATTTTATTTGATTTGGGGTTCAAATGATAGATGTAGACATGTTGGAGATGGAGGGACATCAGAAACTCTTTACTGCTTCAAGAGAAGTTTTCTCCTTTACACATCTCAACATGCCCATGTGTCAATTTTTCTGCAGATTCATCTAATAATTGGGAATGAATGTGCTTAACTTATGGTACAGCTAATATAAGCAGCGAAAGTTGTAAACAAGGACAATAAGTCCTTGATATTGGTATAGCATACAAATTGTGGAGAACTTATCATTTGAAATGCAAAAACTGCGAGAAAGGAACTCACCAGACCTTGGCATCCTAAAATCCAAAGCAACAGTACGCATAACTAGGTGCACCTGTCCGTTCACCAGCGTTGACGGGGACTAGGTTAATCAATAATCAAATCAAACCTCATCATGTTTGACATGATCGGCTGGAAATTATTAAAATAGTGAAGGCAAATGCCAAACAAAGGCCATCAAGTACTTCCTGAGAGCATGACTACGAGTGCTTGTGAAGATATGATTCTCAACTAAATAGAAAATCAGGGTCGTGAATATCTTCGATTACAGAAAAAACAATGATAGTATATTCACTTGGAATAGCACAAGCTAGGACGGAAGTCCTGCCATTACGGGACACAGTTTTTGAAATTTGAATGTTTTGCTGCTTCTTCTACTGCAGTGTTAAAAAGGAACTCAAAGCAAATTTTGGTTTGCGATGATTGTAGTTTTGAAATTAGAATGGTGTGTTGCTTCATCGCACAAAAGGGCAGCCTCGGTGCACGAAGCTCCCACATATGCGAGGGTCTGGAGAAGGGTCGGACCACAAGGGTCAATAAGTATGCCGGCTTACCTTGCATTTTTATAAGAGACTGCTTCATCATATGCAATGTCAAAAAAGAACAACAAGCAGATGCAAGAGACTGTTTCATCATATGCAATGTCAAAAAAGAACAACAAGCAGATGCTATGACAGAAATGGGAGATATGCGTACATTGAGTCAATGGCAAGACCAAACAACTACGTGCAGAGCCTACATGGCAAAGCACAATAAATACATCTCAAGAGCACTTAGATATGTAACATGATAAAGAAAGATCTATAAATCTATAAACCATAGGAAATTTCTTATGTCTACCAGCACCATCTTCTTAAACTCTGCTTTAAAACATTACCCAGTTATAAAATTTTCTTATTACTGAGATTTGCATAAACCAAATCATTTCCACACAGAGAGAGAGAGAGAGAGAGAGAGAGAGAGAGAGAGAGTCTCACGTACCTAGAGTGAATGGCATAGCCCGCGTATCTTTCCTCTTGCAGTACTGTTGCTATTCAGTAAAATCAGAATCTTCAGTTGCCTGTTCATTTATTTCTATCTCGGGGATGTGTGAGATGTTGGGCCAATATGTGCCCCCCTGTTGGCACTGTTTGACTAGTTCCGGAAATCCAGAAATTTCTAGCTTATAAAGCAAGGTGGGCAGCCCATCATCTGGCAAGGAAAGGAGTCGAGGGCATTCTTTGATGCACAATTCTTGAAGGAAGGGGGTGTTCTTCTTCATCTCCTTTGGAAGGGACTTGAGACTAGCACAGTTATTAACTCTCAGAATTTCGAGCTTGGTAGGTAGTTCCTCCCCGCCAGTAGACAACTCAAGCTGATGACAGCCCATAATTTCTAATTTTGTGAGGGAGGGGAGCTTCTTCTTCATTTCCTTGGGAAGATATTTGAGATTATCACAATCGAAGATTAGCAGATCCCGGAGCTTGGTGGGCAGTTCTTCCTCTTTTGTAAACAACTCGGGATGCTGACAAGAAATATGGAGAACCTCTAGATAGGTGAGGTTCTGTATCGCCTCATGGAGATAATCACAACACCACTCGTCGAGAAAGAGAGTAGTTATCCAGTTGGGTACGTTGTTGCCTGTCAAACGCTCGTGTTCCATACAGCCACCGATTTGCAAAATTCGGAGGGCGGTAAGGTTCTTAAGCACGGGCAGGGACTGGAGACCATCACAACTGGAGATACGCAGAGACATAAGCTTATTGGGTAGTCCCTCCGTTGTTGTTAACGAGTTCAATCGTGCACAACCTTTGATATACAAAATTTGGAGGGAGATGAGGTTATTCAACATCGGCAAGGACTTAAGGTTGTTGCAATTATGGATCCAGAGCTCTGTAAGTGTGCTGGTGATTCCCTCCTCCTTTTTTGTCAAGGCCTCGAGCTGTAGACAGTCAATGATTTTCAATACATGCAGGGAGGTGAGCTTATAGAGCATGCCCTTAGGCAGAGTCTTTAGATTATTACACCTAAAGATTTCAAGGTATCGAAGGGTCATGGGTAGGGGGAGAGCCTTCCTTGGAAAGGACGCGAGCTGGGTCACCAACACCAGATGCTGGAGGGAGGTGAGATTTCTAAGCCCATTTATAGGCATGGACTTGAGAATATCACAACCGTTCCCTACTCGGAGGGATGTGAGTGTTACTGGATACCCCTTGGCATCGAGCAAGGACTCCAATTTTGAACACCTTGCAATTTCAAGCTCTTCAAGAGAAGGTAAGATATGCAATCCAACCTCCTTTGGCCAAGACACCAGCTCGTTACACGAATCGATCTTCAACCTCTTAAGCGCAGTGAGAGGCTTAAGCAACCCTTTTGGTATCGACGTTAACGTCTCAAAGTCATGAATCTCAATCGAGGTAAGAGTGGTGAGACGAGGCACCATGCTCAAAATCACTTCATTGCATTTGTGCAAGTCTAGTTCACGGAGAGATGAAAATACAGGAAATTCTCTTAGCTGTGGACAATTTGATATGCTAAATTTGCTTAGGCGGGGAAAATCACCTTCTGCCATGCCAGAGAATGCCTCCAAATTATCCATGTCCGACAAGTGTAATTCTTCCAATAGTGGAAACCCCTTTCTCATGGACTCACCAATAAACTGACGCCCGATATATTTTAATGCATTTAATCCGCTCAAGTAGAGGTCTTTCAGGAAGCGCAACTGCCCGAAGGGTGGTAGAAGCTCACACTTCATACACTGCATGAGGCTAACACTCATTAAATTAAATTTGCAAAACTCATTTTCCTCCATCATCCACCGTGGAAAAGTAATATCTTTGTAAGATACCATCTTTAACTTCTGGAGGTTGGTATGAGGCTGAAGGGTTTCAAGTATATTCTCATCAAACCATCTCTCTTGGGAAGCAGTATCCCTGTCATCGCTCCATTCAAAGACTAACTTAGTAAGGTGTTGTTTTTGCTTCAAATTTGCTTCCTTACCATTCATCACGTTCTCTAAGTTTGAAAGATGAATTTTTCCCCTGAGATGGATCAAATTCTTCAACTCTCCAATTCCAAGTCCAGGTTCTTTGCCCACAACAAATATTCCCAGTGTTTGGAGACTTGTTAATTTCCCGAGTCCAGGTGGTGTAAAAATATTACATTTCCACAGCCCAAGATGACGTAAGTTAATTAGGCTGCTAGTGTTCTTTGGTAAAGCTACAAGCCTCTTGCAATAATCAAGGTTTAGCACTTGCAAATGATAGAGGGAACTAATTGATTCGGGCAATCTTTGGATTGGAGTATAAGAAAGATTGACATACCTTAGATGTTTTAAATTCCCAATAGAATCAGGCAATTCATGAACGTTAGTACAATACAGGTCCAGCATCCTTAAGCATCTCAGTTTCAAGAAGAAATTGTGGGGAACTTGATTAATGAAACTTTGTTCTGCGGCTATTATAATAAATGTTCGTAGTCCCTTGCACCCATGGAATACCTCAAAATTCTGATCCTGGTTATGCAATATAAACGATGAATGGCGAACCTTTTCGAGGACTTGGCATGAGTTTGTGTCGTCAGATTTTTGGTGACTACTATTTTCTGTTCTTAAAAATTCATCCCCACAAATAGATTGTGCTAGGTCGTGTACTAAGTCATGCATTACATACCGTGATTTATTGTCTTGAGAGTGTTGTAAAAAAGACCTCCACATTAAATCATCAAAATAATCAGAACTTATCTCTTCAAGTAACTTATTCGGGTCAGGCTGAATAAATCCTGCAGCAATCCATTGTTTAGTGAGAAAATCCTTACTAAGCAGGCAGTTCTTCGGAAATAATGAGCAATAGGCAAAGCACCGCTTTAGATCTATGGGCAAGTGATCATAGCTGATCCTTAGAATTGGGAAAATATCTTCTTGGGCCTTTGTTAATTCCCAAATCTCACTATTTAAGATCTCACTCCACTTGCCGGCATCCATATTATAGCTTAAAAGACCTCCAAGAGCTCCTATTGCCAAAGGCAGACCTTTGCACTTTTCTACGATCTGATGACCAATTTCTATCAAATTTGGAGGTACATCCGAGCTTCTGACCGGGAATGCGCGACGAGAAAACAATGACCAACCATCGTTATGAGGTAAACCCTCCAAACAGTACGGTTCAGGAACTGTGCCCATCATTTTTGAAGTGGTTAGACTCCGTGTAGTGACTATGATTTTACTTCCTTCTACCCCAGCGCTGAAGGGAGCCTGTAATCGTAGCCAAGCACTACGGCTCTCATTCCATACATCATCGAGAACGAGTAAAAATCTTTTCCCTGTCAATTTTTCCTTCACGGTAACTTGGATTCGGTCTATCTCATTAAGTTGACAGGGCTCATTTGTGATTGATTCTAGAACTGCTTTTGTCAGTCTAACAACATCAAAATTTTCAGACACAGAAACCCATATACGAATAGGAAAATGACCCACTATCCTGTTGTCGTTATACACAAACTGGGCTAGAGTTGTCTTTCCAAGACCACCAATACCGACTATTGGAATAACACTGACATTATCTGATGATCCACTGTCACCGGGTGCCAACAACATTTTTATTATCTTCTCCCTATCATCCTTCCGTCCAATTACAGGTTCCTCTATTACGGAGCAAGTCGGTAATCGTTTTCTTATTTCGTGCTGCTGACCAGCATGTATTATGTTGAGATGGTGAGCATTTCGTTCCTTCGCGATCCTATCTAGTTTCTCCCGAATTCCCTTTATTTGAAGTGCCATCACATGCCGAAAGAAAATAGGGTTGGAAGTAAAACAAGAAAAGCAGCACATCCGTACCTTCTCCAGCCTCTCCAGCCTGCTCGTTGGGATTTCACCTTCCACCTTTTTTTGGAGCACATCGTAGACAAATTCATCCACTACATCATCAGCATCATAAGCAACATCTTTAAGCTTTCGAATCCAATCCTTCACAGCTTCATCAGTTAGTTGTTTATTTTCAGCATCTCTAAGCACAGCATTAATAGTAGATAATGTGCTAGATAGGTTTTCCAGCTCCTCCTTGACTCCCCACACTAGTTTGATCTCATCTATGGCTGCATCGACCAATTTCCCAACAATGGCATCGACAAGAGGGGACAGAAATAGATCTGCCATAACTTCTGCTAGGAGAAAGAACAACCGAGGAAGGGAAACAACTAATGTCGTTTGTCCAAGAACGGAGAAGTAAATTATGCCGCAGAGAACCATGTAGGAACAGGTGTTATAGACCATCCAAACCCATAAATTATTCATCTGTTAATAATATTATGGCAAGTTGCATGGAGGTCCAAACTCCACGATTATATTATTGAGGCCAGCTAGTGCAAACCACCACTTCTGATCATATACTTAAATCATTCATGGTGGCTCCGTCTTAAATAAGCTAATTACAGAAATCTCATGCATAAGGAAATTGTAACCATCTATAGCATCAGATTTTGATCCGATTTTAAACCATAGAACTATAAGGCTATGATCATCCCGTGGAGAAATTTCTCAGGCCTCGTAAATGTAGGATTTGGATGACCAGAATAATGTGGTTTTGGTATTTCAGTCTGGACACTACTTATGAAAACCTTTCTTACAGCACATGAGAGCAATTTTTCATGCAGTAGTTTTCTCTAGAGTAGAGGGGCATGATTTTTCGGCTACTAAATATTCAATGTCGGAGAAATCAGATGAACAATGTCCATCAATCACAGGTTGGCTCAATTAGGCTGACCAAAGTGCGTAGATTATATAATATTAACAACTAATCGGGGTTAGGTCAAGATTGTTTACAAGTCATATATAGTACCAATCCCCAATCAGATCCAGGTCAATATAATTTATTTACAAGTCATTCTGTATTCATATTATTTGGATTAGTTAAGAAGAAATCACATGGCCAAAAACGCAAGCAAAGAAATTATACAAGACAATAAAGAGAAGGCCCCGTAGGATTAGGTAACTGTTTGAATAAGTCATAGGGATCGACAAGATAAGGTAGCTCATAGTAAATCCGAATAAGGTCGAAAACTCAAGCAGTCTGAAACAAGCCGCGCGTGGATTATAATTTTGATGATCATGATTAAGACTCAATTTTTTTTTTTTAAAGTTATTCAGTCAAAACTGTTTGTATAAGTTATCATTTTATAACACCAACTCTCAACTAGTGTGTGATGACCCGGGTTTTTCCATGCATTTTTAAATGCAATATCTAATTTCCTAAGGCGGGATGCATCCCTATTTGAAAACTATTTTATAAAAACCATGCAATGCAGCGGAAAACCTTTTAGTTTTAAACTCATTTTAAAAACCCCGAGTGTTATTTGCTTTCACAACAACTAAGGTAGTTTTTGAAAAGCTTTAGAAATCATAAGTGTTTTCCCCAGATCTATCCAAATACCACAAAGACACAAATTTCCAACTGTAATTAAATACAAATACATGTCCAAAGGGTTGAGAGTTCACTTACATATATAACTGTCTCCTTTTTAATTTACTTGCTCGTAGTACTAATATCTCTTGAGACGTCTTCTATTTGTGAGTAGAACTATCCTGAAAAATGTTAAGGATAGGGTGAGTATATACTATACTCAGTAGGAGTCTATCACTACTAGTTTTGCAATGCATGCTATGTTTAAAATCATATGCTCTTAAAACATGTGCATGTTCGAACAACCATGGTCAATGTCGATACTAAAAACCACTGTCAAATCAAAATACTGACGACTTCAAGAATAGCATAATCCAAGTCGAAAGTATCATATATCATAAACATAATGATATGCATAAGATGCTCCACTGAATCCAACTTATTGATATATAGTATGGTCGACCAACCTCATGTCATGCCATATGCAATGCAAGTAAATCACCAAACCATAGGGTCCAACTATGCCCACGACCTCACCGCCGTACTCGGGTACCTAGGGACACAGGATCATATACCTACACGGGGCATATGCACTTCGACCCAGTGCCGTTACACCAGTGGTAGCCCCTTGTACCACATGCAGTCAAAGCAGGGACATGCCCTTTTTGGGCGTGGTACCCATCCACCTAATAGTGGTAGAGGCTGGGTGGCCACCCCAAACCTCTCGGCATAGCGTCCACGAGCTTATCAGCCCAAATCATATTCAGATCAAACAAGCGAAAACCTCTCGTTTTTCAAAACCTATCTTCTTCGAGTCCCTCACAACTGCCTAGCCCTCGACACTCCAGCGTCTTTTGGTAACCCTTAAGGACATGCAATTTTTGCAAGAACTTACTACTCACAAATCATGCAATGTATGCAATAGTTTACAAAACATATCTATGCATAATGTATATGCAATTATTTACAAAACATGTCTATGCATAAAGCATTTATCACATGCATGCTGAATTAAGTCATGCTAAACAAGTCATATACTTAAAACATATATTCGCAAAACAATCATAGTTCTTTTCAAAGAATCTAGTAGCGATAGAGCACCTACTTGGCTAGGTCGCGCTAACCCCTTTGTCCTTGTACGCTCCTGAACATGGTTTGGGAAATCAAAGTTAGCTTGGCCTATCTTTTATGGGTTTTAGAGTAGTTGTCTTATTACTTAGGTATTAGGGGTTCATCCTATGCCTATGGGTGTCCTAAGGTCCTAATTGGGCCTTGATATCCTCAGTTTTCCAAAGGTCTAGCGGCCACGCGCCACCATCCTATTCTAAAGGTCATGTCCACCTTTGATTGGGCCTTAACCAGGGATTTTATAGTTTGGGTATGTCTGCGTCATCGACACGGACACAACGCCTTTTGCAGTGCCTCAATCGGAGCTCTAGATCTCAAGTTATAAGCGTTTTAGTGTCACACATACATAAGGCCTTAAGAGTGAAAAGGCGGAATGCTAGCGTGCTGCGCGTCAGTGGCATGCGCCCGCCTTTTCTTAAGGAAAGGAAAATCCCGGCTTGCTAGCGCGCTGCGCGTTTGAGCGGGCGCCTCAGCGGGCGCGTCTGCAGACGCACCGGGTTTCCCTCCCGTTTTTCCTTTTTGCAGGCGCGTCCCGGGACACGCCCGTTTGGTTTTTTTTTTCGAACGCGGTCGATGCGTCACATTCCGGCTAGAACATTTCGTTCGTTTGGGGGACCGAGGTGTCCTCAGGACACCCTGGTTCTACCCTGTCGAACCAATGCGACCGAGGGAACGTCCCTGGGTCCTTGGTGACTCTTCAGAGCTCTATTTTGCATGATTTTTCATGCAAAAACTTAGGAAAATTGATCCTAAGACTACTGTGAAGACGGATTTTGAGGGATCTTGGGCATACCTGGCTCATTGCTGAGTTTTTCTCCTCATTTCTCCTCTAAGTTACATCTCCAAAACGAGTTTTCTTCAAGCTTTTGGGCTACCATTAGAGGCGCCCAAGAGCTCTATTTATAGAGCTATAAGAGGGTTCTGGAGGGGGCTCTCACTGCCCTTGAATGGCGGTGGAGAAACCTCCAGAATGGTGGTGATTTCTCCTCTAATCACCGTCGTTCTAGAACCCTCTAGGGGGTTGAAGATGAAGGGTGCCCGTATCAAAACGGGCTCCTGTGTTTTGCAGGCTAAATCCGTTTTTTGTAAAAATTACATTTTTGCCCCTAAACTTCAAAGGGCTATAACTTGCTCATTTGAACTCCATTTTGGGGATTTTAGTCTTGTTGGATTCCTTTTTCTGAGAAGCACCTAATGGTACCATTTTTAGGACCAAATTTCTGGGTTCATTCATGGTGAATAGTGAAATGACTAAAATGCCCTTATCTTCAAAAACTGATCTTTTCATTGCTAACTTGGGATTACAAAATTGGAGTCATTACATAGTGCCAGGTCATTATTATTTGTTTGTGATATTTTATGTTCATATCATTTGGATCGATTGAGCTAAAATCCATTTATTTATAAAGTCACAGTAAGAGTAGATACATAGCTTGTGGAGATTTTGATGCCACTTTGCTTAATGCAGGAAGATTTTTGGGGACATCTAAGCCATTCATCTTGTTCGAATGGATTGACCATTCTTATGCCTATTGGATATACTTTGAACCAACATTTCTTTTAATTAAAATTTACAACCATTGATTTTTGTTAATGTTTTCACAGAACTAAAGTGGTATGGATCATCCAAATGCATTGACTTCATATAGGATCCTTAAACTTAGATTTTCTCAAAAGAATACTATACATGATAAAAAAAGGGCAGCTACTTCTTCACACTCCTTTGAAAAGTCTCATATTAAGCCTAGAAGAAAAGAAAGCTCCCTCGACTTTCATTTATCTCCACTGCCTTAAATCTAGAGTAATGAGATGAACTAGTTCCAAATGTCATCCATGTTAAATGGATTATGCAGAACTGCAAAAGTAAAACCAAATAAGTTTACAGTTTGAGCTTTGGTATGCATACATGCTTTTAAATAACTCTGCTGATGCAGATCCCAAGACCGTGTAAAAAAGGAGAAGGGTTTTGCGTCAAGTGCTAGATGACAAGTAAAACCTTTTTGAAGAAGTTGAAGATAATTTTGTTATTTTCTCTTCTTACTTGCAAATGAATATGCATATGTATGTTACTTTGTAAGTAACAAGAGAAGATAATGAAAATCATCTTCAGCTTCTTCAAAGCATGTCAACCCTAAGATGACATACATGCTCTTAATCGTGAGAAAGTCCTGCTTCATGTGTGATGAAACTTTGTTCTACTAATATATAGAAGTCCACATCTTGTATTCATTATGCTTAAAATGGCTTAGATAGGGTGAAGATCAAATTTCATGTTCATTAAATGCTTTTAACCTATGTTTCTATGGGCAGAAAATAGTGACCATCTATTTTTATTAATTTTTTAAAAACCAAAAAGAAGTAAATAGGATCATACAAATCCATTGATTTCTTGTAGGCTACCTACTTTTGGCATGGAGAGCATGATGTATGGCTTAGATCTAAAAAAAATAACCATATATATAAAAGGAAGGGCTTGCACTTCTTCCTGCACCCACCAATGAGTATGCCAACTCAACTCTAACAGTTTACTACCAAACTTCAAATAATAGCATCACCAGGACCAGAAAGTAAGTGATTTTGAGTATAAAAAAACTAGGGGAGCTTGGAACACGGCAAAGTGCAGCGAAGATCGCCTTCGAGTTTTGTTTATTCATATGCAAGCAAAGATTCATTAGATGATTGTATGAACTAATAGTCTTCCAAGACGATTCTATGAACTAGAGAGCCTCCTTGGGACATCGGCTAAAGCCCAAAACTAGACATACCACGAGAAGGGAACAAAACTACTTTGCTGGGCGTCTATTTGGTTGACAGGAAATGGACCCAAATTGATTTCCACCGGAAAAGAAAAATTCTCAGTCAAGCAAAGAAACTGTGCCATGATTTTTACCTCTATAAAATGTCCCATCACTAGATGCCTCTCCCTCTTTTTTTAGACACCCAAAAGTGTTGAAGAAATTGCATTTTCAATAGTGTATCTCCTATGACACATAAATACATGCAGTACCTAGAAATAAAGAGCTTCAAATTCGCCGTGAAAAAGGAATATCGTAGATTTGGAGCATTCACACATGTGAGTACAACATTTGACATCTATCAGTGTCAACTTCTCTAGAAGGGAGCTGTTGGAGACCAAGCATTTAAATGATTCATTGGTAACTACTAACGTCTGATATATGCAGTCTCTTGAGACAAGGAAAGACTTTGGTAGTGGGAGGTAGTATGAAACTACAATCATTGATCTCCAAATGTGTCATGTCTCTGCAAGAGTAAATACAAGGGTGCACCCTATGACCCTATTCCATGCAGTAACATAGGCCCCGATTGACCAGGCTAATGCAATTCAGTTTATTGGATTATGCCGGATTATTCCATAAATAATCTAAGAAAAATAACTGGATTAATTTGATGAATGGTTAGGACAAAAGGCGATTCTCCGCTTCCATCAGCACAGCGTCCACAAACGCAAACATTATAAAGTTTAATGACACAAAAATGAGATCGAGAAGTTAGACTAACCACTATAAAATTTGAAAATACGAAGGACCCATATTGATATTAATGCTGGACTCTTGAGGAGTTGCCCATATGAGATGGGTCCAAAAAAAAACAATGGTTTGGATCACCAACTGTGGCCTTTAGAGCTTCTTCGTGCCCCTCCGACCCTTGTTTGACATGCTCATGCCCCTTGTGTTTGTTGGTTCGTTTTTTGTCTATACTCAAACTGAGCTCATGAGAACACGATGACCACACTCCTGGGTCGTTGGCGTTATTCAATTTCGAGGTGTAAAACACCTTTCGGAAGAATTTCTTTTTCCGTGAAAATCAACTTCCGTCCTTTTTTCACCAACCATACAGCCCTGAGATATTCTTAGAGAAATTAAACCCACACTCCCTTCTTCAATAATGGCATTCCTCAATCGACATTTACGGCACCTAATCAATTTCTGATTATTTTGAGAATTGAATCTTTACGACAGCTGATCGGGAAATTATTACCGACTTATGAATCGAATTCCAAGTGCACAAGATTCCCTCTATTTTGGTTTATGGCCTATCTGGGATGCGAACTTGAAGACGAGAAAATTTAGAGCTACTCTGGATCCCAGATGCATGTTTTACGCGTTTGCTGGTATATATGGAAACACTAGATATACTAGTACGTATAGGTCTTCTAGTTACTTGGTAGTTCTACAGTATTAGCTACTATAACACAACTAATGAGCATTAGCCTACTATAAGACTATAATCGACAAACTCGTAATGCATTGCAGCCCCTTTAACGTGGACAAGTTGAGTTGCATGCCAAACGTGACACCGGCGGCTTGTTTAATTTACAGAGAGGTAACATGTGTCGGCTTCCGAAACCACCTTATTCTTTTGTGGACGAGCAGCCGGATGATCATCTATACCACGCGCGCACAAACTCAGGACCACTAAAGGGAGTCGAAAGGACATACTCACGGACAAACACTGGACCACCCAAGAGAGGGAAATGAATAACAAAGGGTTAAAATAAACATTAGAGTTAGTACATTGGCATAAGAGTAAAGATTAGTTAGAGGTTATGGATTCTAAGCGTGGAAACAGCATCTTGCAAAAATGCAAGATAAGACTGTGTACTATGAACCTTTTTTGGTCTGCACCTTCCCCAGACCTTACACAGTAGCTTTATGCTTGGGCTGTCCTTTTTATCCTAATTAGCATAAATATGTACCCGCTGAATAATTCCAGCGGCATAAACTCAAGTAATACAAGCAGTTAGTTCTATAATATATTTATCTCAACCTAGGGACTAGATCTCTGCTTAATCGCTCCAACCTTCTGCTAAGAATTATGGTTTAAGGGACTGCTTCGCTTCGACAGAGTCTCCGTAGACCTCTTGATCGTTTGCTTTTGACCTCTGCTTCAAACTGTAGTAGATGAACTGTAAGATGATCTATGGAAGATGCGTCAAGGCAACAACATTACGGAGGAGTTGAATTAAGGAGACAGTTTGAATAAGGAAAGATCATAAGAAAGGATACAAATAAGTCGAGGGCCACACAAACTACAGCATCCAATAGCCATGGCATGTTAGGGTGTATCTTCTCCCAATCCGTGCTTCTCACGAGAATGCTGACATTCAGATGACCTTGTCTAGTTAGAGAGAGGGGTGTTGGGGAAAGAGGAAGGAGGAAGGAGGAAGGAGGAAGGGAGATGTAGGAGTCTTACCTTCCTACATAAGTTGCATTGGCAATGAGAGCGAGGATGAACATGAGAGGATTCAAACCCTACACAAGTTCAACAAAATGTCCAATGAATAATATCAAGCATAGTCAGAATCAAATATAAAGAGAATCTCTAAAACTTGCTGTTCTTATTGTAAAGAATGAAATGCATTACCTCCACACTGCCTCTTTTGATCTGATCAATAAAAGACAATGCAAATTAGTTACCTTCTGAAATAGATTCATTCGTTCTCTTGATTATCTCCTATTAAGACTTACATTTAGGCATATTTGAGGAATGCGCCCTCCCATGTATATGGCAGCCATTAACCATCCTAGCCAAACCCCATACACACTGCCCGCGGTCACATGGTCCTATACCAAAACACAAGCGTATAAATTAAAAATCCCCAATGAAATACCATGATACAAGACTGCGCACATTGGTGCAATTCTCTACTAATCTGACCTGCAATAACTTTCTTGCCACTAATCCTTCCGTTAAAGCCATACTTTGATTGGGCAAGTTGAGAGAACTAACAATGAAGGTACCGTATCCCGCCTGTAGGTGTGTCATAAATGTCGTTATGCTTTATCTCAGAGACGTGACGAAACAATATATTCCTTCATATTAAGTTACAGGTACAAGGAGAACCTTAACGCAATGGTAACGCAATGGTAGAGTTGTCATCCCGTGACTTTAAGGTCATGGGTTCAAGACATGAAAATAGTTTCTTACAAAATACAAGTAAAACTCCCTTGTGTTTTGCCCCTTCCCTAAACCCTGCATGTGCAGAAACTTCATGCACTTGGGCTGCCCTTTCTATATTAAGCTACAGGTACCGCATGTAAGCCATAAGATTGACATTGACATCAAGATAGGACATGTTTGGCTTACCTGGCGAGGGATTCTGATGGGCTGGCTTGAAGGTTTCGTATAGGTTGAGAAGTGTTCATCTTCCGAAGAGGATTCATCTTCAACCATAACAGCTGAAGGACCACTCCTGGGAGTTCTAAGAAAAGACCCAAATGTAGGAGTTCCACTGCTAGCCAAGGATCTTGCTGACCTATAGAAACAACTAAGGTTCCTCATCAATAATAGCCATAAGCAACAGATTCATAGTGAAGACAAAATTGTAGGCATCGTACCATTTCAACTTGACTTGGTTTTACTTGTACATACATAATCGACAAACTTAAATACTAGTATACTGCAGGGCCCAAATTTTAGAAGAGTTCATCACTTTTTTCGCTATAAAAATGGAAATATATTAAGGCAAAACCATAGTAATCAATTGTGATCCATTCCCAATGGATTGCCAAAAACAAAAAATGGAGAATACAATCCTTTGTAAAGTTTTTACTAATTTTGCCCTTTCTGTCTGGGCCGGTGATTCTGGCTAGAAAATGTAGATTTCTCTAGAAAAGTGCTGAAAGTTCAAGAAAAAATAGCAGTCTTTTTTAATGGTTTTCTTGAAATACCCCCATCCTCCCAATTGAGGCTCTTCTTGCTCTCAAAATATCATAATAAATGACGCGGCCTTCTATATGTTCATGATACAGGTCTGATGCCGTAGTTGCTATTGGTGCGAATATAGAAACTGTCATTGCCAGTGGTCATATAAGTTCTAGTTTTGGAGGCTTTAAAACATGAAAAATCCTAATTCCAAGAGGTTTATGGAAGAAAGAGTTAGGAAAACGTTAGAGTTTTCAAGATTGAAATTTTTTTTGGATAATGTAATGTCTTTTCTAGAACAAAACTCTAGAACGGGCAAAACACCGGTATATTCCAGTTACCGAAAAACACCCGTACATTTTAAGACAACAAAAGGGTCCGACTCAAGGGGTAGTTTTTACATACACCTGTCGAAGTATCCTCCACCATGAATGCTAACTCAAAAAGCCAAAAGTTCGTAGAATAGGAATGGGAAAACCATCGGCCTCCCGATTCCTTTCCCTGTAGAAGTGTCGACTATTATATCTTATAATTATAACAGTAACACTGGTGCTGATATCGCCACATGTTCGATCATAAGTTACGCAGAAGGCAACCTAAATGGAAACACTACAGAAAATAGATGTGGTCTTTTGGAACAAGTATTTCCCCACTGAAAATAGGACAATAAAACGGCAACTAATATTATATATAATGTAAAATACAGGGATATCTACTTACGTATAATACTTGTTTTTGTGATGGGACACTTTTCGAGGGGTTGTAGGAATCGGCATGCTGGAATTATGTTGCTTGGGTTTCAATTGCTCCGTGCTTTCTTCAACCTACATCACATGACGACGATATTTTCCTCAACTTCTACAGCAGTGTAAGAGGCATTTATGTACCTGTATGCCTAGACTTTGAGGTCGTGGGTCCGATAAAATGTAAAGTAAAATTACATACTATTAACTTTGATCCAGACCCCATATATACTGGAGCTTTATGCACCAGAACTGCCCTTTTATGCCTTACATGTTATAAAAATTCGTATATAATATAATATATATCAATATACTATATTACTTTGCACAAAGCCAAGCCTCCTACTACTAAAGCAAGGAACGTAAGTCACATGCATATTTGAGAGAAGCATACCACTTTGTTGGCAGCAGATGCTCTAGACCTCCGCCACCTGCAGATATAATCGTAGTATACGGTCTGCAACACCAAGACTATCGTAGTCGACGTATAAAGCTGAAAAATACAAGGTGCCAAACTAGAAAAAATTATTTCCTCTGCTAGCCAACGGTATTTACTCAACCTAATAAGAGAGAAATACGGTTATTTTCCATGTCATCCAGGGTCATATTTTCGTAATTCAAGAAGATACAAGAAAACAGAGAGAAGCTTTGAGCTTATACCAGAGCTGTGTAATACTGGGTCGGCAGCTGCAATCACCAAACCAATTATTATCAGAAAAATAAAAATAATAGAGCTAATATTTATTTGTTTGTTTGTTTAGTTATGTCCGAGGTTTTCATTGGCTGTTAACCAACTAGGAGGTGTAATAGCCAATAAGAAGGCTGAACTGAGGAAGGTGTTACGTGAAACAAAATAGGGAGGGTGTAAATATCAACTGGCTAAAATAAAGAACATTTGCATGATAGCTTAACCAAATCGACAGCACAATGCGATAGTCATACAGATTGTTTCTATCATCTAACGGCTGAGATCCTATGATCTTCCATAGAAGGTTACTAGGTATGGTAGATTCTCAGCACACTGGCTGCTAACATGAGGCAAGGAGAGAAACAACTCACTGTGGCTGGTTCAAGAAGGCAACCCACCAAGTTAAAGATGTCCCTGCAGAAGAAAAAATCTTGGAGATTTCAGAACAAAAGTAGACTGCTAGAACAAGTTTCAATGGGGGAAATGCTACTAACCCAGCAACCCAAGTAAGCAGAAATGATAGAGAAACTCCATGGCCGGATTTTGTGTGGAAGTTGGTGATGATTTGTGGGATTTCTGCAACACCCCAGCAGATGAGACTAACAAGGCCAAGAGCAAAAGAAATATCGTCACTGAGACTGCAGAGACAGTCCTTGAAATACTTCTCAACCCAAGGAACACACTGTTTCATCTCTCTAGAACAAGAAAATTGAGAAGCTGAAATTGTTTCTGCCATCTGTCTCTGAGTGTTGTGGGTTTTAGAAAGAGAAGAAGAAATGGGATTTTAAAGAGAGAGAGGGAGGGACAAATGGCGTGAAAAGATTCGGATTTCGCTGCAAGGACGGAAGTATATGCTGTCAGTTGTGATGCAAAACCGACTGAAAATGCAGAGCATATTCCTACTGCAAACTTGAGATTAAAACACAATCAAGAGAGTTGATTTTGGAGGGGAGGGATACTATGATCTCTGCATGAGAAGCTTAGCATGGACCCGATCAAGATTGTAGGCCCAGATGATTCTAATATATATGTCACTAACATGACAAGGATGCAATCTAGTCCTCCATTTGGGGACTATCATGAAGATTATATCTTGAATCTTCAATGGCATCATTGGATCGGAAATGGCGGTAAGATCAAGTTGAAGGGACCAATCAATGGACGGCTTAGGATGGATTCTAATATGAAATCTTTGGATCCCGCAAGCTAGCTTCTGATGAAGAGCTAGCTAGCTTCTCACACAAATGTTCCCATTCGCATAAAATCTTATTCTTCGTCTCATAATTATCTTGTATCACGTTTACCTTGAATTGTACAGAAATGACAACACGATGGCGACGGGTACTATGCTTTCAATATTATTTAATGGAATTATCATCTTACCCTTTCTTCACCAAAAAATGGAGATCAGAATTCATTTCTACAAATTTCCAAACAAATGTAAAAGTCTTAAATTACGTCAACAATCCTAAATTTCGTTGGCTTTTGCATTTGTACCCCATATTTTGATCCTACTCAATTGCACCTCAAATCAAAATACTCATTTCAATCATACTTCAATTCATGATCTTATTAGACTCTGTTACTCTCAAACCTACACGGGCCCAGGTAGCATTTCCTTTGACTATAGGCTAGTTTTGGAATTTTAAAATTATCTTCTTCTTTAAAGCATTGCGAAAACTAATCGAAGCATCCATCTTCTCTTCTTGCCTTCAAATTATCTGCAAGAGTTGTGTCTAGTATGTAAGTACTATATGAATGTTCAAGGCCAAGGTCATTACAATTTGAACGATAATAGAGGATTGTAAAGTAAGAGCATAGGTTCAGGTTCCAATTAAATGAGTTTTGATTGAACAAATTTATATCAACAAAGACCCTAAGGCCAGATGAGCCACAACTCTAGTAGGAAGTTTGATTTTGAGAGATCACCATTACATGTCATATCAAGTGGACTCCATCTTCTAACTTTTCGATGCCAATTGTCGTTTGTTACAATTTCCACACAATTCAATTGTCTTGTAAAGTAAAAGCATAGGTTTAGGTTCCTATCAAATGAGTTTTGAGTGAACAAATTTATATCAACAAAGACCCTAAGGCCAGCTGAGCCACAACTCTAGTAGGAAGTTGGATTTTGAGAGATCGCCATTACATGTCATATCAAGTGGACTCCATCTTCTAACTTTTCGATGCCAATTGTCGTCTGTTACAATTTCCACACAATTCAATTGGCCGGTGACAAAATCCTCTGTATTATTGAAGCATTCATGGACTATTTACAACCTATGAGAAATTGAGATGCGCGGGGTTTAGAGTTGGTGAGGGCAGGAGAAGGAAGAATTCATGTTGCGTAATTGAAACGCGGATGATTCTTTGAGGTCCTGTACTAAAGATATTGTGACAGTTTTTAGTAGCAATGGTTTCGTGAGTTTGTTTTGTGCTATCTGGGGAGAGATTTGTCGATGGGTAGGTTTGAACATAGTTGAGATTGATTGGGTGAGTGGGGGATGACAAATTTTGAGAAAAAGGGAATTAGAGATGAAGGAGAAAGACAAAGCAAAGTAACAAGAAATTGTTCTTCATTGTCTTAGTTTAATTCAAACCAACTTCCTCTGTAATTGCTTCATGATAATCTGCACACTTTTTTCTTACACGTTTCTATGTCTGGGAGGTTCTAAAAGGGTAAGGGGAAGGCCCAAAAGAACGTGGATAAAAGTGGTGAAGAAAGATTGAAAAACTTTGAGACTAAATGAAGCCATGGTACTTAATAAAGAGGAATGGAGGAAAAAGATTTATGTAGCCGTTCCCTAATTAGGATAAGGTCTTGATGATAATGATGTTTTTATGTCTAGAGATAGATCAATATTAGCTAACAATGGTCAAATCCTCATTTTGGAGTAGAGGATTACATGAAAACTAGTCTGTGAAAGTGGAATATCATTGGAACTAAGCTTCATTTGTTGTAGACATTGCCTTAAGTTTCAAAATGGGGTTTTCGGCTGTTTCTTTACTTTCAGGTGCTTTCAAGAAGAAAATGACTTCGAATTTTCAAATTTGCATTTAGTTATAGGAAATGCCACGTTACAATCAACACCACGTATATTAAGATCTAAGGGCGTCTAATGAGATGACAAACTATAATATGATCGAAACGAGTATTTAAATTTAAGGTGCAACTAAACGCCATCAAAATTTGGGTTATAAATGCTAGAAACTGCAAAAATCAGGGTAAAAGGGCAGTTCTAGTGCACAAAACTCCCACCTATATTGGGTTCAGGAAGGAGGCGAACCACAAGGACTGATAGTATGCAGTCCTACCTTGCATTTTACAAGAGATTGTTTCTATGTCTTGAACCCGTAACTTCAAAGTCACAAAAACAAGAGTGTCTTACATAATTAAGCCAATGTAAAAAGAAGAGGGAAAATGCATCTCTTTAGAAACTTAGTACGGAAACTAATACTTCCAACCCAAGTCATCGTGTTTATAGAAACTGCATGCCTTTTTTCGGCGTGTGTGGGACATGCAGACCCACGAGCACAGTGTGTGTCAGGATGGAGTCACCAGTCGACCCACGAGCAGCCCACGGGAGAGGCTTCTTCTAGCAAGAGGCCCAGTAAGGGACAAATTTTGTGACGTGGTGTACAAGCTATTAACCAAAGTTTAAGACTATGCACAAGTGCATTTTGTCTACCATTTCAAAAATTAAATAATAATAATTAACCTAATTAACTATGAACAAAGGTTAATCAAGTAATGCATATATATTTTTCTCATTTTATCTTAATACTCAAAAAATAGCTGCCAATTCCGTTCCGTGATGGGTTTTTTTTAACAATTTTTAGTACAAAATTTTACAATGATCTGTTGGCAAGATTTTGACTTTTCTCAACAATTATGCAAAAGATCAGACGTATTGAAGTTTGTCTGAAAATGAATCGAAGCTGGAATGGCCAAAACTTAGCGGAAAGTAGACTGAAATGAAGCACAAGTTTGTCTGCTCCCTTTTTCCCACTAAAACAAAATAATCCAGAAATTCCGTCCACAAAGGGACGGCATCAGTAGCAATGCTTGCAAAGAGGACCTCCCCTCCTACCCCTTGAGTGCATCAAATCCAATTATAGTTCTAGATTTAAACAGCCATTATTTTCACTATAAGATAACAATAAAAATACTAGGCCAAAGACTCTACAAGGACCTTATCGAGAAGCGCACCTTAATTTGACATGAAAAAGGCTTGCATTTGGATGATCCAGCTCGTTCATCTCAACAAAATATTTCGATGATTATATTGTATGATTCTAGCTTCATAAAACCCATATTTTTGGGAATTAAATTAAGTTTGTTCTTTATGCAAAGTTTCTAACCCTTTCACTTTTATCATAAGAAGAAGGCTTCTTCATAGATTAGAATTATCCAATCTATTTGCTGTTTAAACTATTAGTTATTCAAAGCTAAAAACAATACAAGATGAATGGGTCGAACCATTCAAAAGTAGGTCTTCTTTCTCTAAAGTGTGAGGCGCTTCTAAAGAAGGTCCTTTTGGAGCGCTTATCTGAAACAACAAAGGATCGTGATAGATCTATTTTAAGGGCATCAACTGCAACGCAGCCAACGTCGATGTCCTTATCTGAAATGCAACGTGGCTTTTCAAGGGAAAAGGTGGCTTCTATTTGGGCTGTCATTATCTGTTGTGGGTCCACGGAGATAATGGCTCAGATGGGGACAAGAACGGCGTCTGTGCGCTGCACAGATTAGGAGAACCACAAATTGACATTTCAGGGATATGGATAACTATTACCCCATCTGTGGATAGGATC
Source organism: Warburgia ugandensis (assembly GCA_035236585.1). Lineage (NCBI taxonomy): Eukaryota > Viridiplantae > Streptophyta > Magnoliopsida > Canellales > Canellaceae > Warburgia > Warburgia ugandensis. Next base: position 2,308,914 of record CP141132.1, on the reverse strand, counting down.
GTCAGCAGGAGATCGGACGGATGTAAATGTCTGAGAGATTCCTTGAATCTAGACGTGGTACGAAGTTAAGGGTTGAAATGTCTACGTGCACTGAACCTAGGATGAGCAGATAAGATCATCAACAAATTTGCTTTTGATGTGTGTACGATGCCATGTGGTGTGGCAGCTAGCAAAATGGGCTTGATATTTAAGTCCGTCAGTTGGTGGGCCCTACCCCTTCCCACTTTCCTCCTGTTTACTCATAGCCGAGACATGTGGTAGAAAAAAGGTTCCATGTTTTTAACATAAAAATTGATATTAGATAGAAAGCCCTACGATGAAAACTATCTCTTTAGGTCTTGAGAGAGATGAGACTTTCTATCCCTATGATGGAAAACTACCACGTTAGGTCTGGAAAGAGACCAGACCGGTTATAACTTTTTTGAAGTATTTTTTTCTTCTAAAAAAAACAATATTAATAACTTCATTAAGAAGCAGAGACAGGGTGAGTTTTAGGTTTTCAAATATACATTAATAGCTATTTAATAGTTGTAGTCTAAGATATAGAGAAGTACTGGTATTTACTGCAACAGCAACTAAATATGGGTGAAGTGCCGCCACTTTTTCATGATGGGCTCACATACTAATCATCCAAGCTATTTGTCTGACACAATTTACTTTAATATTTCATGACCCAAATTTCATTCCAAATGAATGTCATTAGCATCCAACAATTTGTATTTCAGTGCATTCAATCCAAACTGTGCTCCTAGAGTGCTTTTGATAGTCTACATCTAGCAAAATAAAAGCACTATCTCTTGGATGCTAATGACTTTTATTTCAAAAAGAATTTTATTGTCTGATGGACAACTTGGATCAATTATATATAAGGCTCACCATGGAAAAGTGAAGACACTTCACCCTTATGGGTGTTGTTGTTCTTTTATACATGTATTCCTCTAAGATATAACATAAGTATAATAAATGTGTTATTTTGTAAGAAGAATGTTAGTAGAATGTACCACTCATGCATGACGAGCTCCACTTTGGTTACTAGTCTAAAAGTAGTGAGGTTGAATAAGCTGGAATTTGAAAGATATGCTTTTGATCAAAGCATATGGATAGTTGGAAATACTATTTAAAGACACAGTCTATAATCAATATGTAAGGTGCATAAGTTTTCAAATGTTAAAGTCAATCAACCATCTTTATATTTGGCACATAAGATATCCAAGGCCAGAGAAATCAAATGCAAAGTTCTGATCAACAAAGGTGAGGCCCATTATGCCAAAATGAGCACACTATAGCAAGATGTTGTATTGTTACACTCTATACCAGCATTACTCATTTCGTACTATAGTACTCATTCCATACTATAGTACGATAACTAAATGATAATAATATGACTCCCATACATTAGTGAGACTGAAGAGTTTCTATATAATACAAATTTATTTAGGTACATGTGTATTTTAGTGGAGATGCTAGGTTGTCTATGATCAACTGTGCTCAGCATTTGTTGGAGTGCACCATTTGGTTCTGACCATAATTAATAAAAGTGCCAAATAATTTTTTTGACAAAAGTCTTGACTTTTTTTTACCTCTCAATTATTTTTAGAATAATTTAGAAGTTCTTACATATTCTTAATTTTATGTGGATTTCAAATTTGAAGAATAATTTATCGAATTATCAAGCATTATTTATAGATCCAAAATTTTAAATTAAAAATTAAATATCTTCTTCCTCCTCTACTTTTTTTTTTTTTTTTCTAATTTGCTTCTACTTGTTTTTAAATTTTACAATTTTTTGCTTGCCTTGCTAATTTATTCCCAAATTTGAACTTTGTAACTAGTGCTAGCAAAACAGATAAGCGCATTGAATCTAATCCCATATGTGGGGATATGAATTGAATGTGGATTGAAGTTTTTGATCCCTCTGGATATCATGAAATCCCAATTCGTATCTGATCTAGGTGCGGATTATGGATTCGCATATTATCTGTCCATCCTACTTAAGTTATATAGAACTCTATGTTGACTTCTTTTGAAAGATTTAAAACCATTAATATTGTTCAGAATATGGATAAGCTACCAAATTCAAGAACAGAAGATTCTTATAGCTTAAGTTATAGATGTTGAAAATTAGAGCCACCAGTTCTTTCTTTTTTCAAAGAACTAAACAAGTGATTAGGATCATCCAAATGTAGTATTTTTTCACGAGTAATTTATTTTGGAGACACCAAAAAAAATTAACGATTTAGATCTTTCAAAAGAAGTCAACATTCATTATTTATATCATTTATCAAATTTAATTTTTAAAATGCCCTTTCAAATAGATATTTGCAAATTTCTACAGATATATCGACATGGATCACATATTTAATGGATCAAATTGACTTGTTCCATTTTTTTTTCCACTAATCATATGTATCCTATTTGTATTAGCATATTTAAAATGGACAAATAGATAACCATATATTTTTTATCCATTTTGCTAGTTCTATTTGTGATTATTGGGAGTAGACTCTTGGAAATTTTTCATGAGTCCTAGTGAGTAGACTCTCATGAATGTTTGATACAGCAGATGTTGCATCCAGTGATTGATTTGTGATAGATTTAAGCTAGTCGTCATGTTTAGCTTATACATTTTTATTTTTTTTTATGTTTCTGAATGATGGTTAATATTACTAGAATTAGTATAGAATACACATATTTAGAAGATTAGCAACATGGAAAAAGAATTGAGACGAGAATATCAACCACCATTCCAAAGGCAGCTCATAACCTTGAGATGCCATGAAGAACCCCAACAACCAAGTCTACTTGTATGGAGGATAAGACATGGGCTCACATGTGGAATCCAAGTAGCGGTGAAAAGCCTGATTAACTTCAAACAAGAAAGAAAAAAAAAATTAGATTCAAAAGTTGATTTGTATAAATGAATCAATGCAATTGGATGATCCTAACCACTTATTTTAGGTCTAGTGGGTATATAAGTTGGTACATGGCTTGTCTAACCCACTGTGAACATCATGAATGCCTTTTTTTTGGGTAGAACATAGAGCAGTAAAGAGGAAAGCAATTACAACGTAAATAGTACTTGAGTACCCAATGCTCCTAGGTTTTCAAACAAGTTTGATTGTAAAAAGTCAAGCATAGAGTCTTATCAAATAGAAGTTCTTGAATAAGAAACAAAAAATTTTGCCAAAAATATCCGTTGGTTGATCTCCTTCCCTGAAGATATGGTCAATCCCTTGTAGTGAAATGCAAGGGAGGACCATCTGGTTGCTCTCATCATCCTTCTATTCTTTCATTGTAATATCATCTCTTGCTCTAACTCCACTCTCCTCTGTCGAAAAGACCTCAATAGGTTGACCATGATTTCAAATCCCCCTTGATCTATATAAGTTTTGAAGACCCAGACCAACGACCAAATTTAATACAAAAAAAGAGAGCAAAGCATTCAATGAAGTCCATTGCCTAATTTCAAAGAGAAACACTATAAGCCACAATCATCTTTCCCAAATGATCATGCATAATACCACAAGCAAAAGCAATACCCAAATTGTTGTTGGTAGTCAGTCGGCAAGGGTGAAGCTGAAGATGATTTTAATGAAAATCATCTTTAGCTTTTTAAAAAGTATGGCAACCCCAACATGACATGAATCGAAAACTGAAATTCCCTCAAGCTAGGGCGTTCCCCATAAGTGATGCGCTGCATCGAATCTCGGATGCAGTGAAAAATAGGCAAGGGTTGCTAGGGCATTCTCCCAGAAGTGACGCGCTACATCGGATCCCGGGTGTAGTGAAAAATGGGCAAGGGCTGCTAGAGCGTCCCCTCGAAAGTGACGCGCTGCATTAGAACCCAGGTGTAGTGAAAAGTGGACATGGGTTCATACCATGGAGGTCGAGAAAGGCGATAGTAAATAGGATATCTCTAAAACATAAGATTCGCATCGCTACATGGAATATAGGGACACTGACAGGTAAGAGTTTGGAGTTAGTAGACACAATGAAACGTAGGAGAGTTAACATCGCTTGTATCCAAGAAACCAAGTGGAAAGGGGCTAAAGCTAGAGAAATATATGGGTATAAATTATGGTACGTAGGAAAGGAAAATAATAAAAATGGCGTAGGAATAATAGTGGATAAGGAATTAAAGGATAAAGTTGTGGACGTTACACGAATTGGTGATAGAATTATAATAATAATAATGATTCTAGGAGAGCAGATTATAAATATTATAAGTGCATATGCACCACAAGTAGGGTTACAAGATATAATTAAGAGACAGTTTTGGGAAGATATGGAGGGAGTCATGCAAGAAATTCCCAACAGTGAGGGGATATTTATAGGAGCAGACTTAAATAGCCATGTAGGAAAAGATAAGGAAGAATATGATATAATACACGGAGGGTATGGTATAGGTGAACGAAATGAGATGGGGGAGAATATCCTCGCTTTTGCTTTGTCATATAACATATCCATTGCAAATACACTCTTTAAGAAGAGGGATGAACACTTAGTAACCTTTAAAAGTGGACTTCATAAAAGCCAAATAGACTTTTTTCTACTTAGGAATAATGAACGATTTATATGTAAGAATTGTAAGGTGATACCCGGTGAGAGTTTAACCTCACAACATAGGTTAATGGTTATGGATATTCATATCAAAAGATGGAGTAAAAGAACTGAACTTAATACACATCCAAAAACTAAGTGGTGGAACTTAAAAGGAGAGAAAATAACCTCATTCAAAAATAAGTTGATAGTAGAAGGAAATTGGAACTATGAAACAGAAGTAGATACTATGTGGACTAATATGACTGAGTCCATTAAGAAAGTGGCAAAAGATGTCTTAGGAGTATCTAAAGGTAAAAGGCTATTAATAAAGGAAACATGGTGGTGGAATGAAACAGTGCAAAAAGCTATTAAAGAAAAACGAATGATTTTAAAGCATGGCAGAAGATTAGAAATAATGAAAACTATGAACAATATAAGAATGCTAAAAACGTTGCTAAGAGAATAGTAAGTAAGGCTAAACTTAAAGCATATGATGAGCTCTATAATAGACTAGGAACAAGAGAAGGTAAGAAAGATGTGTTTAAACTTGCAAAAGTAAGAGAACAGAAGGGTAAGGACTTAGAGCATGTTAGGTGCATTAAAAGCGATGATCAAAGGGTATTAATCAAAGATGATGAGATCAAACAAAGGTGGGAAATATGCTTTCAAAAATTGTTAAATGATAATGGCCTTGAGAATATAGGGATTGAAAATACTATAAATCTAAATAACATTGAATATTATAGATATGAACGTAGGATTAGAATGCTTGAAGTAAAAGAGGCCTTGAGAAAGATGAAATCAAGAAAGGCCATGGGACCTGATGGTATACCAATAGAGGTTTGGAAGCATATGGGAGATATTGGGGTAGTTTGGTTGACTAAGTTGTTTAACAAGTGTTGAGAGTTTTCCGCAAGTGCACGGCTGTTGTAGTCTAGCTAGTGCAAGTCCGGGTCGATTTCCACAGGGACTCGACTTAAATGTGGAGTTTATATAAATTTCAATTAATAACAATACAAATAACAGAAATAAACTAATAATAAAAGAAAATCTTAGATTTATTTAATTGCTGGAATGTATAGACTTATTTATTCTAAAAGAAAAACAAAAAATGAAGCTAAATAACAGTCCTTGACAACACTGTCCCTGAATAGGTAGAATAAGGATAAAGTAAAAACCAGATTAGTTAGGGATACAGATGGAATTAAAGTGAGGACACAGTTGGTATTAAACAGGGGATACAGTTGGTATTTCTGAAATCTGCCAGGGGACACGTTTGGAATTCCAGAGATCTGTCAGGGGTAAAAATGTAATTCTCTGGTGTTTCTGATTTTTAACGACAAACCAGGTGAAAACGTGTTTTGGGAGAAAAATGAGGAAAGTACTGTTCATGAACAATACTCGGAGTTACTGTTCATGAACAGTAACTCGATGAACAGTATCGAATGGGGAGAAGAAAAGAAGTAGGAAAGGGAGAGAAGGAGGATGAAGAGGGGAAAGAAGGAGGAAGAAGAGGGAAGAGAGAGAGGAAAAGCTGCTAGGGAGGAAAACCTTACTTGTGTTTTCTCTCCCTGGGCGTCCGGTGAAGAGAAGAAGGGAGGAAAAGGATAAGGGAGAAAACCTGTTCTGGGTTTGCCAGTTCTGTTGTGGCCGGTGATGAAGTGATTTGAGAAGGATGCCGGAGTGCCTAGGCATGCTGGTAGAGTGCGGTTAGATGAAACAAAGAGAGAGCGGTGAGCGAGAAAGAAAGCAGAAAGAGAGACAGAGATGGGATTGAGGCAGACCAGAGATATGGTTTGGTTTGAGAGAGAGAGAGAGAGAGAGAGAGAGAGAGAGAGAGAGAGAGAGAGAGAGAGAGAGAGAGAGAGAGAGAGAGAGAGAGAGAGAGAGAGAGAGACGGTTCTGGGTTGGGCAGATGGATGGTGTCTGGGTTAGTGAGGTGACGCCTGGCCTGTGATGTGTCACTCACTTATGGCCGGCCAGTGGGAAGAAGGGTAGGAGGTAGACTGGGTTGAAGAGAAAAGTGGGAAAGAGAGGTGTGGTCGGTGAAACACGGAGAGAGAGAGAGAGAGAGAGAGAGAGAGAGAGAGAGAGAGAGAGAGAGAGAGAGAGAGAGAGAGAGAGAGAGAGAGAGAGAGAGAGAGAGAGAGGAGCGGAGAATAGAAGAAAGGAGGTGATGCGGGAGAGAAAGAGAGCACAAGAGGGGTGGAGAGGAACAGTCCTTCCACCTCTTCTCTCTCAAAAGGAGAAGAACGAAAATGGGAAAAAATGGGAAGAGGAGAAAAGGGAGAAGAAGAAGGGGAGGAAAAGAAGAGAGGAAGAGAGAGGTGGAGAGGAAGAGTCCTTCCACCTCTCTCCTCAAGGAGGAAGAGTGAAAAAAGAGTGTGCCCTAAATCCAACCCCTCCTTCCTTTTATAAGGAGATTTGCCCTCATTGGTCAACTTTGCCCGTTATTATCAGATTTGCCATCAATGCCCAAATTTGTGGCGTGGGACCCATCAAAATAAGTTGATATGAACCGTCCAACGTATTCTGGCTTACCTACAAAAACAAAATATAAAATTAGAATTATTTTATGTGGATAATTAGCTATAATAATCATCCGATCATTAACTTTTCAAATTAACGGTTGGATGATTAATTATAGCTAAATTTGATTTAAAATCACAAAATTACCTTATTAAATGATCTAATAAAATAGTAATCTAAGGTTATTTTTGGTAAAATTAAGGACTCAACAACAATATTATAAAATCAAAGAAAATGCCTGATAAGTGGAGGAAAAGCTCTATTGTACCAATCTATAAGAATAAAGGAGACATTCAGAGCTGCACTAATTATCGAGGGATCAAACTTATGAGCCACACCATGAAACTTTTTAAAAGAGTGATTAAGAAGAGGTTACGACATGAAACAAGTGTATCAGAGAATCAGTTTGGTTTCATGCCTGGGAGGTCTACCATGGAAGCTATTTTCTTACTAAGACAATTAGTAGAAAAATATAGGGAGAGGAGAAAAGACCTACACATGGTCTTTATTGACTTAGAGAAAGCTTATAATAGAGTCCCTAAAGAGTTAATATGGAAGGTGTTGGGTGTTAAAAGGGTTTCTCAGGGGTATATAGACATAATTAAAGATATGTATGAGGGAGCAGTAACAAATGTTAAGACCACTAGTGGCATGATTGGTGATTTTCCTGTCACTATTGGATTGTACCAAGGATCTGCATTGAGTCCACACCTTTTCACATTAGTTATGGATGACTTAACAAAACATCTGCATGAGGAGATTTCCTAGTGCGTGCTATTTGCAAACGATATAGTCCTACTTGATGAGACAAGGGAGGGTGTAAACATAAAGCTAGAGTTATGGAGAGAAGCATTAGAATCGGAAGGATTTAAAATTAGCCGAACTAAGACAGAATATATGAATTGTAATTTTAGCAAGGAGAGTAGGAGTGGAGCATCAGTCAAGATTGATAACCAAGAGGTCCCCATGAGAGACCACTTTCGATACTTAGGATCATTGATCCATGAGAGTGGAGAGATTGAGAGGGAGGTTACTCAAAGAATCCAAGCGGGTTGGAACAAATAGAGATGTGCATCAGGTGTTTTATGTGATCAGCGGGTGCCACTCAAACTAAAGGAAAAATTCTATAGGATGGCTATAAGGCCGGCCATGCTCTATAGATCAGAGTGTTGGGCAGTTAAGGAACATTATACTCATAGGCTGAGTGTCACAGAAATGAAGATGTTGAGATGGATGAGTGGTAAGACAAGAAATGATAGAATTAGAAATGAAAATATTAGAGGAAATTTAGGGATAACACTAATAGGTAACAAGATTAGGGAGATTAGACTTAGGTGGTTTGGACATGTTCAAAGGAGGCCAACAACGGCACCAGTTAAAAGGAGTGAGGCAATACAAGTTCAAGGTTCTAAAAGGGCAAGGGGAAGGCCCAAAAGAACGTGGATAGAAGTGATGAGGAAAGATTTAAAAACTTTGGGACTAAATGAAGCCATGGTATTTAATAGAGTGGAATGGAGGAATAAGATTCATGTGGCTGACCCCTAATTGGGATAAGGTCTTGATGATGATGAGCACTATCAAAATTCAATTTGAGAAACCATTCACTAGTGGATGCCATTTGATCTAGACAACAGAATCAATTTAATTTTTAGTCTAGCCTAGTTTTACGAACTCAGGAAGGCTTCTTGTAATTAAGATACATATTTGAGGTAATTCTGGAATTTGCAACCTCCTAAACAAGAGCAATGGAAGATTAATTACCACCGTATCATTATGAACCTTTGATAAAGAGTAGGTATGGAACTTCTTAGTAGTCCTAATGGACCATGCTAGGGAAGATCCAGTAAGACTAAACAAGACTCTTTGCCTACCAAAGAGTTGTTTGTGGTAAATAAGAAAAAGAACAACTTCCTAGGAAGAGAGTGAGTTTGGAATCATTAGGAATTCACTCCAAAGACAATTCCAAAGAGGAATGACACAAGAACAAAGAAAAATGACCAACGTTTGTCCTCTCCTCAATGAAACAAAATTATTATCCACAACTAGGCACACTAGGTTCCTAGTAAGTAAGATTTCAATTTGTGAGTCTTTCTTTTGCCCAAAGTGAAAAGAAGGTTATGACTTTGGTTGGCAAGAGAACAACCAAATTGATTTTCGAAGATGAGAAAGAGTTTGATGGTTTTGACCCCAAAGATAGTTGGACTTAACATTAAACTACATAAAATTTTCTCTTGGAGGATGACATCCTAGATTTGTTATGGCCAAGAGTCAATTAGATCTTGGTTCTAGTAACATGCCTAGCTCATAATTTCCTTAACCCTTAAATTTTTATTGCCAAGGTGAAGAAGTCTTCATCCAACATGATGAATGCCTTAGATCTGTAAAAAATAATCATTAGGGGAGTGTCTATTCTATCAAGCTGTTATTAGTGTCTACTCCACTGGAACCCAAATTTTATAGTTCAAAAACTTAAAAACTCTCTCAATTGAAAAGTAAGGTGAATCAAGTTAGCATAAAGTGGCATGCTAGTGACTCTAACACGATTTTTCAATCAAATTCATGTAATTATTTCATATGTCCAAAATTTTCATTAGCTTCCAAAATAAGTTTTTTTAGTTAGCTGGTCAAACTCCTTTTAGGAGTAGATGATCTTAATCATCCTAAGGAGCAGGTGCTCCCTCTTCTCAATCATGTTTTATAGACCTAGTCTATTCATCATGTTTGGAATTGTTTGGATATGCTAGAAGTCAAATTTCATGACCATTGGTTGCTTTTAGCCTATGTTACTTTGGGCTAGAAATCTAGCCTACTCATTTCTATTTAATTTTTTAAATACCCAAAACCAGTGGCTCGGGTTATCCTAATGCGATGATTTCTAGTGGATTACCTAACTCATATATGCTGCACCTATAGAATGTCTCAAATCTCCCAAAAAAATGCTTTAGGGCATCATCTACTCCTTAGGACTCTTGGTGAACTCATATAATTTATTCGAGTAGAAAGCAAATCGAGTTGACTCATTGCATATTTAAAAGGCCTTATTTTGGTTGAAACTTTAATCTATGACCTAAAGAGAACATTAGAATGCCCTAACTAGCTACATTAGCTTTGATTTCTATATGGAAAGTGAAAATTTTACATATAACTCGAAATCAATAAAATAATACTTAAAAATCTCACTCGAGTATTTTTAGGTCACCCATGACTCACTCCAAGTTAACTCTACAGGGCTCACTTTTGAGTGATTCAAGTTTTAGAAATTTTAAACTATACTTGAGAGTGTCTACCCCTACTAGGACTTAGTCAATAGGCATTCTTGATTGGGAGGTCTTTTGATGAAAACATAGTTTAAAAACGCCAAAACTTGACTGAACTTAAAGGAAGGCATTACTGAAATATATGTTAAATTGCACTTCAAATAAAATAAGAATTGTTATAAGTTACAGAAGCTATGCTGCTATGGTTTAGTAGGTTTTGTCTTTAAATCTCATTCTAAGTAAATATTTTTTTGTCAAGCAGTGAGTCGACTGAGTAAGTGACTTGATTTCTCGTTGACTAGAGCTTCCTACTAATTTTTCGAGAAAACTTACAATTTTTAGAAGTGGGGAACAAAATCTAGGCCCAATGAAGCTATTTACCACTGCTGTATAGTACAGAGTCGGTAACTGCAATCAACAAAATAAAATTGTCTTCATTAAAACAAAAAACAATGGAACTAAATATTTATTTATTATATAGTTACTTATTCTGAGCTCTCTACTGGCTGTTAGCCAACAAGTAGGGTCAAAGTGACGGAGGTGCTATGTGAAACAAAATAGAAGGTGTGTAAATATCAACAAGATAAAGTAAAGAATATTTGCATGATCATGGCTTAACCAAATACACAGCACAATGTGATAATCATGCAGATTATTTCTATCATCTAACAGCTGAGATCCTACGATCTTCCATGGAAGGCTGCTGGGCGTGGTAGATTTTCAGCGCAATGTCTTTTTAATGAGCCAAGGAGAAGAAACCAACTTACTGTGGCTGGTTCAAGAAGGCAACCTACCAAGTTAAAAATGTCCATGCAGAAGAAAAAATAAGAGAACTTCCAGGAAATTTCAGGAAAAAAAATGTATAAATGTTAGAGAAACTCCATGGCCGGATTTTGGGTGGGAGGTTTTATGTAACACCCTAGCAGATGAGACTAACAAAACCAAGAGCAAAAGAAGTATCATCTCTGAGATTGCAGAGACAGTCCTTGAAGTGCTTCTCAACACAAGGAACACATTGTTCATCTCCCTAGATCAAGAATATGAAGAAACTGCAATGGTTATTGCCCTCTCTCTCTCTCTCTCTCTCTCTCTCTCTCTCTCTCTCTCTCTCTCTCTCTCTCTCTCTCTCTCCTGGTTTTGGTGACAAGAAGAAATGGGGTCTGACAGAGGGAGAGGGAGGGGCAACTGGCGTGAAGACATTTACACTTCACTGCAAGGACTGCAGAATATGCTGTTAGTTGTGATGAAAACCCAAGTGAAAATGCGAAGCATATTCCTGCAGAAACTACAGCTTAAATGCAACTAAGGGAGCTTTTTCTGAAGGGGAATGATACTATGAGACCTGTATAACATGAGAAGCTCGGCGTGGGCGCCACTATTGAGCTTTTGATTGGATGGTTAAGATCATTTTATCTGGATCCACTAACATGCCAGTGATGCAATCTAGTCCTTCACTGTGGGACTATCATTCGGATGTTACATCTTAAAGTGGGTATAAAATTACTGAAAGCTATGGACTCGACATAAAATGACAAACATGGACACTACGACGCTGCTCTACAATTCCAAAATCATCACGCATATCGAATGCTTTAGAAATTGTGGAGCATTCCATGGACTCTCACATGATGCAAACATAGGACCGAAGACAATCATCAATTACATCCTTGAAACACATGCTTCAAAGAAAGGACTCCAAGCTATTGAGCAAGTCACGGGCTGAAGATTTCTAGATTTCTATTGATGAGCATAGTTCTAAAACTCACGAGTCAATTTAGAAAACTCATCTATGCTATTTGCATCGGTAACAAGTTGAGTAACTCATGGAGTTGACTCGCCACATAACAAAAATATCTTATCTATGCCAAGATTATAAGCCAAGACCTTCTAAACAAGAATACTACCTCTCAATTAACCAACTCATCCACGAGTTACTTATACATGTGAAGTAAAATTTCTAAACATAACTAAAATTAAATTAAAAATTCTAGTCTAATATTTTTGAGTCACTAGAACTTGTTTCGATTTAAATTAACCCAATTTGAAGTCGAGTTGAGTTTTTGAGTTTTTAAACAATGCATCCGAGATGCCTTGAACCTAAAGGCAAGAAATATTGAATTTAAATAGAGTGAGAGCGATAAGAAGGGTTGTCCACTAAGCCTCTAAATTAGAATTAATTCCGATAAAAAGGCATGTCCCAGCCATAAATCCTAGTGAATGGAGGAACCATCAAATGAAAGTTGAAGAAGCCAAATGGTGGGGAGACTGTTTTACTAAAATGGGAGAATGGTTAGGATCTGGAAGATAGACTTGTCTCCAAAGAAATGAAAACACGATGGCGACAGGGTCTTCTATGATTTCGATAATATGGAGGAATTATCATTTTAACTTTCTTTAACAAATAATGGACGGTGGACAATATTAATTAGAATTCATTTACCACTTTCTTCACACAACGCCAAAGTCGGTGCCATGATCTAAACTGCAACGCCTCCTCTCACAGGGAAACAGGAGCCTTCTATTTAGGGCTGTCATTATACATGCGGGACCGTCTACGCACTACTAAAATGAGGATAAAACGGTGTCGGTGCGCCGCCCAGATCAGGAGAATCAGAAATCATGTTTCAGAGATGTGGTCTACGGATAATTATACCCATCTATTGCTGATGTGGTGAAGAGAAATATAAAGCGCAGGATCATCAAACAAAAGATCCAACGGATGTAAACCCTCGAGAAGATTAACTGAATCTTGACTGATCGTGTCTGTGTACAGTGAATTTAGGATGAGCAGAAGATCAACAATAATTAGGCTGTTTGTCTTGTGTGTACGATGCCATTATGGGTTGGTTGTAGGAGTTACAAAATTGTTGTGCAGAAGTTTCATTGAATGTTTTCGTAGTGAAAAAGCTCTCAGCTTGACTCAAAGTCAGGTGAGTCGAAGTTACATGTGTTTGTGGGACCGATGGTTCTTTGCTATGCAAGTCAAGATTTTTCATTTTTAACGATCAACGCATGCACTCACACACACTCAAGTCGTGGCTTTCATGATTGGTACTCACTTTTGTGCTGTTGCGACACACTTTTTCACCCTAAGCAAGCGAAAAATTACCAAGTAAATTACTCACATAAGCTCTTAAATTTAATCCACTATAAAGGAAAGGTGGAGACTTAAACCTGCTATTAAGAATATTTTAGAGTAGATGCCAAGTTGTCTTGACTAGCTCCACTAGAGGCCAAGTTGTCTTGACACGAACGGTTCTTCCCCTTGCTGGTCAATTGATGAGGGGGAGGTAGTGAGGAATTGGAATCATCCAGCGACCTTCTTAAAGAGCCGAACTACGTGGAAGTCTGACCGGTTTGGCCGCCAAAGGGATAGTATGTTTTGAATTGGGCAGAGTACAGTAACCTCCCCTACACTATCGCTTACTGACAGTTTAGTCTCTAGACTATAAAATTTTCTTTTTAGTCCTGCAATTATTGGAAAATTTAGCAGCCATTAGTCTTTTATTTTAAAATGAGAAAAATAAGAAACTGAAAGAGGAAATTGTTTCCCCACTTCTTACCATTTCCTGAAACACTAAGCAATCTCCTCAAGAAACCTCCTTTGTGGGTAGCTTTTCTCCACATCAAGGCACTGTTCGTGCAGATTTATTCTTTATTTCATGGAAACCTTCAACTTTTAAGCATCATAGTCGTCTAAAACCCATCATTGTAGTAGCCTACATGCATTGATCTCTATCATCTTCAACTTGGAGTCAAATGCCGTACTCTACTGCAATTAGCCGTGGACTCCCGCATCAATGTTCCTATATGGTCATGGGGATTTACGATTCTAATACTCCTGTAAACCCTGGTTGTTGGCTGTAATAGTAGTTCTTGCTATAAAAATGTGAAGCTTTGTAAAGATCTCATGACAGAAGAATGCACATTACATGGTTAGTCAATAGAAAAATCTGTTGAATTTGAATTGTATATGAAATGCCAACAAATGGCCTCTATCTTGAATGCATACGTTAAGTTTGCTTCTGGTGTGTTAGCATCATTTTGCTTAGTCTCAATATGTGGAGAGAAACAACAGGTTAGATCATTTTGCTTCCGGTGTCCCAGCTCTAGTAATTGGTGGTTCCACTTGAGATATGTTGCAATCTCCTCCTAGCACAAGCCCTTAGAAGGGCTTGCGTCAAGCTGTCCAGTCAATGATGATTGGTAGACTCTTGAGAAAGTTGACATGAATTATCATCAACATGGTCTTCTATCTATGTGAATGGCTCCTGAAATGTCCTTTATGGAATTCATGGGGCTAATCTAGCTAGCTCTTTTTCATTCTTTCCTGTTGGTGTTGATTACAGAAGTGCTAAATAGAATGTGGGCAAAGGCATCATGAGTTGGATGGCTTAAGGAATTCGAAGTAGATAGTTTAGACTTGTATATTTGAAATTTACATTACATGGATGAAATTTACATTACATGGATGATGTTCTTATCTTTCACGATGTTTGAGATTCAGGCAAAGAAGTATGTCGGAAGTTTTAAGTCTTATAGAGTCGCTTCTGGACAACAAAATAATCTTTTGATTTTTTCCTTTTAGGTTAGAGTCCCTGGGCTTCTCTTAGATCGACAATTTGGCTCAATTTTTTGGCATTGAGATCTTCTACTTTGGGGTAAATTCTAGGACCCACTAGATGGAAATTGTTAGATAAGCGACAACTAGTAGGCAATGCTAAATTTTCCTGAAGTTAGGAACAGATCTAGTAGGTAATGATAAAATTTCATGAGGAAAAGCTTTCAACAGCTGGCCATGAGTAGCATCTCCAATGGAAAGCACATAGACTAACTCTCTTTGCAAATTTTCAATACAAAATCCATGTTCTACCGTCCTGATTTCCAGCTATTGAAAGATAGTGACCATGCTGGTACATTAACAGGCCAATATTTCTATGATCATTAACAATTATATTTGAGCTGGGCTTTATAACAACCATGAGTGGAAGTCATAATAATGCAGGGCCTAACATCCCGACAATTTGTTCGGGTCTATGATTTAGACATCACCGAAAGACAATAATCCTGGCCACCTGAATTCTTCCAAAATTCATTACCTAACTATTCAGAGACACATGAAATTTCCATTCCTTTCTCTACAGCCACCAGTAGCAAAGAAACAGAAAATGTGATATATATATATATATATATATATATATATATATATATAGCCACCCAACTTTTCACCCATATAACATAGCATCTTGGATTCTGCAGAAAATAGTGTGGGTTAAAAGCTTTCCTATATTTCTCCGACCCAAAATAAAGCACCAGGAATTTCAATATGTTCCCATATCTACCCGACAAAAGAAATGACCTGCAAATGGTCTATTTTCTTTTCCACTTCATCTATTAGAACTAACCCACGATATCAATTCTTCATGGCATTAGAAGGGAAACAACAACGTTCGAAGAGAAACAGCAACGACAGAGCAAGGGAAGCTGAGAGAAGGTAGTCGGAGAAAAGGGAAGAAACGGGAAATTTTTTTACTCCTCTTTTGTTCTTTTCTCATTACGATTTCCTCTTTTAATTTCTAACTTTTATCATTTGAAAAATGGCTGTTAAATTTTTCCATAGTTGCAGGACTAAACAGAAAATCTTATGGTGTAGGGACTAAAACAGTCAGCAAGTGATAGCTTAGGGTGCTTCCCTTTTAAATTTTGATGGGCGGCTAATGGCAGATCTAATCAGGCAGGTGCTGGAGAATTAATTAGAGTGATCAGGAAAGAGCTATGCTAAAGTTCTGAGTGATTTGTTTTGTAATTTGTAATTCTTAGCTTGTAAAAAAAAAACACAGAACTAGTTGGGTCATGGCAGTCTGAATGTCATAATTGGATCCCGATATACACGGGATTTTCAAGACGTTGGAGATCCAAACACGTGCATTTATGGACAAACTACATATGAAAGAGCACTTCACCTTCCAAGTAGAATAGTCCATTGTTCCGATATCTGTTCTCAAGTTATAACTATTTTGTTCTTTTCAAGTAAGTCTTCACTGTTCTGAAGTAATACAAGCGAATGAACACGAATATCAACTCTATTGAAATTTTTGAGTGACTGATACATATCTTCAGCTTTAACATTGACAGTAGGAAAGTATATCCATCGTACCAGTCTTCAGTTATTGTTCCATGGGGCAGGGTTCATCTTTGCATGAAAAAAAAAATGGAAAAAATTTCCCCCGATGGCTAAGATAATGCTCTACAAAGCCCCTAACTTTTATTCGCTATACATAGGCATATTTTCTGCCTGCCCCCAAGTTAAGCAACCTGTAGAGCTTCTTCCCGTTTGAGGTGGAACACCTTGGTAAGTACATCCTCAACAACCTGGTCAAAAGCCAAAGACATGAGATTTGGAGTCTAAAATGTGGGAACCAAAGATAGGCACATATAAAATCAACCCTCTACTATCACATGTTAGATATAACTTGTTAGTTTTCTTGTTCCCAGATGTTTTTGCTCTCCATCTTTAACCTTTCAAGAGGATTCACCTCCCTTTGTTTCTTATAATGTTCCTTGTTCGAGCTCACTGCATCGAGGAAATGGCAGAATGGGAAATTGAGCAAATGGGGTTATGTTTGGTATTTTTTCATTTCAGTAGATTATTGGTAACTTCATCTTATGGATAAGTTGTATGTGC
Organism: Warburgia ugandensis; assembly: GCA_035236585.1. Classification (NCBI taxonomy): domain Eukaryota; kingdom Viridiplantae; phylum Streptophyta; class Magnoliopsida; order Canellales; family Canellaceae; genus Warburgia; species Warburgia ugandensis. The sequence continues at coordinate 2,291,901 of CP141132.1, read as the reverse complement.
TATCTGTAGATTCTGTTACAGCAGTACTCCCTTGTCCAGATATATGTGAGATGTATGACACGTAAGCAGGTATAAGTTGCTAAAGGGTGGGAAAAGAATCAAGAACATTCTCTAAGCAAACTAAATGCTTGTCGGCCCTAGGGACAACTCTACAACCTATGTGTCAAGCACTGAATGGTTACACTCACTGGCAACTAAAGTTGCAGTGTCTAAGCAGAGCTGTGAAGCCTGAAAGCTTTTGAAAGATGTAAAGAACTATCTATACCAACTTTCTAGCTGCCACTTTTGCAATAAAATTCACTATCTAGTTGGGAGATCTACAAATTCCGTCATCACACATACCTCAAAGGAAGTCAGCGAAGAAAATATCATCTACTTCGTAAAAAAACTTATATCCAATAAATCAAACTCCAGGTAGTGGCTGGTCGGTACCCAAAGCCAAAATAAAAAGAACTTTGCAAAACAGAAATTGTGATGTTTAGGAAAAATACCTTATCTGGTGTAGAAGCACCTGAGGTTATACCAATAGTGATTGGACCCACTGGTAGCCAATTCTCTTTCTCAACCAGTTCACCATGCTGATAAACCCAAACAGCTTAGTTACTGACATCTCAAATCAATCAGATGACTATGCAAGAAAGTAAAAAGAAGACAATGACTTCCTCTCAATGCTTACATTCAACTTGTAACTTATTTTGTTTCCAGGTCCTATTCTCTGCTCACTGTCAATCCAGTAAGACGGGATTCCTTTGAGTTCTGCAATCTCTTGTAGATGTGATGTATTACTGGAGTTCCATCCTCCAACTACTAAGATCAGATCAACTTCATCCTTCACAAGTTCATACATTGCATCTTGTCGCTCCTGACATAAGATAATTGTTAAGTTCCTGACATAAGATAATTGTTAAGTTCCATGTACAGAGCAGACAATCTAATACCATTAACTTTTTTGTGTAACAACCCAACAATTTCTAGACATAGCAGAATGTATATGCCTGATATCAGCTGTGGATATAGAGATAAATCACATAATCAGCAAAGGACTTGGAGCATCCTACAGTTTATGCTGTTCAAGTTCAGCTGCAATTTCCTCTGAACTACTATCCTGGCGTTGTTAAAGTAGAAATTGAAACCTAAATAACTTAATTCGTGGTCTTTACCCTTATACTGTAAAGAAAAAAATTTCCTTCAAGAGAAGAATGGCAGAAAAAGGAAAAATATGGAGAAGATCACTAATAGCTTCTGGGTCCTTTTTTGGCTCAGAGTCCTGGGTGCAATGTCTCGAAAAATTATCAGTCCTACTTGTGAAAACTGACAGCATTTGAGAACAAAAAGGAAGATGAGAAGTAGTAGTACTTCTGCATCATAGTTGGTTGTTTGCAAGATCCAAGGCTTCTTCTGTTTGTTGCGAACTAGTGTGAACTAGTTTAAGTTACAGTGAAAAAGATCATCTATGCATTTTAGGAATATTTACTGATTCACCGCAAATTATAACCAGCATATCTAGCAGAGCAACAAGATCTTTGAGGAAATGGAATACATGTACCCTGCATGTCTGTATAGTTACATCTGTTTTGACAAAAACAGCTTTACTGCTGCTAAGACTTGGACAACTCGCAGAAAAGATTTAGTGGTCAGAAACCAACTTTTCCAGATACTGGGGAACAAGTGGCACTTCTCTGAAGCCTGAAAATAGGCGTACCTGAGTGGCATCACAAATGGTATTGAAGGCCAAGAAGTGCTCATTGATATTTTCTATCCCATACTTGCGCATCATGGTCTTCTCAACCAATTTCCCTGTGAGGTTGAAGAACTAAAAGCCTTAATATCACAAGGACCATAGTATAATACTGAAAAGGCATCAAATAATACATCATGACGTCTCATTTGTACTTACCAATCTCTTCAGTTTCTCCCTTGAGCATTGTTGTTTGATTTGCAATGCCAACCTTGACTAAATCGATGTCTGGGTCAAAACCCGGGGAAACTGCATGCTTGAATTTCTGCAGGCATACAAACTCAATTTTAGAAACCACTCATACCACAACAGCTTAAAATAGGATAATGAAACAGTAAAACCATACCATCATAAACTCCTCTTGTGTTGAACTAGATCCATCAAGCTGACCTCCAAGAATATAGTCACATACATATATTGCCTGGCACAGTTAGGAATTCAAAATTACTGATAAAGATCCCTTCACTTGATGATTTGAAACACCAGAAGAAAGACTAAGAGCAAAAGAACAGCAAAATCTGAAACTATACCTCTGTCATGTTCTTCACAATAACATACTTCCCTGCAAAAGATGCAGTTGCAACAGTCTCTTCATGAGAATATTTACCATGAATGATCGAAGTGTACTCCCCCTTCTTATGCTTTTCGACAGTGTTCCAGACCTTTTCCCCAAAAAGTAAAAGAAACTATGAGAAAGAAGGCCAGTAATTTAACCTACTGCAAGATGTTGTTGCTAGAAATGAGCACCTTAGATACCCATGGGCATGTTGTATCAACTATCTGCACATCCTTTTCACTCAATGTCAACATCTCTTCTACAGCAGCTCCAAAAGCTGGCAGAACTACTACATCACCTTTGTTAACAACATCAAATTGTTTTGACCCACCCTCAATAGGAATATTCTTGACATCCATCTCCTCCAACCTCTAAAAAGTTAAAAAAACATGAGATTTTCTAGCAGGGATTATCTGATATATTCAAAAGATTCTGTAGCCACTTGAGTAGCTTAACAATTAATACCTTAACAATTGAAGTTCTCAGTAGTACTACTTGCAGAAAAGAAAAAACAAAAAAGTTCTCAATAGTATTGCATACTCTATAGAACGGCTGTAAAGATTTGTAGTCAGCATTAAGCACGCACATACATAAATGCTCACAAATCGTAAGTGAAGGAAAATAACTGATCTCCCAGAGAGGTTCTTGCATTACTGAGGTATTAAATATCTCATTTCAACCCACAAGGAAGACAACTGAAGTTCATAACAAAGAAGGAAGTAAAAAGTGGCTTCCAAAAACTTAAAAGAGAAGGAGAGGCATAGGAGCATGTAGCGAACAAAATTCAAACTAGTTCCCAGTGTGCTCTGGAAGGGTTGGGAGTACACTAGGGAATGAACAGATGGCAGAAACTCCTGCTTTTGGGGGTTGGGTAAGTAATTGAGCTCTTTGCGCAAAAGTAAAACTGGGAGAGAATTCCAAGTTGAAACACCAAATTCAAAACCAGTCATCATTGCATTCTCAAGTAATGGTGAATGCTTTAGTTATAAGAAGCAGATTGAATTCTGCTCCAAGAAATTCTATCCTTGGTGAAAGTAGGTGCATCAACCACTAGAATAAAATTCCAGGAAATCAAGTCATCTCTAAGAATTAGATTCCACGTCCACAACAGTGTCCAAAAGACCAGAATTGCGTGAAAATTCCATTAAGGAAAATCTAACCTCCTAGCATTTTCCATTTTCCTTTTGAATTTGAATGATCTCGACAACCCAAAATAATTTTGTCCCAACTAGTGTCGAGAGATATACCCTTCGATCATACAAAGAATCCCAAGAATTGAATTGAAAATCAGAAACTTTTTTTGTTATTTGGTAGAAGTGCAGAACTAAAAGAACAACACACACTCCCTCTCCTAGAACTATTACACATCCCGTGGGGGAATGGATGGGAACGACCCCATACCCATGACCTAACGTCAATGGCAGATGTGCCTCCTTTCTGCAAACCACTGGACTACAGGGCTTTTGGCGTTGAAAATCACAAAACAAACAGCAGAAGAAGCATAAACAAACAAAACTGAGATTAATGTGTCAGACCTTGTTAACAGTCGGATTATGAATAATTTCATTTGTGATCCAGATATTCTCTTCTGGAAACTGCTTCCTTGCTTCATACGCAATCTGCACCGCTCGTTCAACCCCCCAACAAAATCCATACGCCTGTGCTAATTTCACAGTGACATTACCCCAAGTATACTCGTTCCCATTCTCCTTCAATGTCTTTACAACATCACCTGAAAATCCAATAAAAAACCAACAATTACAGAATTACTGTCCTCGATAGCAATAAAAAACTCATAACTCCTAGAGTTTGATCAGAAGGCTACTACTCTTTCATTTCCTAAGAAAAATCTAACTTCTGTTCCCTTGTCCAATACAACGCAACTAGTTTTGATTCTCCTTTGAAAACAAAAAACTATTTCTGATTCAACTTTTCACAAGATACTACTGATCTGATTTCATTTTTCATTAAAAGAAACTCTAAATTTGCTCGGGAAACTACCTTTTACTCCCAACAAACAATAAAATGACGAAGTTTACCACTGAGAGGACGCAATAAATTTCCTGAAATTCTAAATTTGCACAAAAACACAACGAAAAACCAAACAGGATTCCTCTTTCATATGAAAAGACTAATTTTGGTTTCTTTCGGTTCAAACGAAAACTAATTTTGATTCCCCAAAGGAAAGAAAAGGACTTCCTTTTCACAGAACAACCCAACTTTGTTAAAAATAAGTAACTTTGATTTTCTCTCCAAAAGAAGATGAAATTTTGACTCCATTTTCGTCAACAAAACCAAATTGTGTTCAGAAACAAGATGCTAACCGTCCATTGAGTGCAACATTAACAAAGTTAAGAATTTTGGACAATTCAAACAGAAATTTACTAGGATAATGTAAGTCTGACTACTTTCCATACCCCTATAATCCAATTATTATTCCATTTTAAAAAAAGGAAAAAACCAATTTTGATCTCAATTTGACAAGAAAGAACTAACTTTGATTCCATTTTCATAAGAAATAACCAATTTTGATTCCCTTTTCACAACAAAGCCCCAATTCTGATTTCCTCTTCATAACAAAAACCCAATTTTGAGTTCCTTTCCAGATTAAAGAACTACTTTTGATTTCAATTCCAACCCAAGACTAATCTCCCCAAAAACCAAGCAAAAACAACAAAACATTCAAAAAAGGCAAGTTCCAAACAATTTAACTACAATTTCGCTAATTCACCAAACAACTCACTCATGTACTCCTGATTCATGAGCTCCATAGTCTCCTCCTTGTGCCCAAAACCCCTACGGTTATAATTCTTGCTCCTAGTTAGGTTCTTCCGAAAGACTTTAGCGTCGAAATCTGATTCAACCCCCGCTGATTCTGTGCCGGCATTGCAACGGACGGAGAACGGCTTCCAGCATCTGGTACGGACTCCGGCGGGATATTCCCGTACGTGGAGCTCCGACCGGCTAGAGAATCTGCAGATTTGGAGAGAAGTCGCCATGGGAGTGTGAAATTGGAGATGCACGACAAGGATTATACGTCAAGTGCGGGCTTTTTATCTCTTCCCTCAGCCCATTTCTTTTATTTATTCTTTTTGGGCATCTTTTTCAACAAATTTTACTCCGAGTTGAGTTTGGCGTTTTCCATGAACTGAAAATAATGGGCCAAGAGTGTGTGGTCATGAAAATATAGAAAATATCCTATTAACAGAAAATGAATCCTGGAGCTCCACGCTCAACTCTGTCCTGCTCATAAGACAGGGATAAGCTAACTTGCTTTTATTTCCTTTCAACTAGAAACGTCCACTTGCCTTTTCCACTGGAAAAGTGCACTTGCTTGCTTGAGTAAGAAGTACAGGTAGATCACTACCGCGTAAAACTTTTCATAGAACTTTCTTATTGTTATTGCATTTTTCTTAGAACTAATTGTAAAAGAAAACAAGTTTCAAAATAAAAAATAAAAAAATGCCGAGGCACTCATTAATTTATACTACTTGCTCAATTGTGTAATTGCCCTACTTCTTAGTCCGGCATTCACTAACTTGTACTTCTTGTTCAATTGTGCAATTGCCTTATTTCTTAGTTTGGCACTCGTTAATTTGTACTTCTTACTGGATCATGCAATCTTCTATTTTGTAGGCTTATTCTGCTGAGACATACTTACAAGAAACTTGTTTTAGCATATTCTTATGTAATATTCTACTAAAATCATAAAGCGAGGGTGGTGAGCCCTATGCATTTGTTTTTCGAGTGATCCATTTTATTTATTGGATTTATTGTCTCCTAAGATGGAAAGGCACAAAAAAAAAATCTCATCTAACAAGTACCCTTTAAAAGGTCTCCCGTAGATGGTTTTAACATAAAATATAATCTATGTTGAGTACCATTCATACTCTAAAGGATAGGAGCCCACCTTATAGGTATTTATTAGATGAAATCTTTGATACCACCGGACGATGAGAGAGGATGAATCCAATGAATGAAATGAATCATTTAAAAATTATGAAAAAAAAGACCTAAATGCCGAAACATGTCCTGCTTATATTATGCGAGGTATATTATGTGCATACACCATATAAGAACCTGTTTTAGCTTATCATATCTATTTTAGAAACTTTAATCCCACAAATAGGTAAGAAACCCATTTCACACCATAGAAACTCATACTTATTTTTCTAGCAACACTAACATTGCATATGCATCCCAAAAATTTTGAGACCAATATGTCAAATATGTTAATTTAAGAGTTGAGAAGCTTAAAATTTTGGATCATCTAAAACTAAATAGCAAAGAATTTCTACTGCATAGATAGTTTATCATTTCATTTTAAGCTTTTGATAAAAATGATTATTAATTTTATGTAAATTACGATAGTTATGGGATTACACTAGTCATATATAAAAATGTATGTGTGTGTATGTTATATTCTGCTCTGTCTAATTATAGTATCTAGAAAATATATTTTGGTAGTTGAATGTGGGCTATTGCTTAGACAAAGTTTCCAAATTTTTATTTGTAGACGATTGTAAATACATTATTTTGATGCTCGAATTGTTCAATTGGAAGTTACAAAAATCAAATGAATGGATTGAATCAACAACAGGTTAATAGGGAGCAAATTGGTATGTCTGAAAATAGAAAAATTGACAGGAACCGCCTTGAAAAATTAGGTTATAGTTATTCAATTAGAACCGATTACGTGGTATTGGTCAAATCCTATTGATACTATAACCACTTTCACAGTGGATCTTCGGACTGAAATTGAGAATTAAAATTTGCATTCTCAATAGTGTTTTGGAATGAGAAACTTTTACTCAACTCATCCCTAGCATCACTAATGAAGAGCTAACATGAGATGATTTTCATCTAAAATAGCTGGAAAGCCACTGCTAATGAGATGGCGTGACATTATTTCATCTCAACCCAGTATAAGCACCACTAACAGTGATATCGCCATCTCATCTCATCTCATCTCATCTCTAGTCTACTTATTTCACGTGAAGCACCACTAACACCCGCCATGGTGGATGGGGAGCACAAGCCATCCAGATGACTGTAGAGCACAAATCCAGCATGCCTTCACGAGGCAGATCAATAATAGGTTAACGGGGGTCTTTTATTAATTCCAAAGTATCGTGCCGAATTTTATAATTATTTGGAAAATTATTTGAAGACAGTCGACCTGTCTTCTAATACTCTATTAGGAACCGCAAAATCACGTGACATCGTGAATTTCGTGGCTATTATCCATCGCTGCTTTGATACAGTCTGTAATGTCGATGTGGAACCAAGTGGCTATCAGTCATTGGATCAAGAAGCATGGCTTTCGTGTTCCTCACGCAAGAGTACGTAGTTCCTTCAGATACTGAGTTGCTGGTGAAGGAAACGGGTGGGCCATCTTCTGTAGAAAATCACTGTTCCTTCTCACTCCTTAAAATAAACTACCGTCTAAAGTGCTGGCCACATGAATAAGGTTCCAAAATGTCGGTATCACGTAGTAAGTCCATGAGCCACTGGGGAAATGTGGATCACATGGCCGTGGCCCACTAAGGACATGTGACTCACATTTCAAGTACACAAATTCTCTCTCTCTCTCTCTAGATTTGAGTAGCCAGTGTTAGGGTCTTTCATAAGGTCATTTTGTAGAGCCCACATATCTCACATGTTATGCATCATCAGACCGCATAAACGTGACTGAAGAAGACCCTACAGGATAAATGGAGGATCCAAAACGTTTATCTGATTTAGCCTCGCTTATATGAAACTAAATCTCACATTTTTTAAATGCATTTAGAGAGTTACTTTTGAGCATTCTTGGAGTCATTTTTTCATGAGGCGGTTATGATTACGCGTCCTCAGAGGCCAAAAGATGCCCGAAAATGAAGGTCGTAGATGCTATTAAAAGAAGCGAAATTTGATACCTAAGCTATTTAAGTAAGTCTGAATTAGATGAACATTTTGGTTTCTAACAATTTTATAACGACCATCTTCGAAAATGACTGTGCCTAGATTGCCCCATTTGCGTGGTCCGGTCTATAGTGACAGGATACCTACTTCAACCACAGCTGGTATGAACTGCCGGGTGACATCTCCTAATAACAGATAATACCATTCTAATTAAGGTTACTAACTTTGACGTCTTTTGATTAGATTTACAAATAAATATAAAGCGTGGTTCATGTTTAATGACCAAAACGCATGGATTTGGACGCCACACACAATGGTCCAAGAATGGCTTGGATTTTGTACAGCAGTTCCATGCGTCTACTATTAACTTGGATTTTATACAACACGATGACGAGAAACAGCCACTTGCAAAATGCAAGATAAGGCAGTATATTATTGATACTTATGGTCTACTCCTTCTCTGCATTATGCACATGCAGGAGCTTTGTGCAGGGGGTGGTCCTTTTTAGTTCCACGCGATAAGAAGAGTTGGCAATTCTAGGGGGCTGATACATGCGCCTCTTTTTTTAACTGGGCGAACCCTCTTTGAAGAGTGAACGAGAGAGAGAGAGAGAGAGAGAGAGAGAGAGAGAGAGAGAGAGAGAGAGAGAGAGAGAGAAGAGGGTGTATAAATCAACTCTCTTCATAAATCTTATGATTTAGGTCTTAGACTATTTCACCTCTCCAACTGTAGCCTATCATTGGTCGATCTAATTTTCACATCAGCAAAAGCCATCTCCACTGTCAATTTTGATCCCGAGGGCTAGAGAGAGAGAGAGAGAGAGAGGTTTTCGCGGATCAACTACAGATCGATTAACATACTAGCCACACAGTGTAAGATGCTTTCAGATGACCCATGGAGTAGTTTTTGTCAGTTAGTCCAGAGTTTGGGAGTAAATTTCCGTAGTTCCTTGTCTACCACCTTGTTTCTGTTAGTTCATACAGTCGTAGGGAAAATGATAGAACTGTACTCGCAACTTTCATGTGAAAAGGCCTGCCTCGGTTTATGATCGTATGTGCATGATCAGAAAGTGGGGGGTGAATACTTCCACAAAATCCAGACTTCTCTAGCGGACAATGACATTCCAGTTACATATTCCTAATTTCGATGTCCGTAGCTTGCAAATTTAGAAACAAGTAGAAAATGTGGTTCTTTCACATTTACGGTAACTCGACAATCGCTTAGTCGATGGATTATAATCCATTTAAGCCAGGACTTGTTGAATGGTTGGACTTTTCTCAACAGTTACAGTTCCATGCATTGCAATTAATTAGAACCTCCCAGGTAGCCCCGGTACACGAAGCTCCTGTATATGCAGGGTCTAAGGAAGAGGTAGATGACAAAGGGCCTATAGTACGCAGTGTTATCTTACATTTTGCAAGAAGCTGTTTTTACGCCTCAAACTCATGATCTCCAAGTCACACGTCTATAACTCAACCATTACATCAAGGCTACCCTTCTTTAATTAGAACCTCTTATAAGAATATTAAAAATAAATTAAAATTGAACCATTCCTTGTCACCAAATGCACATATATCTTTGGCGAGGCATGCTTCTACCCCTATCAAAGGTTGCAAATTTGAACCAGTAGTCTGGAGGTCATGAGCCTGATGAGTTGACCAATTCCTTTACCTCGCTCGTTCCCCTTCTTATAAACTGTAACAATAAGTCCGTTTATCCACAATTTTTGAAAAAAAGATAAAAGGAGAAATTGCGGCATTATAAATAGAAGGTCTAATTGCTCTCAGACATTCTTTTTTATCTTAACTAATTCAAATTAAAACTTAAGTTTAGAATTTTTAATTTGCTTCTTTATGAATTTCTCCCAACTTTTTTGCAAATGCATTTGTAAATTTTAGAGTGTTTTCCTTGCCAATTATTCCGGAATCTAAACTTTGTGGCTGCGACGGGGCCTTTCTATCTTCTTTTCTAGCCACCTAAGCAAAGGTTTTTAGAACCCAATAACTTTTGTCCTCTAAGTTAAAAAAACGTCCAGCGGCAACAATTTGTGTTACCTACCAGCCATCTGGATAGGAAGCTGTGACACCCCGGGTTTTTCTAAACCTTTTTCCCAAGTCGTAATAATGATAATATCTTCTTCTTTTTTAATAGCCGAGTTCCCTGAAAACAAAAACTCAAGATTTATGAATCTTATGCATCGTTAAAAGAATTAACCGAAAACTAAAACCTCGGAGGTTAACCACATTTCAAAACTGCGACAATAAATAAAATCGAATCCAAATACACTGATGCTCAAAGTAAAACCATAACAAATCATACACAGTCGTGAAAAGATAATAATAAGAATAATATATATAAATTCTTCCCATGATCCATCCATGATCACCACATTATATACACATCAGCAATTAAAAGTACACTATACAAGTAGTGTGAGTCCAATCTATACAAAATGTCAGCATTTATATATAGCCCAACAAATCAAAATACAAGTCCAAGAGACGTATACTAAATCAGTCTTTGATGTACAAAAAGGTAGATGATCCTCGAAGTCCTCACTGAGTCAATGCTGCTCCACCTGCTTATCCTTAGTGCTATTGTGCTCCAAAATTTGAGGTATTGTAAAACAAAGTAATGCCTTAGTAAGCTATGCTTGTGTAGGTGTTTACATTCAATAATAAAAACGATAAAAAAAATCATATGGCACCAAGTATTAAGGTCATGGTAAATCTCGTAGGATAAATATATATACTAAACACAAAACATCATATATCTATAACAAACAATACACGAAATCCATGATATGAATAAAGTAATATTAGTCCTGGGCATCATGACATACATAACATTAGAAAATATATAGATACACGTATGCCAAAACAATAAAAATCGATATCCATATAACAACATGAATGCATGTTAAAACCAACAAAACATCGTGTACGGTTAAGCCCATGAGTGTCTCAAATACACTCATGGCAACATGGGTCCAACTTTCAGTACTTTATGTTTTCACCCTTTCACCTACATGGGCACTCAAGCATTCACGAAATGACACGTTTCAATCCTGCTTTCACCCTTTTACCCACAATGTAGCACTCAGGCACTCACGGTAAGATGTGTTTCAATCCCGCTTTCACCCTTTCACCCACACGAGGCACTCAGGAACTCACAAGGGAATGCATCACATTACAAGCTCACTTGTTCCAATTGACAAGGCGTAGAAACTCCTACGTGTCAAAGTCTCAATAAGATCCGGCCAAAGATATGATAGTGAACCATCAATCATATATTCAAATATATTACTAAATTATGCAGAATAAAGGAATTTTTCTCAAAACATGATAATGCATAATCATTTTCGATAAAATCAAATATAATGAGTAATTTAACATTCAACATCATGCATCACAAATAAGTGAATACATCCTCAATAATCAAGTTGATGCAACTGAAATATGCTAAAAACAAAGTGTAAATCATGCACAAAAGAAGTAGCAAGCATATTGGCAATGCATGCTAAAAATGATCTCACGCAACATGATAAGGCATAAAATCTATGCCTCAAAGTTTCAAATACTATGTCATGGTTTAAGGAATCATGGAAAAATCACGAATGTAATCACCTACCTCAATAAACACAGTACTTTAATTCAGCACGCAAGCTATATCACGTCGTGTGCCCTAACATACATATTACATCATAAGTCATCAATCACTTAGTGTTCTCGCACCTCAATCAATAGGTCCAAGTAATAACTTTCCCGATCTGGTAGTTAATCCTAGGTTAACCGCCCACATCATCTGATTAACCCTTCTTTTGAGCAATCTTAAGCTAGATATTGGTCTTTTTAACATCTAGACCGTCATATGTCATCATTAATTGTCAATCCTATTCATTTTTATCACGATTCATTTAATTTCTATGTTCGTTTAGTGATTTACATATATCTCTATGATTACGCGTTAACCTTGTAATGAGCTAAATATTTTATGCTCTTTTACTAAATTTGGAAATTAATATATGGAATTAACTATACTAAATATTTTAATTTAATTAAAATAAGAATAAAAGGAATTTGTGAGAAATCTTTATGTCATTAGATTTTACGCTCAAAATGAAATCCAATGCCTCGAAGCACGCAGAAAAAGGAATTCGTATGACCAACTTATGACCTTTTAAAGATGAGGGGCATTTTTGTAAAATGCATTTAAAATGAAAAAGACCTGAAAACACCGGGGGCCATTTTACTAACGGCACCCCCCAGGTCGTCTTCCACCTCTAGCACCGACTAGTTAGGCAGTGCACAGCACCACCATGGGCAGCACTGCCTTGGCAGGGCTATAAGAAGCCCTCTTCCCTCCTCCTCAACCGTCCCTCCTCTTCTCCATCTCCAAGCATCTCTTTTCCAGCCGCGTTAGCCCAAATTTCTGACAAAATCTCCATCGGGAAACCCCTTTCCCCCCATTTCCTCCGAAATTTTATGCACCGGCCTAGGTCTTCCCTTCGGGCTGGCCATTCCCCTTTTTGTTTTCCCCATCCTTCCCCTGGTTTCGCCGGAAAATCGGGTTCTTCTCCTCTGTCTTTTCTGACGTGAAGGGTTTGGGAGCCTCAGAGGAAACACAAAATCACTGCCCAGGTACCCCTCTTCTCCTCCTTCTCTCTTTTCCCCTTTGTTTTCCCCTCTTTTCCAGCCAAGATCCATGCCGGATCTAGTGGGTTCCGATTGAAAATCTCCAGTTTTCCGAGAAGGAAACCAAACGGGTGAAAACTCGTCCACAGTAACGCATCCCAGGAGTGCAGGGGCGTCCCAGGGGTGCGGGCGTCCTAGGGGCGCGTGGGCGCGACGCGCACCCGTGCCAAGCTCCCTGGGGCAACTGTCACTCGTGTGTTGCGTGCGGACAGATGCCTGACTCTACCGAGACGCACGAGTGTCCCAGGAACTAGGATGTGCACGCAACCCCGCCTAAGACGCGTCTGCGCAATGCACTTCCTGGACACCCGCTATGGCGCGTCTCCCGGGCTTGCGCACACATGCGATGCTGACGCAATTTGAACGGGATGCGCAGGGCCGCGTAGATGAATCTGGTTCGTCCGTGACTTTGTGACACTAAAAATGTAGTTACCGAGGCTGTAGGACTCTGATTGACGATCCAAAAGAACTGTTGCATTCATATTGACAGCGCAGACCTAATAAGACTACAAAAGTTAGGATTATATGACTATTTAATATAATTATAGCCTAAACACTATAGAGATTGCACAGATCTGCAGGATAAAAAATGATCAAACTTCATAGATTGATTTGTTGGGTCTATTAAGAGACCAATGTGCCTAGATCTAGTTTAAGTTACACACATCTCGAACTTATAGATCTGACTGCCCAAATTAAGTACAAACCTGTCCTAGGCATCAGGATAGGCGATCTAGGAGATCTGACCGTTCAAATACATGGTCTTGATACATAAGATCTAGCCTGCAGACGTACTAAGCAATGAGCTAAAAAGGGCAGATCTAGCCATTAAGCTATAATTCTAATTAGTAGATAGAAAATGATATTGGGATCCTTGTTATTCATGAATATCCAAGGTTCCACTAAGATGGGTCAGGACCGAGTAATGAAGAACGCGATACATGAGACATCGAGGTAAGTAGTCTGATACTGCTATGTTTTTATGCATTTTCACATATACTTGATTTGTAGGCAATCTGATACTACTAAGTTTTTAAATGGATCTTAAGTTCCGACTTGCCTTTATTACCGTTTTTAGCATGCTTTTGAGATATGATGTTCTGATATGAGTATGCAGACTTGTCTTCATGTTTTATGGCTGTGAACATGATATTAGCATGAACTAATTTTATGTGCTGCTTGCATGGTTAAAATAAATGCATAAATTGCATGATTTTGATGATTGAGATTTAGATTTATCTATATATGCTTTTGGGCTATTGAGCCTGGTGGGCACTATGCTAAGAGGTTGTTATGTACAAGGTTGGCCTCCTATCCTATACCATCAGAAAGGTGGATAATATCACTGCCAAAAAGGCATTGTCCCTTCCCTGATTGCTGTGGTAAATAGGGACAACCACTGGAAGTGTCACGGCACCCTTTTAGGGACAGTTATAGTCCCGTGGAGGCTATGGTGGGTAGGTTTCTAGATACCAGAGTCACACAATTCAGTTGTGTGCTAATCGTGAGCATAATGACCCTATGATTTCGATGTTATCGATATGTATACAGCATTGAGATGGTCATATACTAGTACTCGTGACCAGTTGGCGTGATGTATTCGCCGAGAGATTCATGAGCATGGTACTGTGTCTGCTTTGAAATATGACTATTTTAAGAGTGTCATGATTATTATATTTGACTCGCCAGTTTGATGTGGTTGTCAAGATCTTCATGGATCTATTTATTTCTATTTTATGATTTTGATCATATTTATATTATTGAATACTAGATTTAATTGAAGGATTTCATTATTGAAATTGCATCGATGAGTTGATGTTTTATGCATAAATGAGCATATTTACACAAAAGAAATCATTGATGTTTTACATGAAAAGTTTTTTGCGTTATACATGTTACCTGCAGTGTTTTCACAATAGTAGTATCAGATCACCTACTGAGTATGAGTAATACTCACCCTAATATATTATTTTTACAGATTTAGTCCAAGAAGGATTAGAAGAAACTCCAGGACATGTTAGTGTCATGATCAAGTAAATAAAGAAGAGATAAGCATGAACGTAAGTCAACTCTCTACCTCTTTGGACATGTATCTGTACTTGCTACAGTTAGGCTGTGAACTGTGACTGGATAGACCTAGGAAGACATTTATGACTACAGTAATTTTCAAAACTACTTTGCTTGTTGTGAAGGAGAATGACACTTGGGGTTTTCAAAATAAGTTTAAAATAAAAAGGATTTTTCAGCTGCATTGCATTGTTTTTCTAAAAATGTTTTCAAATAGGGATGCATCCTGCAGTAGGAATTAGATATTGCATTTAAAAATGCATGGGAAAACTCGGGTCGTTACAAACCTGACGGTCAGATCAACAGTCAAGATTATTTTTTAGGCAATTCAATAAGATCTATTCTTCTAATCCCCTAGATTATCTCATATTTGATGTATACAATCAAGGTCTAAGGCCTAATCATATATTGATCGGTCATCTAATAATATTTAGTGGTTTAACCATTTAAAAGGTTCTCTAAGCTAGTTTTTTATCTTGAATCTAGGTCCGCGTTGTTGAGACAATCGTAATGCCTCTTTCAGATCGCTATTTGGACCTCTATAATTCCTAAAATCACTTTTTTAGTGAATGAGTAGCTTAGAAAATCCTAAAATCAAGAAGAAAAAAAATGTTTTAAATCACGCCGCACATGACGTGTGTGCAGCTCGTGCGTGTTATACTTTCGTGTGCACTACGTGCATGTCGCTTGTGTGTAGGTTGTGCGCGTGTGCAACTCGCATTCTCACCTATGTGTGCGCCGCTTGACGTCGCCTGCTCGGTTACCGTTGAGCTACCACCGTTGGGTGCTATCTTCGGGAGCAACTACCAGCTGGCCTGCCATTGTTGGAGACGATGGCCGAACTCCAGTTGTTGCCGGCGACCCTCTAGTGGTCCAATTTTTGCATAATTTGCACCCTTTTACCCTATTTTTTGTTTACATTCTATTTTTAAGCTCTCCTTCAACAAATTCTATCACATTCTCACATTTTTACATGATTTTCATCACATTCCTAAAAATCTCTCTATTATTGTTTTTTTGGTTTTTCAACGTCCTTAGCTGTCCAATTACCATGAAAAATCATGAGTTTGTTCTTTATTCCATCATACACAAGACGAACAGTACGATCATCTATCTGACACCATTTCATTGGGTTATTTTTACAAAAACAGTAAGTTACATGTAGTCATTGAAAAAAACAACATTCCACTTCGTTTTCTAGCATTAAAAACAATGGAGCTCAATATAAGAAGGAAAAAATAGTAGAGGGTAGCCTACCTTGGTTAGGCTGGCAAAAACAATAGGCTTCCCATCACCGCATGAACTTGGAAGGAGATGTTTGCATTGTCACCAGCATTTGGTGTTGTCGCCATCGTTGGTGACATGAGAATTGACAGGGGTAATGGCTATGCGGGAGATGAGACAGACATTTAAAGCCTTTGTGGGTTCCAGCGCCCAGTCCATGAGCCCGACATGAATTTATAGTTTTACCCCTTTAAAATTTTAATTAAATACAGAAATAAAAATAATTAGTCATTCTTTCTCTGGTCTTCGATTTTAGCATTCATAGTAGCATTGGATTTCATTTTTCTAGTACATTCTAATTATTGAGGTTTCAACTCAAGATTCTATCTCTAAATTCTAATTTTCTTCATTTTTAAAATTTTCTAATTTTCCATAATTTTACAAAATTAAATATTTCTTAAATTTAAAGAGAGCGGATGTTCGTAAGCAAATAAAACATTTTCTATTATCTTGGCATGCTTATTTGACCAATAGTACATTCTCATTGAAAGATACGACATCAATGAGAATGTATTGTTGCTTGCAGACATAAGACCTTAAAGATCTTATAGAAGGAAACCAGCTAACAAAGAGAAGCCTAGTTTCAAATAGAGGACTAAGAGGAGATAAGAAAACAAACAACTTACAACAAGACTTGAATCAGACGAGAACCACAACCAGAGTTCAAACTTCTGAGAGTGAACGACGAGCATATTTAGGAATATTTTACATAAGAACTATTTCACGGTCAGAACTTTACATGGTATTGGCATATAACCAACTGACACAGTCTCCATGCTGCTTATATCTTGAACCACCTATGTTAGCTCAAGTCAAGCAACCTCTAAAGCTTCTTCTCGTTTGATGTCGAACACCTTGAGAAAGAAATTATCAATAACCTATGAAAAGCCAATAACATGAGAACTAGAAACAATAATATATGAACATAATTTGAAACTTTAGATAGAATAAGTGGTCAGCATTTAATTTACTACTTCTTCTTCTTCTTCTTTTTTTCTGTCTGAATGGAAATTACTAGTTCCGAACTTTTCTTTCAGAATGGTAGAATTTACTGAGTGATATTGGCATTTTTCATCTTTGACAAGTTAAAGCAATTCAGCCACTTTTATTCCTTACTTTCTTCCATCCTCAAGCTCACTAGATCTGTGAAATGACATAATGGTGAATTTGTCACGCACATATTAAGGATTAAATGACATGGCAGGTATACTTCAAAGGCTTACATGACATGATAGTTCTTACAAAATGAGATGCTCACAGAAGACACCCGCTCGGCCGACCTTCACTCATGGATCAGCTGTGTTAAATATTTACTTCAGGACTGCACGTGACTTTTTTATTTTTATTGCTTCAGATATTTGAATAAGTATTCCTAGTCAATAAGTTGTTCCTATTCTTTAGGAAATTGTTAGTCTATTTGTGATTTTGTGGATCACAACTTGGATTGCTAGGATTTTGAAGATTTACTCAATTTCTATTTATTCCAAGTATTATAAATGTAAAGGATGGCTAATGAATAAAAATGTAGAATTTCATTGCTGCATTCCGTACCTTTCTTTTTTTTAAACTTGGTATTTTTCTTCTTCTTTTAGTTTTGATTCTCTGTTTTTCTGCTCTCAAACCTACAATCTAGTATTAGAGCTCTCTTCTTAAGGGATCTATGAAATGGGGATCTATGAAATCGAAGCTTAAGCCAGTTTTTCACAAATTGCTCCTCCTATCTTTGATGGAGAAAACTATCAGCTTTGGGCAGTGAAAATAGAGACCTACTTGGAGGCTTTAGATCTTTGCGAAGCCGTGGAAGAGGATTATGAAGTTCCTCTACTACCAAACAATCTCACCATGGCCTAGATCAAAAGTCACAAGGGGAAAAAAAAAAAACCAGGAAGTCAAATGCGAAAGCATGTCTATTTGCTACTGTTTCAACAACCATTTTCACGAGAATCATGTCTCTCAAAACAACAAAAGAAGTTTGAGATTATCTGAAGGAAGAATATATAGGAGATGAAAGGATACAAGGCATGCAAGTGCTGAATTTAATAAGAGAATATGAGTTGCAAAAGATGAAAGAGTCTGAGACAATCAAAGAGTACTCAGACAGATTGCTTGGCATTGTCAACAAGGTAAGGTTACTAGGCACCGAACTTACTGATTCTAGAATTGTAGAGAAAATTCCTGTAATAGCCTGACAGATATGAAGCATCTATAACCACCTTAGAGAACACAAAGGATCTGTCTAAGATCACCTTGGCAGAGCTGCTAAATGCCTTAGAAGCCCAAGAGCAATGGTGGCTTATGAGGCAAGATCGTATGGTTGAAGGAACCTTGCTAGCCAAGTACTAGGAAGTTGGAAAGAACAAGAAGAAAAATTACAGGAAAAATCAAGCGTAAAGCAGCTAAAAACACTGCAAACAACCAAATCCAAAGCAAGGGTAGAAACTCAAAGAGAAACCATCCACCTTGTCAGCATTGCGGCAGAACAAGTCATCCATCATTCAAATGTTGGAAGAGACCAGATGCGAAGTGTAGTAAGTGCAATTAGCTTGGACATGAAGTTGTGATTTACAAAAGCAAATTTCAAAAGCACAAAACAGATGCCCAAGTAGTCGATCAAGATGAAGAAGACCAAATTTTTGTGGCAACATGTTTTTCAACTAGGAGCTCTTTAGAATATTGGTTGATTGACAGTGGTTGTACAAACCACATGACTTATGACAGAACTCTCTTCAAGGATTTGAATCCCAGTGGAATCATGGAGGTCAGAATAGGGAATGTTGGCTATATTCCTGCAAAAGGAAAATGAACCATCGCAATTACAACAAGTTCAAGCACAAAGACAATTTCAGATATCCTTTATGTACCTAATATTGACCAAAATTTGTTGAGTGTGGGTCAGCTCATAGAAAAAGGATTCAAAGTAGCCTTTGAAGACTAGTACTGCCTTATCTATGATACTATTGGTCATGAGATTTTAAGGGCTAAATTGAGAGGTAAAAGCTTCTCATTTGATCCAACAGAGGAGGAGCAGACAGCTTATTACAATGAAGTTAGTACCACAAAAATCTGGCACAAGAGACTTGGCCATTGTCATCTTCAAAGATTGTTGAAAATGAAGAAGGACATGATGAGAGGTTTACTTATGCTTGCTCATCATTTGCCAAATTGTAATGCTTGTCAATTTGGTAAACAAAATAGGATGTCATTTCTTAACTCAACTTGGAGAGCCTCCTAAAAGCTGCAACTAATTCACACAAATGTGGCAGGACCTCAAAGAACACTATCATTACAAGGTAGCTTATACTATATTCTTTTCATTGATGATTTTACAAGAATGTGTTAGATTTTTCTTCTTCTTAAAATTCAAGTTAGAAGTGGCTGGAGTATTTTGGAAGTTCAAGAAAATGGTAGAAAATCAAAGTGGCTGCAAGATTCAATTTCTAAAGTCTAATAATGGCAAGGAGTATACCTCAGCAGAATTTAATTTATTCTGCAAAGAAGCTGGGATTGAACATCAATTCACAGCTCCTTACACTCCGGAACAAAATGGAGTTAGTGAAAGGAGAAATAGATCGGTAATGGAGATGGCTAGATGTATGTTGCATGAGGAGTTACCTAAAAGATTTTGGATAAAGGCAGCTAACACAATAGTTTTTTTTGTAAAATTGACTTCCAACCAAAGCTTTGGAAGATAAAACTCCATTTGAGGCTTGGCATGGGTATAAATCTTCACTAAGCTTTCTTGAAGTATTTGACTGTGTGTGTTTTGCTTATGTTCCATAGGTTATGCGTGACAAACTTGACAAGAAGGCAATTACAGTCATCTTCATGGGTTATAATTCAGTTTCAAAAGCCTACAAAGTGTATCATCCACAAATAGGAAAATTGACTATCACTAGAGATGTACACTTTAATGAGGACGAACAATGGGAATGGAAGAATCTACAAAGAAGAAGTGGATCATGAAAAGAATAATATTAGCCTTGTTGGTTGGTTATATTGGAAAATGGGTAGATGAGACCTATAGTTCTAGAGCTTGCTCATTTTAGCATCACTCTATTCTAAGGTCCCAAACTTGTAAAGTTATTCTTCTAGTAATTATTGTGATATGGAGAGAGATTTATTATGATTCAAAGAGAGATTTTAAAGACTTAATTTTTTATAGCATTCATCTTGGAGATTATAGATTGAGTATGACTTAGTCAAATCTTAGATCAATTAAAAAGTGTTTGCACTTATAATCAGTATGCTCATACAGGTGGTCTGTTAAATCCTAATTACAAGCGGATTGTGTCTACAGAAGTCATTTCTAATATCATCTCTCTAGTAGAAAATGCGCTCCTTCTCAGACCAGTCACTTTCAAGGAATCCAGAAATTCTGCTTTTGCCATAGATTCTAATGAATCTCCAAGTATTGATGCACGTTTTTATAAAGCTACTTGGAATCTGCCGGGCAGAGAAGTCGATGGCATGGTTATAGGCCAAGTAGCTAATGAAACACATTGTACAAGATTATTACCAAGGTGATGGCTAACTGGCCACGTCCTATTCTCAAAAAGCTTATTAGCCAGTACCACTACAGGCAGATTTATTCATGACAATAGTCTTAACTTGCCATGAGATTCTTGCACCGTTTAGTCAGAAGAAGGGTCTAAAGGATGATATGATCATTGAGGAATCTAAGAAAAGCTTATGCCTCTCTTTCTTGGAGATTTTTGGAAGCTACTTTGAGTCGTTTTCATTTCAATTATAAATGGATTCGGATGATTGTAGTGTGTTACTGTGACTTTAAGGACTGTACTGGTAAATGTTAAGCCATGGGACTGGCTTCTGTTAGAAATCACACTGTAAATCACCGTCAACAATCACGGCTGAATTAGGTGATTGATGGTGATTAGTCAACCACTGATCCTTAATTATCGGATCTTGAATGAAAAGTCAAATATGTAATGTCTATAAATACCTGTCTGTAATTCTCAATATTAATCAAATACTACAATTCAATCTCAATCTCATTTTCTAAACATGTTATCAGAGAAAGTTTAGTAGTAAAGATTTGTGGCTTAACTGCACAGATCGACCGACGAGATCTTGAAGAACAATACAGCAACCCATCATCCTTTCTCACAAATCAAGTGATCTGCTAGCCCGTAGCAGATCAATCCTCATCAGATCTGTCCCCCGTTTCCGCTTATCCTCTTACCTTCTCCAAACCATCTCTCTCACTTCTCTCCCTTAGTGCCAAATCATCGAGTTGTGTCTTTCTCGCTTTCACCTCGTCAGTCATCTCTCCAGTCTACTCCCTGGTCTCCTTCAACTTGGTTTTTTTGGTGACTGCGAGTTCTCGAAGGCAATGGAGTGCCTGTGATTGACAAACCGGATAAGCCCTGAAGTTCACTTGAATTATCAATTCTGCATCTTGTCATGATAATTCCTTCTTCTCACCCTTGTTGCTGCTAACAGCAACGTCTTGCCTCTTAGCAATCACCTCCTTTAGGGCAAGAATGGGTGGATCAACATCTTCAATCTCCACCAGACATTTTCTGTTGGAAGATTTCTTCTTGGACTCCTTTACGTGCTCCTTTAACTCCGCTAAGAGCACTGGAGCCTATGAACGTATACTCCACCCATGAACACTGCTCTCTCACTTTCACTAGCGACCACAGGCATCAAGCCTCTAGTCCTAAACATTTACCACCACCACTCCCAGCAGACCAAGGAGCAGACCACCAAAGCAGCAACTACTGCAGGCAGATCTCATACCATGAGCCTGCGGCAACCGCAAGCCCATTGCGTGGGCCTCAGCAATTACATTTCTTAGTGCAAATACCCCAGGCGGAAATCCAACGTCTCGATCTCTAACCGCTATTGGCTCCCTTATCTTGTCTCCCTCAATTATTTCTCTTTCTATCGGAACTAGCTGCCACGCCCAAGATATGATAGCGATTTGATCGGATCGACTCGTTCCTACCTGCGTAGCATGCGTTCTTGTCTCTGCTTTGGCCGGGAGTTCTGTGACCAGATCATTATTGTTTTTCGTCACTATGACATCGAAGTGAAGACCTCTTAGCAGGGCCTGCAATAATCCTCGTTTCACCTTCACACATGTCATTTTCTTTGATCGAGCAGCCATAATTCAACCCGATGGTGAACCCGAACAAAGATAACCACCGCTTCCAGCATTTCTTCCGGACACCTCCATCATCGCCTTTGCCGTTGGCAAAGAGTCTCTCCTCTGGGGACTCCAACATCCTCATTCTAGTGATAAATAAAACATCATCTACAATCAGATCCGCTGCCCCTACAGCTTCTGCTGACCCTGCCCGCCAAGCTTCTCCACCTCATTCACCTATATTCTCTGCTGTTGGCTGATACATCCACATTCTGCCAGCATTCTTGTTTACCTGGCTGCTTGAGCTGGCCCAATCAAGCTGGGTGCTACATCTACAACTGCTAAGGCCTTCCAAAGAAAGGTCATTCCTGCCAACATCAACACCATTTGCCCAACAACACCAAGCAAAAATGGGCATCACCGATCCTCACCGTCCCTCACAACTTCTCCCAATCATGGGTTTCTTTCATTGAAAACCAACTACAAGGTCTAAGTTCATCAGCCAATCTTGTTAGTCGATCCTTTTGACACTTATCAATTCTCTTGTGGGAGCAAGACTGCCACTAATAAGCAGCATCGATCGTGCAAAAAGAGTGGCTGGTTGATTGGAATATCCATTTCTCAACAAAGTCATCCAAGTCATCTCTCCAAATAATCATTGAAGATCAAACATAATCATTGGAGTAAAAAAAAATCACCGAAAGCAAAGTCATGAAGTCAGTGAATAATACCAATATCATGATAACCGATTTACAATAGTGCCGATTTACAAAAGAATTCTAGTTACAGCAGTTCCAAGTTGTACAATACTGATTTACTACAGTTTGAGTCGCAAATAGTATTGAGTTGGTACAATATAAGTTACAACAGTATTGTCCTAATGAACAGTATTATGACTCAATGAACAGTTCTTTTAACCTATTAAATAGTAGATCTACCCTTCTCAATAGTACATACTGTAATATCAACCAAATGGAACATGGAGCATCACTTGACCTAGCATCCACGATCAAGATAGCCCAAGTACAGCAACATTATTGCAAGTTGTGAACGATAAATATTCATTCTACAACTTGAGTGAGAGAATAACAGTATTCAGCTCAAGCGCTGCAAATCAAGATGGCCCAAGCGCCGTCATCAAGCCAGCCTAACTGCTACAAGTCAAGACGGTCCAAGCATCGTAACTCAACATTATCTAAGTGTCGCAACTCAACACGGTCCAAGCATTGCAATTCAACACTGCCCAAGCGCCGCATCTCAAAGACGGCCAAAGTGTCGTAGTCAAAGTCGGCCCAAGTGTCATAATCAAAGCCGACCTAAGCATCACATCTCAAAAATGGCCCAAGTGCCGTAGTCAAATTTGACCCAAGCGTTGCATCTCAAAGATGACTCAAGCTACATCACAAGCTGCCCGAAGCACTGCTCCAAAACATGCCCAAGTACAAGCGAGTTCAATTTTGTTCCTAAAGCAGACAGAGACCAATATGCACCTAAAGTAAGTGCAAAAATCAGTATGCAGCCAATGCAATCACAGAAAGTAAACAAAAGACAATTAGATCATGATACTCAGCATTTTATTACAACATTTCGAACTAACAAGCTTGAAATGTAAATTATCTTTGCATTTTCAGCTTGAGAGGGAGTGTTAGAAATCACGTTGTAAATCACCGTCAACAATCACGGCTGAATTTGGTGATTGACAGTGATTAGTCAACAGCTGATCCGTAATTATCAGATCTTGAATGAAAAGTCAAATATGTAATGTCTATAAATACCTGCCTATAATTCTCAATCTATCAATCAAATACTACAATTCAATCTCAATCTCATTTTCTCAATAGCTTCGGTGAAAGAGAGGACTCAAACAAGGAGATCCAGTCTCCTGATTTGTTTATATTGTGTGCTGAAATTCTGTGGGGTTATCACATTCGATATTTGCCTATGATCTCATCATTTGTGGGATGGCCTCTTTCAGGAACTGTGCAGCTGGGAATTTTAAAAACATTTGACCAGAAATCTGCTATATTTTTTTAGAGGAATGTACTTTTCACTCACACTTTCTGCAGAAGAATTTCAGAATGAAGAACTGCTTCAAAAATGAAGTCTACTTGGGTTTACCATGCGCTGACAGAAGACCAACTACTGCTTGGGAAAGTGATTTCCAGAATTCAAGACAGACTGCATGGCTGAAAGAAGAATCTCATTTCGAAAGCCAGCAGACTTACTCTGGTTAAATCAATCTTAGAAGGACTTCCTGTATATTCAATGTCAAAATTCCCTTTGCCATGTAAAGTTTTAAAGACCATTGAGAAGCACCAGAAGGACTTCCTGTGGAAAGGAAATGGAGACGGTGGTAACAACATAAGAGTTAAATGG
This sequence comes from Warburgia ugandensis, assembly GCA_035236585.1. Lineage (NCBI taxonomy): Eukaryota > Viridiplantae > Streptophyta > Magnoliopsida > Canellales > Canellaceae > Warburgia > Warburgia ugandensis. Next base: position 2,267,172 of record CP141132.1, on the reverse strand, counting down.
GAGAATGTATGTCGAAGCAAATCCTACGGGGGAATGGTAATCAGAAATTTACGTGCTTTCCAATGTGCTTTAATGGGTAAGCTTGCTTGGAAGATAATCAGAAATGAGAATTCTCTCTGGGTTAAGGTGGTCAAGGCAAAATGTCTCTCAAGCTCTTGTTTGTTTGATGCTGTTGTTAAAGCCAAGAACTTGGGGGTGTGGAGAAGCATTGTTGAAATTGTGCTGATGTTGAGAAAAGGTATAAAATGGCAGGCGGGAGATGGGGAGAATATTGATATTTTGGAAGGACAATTGGGTGGGCGAGCTTTCTCTGGAAGAGCGGTTCCCAACCTCCATACCTGCATTGAGGCCTTATCAGAAACAGTAAGTTTCTCTTATTGACCATTCACTCTAAAAAGTGGAAGACGGACATCATTGCTCAAATATGGGGGAGAGACATTGTAGACGAAGTTGCTGTATCAGAATCCCTTTTACTTCGCAGAAGTATGAGATGATTTGGACTAAAGAGTAACTCTGGTTCTTACACTGAAATCAGCATATCATTTTTTTCTAAACTGGACAATCGGTTCTGCCTCCTCTTCTCAGGTGTTGAATTTGAAGATCCAACATAAAGTTGATGTGTTTCTGTGGACAGCAATAAGAAACAGGATTCCTATTAAATCTCTTATTATTTGGATTCCTTTCGAGGACAGGACTTGCGTGAGATGCGATGAGAAGGAGAGACTGTTCTCCATGTTTTGTTTGAATGCCACTACGCTAAGTAGATGTGGAAAAATGTTGAAGGGGAGTTTGACACCAAGTTTGGTCTGCCAGCAGCTAGTGGAAAAATGGCTTACCTGGTCTAGATTTAAAGCAGGGGCAGAAATTTATTTATTATAATTTGTTGTTAGGTGGCATGGATGTTTTGATTTGGCAGAAATCAATTTCTTCATCATGCATCCAATACATCGACCTCTGTTTCATGGGAGAGCAATAGAAAGCTCATTCAAGATGTTGACACGAACGGTTCTTCCCCTTGCTGGTCAATTGATGAGGAGGTTGTGAGGAATTGGAATCATCCAGCGACCTTCTTAAAGAGCCGAACTACGTGGAAGTCTGACGGATTTGGCCACCTAAGGGATAGTATGTTTTGAATTGGGCAAAGTACAGTAACCTCCCCTCACTATCGCTTACTGACAGTTTAGTCTCTAGACTATAAAATTTTCTATTTAGTCCAGCAATTATTGGAAATTTTAGCAGCCATTAGTCTTTTATTTTAAAATGAGAAAAATAAGAAACTGAAAGAGGAAATTGTTTCCCCCCTTCTTACCATTTCCTGTAACACTAAGCAATCTGCTCAAGAGACCTCCTTTCTGGGTACCTTTTCTCCACATCAAGGCACTGTTCTTGCAGATTTATTCTTTCTTTCATGGAAACCTTCAACTTTTAAGCATCATAGTTGTCTAAAACCCATCATTGTAGTGGTCTACATGCATTGATCTCTATCATCTTCAACTTGGAGTCAAATGCCATACTCTACTGCAATTAGCCATGGACTCCCGCATCGATGTTCCTATATGGGCATGGGGAGATGATCATTTACGATTCTAATACTCCTGTAAACCCTGGTTGTTGGCTGTAATAGTAGTCCTTGCCATAAATATGTGAAGCTTTGTAAAGATCCCATGACAAAAGAATGCACATTACATGGTTAGTCAATAGAAAATTCTGTTGAAGTGGAATTGTATATGAAATTTGTTAAAGAAAGTTACATGGAACTCTGTTTAGATGTGAACGTTATATGAAATCAATGGAAGTGTTGTTTGGATATGAATTTTATATGGAATTTAAATTGATAAGTGCATGATGGTTATGTTGGCACCTTTTGATGCTTTTTAGTTTGAAAGCTACTTTTTCTCCCAACACTAAGAACCACATGCATCCATCATCTGCGTCTTCCTTTCTTGGATTAGTATGAGATTGTTCTTCTATTAGCTGCTGCACCTTTGCAGATGAACTGAGAAGCTTTGTTGGAATATGCAGTTGGTTATGAAAATAGCACTAAATTACAACTGGTTCCCTAAGTGTGCTCTGAGTTCCTAGTTACAGATGCATATGAAATGCCAACAAATGGCCTCTATCTTGAATGCATACGTTAAGTTTGCTTCTGGTGTGTGAGCATCATTTTGCTTAGTCTCAATATGTGGAAAGAAACAACAGGTTAGATCATTTTGCTTCTGGTGTCCCAGCTTTAGTAATTGGTGGTTCCACTCTCATTTTGCTTCTGGTGGTTCCACTCTCAATATGTTGAATTAGCCATGTTGGAATCTGCTCCTAGCACAAGCCTTTACAAGGGCTTGCGTCAAGCTGTCCAGTCAATGATGATTGATAGGCTCTTGAGAAAGTTGACCTGAGTTATCACCAACATGGTCTTCTATCTATGTGAATGGCCTAAGGAACTCGAAGTAGATAGTTTAGACTTGTATATTTGACATTTACATTACATGGATGATGTTCTTATCTTTCACGATGTTTGAGATTCAGGCAAAGAAGTATGTCGGAAGTTTTTAAGTCTTATAGAGTCACTTCTGGACAACAAAATGATCTTTTGACTTTTCCTTTTAGGTTAGAGTCCCTGGGCTTCTCTTAGATCGACAATTTGGCTCCATTTTTTGGCATTGAGATCTTCTACTTGGGGTAAATTCTAGGACCTACTAGATGGAAATTGTTAGATAAGCGACAGCTAGTAGGCAATTCTAAAATTCCTGAAGTTAGGAACAGATCTAGTAGGTAATGCTAAAATTTCATGAGGAAAAGCTTTCAACAGCTGGCCATGAGTAGCATCTCCAATAGAAAGGACATAGACAAACTCTCTTTGCAAAGTTTCAGTACAAAATCCATGTTCTACCGTCCTGATTTCCAGCTATTGAAAGATAGTGACCATGCTGGTACATTAACAGGCCAATATTGCTATGATCATTAACAATTATATTTGAGCTGGGCTTTATAAAAAACCATGAGTGGAAGTCATAATAATGTAGGGCCTAACATCCCGACAATTTGTTCGGGTCTATGATTTAGACATCACCGAAAGACAACAATCCTGGCCACCTGAATTCTTCCAAAACTCATTACCTAACTATTCAGAGACACATGAAATTTCCATTCCTTTCTTATGGTGTAGGGACTAAACAGTCAGCAAGTGATAGTTTAGGGTGCTTCCCTTTTAAATTTTGATGGGCGGCTAATGGCAGATCTAATCTGGCAGGTGCTGGAGAATTAATTAGAGTGATCAGGAAAGGCACGTCGTCAGCTATGCTAAATTTCTGAGTGATTTGTTTTGCAATTCTTAGCTTGTAAAAAAACAAAAAAAACAAAAACAAAACTAGTTGGGTCATGGCAGTCTGAATGTCATAATTGGGTCCCAATATACACGGTGGAATTTTCAAGACGTTGGAGATCCAAACACGTGCATTTATGGACAAACTACATATGAAAGAGCACTTCACCTTCCAAGTAGATCAGTCAATTGTTCCGATATCTGTTCTCAAGTTATAACTATTTTGTTCTTTTCAAGTAAGTCTTCACTGTTCTGAAGTAATACAAGCAAATGAACACAAGAATATCAACTCTATTGAAATTTTTGAGTGACTGATACATATCTTCAGCTTTAACATTGACAGTAGGAAAGTATATCCATCGTACCAGTCTTCAGTTATTGTTTCATGGGGCTTGGTTCATCTTTGCATGAAAAAAGAAATGGAAATTTTTTTCCCTGATGGCTAATATAATGCTCTACAAAGCCCCTAACTTTTATTCGCTATACATAGGCATATTTTCTGCCTGCCCCCAAGTTAAGCAACCTGTAGAGCTTTCTTCCCATTTGAGGTGGAACACCTTCATAAGTACATCCTCAACAGCCTGGTCAAAAGGCAATGACATGAGATTTGGAGTCTAAAATGCGGGAACTACGATCATATAAAATCAATGCTCTACGATCACATGTTAGAAATAACTCGTTAGTTTTCTTGTTCCCAGATGTTTTTGCTGTCCATCTTTAACCTTTCAAGAGGGTTCACCTCCCTTTGTTTCTTATAATGTTCCTTGTTTGAGCTCACTGCATCGAGGAAATGGCAGAATGGGAAATTGAGTAAATGGGGTTTTAGAGGCTTGTGGCACATGAATATCTGTTCCACACTTGTGAAGGGACATAAACAAAAGCACCATCTCTTCCTAACCTCACTGACAGGTCAGCCAGTAAGATTAACTCAAATGTGTATATATGTGTTCATGCTGGTAAGCTGATTTGTCTGAGGTTGTGGAAATCTGTAGCATTTGCCAAGCCAAGTTGACCAATATTTGCTTGGGTCTTTAGCATATCTAATTGAGCAAGCCACCATTATGTTTGGTATTTTTTCATTTCAGTAGATTATTGGTAACTTCATCTTATGGATAAGTTGTATGTGGCTATCTGTAGATTCTGTTACACCAGTACTCCCTTGTCCAGATATATGTGAGCTGTATGACACATAAGAAGGTATAAGTTGCTAAAGGTTTGGAAAAGAATCAAGAACATTGTCACAGCATATTATATGCTTGTTGACCCTAGGGACAACTCTATAACCTATGTGTCAATCAATGAATGGTTACACTCACTGGCCACTAAAGTTAAAGTGTCTCAACAGAGCTGTGAAGCCTGAAAGCTTTTGAAAGATGTAAAGAACTATCTATACCAACTTTCTAGCTGCCACTTTTGCAATAAAATTCACTATCTAGTTGGGAGATCTACAAATTCCGTCATCACGCATACCTCAAAGGAAGTCAGTGATGAAAATACCATTTACTTCATAAAAAAACTTATATCCAATAAATCAAACTCCAGTTAGTGACAGGTCGGTACCCAAAGCCAAAATAAAAAGAACTTTGCAAAACAGAAATTGTGATGTTTAGGAAAAATACCTTATCTGGGGTAGAAGCACCTGAGGTTACACCAATAGTGATTGGACCCACTGGTAACCAATTCTCTTTCTCAACCAGTTCACCATGCTGATAAACCCAAACAGCTTAGTTACTGACATCTCAAATCAATAAGATGACTATGCAAGAAAATAAAAAGAAGACAATGACTTCCTCTCAATTCTTACATTCAACTTATAACTTATTTTGTTTCCAGGTCCTATTCTCTGCTCACTGTCGATCCAGTAAGACAGGATTCCTTTGAGTTCTGCAATCGCTTGTAGATGAGATGCATTACTTGAGTTCCATCCTCCAACTACTAAGATCAGATCAACATCATCCTTCAAAAGTTCATACATTGCATCTTGTCGCTCCTGACATAAGATAATTGTTAAGTTCCATGTACAGAGCAGACAATCTAATACCATTAACTTTTTTGTGTAACAACCCAACAATTTCTAGACATAGCAGAATGTATATGCCTGATATCAGCTGTGGATACAGAGATAAATCACATAATCAGCATAGGACTTGGAGCATCCTACAGCCTATGTTGTTCAAGTTCAGCTGCAATTTCCTCTGAACTACTATCCTGGCATTGTTAAAGTAGAAATTGAAACCTAAAGGTCAATCTGGCTGAATAACGTAATTCGTGGTCTTCACCCTTATACTGTAAAGAAAAAAATTTCCTTCGAAAGAACAATGGCAGAAAACAGAAAAATATGGAGAAGATGACTAATAGCTTCTGGGTCCTTTTTTGGCTCAGTCCCAGGTGCAATGTCTCCAAATTATCAGTGCTACTTGTGAAAACTGACAACATTTGGGAACAAAAAGGAAGATAACAAGAAGTAGTAGTACTTCTGCATCATAGTTGGTTGTTTGCAAGATCCAAGGCTTCTTCTGTTTGTTGCGAACTAGTGTGAACTAGTTTAAGTTACAGTGAAAAAGATCATCTATGCATTTTAGGAATATTTACTGATTCACCGCAAATTATAACCAGCATATCTAGCAGAGCAACAAGATCTTTGAGGAAATGAAATACATGTACCCTGCATGTCTGTATAGTTGTATCTGTTTTGACAAAAACAGCTGTACTGCTGCTAAGACTTGGACAACTCGCAGAAAAGATTTAGTGGTCAGAAACCAAAATTTCCACATACTGGAGAACAAGTGGCACTTCTCTGAAGCCTGAAAATAGGCGTACCTGAGTGGCATCACAAATGGTATTGAAGGCCAAGAAGTGCTCATTGATATTTTCTATCCCATACTTGCGCATCATGGTCTTCTCAACCAATTTCCCTGTGAGGTTGAAGAACTAAAAGCCTTAATATCACAAGCACCATACTATAATACTGAAAAGGCATCAAATAATACATCATGGCGTCTCATTTGTACTTACCAATCTCTTCAGTTTCTCCCTTGAGCATTGTTGTTTGATTTGCAATGGCAACCTTGACTAAATCGACCTCTGGGTCAAAACTCGGGGAAACTGCATGCTTGAATTTCTGCAGGCATACGAGCTCAATTTTAGAAACCACTCATGCCACAACATCTTAAAATAGGATAATGAAACAGTAAAACCATACCATCATAAACTCCTCTTGGGTTGAACTAGATCCATCAAGCTGACCTCCAAGAATATAGTCACATACATACATTGCCTGGAAAAGTTAGGAATTCAAAACTACTGATAAAGATCCCTTCACTTGATGATTTGAAACACCAGGAGAAAGACTAAGAGCAAAAGAACGGCAAAATCTGAAACTATACCTCTGTCATGTTCTTCACAATAACATACTTCCCTGCAAAAGATGCAGTTGCAACAGTCTCTTCATGAGCATATTTACCATGAATGATTGAAGTGTACTCCCCCTTCTTATGCTTTTCGACAGTGTTCCAGACCTTTTCCCCAGAAAGTAAAAGAAACTATGAGAAAGAAGGCCAGTAATTTAACCTACTGCAAGATGTTGTTGTTAGAAATGAGCACCTTAGATACCCATGGGCATGTTGTATCAACTATCTGCACATCCTTTTCACTCAATGTCAACATCTCTTCTACAGCAGCTCCAAAAGCAGGCAGAACTACTACATCACCTTTGTTAACAACATCAAATTGATTCGACCCACTCTCAACAGGAATATTCTTGATATCCATCTCCTCCAGTTAAAAAAAACATGAGATTTTCCAGCAGGGATTATCTGATACACCAAGTATATTCATTCTCATTCTCCTTCAATGTCTTTATAACATCACCTGAAAATCCAATAAAAAACCAACAATTACAGAATTACTGTCCTCGATAGCAATAAAAAACTCATAACTCCTAAAGTTTGATCAGAAGGCTACTACTCTTTCATTTCCTAAGAAAAATCTAACTTCTGTTCCCTTGTCCAATACAACGCAACTAGTTTTGATTTTCATTTGAAAACAAAAAACTATTTCTGATTCAACTTTTCACAAGAAACTACTGATCTGATTTCCTTTTTCATTAAAAGGAACTCTAAATTTGCTCTGGAAACTACCTTTTACTCCCAACAAACACAAAAATGACGAAGTTTACCACTGAGAGGACGCAATAAATTTCCCTAAATTCTAAATTTGCTCAAAAACACAACGAAAAACCAAATAGGATTCCTCTTTCATATGAAAAGACTAATTTTGGTTTCCTTCGATTCAAAAGAAAACTAATTTTGATTCCCAAAAGGAAAGAAAAGGACTTCCTTTTCACAGAACAACCCAAATTTGTTAAAAATAAGTAACTTTGATTTTCTCTCCAAAAGAAGATGAAATTTTGACTCCATTTTCGTCAACAAAACCAAATTGTGTTCAGAAACAAGATGCTAACCCTCCATTGAGCGCAACATCAACAAAGTTAAGAATTTTGGACAATTCAAACAGAAATTTACTAAGATAATGTAAGTCTGACTACTTTCCATACCCATCTAATCCAATTTTTGTTCATTTTCAAAAAAGGAAAAAACCAAATTTCTCAATTTGACAAGAAAGAACTAACTTTGATTCCATTTTCATAAAAAATAACTAATTTTGATTCCCTTTTCACAACAAAAGCCCAATTCTGATTTCCTCGTCATAACGAAAACCCAATTTTGAGTTCCTTTCCAGATTAAAGAACCACTTTTGATTTCAATTCCAACCCAAGACTAATTTCCCCAAAAACCAAGCAAAAACAACAAAACATTCAAAAAAGGCAAGTTCCAAACAATTCAACGACAATTTCGCTAATTCACCAAACAACTCACTCATGTAATCCTGATTCATGAGCTCCATAGTCTCCTCCTTGTGCCCAAAACCCCTACGGTTATAATTCTTGCTCCTAGTTAGGTTCTTCCGAAAGACTTTAGTGTCGAAATCTGATTCTGTACCGACATTGCAACGGACGGAGAACGGCTTCCGGCATCTGGTACGGACTCCGGCGGGATATTCCCGGACGTGGAGCTCCGGCCGGCTAGAGAATGTGCAGATTTGGAGAGAAGTCGCCATGGGAGTGTGAAGTTGGAGATGCCCGCCAAGGATTACTCTTCAAGTGCGGGCTTTTTATATCTTCCCTCAGCCCATTTCTTTTATTTATTCTTTTTGGGCATCTTTTTCCACAAATTTTACTCCGAGTTGAGTTTGGCGTTTTCCATGAACTGAAAATAACGGGCCAGCAGGAGGGTGTCGTCATGAAAATATTGAAAAAATCCCATTAACAGAAAATGAATCCTGGAGCTCCACGCTAAACTCTGTCCTGCTTGTAAGAAAATGACAAGGATAAGCTGAATTGCTTTTATGTCCTTTCAACTAGAAACGTCCCCTTGCCCTTTCCACTTGGAAAAGTGCACTTGCTTGCTTACTAAGAAGTACAGGTAGATGACTCCCACAAAACTTTTCGTAGAACTTTTGCATTGTTATTGCATTTTTCTTAGAACTAATTGTAAAAGAAAACAAGTTTAAAAAAAAATAAAAATGCAAAGGCACTCATTAATTTGTACTTCTTGCTCAATTGTATAATTGCCCTATTTCTTAGTCTGGCACTTACTAATTTGTACTTCTTGTTCAATTGTGCAATTGCTCCTATTTCTTAGTTTGGCACTTATTAATTTGTACTTCTTACTCAATCGTGCAATCTTCTGTACCGTAGTCTTATTCTGCCCATACTTACAAGAAACTTGTTTTAGCATATTCTTATGTAATATTCTTTTAAAATCATAAAGCCGGGGTGGTGAGCCCTATGCATTTGTTTTTTGAGTGATCTGTTTTATTTGCTGGATTTATTGTCTCCTAAGATTGAAAGGCACAAAAAAATCTCATCTAACAAGTACCCTTTAAATGGGCTCCCGTGGATTGGTTTTAACATAAAATATAACCTTTGTTGACTACTATTCATACTCTAAAAGAGAGGATGAATCCAATGAATGAAATGAATTATGAAAAAATTATGAAAAAAAAAGACCTACATGCCGAAACATGTCCTGCTTATATTATGCGAGGTATTATGTGCATACACCATATAAGAATCCTGTTTTAGCTTATCATATCTATTTTAGAAACTTTCATCCCACAAATAGGTAAGAAACCCATTTCACGCCATACAAACTTGTATCTAATTTCATTAGAAACTCTTACTTATTTTTCTAGCAACACTAACATTGCATATGCCTCCCAAAAATTTTGAGACCAATATGTCAAATATGTTAATTTAAGAGTTGAGAAGCTTAAATTTTGGACCATCTAAAACTAAATAGCAAAGACTTTCTACTGCATAGATAGTTTATCATTTCATTTTAAGCTTTTGATAAAAATGATTATTAATTTTATGCAAATTACCATAGTTATGGGATTACACTAGTCATATATAAAAATGTATGTGTGTATGTTATATTTTGCTATGTCTAATTATAGTATCTAGAAAATGTATTTTGGTAGTTGAATGTGGGCTATTGCTTAGACAAAGTTTCCAAATTTTATTTTTAAATGATTGAAAATACATTATTTTGATGCTCAAATTGTTCAATTGGAAGTTTAAAAAATCAAATGAATGGATTGAATCAACCACAAGTTAGTAGGGAGCAAATTGGTATGTCTAAAATAGAAAAATCAACAGGAACCGACTTAAAAAATTAGGTTTTGGTTATTCAATTAGAACCAATTACATGGTATTGGTCGAATCCTATTGATACTATAACCACTTTCACAGTAGATCTCGATTTGGAATTGAGAATTTTCATTTTCATTATCAATAGTCTTCTGGAATGAGAAACTTTTAATCAACTCATCCCTAGCATCACTAACGACGAGCTAACTTGAGATGATTTTCGTCTAAATTAGCTGGAAAGCCACTACTAGTGAGATGGCGTGATATTATTTCATCTCAACCCAGTATAAGCACCACTAACAATGATATTGCCATCTAATCTCATCTCAAGTCTACTTATTTCATGTGAAGCACCACTAACACCCTCCATAATGGATAGGGAGCACATGCACCCAGATGATTGGAGAGCACAAATCTAGCATGCCTTCATGAGGCAGATCAATAATAGGGTAATGGGTTTTTTTTTTTATTAATTCCCAAAGTATTGTGCTGAATTTTATAATTATTTGGAGACAGTCGACCCGTCTTCTAATACTTGATTAGGAATTGCAAAATCACGTGACATCGTGAATTTCGTGGCTATTATCCATCACTGCTTTGATACAGTCTTAAATGTTGATGTGGAACCAAGTGGCTATCAGGGGGTTTATTTAACGGCATATGTTTGGCATTTTGTTGGCATATCTTCGATAATATCTTCTATGATATCTGAAATATGTGTCATATATTCTGTGATATCTTGTATAATATCTAAGATATGTGATATTTGTTCTGTGATATCTCCAGCGATATTTCTAGTGATATTTTTAATGATATCTGAGATATGCCTCAGATATGAAAAACATATGCATCTCAGATATCACACTTAAATAAGATGCATTTCTAGCATATGTCATGATATCAATTAGCACCTTGATATTTATTAATAATATGGGCCATTCATCAATGCTATGATATTCCTAAGGCCCACTCTCATTTCCTTGTTAAATAACATAATCAAAAGATCTTGAGAAGAATTTCATAATTGAGGCAAGTTAAAGTACAAGGGTTGGTTGCAGCCCTAGCAAGTAAGAGTGAGATTGAAATGTTGACTTGTAACTATCAAAAGAGTCAAATTGATTAGCAAGAGTGCATCTTGCATCCATATTATTATTCTCTTTTGTTGAACTTGTTTCTTATAATGTTATATGTACAATCTAAATGCTTTGCTGATTCTTCTGATTTCTTTCCAAATTCGCATTAAAAGAAAATTACTGATACTTTATATGTATCAAGTAGATGTATTTAGAAGAGCCTTGGCGCAATGATAGAGTTGTCGTAGTGTGATTTCGGGGTCATGAGTTTAAGGTGTAAAAATAGCCTCTTGCAAAATACAAGATAAGGCTGCATACTATTGAACTTGTAGTCTGCCCCTTCCTCGAACCTCACATACGAGGGAGCTTCGTGCACTAGGGCTGTCTTTTTTTTATTATTAAGTATATGGATTCAAGAGATTCATCGGATCGGCCTTCTTGGGGGACTAAGTTATCATTTGTCTTTTTTTGTTAGGAGATAAAGCAATGTACACTAACGTTCGCAAGTGCCACTATTTGTCCAATACACAGAATCATGACAACATGTGCCATGTTATAATGAATTTATTCCTGTTTTCTTTCTTGTCCATCTACAGTCTCTAGCGAACTCAACCAAGGGTTCCAAGGGACCTGCATACTCACAGGGAACTAGTAGAATCTCCCATTCTCATTCAGCAGCGGCATCAAGGCACAAGTAGCTCACTAAATTGATGAATTAGTAATGGCGTGTCATTTGTGGCACATTCGAGTTTCGTCTTTTTGTGCTTACTTGAATAGGGCACCCAAAAACCAAGATCAATCCAACCAGGCATTGGACCCAAGTACTGCATTACTCAATTTTCTGCACTATCAGTTCCAGCCCTAACTAACCGTCTATACACAACACTCTAGCACCATACTATTGGCTGGTCCGACCAAATCAAACAGGCGTAGTTACCACACGACAGTAAACAATTTTGGTCCCATAAGGAAGGTCTCAATGTGAAAAAATGGCATAAATCTGCATGTAGAAAAATATAAACAACCATGTCGAAGTTTACAGGTCACTAAGCTTTCATTCCCAGTCATTACAAATCTTCAAAATTGCCTGACAGCTACTACTGAAATTACAAGAGATGTCAAACCTAAAAGTGTCTCATTTCACATTTGTTCGTAAACATATACCCGCTGCCCATGGAGGAATGCAAACCAAGCATCAAATCAATTCTCTTGCAAGGCCTGAAACCCTGCCCATTTATTTGGTTGCAGTAGTTGAAAATTTGATTGGTTATGAGGAAGTTGTCCAGTTGTGCTGGCTCTAGGACCGGCTTAAAAATAGGATTTGATGGATCCTCCTCAGGCAATGGTTCTTCCCCTGTGGCCTTCCGTGCCATGTTCTCAGCCCTATGAAAAGAGAGGAAAACTCAAATTGTTATGGTTCAAACCAAATGGCATGTCCTAATGGCACCAGTTAAATTTTACAACAGATTTCTTGATTCATAGAAATTTGTACCTGACAAGCATCTTCAGCACTATCAACTTGAAAATAGATAATCACCAAAAAATATGAATTACATCATATCACAACAGAGCCATTACATAAACGCGTTAATGACTTACCTTCATTTTTGAAGCCATGCCTGTTGCATGGATTGCTGCCGTGAAAGGTTCCGGTAATAGAATTGGAACTGAAATAGAAATCACTACTTGTTATTACCACCAAGCTACCATCCAATCAAAAGAACCGAAGACAACTCACACAATGATAAACAAACCTTTTGTTGTTCCATTGAAAGAGCATCCATGCATTCAATTAAAAATTCCACATTTCTCTCCATGAATGGATTGGAATTTTTAAAGATGAAATGAGTGAAGGGACAAATAAGATGCAAAGCTCTCAGATAACGAATAGAACATCCAACCTGAGTAACAGGTGAATCAGCTTCCAGCTCGGTCATAAAAGCACTAATATGTGCAAAATTAGAAACTTTGATTTGTAGATAAACACAAAAAGAAATTTTAAAGCCTTCAAAGCTTTCTCTCTTGAAAAATTGTGATTCCTATAAATATCCATAAAAGAATCTAAAACCCAACTTCAGATTTAGTAGAAATGTCTATGAAAGACGGTCTACAGAAAATCATTCGAAAATTTTATGCCACAAAATAAAAGTTAACTTCGGTGGGAAATTGACTTATCTTGATGCTAAGGCAAGATGTAAACAACCACAAACATCAAATTTGCAACTCACACAATTGATGGTCATCTGGAAACTGAAACTTGTAGCCATGATATAAACAAGACTTTTGAAAGTGTTTGGGACCAGGACCAACAAAGATTATTATATCTAACAGGGACAGAACAAGAAAGTATGCATCACAGATATTTCTAGTAGTTCTCAACAAAGTGATAAAGCTAATAGTATAGCAGTTTCAAATAAATTATAAGACATGTCAATTGGTCAATTCATTACTACATGGTAATAAAGAGCGGTAAAACCAATGTGCCATTAAAAATGTCTATAGAGATGAACAATTTCCAACCAGACCACTTCTACCATTTGTAAGTTGGCAAACTGAAGTCCTATCTTGAATCTGCAAGGACAATATCCAAGAAGCAGAAAATGGTGTGCCCCTTCATCAGAAAATCCTAAACATATGTTGTTAAATGAACTTAATCACGGAGAACTCAGCAAAATTGAATAAATACAATAAGGATCCATTACTCCAAAAACATAAAGTTAAAGAAATAATAAAAACTTGAATGAGAATAGGAAAGATAGTACCACTTACTTGGATTCAACTTCCTCTCTCAGCCATGTCAAGGACCTCGATATGAAGTTTATAGAAGAGCACTAATCAATATAGATATGTTAATATTCCCTCTACATCCCACCCTAATTTTGAGTCTCCATTCTTTAACTTTACAAGTGTGATGTACTTGCTTTTTAAAAGTCTTATTTTGGTGTTCAATTACTTCATTATCAAATCAACTCCAAATCGCTGTTTAAAGCAAAGCAGCAATTCCTTAATCACCACACCCTTTGACATACTTCTAGTTACGATGATTCTACTCTCTATTATTTCATCCTAAAGTGTTTCAAGGGTAAAGTCTTCTTGTTCTTTAGTTCATTTATTGTACGGTCCCTTGTCTCTATCAACTATGTCTTCAGACACACTATTCACATCTTCGGCATGACGAGGACTAGTTGTCACAGGGACTCTCTCTTTTCTTTTGTGCAGCATCTGAAAAATGTCTCCAATAGATCATAACAACATAAGGATACATCAAAATAATATATATGAAAGAAAAATAGCTTGCGACAATTGTACTTCTAGTAATTTTTTATAGTTGGTTAGTTTAGAAGACACATTTCTATACTTGACGAAAGCAGGCATTACTGGGTGTAGCCAAAATTGGATAAAGTGGGTAGCTCGGAACTGTGTGAACTGCAAAATTGTCGACTACAACATGCAGATGCCTACCAACGAGTAAAAAGCTCTCTACAAGCAACACAACAAACAATAAAGGAATACAAATTTTCTGCAGTTCTTATGATTTTGATGGCTTATTACTGATTTTCTGACTTAATTTCCTGAAATATATGCTTAGGTATTATGTTTTCGTAACCAAAGTTTTAAAAACACAATAGTTAAGTTTTTTGCAAGGGTAATCAAAATGGACAACAAAAAATGTAATTGCATATTAGTTGTAAAAAGTTAAACTTATTGTGTGTATATGCATACATACATACATACATACATACATAAAAAAGGAGCCCATGCACAAGGCTCCCACTTATTTGAGGTGATAATAGAAACATGTTATATTGACAACGCCACAATAATCAAGTTAGAAGCACAATATTCACCTTAGGCCCCAAGCCATAACAACCATGAGCAGCTGGACACTTTTACAAATTACATAGATGGTCATGAAAGGTACCAATCTGACCAAGAGGATAAGATAACTAAACTGCCCAAGGGTTCTGATCTCTATGATAATATAAGTTCTCTACTTTTTCCCTCACTGCTACGTTGTTGCCTTAAGAATGTCTATGCATTTTTGTTGATTCGCTTGGTTCTGCATAACTAATCACTTATTTTACAGATAGCGAACGAGAGAGGATTAAAAGCGACCCTAAGTCTATCATGCCAGCGGCTTTTGTTTCCTTCAAAACTCGGTGGGGAGCCGCTGTTTGTGCTCAGACCCAGCAATCCAGAAATCCAACAATATGGTTGACTGAATGGGCTCCGGAGCCATGCGATGTATATTGGCATAACTTGGCAATTCCATTTGTTTCCATCACAGTTAGGAGGCTGATAATCGCTGTTACTTTCTTCTTTCTTACCTTTTTCTTTATGATCCCCATAGCATTCGTACAGTCTCTGCCAAACATTGAGGGGATTGAAAAAGCTGTTCCATTCCTGAGACCTGTAATTGAAGTGAGTACTTCTATTTATGCCAAAAGGATTTTTTGATATGTCAGTTAGTTTTCTTCTTTTATTATGCAAGTGAAGATTCTAGTCCTGGACTACTGAAACCTTCTGTGTTTCCATGAGAACTTGATAGTTTGTTAGCTGTTTCCTGAATCCAAGGAATACAAAAAAATCCTTTCCTTCACTCGTGCTAAATGGCAACGTTACCATATAAATACTTGCTTGTAGGTTGATACTCATATCACATCATATCAAATCGTTCCAGTAATTGTTTGGTAATATTCATCTGAGTGATGTCTTGTGGCCTGGTCATATTAGGCGTCTTTTATTCACCCCATCAGATGTCCAACTTTGTTCCTTGGTCTCCTGATTTTCTCTTTTATTATGCACTTATGGTACTTTAATATTCTGTACTGTGCCAAATAACTGCTAGTATCCTGTGGTATTCAGTTATTGAAATGAGTTCTTTATTGACTTTATGCGAACTGAAGCTACTTTAGTGTCATTTAGTCCCCAGCTCAACAGCATAACTACGTCTTGATGTAGTTTCTTAAATGTTTCACTGACTAAACCAGTCAGGTGAATGTTGAAACTAATCCAGAACTATCATATATCTGCATTGTTCATACTGGGACTCTAGATCATGAAACTAACCTAAAACTATCAAAGAACAGATCCAGGGAAGAGTGTAAGATCAACCAAGACCAATGCAAACAAAATGTCAAGGAGCAACTGAATTATAGATAGAAGATAAAAAGTTAGAAGTGTGATTTTCAACTTAAAGGAAATATAAAAATTTCAATAAAAGTGCATATTGATCCACGTATTGATACCAGCAATGTGGAATCATATCAGTTCACACCTCTTTGTCAGCTTTACATGATATTATGTGAAAACATTCTTAACAAGGTAAGCAAGCTGAAAGACTCCAGCCGGCATAATTTCTAGTGGTTTTACCCTTCAATCTGAACAAAAATGGTGAAATGCACAACAAATCGCAGACCAACAACACAGAATACAAATCATTCCACAATAAACAACATTTCACAGAAGAAAAACATACCTTACAGACATGAGAGAGAGAGAGAGAGATTGCAGGGAAGTTGGATTTTACCCTTTGCATCCAAGCAAATCTATGGTTTTCAGATGCTAGATTTTCTCCCAGTTAATGCGTAGTGCGTTTTTGTAGGTGACTTAGATCTCGTGGAGTAGCTGCTCTTGGATTGTTTTTCTGGCGGACGCGACTACATTAGCTTAGATCCGGTGCCAGCAAATTTTTTCCCCCCCTGCTTGTCGGAAGTAAGATCCAGTGCTGGTGAGCAGGTTTTCCACCCTGCTTGTCGAGACAGTAGCAGCAGCTGCCGGAGAAGTATTTCTCCCCTCTGCTTGTCGGAACTTGGAATTATGGTTAAATAAACCTGATATCTCAGATATGCAAAAGATATCGCAGTTAAATAGATTTGATATCTTAGATATGCTAAAGATATATTGGTTAAATAAGGTGCACATTTAAAATATGCCATGACATCTCAGAAACGCCGTACATACGCCATTAAATAAACCCCATTGGATCAAGAAGCATGTCTTTTTTCCCATGACTTTCGTGTTCCTCACACAAGAATAGGTAGTTCCGTCAGATACTGAATTGCTGGTGAAGGAAACGGGTGGGCCATCCTATGTAGAAAATCAATGTTCCTTCTGACTCCTTAAAATAAACTACCGTCTAAAGTGCTGGCCACATGAATAAGGCTCCAAAATGTCGGTATCACAGAACCATCTATACATAATACGTAAGTCCTTGAACCATTAGGGAAATGTGGATCACATTGGCCGTGGCCCACTAAGGACATGTAACTCACATTTCAAGTACACAAATTCTCTCTCTCTAGATTTGAGTAGCCAGTGTTAGGCTCTTTCATAAGGTCATTTTGTAGAGCCCACATATCTCACATGGTATGCATCTTCAGATCTCATAAACGTTACTGAAAAAGACCCTACCGGATAAATAGAGGATCAAAAACTTTTATCTGATTTAGCCTCGCTTATATGAAACTAAATCTCACATTTTTTAAATGCATTTAGAGAGTTACTTTTGAGCATACTTGGAGTCATTTTTTCATGAGGCAGTTTTGATTACGCGTCCTCAGAAGCCAAAAGATGCCCAAAAATAAAGGTCGCAGATGCAATTAAAAGATGTGAAATTTGATACCTAAGATATTCAAGTAAGTCTGAATCAGATGAATATTTTGGTTTCTAAAAATTTTATAACAACTATCTTCGAACACGCTCGCACCTGTAATGACTGTGCCTAGATTGCCCCACTTGCGTGGTCCTATCTATGGTGCAGGAGGTTGTCCTTTTTAGTTCCACGCGATAAGAAGAGTTGGCAATTCTAGGAGGCTGATACATGCTCCTCTTTTTCCAACTGGGCCCTCTTTGCCGAGAGAGAGAGAGAGAGAGAGAGAGAGAGAGAGAGAGAGAGAGAGTGCATAAATCAACTCTCTCCAACTGTAGCCCATCATTGGTCGATCTAATTTTCACATCAGCAGAAGCCATCTCCACTGTCAATTTTGATCCGAGTGCTAGAGAGAGAGAGGTTTTCGCGGATCAACTCCAGATCGATTAACATAGCAGCCACACAGTGTAAGATGCTTTGAGATGACCCATGAAGTAGTTTTTGTCAGTTAGTCGAGAGTTTAGGAGTAAATTTCCTTAGTTCATTGTTTACCACCTTCTGTCCGTTAGTTCATACAGTCGTAGGGAAAATGATAGAACTGTACTTGCAACTTTCATGTGAAAAGGCCTGCCTCCGTTTATGATCGTGTATATATGATCAGAAAGGGGGGTGTGAATACTTCCACGAAATCCAGACTTCTCTAGCGGACAATGACATTCCAATTACATATTCCTAATTTCGATGTCCGTAGCTTGCAAATTTAGAAACAAGTAGAAAATGTGGTTCTTTCACATTTACGGTAACTCGACAATCGCTTAGTCGATGGATTATAATCCATTTAAGCCAGGACTTGTTGAATGGTTGGACTTTTCTCAACAGTTACAGTTCCATGCATTGCAATTAATTAGAAACTCCAAGGTAGATCCGGTACACGAAGCTACTCTATATGCAAGGTCTAGGGAAGAGGTAAATGACAAAGGGCCTATAGTACGCGGCGTTATCTTGTATTTTGCAAGAAGCTGTTTTCACGCCTCAAACTCATGATCTCTAGGTCACATGTCGATAACTCAACCATTACATCAAGGCTACCCTTCTTTAATTAGAACCTCTTAAAAGAAAAATAAAAATAAATTAAAATTGAACCATTCCTTGTCACCGAAAATTGCAACGAATAGTACAATGCACATACATCATTGGCGAGGCATGCTTCTACCCCTATCAAAGGTTGCAAATTCAAACAAGTAGTCTGGAGGTCATGAGCCTGATGAGTTGACCAATTCCTTTACCTCGCTTGTTCTCCTTCTTATAGACTGTAACAGTAAGTCCATTTATCCACAATTTTTGAAAAAAAAAAAAAAAAGAGAGGAGAAATTACGGCATTATAAATACAAGGTCTAATTGCTCTCAGACATTCTTTTTTATCTTAACTAATTCAAATTAAAACTTAAGTTCACAATTTTTAATTACTTCTTTATGAATTTCTCCAAACTTTTTTGCAAATGCATTTGTAAATTTTAGAGTGTTTTCCTTGCCAATTATTCCTGAATCTAAACTTTGTGGCTGTGATTGGGCCTTCGTATCTTCTTTTCTAGCCACCTAAGCAAAGGTTTTTAGAACCCAATAACTCTTGTCCTCGAAGTTAAATAAACATCTAGAAGCAACAATTTGCGTTACCTATCAGCCATCTGGATAGGAAGCTGTGACACCCTGGGTTTTTCTAAACCTTTTTCCCAAGTTGTAATAATAATAATAATATATTTTTAAGAAAAATAGGCGAGTTCCTTGATAACAAAAACTCAAGATTTATGAATCTTATGCATCGTTAAAAGAATTAACTAAGAACTAAAACCTGGGAGGTCAACCACATTTTAAAACTGCGGCAATAAATAAAATCGAATCCAGATACACTGAGCATGCTCAAAGTAAAACCATGACAAATCATACATAATCGTGAAAAGACAATAATAAGAATAATATATATAAATTCTCCCCAGAGTCCATTCATGATCACCACGTTATATACACATCGGCAATTAAAAGTACACTATACAAGTAGTGTCGGTCCAATCTATACAAAATGTCAACATTCATATATACCCCAACAAATTAAAATACAAATCCAAGAGACGTACACTAAATCAGTTTTTGATGTACAAAAAGGTAGATGATCCTCGAAGTCCTTAATCAATGCTGCTCCACCTGCTTACCCTTAGAGCTATTGCACTCCAAAATTTGAGACATTGTAAAACTAAGCAATGCCTCAACAAGCTATGCTTGTGTAAGTGTTTACATTCAATAACGAAAATGATAAAAAAAATCATTTGGCACCAAGTATCAAGGTCATGGTAAAGCTCGTAGGATGAATATATATACTAAACACAAAACATCATATATCCATAACAAATAATACACGAAATCCATGATATGAATAAAGCAATATTAGTCCTGGGCATCATGACATACATAACATTAGAAAATATATAGATACACGTATGCCAAAACAATAAAAATCAATATCCATAAAATAACATGAATGCATGTCAAAACCAACAAAACATCGTGTACGGTTAAGCCCATGAGTGTCTCAAATACACTCATGGCAACATGGGTCCTACTTTCAGTACTTTTTGTTTTCACCCTTTCACCTACATAGGCACTTAAGCACTCACGAAATGACACGTTTCAATCCTACTTTCACCCTTTCACCCACAATGCGACACTGAGGCACTTACGATAAGGCGCGTTCCAATCTCGGTTTTATCCTTTCACCCACATGGGACACTCAGGCACTCACGATAAGATGTGTTTCAATCCCGCTTTCACCCTTTCACCCACATGAAGCACTCAGAAACTCAGAGGGGAATGCATCACATCACAAGCTCACTTGTCCCAATTGACAAGGCGTAGAAACTCTTACGTGTCAAAGTCTCAATAAGATCTGGTCAAAGACATGGTAGTAAACCATCAGCCATATATTCAAATATATGACTAAATTATGTAGAATAAAGGAATTATTCTCAAAACATGATAATGTGTAATCATTCTTGATAAAATCAAATCTAGTGAGTAATTTAACATTCAACATCATGCATCGCAAATCAGTGAATAACATACTCAATAATCAAGTTGATGCAACTGAAATATGCTAAAAACAATGCATAAATCATGCACAAAAGAAGTAGCAAGCATATTGGCAATGCATGCTAAAAATAATCTCATGCAACATGGTAGGGCATAAAATATATGCCTCAAAGTCTCAAATACTATGTCATGGTTTAAGGAATCATGGAAAAATCACGAATGCAATCACCTATCTCGATAAATGTGGTACTTTAATCCAACATGTAAGCTATATCACGTCGTGCGCCCTAACATACCTATTACATCATAAGTCATCGATCACTTGGTATTCTCGCACCTCAATTAATAGGTCCAAGTGATAACTTCCCTGATATGGTAGTTAATCCTAGGTTAACCACCCACATCATTTGATTAACCTTCATTAGGGCAATCCTAAGCTAGATATTGGTCTTTTTAACATCTAGACCGTCATATGTCATCATTAATTGTAAATCCTACTCATTTTTATCACGATTCATTTAATTTTATATTCGTTTAGTAATTCACATATATCTCTATGATTACGTGTTAACCTTGTAATGAGCCAAACATTTTATGCTCTTTTACTAAATTTGAAAATTAATATATGGAATTAACTATACTGAATATTTTAATTAATTTAAAATATGAATAAAGGAATTTGTGAGAAATCTTTATGTCATTAGATTCTTTGCTCAAAATGGAATCCAACACCTCGAAGAACGTCAAAAATAAAGTTCGTATGACCAAGTTATGACCTTTTAAAGATGAGGGGTATTTTTGTAAAATGCATTTAAAACGATAAAGTCCTGAAAACACAGGGGGCCATTTTACTAACGGCACCCCCCAGGTCGTCTTCCACCTCCAGCACTGACTAGTTAGGCGGTGCACAGCACCGCCATGGGCAACACCGCCTTGGCAGGGCCATAAGAAGCCCTCTTCCCTCCTCCTCAGCCGTCCCTCCTCTTCTCCATCTCCGAACATCTCTTTTCTAGCTGCTTCAGCCCAAATTTCCAGCAAAATCTCCATCGGGAAACCCCTTTCCCCCCATTTCCTCTAAAATTTTATGCACCGGCCCAGGTCTTCCCTTCGGGCCGGCCATTCCCCTTTATGTTTTCCCCATCCTTCCCCTGGTTTTGCCGGAAAATCGGGTTCTTCTCCTCTGTCTTTTCTGACGTGAAGGGTTTGGGAGCCTTAGAGGAAACACAAAATCACTGCCCAGGTACCCCTCTTCTCCTCCTCCTCTCTTTTCCCCTTTGTTTTCCCCTCTTTTCCAGCCCAGATCCATGCCGGATCTAGTGGGTTCCGACTGAAAATCTCCAGTTTTCCGGGAAGGAAACTAGACAGCCACAGTAATGCGTCCCAGGGGTGCACGGGTGTCCCAGGGGTGTGGGCGTCCCAGGGGCGCGTGGCCATGACGCGCACCTGTGCCGAGCTCCCTGGGGCGACTGTAACGCACATGCCGCATGCAAACAAATGCCTGACTCGACTGAGATGCACGAGTGTCCCAGGAACTAGGATGTGCGTGCAACCCCACCTAAGACGTGTCCGCGCAATGCACTTCCTGGACACGCGCTATGGCGCATCGCCTGGGCGTGCGCAAGCAGGCGATGTTGACGCAGTTAGACCAGGACGCATGGGTGTCCCAAGAACTATGACACGCGGGGCTCGCATAGATGAATCTGGTTCGTTCGTAACTTTGTGACACTAAAAATGCAGTTACCAGGGCTATAGGACTCCAATTGACGATCCAAAAGAACCATTGCTTCCGTATTGATGGCGTGAACCTAATAAGACTACAAAAGTTAGGATTAGAGGACTATTTAATATGATTATAGCCTAAACACTATAGAGGTCGTACAGATCTACAGGATCAAAGATGATCAAACTTCATAGATTGATTTGTTGGGTCTATTAGGAGACTGATGTGCCTAGATCCAATTTAAGTTACACACATCTTGAACTTATAGATCTGACTGCCCAAATTAAGTATAGACCTGTCCTAGGCATCAGGACAGGTGATCTAGGAGATTTGACCGTTCAAATACACGGTCTTGATACATAAGATATAGCCTAGAGACGTACTAAGCAATGAGCTAAAAAGGGCATATCTAGCCATTAAGTTATAATTCTAATTAGTGGATAGAAAATGATATTGGGATCCTTGTTATTCATGAATATCCAGGGTTTCACTAAGATGGGTCAGGATCGAGTAATGAAGAATGCGACACATGAGACATTGAGGTAGGTAGTCTGATACTGTTATGTTTTTATGCATTTCCACATATACTTGATTTGTAGGTAGTTTGATACTATTAAGTTTTTAAATACATCTTAAATTTGACTTGCCTTTATTACCGTTTTTAGCATGCTTTTGAGATATGATATTCTGATATGAGTATGCGGAATTGTCTTCGTGTTTTATGGCTTTGAACACGATATTAGCATGAATTAATTTTATGCACTGCTTGCATAGTTAAAATAAATGCATAAATTACATGATTTTGATGATTGAGATTTGGATTTATCTATATATGCTTTTGGGCTATTGAACCTGATGGGCACTATGCTGAAAAGTTGTTATGTATGGGGTTGGCCTCCCAGCCTCTACCACTAAAAAGGTGGATGGTATCACTGCCAAAAAGGCATTGTCCCTTCCCTGACTGATGTGGTAAATAGGGACAACTACTAGAGGTGTCACGACACACTTTTGGGGACAGCCATAGTCCCGTGGAGGCTATGGTGGGTAGGTCTCTAGATACTAGAGCCACACGATTTAGTTGTGTGCTAATCGTGAGCATAGTGACCCTATGATTTCGATGTTATTGATATGCATACAGCATTGAGATGGTTGTATATGAGTACTCGTGACCAATTGGCATGATGTATTCGCCGAGAGATTCATGAGCATGATACTGCGTCTACTTTGAAAGATGACTATTTTAAGAGTTTCTTAATTATTATATTTGACTCACCAGTTTGATGTGGTTGTCGATATCTTCATGGATCTATTGATTTCTATTTTATGATTTTGATCATATTTATATCATTGAATACTAGATTTAATTGAAGGATTCCATGATTGAAATTGCATCGATGAGCTGATGTTTAATGCATAAATGTGCATATTTACACAAAAGAAATCAATGATGTTTTACATGAAAAGCTCTTTGCGTTATACATGTTACCTGCAATGTTTTTACAATATTAGTATCAGATCACCTATTGAGTATGAGTAATACTCACCCTAATATATTATTTTTACAGATTTAGTCCAAGAAGGATTAGTAGAAACTCCAGGACATTTTAGTGTCATGATCAAGTAAATAAAGAAGAGACAAGTATGAATGTAAGTCAACTCTCTACCTCTGTAGACATGTATCTGTACTTACTACAGTTGGGCTGTGAATTGTGACTAGATAGACCTGGGAAGACATTTATGACTACAGTAATTTTTAAAACTACTTTGGTTGTTGTGAAAGGGAATAACACTCGGGGTTTCAAAATAAGTTCAAAATAAAAAGGATTTTTCATCTGCATTGCATTGTTTTTCTAAAAATGTTTTCAAATAGGGATGCATCCCGCCATAGGAATTAGATATTGCATTTAAAAATGCATGGGAAAGCCCGGGTCGTCACAAACCTGACGGTCATATGGCTCTCTAATTAGCCCATCCCAAGGCACTTGATCAGATCAACGATCAAGATTATTTTTTAGGCAATTCAATAAGATCTATTCTTCTAATCCCCTATATCATCTCATATTTGATGCATACAATCAAGGTATAAGGCCTAATCATATATTAATCGGCCTGATCTAGGTCATCTAATAGTATTTAGTGATTTAACCATTTAAAAGGTTCTCAAAGCTAGTTTTTATCTTGAATCGTGTTATTGAGACGATCGTAATGCCTCTTTCAGATCACTATTTGGACCTCTATAATTCCTAAAATCACATTTTTAGTGAATGAGTAGCTCAGAAAATCCAAAAATCAAGATTTTTTTTTTTTTTTTTAAATCACGCCACACATGACATATGTGCAGCTCGCGCGTGTTCTACTTGCGTGTGCACTACGTGCATGTCGCTTGCGTGTGGGTTGTGCGCGTGTGCAGCTCTGCTCATGCGTGTGTGCGCCACCTGACATCGCCTGCTCAGTTGCCGTCGAGCTACCGCCATTGGGTGCTATCTCCGGGAGCAACTACTAATTGGCCTGCCATTGCTGGAAACAATGGCTAGACTCCAGTTGCTGCCGGCAACCCTCTAGTGGTCTAATTTTTGCGATTTTTTCACTGTTTTGCCCTATTTTTTGCGTACATTCTATTTTTAGCTCTCCTTCAACAAATTCTATCACATTCTCACATTTTTACACGATTTTCATCAAATTCCTAAAAATCTCCCTATTATTGTTTTCTTGGTTTTTCAATGTCCATAGTTTGTCTGATTACAATGAAAAATCATGAGTTTGTTACACAAGATGAATGGTACGATCATCTATCTGACACTGTTTCATTGGGTTATTTTTGCAAAAACAGTAAGCTACATGTAGTCCCTGAAAAAAATGACATTCCACTTTGTTTTCTAGCATTAAAAACCATTGAGCTCAATATAAGAAGGGAAAAACAGTAGAGGGTGGCCTACCTTGGTCAGGTTGGCAAAAACGAAAGGCTTCCCATCATCGCATGAACTTGGAAGGAGATGTTTGCATTGTCACCTGCATTTGGCATTGTCGCCATCGTTGGTGACATGGGAATTGATAGGGGTAATGGCTGTGCAGGAGACGAGACAAACATTTAAAGCTTTCGTGGGTTCCAGTGCCCAGTCTACGGGCCCCACATGAATTTATAGTTTTACCCTATTAAAAATTTTAATTAAATACAAAAATTAAAATAATTAGTCATTCTTTCTCTAGTCTTTGATTTTAGAAATCTTAGTGGCATTGGATTTCATTTTTCGAGTACATTCTAATTATTGAGGTTTCAACTCAAGATTCTATCTCTAAATTCTAATTTTCTTCATTTTATTTTTATTTTTAATTTCCCATAATTAAATATTTCTTAAATTTAAAGAGAGCGGATGTTACATAAGTAAATAAAACATTTTCTATTATCTCGGCATGCTTATTTGACCAATAGTACATTCTCATTGAAAGATACGACACCAATGAGAATGTATTGTTGCTTGCAGACATAAGACCTTAAAGATCTTATAGAAGGAAGCCAGCTAACAAAGAGAAGCCTAGTTTCAAACTGAGGACTAGGAGGAGATAAGAAAACAAACAACTTACAACAAGACTTGAATCAGACGAGAACCACAACCAGAGTTCAAACTTCTGAGAGTGAAC
Source organism: Warburgia ugandensis (assembly GCA_035236585.1). Taxonomy (NCBI): domain Eukaryota; kingdom Viridiplantae; phylum Streptophyta; class Magnoliopsida; order Canellales; family Canellaceae; genus Warburgia; species Warburgia ugandensis. The sequence continues at coordinate 2,241,036 of CP141132.1, read as the reverse complement.
GACGAGCATATGTAGGAATATTTTACATAAGAACTATTTCACGGTCAGAACTTTACATGGTATTGGCATATAACCAACTGACACAGTCTCCATGCTGCTTATATCTTGAACCACTTATGTTAGCTCAAGTCAAGCAACCTCTAAAGCTTCTTCACGTTTGATGTCGAACACCTTGAGAAAGAAATTATCAATAACCTAGTGAAAAGCCAATAACATGAGAACTAGAAACAATAATATATGAACATACTTTGAAACTTTAGATAGAATAAGTGGTCAGCGTTTAATTTACTACTTTTATTTATTTATTTATTTTCTGTCTGAATGGAAATTACTAGTTCCGAATTTTTCTTTCAGAACGGTAGAATTTACTGAGTGATATTGGTATTTTTCATCTTTGACAAGTTAAAGCAATTCAGCCACTTTTATTCCTTACTTTCTTCCATCCTCAAGCTCATTGGATCTGTGAAATGACATAATGGTGAATTTGTCACGCACATATTAAGGCTTAAATGACATGGCAGGTAGACTTCAAAGGCTTACATGACATGATAGTTCTTACAAAATGAGATGCTCACAGAAGACACCAGCTTGGCCAAGCTTCACTCATGGATCAGCTGTGTTAAATATTTACTTTAGGACTACACGTGACTTTTTTATTTTTATTACTTCAGATATTTGAATGAGTATTCCTAGTCAATAAGTTGTTCCTATTCTTTAGGAAATTGTTAGTTTGTTTGTTTGTGGATCACGACTTGGATTTCTAGGATTTCAAAGATTTACTAATTTTTTATTTATTCCAAGTATTATTTATTCTCTTTAAACTTGGTATTTTTCTTCTTCCTTTAGTTTTGATTCTCTATTTTTTTGCTCTCAAACCTACAATATGGTATTAGAGCTCTCTTCTTAAGGGATCTATGAAATGGAAGCTTAAGCCAGTTTTTCACAAATTGCTCCTCCTATCTTTGATGGAGAAAACTATCAGCTTTGGGCAGTGAGAATGGAAACCTACTTGGAGGCTTTAGATCTTTGCGAAGCCTTGGAAGAGGATTATGAAGTTCCTCCACTGCCAAACAATCCCACCATGGCCCAGATCAAAAGTCACAAGGCAAAAAAAGACCAGGAAGTCAAAGGGGAAAGCATGTCTATTTGCTACAAAAACCAGGAAGTCAAAGGCGAAAGTATGTCTATTTGCTATTATTTCAACAACCATTTTCACGAGAATCATGTCTCTCAAAACTACAAAAGAAGTTTGGGATTTTTCTGAAGGAAGAATATATAAGAGATGAAAGGATACGAGGCATGCAAGTCCTGAATTTAATAAGAGAATTTGAGTTGCAAAAGATGAAAGAGTCTGAGATAATCAAAGAGTACTCAAACAGATTGCTTGGCATTGTCAACAAGGTAAGGTTACTTGGCACCGAACTTACTGATTCTAGAATTGTAGAGAAAATTATTGTAATAGCCTGACAGATATAAAGCATCTATAACCACCTTGGAGAACACAAAGGATCTGTCTAAGATCACCTTGGCAGAGCTGCTAAATGCCTTGGAAGCCCAAGAGCAATGGAGGCTTATGAGGCAAGATCGTATAGTTGAAGGAGCCTTGCTAGCCAAGTAATAGGAAGTTGGAAAGAACAAGAAGAAAAATTACAGGAAAAATCAAGCATAAAGCAGCGAAAAATACTGCAAACAACTAGATCCAAAGCAAGGGTAGAAACTCAAAGAGAAACCATCCACCTTGTCAACATTGCGGCAGAACAAGTCATCCATCATTCAAATGCTGGAAGAGACCAGATGCGAAGTGTAGTAAGTGCAATCAGCTTGGACATGAAGTTGTGATTTACAAAAGCAAATTTCAAAAGCACAAAGCAGATGCCCAAGTCGTCGATCAAAACGAAGAAGACTAAATTTTTGTGGCAACGTGTTTTTCAACCAGGAGCTCTTTAGAATATTGGTTGATTGACAGTGGTTGTACAAACCATATGACTTATGATAGAACTCTCTTCAAGGATTTGAATCCCATTGGAATCACGAAGGTCAGAATAGGGAATGGTGTCAATATTCCTACAAAGGGAAAATGAATCATCGCAATTACAACAAGTTCAGGTACAAAGACAATTTCAGATATCCTTTATGTACCTAATATTGACCAAAATTTGTTGAGTGTGGGTCAGCTCATAGAAAAAGGATTCAAAGTAGCCTTTGAAGACTAGTACTGCCTTATCTATGATACTAAGGTAAAAGCTTCTCATTTGATCCAACAATGGAGGAGCAGACAGCTTATTACAATGAAGTCAGTACCAAGAAAATCTGGCACAAGAGACTTGGCCATTGTCATCTTCAAACAATGTTGAAAATGAAGAAGGACATGATGAGAGGTTTACTTGTGCTTGCTGATCATTTGCCAAATTATAATGCTTGTCAATTTGGTAAACAAAATAGGATGTCATTTCCTAACTCAACTTGGAGAGCCTCCTAGAAGCTGCAACTAATTCATACAGATGTGGCAGGACCTCAAAGAACACCATCATTACAAGGTAGCTTATGCTATATTCTTTTCATTGATGATTTTACAAGAATGTGCTAGATTTTTTTTCTTCTTGAAATTCAAGTCAGAAGTGGCTGGAGTATTTTGGAAGTTCAAGAAAATGGTAGAAAATCAAAGTGGCTACAAGATTCAATTTCTAAGGTCTAATAATGGCAAGGAGTATACCTCAGTAGAATTTAATTTATTCTGCAAAGAAGCTGGGATTGAACATCAACTCACAACTCCTTACACTCCGGAACAAAATGGAGTTAGCGAAAGGAGAAATAGATCGGTAATGGAGATGGCTAGATATATGTTGCATGAGGAGTTACCTAAAAGATTTTGGGTAGAGGCAGCTAACACAGCAGTTTTTTTTGCAAAATTGACTTCCAACCAAAGCTTTGGAAGATAAAACTCCATTTGAGGCTTGGCATGGGTATAAATCTTCACTAAGCTTTCTTAAAGTATTTGGCTGTGTGTGTTTTGCTTATGTTCCACAGGTTATGACTGACAAACTTGACAAGAAGACAATTCCAGGCATCTTCATGGGTTATAGTTCAGTTTCAAAAGCCTACAAAGTGCATCATCCACAAACAGGAAAATTGACTATCATTAGAGATGTACACTTTAATGAGGACGAGCAATGGGAATGGAAGAATCTACAAAGAAGAAGTGGATCATGAAAAGAATAATATTAGCCTTGTTAGTTGGTTATATTGGAAAATGGGTAGATGAGACCTGTAGTGCTAGAGCTTGCTCATTTTAGCATCACTCTATTCTAAGATCCCAAACTTGTAAAGTTATTCTTCTAGTAATTATTGTGATATGGAGAGAGATTTATTATGATTCAAAGAGAGATTTTAAAGACTAAATTTTTTATAGCATTCATCTTGGAGATTATAGATTGAGTATGACTTAGTCAAATCCTAGATCAATTAAAAAGTGTTTGCACTTATAATCAGCATGCTCATACAGGTGGTCTGTTAAATCCTAATTACAAGCGGATTGTGTCTACAGAAGTCATTTCTAATATCATCTTTCCAGTAGACAATGCGCTCCTTCTCAGACCAGTCACTTTCAAGGAATGCAGAAATTCTGCTTTTTCCGTGGATTCTAATGAATCTCCAAGTATTGATGCAGGTTTTTATAAAGCCACTTGGAATCCACTGGGTAGAGAAGTCGATGGCATGGTTATAGGCCAAGTAGCTAATGAAACACATTGTACAAGATTATTACCAAGGTGATGGCTAACTGGCTACGTCCTATTCTCAAAAAGCTTATTAACCAGTACCATTCCAGGTAGATTTATTCATGACAATACTCTTAACTTGCCATGAGATTCTTGCATCGTTTAGGCAGAAGAAGGGTCTAAAGGGTGATATGATCATTGAGGAATCTAAAAAAAGCTTATGCCTCTCTTTCTTGGAGATTTTTGGAAGCTACTTTGAGTCGTTTTCATTTCAATTATAAATGGATTCGAACGATTGTAGTGTGTTACTATGACTTTAAGGACTGTACTGGTAAATGTTAAGCCATGGAAATGGCTTCTGTTAGAAATCACGGTGTAAATCACCGTCAACAATCATGGCTGAATTCGGTGATTGACGGTGATTGGTCAACGGCTGATCCTTAATTATCTGATCTTGAATGAAAATTCAAACATGTAATGTCTATAAATACCTATATGTAATTCTCAATCTATCAATTAAATACTACAATTCAATCTCAATCTCAATCTCATTTTCTCAACATGTTATCAGAGCAAGTTTAGTAGTAAAGATCTGTTGCTTAATTGTACAGATAGACAGACGAGATCTTGAAGAACAATACAGTAACCCATCATCCTTTCTCACAGATCGAGTGATTTGCTAGCCCGTAGCAGATCAACCCTCATCAGATCTGTCCCCCGTTTCAGCTTATCCTCTTACCTTCTCCAAACCATCTCTCTCACTTCTCTCCCTTCGTGCCACATCACCGAGTTCTGTCTTTCTTGCTTTCCCCTCGCCAGTCATCTCTCCGGTCTACTCCATGGTCTCCTTCAACTTCTTTTTTTTGCGACTGCGAGTTCTCGAAGGCAAGGGAGTGCCTGTGATCGACAAACTGGATAAGCCCTGAAGTTCACTTGAATTATCAATTCTGCATCTTGTGGTGATAATTCCTTCTTCTTACCCTTGTTGCTGCTAGAAGCAACGTCTTGCCTCTTAGCAATCACCTCCTTTAGGGCAAGAACGGCTGGATCAACATCTTCAATCTCCACCAAACATTTTCTGTCGGAAGATTTTTTCTTGGACTCCTTTACATGCTCTGCTTTAACTTCGCTGAGAGCACTGGAGCCTATGAATGTATACTCCACCCATGAACACTGCTCTCTCACTTTCACTAGCGACGACAGGCATCAAGCCTCTAGTCCTGAACATTTACCACCAACACTCCCAGCAGACCAAGGAGTGGACCACCGAAGCAGCAACTACTGCAAGCAGATCTCGTACCACGAGCCTGCGGCAACCGCAAGCCCATTGCGTGGGCCTCAGCAATTACATTTCCTGGTGTAAATACCCCGGGCGAAAATCCAACGTCTCGATCTCTGACCGCTATTGGCTTCCTTATCTTGTCTCCCTCGATTATTTATCTTTCTATTGGAACTAGCTGCCACGCCCAAGATATGATCGCGATTCGATCGAATCGACTCGTTCCTACCTGCACAGCATGCGTTCTTGGTTCTGCTTTGGTCAGGAGTTCTGTGACCAGATCATTATTGCTTTTCGCCACTATGACATCGAAGTGAAGACCTCTTAGCAGGGCCTGTAATAATCCCCGTTTCACCTTCACACCTACCATTTTCTTTGATCGAGCAGCCATAATACAACCTGGTGATGAACCCGAACAAAGATAACCACCGCTTCCAGCATTTCTTTCGGACACCTCCATCATCGCCTTTGCCGTCGGCAAAGAGTCTTTCCTCTAGGGACTCCAACATCCTCGTTCTAGTGATAAAAAAAAAGAAAATAAAAAACATCATCTATAATCAGATCCGCTGCCCTTACAGCTTCTGTCGACCCTGCCCGGCAAGCTTCTCCACCTCAGTCACCCATGTTCTCTGCTGCTGGCTGATACATCCATGTTCTGCCAGCATTCTTGTTTACCCGGCAGCTTGAGCCGGCCCAATCAAGTTGGGTGCTACATCTGCAATTGCTGAGGCCTTCCAAAGAAAGGTCATTCCTGCCAACATCAACACCATCTACCCAACAACACCAAGCAAAAATAGGCATCACTGTTGATTCATCCCATGGCAACTCCTCACCGTTCTTCACAACTTCTCCCAATCATTGGTTTCTCTCACTAAAAACCAACTACAAGGTCTAAGTTCATCGGCCAATCTTGTTGGTCGATCGTTTTGACACTTATTGATTCTCTTGTGGGAGCGAGACCGCCACCAATGAGCAGCATTGATCGTGCAAAAAGAGTGGCTCGTTGATCGGAATATCTATTTCTCAACAAAGTCATCTCTCCAAATAATCATTGAAGATGAAACATAATCATTGTAGTAAAAATAAAAAAAATTCATTGAAGCAAAGTCATGATGTCAGTGAATGGTACCATGATATACAATAGTGCCGATTTATAACAGAGTTCTAATTACAATAGTTCTGAGTTGTATAGTGCTGATTCATTTCAGTTCAAATCACAAATAATATTGAGTTGGTATAATACAAGTTACAACAATATTGTCCTAATGAACAGTATTATAACTCGATAAACAATTCTTTTAACCTATTGAACAATAGATCTACCCTTATCAATAGTATATACTGTAACATCAGCCAATTAGAACATGGAGCATCACTCGACCCAGCTTCCATGATCAAGATAGCCCAAGTACAGCAACATTATTGCAAGTTGTGAATGATAAATATTCATTCTACAACTTGAGGGAAAGAATAGCAGTATTCAGCTCAAGCATTGCAAGTCAAGATGGCCCAAGCGCCATGATCAAGCCAGCCTAAGTGCTACAAGTCAAGACGGTCCAAGCATCATAACTCAACATTATCTAAGTGCTGCAACTTAACACGGTTCAAGCACTGAGATTCAACACCACCCAAGCGCCACAATTCAAAGACGACCAAAGTGTCATAGTTGTTGATGTTTAACTACAAGTGCACGCGCTACTGTAGTGTAGCTTATGCAAGTACGGGTCGATCCCACGGAGACTTGACTTAAAAAGTAGAAATTTCTATAAAATTTAATTATCTAAAATAAAAAATAAATCACTCAAAAATAGTGAAATTATTGAAATCATAATCAGAGATTATATCCACCAGAATTACAGAATTTTTAGTTTCTAAATAAAACAAACAAAATCAAATAACTAGAAAAAACTACTTCCCTAAATCAATCTCCATGAAAATCTTCAAGTTTGATCTTCTAAAAGTTGATCCGCCTTTACAAATGTCTTCAGCACATCCTTAATTGGAGATCCAACGGTCAGATTAGTCAGATTCATCAAAATGGTCAAGATCTAGGCTAAATTGTAATTTTAATATTTGGATAGCTCAGATTAATTTTTGGATTTCAGATCGAAGATCGGAAACATTGATTGTGTCTAGGGATATCCTAAGAATAATTATGTAAAATTAATTTGAAATCAGAAGAGAAAAGAATGGGAAACTGAAGATTTTGGTTTCATTAAGGATAACCTGATGATTGGGTTACCTTAATTGATCTGTCTTAGATTAGGCAATTCCTAGATAAGGAAAACACAGATAAAACAGAACTGGAATAGTACGGGACACAAATGGAATTACAAAAATAATTGATCTGTCTTAGATTAGGCAATTCCTAGATAAGGAAAACATAGATAAAACAGAATTGGAATAGCACAGGACACAAATGGGATTACAGAAAAAGGACAGAAATGTAATTGAATTTAAAATTAAAGGGCAAAATCAGAATTAAACCAAAAATATGGTTTTTAAGAAAAGCCAGGAAAAACCCGATGAAGAAGGCGAAGGAAGAAGAGGAAAATGGAGAGGAAGAGAGAGGAGAAGAGAGGAAAGGAGAGGAAAAGCAGGGGAAACTCGCTTCGGGATTCTGTCTCCGAACCGTTCGATGAAGAGAAAAACCGACGAGGAAAGGGGAACCGAAGGAGAGGATAGGGAAGAAGATAGGGAAAAAGAGAGGAGAGAAAAGGATAGGAGAGGAAAGGAGAAGAAGAAGAAGAAGAATGGAAACCCAGTTTGGGTTTCCTTTTTTGAACCGTGCGTCGACACAGAGACAGAGATAGAGTGAGAGAGATAAGGGTTAGTGAGAGATTGGGAGAGAGACCCGGTGTTGGAGATGGAGAGCAGACGAAAAAAAGAAAAACCCGCTTCGGGTTATCTTCCACAAAGGGGTGCGGTGAGCAGAGAGAGAGAGAGAGAGAGAGAGAGAGAGAGAGAGAGAGAGAGAGAGAGAGAGAGAGAGAGAGCTTGGGAGTTCTGCTGTGGTGCAGTAGTGAAGAAGAGGTGAGGAGAGGGTGGTGTGTAGAGATGAGAAGAAGAATGGAGGGTGGTGTGTAGAGATGAGAAGAAGAATGGAAGGGAAAAGTTGAGAGAGAAAGAAGGGAATGGAGAAGGATAGTGGACCAGCCTAAAGAGAGGGAAACGAGAGAGTAGATGAAAAGAGAGTGGGGAGAAGTAAGGAGAAGAGAGGAGGAAAGAAGAGTAGCCGGCCGAGAGAGAGAGAGAGAAGAATGAAGAGGGAGAAAACCGAGTGTCTTCATGAGAGGCGAAGGGGAATTAAAAGGGTGAGAAAGACGTGTAGCAGAGAGGGAGATAAGAGAAGAGAAAAGAGAGACAAGAGACAAAGATAAGAGAAAAGAGAAAAGAGAAAAGAGAAAAGAGAGATAGAAATGGGTGGGGTCCATCAATATTTCAGTTTTACTAGAACTCTGTAATTCTTCAACTTTGTTCTGTCCTAAGAGTCTTCAAGGTCCTCTCTTTCCAGGAAACTTCATCATCCTCATCTGATCTTTGTGATTTGATCTGGATCATCCACACTTGAGTCAATTGATCTATAATGCACATAACCCAATTAGAATCATCTGAACTGTTTATTATTCCTCTAATTAGCTTTGATGATCATCTGAGCGTTAATTTTGCAATTCAACGGTTTGATGGCCAATTAAAGCTAAATTAACTATGTTATGCAAAAATCTTGAAATTGATGGCCTAGATGCTCTAATTGAATACTAAATTAGGGATATTTTGACAAAAATTGAACACTTAATAATAGCTAAAGTCTGCCTAAGCGTCATAATCAAAGCTGACCCAAGCATTGCATCTCAAAAATGGCCCAAGTGCCGAAGTCAAATTTGACTCAAGCGTTGCATCTCAAAGATGACTCAAGCCGCATCACAAGCTGGCCTAAACAACGCAACAGAACATGCCAAGTATGAAGCCGACCCAAGTATTGCATCTCAAAAATGGCCCAAGCGTCGAAGTCAAATTTGACTCAAGCGTTGCATCTCAAAGATGACTCAAGCCGCATCACAAGCTGGCCTAAACAACGCAACAGAACATGCCAAGTAGAAGCCAGTTCAATTTTGCTCCTAAAGCAAACACAGAGACCAATACGCATCCAAAGTAAGTGCAAAAATCAGTACACAGCCAATGCAATCAAAGAAAGTAAGCAAAAGACAATTGGATTATGATACTGAGCATTTTATTACAGCATTTCAAACTAACAAGCTTGAAATGCAAATTATCTTTGCATTTTCAGCTTGAGGAAGCTGTAAATCACCGTCAATAATTACGGATGAATTCGGTGACAGACGGTGATTAATCAACAGCTGATCCGTAATTATCAAATCTTGAATGAAAAGTCAAATATGTAATGTCTATAAATACCTGTCTGTAATTCTCAATCTATCAATCAAATACTACAATTCAATCTCAATCTCATTTTCTCAATAGCTTCGGTGAAAGAGGGAACTCAAACAAGGAGATCCGGTCTCCTGATTTGTTTATATTGTGTGCTGAAATTCTGTGGGGTTATCACATTCGATATTTGCCTATGATCTCATCATTTGTGGGACGGCCTCTTTCAGGAACTGTGCTGCTGGGAATTTTAAAAACATTTGACCAGAAATCTGCTATATTTTTTTGTGAGGAATGTACTTTTCACTCACACTTTCTGCAGAAGAATTTCAGAATGAAGAACTGCTTCAAAAATGAAGTCTACTTGGGTTTACCATGCGTTGACAGAAGACCAACTACTGCTTGGGAAAGTGATTTCCAGAATTCAAAACAGACTGCATGGATGAAAGAAGAATCTCATTTAGAAAGCCAGCAGACTTACTCTGGTTAAATCAATCTTAGACGGACTTCCTGTATATTCAATGTCAACATTCCCTTTGCCAAGTAAAGTTTTAAAGACCATTGAGAAGCACCAGAAGGACTTTCTGTGGAAAGGAAATGGAGACGGTGGAAACAACATAAGAGTTAAATGGGAGAATGTATGTCAAAGCATATCCTATGGGGAAATGGTAATCAGAAATTTACGTGCTTTCCAATGTGCTTTAATGGGTAAGCTTGCTTGGAAGATAATCAGGAATGAGAATTCTCTCTGGGTTAAAGTGGTCAAGGCAAAATGTCTCTCAAGCTCTTGTTTGTTTGATACTTGTTAAAGCCAAAAACTCAGGGGTGTGGAGAAGCATTGTTGAAATTGTGCTGATGTTGAGAAAAGGTATAAAATGGCAGGTGGGAGATGGGGAGAATATTGATATTTTGGAAGGACAATTGGGTGGGCGAGCTTTCTCTGGAAGAGCGGTTCCCAAACTCCATACCTGCATTGAGACCTTATCAGAAACAGGAAGTTTCTCTTATTGGCCATTCACTCTAAAAGTGGAAGACGGACCTCATTGCTCAATTATGGGGTAGAGACATTGTAGACAAAGTTGCCTGTATCAGAATCCCGTTTTCTTCGCAGAAGGATGAGATGATTTGGACTAAAGAGTAACTCTGGTTCTTACACTGAAATCAGCATATCATTTCTTTCTAAACTGGACAATCGGTTCTGCCTCCTCTTCTCAGGTGTTGAATTTGAAGATCCAACATAAAGTTTATGTGTTTCTGTGGACAGCAATAAGAAACAGGATTCCTGTTAAATCTCTCATGATTTGGATTCCTTTCGAGGACAGGACTTGCGTAAGATGCAATGAGAAGGAGAGAATGTTCTCCATGTTTTGTTTGAAGAAGGATGAGATGATTTGGACTAAAGAGTAACTCTGGTTCTTACACTGAAATCAGCATATCATTTCTTTCTAAACTGGACAATCGGTTCTGCCTCCTCTTCTCAGGTGTTAAATTTGAAGATCCAACATAAAGTTGATGTGTTTCTGTGGACAGCAATAAGAAACAGGATTCCTGTTAAATCTCTCATGATTTGGATTCCTTTTGAGGACAGGACTTGCGTAAGATGCAATGAGAAGGAGAGAATGTTCTCCATGTTTTGTTTGAAGAAAGATGAGATGATTTGGACTAAAGAGTAACTCTGGTTCTTACACTGAAATCAGCATATCATTTCTTTCTAAACCGGACAATCGGTTCTGCCTCCTCTTCTCAGGTGTTGAATTTGAAGATCCAACATAAAGTTGATGTGTTTCTGTGGACAGCAATAAGAAACAGGATTCCTGTTAAATCTCTCATGATTTGGATTCCTTTTGAGGACAGGACTTGCGTAAGATGCAATGAGAAGGAGAGAATGTTCTCCATGTTTTGTTTGAAGAAGGATGAGATGATTTGGACTAAAGAGTAACTCTGGTTCTTACACTGAAATCAGCATATCATTTCTTTCTAAACCGAACAATCGGTTCTGCCTCCTCTTCTCAGGTGTTGAATTTGAAGATCCAACATAAAGTTTATGTGTTTCTGTGGACAGCAATAAGAAACAGGATTCCTGTTAAATCTCTCATGATTTGGATTCCTTTCGAGGACAGGACTTGCGTAAGATGCAATGAGAAGGAGAGAATGTTCTCCATGTTTTGTTTGAAGAAGTATGAGATGATTTGGACTAAAGAGTAACTCTGGTTCTTACACTGAAATCAGCATATCATTTCTTTCTAAACCGGACAATCGGTTCTGCCTCCTCTTCTCAGGTGTTGAATTTGAAGATCCAACATAAAGTTGATGTGTTTCTGTGGACAGCAATAAGAAACAGGATTCCTGTTAAATCTCTTATGATTTGGATTCCTTTCGAAGACAGGACTTGCGTGAGATGCAATGAGAAGGAGAGACTGTTCTCCATGTTTTGTTTGAATGCCCCTACGCTAAGTAGATGTGGAAAAATGTTGAAGGGGAGTTTGACACCAAGTTTGGTCTGCCTGCAGCTAGTGGAAAAATGGCTTACCTGGTCTAGATTTAAAGCAGGGGCAGAAATTTATTTATTATAATTTGTTGTTAGGTGGCATGGATGTTTTGATTTGGCAGAAATCAACTTTTTCATCATGCATCCAATACATCGACCTCTGTTTCGTGGGAGAGCAATAGAAAGCTCATTCAAGAGGTTGACACGAACGGTTCTTCCCCTTGCTGGTCAATTGATGACGGGGAGGTAGTGAGGAATTGCAATCATCCAGCGGCCTTCTTAAAGGGTCGAACTAGTTGGAAGTCTGACGGATTTGGCCACCAAAGGGATAGTATGTTTTGAATTGTGCAAAGTACAGTAACCTCCCCTACACTATGGCTTACTGACAGTTGAGTCTCTAGACTATAAAATTTTCTATTTAGTCCAGCAATTATTGGAAAATTTGGCAGCCATTACTTTTATTTTAAAATGAGAAAAATAAGAAACTGAAAGAGGAAAGTGTTTCCCCCCGTCTTAGCATTTCCTGAAACACTAAGCAATCTCCTCAAGAGACCTTTCTGGGTAGCTTTTCTCCACGTCAAGGCACTGTTCGTGCAGATTTATTCTTTCTTTCATGTAAACCTTCAACTTTTAAGCATCATAGCCGTCTAAAATCCATCATTGTAGTAGCCTACATGCATTGATCTCTATCATCTTCAACTCGGAGTCAAATGCTGTACTCTGCTGCAATTAGCCATGGACTCCCTCATCGATGTTCCTATATGGGTAGGGGGAGATGATCATTTGCGATTCTAATACTCCTGTAAACCCTGGTTGTTGGCTGTCATAGTAGTCCTTGCTATAAAAATGTGAAGCTTTGTAAAGATCTCATGACAAAAGAATGCACATTACATGGTTAGTCAATAGAAAACTCTGTTGAATTTGAATTGTATATGAAATTTGTTAAAGAAAGTTACATGGAACTCTGTTTAGATGTGAACGTTATATGAAATCAATGGAAGTGTTGTTTGGATATGAATTTTACATGGAATTTAAATTGATAAGGGCATGATGGTTATGCTGGCACCTTTTGATGCTTTTTAGTTCAAAAGCTACTTTTTCTCCCAACACTAAGAACCACATGCGTCCGTCCTCTGCGTCTTCCTTTCTTGGATTAGTATGAGATTGTTCTTCTATTAGGTGCTGCACCTTTGCAGATGAACTAAGAAGCTTTGTTGGAATATGCAGTTGGTTATGCAAATAGCACTAAATTACAACTGGTTCCATAAGTGTGCTCTGAGTTCCTAGTTACAGATGCATATGAAATGCCAACAAATGGCCTCTATCTTGAATGCATACTTTAAGTTTGCTTCTGGTGTGTTAGCATGATTTTGCTTAGTCTCAATATGGGGAAAGAAACAACAGGTTAGATCATTTTGCTTCTGGTGTCCCAGCTCTAGTAATTGGTGGTTCCACTTGAGATATGTTGAATTAGCCATGTTGCAATCTCCTCCTAGCACAAGCCTTTACAAGGGTTGCGTCAAGCTGTCCAGTCAATGATGATTGGTAGGCTCTTGAGAAAGTTGACCTGAGTTGTCATCAACATGGTCTTCTATCTATTTGAATGGCTAGAGGAATTCGAAGTAGATAGTTTAGACTTGTATATTTGACATTTACATTACATGGATGATGTTCTTATCTTTCATGATGTTTGAGATTCAGGCAAAGAAGTATGTGGAAGTTTTTAAGTATTATAGAGTCGCTTCTGGACAACAAAATAATCTTTTGACTTTGTCCTTTTAGGTTAGAGTCCCTGGGCTTCTCTTAGATCGACAATTTGGCCCAATTTTTTGGCATTGAGATCTTCTACTTGGGGTAAATTCTAGGACCTACTAGATGGAAATTGTTAGATAAGAGACAACTAGTAGGCAATGCTAAAGTTTCCTGAAGTTAGGAACAGATCTAGTAGGCAATACTAAAATTTCATGAGGAAAAGCTTTCAACAGCTGGCCATGAGTAGCATCTCCAATAGAAAGCACATAGACGAACTCTCTTTGCAAATTTTCAGTACAAAATCCATGTTCTACCGTCCTGATTTCCAGCTATTGAAAGATAGTGACCATGCTGGTACATTAACAGGCCAATATTTCTATGATCGTTAACAATTATATTTGAGCTGGGCTTTATAACAACCATGAGTGGAAGTCATAATTATGTAGGGCCTAATATCCCGACAATTTGTTCGGGTCTATGATTTAGACATCACCGAAAGACAATAATCCTGGTCACCTGAATTCTTCCAAAACTCATTACCTAACTATTCAGAGACACATGAAATTTCCATTCCTTTCTCTACAGCCACCAGTAGCAAAGAAACAGAAAATGTGATATATAGCCACCCAACTTTTCACCCATATAACATAGCATCTTGGATTCTGCAGAAAATAGTGTGGGTTAAAAGCTTTCCTATATTTCTCCTACCCAAAATAAAGCACCAGAAATTTCAATATGTTCCCATATCTACCCCCTTCCAGGACAAAAGAAATGACCTGCAAATGGTCTATTTTCTTTTCCATTTCGTCTATCAGAACTAACCCACCATATCGATTCTTCATGGCATTAGAAGGGGAAACAACAACGTTCGAAGAGAAACAGCAACAACAGAGCAAGGGAACCTGAGAGGAGATTGTCGGATAAAAGGGAAGAAACGGGAAATTTTTTTATTCCTCTTTTGTTCTTTTCTCATTACGATTTCCTCTTTTAATTTCTAACTTTTTTCATTTGAAAAATGGCTGTTAAATTTTTCAATAGTTGCAGGACTAAACAGAAAATCTTATGGTGTAGGGACTAAAACAGTCAGCAAGTGATAGTTTAGGGTGCTTCCCTTTTAAATTTTGATGGGCGGCTAATGGCAGATCCAATCTGGCAGGTGCTGGAGAATTAATTAGAGTGACCAGGAAAGGCACGTGGTCAGCTATGCTAAATTTCTGAGTGATTTGTTCTGTAATTTGTAATTCTTAGCTTGTAAAAAAAAAAAAAACCTAGTTGGGTCATGGTAGTCTGAATGTCATAATTGGATCCCGATATACACGGTGGGATTTTCAAGACGTTGGAGATCCAAACACGTGCATTTATGGACAAACTACATATGAAAGAGCACTTCACCTTCCAAGTATATCAGTCAATTGTTGATATCTGTTCTTAAGTTATAACTATTTTGTTCTTTTCAAGTAAGTCTTCACTGTTCTGAAGTAATACAAGCAAATGAACACAAGAATATCAACTCTATTGAAATTTTTGAGTGACTGATACATATCTTCAGCTTTAACATTGACAGTAGGAAAGTATATCCATCGTAACAGTCTTCAGTTATTGTTCCATGGGGCTTGGTTCATCTTTGCAAGAAAAAAAAATATGGAAAAAATTTCCACCGATGGCTAATATAATGCTCAACAAAGCCCCTAACTTTTATTCGCTATACATAGGCATATTTTCTGCCTGCCCCCAAGTTAAGCAACCTGTAGAGCTTCTTCCTGTTTGAGGTGGAACACCTTCATAAGTGCATCCTCAACAACCTGGTCAAAAGCCAGTGACATGAGGTTTGGAGTCTAAAATGTGGGAACCAAAGATAGGCACATATAAAATTAACGCTCTACGATCACATGTTAGATATAACTCGTTAGTTTTCTTGTTCCCAGATGTTTTTGCTCTCCATCTTTAACCTTTCAAGAGGATTCACCTCCCTTTGTTTCTTATAATGTTCCTTGTTCGAGCTCACTGCATCGAGGAAATGGCAGAATGGGAAATTGAGTAAATGGGGTTTTAGAGGCTTGTGGCACATGAATATCTGTTCCACACTTACGAAGGGACTTAAACAAAAGCACCATCTCTTCCTAACCTCACTGACAGGTCAGCCAGTAAGATTAACTCAAATGTGTATATATGTGTTCATGCTGGTAAGCTGATTTGTCTGAGGTTGTGGAAATCTGTAGCATTTGCCAAGCCAAGTTGACCCACATTTGCTTTGCTTAGACCCAAATTGTAAGTATCTAATTTCTAGGCACGCAGTTGTGCTAATCTCCAGCATTTTCAAGAATCAAACACTTGGGTCTTTAGCATATCTAATTGAGCAAGCCACCATTATGTTTGGTATTTTTTCATTTCAGCAGATTATTGGTAACTTCATCTTATGGATGAGTTGTATGTGCCTATCTGTAGATTCTGTTACACCAGTACTCCCTTGTCCAGATATATGTGAGCTGTATGACATGTAAGCAGGTATAAGTTGCTAAAGCGTTGGAAAAGAATCAAGAACATAGTCTCAGCATACTAAATGCTTGTCGACCCTAGGGACAACTCTATAACCTATGTGTCAAGCAATGAATGGTTACACTCACTGGCAACTAAAGTTGCAATGTCTCAACAGAGCTGTGAAGCCTGAAAGCTTTTGAAAGATGTAAAGAACTATCTATACCAACTTTCTAGCTGCCACTTTTGCAATAAAATTCACTATCTAGTTGGGAGATCTACAAATTCCGTCATCAACATACCTCAAAGGAAGTCAGCGATGAAAATACCATTTACTTCGTAAAAAAAAACTTATATCCAATAAATCAAACTCCAGTCAGTGACTGGTCGGTACCCAAAGCCAAAATAAAAAGAACTTTGCAAAACAGAAATTCTGATGTTTAGGAAGAATACCTTATCTGGGGTAGAAGCACTTGAGGTTACACCAATAGCGATTGGACCCACTGGTAGCCAATTCTCTTTCTCAACCAGTTCACCATGCTGATAAACCCAAACAGCTAAGTTACTGATATCTCAAATCAATCAGATGACTATGCAAGAAAGTAAAAGGAAGATAATGACTTCCTCTCAATGCTTACATTCATCTTATAACTTATTTTGTTTCCAGGTCCTATTCTCTGCTCACTGTCGATCCAGTAAGACGGGATTCCTTTGAGTTCTGCAATCGCTTGTAGATGAGATGCATTACTGGAGTTCCAGCCTCCAACTACTAAGATCAGATCAACATCATCCTTCACAAGTTCATACATTGCATCTTGTCGCTCCTGACATAAGATAATTGTTAAGTTCCATGTACAGAGCAGACAATCTAATACCATTAACTTTTTTGTGTAACAACCCAACAATTTCTAGACATAGCAGAATGTATATGCCTGATATCAGCTATGGATACAGAGATAAATCACATAATCAGCATAGGACTTGGAGCATCCTACAGCCTATGTTGTTCAAGTTCAGCTGCAATTTCCTCTGAACTACTGTCCTGGCATTGTTAAAGTAGAAATTGAAACCTAAAGGTCAAGCTAGCTGAATAACGTAATTCATGGTCTTCACCCTTATACTGTAAAGAAAAAAAATTTCCTTCAAGAGAACAATGGCAGAAAACAGAAAAATATGGAGAAGATGACTAATAGCTTTTGAGTCCTTTTTTGGCTCAGTCCCAGGTGCAATTTCTCGAAATTATCAGTGCTACTTGTGAAAACTGACAGCATTTGAGAACAAAAAGGAAGATAAGAAGTAGTAGTACTTCTGCATCATAGTTGGTTGTTTGCAAGATCCAAGGCTTCTTCTGTTTGTTGTGAAATAGTGTAAGTTACAGTGAAAAAGATCATCTATGCATTTTAGGAATATTTACTGATTCACTGCAAATTATTACCAGCATATCTAGCAGAGCAACAAGATCTTTGAGGAAATGAAATACATGTACCCTGCATGTCCATATAGTTATATCTGTTTTGACAAAAACAGCTTTACTGCTGCTAAGACTTGGACAACTCGCAGAAAAGATTTAGTGGTCAGAAACCAACTTTTCCAGATACTGGGGAACAAGTGGCACTTCTCTGAAGCCTGAAAATAGGCGTACCTGAGTGCCACCACAAGTGGTATTGAAGGCCAAGAAGTGCTCATTGATATTTTCTATCCCATACTTGTGCATCATGGTCTTCTCAACCAATTTCCCTGTGAGGTTGAAGAACTAAAAGCCTTAATATCACAAGGACCATAGTATAATACTGAAAAGGCATCAAATAATACATCATGACGTCTCATTTGTACTTACCAATCTCTTCAGTTTCTCCCTTGAGCATTGTTGTTTGATTTGCAATGGCAACCTTGACTAAATTGACGTCTGGGTCAAAACTCGGGGAAACTGCATGCTTGAATTTCTGCAGGCATACGAGCTCAATTTTAGAAACCACTCATACCACAACATCTTAAAATAGGATAAAGAAACAGTAAAACCATACCATCATAAACTCCCCTTGTGTTGAACTAGATCCGTCAAGCTGACCTCCAAGAATATAGTCACATACATACATTGCCTGGTACAGTTAGGAATTCAAAATTACTGATAAAGATCCCTTCACTTGATGATTTGAAGCACCAGAAGAAAGACCAAGAGCAAAAGAACGGCAAAATCTGAAACTATACCTCTGTCATGTTCTTCACAATAACATACTTCCCTGCAAAAGATGCAGTTGCAACAGTCTCTTCATGAGAATATTTACCATGAATGATCGAAGTGTACTCCCCCTTCTTATGCTTTTCGACAGTGTTCCAGACCTTTTCCCCAAAATGTAAAAGAAACTATGAGAAAGAAGGCCAGTAATTTAACCTACTGCAAGATGTTGTTGTTAGAAATGAGCACCTTAGATACCCATGGGCATGTTGTATCAACTATCTGCACATCCTTTTCACTCAATGTCAACATCTCTTCTACAGCAGCTCCAAAACCAGGCAGAACTACTACATCACCTTTGTTAACAACATCAAATTGTTTCGACCCACCCTCAACAGGAATATTCTTGGCATCCATCTCCTCCAACCTCTAAAAAGTTAAAAAAACATGAGATTTTCTAGCAGGGATTATCTGATATACGCGAAAGATTCTGTAGCCACTTGAGCAGCTTAACAATTAATACCTTAACAATTGAAGTTCTCAGTAGTACTACTTACAGAAAAGAAAAGAAAAAGTTCTCAGTATTGCATACTCTATAGAAGGCTGTAAAGATTTGTAGTCAGCATTAAGCACGCACATACATAAATGCTCACAAATCATAAGTGAAGGAAAATAACTGATCTCCCAGAGAGATTCTTGCATTACTGAGGTATTAAATATCTCATTTCAACCCACAAGGAAGACAAATGAAGTTCATAACACAGAAGGAAGTAAATAGTGGTTTCCAAAAGCTTAAAAGAGAAGAAGAGGCATAGGAGCATGTAGCGAACAAAATTCAAGCTAGTCCCCAGTGCGCTCTGGAAGGGTTGGGAGTACACTAGGGAATGAACAGATGGCAGAAACTTCTGCTTTTGGGGGTTGGGTAAGTAATTGAGCTCTTTGCGCAAAAGTAAAACTCGGAGAGAATTCCTAGTTGAAACACCAAATTCAAAACCAGTCACGATTGCATCCTCAAGTAATGGTGAATGCTTTAGTTATAAGAAGCAGATTGAATTCTGCTCCAAGAAATTCTATCCTTAGTGAAAGTGGGTGCATCAACCACTAGAATAAAATTCCAGGAAATCAAGTCATCGCTAAGAATTAGATTCCACGTCCACAACAGTGTCCAAAAGACCAGAATTGCACGAAAATTCCATTAAGGAAAATCAAAAGAAAGGACGTCATGATACTGCAGTCTATAATTCTTTTAACCTCCTAGCATTTTCCATTTTCCTTTTGAATTTGAATGATCTTGACAACCCAAAATAATTTTGTCCCAACCAGTCTCGAGAGATATACCCTTAGATCATACAAAGAATCCCAAGAATTGAATTGAAAATCAGATACTTATTTTCTTATTTGGTAGAAGTGCAGAACTAAAAGAACAACACACACTCCCTCTCCTAGAACTATTACACATCTCGTGGGGGAATGGACGGGACTGACCCCATACCCATGACCTAATGTCAATGGCAGGTGTGCCTCCTTTCTGCAAACCACAGTACTGCAGGGCTTTTGGCATTGAAAATCACAAAACAAACAGCAGAAGAAGCATAAACAAACAAAACTGAGATTAATGTGTCAGACCTTGTTAATAGTTGGACTATGAAGAATTTCATTTGTGACCCAGATATTCTCTTCTGGAAACTGCTTCCTCGCTTCGTACACCATCTGCACTGCTCGTTCAACCCCCCAACAAAATCCATACGCCTGCGCTAATTTCACAGTGACATTACCCCAAGTATACTTGTTCCCATTCTCCTTCAATGTCTTTATAACATCACCTGAAAATCCAATAAAAAACCAACAATTACAGAATTACTGTCCTCGATAGAAATAAAAAACTCATTAACTCCTAAAGTTTGATCAGAAGGCTACTACTCTTTCATTTCCTAAGAAAAATCTAACTTCTGTTCCCTTGTCCAATACAACGCAACTAGTTTTGATTTTCATTTGAAAACAAAAAACTATTTCTGATTCAACTTTTCACAAGAAACTACTGATCTGATTTCCTTTTTCATTAAAAGGAACTCTAAATTTGCTCTGGAAACTACCTTTTACTCCCAACAAACACAAAAATGACGAAGTTTACCACTGAGAGGACGCAATAAATTTCCCTAAATTCTAAATTTGCTCAAAAACACAACGAAAAACCAAATAGGATTCCTCTTTCATATGAAAAGACTAATTTTGGTTTCCTTCGATTCAAAAGAAAACTAATTTTGATTCCCAAAAGGAAAGAAAAGGACTTCCTTTTCACAGAACAACCCAAATTTGTTAAAAATAAGTAACTTTGATTTTCTCTCCAAAAGAAGATGAAATTTTGACTCCATTTTCGTCAACAAAACCAAATTGTGTTCAGAAACAAGATGCTAACCCTCCATTGAGCGCAACATCAACAAAGTTAAGAATTTTGGACAATTCAAACAGAAATTTACTAAGATAATGTAAGTCTGACTACTTTCCATACCCATCTAATCCAATTTTTGTTCATTTTCAAAAAAGGAAAAAACCAAAATTCTCAATTTGACAAGAAAGAACTAACTTTGATTCCATTTTCATAAAAAATAACTAATTTTGATTCCCTTTTCACAACAAAAGCCCAATTCTGATTTCCTCGTCATAACGAAAACCCAATTTTGAGTTCCTTTCCAGATTAAAGAACCACTTTTGATTTCAATTCCAACCCAAGACTAATTTCCCCAAAAACCAAGCAAAAACAACAAAACATTCAAAAAAGGCAAGTTCCAAACAATTCAACGACAATTTCGCTAATTCACCAAACAACTCACTCATGTAATCCTGATTCATGAGCTCCATAGTCTCCTCCTTGTGCCCAAAACCCCTACGGTTATAATTCTTGCTCCTAGTTAGGTTCTTCCGAAAGACTTTAGTGTCGAAATCTGATTCTGTACCGACATTGCAACGGACGGAGAACGGCTTCCGGCATCTGGTACGGACTCCGGCGGGATATTCCCGGACGTGGATCTCCGGCCGGCTAGAGAATGTGCAGATTTGGAGAGAAGTCGCCATGGGAGTGTGAAGTTGGAGATGCCCGCCAAGGATTACTCTTCAAGTGCGGGCTTTTTATATCTTCCCTCAGCCCATTTCTTTTATTTATTCTTTTTGGGCATCTTTTTCCACAAATTTTACTCCGAGTTGAGTTTGGCGTTTTCCATGAACTGAAAATAACAGGCCAGCAGGAGGGTGTCGTCATGAAAATATTGAAAAAATCCTATTAACAGAAAATGAATCCTGGAGCTCCACGCTAAACTCTGTCCTGCTTGTAAGAAAATGACAAGGATAAGCTGAATTGCTTTTATTTCCTTTCGACTAGAAACGTCCCCTTGCCCTTTCCACTTGGAAAAGTGCACTTGCCCTTTCCACTTGGAAAGTAAGAAGTACAGGTAGATCATCATCATCAAGACCTTATCCAAATTAGGGATCAGCCACAAGAAGTACAAGTAGATGACTCCCACAAAACTTTTCATAGAACTTTTGCATTGTTATTGCATTTTTCATACAACTAATTGTAAAAGAAAACAAGTTTCAAAAAAAAAAAAAAAAATGCAGAGGCACTCATTAATTTGTACTTCTTGCTCAATTGCGTAATTGCCCTATTTCTTAGTCCGGCACTTACTAATTTGTACTTCTTGTTCAATTGTGCAATCGCCCCTATTTCTTAGTTTGGCACTTATTAATTTGTACTTCTTACTCGATTGTGCAATATTCTGTACTTTAGTCTTATTCTACGCATACTTACAAGAAACTTGTTTTAGCATATTCTTATGTAATATTCTACTAAAATCATAAAGCAGGGGTGGTGAGCCATGTGCATTTGTTTTTCAAGTGATCTGTTTTACTTGTTGAATTTATTGTCTCCTAAGATTGAAAGGCACAAAAAAATCTCATCTAACAAGTACCCTTTAAATGGGCTCCCGTGGATTGGTTTTAACATAAAATATAATCTTTGTTGACTACTATTCATACTCTAAAAGACAGGAGCCCACCTTAGAGTTATTTATTAGATGAAATCCTTGATACCAACAGATCATGAGAGAGGATGAATCCAATGAATGAAATGAATCATTTAAAAATTATGAAAAAAAAGACCTACATGCTGAAACATGTCCTGCTTATATTATGCGAGGTATTATGTGCATACACCATATAAGAACCCTGTTTTAGCTTATCATAACTATTTTAGAAACTTTCATCCCACAAATAGGTAAGAAACCCATTTCATGCCATACAAACTTGTATCTAATTTCATTAGAAACTCTTACTTATTTTTCTAGCAACACTAACATTGCATATGCATCCCAAAAATTTTGAGACCAATATGTCAAATATGTTAATTTAAGAGTTGAGAAGCTTAAATTTTGGACCATCTAAAACTAAATAGCAAAGACTTTCTACTGCATAGATAGTTTATCATTTCATTTTAAGCTTTTGATAAAAATGATTATTAATTTTATGCAAATTACCATAGTTATGGGATTACACTAGTCATATATAAAAATGTATGTGTGTATGTTATATTTTGCTGTGTCTAATTATAGTATCTAGAAAATGTATTTTGGTAGTTGAATGTGGGCTATTGCTTAGACAAAGTTTCCAAATTTTATTTTTAAATGATTGAAAATACATTATTTTGATGCTCAAATTGTTCAATTGGAAGTTAAAAAAATCAAATGAATGGATTGAATCAACCACAAGTTAGTAGGGAGCAAATTGGTATGTCTAAAATAGAAAAATCAACAGGAACCAACTTAAAAAATTAGGTTATGGTTATTCAATTAGAACCAATTACATGGTATTGGTCGAATCCTATTGATACTATAACCACTTTCACAGTAGATCTCCGGACTGGAATTGAGAATTTTCATTTTCATTATCAATAGTCTTCTGGAATGAGAAACTTTTAATCAACTCATCCCTAGCATCACTAACGACGAGCTAACATGAGATGATTTTCATCTAAATTAGCTGGAAAGCCACTACTAGTGAGATGGCGTGATATTATTTCATCTCAACCCAGTATAAGCACCACTAACAATGATATTGCCATCTAATCTCATCTCAAGTCTACTTATTTCACGTGAAGCACCACTAACACCCTCCATAATGGATAGGGAGCACATGCACCCAGATGATTGGAGAGCACAAATCTAGCATGCCTTCATGAGGCAGATCAATAATAGGTTAATGGGGTTTTTTTTATTATTAATTCCCAAAGTATTGTGCCGAATTTTATAATTATTTGGAGACAGTCGACCTGTCTTCTAACACTTTATTAGGAACTGCAAAATCACGTGACATCGTGAATTTCGTGGCTAGATATCTCTAGTGAGAGAGAGTGCATAAATCAACTCTCTTCATGAAGTCTTGGACTATTTCACCTCTCCAACTGTAGCCCATCATTGATCGATCTAATTTTCACATCAGCAAAAGCCATCTCCACTGTCAATTTTGATTCGAGGGCTAGAGAGAGGAGAGAAGTTTTGGCAGATCAACTCCAGATCGATTAACATACCAGCCACACAGTGTAAGATGCTTTGAGATGACCCTAGGAGTAGTTTTTGTCAGTTAGTCGAGAGTTTAGGAGTAAATTTCCTTTGTTCCTGTTTCCCACCTTCTGTCTGTTAGTTCATACAGTCGTAGGGAAAATGATAGAACTGCAACTTTCATGTGAAAAGTGCTGCCTCGGTTTATGATCGTACATATATGATCAGAAAGGGTGGTGTGAATACTTCCACGTAATCCAGACTTCTCTAGCGGACAATGACATTCCAATTACAGATTCCTAATTTCAATGTCCGTAGCTTGCAAATTTAAAAACAAGTAGAAAATGTGGTTCGCATTTACGGTAACTCGACAATGGATTATAATCCATTTAAGCCAGGACTTGTTGAATGGTTGGACTTTTCTCAGCAGTTACAGTTCCATGCATTGCAATTAATTAGAACCTCCCAGGTAGCCCCAATACACGAAGCTCCTGTATATGCATGGTCTAGGGAAGAGGTAGATCACAAAGGGCCTACAGTATGCAGCCTTATTTTACATTTTAGAAGAAGCTATTTCTATGCCTCAAACCCATGATCTCTAGGTCACACAGCGATAACTCAACCATTATATCAAGACTCTCCTTCTTTAATTAGAACCTCTCAAAAGAAAATTAAAAAGAAATTAAAATTGAACCATTCCTTGTTGCCGAAAACTGCAAAGAATAGCACAATGCACGTACATCGTTGGCTTGGCATGCTTCTACGCCTCTCAAAGGTTGCAAATTTCAACCTGCAAATCCATGTCTTCATTCATACCTCAGTGGAAGTCGGCTAGGAAAAAATCATTAATTTCATATGAAACAGACCCCAGATCCAAAGTAGGAAGAACGTGCTAAAAAATTATTCATGTTCAGGAAATTACCTTATCTGGACAAAAACTTACACCGATAGTTATTGGACTCTCTGGTGGACAGTTTTCTTTCTCAACCAGTTTCCCGTGCTGATAAAACAGAGAACAGCTTAGTTACCAATATTTCCAATCAATCAAATGATTATGCAAGGAAATAAATATATGCTAATGGTCCTTGTTGGGGATTAAGGATCCCCGCCCAACATCAATCACACAATCAACGTCTGTCAGAACGCCAGATTTTACATGGTTTGGCTAAGATGCCTACCTCGATGGTTACAAGGCAACGATCTACTATCAATAGATGAAAAATACAACCAGGGAGCGAATACAGAGGTTTAATCATTCTCCCTCTATAATATGTACGGATTAGGGAATTGGGGTGGGATGCATTACTCCTCACAATCATCCCTATTTATAGGGATTTTTGGGAGTTTAATTTCAACAAAAATTGTACAAATGTCTTTAGTTAGTGCTGCATTTGTTGAAGATGTTCCATCAGTGTTGCAATAGTTGACGACAGCAGCCAATGTCGGCCGCTGCAAAATTTGAAGACGGCTGCCAACAAATAGAACTAGACCCCAAAAAATCTCCCTCTTAAGGCCCATTAATTGAATAAGGTTTCTTTACATGTGTACTTATAGCAAAAGTCCATTCCGGTCAGTTTCCTATAGCGTTCGAACTTGCTTTGAGATAATGCTTTCGTCATCATGTCTGAACTATTATCGTCAGTATGAATCTTCTCATGCTCTAATAACTTCGAGTCCAAAACATCTCATTTCCAATGATACCAAACATCAATGTGCTTCGACCTCCTATGATAAGTAGAATTCTTGCTAAGGTGTATAGCACTTTAACTATCCCAGAATAAAGCATACCTTTTCTGCATAATGCCAAGTTCATTTACAAACTTCCTCATTCATAGTAACTCTTTGCAAGCCTCTGCTACAGCAATAAACTCGGCTTCCATTGTAGACAAGGCAATATACTTTTGTAAAGGTAATCAAGTAACTTAAAGTAAATTTCCTCGTGTCAACATTATTAGCCATATCTAAATTAGTGTAGCCCTCAAGCACGGTTTTGTCAGTGCCAAATCCCAAACTCAACTTAGAAATACCACATAGATATCTCAATATATACTTCAATGCATTCCAATGATTTTTTCCTAAATTGGATATAAAATGGCTTACTGTATCAACTGCAAATGCAATGTCTAGTCTGGTGCACACCATGGCATACATAAGACTACTAACAATTGAAGCATAAAAAACATTTTGCATGTATTCCTTTTCATCATCACTTAAGGAAACTTGCTTCTTACTAAGCTTAAAGTGAGTAGCAAAAGGTGTACTAACTACTTTACCTGTATCTACATGAAATCGCTAAAGAACCTTTTTTATATGCTTCTCCTAAGATAGCCATAACTGCTTATTGCCTCCTATCGCAAAATGATAGAAATCCAAAGAATTTGTCTCATGGGTCCAAAGTCTTTTATAGCAAAGACTTTGTTCAGCTCCTTCTTTAACTGACTGATCTTTGAAGAGTTGTATCCAACAATTAGCATATCGTCGACATAGAATAGGAAGATGATAAAGTCATCCTTTGAGAATCTCTGCACAAACACACAGTAATCTGAAGTAGTCTTTCTATAACCCTATTGGGCCATAAACTTCTCAAACTTTTTGTACCACTGCCTAGGATCCTGTTTCAAGTCATAAAAACTCTTCTTCAACTTGCAAATGTAGTTTTCCTTACCTTTAACAACAAAATCCTCTGACTGCTCTATATATATATATATATCTCCTCCTCTTAGTCACAATGGAGGAATGTTGTCTTCATATACATATGCTCAATCAAGGTTTGTTGTCAAACCTAATACAACTCGGATTGAAGATATTTTTACTACAGGAGAAAATATTTCTTCAAAATCAACTCATTTTCTTTAAGTAAAACCTTTCACCACAAGTCTAGCTTTGTATCATGGACATGAAGTATCACCCTCGTGCTTCACCTTGTAAAACCACCTATTCTTCAAAGTTTTTTGCCCTTAGGTAATCTCACTAGCTCAAATGTATGGTTGTCCTATAAGGATTTTATCTCATCCATCATAGCTGCAATCTACTCCGAATTTTATTCACTTTTAACTACCTTTGTGTAGCTTTCAGGCATTCCCCCATTAGTGAAGAGCACAAACTCGTTCGGTGAATGCCGAGTGGAGGGTCGATGGGTTTTCACTATAGCAGAACAGTTTTTCAAGCTTTATACTGTGGTAGACATAATGATTATGTTTTTCACTATAGCAAAACTGTATCTTTAGCAGTTCTCTTTTTGTGTCGCCTCATTGATCTACCGGCACTACCGCTGCTTGTTTTACTCCTTGCCGATGAATGAGTGCAGCAACTCACTCCCCCTTGCTCTGATACTAGTTGTTGGGGATTAAGGATCCCTCGCCCAAGATCAACACACAATCAACGTATCTCAAGACATCGAATTTTACGTGGTTTGGCCAAAATGCCTACCTCCACGGTTGTAGAAAAATGATCCACTATCAACAGATGAAAAATACAATTAGGAAGCAATTACAGAGGTTCAATCACTCTCCCTCTACAATATATACAGATTAGGGAATTGAGGTGGGATGCATAACTCCTCACGATCATCCCTATTTATAGGGATTTTTAGGAGTTTAACTTTAACAAAATTTGTACAAATGTCTTTAGTCAATGCCGCATTTGTTGAAGATGTTATGTCATTGCCGCAATAGTTGAAGATGGTGGCCAACATCGACGGCTGCAAAATTTGAAGACGGCTACCAATAAATGGGACTGGACCCCACAAATCCTCTCAAAACTTACACACAACTTATAGATTACTCTGTTTCTAGGTCCTATTCTTTGATCAATATCTACCTAGGAAGATGGATTACATTTTACTTGTGCCATTTCTTGCTGATGTGAAGCATTGTAGGAGTTCCATCCACCAACTACGATCATAAGATCAAGTTTCTCCTTCACAAGCTCATCGTTTGCATCTTGCCGCTCCAAAAATAAGCTAAATGTCAAAGTTCTATTCAACAATCTAATAACAATACTTCTTATGTGCAACAAGAGTGATTTGGAAGGTCAACAAGTATTAGTGAAGTCTATCAATAAACACTCAACAGTGGAGATAAGCATCACAACATAAAGAGATGAAGTCTAAAATTCAAATATATTCTCCATAAGAATGCTGATCCTAACCAGAGTAGGAAAATAAAAAGGTTGTGCTCCCTTGAGCATTTTAAAGTGAATATACAGCCACCCGTAACATCAAGAAGAAGGAAACAAAAATATACGTAGCTTGAATGTATACACTCTCGCCTGAGTTGTGGTTGCAGAGAGATAAGTAATGTAGTCTCAAAAAGCAATTAAACGTTCCTACAATTGTGGTCTTTAAATACGGTTAGCAGTTCTTTGAAATATTTACTATGACATTTTAACAGTAGAAATTGAAACCTAGAGGTGCTGCTGTGCTGAATGGCATTACCTTTGGGCTTAGTCCATACTCTTCAATGGAACTAATTTCTTCAAAAGACAATGGTGGAAAAACATAAAAGGTCATCGAGTTAATCTCTGATGACTCTCGGTTTTTGTTCTCTGAAAGTATCAATGAAATGTTTTGAAATATCAGTTGTACATGCAAAACCAATAGCTCCTGGAAAATGAAATTATGTGCTTCCGATCTTAGTTCTTGAATTTGTATTTATAAGGTTCGATGATTCTTAGTTCTAGTCATTGTCCACAAATTATTTAAACCATTTGACCTAAAAGCTTAAGCTGATAGGAAGCAGGTTAATATATATATATATATATATATATATATATATATATATATATATATAACATCTTTCATGATGCCAACAAGTGTCTAGAACAGTTGGTCGTAGATAACTTGGCATCTCCTATGAAGTACCCTTGGTAGCAGGTCCAAATGTGACTTTCTTCTTTATTCAAGGATTGATTTAGAAGTGTGCGTGAGTGCTTTGCTTTGTAATTTGTCACTTACACAAAAAATAATAATAATGAAGAAGAAGAAGAAGAAGAAGAAGAAGAAGAAGAAGAAGAAGAAGAAGATGATGATGATGATGATGAAGAGGATCTTGCCTGACATCCATAAAAAATGAAGGAAAAAGAGAGAGAAAAATAGAAAGGTTTCCCTCAACGGAAAGTTTTCCCCCAATGCTCTCTGATACAATCAAATAGGAGGAATGTTACTGTGCTTCCCTTTCAAAGATTTTCAAGGGGGTTTCTGTTTCTGATTTATACATAAGTGGGATGAAATTAGAGAGATAACTGTACCAATTCGAAAGAAAATCTGGATCCTCCTTACCCGTTGATGATGTTTAATATTGATGGGGGCTTGTTTTGGTAACTCAAGAATCTCTAGAATCGGAGGGATGTTAAGGGACTAATGGATCCTTAAATTGTGACTCTCATAATGCTGAGATCCTAGCCATTGTCCGTGGTGTTTCTTGTGCAAAGAGTTTGGTCTCTAGAACCTCATTGTTGAGGGAGATTCAAATAACATCATATGATGGCTCTTCAATAGAAAAGATCTACATGGAAATTTTGGCAAGTCATAGTTCGTGGTGGCTTCTTGGTTGTAGATTCAGTTCAAACACAATAAAGGGAAGGAACTGATTCGCTGGAAGGGAGGGAACTCAATTGACAGATATTAGAGAGATTTTTCTGATTAAAATGTTTTTGGATCTCTTTTCTGTCCTGATGTTGTCTCTATTTTGGCTTTGTATAAAGGGATGTTTACTCCCAGTCTGGTTTTTTTTGTCTGAATGGTGCCTCTATAAGTTTGATCTCCTCCATCAGGTTATGGGAATAATGGCCATTAAAAAAAAAATCAAAGCCCAACCAACAAAACATGGCCCAATCCATTAACTCTCTCATTTGACTTCTTGCTTGGAATCTAATTCTTAAGTGAGAATGAAATCTTGGAACTATAAGTAACCAAGGAAGTAATTTTTTGGTTGTGCCAAAGTAAAAATAGGTGAATTCAATGTGTAACACCCAAGATATCAAAATGGGTAAGAATTGGGTTCTCAATGAGGAAATCAAAATATCTCTTGTACATGGATGACTGTTTATTTATAAGACATGAATTTGCTTCTACTATGAGGAATTTGGTTTTTAAGTAAGTGTAAGTGCAATACACCTACAATCTAGTTAAAGGAACTTATTTTCTCCCTTAAGAATTACATTAATCCGAAACCCAAGAAAGGTTTGATAGCTGGTAGGCTCCTTAACCTACCATCTCTCTCAGGATAGTTTGGCATGGGGATGGCAAACTGCAGTAGTATTCGTCCATAGATATTGATCTTATCCCAGCTATGGCACCCATAGATGAATTATTCAGAGAATATTACCTAAAATTTTATGAAAATTTCATCCAAGATCATAAATAGTTGTGAAATTAAAGATGATGGCTATAATTATGACACTTCTATAACTTAGCATTTAAGCATTTGTGTAATCATGCTTGCAGTCCTTCTAGGACGAAATGTTAGTAAGTACTAGTGGCTATTCTTCCCAATTATCATTCTTGCTTATTGATTATGACTTTATTAATTATAAGGTTTTGATTTGAGTGAATCATAACTCGAAAATCATTTGAGTGTTGGACAACCAGCATATCTTAAAAATTACATACTCAAAAGCCATTTAACACGTAGTTGGTGTGAGACGACTCGGGTTTTCTCATGCATTTTTAAATGAAAAATCTAAATTCCTAAGGTGGGATCTTGATTTGAAAAAAAATAGTGCAATGCAGCGGAAAAATCTTTTGTTTGGAATTCATTTTGAAAACCCCGAGTGTCATTTGTTTTCACAACAACTAAGGTAGTTTTTGAACAGCTTTAGAAATCACAAATGCTTTTTCCTAGGTCTATCCAATCACAGCACGCGGCCCAACTGTAATTAAATACAAATACATGTCCAAAGGGTTGAGAATTTACTTACATGTATAATTGTTTCCTTTTTTATTCACTTGCTCGTAGCACTAACATAGATGTCCTCTACTCATGGATGGAATCATCCTGAAAAATGTTAAGGATAGGGTGAGTATATACTATACTCAGTAGGAGTCTATCACTACTAGTGTTATAAAGCATGTGATCTTTAAAATTATGTGCTCATAAAAACATATGCATGTTGTTCGAATAATCACGTTCAATATCGATATTAAAAGCTTCTGTCAAACAGGAATACTGACGACTTAAAGAAATATCATAATCCAAGTCGAAAGTATCATATATCATAATCATAAAAATATGCATCAGATGCTCAACTGAATCCAACTCATGGATATCTATCATGGTATGATCGACCAACCTTATATCATGCCATATGCAATGCACATAAATCCACGAAACCATTTGGTCCCACTATGCCCACGACCTCACCACCGTGTGGTCCCCGGGTACCTATGGATACAGGATTATATACCTCCATGGGGCATATGACACTTCGACCCAGTGCCGTGACACCAGTGGTAGCCTCCTATACCACATGCAGTCGAAGCAGGGACATGCCCTTTTTGGGCGTGGTACCCATCCACCTAATAGTGGTAGGGGCTGGGTGGCTAACCCACACCCCTTGGCATAGCACCCACGAGCTTACTAGCCTAAATCATGTTCATCAAATAAGCTAAAAACCTTTGTTCAAAACCTGTCCTCTTTGGGTCCCTCACAATTGCCTGGCCCTCGGCACTCCAGCGTCTTTTGGCAACCCTCAAGGACATGCAATCTTTGCAAGTATTTAAATCATGCAATGTATGCACTTGTTTGCAAAACATATATGTGCATAATGTATATGCAATCATTTACGAAACATGTCTATGTACAAAACGTTTATCACATGCATGCTGAATCAAGTCATGCTAAACAATTCATATACTTATAACATATGTTCTCAAAACAATAAAGAATCTAATAGTGATAGAGCACCTACTTGGCTAGGTCGCGTTAACCCTCTTGTCCTCGTACGCTCCTGAACATGGTTTGGGGACTCAAGGTTAGTTTAGCCTATCTTTTATGGGTTTAGAGTAGTTGGGTCTTATTACTTAGGCATTAGATGTCTATCCCTATGTCTATGGATATCCTAAGGTCCTAATTTGGCCTTGGTATCCTCAGTTTTCCAACGTTCTAGTGGCCACGCGCCACCATTCTATTCTAAGGGTTATGCCTAACTTTGATTGGGCCTTGATCAGAGATTTTATAGTTTGGATGTATCTGCATCGTCGATATGGACACAACACCTTTTGCGGCGCCTCAATCAGAGCTCTAGATCTCAAGTTATAAGCATTTTAGTGTCGTATGTACATAGGGTCTTTAAAGGCACAAAGACGGAATGCTAGGGCGCTGCGCGTCAGCGTCATGCGCCCTAGCTTCCTTAACAACCAAAAAAACGACGCCTCTGCTAGAGCGCTGCGCGTCTGCGGCGGTCACCTCAGTAGGCGCGTCTGCAGACGCGCTACACTCCGCAGCCCGTCTTCCTCTTTAGTGGACGCGTCCCCGGACGCGCCCGTTGGTTTTCTTCAAACGTGTTTGATGCGTCACGTTCCGACTGGAATGTCTGTGTTGACTGGGGAACCGGGGCATCCTCAGGACACCCTGGTTCGACCCTGTCGAACCAGTGCGGCCCAGTGGACGTCCCTGGGTCCTTGGTGGCTCTCCCGGGCTCTGTTTTGCATGGTTTTTCATGCAAAAACTTAGGGAAATTGACCTTGGAACTATGGGGGAGATGGGTTTTGAGCGATCTCGTACGTGCACGGCTCGTTGCTGGGTTTTTCTCCTCGTTTTTCCCTCTAGGTCACTGCTCCACGATGGGTTTTCTCCAAGGTTTTGGGCTGCCATTAGAGGCGCCAATGAGCTCTATTTATAGGGCTTTTAAAGAAGGTTCTGGAGGTGTTCTAACCGCCTTTGAATGGCGGTGGAGAAACCTCCAGAATGGCGGTGGTTTCTCCTTGAAACACTACTGTTCCAGAAGCCTCTAAAAGGTTGAAGATGAAGGGGTGCCTGTATCAAAACGGGCCCCTATGTTTTGCCGCTAAACCCGTTTTTGTTAAAATTATAGTTTTGCCCCTGAACTTCAAAGGGCCATAACTTGCTCATTTTAACTCTGTTTTGGGTGATTTTGGTTTCGTTGGACTCCTTTTTCCGAGACGCATCTAATGACACCATTTTTAGGACCAAATTCCTGGGTTTAGTCAAGGAAACTAGTGAAATGACTAAAATGCCCTTATCTTTAAAACTAAACTTTTCATGGGATTTTAATATTACAAAAATTGGGGTCATTACATGGTGACAAAAAACAAGGCACCTCTCTCCTCGTTATGGCATGATCTGGGGCTCGTGGTGGAACTCTCCAATTGACGAGATTTCAAGCACATTAGTGTCCATGACAACATTTTGTGAATTGAATTATTTGTGGATAGTGATTTTGTACCCTTCCTCTTCTTCTTCTTTGGTTACAAAGAAAGAATTACAGAGCAAATCATTGACACACTCATTTACACGCACCCCTAAATCTGATTCATGGCCAAAAGAGAAAGCTGTGACCTAGATACTGAGTTGTCTACAATTAACTACGATAGATATTTGTAGCCTTAATCAGCTACACAAAGGTTTTAGCCTTAAATTATCTCCTTTGAATGATTTGAGAGAAATTGTATGCTCCCCTTGTTTTCCTGTCATGAGTGGGTGGCTATAACTCTAAGGTAGGCTCAAAATTTTGAAGGTATAAATTGCTTACAACATAGATAATGTTCCAAAGATAGTTGCCGTTTTCTTAAGTTGGTAAAATGGATAGTAAACAAGTTTTTATTGCTCATTTTACAATTAAAATCATCAATTGCTAAGATCATCTGATGGATGAGAATTTTAAAAAGATGACTAAAGGACAACATTATGAACGATTTTGATATTTAAAAACTAGAGTTGTACCGTCCATATCATAGGGCTCATGAGGGAACAAAATAGGAGCGTATATTTCTCCCAAATGTAATCCGTGTTCCAGTGCTACCAATAGCAAGAGATAAAGATGACCCAGACCCACTTTAACCAACAACACGACATTATGTCATATCAAATCGTGTCCAAATGATCCAACAGCACGACGTAAGGGTCTAACAAATCTTGACCAAATAACCGGCAGGACTTACAAGCCCACTAGACTCCCAGTCAATTGGCTCCAAAATACCAAGCATCCATATCTAAGTGCCCACAGTGTCAGACGGTTCCCATCGCTTTTCAAAAGAAAATGTGTATAGTTCACTAAAGTCAGATCTTTGGCACCATGGAAACTCCCATGCACTTTCCTTCTACCAAATTCTCACGTATTCTGCGTCTCCGGGCAACTTCCTATATCTTTTCTTGGCAGGCTCTCTTTAATGCTCTTTAACGCTATTCTATCCAAGTTTTCACTATAAATTAAACCCATCACCATTTCATTTTTTACCACCTCCACCAATGGCATCCAAATGGTTCTCTAACAAGACCTTCAAGCTAAGCCTCCCTCGCCGCCGGCAAGGAAAATCCGGTGATTCGAGCCAAACGAGCTCTCCCATATCTCCTCCATCCAATAGAAACCACGAACTCCAAGAAGCATTCCGTTACTTCGATGGCGATGGCGATGGTAACATCTCTTCGGAGGAGTTACGATTGTTCTTCTTGTCGGTTGGTGAGAATATATCCATCGATGAGGCCAAGGGAGTAATATCCGATTTTGATACCAACGGCGATGGCTTGTTGGACCTTAATGACTTTGTACGGTTGATAGAGAAAGATGGTAGGGATGATGACGATCTAAGGAGGGCTTTTGAGATGTTTGAGGTCGAAAAGGGATCGGGTTGCATTACACCCAATGGATTGCAACGCATGTTGCATCGCCTTGGAGATGACAAATCATATGAAGAGTGTGAGGCTATGATTAAGGTTTTCGATCTTGATGGTAATGGAGTGCTTGATTTTCATGAGTTTCATCTGATGATGGCTTGATACATACTGGTCAGACATGCATACATGGTACATATTTGCAGGTGCCGCTCGTAAGAACTGAGAACTTGGTAAATATTGAGGGACAACGTTCCATAACCATAAAAGGATATGCCTTATAGTGAAATTTTAAGTATTTATACTGTACACAGTGTGTATATATTTGGTGATGAATGGCTTCTCAGTACTTCCCCTCTTATTTGAGTTAATTTTTGATGAATATGTAGTTCCAAAGTTGCTTAAGCATGAAAGCAAGAGGAAAGTAGATGTTTTAGCTCTAAAGTTGAATGCTTTTTATTATAATTATTTTAAAGAAAAAGGTGTTTCTCGTTACACATACTAGATCAAGTAAAGACTATGGTTTTCAGCAAGCCACTGCTACATCTATTTCATTAGGAATTGATGATCTTTTAACAATACCTTCTAAAAGATGGCTAATCTAGAAGCTGAACAACAAAGTTTGATTTTGACAAAGCACCATCATTGTGGGAATGTACACGTGGTAGAAAAAATGCTTGACGCTGCATATTAGAACTCATTAAAGCTTAATATGCTTCGGAGATGGATCTGTTGGAAACTAGGGCCTGATCTAGACCCAGCAAAAGGAAGAGAAAAGAAGAAAAAAGATTACATACTTGGGACACAAGAAAGAGCCGCTACCACACTACAAAGAAAATCTCTCTTTTTAAGTGTTGTGAGAAACAAAGATTCGTGGCTAACGATGATTCTTGAGTTGGCACTCTTATTTGCACTTCTTGATACACGCTTGTGCCTAATTTGCATTCTTCGTGTCTTCTTGGCAAATTTGTCAAAATCATTCGCAAATTGCCAAGTGCATTTGCCGGGTTTCTAAGTAAAGAGATTTCACTCGTGAAATCACCTTCGAAGAGGTGTTTGTGATATTTCCTTATAAAGTAGAATCCCAAACTTTGCCGTAAAAACTTCCGGCTTATCCAATTTTGCCATTCCAAGTGGAACTGGGAATTGAGTGATCACCTCGCTCTTTTCATTTCTAATAACTCCACCAAAGCCTGCGGCCCGGGTTTCCTATAGAGGAACCATCGACCTGCATTTTAGGCGTCCTTTTGGGGTTGCTTTCTCTCTGGCCATGACTTTGTGATTTTGATCCACCATGGTTACCACTGTATGCCAGTGCCTCTTTATTTCAAGGCAAGAACAGTGGCAAAATATCAATTTTCTCGATACTGAAAGAATTGCAACATCCAAGACTCTTGTTTGGGTGTCACCACAGTGCACATTTTGATTCCTTAAGATGGCCGCGTTCCTTTGAAGATCCAACTTGTTGCAAATAGACAATTTTTCCGAAGCACTCTAGGTTTCCTTGGTTTTGAATAGATCGATAATTGTGCAATAAGTTCATTAATTGTTTCTGGCTTATGAACCTTTTCACTCTAACTTTGGTCGCAAAAAACCATACATCCATCATAGCTTTGCACATTAGAAAGACAAGGTTCACCAATTCCACACTACCAATGAGATCTTAGACATTGATGTAGGACATAATGGCCCATGAGCCTGTGGGCATAATAGTCCATGAACCTCTATAAGCATGATGGCTCATGAGCCCATGAGTTGAGTCCAAATCAAGAAGGTTCTAGAGGGTAGACTATTCTAGAAATAATTAAAATATAATAATATAAGAAAAGTCTAGAATTGGTTGAATATGTAAAGTGTTCTAGCTTATAGTAAAAAAGGAGTAGATGGTTTTAGGTCATAGAAAATTCTAGTTATGTACTAGAGTCTTCTTTCTAGTTCTATAAATAGGCATGTAAACCTATAGGTAAGACATCCAAGTTTAAATCAATTTCTCTATCCTTTGAGTAGAATTATTATCTCTCTTTGAGAAATGAGTTTTATTTTCTTGCCTTATGAATTTAAGATTTTCTTCTATTACACTCGCTGCGTTAGACATTATGGGTCTTCTATGGTTCATTTACTGGGTAGGTCTATTGCTGCAAAATGCATGTGCAAGACACAACTTTGGAACGTTTGGATCAGCCGATGGCTGAAATCTTTGTCAAGTAAATGCATTGGATAATCATACTAATCCAAGGATGATACCCTAAAACAAATGAGAAAAGGGTGGATTTCATCTATTAAAATTGAATCATTATACTATGTGTTGATGTTTTCCGCAAGTGCACGAGTTATTGTAGTATAGCTATGCAAATATGGGTTGAACCCACAGGGACTCGCTTTAATTGGAGTTTTTAATAAAATTTAATTACTTGAAATTTGATGAGAAGAACAAAACTAGCATAATTCAATTGATGCACTTTAATTAACTTTCAATTCCAGAAAACAAAATAAAACTAATCAAAACGTCCATGAATCACACTGTCCTTGGATGGCATTGTCCCTGGATAAGACTGTCAAAAGATGAATAAAATAAAGCTTAAATAGAACAAGGACACAGATGTAAATAAAATGGGGATACAGATGTCATTAAATAAGGGACGCAGATGTCATTACTGGAATTTAACAGAATTGTCATTTCATTTAAAGATGAAGGGCAAAATCGTCATTTTGTTCAAACTATGGTTTTTAACAAAAACTAGGAAAACCCAACGAAGGAGAAGCCGGAGGAGCAGGAGATGGAGCCGGAGGAGATCGCTGGAGCAAATGGGATGGCAGGCCGGAGTAGATGTCCTTCGCAGTGGTTGGTGGAGAGATGGTTTCGTGCTAGGTTGGCTGGTGAAGCAGATGGCAATAGGGCATGAGAAGTAATGCTATAGACAAGCCTATACTGGTGGTGAATTGTGCAACTGGCTTGTATAGAGAAGATTGAACTGGGCGAAGATGCCAGGTCTGGTGAAGGAGGGAAGCCGGGAATGGGTATATGCCAGTCGGAAGAAAGTGGAGCCGGAGAGGAAGAAATCGGGAGAAAACCCACTCTATGGCCGTCCGGTGATTTGGGCTATGCTGGATCGGTGGAAAAATCAAGAAAGGAGGGCACGCGGGAGGAAAGATTGAGGAAAACCCAATCTAGGTTTTTCCGCACTGGGTCGTCCGATGCAGAGAGAGAGAGAGAGAGAGAGAGAGAGAGAGAGAGAGAGAGAGAGAGAGAGAGAGAGAGAGAGAGAGAGAGAGAGAGAGAGAGAGGGTGGAGAGGTGAGCGGCTGGGGAAGGAGATGTCGGAGAGGGAAACTGGAGTAGATCCGGGTAGCGGAAAAGCAAGGGAGAAGAGACAACGAAAAAAAAACGATGCCTTTCTGGGCGTCATCTAGAACAGAGAAGCCTAGGCAAGGACGCCTGGCTTGTGCTAGAGGAGATGGGTGTTAAGCAAGTGAGAAAGGAGAAGCTGGGCTAGCAGAGGAAGACGAGGGCAATGATAGTTGCGATCCTTGGAGCAGTGAAGATAACTGGGCACAGAGGAGTGGAGAACAGGGGCAGACGAGCCTGGGCAGTGAAAAAACGTAGATGGGTGAGGTGGATGATGCGGTGAAGAACAAAAGATGAAAGAGACGGGTGACTAGTGAAAAGGGAAGATGGGGCTTGTGTGATGAATGGAGATGACGATTGGGCTAGTGCTGCAATAGAAAAATGGTGCGGTTGAATGGAAACAAGGTGAAAGAAACAAGGCTAAGAAAAAATTAATAATAATCCCGCCCTCTCCACATGGCTCCTATTTATAAATTGCTCCTCCTTTTCTTCCTCAAACTCTATCCTTAAAGAGTTAGAGTCTTGTTTGGAAACATTCTTCTCCTCCAATTAGAACTCCATCCCTTTTAGGAATCCTAATCCTTTTACAACTCATCTTCCAACTAGAACTCTTCCAATTAGGACTCCTTGTTGATTAGGACTCTTGCCTTTTTTATCTGCACCGTTGATCATAGAGCTGAGCCATCCAACCTTCCTTCAATTGATCTGCAAAATAAAAGACTAAATTAGAATAATCAAACCGTACATTAATCCTTTAATAAGCTCAAATGATCATCTAACCATTGATTAAGGTCTAGATGGTTAATTAAGCTAAAATTTGAGATTTGGACGATAGATGATCTAATTGAATGCTAAACTAGGGGTCTTTTAGCCAAAATTAAGCAATTATCACTATGCCATTAGGTAGAATATTTGTTTGCTTCGTAATAGTGGCAACAAAGCTTTGAGAAAGGCTTTAGAGGCTGAAAAGAATTTAGAAAAGAAGGGACTTAAAGGCTTGAATGAAGAAGAGAACTTGTATTGATTCACAAGTTTTTCTTGATACAAAAGTGTGAGGAACCATCTCTATTTATACTCACTTTTAATCTAATTGTTACAAATGACTTTCTAGAAAACTCTAAAAATATTTTAGAATTATAGCTTTGTGAATAGGGCTTAAACATTCATACATAATTCATTCATAGTTGATAGCACAACGCACGAGGAACGGTTGGGATAATTGGCAATAGGGACAGTTCATTGTCGGTGGTGCATACATCAAAGGCCTATTCTCTTTTCATCATTCTTGAATATGGTAACATGAAATAGGCCGAGATAAATAAAAAGGATAAGAATTGGATTGGATATCCGCTATCCAAACCGTTCCAATCAAAATGGAATGGATTGGATATAGATTGCAAAATTCTATCCACGAACTGTATTTGGGCTTAATTTTTAAAATCCAACTTTTTCATGTTCATTCAAGATTTCTCAACATGACAAATTATTGACAGGGCAAAAAAATGTTTGTTGTATGTCAATCATGTCTCAAGAAATCAAACGGTCCATTAAACACATTATGTGAGAGTATCCGTTTCACCAGGAAATCTCCAATTTCTTTCCTTCCCATTCACTTCATCTTCCATTTCTTACACATGAATTCTTTGAAAGTAGCTCTTCAAAACCATCTCAAGAAATGACTAATTATCAATCAAATTTACAAGGTAGCCCTAGAATAACATCGGCAAACCTTATTCAAGAGATCCATTTTTCCCTATCATGTTTTGTGGACAGTTGAAGGGGAGCTTTGCCGCAATGTAGGTGTCGTCGTCGTGTAACCTTGAGGTTAGCCTCTTGCAAAATGCAAAGGTAAGCTGTATACTATTAATCTTCATGATCCGCCACATCCCAAACCCCGCATACGCGGGAGCTTCGTGCAAGGGGCTGCCATTGTATTGGGAACAGTCGTTCCCACGCCTGCTGGCCCGGAAAAGTCAGCCAGTGATGCCATCCGACGTTCTAATAAGGCCACCAATGGCAGCCGGGCCAGAATTGCTCGAGGCAGATCCATCATAATTAAGCTTTGGGCTTTAGAGAGCCTTTTAGAGGAGCATTCCATGTTGGCTTCAATGCACTATCTGGTTCAACAACGGATTGGAAGGAACTAATAAGCAGTCAGAAAGATCATTCTCGGCTTAGTTTCCATGAACTGGGCCATACTGAACACCGTGATTGATCCGATTTCTCAATGGCGGCACCCAACAAAATCCGAAAAATGTATTTCCCTTAGGTGAATACTACTAGGTGCCACCCTGTGGAGCATCTGAATTGAGCTACATCGTTGTACTTGTGTGGAAAGGAATTTTCTTCCAGAGCAGTTACTGAAAAAGCCAAATGCAATATCACTTTCTGGACATCATTGATCAGCTATTCAACGGCTACTTTAAGCAAAATGTCGGAAATAGTTTTCAGGAGAGAGGCTACTTGGGTCCTTATCACCAAAAGGAAATTCAAGTAATGGTAGGTTTTGGAAATATCTCAGGAGAATTCCAGAGTTGTTGTTTCTTTCTTGCGACATCATTCTGTTTTTCTTCTCGCATGTCATCTTCTCAAAGAACTTGATAAGGAGCTTCATTGGTGGTTGGCTTTCCTTGGTTCCGTTGCGTCTGTTCAACAGTTTTCTTGAAATTCTGAACACCAACTCTTTGCGATGGCCTTGTGACGGACACGCTGGACTTTGTATTTTGTGTTCCTTCCTACACCCTAAAAGAATGATCAGCAGATAAGAAACTTCAAATGTTTTCCTCTATCCAACCATTTGAGAGACGCCCAATTGATTGAAAAGTCATTTCCATCACCACCCTTTTGATACCAGCAAAGAACACGCTATCTGATTTCCCTTCATATGGGTTTCCAATCTCTCATCTTTTTCTGCATCCTCAGCTTCATTTCGCGCCCTCTTCTTCTTCTTGCGCAACAACCATATGTAGGACTTGTTGCAGAAAATTGTACTATGAGAGATAATTCCACTTCTGTTCTTGGCTAAACCTGCAATGACCAAAATAGAAGTTGCCAAACTTCTCTGATTTTCAGGGCTACACCCCCAAATGATTCCCTTTCCTCAATTTCGGCTCTTTTATCGTCTTTACCCAAAACAGCTTTCTCAAGTGAATGATGTTTCTCTGACGGCAACAATTCCACCAAACCAACAGGTGGTTGTTCCCGTAAGCTGTTGTTGCTTAGGTGACAATTACAAAGCAAATTCATCTAAAGGGCAGCTCTGGTGCAGGAAGCTTCCGTGTATGCAGGTATGCATGGTTCGGAGAAGGGGCAGACCACAAGGGTCAATAGGAGGCAGCCTTACCTTGCATTTTGCAAGAGGTTGTTTCCATGCCTTGAACCGGTGACCTCAAGGTCACACGAAGACAACTCTACCACTGCACCAAGGCTCCCTTCACAAGGTAAATTCATCTATATTATTGAAAATGGAGATGATCTTTAACTGTTGCAAACAAGAGATATCGGGGCCCTTCAACTTGTCAAGCTTCGCAGAATCAGAACAGAAATGCAAATAGGAACTTGGCTAATGGTATGAATGTTAGTGTCCCCTTTGATAGTGTCAAGTATCTATTGAGTTACTTAGTCGAATTTGGTGATAATGATTGCACTGTAAGAAAGAGGTTTGGTGTGGATTTGGACTGTACTCGTCATGCTAATGATCTTTCTGCGGAAGAGTTTATCTTTCTTGCAACAACACTTCTGATTCCTCTGCAGAATCAGCCATCAAGAAACCAGACCATACTCACACCCCACAGCCTTTGTCACCAGTACCACCTTCGTCTCCATTAGATAACAGCTCCAGGATAACATGGATTTATGCTTCCATTGGAGTTGCAGTTGGTGCTGTAATCTTGGTTGCCTCCGTAATTCTGTTATGCATCTTCAGTAGAAGTGCGAAGAACATAAGCAATGAAATTGTCATTCCAAACGACTTCGACAAGTCAAAGACTCTCATGAGTGAAAACATAAACACATGCAAGTCGGATTGGCCTGAAGAGCTTCCTATAGCTATAGCTCATACCGAGCAGAGTCTGGGAGTGTATAAATTTGAAAAACTACGATTAGTGACTAACAATTTCAGCTCCCAGTATAACATAAAAGGATCTGTTTATCGTGGCTTCATCAATGGGGATTTGGGTTCCCTTAAGGAGAGCAGGGATGTACTGAAGGAAATTGATATACTAAAAAGGATTAATCACTTAAATCTGGTCAGTCTTTTTGGTGTTTGCTTCAACAGGGTCATTGGTGTCTTATTTATGAGTATGCTAAAAATGGGCCTCTTAGTGACTGATGTTGGTCCAGCCCCATTCTTCAACCACCACCAACACCTTCTTCAACGGTGGTGGGCGCAGCAGTCGGTCACCGATTGATGACTTCAACTGTGGCGGGCGCCGCCGTCGGCCACCAGCCATTGACCTCTGTAAAAGTGTTGAAAAGAAGCTCCCAAAAATCCCTATAAATAGGGATACGAAGAGGGCAAGAATACAGCCCATTCCTCTGTAAATCCCTGTGTATTCGTCTATGTAAAACCTCTGTTTTTATAGTGAAATCATTCCTCTCCCGTGAACGTAGGCTTATTGGTCGAACCACGTTAATATCGGTGCAGTTTTTGTGTGTATGATCTTGGGCGGGAACTAAAATCCCCAACAAGTGGTATCAGAGCGAGGATCTGCAGTGAAATAGAGGCAGAAAACTGAGTTGCAGCACCGGTGGTCGAGGGGAAGAAGAAAACTGTTCATGCTACAGTTGCTACAATATCATCATTGCTGCTATAGTGAAAAGTATGTTATCATGTTGCTATAGTAAAAAGCATCATCATTACTGTCAACTACAGTACTGAGTTGGCACAGTACCCCCAGAGGCGGGTTCCAACAGTGAGTTTCAACAGGTCCGAGTTACAACAGTACAGAGTTATAACAGTACGAGTGCAAACAGTAGCGTGTTTGTACAACAGTTGAGTTGAAACAGGAGCGCGTTGCAACAGTACCGCGTTGTAACAGTGTAGTCCAATAGTAGCTGAGTTGCAATAGTACAGAGTTGAAATAGTAGCGCGTTGCAACAGTACCGAGTTGCAACAGTTCGAGTGCAACCGTAGTTGAGTTGCAACAGTAACAAGTTGCAATAGTGATCCGATTGAAGCAGACCTATTTTTTGGCAAGTTGTCGAGGGGGATATGTTCTCAAATTTCTAAGATTTTCTCCTGAAATTGCTGTAAGTACTCTTTCTTTACTTATGGAGGCAAACATAAGCAAAATGATTTGCTTAAATGGTACTAACTATCACAAGTGGAAGGGAAAAATGAAAGATCTTCTTTTTGTGAAATAATTACATCTACCTATCTTTGCTACTAAAAACCGGAGGATAAGTCCGAAGATGAGTGGGCTTTTGAACACGAACAAGTATGTGGTTTTATTCAATAATGGGTAGAAGATAACGTTTTGAATCATATTCAAAATGAAATACATGCTAGAACTCTATGGATCAAATTAGAAATCTTGAACGTGTCGAGAACTGGGAATAATAAGTTATTCCTACTTAATCAAGCAATGCACCTGAGATACAAGGAAGGGAGTTCTATTTCCAACTACTTGAACGAGTTGACCGGATGCTTTCAGCAACTTTTCGACGTTGGCGTCAAGTTTGACGATGATATCATGGGTTTATGGTTTTTAAATACTTTGCCTGACTCATGGAAAAATTTTCGTGTTTCTCTAGCTAATTCTGCTTCAGGTGGTGCTGTGACATGGGAATCTACGAGAAGCGCAGTTCTAAATGAAGAAATGAGGCGACGAGCTCAAGTTATCACCACATCACAGTCTGAGATTTTGATCTTAGAAAATCGAGGGAGAAGCAAGATCAAAGGACAGGAGAAGAATAACAGAAGCAGGAGTAAATCTAAGTCCAGATACTAGAATCTGGAATGCAATTATTGTGGCAAGAAGTGTCACATTAAAAGGCAGTATTACAAGTAGAAAGCTGAGAACAAAATAGAGAATACCAAGCAGGAGAGAAGAAAGGATGAGGGGAATGATCGTGTAGCTGCCACTACTTCAGACCTTGTTATGGTCTGTGATGAAAATGAAATCAACCTAGCCTCCAATGAGATTGGATGGGTTGTTGACAGTGGTGCTTCTTTTCACGTTACCTCAAGGAGGGAGTTTTTCACCTCATACACTCCTAGTGACTTTGGAGTGTTGAAGATGGGTAATGATGGGTTGTCAAAGGTTGTTGGTATCGGATCCGTCTGTTTAGACACCAACAATGGAACG
The DNA here is from genome assembly GCA_035236585.1 of Warburgia ugandensis. Taxonomy (NCBI): domain Eukaryota; kingdom Viridiplantae; phylum Streptophyta; class Magnoliopsida; order Canellales; family Canellaceae; genus Warburgia; species Warburgia ugandensis. The sequence continues at coordinate 2,196,775 of CP141132.1, read as the reverse complement.
AGGTTGATTCTCAAGGACGTTCGACAAGTACCAAATATTCGGTTGAACTTAATATCAGCCGGAAAGCTTGATGATGATGGGTATTGTATTACTTTTTGCAATGGACAGTGGAAGCTCTCTAAGGGAGCGCTTGTGGCTGCCAAAGGAAAGAAATCATCTAGCTTGTATGTGATGCAAGCTTCGATTCCTATTAACTTTGTGAAGGCAGTTGATGTTATTGGTTCTTCAGAGTTGTGGCATAGGCAGCTCAGTCACATGAGTGAGAAAGGACTAGGTTGCCTAGTCAAGAAGAATTTGCTTTCAGGGCTCAAAGCTACAAAGTTGAGCAAATGTGCTCATTGTCTTGCCAAGAAGCAGCAATGAGTTTCCTTTAAAAGCCATCCTTCTTCCAAAAAGCCAAGCGTGCTTGAATTGGTACATTCAGATGTATGCGGTCCTATGAAGGTACGCACATTTGGTGGTGCATTATATTTTGTCACATTTATTGATGATTATTCTAGAAAACTCTGGGTCTATGTTTTGAAAACTAAGGATTAGGTGCTTGACAAGTTTAAAGAATTTCAAGCTTCTGTTGAGCAGCAAACAGGGAAGAAGCTGAAATGTATTCGCACTTACAACAGTGGCGAGTACTATGGACCTTTCGATACTTATTGTAAGAACCAAGGGATTAGACATCAAAGAACTCCTCCGAAGACTCCTCAACTAAATGGTTTAGCAGAGAGGATGAACAGAACATTGATGGAGAGGGTCAGATGCTTGCTTTTTGAAGCAAAGCTGCCCGGTTCCTTCTGGGGTGAGGCGCTATACACAGCAGCCTATGTTATTAACCTATCTCCAATTGTTGCCTTGAATGCAGATGTTCCTGACAAGCTATGGTATGGAAAAGATGTCTCTTACGATCATTTGCGGGTATTTGGGTGCAAAGCGTTTGTACATATACCCAAGGATGAGAGGTCCAAGTTAGACATCAAGACCAAACAATGCATTTTCATCGGCTATGGGCAGGATGAGTTTGGCTACAGACTATATGATCCTGTTGCAAAGAAGTTGGTTAGAAGCCGTGATGTGGTCTTTATGGAAGACCAAACCATTGAACACATCGACAAAGCCAAAGTATCAAAAACTCAGAGTTTTGATATTCTAACAGATTTAGATCCAGTTCCTGTTTCACATACGCCAAGTGTAAATGACACCAATGACCATAGTGGTGCTCCAGTTGATGTTTAAGATAATCAGGCTGAGGGAGAACATGAAGCTGCTGAATACATGGATGTTTCGTCAGAGGCTGATGATATTCAGTAGGAGGTTCCTACTGAGGAACCAACAGTTTCATTAAGACGGAGTTCGAGAGATCGTCAACCCTTCACTCGATATTCATCAGATGAGTACGTGCTCCTCACTGATGGGGGAGAGCCTGACAGCTACACAGAGGCAGCTGAAAGTGAAGAGAATGCAGAGTGGATTGCAGCTATGAAGGATGAGATGAAATCCTTGCAAGACAACCACACTTTTGAGCTGGTAAGATTGCCTAAGGGTCGACAAGCTTTGAAGAATCGATGGATTTACAAGGTGAAGTACGAGGGTGACACTTCACGACCACGATACAAAGCTAGACTTATGGTGAAAGGCTTCAGTCAAAGAAAAGGTGTTGATTTCAAGGAGATATTTTCTCCTGTTGTTAAAATGTCTTCAATCCGAGTTGTATTGGGTTTGGCCACAAACTTTGATCTAGAGGTTGAGCAGATGAATGTGAAGACAACATTCCTTCATAATGACTTAAAGGAAGAGATATATATGGAGTAGCTAGAAGGGTTTGTTGCTAAAGGCAAAGAGAAGTATGTCTGCAAGCTGAAGAAGAGTCTATATAGCTTGAAATAGGCTCCCAGACAGTGGTACAAGAATTTCAAGCAATTCATGACCCAACAGGGTTATAGAAAGACTACTTTAGATCACTGTGTGTTTATACATAGATTCTTAGAAGATGATTTCGTCATCTTGCTACTCTATGTCGACAATATGCTTATTGTTGGAAGAAACTCTTCAAGGATCAGTCAGTTAAAGAAGGAGCTGAACAAAGTCTTTGCTATAAAAGACTTAGGACTCGCGAGACAGATTCTCGGGATTTCTATCATTCGTGACAGGAGGAATAAGCAGTTATGGCTGTCTCAGGAGAAATACATAGAAAAGGTACTTCAACGATTTCACATGGATAAAGCTAAAGTGGTTAGTACACCTTTTGCTACTCATTTTAAGCTTAGTAAGAATCAAGTTCTAACAAGTGATGCTGAGAAGGCATACATGCAAGATGTTCCTTATGCTTCAGCTGTTGGCAGTCTTATGTATGCCATGGTATGCACCAGACCAGACATTGTATATGCAATTGGTACAGTAAGCCGTTTTTTTTATCAAATCCAAGAAAGGAACATTGGAATGCAGTGAAGTGGATATTGAGATATCTATGTGGTATTTTCAAGTTGTGTTTGGGATTTGGCACTGGTAAGCTCGTACTTGAGGGCTACATTGATTCAGATGTAGCTGGTGATATTGACACGAGGAAGTCTACTTCAGGCTACTTGATTACTTTTGCAAGGGGAGCTGTGTCATGACAATCAAAGTTACAGAAGTGTGTTGCCTTATCTACGACATAGGTTGAGTTTATTGCTATGACAGAAGCATGCATGGAGTTATTATGGATGAAGAAGTTCGTAAACGAACTTGGCTTTATGCAGAAGAGGTATGCGTTATTTTGCGACAATCAAAGTGCTATACACCTTAGCAAGAATTCTACTTTTCATGGAAGGTCAAAGCACATTGATGTTCGGTATCATTGGATATGTGATATTTTGGATTCGAAGTCGTTAGAGCTTGAGAAGATTCATACTGACGATAATAGTTCAGATATCATGATAAAAGCATTACCTTGGAGTAAGTTCGAGATTTGCAAAGAATTGGCCGGGATGAGCTTCTGTTAAAAGTCCATACGTGAAGAAACCTCCTTCAGTTAATGGGCCTGGAGGGGGAGATTTGTTGGTCCAGCCTCATTCTTCAGCCACCACTGACACCTTCTTCAATGATGGTGGGCGCAGCAGTCGCCCACCGACTGATGACTTCAACTGTGGCAGGTGTCGTAGTAGCTGCCGACTTCAACAGCGGCGGGCGCCGCTGTCGGCCACAGGCCATTGACCACTATAAAAGTGTTGAAAAGAAGCTCCCAAAAATCCCTATAAATAGGGATACGAAGAGGGCAAAGATACAGCCCATTCCTCTGTAAATCCCCGTGTATTCCTCTGTGTAAAACCCCTATTTTTATAGTGAAATCATTCCTCTCCCGTGGATGTAGGCTTATTGGCCGAACCACTTTAATATCGGTGCGGTTTTTATGTGTATGATCTTGGGCGGGGACTCAAATCCCCAACAACTGGATCTACAATAGAAGTGTGCTCAAAGATTTTGAGTTGGACACAAAGGCTTCAAATTTCTTTAGATGTAGCCAAAGCTCTCAACTATCTCCACAGTTGCTAGCCCTGTTATGTGCACAAGGATATAAACACTAGTAACATTCTTCTTATTGGTGATTTCAGGGTGAACATTGCTAATTTCGGAATGGCAAGAATTGCAGAAACGCAGGAAGGTGGCTTTGGATTGATGCGGCACAACATAGGGACAAAATGTTACATGGCACCTGAGTACTTGGTGAATGGTTTCGTCTCGCATAAGTTTGATGTTTATCATACGGGGTTGTAATGTTAAAGCCCATTACTGGTAATCAAGGTACCATAATATGGGGAAGGACAGAAATGTTGTTACCAGAGGCCTTAAGGGCCATGCTCAATGAAGAAAATGTGGCAGAAAAGATTAACGGTTTCATTGATTTTGCTCTTGAAGGCCATTTTCCATCAGATTTAGCTTTGATCATGGCGGATTAATTCAATGCTGCTTAAACAAGGTTCCTCTGCTCGGCAAGCCTCGATGAAATTGGGCAGTCCTCTATCATGGTTACTTCCGTAGCCTGGGGACTACAAGATAGCTTCTCTACATCGGGAAGTTTCCACTAAAGGGCAGGCCCAGTGCACAAAGCTCCTGCCTATGCAAGGTTCAGAGAAGGGGCGGACCATGAGGGTCTATAGTATGCAGCATTACTTGCATTTTTGCAACAGGCTGTTTCTATGCCTTGAACACGTGACCAAAGATCACACAACAACAACTTTACCGTTGCACCAAGGCTCCCCTTCATCAGAAAATTTCAAGTATTAAGAAAAAATTTCAAGGTAGATTAGCTACAAGCAACTAGAGTTCGGGCTATCCTATGTATGGTCTCTAGAATTGAAAATTTTTCTAGGATGCACGCTAAAGTCATGATTTTTTGTATTCTTCTCAGCTTCTTTTGCTGCTACTTTCTTTTCATCAAATGCATTATCTTCAACCCGTTACTGAATGAACTATACACTATGTCGCTCTACAAAGCATTAGAGAAATATGGGGTATCCTAACAAGGAAGTATAATTTTTACTCTGCTAGACAACAATGTAACATGGGCCACCTTTTGGTGATCGGCATGTTCATCCTCCAAGGCAATCTTAACCCTCTGATTCCTCAATGAAATGTATTATCATTATTTTTAACAGTGACATCATTCCATTATAGAAGGGATTGAGATGATTCATTTCTCAAGATTTTGTACCAATTATTTTTAGGAATATGAGCCATCCATTCTGTAACTCTTAAGAGATCAAGGCTAAGATCGTGCAATGGATTGGACTTTTGGTGCATGGACTGCCTAAGACGGGGACTACAAGATGAATGGTTTAGACGCTGAGAGCACGGTTCATTTTATTTCCTTGTGTTCCGAAATTGATTACATTCTACGCTGATAAGTATTTTTGACATAAGCACGGCTCATCATTAGGTCCACAACATGCTTTTTGGGTTTGTATTTTCAGAAAACAGAGATCTAGCGTATGTACATTTGCTTTCTTTTAAACTTTTTCTTCGGTTCTTCTGTTCTTCCTACAATCTTGCCGATTCCTTCGCTAAGGGCATGCGATTGATTGTGTGCATTCCTTAGCTAAAGACAGTTCAATGATCCCACTCTATATAGAGCAATCTCTGTTCTATCTATCTTCTCAAAAGTTACGGTTTTAGGATTCCGATTTTGTATAATGCCTTGATCGCATTTTTTATGTAAGGGAGTTCTACATATAAACTCAACTAAAGGGATGTAACACTAGGGACAACAAGTGCTTGATCCATGAACATAGCAGGTTGTTCTCATGATTTTAGATTGCTTAAACTGAAAATTCGGTGTAGGTGGAGGCCCAACAGACTCAGTTCTTCATTTCATGTACTTGTTTGATGCAGCCTCATTCCTTGTATTCCTTCCACTACTAGATTTAAAAATACAACTAAGCTATCTTATAATATGTATTTGAGGCATTGTGTTGGTTGCTAAGGTGACTGAGCAATATATTTAGAACTGGCTTGGTTTACGCCTGCCAACGCATTAGAATGGTGTACACAATGACATTTAAAAGCATAACCGAAATGGGTGATTTGAATATGGTTATTATATGGTTTCCACAGTTTCTTTACCCTTTCCATCACTGGTTATTGCAACAATGCATGTCTAAGCTTGTGCATAGGAGTTGTTGACTGAAAACTATGAATACTTCAACTGCTACGATTAATGGAGAAGTTAAGAACGACACTTGGCAGTATCAATTTCCCTCTCACTATCTTTGACCAAGCTATGCAAGGGCGGCTGTCATTTAAGATTATTTTACAAATTCAACCATGCCATAGATTGTCAACCAAAGAATTTTCAACCAGTACAAGCAGCGATGCTGGATAAGAAAGCTTTAAATATGTCCCACTACTGATCCATTTCAAAAGGCACCAAATGGCTTAACAGGTTAACCTCTTCCACTACGCTTCTAACAGATCCAAGGAAGACAACCCATCTTCCATTTTCATTGCTTCAAATGGATTGCCAATCTCTCATCCTTCTCAGCGTCCTCTGTTTCATTTCAAGCCTTGATCTTCTTCTTGCTCAACAGCCATATGTAGGACTTGCTACAACAGATTGTCCTAATACAGATAATTCTACATCTGTTCTTGGTTATAATTGCAATGGTCAGAACAGAAGTTGCCAAACTTATCTGATTTTCAGGTCTATACCCCCATATGATTCTGTTTCCTCCATTTCAGCCCTTTTATCTTCTGACCCATCCGAGCTTTCCCAAGCAAATTCAGTTTCTCCCACTGCAACATTTCAGAACTCCGAGGAGGTGATCGTTCCTGTGAGATGTTCTTGTTCAGGTGAGTATTATCAGGCAAATTCATCTTATGCTGTTCAAAATGGAGACACTTATTTGATCATAGCAAACAACACATATCAGGGCCTCTCAACTTGCCAAGCTTTGCAGAATCAGAACAGATTTGCATCTACTAGCTTAGAAAATGGCATGAATGTTACTATTCCTCTTAGATGTGCTTGCCCAACAAGGAATCAAAGTAGTCATGGTGTGAATTATCTTTTGAGTTATTTACCAAGATCAGGAGAGTTTGTTTTCACTATAAGCCAGAGGTTTGGTGTGGATACGCAGAGTACTCTTGATGCTAATGGGCTTTCGTACGCGAATCCTAATATCTATCCTTTTACAACACTTCTTATTCCTCTGCAAAATCAACCCACACGTAATCAAACCACAACTCCACCACCAACACCACCACCACCATCACGACTAACACCTTCCACTCCATCGGATAACAGCTCAAGCAGAACATGGGTTTCTGTCGTAATTGGAGTTTCAGTGGGTGCTTTCGTCTTGGGTGCCTGTGTTGTTCTTTTCTGCGTCTTCTGTAGAAAGAAGAAGAAGAAAATCGATCAAATTATCATTTCAAAAGACCTGGAGAAGTCTGAAATTCCCATTTCAAATGATGAGGGAAAAAATGAGAAACAGTGGAAGCCAGAAGTATCCGAAGAGCTTCTCATGGGTATATCTGATATTGGACAAGGTCTAAAAGTGTACACGCTGGATGATTTGCAATTGGCGACAAAGAATTTCAGCTCGGAAAATAACATCAAAGGGTCTGTTTATCGCGGCATCATCAATGGTGATTTAGCTGCGATTAAGGTGATCACTGGGGATGTCGTGAAGGAAATCGATTTACTCAAAAAGATTAACCATTTCAATGTTATCAGGCTCTCTGGCGTTTCTTTCAGTGCAGGTCAGTGGTATCTTGTTTATGAGTATGCTGAGAACGGGTCTCTTTGTGACTGGATCAACGAAACTGGCTCCGACAATTTGAGCTGGGTTCAAAGGGCACAGATTGCTTTTGACGTTGCAAATGGTCTCAACTATCTCCACAGTTACACTGAGCCTGGTTATGTGCATAAGGATATTAAGAAGAGCAGCATTCTTCTAGATAGTAATTTCAGGGCCAAAATTGCTAACTTTGGGATGGCTAGATCTGCAGAAGGGCAGGAAGGTGAGTTTGCACTAACAAGGCACATTGTAGGGACTAAAGGTTATATGGCACCGGAGTACTTGGAGAATGGTTTAATTTCTCCAAAGCTTGATGTTTATGCCTATGGGATTCTGGTACTACAGATTCTCACAGGCAAGGAAGCTACTATGTTATGGGGAGAGAGAGAAATGCTGTTACCGGAGGCCTTAACCGCCATGCTGCATGAAGAAAATGTGAAACAAAAGATTCTTGACTTCATTGATCCTATTCTGAAAGGGGACTATCCGTCAGATATAGCTCTGATCATGGCCAGACTAGTTGACCACTGCTTAAAGAAGGACCCATCTGCTCGGCCGAAAATGGATGAAATTGTGCAGTCCATGTCAAGGAGTTTAGGTACTTCAATAGCGTGGCGATTCTCAAGTCGTTCATCTATATCCGGTAGTTACAGCTATGACTCTGGACTACAAAGTTCTGCCGAGTATTAGGACATGATTTTTTATGAGAATCCGTACAAGCATCTAAGTTCTGATAGTTAAGAGTATAAATCCTTCTCATATACATAAAGCCCTTTCATATTTTGGTTTTCTGTATTGAAAAGGGATTTAGCTAATTCTTTGTATTTCAGCCACTCCTACATTTACAAATACAATTACTCTTTGAAGTAGAATAAGTATGGCACTAGGCACGACCATGTTGGGTGTTAAATGACAATACCTGGACAATACTTAGTGATATACTTATAACTAGGCTGGTTTAAGAGTTCCAACGCATTAGAATGATCGATCAATTATAACAGTTAAAAAGCCATATCAAAATAGCATTGCCTAAAATGCTGCTGGGTCAATATTCTATCAAGTATTATATGGCTTCTCAAAGTGTTGTTTTATCCTTTTAATCATACAGAGAAAAATGCCTGTTCAACCTTGTTCTCAGGACTAATTGGCAGAAAACCATGGAATATTAAAAAATGTAACCACTATGGATAAGTTCAAATAAATAGAGGATACAGAATACAGAAAACATGGGGCTGGCAGTATCAATTTCCATTGACGTTGCATCAATCCTATTTTAATATTTTAGATCTCCCTCCTTTGACCAAAACCTCCAATAGCAGGTATCCATCTAGACTATTTTACAAGATCAACCATGACAGGGATGGTTAAGTAATGAATCTTCAGCCAGTAAAAGGAACAGCTGTAAATAAGAAACTTAAGATAATTCCCTCTACTCATCCATTTGAAACAAAGTCAATTTCCATTACCCTCTTACAGCCAAGGAATTACTCATTTTCCATTTTCATTCCTGGGTTCCCAGCCTCTCATCATTGTCTTTATCCTTTGTTTCATATCAAGCTTTGATTTTCTTCTTTCTCAACAGCCATATATTTGACTTGCCACAACAGCTTGTGCTAGCATAGATAATTCCAATTCTGTTTTTGGTTACATCTGCAATGGTCAAAACTGAAGTAGCCAATCTTATCTGATTTTCCGGTCTATACGCCCATATGATTCTATTACCTCCATTTCAGCTCTTTTTATCTTCTAACCCATCAGAGCTTTCTCAAGCAAACTCCAACGCTGTCACTGCAACATTTCAAAGAAACCAGTAGGTGATTGTTCCTGTGAGATGTTCTTGTTCAGGTGAATATTATCAGCAAATTCATCCTATGTTGTTTAAAATGGGGATACTTATTTTATCATGGCAGGCCTCTCCACTTTCCAAGCTATGGCGAATCAAAAGACATTTGCATCTAATGGCTTAGATGTTGGTATGAATATTAGTGTTCCTCTTAGATGTGCTTGCCCAACACCTAATCAAAGCAGTGATGGCGTGAATTATCTATTGAGCTATTTAGTAAGATGAGGAGATACAGTTTATGCTATAAGCCAGCCGTTTGGTGTGAATATGCAGGATACTCTTAATGCTAATCAGCTTTTAGAGGAGAATCCTGATATCTATCCGTTTACAACACTTCTTATTCCTCTACAGAATCAGGCCACAATTGATCAAATCAAAACACCATCACCATCACCATCAACACCTTCCGGTCCATGAGATCACAATAACATGTCATTAGCACCAGGTTTGATGTTAAAAATTGGAGTTACCGTGGGTACTTTTGCGTTGGTTGCCTCTATTGTTCTTCCCTACTGTAGAAAGAAGAGAGAGAAAAGCAATGATACTATCGTTTAGAAAGATTTTGACGAGTCTGAAAATTCCCATTTCAAATGACCGGGGAAAGAAGAAAGTCAAAAGTATCCGAAGACCTACTCACAAGTATTTCAGATATTGCGCAAAGCCTGCAAGTTTATAAATTTGAAGATTTGCAGTAGGCAACTATGAACTTCAGCTTCGAAAGTAATATCGAAGGCTCTGTTTATCGTGGTGCCATTAACGAGGATTTGGCTGCCGTCAAGGTGATCAGTGGAGATGTATCGACAGAAATAGAGCTACTGAAAAATATTAACCAACCATTTGAATCTTATCAAGCTTTCTGGTGTTTCTTTCAGTGAAGGTCAGTGGTATCTTGTTTATGAGTATGCTGAAAATGGGCCTCTAAGTAACTGGATTTTCACTGGAAGTAGCTTCAAGGTTTTTAGCTGGAGTCAAAGGGTATGAATTGCTTCTGATGTAGCAAATGGTCTTAGCTATCTTCCCTGTTACACTGAGTCTAGTTATGTGCGTAAGGATGTCAAAAGCAGCAGCATTCTCCTCGATGGCAATTTCATGGCCAAAATTTCTAATTTGGGAATGGCAGGGTCTGCAGAAGGACAGAAAAATGGGTTTGCATTTGACGAGGCATATCGTAGGGACCAAAAGTTTTCTATCACATGAAAACTTGGAGAATGGTTTCATATCTCCAAAGCTTGATGCTTATGCATTTCAGATTGTGATGTTGGGGACCATTACTGCTGAGCAGGCCACCATGCTGTGAAGAGAGAGAGAGAGAGAAAAGAAATGTTTTTACCAGAGGCATTAATTGCCATGCTCCTTCAAGAGAATGTGAAAGGCAAGATTTTTAACTTCCTTGATACTTCTCTGGAAGGGAATTATCTATCAGATACAGCTCTGATCAATGCAAAATTGATTGAGCGTTGCTTGAAGAAGGATCCATCTGCTCGACCAAGCATGGATGAAATTGTGCAGTCCCTTTCTAGGATTCTAGTTACTTCAGTGGTCTGTAGATGTGTAAATCTTCCTTGTATCCATGTAAACCCTTTCATCATTTGTTTCTTTGCATTGAAAATAGATTCAGTTTTGCTCCTTGAATTGTTCCATCAACGGAGTTATATGAAAAAAGGTCGATGATTTTTTTATGTGGTACTGTTACTTCACCATATCTAGAACTATTCTTTGTTAGCGTAAATCATACTAGTTTCAGCCTATATTTATTCGTTCATTGATTTGCTTCATTCATTTCTAGGCTTGTTCAATAATCAAAAAATCAATCTAGCAAGTATTGTTGTGGATGTAATACACATTAAATTAAACCATCAATGGGCCAAGCCTCCAAGTTGCAGCGTCGAAATGAATGCACAGAAGTCAAGTGAAGTAATAGATCTATGTTCACCTGGAAAGACTCCACAAATCTGAAGTTGGAATCATCCAATTTGTTGCGTCTAAATGGATGTTCAGACAGTAAGAGAAGTAATGGTAAATTTTTGCCTGAACTATAATATCGTTTGATCAAGGGAGAAAGACGCACAGAAGGAACATTAACAGCTAGTAGGAAAAACAGTAGAGTAGAAGGTCAATCTATGAGACTGGTAATTACTTCGAGTGGATTGAGCAAACTCCAATCACTAGCAGTAGCAAAACTTACTTTTTGGAAACCAATTATTATCACTGTCTCCATCTACCCTGATATGCAAGAAGCTTCATCAGTATATTTGAACAGAGTCGTTATTCTGTCCAAGATAATTGACGCACACCAAATGATTATCGTTGCATGACGGGAAAAAAATATTAATGAAACAGAGCTAAAGCAGTGGCAGAGATAGCCCACAAACAATGGTCTCAATGATGGCCAAATGGCATCCGATATACAAAAAAATAACATGAGAAACAACTAATAACACTCATTTGTCACTGTACCTAAAAGCTTGATATGAAAGTAAGTGGGACAATAATATTCATGTCTAACATGGGGTAGCACCTTACTGCAGTATTCCTCAATTTCTAAATCATTGTTGGATCATGTGAATCTATTATCCTAATTCCTAGATCTACTTGAAACCTATCCTGCAGAGAGCAAAGTACAACCAAGTGTGTAAATGAAGAGAGGCACCTTGTTGTCTGTGATAAACTGCATTAGATGCCTTTCTGCTTATTTATCTTCTACTAGCTCTATATCAGCTGTTAATAGAAGTTTTGCTAGATATGAACATCATAATCTAGAGGTTTTGATCCAAAAAGATGAAAATAATTAGAGATCATGGTTTGGATCCTAGTTTACTTGCATAAAGAAAAGATGAAAATAACTAGACATCATGGGTTGGATCCTAGATCTATTTAAAATCTCTCTCAAAAGGAAAAAGTGCCACTTCGAACCTTTGACCAAGTGTGCAAATGAGCAGAGGCCCATTGTTATCTGCAATCAACCCTGTTAGATGGCCTTCCGCTATTTATCTTCTACTAGCCCTGTATCAGCTCTTAACAGAAGTTTCGCTAGATATAAACATCATGATCTAGAAGCAATGATCCAAATGTTGCAAAACTAGAGACCATGGGTTGGATCCTAGTTTACTTGCTTCAAGAAAAGATGAAAATAACTTAAAAACTTGAGTGGCTTCTTATCCGGGCTGGATTGGCAAGCGTTTCTAAATGGGCCAGTTCCTTATGGCTTTCTTTATAAGTATTTCTTCTTTTAATAATATTCAATCATTCAAAAATTTGAAATATTCGTTTCTTTTTTCCTTTCTTTTTTTTTTTGAATGATGAACGACAGATCGGATGAGCAGCTTTGATCAAGCCCGCGCTACGGAACCAATCGCTAGAACCCTAGATGGCACTAGTGGATCAATTGTGATGGCTGGTAAATGATCACAGATCACAGCCTTAAGGATTAAATACCTAGTCTTAGGATATCTTCTCACCAACTGTCTATTAAATAATGGAATATTTATCTTTTTATATCATTTATTTTATTCAATAATGACAATATTTTAGTACTTAAACAGATTTGTCTATACGTTCTTGTATATAATCTGTAATGGAATGATCTCTCTCTCTAAACAATATTCTCTATCAATACTAATGCTGACAACCATAAGAATACGAAGTTTGCTTTCACACAGAAGGTGATGCATGCTTAACCTTTAGTCTGATTTCCCCTAAGCACCAGCCTGACATGCATACATATTTCTTGTTTAAGCCCTTGAGAGGGAATTAAGCTTTGTAAATTGGTCCTAATCAGGATTACCGCATCCTTATGTAACCCTGATGCTACTCTTTTCCCATTATACTGTTATTAACTATTAGAACTTCACTGTCCTGTACTGCAACTAGCTAGCAATACAAAAATATTTCTCTACCTCGACTCCACAACGTAGCTAAGAGGCAGCTTGGAATGAGAACAAACATGGGCGAATTCGTTCATGGTTAGTCATCTTATTCCCTGCTACTGGTATCACCGGAGCATTGGAGCATAGATAAATTACCTAAAACAAATCTTAAACCAAGGATCGTTTACTCATAAAACAAAGTTATCTATCACATGGTTTTAGCGGTGCTTGAGATTGAGTGAGCTGGCTTGAGATGAGATAGGATGAGTGACATCACTGTTTGTGGTGCTTGAGCTAACTTGAGATGAAAACCATATCAGCTGAAGCTTCACCATTGAATGTTGAATGTGGGGACCTTTCCTATCTTAAAACAGAGCCGTTTCTTCTCATCCGAAAATTCTGCCCTTTCCCTGCATTTTTTTTATTGAGATAGAAATAAAATATAAAATGAAAACTAAGGTTCACAAATGTCATCTAAACCCATATCCTCCAATTTATCTCATCCAGATCAACTCATATTTCCAGTCATCTCACTTCATCTCATGCCAAATTCTGGTCAACTCAACTAGCTCAGTCATCCCAATCCATCTCATCTCGAGCACCACTGCATCATGTTAAATTGGACAAGCAATAGGAGGAATGACTCAATTATCCATGGACAATTTTGTCCTCATATTGTTACCCGAATGCCCAACAGTCTTAAGAGAATGGTTTCCCACTAACTTACACCATGAGAGAGCATATCCACATGGTCTGAAGTTTTATAATTCGCTCATAAAGTCTGTAACTGCTAAGTCGCAAGTCCTCACTGTTATGTTCCTGAGTGTATAAAATATGTAATCCAAGGAATTTTTCTCCCTTTACCAGTAAGGATGCTGTTTGCTTGAAACATTTAGACGAAGTCAAGTCAATAATGGATAGCATTTACCTTCTTTTTTATTTGGAGAACAGGAGCAGTTGTGTTCATAAAGTGTGATTAAGTAACAATTTGGGTCCCATCTTCCGCTAACTCCGGTACCAAACCATTGAAATAAGTTCATCTGGTCAGCAATGTCACACTTTAAAATTCCAACGCGCTTCTCTGCCCAACTCTCAGACGTTACTCTTCTCTAACATCTTAGAATTTAATTACCAAGTTTCTGATTCACCCATCAATCATTTCTTCAATGAAATGATCACCATGGTGCAGATTCTCCTCAGTTTCACCATTTTCTTCTGTTTTTGCACTTCAATGCTCCATGCCCAACAAGGATATGCAGGAGTTTCAGCACTAGATTGCAACAAACAAAACAGAACAACTCTCTCGCCTGGTTTTCTTTATACGTGCAATGGCAAAAGCACATCTTGTCAAACTTTCTTGATCTTCAGATCTCAACCTCCTTACAATTCAGTCTCTAGCATTTCAAGTCTCATGTCAACGGACCCATTGGAGCTAGCCCGCATCAATGATGTTTCGGCATCTACGACTTTTGCCACAGAAAAAGAGGTGATTGTTCCTGTAAATTGCTCTTGTTCAGGTCAGTACTATCAGGCCAATTCTTCCTATGTTGTTCGAAACACTGATGAGACGTATTACATCATAGCGAAGAACATATACCAGGGCCTTTCGACTTGTGATTCTCTCATGGATGAGAACAGTTTTGATGCTTCTGGCTTGCTGAGCGGTTTCGATTTGGCCGTCCCTCTTCGATGTGCTTGTCCTACTACTAACCAAACCATGGCTGGCATAAAGTATCTGTTAACTTTCCCGATTATTCGAGGTGATACTATTTACAATGTCAGTGAGAGATTTAATACTAGTTATATGATTACACATTATGCAAATGGGATTCCTAAGTCAGATACTATTTACCCTTTCACGACGGTTTTGATTCCGTTGTCGAGCGAACCATTAAGCTCCCAAACCATAATTCGCTCCTCACCTCTTGCTGTTCCACCACCTGTTTCCCGTACTGAGCGTCAAAGGTCAAGAAGATCACTCCGGTTGCTTATTGGTGTCACAATTGGTGGTTCTCTTCTACTCCTCTTTACTACTCTTTCAATTGCCTTCTTTTGTTACAAGAAAATGGAGATTAGAGCCATGTATCGAGAGGACCGCCGAAATGGAAAGAAGGGGGTCTTGCCAGATGATTTTCTCTCTGAGATTGCTGACGCCGGTCGAGGCTTGAAAGTGTTTACAGTTGAGGAATTACAAGCAGTTACAAACAATTTCAGCTCTGAGTTCAAGATCAAGGAGACTGTTTATCGTGCAGTTGTTAATAAGGAAGCGTTAGCGATTAAGAAAACAAGTATTGATGTATCAAAGGAGGTCTACATTCTGAACAAAATCAATCATTTCAACTTGATACGTCTCTGCGGTGTCTGTTTAGGGCATGGGAATTGCTACCTTGTCTATGAGTACATGGAAAATGGGTCTCTAAAGGATTGGCTTTGTGATAGGGGTGATTCAAGGGTTCTAAGCTGGACTGAAAGAGTTCAGATTGCTTTAGATATTGCTAACGGCCTTCATTATCTTCATAACTTCACAGAGCCTGCTTATGTGCACAAGGATATCAACACAAATAATGTCCTTCTGAATCGTGATCTAAGAGCTAAGATTACCAATTTCAGTCTTGCAAGGTCTTCTGAGGGGGGAGAAGGCGGTTTTGCATTGACAAAGCATCTTGCAGGAACCCGAGGCTACATTGCACCAGAGTATCTAGATAGAGGATTGGTGACACCAAAGCTCGATGTTTATGCCTTCGGGGTTGTGCTATTGGAACTGCTTACTGGTCAAGACTCTATTATCAAACAAAATGGGGCAGAATTACTGTTATCAACAGCTATAGTAACTATAGTGGAAGGAGGAAACATGGAAGTGGAGCTCGGTGATTTCATGGATCCTAGTCTCCATGGTATCTATCCAAAGGATCTGGCATCAGCTGTAGCCACATTAAGTGCAGCCTGTTTGAGAAGAGATTTGTTGACTAGACCAACAATGAATGAGGTTGTATCGGCTCTTTTGAGAATTCAGATGGATTCACGGAAATGGGAAGACTCAAATGTTGTTAAAAATCCCAGTCAGAATATTGAACAAACTTTCAATACGATAAGAGTCACAACCATATAATGCGTTAGTTTTCTAATTTGCTTACAGATTAATAGGGACTTATTACTGGAACTAGATTGGAGATCATTCAAGTTCATGTTTTTGTTTGTAAATATGTCATAGCTGCAACTATCTTGACTTACAGGGCAACAGAGTCACTGCTAATGGTCTTTCAAAGGAAAATCAGAATGTTATTTCATGAACTGTTTCTAGACAAAATTATGTTGTGTGTCAATTTCCAAAAACTGGACGTATCGCTTATTTCACTTTTCTTTTATTATTGATCAAGTAAGACGGCCGAAGCAAACAAGAAATTCTCTTGCTTCTCAATTCCAGTGAACTTGGTACTCTTTTCAAACCCAAAATCCATTGTTATTAGCTTGATAAGAAAAAAGGCCTTTCAATTAATTTATCTTCAGAAATGACTGTTGCTACGTCGCAAGTCTGATTTCTGATTGAAACATAGATTTCCGACATTTATCTCGTTTATTGCTGTTGGGTCTTCATAATCATCCTCAATTAGACGTATTCCATCACACCGGTCACTGTTCTACCATATATTATTATCTGCCTAATACCCAGAGTCAAGTACAAAATTGAACGCTCCAATTAGATGGAGCACTGTTCAATAGATGGATAAAAAACAGCAGAAATGCAAGTGATGCACGCAGGAACAACTCCAGAATCCTCAGGATAGCTCCATTTCAAAGCCTTTATTACCCACGCTATCACCTGATATTGTTAGCTCATAGATGCTGAAGAAATTGTAACCCTATTTACTCAAGAACAGGACAAATATCTCATTCTAATATCAACGAATTTCTTTACTAGGGTGAATTTTGAGGAAACAACCATCAAACAGTACATTGCCACCAACATCGATTTCTGAGTGATAGCACCATCATATCTACATCTTCCTTGATTCATTTCACTCGAGAAGACATTATCTGGCTGATATCTATTCATATCAGTACTATGCATGAACAAAAAGAAAGAGCACTACAGTATCCCGAGTCCTATTGAAACCGTGACATGTAATAACCAAAAACAAGATGTATGCATTACTGGAAAAATTGAAACTGCCCTTTTATTGTTTTTTACATATTGAAACTACTTCCAATCTCAATCAGCATCCTCAGCCTTTTCTGTTTAGGTTAAGGTTTTATGACAAATAGTTACTCCCAAAATACACGTCTATAAACATTTGTTGCTTCCAATGAGTATGAAGAAGAGAAACTTGCAATGTAGTTCTGTAATCCTTATCACAGAATCAACGAGGTCTGATGGGGCTCATAATTTGAATACTCTCATCCTCTACACCAGAGTTAAATGACTTGTCAAATGGTTCGGCACATGGATGTGCAAGAACAGAGAGACTAAAGACAATCTCCACCATGCTGGGTCTTTCAGAAGGCTTGTCCCAAGTGCATGCTCTTGCCATGGCTGCCAAGCTTAATGCTCCCTCCATAGGATAGAAACCGTTCAAATTTTGATCCATCCACCCACTGAGTCTCTCTACTCTCTTATCTTCACATTCTAATACCATTCGCAATTCCCTCCACAGCATCTTCACTTCGCCACCATCGCAAGTTTCGATGGCTTTCCTCCCTGAAAGAAGCTCTAATAGGATTATCCCAAAAGCATAAACATCGACTTTTGGAGTCAAACTGTCAGCAGCTGGCTTGGAGACGGAAAAATTTGCGATTCTGGCCTTGAACTGGGAATTGAGGAGTATGTGACTGGTTCTGATTTTTCCGTGCACGATGCTTGGTCTGGTGTGTTCATGCAAGTATTGGAGGCCATTGGCAACATCCAACGCTACACTCAACCTCTGTCTCCATGAAAGAAAAGTTACAGAGTTTGAAGATGACGATAACTTTGGATGCAACCACTTGTCCAGTGACCCATTTTCAGCAAATTCATAAACCAAGAAGTTAATACCCTCTGCATCATTTGTAAAACCAGTCAACTTGACAAGATTTGCATGGCTAACTTTCTGTAAAATCTTCAACTCCTCTGTAACATCTCCTTTTCTCTGTTTAGCAGCAAAGTATTCCCCCTTAATGTTTACCCTGTAGACTGATCCACTGATCCTATATCTCTCACTGAGATTCATCGTAGCTTCCATGATTGTTTTGGCCTCATACACTACGGGCTTGCTTAGATAGCCAGAAACACTAGGCAACAGCTTTTCTTGCATGGTCCTAGGACTTAAAATTTCATCTTTGCTTTCTTTCTTCACGCGAAGCAGATCAATTGACTCCAATCTGGACTCTGTTACATTGACGGGCTTTCTTCTGTAGCATTTAAAGTATGAAAAGACCAGCAGAAGCAAGAAACACAGACCCAGAAGAGCTCCTACACCTATCACGATAATATGAAGTGCAGGTTTCTTTCTAGCATGAGGATTTTGATGAGAAGGTTGAGATGCAAGAGGCAATTCTGCTACTGGAATTAGTATCGGTTTGTACACCGAATCACTGAAATTTCGGTAGTTATTTTCAGTTATGACCTGAGCAACTGATGCATCTAAGATTCTGCTCACTTGCCGGAGTGAATCTCTTTCTTGCCATACATAAGTGATAAGAAATTTGATGCCTTTCTCCAAATGAGTCTTTGTTGGACACTTACAGTACAATGGAAACACCACTTCAGTACCAATCTTCAAGTTGGTCGGATCTAGAGTCGGGTTCATAGCTTCAACAATTTGATAATCTGTAAGATTCTCAAACTCATGGATTGAAACCAAGTAAAAGCTGTCTCCTTTCTTGATCTGATGGGAGATGTTGGCAGTGAATTGGTTATTTGTGCAACCGCATGATATGGGTACCAGTAAAAGCTGGTTAGGTAGAAGGGCATCTTTTTCAGAGACCAAATTACCAGCTCTCCTAATTGACAAGCGACTGACGCCGAACAAGTCTGATATACGGCCGAGATCCATGTACTCCAGTGGCTGAGCTCTGTATATGACATACGTGTCACAATATTGAGACGAATTTAACGAAGGACATGAGAAATCTGTGGTGTTGGTGGGTATTGATTGACCTTCAACGTGGATGGTGTAACAGAAAAGAAGCATGAAAGAAAGAGCTTGGAAAGAGAGCAGAGAGAATGCCATTGTTGTGGGGTGCTTTGCTTCTGAAACTGATTTCCGTTAAAGGAGGAAGGGATCATTTTTATCCTTTGAAATATTGCAATTGAAGTTGACTAGGTGACTAGTGGGTATTATTATTGTGGAGCTTTCCATGAAGGAAATAGAATTTTAAGCTTAAACAAAGCATCTGTGGGTCGTTTTGTAAGCATTGGTTTAAATGATTCTCTTTGTTTTCTTCTCCTTCCAACAGATGCCAAGGCAAAATTCTTTTGCCGGACCTGACTCAGATTAATTATGTTACCTTTGTTTTATGGGTTGTTCCATATGGATCTCTCCTAATCATCTTTGCTAAGAATGATAGTGAACTTATGCGGGGTCTGCAGGCACACATATGCATGTCATCATCATCAAGACCTTATCCCAATTAGGGGTCGCCCATATGAATCTTATTCCTCCATTCCACTCTATTAAATACTATAGTTTCATTTAGTCCCAAAGTTTTTAAGTCTTTCCTCACCACTTCTATCCACATTCTTTTGAGCCTTCCCCTTGCCCTTTTAGAACCTTTAACTTGTATTGCCTCACTCCTAACTAGTGCCATTATTGGTCTCCTTTGAACATGTCCAAACCATCTAAGTCTAATCTCCCTCATCTTGTTACCTATTGGTGCTATCCCTAATATTTTCATTTCTAATTCTATCCTTTTTTGTCTTACCACTCATCAATCTCAACATCCTCATTTTATGAGCATAATGTTCCTTAACTGCCCAACAGTCTGATCCATAGAGCATGGCCGGCCTCATAGCCATCTTATAGAATTTTTTCTTTAGTTTGAGTGGCACCCGCCAATCACATATGCACAAAAAATACAAGTGGGGCTCAAAGCTTGGCCATCCAAACCGCTCATCTTCAGGCTGCATGTTAGATCGACCATTCAAAATAACATCTTTATTGGATGATCTTAGCAACTTCATCTCTGCAGTTGAAAGTGAACCGTCAGAAAGTTACGGAAAAAAGCTAGAGAACTGATCAGAGGGTTAATGTGATCTCTTCTTAATATCATAGGTGTCTAAGATAGTTCGAAACAACCAAATGTGGGGTGCAGTATTTACTTTTCGGCTGCTCCATATCCAAATATTGATGGCCATATGCAGGCAGCAGATGGAAGTGAGCATAAAAAATCATTTCATTCTAGTCATTAAAATCTGAATGGGGGATTTCACTGCAATTTAGACCATCATTTTTTTTTTTTTTTTTTTCCATTGGTAGAGATGGTTTTTTGTCACTGATGCCGTCAGGTATGAAAGAAACTCGATCAGACACATTGGATCAGTCGAATATGCCACTCAGAAGTTTCCAATAGTTCTTTGTAAACATATCTTACAACAATTGCCCAATACCCTTGAGAGGTGATAGCATAATATACTACGTAGAAGACGGCAATGATCGCTCATGTCACGTCCTGCAGAAGAAAAAACTGCTAAATCCATTTCAATTTATCGTAGTTGATCACTTAAACATGATGGTTAACCGTATTCTGAAACACAGAAACTAATCATTGGCTCATGAAATTATATATCAAGCCTTGAAAAGGATGCAGTTAAAGATAGAAACAAATCTAGTCAGCTGCAACTATTCAATCTACACCTTAAAAGGCCTAACTGGTGCTTCTCCTAAGAACTCCAGGTGGATGTTAATTTCAAGTTGAACTATAAAGCAGGACACTAAAAGAACACAAATTAGAAATTGAAACAAAGAAAATGAGGTAGAGTTTCATAAGATGCTAATTACAAGTTAAATGGCTAAAAGTTTTGTTGGCGACTAAAGATAATTATGCACCAATTTTGCAGTTCAAGCAACAGGAAGTCACGCCTCTTCATTAACGCAAGACTGTTAGCCCATTGCATATGATTTGGGCTACTGGCGAAGCTCTTTGGAATTGCTGCAACTCCATAAGATTTGTTTTGTCTATATGTCGACCATTTAAACTTAGTGTCTGAAGCAACAATGGTGCATTCTCAAGTACAAACTTAGAGAGTCCCGGGACAATATTATTAGAAATGAACATGATCTTTTGGAGGCAACTAAACAAGCGATCAGATGGTTCTTCTGCTCCCCAAATGTTTACAACAGGCTCAGGTGAAACATCTATAGTAGCAAAGAAAATCTACACAAGTAAATGAAACTTATCCATCAAACTTTAAATAAGTAACCCCGAAGAGAAAAGAATGGCTAGCTTTTGTAGACTGGAAGCGCTTCTCAACAAGCAAAGAGCAGTCAACAACTCTTCCTGGTTTCTAGTTCCAAGTAAAGATTCGTGAACGTTAGATGTTCACGTTACTAATGTAAGAGGAAGCTTCCTTGGAACATTGCCTACAGCCAAGACCCAGATCCATTGCAAGAATGGAAGATGAGTAAATAAGTTTGATAAGTGTATCCCATAGGATAACCATGAAAGCAAGTTACCTTTACAAAAGGACCCCGGAGTTTAAGGGTCTTAATTTTACCCAGACAACCATACCTCTTGATCAAGTTGCAAGGTTCATGATCATGTTTATGACTGTGAATCAAATGAGACAACCCTTAATTCTATCTAATGTCAACCTCTCTAAAAGATGGCAGTTGAAAATCAGGAATTCAATTGCATCTTCAACAAACTCAATGGCTTGTAGATGAAGGATCTTGAGAGAAGGGGAGCCTTTGGGAGCACGAGAGGGAGTAAATATACAACGACATAGTTCCAAACTATTCATGTCTTGACAAGAGTAGAGACAAGAAGGCACGCAATAGAACTGCTGCAACTGTGACATATGACGGATCTAACTGATGGGATTTGAATAGGTGAATTGGAACTCTATGGAGTAATAGAATTTGATAGATAATATTCTCAATGCCAGGGCCAGTAGGTATAATAGCTGCTCTTTGAAAATGCCATGGAAAGTTGAGCAATAAGTACGAACCAACATCTATGATATGAAAGCCAAAATCATAATGCGAAAAAGAATAACGAGGAAGAACAGGATATCTTCATTCAAGTCAATTGGAAATTCAAACTTGTAAAAGAGTTAGTTCCACAACATCACAAGGAGTGACAATTGTGATGACGAGGAATAGCCATTCCATGTGGTTTGTTGCATTCAAAGACTATACTGCTCCCAGGGCATGGCTTTTTCCAAGAAAAGTATGATGGTAGAAGTAGTAACCCAATTATTTAGACAACTTGGTCATTAGTACTTGTCCTAACGGCATCCTTGATCGGCATACACTCAAGAATAGCATCAATGAGATGACTCAGTAGCTTGCTAATCCTATCCAAGCTTGAAATGGGCTTCGCTCCATATTTCTATTAGGATTTACTCCCAATTTTCTGTATTTTGGAACTTTGAAACTAAGTATCCTAATTAAAATTCGGAAAAGAAAGACTGAGCACTGTACAAACGTCGCAACTTGAGACACCAGTGATGCCACTGTTGTATGAACATTTCTTCTCAAAGATGCTCAATTCAAGGAACCCAAGAAATCAAATTGCTGGGATTGCTATAGATATTTGAAAAGCCAGCTGTGGAATTTTCGACTCCTGTGAGAAAACAGTCGGTGAAGCTATAGAAACTGATGGCAGGGAATTGAAAATCTTGTATGCAAAGCCCAAGGAAAGATGAAGAATAAATTGTATCTCTTGGAAGATTGACTGAAAGTAGAAAAATCTTTCCAGCCTAAGAGTACTGTTCATACTTCATGCATGATTCGTTGAACATTTCTAGTTATGCATGCACCTCGTCAATAAATGACCATCAGGGTGCTAAGACCATCTGATGGTGCTGCATGAGCCTCATGGTAACAGGACCCACCTGTGGTTGATCCATACCGTTATCTCATTTTTCCCTCGTACATTTGATGTGCAGCAGCCCAAAGATCACTCCAACTGGGCATATCTAGGGTCTGGTAATTTGTGTTTAATTAATATCAAGGGGCGAAAGGTTGGCGCCTTAATGCCAAAGTGGGGGCTACTTAAGAGACTTGCAACTCATTTATGAGTCGTGTCGTGTCAACTCGTTTAATAAACGGTTTATATTCGAGTCCCAAATTCTTGGCATAGGGTTCGTGTCTACCCATATACTCTAATGGGGGCAATCCTGACATGACCCAAACACAACCCACCAACACAATTTGCCACCCCTAGGTTCTACATCCTAAAACGATAGCACTAGCATTCTATTTATGTCTGGGATCATCTACAGCACAATCTATGAGATGGACGGTTTGGATTTTTTAGTGGGACCCGCATGTATTTTAGCTCTATAAAAATCATTACTATAATCAAGAATTAGACACCATAAATGGAGTAGGATAAGCATCGCGTATATCAACGGAAAGTCTCTCCCAAGAGATAAAATATCTTTCAATATTTTCTTGCTAAACTTGCAGGCCAAAGCTCATAAAAACTCAAGCCTAGGAATCATATTTCATGTCCATACTTTCACCTTTCACCACCATGGCCAACATCAAGGTGTCTTCATCTTACTTCACTCTGCTTGCCATCCTTCTCCTTGTTCCTTGCCTTGGTAAGTTATTGATCTATTTTACTAGGCTATGTTTCTTTTGGTTTTATTATTCTTAAGAGTTACAGTCGATCGGGCAAGTGGTGGATGCACATGATTCTGGTGTATGTGCTTGCCGCCCCTATCGAACCTAACCGGTGTAGTGAGGCTTGTTCGAGGCCATGCCCTAACATCTCCCCACCACACGTATTACGATCAGGCGGTGAAGATTACTGCATACACCAATTCTTTTTTCTTTTTTTTTTAAATTTATGTCTGAAATTGTTACATTTTATTATGCTTTTATAATTTCAAGGATTCAACCTGCGAGGAAGTGCAATAAACATTTCTTGTATAATCACTGGCTCGGAGCCAATTGCCGTTTGCTTTGTCTAGCATTTTTCAGTTTGATATTTACAGTTCTACCATTCTTTTCTTTTTTTATCTTGGAACTGTTGGCTCACACTCATCAAATCTTTATACATCCACCCTTTCCATATGTATCTTTGGAGACACAAACTGCCCTCAATGTAGATGAAATACAGATTAATATATTAAACTAATAGTTCTTTTTTAACTTTTTATATTTAAACCCTATTTCCCCTTGTTCTATTTGATTGGTTGACTAAGTAGACTAAGAATGTAGTTCTTTCACTAGCAACATAGGATAATCGCTAAGATATTGTTAGTATTCACTTCCAAATATTATTTCTATATTTCATTTCTTGGATTGAATGGTAGTGGATTGATGATCTAGAGAGATCTATTTTGATCTAAGGTTTACATGATAAGATGCCATGCTAGAAAATAAAAATAAAAAAATAGTTTATAAAACTATTTTTATAAAAGTTTAGAGATGTGAAAGAGATTTAGGAAATCGACATGTAGTTAACAAAAAGTGGCAAATCCTCTGTGCACCTATTTATCTAACTAATCAGTCATGATAATAAAAATAATTAAAGGGAGCTTAGATCATTGGAAAGCTTGAGTCCTAGAAAATGAGCAATTTTAATTGCCTGTTTGAAAAGGAAATTATCCAAAGAAATTTTGTATAGTTACAGATAATTTAGGGATTGCCCATGCAAAGTGATTTGGTAAGATTAGAGATTTTTAAGGATCATACATGTGATTGAAGGAAAAATAAGAAACTCTAAAGAAAAAGAAAAGAAAAAGTAAATTATGAAAGAGAGTCAGACTTGAAGAGAGAGAGAGAGAGAGAGAGAGAGAGAGAGAGAGAGAGAGAGAGAGAGAGAGATTAACATGTGACTAAGGTCCAAGTATTAAAAAAACACTAATAACTTAATATATAATAATAAAAAAACTCTAAAGACAAAAATAGGAGAGAAATTGATTACTATTAACTTAACCCACTTATTCAATAAATAATATAAGAGTAATGAAAAATAGATGAAAATAATTACTAAAAATGCTATGCAACTAAAAAGAGAGAACGTATAAAGTAAATCCTTTTTGGTCCCATTCACACAACTAATAACACAACATAAAAATTAAATTAAATTAAAAAATTTTAAAATTATGAGAGAGAGAGAGAGAGAGAGAGAGAGAGAGAGAGAGAGAGAGAGACATAGGTAGACAAATAGGGATACAGATAGACAAAATTTCTTTAGAAGTGAGAAAAGATTAGAGAAAAAACATGAGATACCTAAAATGGCTGTTTAGAGGATCCACTTATTTATGACTAGAGATTAGAGAAAATAGGAGATAACTTAAATGGCTCTTTAGAGGACCCATTTATTCATCTATAGTATAAAATATTATAAGATGAAGATAACAAAAAGTTAGAAGAAGAAAAATGGGAAAGGCTAGTTTTAGGAATTTGTGGTAAAGTAGGTATTCAATTAGAATTAAAAATGAAGGAATTGAGATAAAAGAGCAACATGAATGAAAAAGAGAGGATGTACAAAGTAAATCTTTTGAGCCCATTTAACCAACTAATACCATAACATAAAATTAAAATAACTAAAAATTATTCCTCTTCCATTTCTGATCATACAGTTATGGGGAAGCTTGTCCAAGGTCATAACCTAACATCTCACCACTAGACTTATTACCATCAAAGGGTATCGGTGAGTGCATACCAACAGTAATACATTTATGTTTTATGTTGTGCTTTGGTAGGTTCAAGGATTCAACCTACAGCGCGGAAGTGCTATCAAGATATTGCGTATGATCACTGTGATGACTTCTATTGCCGGTTGCTTTGTCGAGAAGTTTATGGTCAGGGGGCGACGGGCATGTGCACTCACGAGGATCAGTGTACTTGTGAACATGATTGTATTCAAGTCACGTCTCATGCTCTTGCACCGGAAGCCATTCACCCATAGAGGCATCACAGCTTGCCATACATTGTATTTGGTAAAATCTGTGCGTCTCCTTAGAGGCAGTGATGAGAAATAAAACAAGATTTTCTTCTATTATGGGAGACTGTAGGATTGTGTACGTACCTAGTAAAGGCTGACTAGCGTAGTTTCTCTTGCGTTAAAAAAAAAGGGAGTTTTTTGGTAACCTACTAATAAGCTCTCTTTTCCACACCAAAGCAAAAGAAGTTACCTACAAGAATTGCTCAAAGACTTCTATATGGGTACGGAACCTTTTTATTTTGATAAATTTATATTGTAGTAAACATAGACATTATTGTTTATTCACTTTGAAAGTCTTTATGTAAGAATATAGGATAATTTGCTTGCTTTAACAGGCTTTCTACTAGCTAATAGGTCAGTTTCTTATTTTCAATAGTTTCTAATATTTGTGTTGAAGAATAATCTATATATTAATTGAATAACAAAAGAGAAAGGTAGAAAGCAGTTTATATAAAATGTGAGTTTTAGGAGTCTTTTTGGTTCCTTGAATTGAATAAAGGCTTTAGGAGTTTTCTTAGGTCCCTCAAATTGTATCAAGGCTATTTCTTCCTTGTTTATACTAAAATGTTTTCCTTTTCTTTTTTATTACAAGTGAAGAATCACAAACCAAATCACTCACTATCATACACTCTTACTTACACTTCTAAATCTAGTACCAACCGAAGTAGAAAATGAAGACTTAGACTTTTGGCAACCCACGTGATTGTTTTTAATCTTCATAAGACTATGAGAGAGATAAGGTGTTGACATAGAAAAGATAATAAGTTGATTTAAATCCCATACTACCTGATCCCTAGGGCAACTTTCAACACATATCTGGGTGGTTGATCCATGTAAAAACCTCTATGATTCAATTTGTTTTTTATTTACAAGCAAAGAATTACAAAACAAATCACTAACACATACTCCTAAGTCTAATCCCTGCCCAAAGTGGAGAGCAAGCACTCAAACCTGCAACCAAGCGTATTTAAGGGGAGATACCAAGTTGGTTAGTTATTTGTGACCCGTTCACTAGACATTTATAGAGAGGTTCAATTTCTTTGTAGTGCAAGTAACTTATGCAACCAGATTTTTAGGAGAAATCTTGGACCCAAACCTTATACAAGAATGAGGCAGTTAATTACCATAGATGAAAAGCCAAGGAGCATTCTACCATCAACGAAACTATGAGTGTAAGCCTTTACGAGCACGACATGTGTGTACACCTTCAACTATCTAGCCCATGGACACCACATTCTCAAAATGGATCCAACCTTAGGTTGATCCAAACTGCTGTAAGTTAATTCTTCTCAACATAGGATCTCTATTAATCCAAAAACCAATGCCCAATATTAACTGAACCACAATATGTACAATTAAGAAAAAGATTGCTATTACATGGAAGCTTATAAACAACTTCACAAGGATCTACAAGAGAAAGCACCTGATATTAACTTGCAGCAAAATCAAAGAAGACTTGTTATGTAAGCTCAGAGAAAACGACCGATTAGATAGTAAGAAAATGTAAAACTTTCATGAAACATTAGTCCGCCACAAATGGAACAAGACACTTAACGATCGTTTAAAATAACTCAATTACAACCAACGTAATGCATTTATTAAAGCAAACAACAACAAAGAAATGATGCCATGAAGGTACCTTGTTATAAATGAATTCTAAATGAAAACTATAAAGGCGGAATACAGATAAGCTATTCAAGCCAACTACTGACATTGAATTCAAGACAGCAAGCATATGAAACTGTTTAAAATCACTTACTACTGGGTAACAATTTTCAGCTTGCTCCTAAGATGTTTCTGTCGTGTCATGATTATGACCCTATACTTGTCTCATTCCAGCTATTGGTGGTAAAATAGCCCTCTTTTGCTTGTGATAAACTATGTATGCAAGCGCAAGCACTGTTTTTCACTTTTCTACCTCTAATTGAAAGCCAAGAAATCTTAAAAAAGATGACATGTACACTTGATACAATACTCTTCATGACCACTATAAAGGTAAAATAAGGATGCAACAAGGATAAGAGAATTACTTAGGGTGCATTTTCAATAAGAAAAATAATAAAAGCTACTAACAAGAGTGCTTATTCAATTTATCAAGTACACCTAATATAGATTTCTGATAAAGGAAGATCTAAGGGTCAATAAATTTGCTAAATTTTAAGGACAAGATTGATGTTTAATTTGACGTAATTTTTGTTATAAACATATGGTACAAAGTTAGAAGAAAGTCTAGAAGCACTCACTACTAGAAAAAGTGGTGTTTAAGATGGCTAAAAAAACACACACACACACATATATATAAGATGGTTCAAAAAACTGTCTTATTCCGGGCATTGTATAAAATGAAAACAAATATAAGATGATTTTTTATTAACAAAACTAGAAATCATGCACAAAGTTCTCTTGAACATACGTAAAATATTGTTACCATTTGCATGAATAACAACAAGTAGCATACTTTAAGTTTTACGTTTGATACCTTTTGAATGAAAATTGAAGATCTAAGACTTAGATCTTTTTATTCTCAATGTCCTCTGTCTAGCACAATCAAATTTAGATATTTTTATTAATTAACAAAGTAAAAAATTATGTACTAAGAGCTCTTGAACATAAGCAAATTATTGTTACTATTCATGCAAATAACGACAAGTAACAGATTTTAGGCTCTACGTTAAATGCCTTTTTGAATGAAAATTAAAAATCTAAGACTTGAGTCTTTTTATTCTCATTGTCCTCTATCTAGTACCATTAATTTTAGAGATTTTTATTAATTAACAAAATAAAAGATCACTCATAATGTTCTCTTGAATATAAGCAAAACAACAAGTAGCAAATTTTAAGCTATTAGTTGGATGCTTTTTTTTAGTGAATTTTAAAATTTTAATACATGGGTCCTCTTATTTTCAATGTGTCATATCTAGCACAATTAATTTTAAAAATTTTTATTTATTAATGAAGTAAAAACTCATGCACGAAGTATTTTAAGGTCTTACCCAACATTAGTCATACCCTTTTGTTATCCTTTCATATATGAAAAATGGACGATAAAACAAGGCTTGGATCATATCAATTTTTGTTCTTGGCTTATCTTAGATGAGGATTTTTTTTATGAGATGCTAGTATTTATTGATTGGGGGAGAAAAGCCGTTTATTGATTTAATCCAATGGAGATGATCACGTGCACATCATAAAAATTCACCAATACATACAGGAGAGTAATAAAAGTAAGAAAACCAGCCGTAAAAACTTCAAAACAAGGAGAGCCAGTGTTAAAACGTTCTCTCTTTGGTCTGCAATAATTGGGTAGCTTCCCGTGCTAAAACATCTGCAGATTCATTTGCATCACGTAAAACATGAGAAAAATGCATCTGCTTCTGATTGGCATCTTGATGAATTCTCGCCAAATTGGTCCATAATCTCCACGGAATTTCCTTAATCCTCGTTAGCCATCTGATAACGTTCGCTGAATCACCTTTGACTATCAAATTGAGGAAACCGGCTTCCTTACAATAAAGAATTCCATGGGCAGCAGCAGAAATCTCGGCATGGCGAGAATCACTGAATGTAATAGGGCCAGCAAAATGAAATTTGAGAAGCTCCGTTTCATCTCTAACAATTCCCCCAAGACCAGAGGTACCTGGGTTGCCGAAACAAGCTCCATCGAAATTGAATTTCAACAAAGCTGGAAGGGGGTGTAGTCCTACAGGGTTTAGCAAGGACTTCGTAAAACACCGATCCTCTGTTGCAAAGAAAGACTGGATTGTGTAAGCCTTGCCCTTGTATCCTAAGCTGCCGCATCAGGACTAAGTGTGGCTCGTTAGAGAGGCTCAGCTCCGTTTGAAGGAAACAATTATTTGCTATAGCAGCAGCAACAGAAAAGTCATCACGTCCAACCCTTAATTTTATGAAAAATGAGAGACCAACTAGTAACCACGTTTAGAAAATTGCATTCAGAAAGCCGCTTTCCGAAAGTAACATCAGGATCATCTGAAGCATCCAGTTAGATCCTTTGGCAAAACACATAATATGAACAGCTCAGATCATAAAGAGATGTAGGCCCCAGTTGTACCTTTTGCCTGACTTTTAGCTTGTGGTGAAACTCTTGGGAAATTCAGTGTCTTTTTCACAAGACTTGTATAGATATAGACACACACACAACAAAATAAAAATCCACATCCAATACCTGAACAAAAATAAAGAAAATTGGTCTAAGCCGAGCGTAAAAATAAGTACAACAAAATAAAAATACGATAAAGACTTACCTTGATTTCAAGTATCTGTAAATTTGGGGAGCTCGGGAATAAACAAAGAGCAAGCAGCAACTCCTTATGAGTATATGGAGTGCATTTCCAAGCAGAGCTTCTTCAGATGGTCACATGTAGAGAGAAGCCTCTTTGGAATATATCCAACAGCCAAGACGTAGATGCAGTGCGAGAAAAGAATATGATTAGTAAACTAGCTCTCTGATCAAGTGCGAGATTGGCTAGGCTTAAATAATCTGTTTTGAAAAATCCTGCATAATCCAACAAACTAGATTATATAAGCCTTGCCAATCCGGCCATAAGCTCCACATGATAACAACAAAATCATATTACCTTCACAGAATAATTTTCCAATTCAAGCGTCTCCAATTTAAGTAGAAAATCAAGTGTTTCTATCAATTTGCATCTCTCAAGTTGATGTTTAGCTCTCTTTATCCATTGATCATCGAACTTAACAGAGACCACACATAGGAGGTATGTGTTCTGAAAACAAAAAAGGGCAGCCCCAGTGCATGAAGCTCCTGCCTATATAGGGTCTAGGAAAGGGGCGGACCACAAGGGCCTAAAGTATACAGCCTTACCTTGCATTTGCAAGAGGTTGTTTCCACGCCTTGAACCCGTGACCTTAAGGTCACACGACGACAACTTTTACCGCAACAAGTATCTACAAATTCCCCAATGAAGCTAAAATTTCGGAGATTCAGAGCACAAATATTTAGGTGAATGGAACCCTTAATATTTAGGCCAATAATATTTTATAGTCTAACATATCCTCTATGGCCTTTTCGGCTTTGCGTGTGGATTTAATAAATTGGGTATTGAGAATCTAAGTCAGAAAAGCTCTGATACCATGTTGGATTACCAATTGACCAAAAAACTTAAGCTGATAGGAAGGAGCCAACAATGTTTTATAGTCTAACAAACTCCCACGATATATGTTTACTTGTACGCCATGATCAATGTTGAACCATCCTGTTGCTAGGAGTGCACGGAGTAAGTCAAAGATCAATGGAACGTGATTCTAGCCAATTGTTTACTTGCTAAGACAATTTTCAAGTTGAATTATTTGTTTCGGTTGTATCAAATTCTTATGGAGGATCGTAATGGCACAAGAGAGGCAAGAGAAACTCTAGTAGTTATGAATCATCAGGTATAGAGCTAATGGAGGATGCTTGGTTACAATTCAGAATCTGTTATTACATGTTTTCTCATTTGCACTATAAATGTGGGCTAGCAACCACATCATATGTGGCTCACTGTTGAATGATCCAATTAGTTTATCTCATTGCTCAAGACTTGATGTCTTATGGATCAAAAAAGCATATAGTTTGAGTTATTCTGCTTACTAAAAAGCTGCTTATTGTTCTTGAAGTTTTTAAATTATCCCTTTTAATACACAACTCAAATCCTTTTTAGATGCTGGAGTCATCCAATTCATATTTTTTATATCTATGAGACGCGTAACTATAGAGCAATATGATGAACGAATTGGATTATTGAAAGGTAGCCCCAACAATCACATTCCTCATTGGTGAGGCTAAGTTAGAAAGCTTCTGGAAAATTACAATGCAAATTAGCAACTGAATCCTGTGTGGTTAACACCCTTGTCAAGGTTATCGGCAGTCTCATTACTGCTTCTAAGTATGCGCTTGAAACAGATTTGTGTTCCTTGGTCTGCTCACTGATATGATTACTATAGGCCCTTGTGGTCTGCCCCTTCCCCAAACCTCGCATAGGTGGGAGCTTCGTGCACTGAGGCTACCAGTGTGCTCACTGATTTCTTCGAAGTCATGTAATCATAATTTTTTAGTCCTAGAATTAAGGCTTGTTGAACAAGGTCGAAACCAAATAAGATTCCGAAATTGGCCGCAAAATCCTCCGCATCTTCAGATGTCATTCTTCCCAAGGGCCCCAAGAATTGCACAATGAAATCACTCTTATTATTCCTAAATGAACCCACGAAAACCAGCCAGGCCTGCATCGCTCAAAGAGGACCCATCAACATTAAATTTAAACCATCCTCTAATTGAGCTCGCCCATTTAGCCTTCCTCTTACCTTATTTGCCACCACGGAAAGTACAGTAGTCAATTTGTTTTGATTTCGGCACAGTAGTTGTTGAAGACTCTTGTTAGGATGCCCAAGAGATGAACATTTTCATTACGAAAGATAGCAGTAATTCTTTGTAATCACGCCATCAAAATTGTTGGAATGAAACACTTTCTCCTCATTATTCTTGCCTTCTTGGATTTTGATGTAAGACTCCACTAAAACTGTGGCCCAACTTGTAGAACTCCCTTTATGTTACATGATATAATCCAGGCATCTTCATTTGCGTACTTTGGCCATCATTTTCCATCGAAGATTAGAAATGCATAATTTAGTTTTAAAACTCTTAGAAGGCATGAAAATAACAGATCTATCTACATTTTATCTGAGTGTAACTTAAAGGTTAAAATGGCCCCTTCATGTATGTTTCCAGGATATGCCCGATAATGCATGCTACTGTTGTAAGCCAGGCTTGTTAGTGAGTGTGGACATCAGCATACTATCTCGAAACATCACAGAGCAAATTTAGTGGAGGTTTAGTTGGCAAAAGTACAGATGCCCAACGCATTCGATGGCTGGAAAACATTCCAAGAGAGATTTGCTGAGTGGAACAAGGGTGTATCAGTGTAATGCTTGATACCTAATTCATTGAGTAATCAGTAACCAATGTCGATGACAGACTAAGGTCACTGTTGTGTGGATATAGCTCAGATGCATATAAAGCATCTTTTGATTGACATTAATCTCACAAGATTTCTACATGTAACATCCCTAGATTCTAATAGGGGGGCCAAGTAATTCGCCTATTGTAACAATATGTAACCATGATCACAATTTCAGTATGGGAAGGTTCCTGTCATCCGAATATGTTCAAGGGTCTGCCTGAGGCCATACTGAAGAACCGCAGAGTTACCAGCTCTAAAACCATCTCCATAGGCCGGCGAAGTATCCGATTCAATCTGGTGTTTAAAAAACTCACCAAGTTTTCTCTCGAACTGTGACCTGGTTCCCTTCTTTGATGATGTGGATGCAGAGGAGGATGAAGTAGATGCGACATTACTACCGGATCCTGACATGATCTCTGAATCCAGCCACATGTGAGCCAAAACCTGGCAAATCCCTTCTTCAACATCCTGACTAAGAGTTCGATATCCTGTAAGCAAAAACAGAGAAGTCAATAAATTCTATCTTCATGTCATGGTAGAATGTGTAGATCTGTCTGGTTGAATACTAGTTTCATCAAACACTGAGTTCAAAGAATGGTGTTCTAGTACCATCCCTTAATTCCAGTTATGCAGAGCTGCTACATTTGGAAACATTTTATCCATGAATCACTGTGTCTTTTCGTGTAATATATCCTTTTTGTCATTCTTCCAGTGATTTTGGAGGGTCTGACAGGAACGTTGGTAAAAACCCAGGGCATCGTGAAATCATAAATTAGCTGATTCGATCTTTTCACCACGGACGGTTTTAACCATTACATCTTTAAGAAATCATTACTTGCAATACTGAAAATACCTTTGAGCCGCAACCATGCGTGCATCATCTCATGTGCCAGAATAGACCCAGTCAATAATCTGCATCATAATTTGTTGTCAGTAAGATTATTATCTAAACAAACTGAAAAGGTCTCCCTGTACAATTCAAAACAGTGCTTTACCCAACATAAGGTTTCACAGATTATATTCCCATATTAACAATCTAGGTCAGCTGCAAATATTATGAAAAGAAATGATACCAAACAATGATTCTAATTGGCGCGAGGGGACGAAGTCTGTAAGTTAAGAGAAAAACATCATTGCTGCAATTGAATTTGCGGAAGACATTCACAAAATGCCCATATAGCAATCAAAATTTTAATTGGAAATGACATAACAGCATAAATAGTAATTGATGAAGGCAAAGGAGAGATGAAATGAGTACCTTGGCAGCCCATGTAAAATGAGAATGGCTGTTACTTCACAAACACGAGTGAGCCTATAAGGTTCTGTTATCATGTCCATGATTCGACCTGCTCCAATCTTCGGCCTCCTTAAAATCTGGAAATTTTAGAGGAGAAAATTACATCTTATATGAAGTGAATATATGAATTCGTGTAAAGGAACAGGAATTCCAATATTTCAAAGTTGAACATCAGTAATTCTTACAGTGGTGACAGTCTGTTCCTCAGAGAGGCAGAGCCCTCGGGTCTCAGGCATGTGATGATGTCCCTGCTCTCAACAAAGAAAGAAAACCCAAACGCATGAAGACCTCAAATTGAAAAACAATGTATAGGAACTGAAATCACGGTTTTCATGTGAGTGCTTTACACTTCTTTCTCCCTCCATGGCCTCATTTAATGCTTGTCTCTCAACCAAAAGTAATGGAATTTGTTGCTCTAGTTTCATATTTAGGCCTTCATAGAAGTCTTGGATCTCAAGGTAAAGTGGTTGACATTCACTGTTATCCATGATAGCAGAATCGAGACACTCCAGACAGAGCTTCCGACCATCATCCAGGGAGATGTATCTTGTATCTCTTGGCTGGAAATTAGTCCAAACTAGGAATTTAGGAATGCTAACCAAAAATATCATGGCCAAAAGCCTGAAAGAAACGAACAAATGCATGGAGAGCAATCTAATGAAGGATTATTCATGCCACTAATATGCATGTTCTAGCTCACAAACGAAATGATTACAAGAGAAAAAACATGGGATAGATCTGCTACACTAACCAGACTGCTTTAAGAATTTTTATCAAAAATGGCTACCAAATTTTCATGTCAAGTCAAAAAGGATATTCATCATGAGTAAAACATTTTCTAACCTCCATTCTTTCACAGCTACAGCACCTAGGAGTACCATCAAGCTCATGTGAAGGGCAATATTTTTGGAGCCAGAAAGGATGTGCTCTATATTCAATAAGGCCAGAAGCATTTGTTGGAATCTGCAAAGCAAAGTCACAACAATAGCAACATCATCAGCTGGTGAACAATGCCCAAAGAAACAAAGTATGCATTTCTGTACACTGAGAAAGAACCTCAAGCACTAAGATAATCCACAATCTTAGATATTTCATTGTGCAGAACTTCAGGATTTTAATTACTCTCAAAAGATGGTTCGACAGTGCTAAAAATTGATTAGCAGTTGAAGAGTTAACAGGTTAGCAGCGAGAAACAATAGAAATTCCATAATCAGGGGATTGCAGCGATGGAGAACAGAAGTATGAGAAATAAGACGTCAAAATTCTGATTTCAAAACAAAGATACTTACAAATTGGTTACAAACATCACATTTAGGGTGATAATGCTCCTTGTAGCAAGATTTGTGATAGGGGTAATTCCCGGACATCGAGAACTACACAAACAGCATAATCAATGTATAATAAGAAACTGAACTTTGCAAAGCATACTTGACTTCAGAACGAAATAAAAATGCAGCAAAGAAGTAATTCAGAAATCAGGAGTCAATTTAGATAATCACTATCCAAGGTGGAAATAGATTGGCCCTACTGTTCATACCTCATAATCAGTTATGGGCAGATTGCATGCGTGACAACGGAAACATTCCGGATGCCAAACTGCATTCATGCAACTCAAGAAGCGTCCATGACTGATCACAGTGTTACAACCAGCACAAATCCTACCAGCAATTTTGTGTATCACCAACAGCAGGAGGTCAATAAAGTCTGCAGAAATGAATTTATGCACAGAAATCTTACAGAAACGAATGCAACTTCAAAAATAATATGCAAGAATGCACAAATTCAGTGTTCAAATCATTTTCATTTGTTAATGCACAGTAAGCCAGCAGAAATATAGCTCAGAAATAAAACCAGGCCAAGGTTCTAGTTGGGATACAAGAAGATTCCGTGATCTTTCAATGATGAAATCAATAAAATAATTCTACTTCTTAAATGAACGCCTTTGCAGATTCCCAGTTGGTGCAGCTGTGACTGGGTACTGTACAGCGGATGGTTCTGTGACTAAAGGAAACAGTCTACTTGTTTCTTACTCACTCCTAGGAAAATGGTGCCTTCCTGGGTCAACAAGAATCATTTTTGTTTATTTTCTCTAGAGGCTAATGATTCTATAATCTGTCTATCTGACTGACATGACCATATTGAGGAAGATCCATATTGTAAAACATGGCTTCCTTCACATATTATCCTCATTATTTCATCTCTCGCAAGTAACATTGCCAAACGACACTCCCTACTGCAGCGATTCAAGAATCATCATGTTTTATGGGATCCATCTAGCAGTGATATAATTCTTTACCTACCTAAGCATTTACATAATATTGAGGGCAATCTGTATTCTGCAATGCAGGCTCATAAATCTACAGTCCTAGGCTTTATAAATGTACTCACACATTTCAAACCTTACAAGTACCAGTAACAAGCAGGGTAATCTTTTTATCCTTCTGTCTTGGTGTTTGCTTTAAATAACTGATAGATTTAAGCCTATGGCTTTAAAAAAACAGAATTCATCATTTACAAGTGACTGTAACTTGAAAGCCTGTTATTATTTTAATTTTGTGTCATGAATGGTACTTGCATATGCAACTCTCCTTACAGGCTGCATAGAAAGTATTATGTAAGACACAATTGCCTTACATTTGTGCAAGAATAGTTAGAATGACCTAGCTTCCTAAGACGTTGTCTTTAGAGGCTGAGGAACTCACTAGTAGGACAAGGTCATGTTTGCATGCCACTAGTGCAATATTATGTCAAGAGGATTTTAAAGACTTCCTTGCCTTACTTTAAAGGCTTGAAGCATGTATCTAATCCTTTGTGGTATGCATATTGCAAATTCTTTGGCTATGTTAACTGGTGCAGCTTTCAGAGGAAATTATGAAGCAATGCTGCTTTTGGAGCATCAATCTGACTCTTTTTTATTTCTTTTTAACAGTACTCTAACATGGTTTACCATTTACAAGTTTACTATTTCTCAATGCACGCCACATTTAATTACCAAATTACATACATTGATATGTAAATAACATAAAAATTACCATGGAAAGATCAAACCTTTTCTCACACGATTTCTAAAGAGATATATGGTAACCACATTTAAATACCAAATTACATACATTGATATGTAAATAACATAAAAATTACTATGGAAAGATCAAACCTTTTCTCACACGATTTCTAAAGAGATATATGGTAAAATATAGTCTCACGGATATTTTAAGGAAGAATGAAGATAAAAAGTTAGACATTAGTTTGAAGTTGATACAAGATCAGTTATACCTGAACCCAGACCCTGTCATAAAGGGGAATGGAAAAGGTGGGAAATAATTGCTATGGCCATGACCATTTTCACGAGGGGGAGACTCTGTGTTCAGACTTTCCTGTAAAGCTCTGGCAAGTTGTTCATCTTCTTCCAAGTGAGATTCATTATCTAAGGGAAATGATTGAATAGATCAGTTTAGATAATGAAGCATATAACAAAACTGTTGCTCTGTTATAAAACAATATGAAAATTTTATATTAGCTTGACAGCAGCAGAAAAACAGTAGAAATGGTGCCTTTCAGAGTGAGCAAACAAAAATATGGATACTTAAATACCCCATATTTCATTTGGTCCAAGAACTAAACCCTTCAAGGAAATATTAAATTATAGAAATTTCTCTTCTGCCTTGCAATGAAACATTTTCTCCGGTCAATGAAATTTAACAAAATGATCAAAAATAAATTTAAAAAATTTCACAGCCAAAAAAAGAATAAGGAAGGAACAAAAATAAAGTTGTCTCTATCTCAGCTACAAAAT
Source organism: Warburgia ugandensis (assembly GCA_035236585.1). Lineage (NCBI taxonomy): Eukaryota > Viridiplantae > Streptophyta > Magnoliopsida > Canellales > Canellaceae > Warburgia > Warburgia ugandensis. The sequence continues at coordinate 2,158,636 of CP141132.1, read as the reverse complement.
AACGCCTCCAATGGACCCAGAGTAAATAGTAACATCACCCCCTCATATTGAAGAACATGTGAAGAAACTAACAAGATCTGAAATTTCCCTATTGCTCCAAGAGTCAAATATTATCTATTCCTCAGAAGGACACGACGAAGAGTCATAAACTTTCTGGTAAGCCTGGAATCTCTATAAAGCTATTAGAGAATTATATAGGGGCAGTGAACAAACTCCATAAAACAGGCGGGTCACCTTTCCCCTCCAATGAATATGGTGCAGCATAAGGCAACATATCCAAGAATGTGCACTAGCTCTTTCTTTATTACAGAGGTAACAAGTTAATGTGTCCTGTTCAATCTATTAACAACAGGGAACCAAATAGGACCCAGCTTCTGAAGTACCGAAAATCTTTGAGGGCTTCCACAACTCCCAAAAATACAGTATATAAAATCCAAAACTATCAACAAAGCACCTACATGATACAGTTTCTATTGCTAAGCAATCTTTCTGGTTTGAAGCTACATCTTGCAGCAATATTTCCAGGTATACCTCAGCTTGGCCATGTTAGAAGAACCTTCAGTGTTGAGCACCGTCACCTGGTACTAAGAAGTTGTATGCAGGTTCCAATTCACATGTTTTCCCTGAGTAGCCAATTGTAGAAATCCAAGAGCTGCTGTTTGAAGTGTCAATTACCTGGACCTACTTGTTAACAGGATCCAAACTTTTCCATGCAATCAAATGAGCCTAAATTAGCCCACTGCAAATATACTCAACTCCACTCCAAGCAAGTCATTGGATGATATACAATTGACCTGGCTTAAACCTATCACCTAATATTGAGTTTTGGATAACCACAATTAGAATTATTTATTCGGAACAGGCTAGGTGAAAAGCAAAGTCTGAGCTTGTGTCAAGAAAATACAAAAATGAACTTAAGAATGGCCAAAAGTTTCCACTTAAAGTTGTAATAAGAAAAAAGATTTAAGTTTCTCACTATTTGGAATTTTTAAAATTCATGACTCAAAAAAAACATCAGAAAATATGCACAGATATGGGAAATTTTAGCTGAGCATTCGATAGTATCCCATTATCCAAAGTGCAAATTAGAGGATACAGTACTCACCATCAACTGTTGCCCGTTTATGCTCTTCTTCAGAAAGGGAAAGTGCAATAGCATGATCTATGTCTTCATCCTCAAAGCCATCCTACCACACATCATCCAGAAAAAGGAATTAGTCTTAACAGAGAAAACAGATACAGGAACGTTTCCTACAACAAACACATGTGTCATCATCTTAATAAGAATGATTAGAAGAAATAGGCACTCTGAGAGTAATAGAAAATCTATCCATAGACGGTAATGAAAAAGTAACCAAAGATAATAATCCCCACAAAGGTATCCTGTGCTTAGTTGAGGTTGTAAAATGTAAATTAAAACTCTTGACTGGAAATGCAAGCAAACAGGGTAGCATCAGGAAATGATATTATCAGGATTCAACCAGCCACAGTTCTGCAATTACCAATGACTTAGAAGGCTCCTTTGAATCATCACCGTTTCCATCTTTCCTGTGATACTGCCCTTCTGAAACTTTGTGAGTGGAACCTTTAAAAATTTTATTCAGCCAACCCATAATGTGAGTTGCTAATTAGCCATGCTCTGGGCAAAGAATTGTCTGCACAGATAGAATACAAATCAGGGAAATACATTGAGAAAGAAGATGTTACAGGTAGTGAAGCAGACACATATCCCGGGACATGCATAAATGCTTAAGGCACAGAAATATCTACTCTTAGAAAATAGTTATTGTTTCTGGAACAAGGATGGAAAGTTTATGTCAAATTGAGAAATGCTATCTGGACTGAGTATCAAGATCAACTCCAAAACCCCGCCTATATGAGCCCCACCTTTGGATGATCTGATCCAATGATGGGAAGCTCCCTTATTCAATCCCCTCAAAGGCAGCATTACCAGTCTAGAAATATAACCATCACCGATTCATTGTTACGCCATCTCCACGTATAAGTCACACAAAAATACTGAATCTCATAATGTAAGTCACACATGTCATACCAGCATTTGGTAATATAAGCTTAGAAATAGAATGAATAGGTCTACTGGAGAAGCAAAAAACAATCCATAATTTACTAATTTCAAAAGCCCTCCATTCCACCAGGATAAGGACAAAAAACCAGTTAGAAACAGCAAAAAAATGATGACTATAGTTTCGTGGGAGATCTTGAATGACCTGAGACATGTAACCTGCACATTGGTATGTTTACAAGACATCTTCCAAGATCAAAAGAAGGGGAGCCTTGGCGCAACGGTAAAAGTTGTCGTCATGTGACCTTGAAGTCATGGGTTCAAGGCGTGGAATCAGCCTCTTGCAAAATGCAAGGAAAGGCTGCCTACTATAGGCCCTTGTGGTCCACCCCTTCCCCGGACCCCGCATAGGCGGGAGCTAAATGTTCCTTTGGAATAGTATGAGCTATTGTATGCAATCAGACACAAAATAATCCCATAGGGCGTCCAGTGCATGAAGCTCCTGCCTATGCGGGGTTCGGGGAAGGGGCAGACCACAAAAGGTCTATAGAATGCAGCTTTTCCTTGCATTTTGGCAAGAGGCTGTTTCCATGCCTCGAACCCGTGGCCTCTTGTTAATTATCAGCATCAATAAGAATATTAGTTTGTGGTTCTCAAATATTTAGATCTAGAGAGGAATCTAAATTGAGTAATTAAGATAGATTACTTACTGTAAGGCAATTAAGAATTGTCATATACTTAATCATACATGCATTTGCAAAAGGAAACACTTCCACATTGAGCATCCAACTATGTTCTTCTTGTTTGAAGAAAGACAAGAAAAGCATACAACTTGACGCAACAAGATGAACGTGGAATAAAAGAAACAAATCAAGCATTTGCTGTTATGCAGAGAATTTTGAAACTGTAGAAGAAACAGTTTTGACATTTTATTGATCCCAAATAAAACAGGTATGTAATCCTATTCAAACAAATGGGTCTGCCACATATATCAATAAGCAAAAAACGGAGACCAGGAAAGCGCCTACCTAATGTATCGAATTGCTCAAGATGGATGGAATACAAAAATTCCAAAACAACATAGTATCATAACGTTGCTTTCGAGGCATATATACAAGTCAAAAACAACTGAAAGAAAAAGGGAAACTCACAACTTCCCATGTTCATAAATTCCACGAATTGCCATATAAAATTACTCACTAAAAAGATTGTGAATTGAATCATGGGTCTGCAACTCACCTCAAACAGATGACATCTCCTGCAAAATTGGCGGAAGCAAAAATGGACCAGATCGAATAAAGGTCACCAGAAACAATATTTCATTAAAGATACATCATTTCGCTCAATCGGAGGAAGAATCCACCAGAATCAGATCCTTTTTCCCTGGTATGTGAGGCAAAGGAACAGTCCAGGAAAGAAAAATTTTCTCAAAAGGACATAAGCGATTTTTATGAACAAGGAAAATTTAGATTACTTGTTTCATAAGCCAATCCAGGTCAAAATACAGAAAGCCCAGAGTTTCTTGCTTTTTGTTCCAACAGCTTCTCCATAAAAAAACCCAGAAAGAACTAGGTGAAAGGGATCAAAACCGTGCAGAAGTGGAACATATTCTCATGGCTTTAGTCTATTTTGCAAGTGGGTCCTCTGCCTTTTCACCCACAAAACCCCAAACCCCAACAGTAGTGGTGCAAAACAAATAAATTTGTGTTTTTAAGCCTTTAAATGGATCCAGTTTTCTGTGTTTTGGAGAGTAAACAAATGAACATGAAAGGTGAAAAGGAAATAAAAAGGAACTGTAGAAGGAAAAATACATATTTTCTGCAGACCCAAAAGGCATAATCTACAGCATCCAAGGGAAAGTGGAAAAGAATCATACATCAACTGTTTGGGAAGATATCCAGCCCACCTACCATACAAAATAGAAAGGCCGTGGGAGGCTGGATCAATTTTCATAAACAAATCATTCTCCCTCTCTAGACTTCACAGACACAGAAAAGAGGCCCAGCAGAGATATGGGACTTTCTGTTATTGCCGATCTTCAGTGAAAACTAGTCCAAAAGTCAGGGAAGGGAATTATTTTTCTGATTATTTCATCAGGCTTTCTTAATTTGGTTTGCCTTTTTGTGACTTTTATTAGTGCTGAAGGCTGCTTCTTTGTTATATCGGCCTATCAGGAGTCATTTCAATTTCTTTATCTGGATGTACTTGTTGATCCTTTATTTACCTGCCATGGTGAAAACGCCATGCCATTTTAATGACAATTTAGTCATGGTTTCTTTGCCAAATTAGAAATTGAAAGACTGAAGTTGACTTTTGGACAGTGGTATCTTTTCCGGTTTTCACCACCGTCTTTAGTTGTTTCTTTCTTTCTTTTTGAGAGAGAGAGAGAGAGAGAGAGAGAGAGAGAGAGAGAGAGAGTTGGAGAGAGTAGTTCATTTATTAGCTAATATTACTTGAGATGTTGATCACGTTATTATCGTTTTATTGAAAGGAATTTAGAATAAGGAAAACCAAATATGTTACAAGACTTGTGTACATTATATGATAAAATTCTTAGAAGAAAAGTTAGGCGATAAGTTGAAATGGTTTCATCTTTGAACAAATCAGGTATTTTTCAGCTAGTTTATTGAGTTCTGAAGCTAAATCCGACATTAGAATATTAGATAAGAGCTTTCCTTTAATATCAAAACATTAACCATTGTTGCACCAAAGTCTTCTAGTACATTGGTAAGAGAAATCTCTCACGTGGCTGACCCGGTGTTAAGGTTGCGTACATGGGAGGGTGTGTGTTGAATGTGTCCACCATTCAAAAAAAAAGAACAAAAAAAAAAAAAAAAAAGCACTTAATCAAACTATCATTTCTAACATAGTAGCAAAGTTCTGATTTAAGAATAAATTAGTAAGGCAAATGTTTGGAAAATTCAAGAACCATTTTTATGAAGTATAAAAAATTTGGAGAAAAAAACACGTTATTAAAATGAGAGTTTAAGTTTTTAATTTGTATTAGTAGCTAAAATAATAATTGAGAATGACAAATATTTCTGAACTTTGAATTTATTTGATAAATTCAAAATAGTTGGTAAATCTCCATTTGACTCAAAAAAGAAAGAAGTTTTAACCATTTTGATATTAAATTGGCACATCAAATAGTTAGGATTTTTCCAAAAAAATAAATAAATCAATTATTTGGAACACTTTTAACTGTACATAGTGCAAAAGAACACATTTTCTTGCACAAATACTTGTTTGTTTTCTTACCTCACTACTGGTCAATTTATCTATATGCTTAAGGAGCATGGAGAATTAAGGTGCTATGAGGTGGATGTCACGTGCATACTTCATGAGATCTTCAACCAATGCAAGAAAATCCATGCAACAAGAATTATTTACTAAAAGAACTCCTTTCTCTCCTTCTGTAGATAGGACTAGCAAATACCCTTCAATTCTCCAGTGTTCTTTCTAGGAAAAGTGGATTAAGACATCAAAGAAAAACACACGCCTTAGCATCCCCTGCTTTTGCTTCTTTCAAATATTCCTTGCCCCATCCCACCCCCATGCCACATCTTCCTTTTCATGAGAAACATGATTTTGGATCTTTCAACTTTTTTTCTTTAGAAGGTAAGCTTGGATTAAGGGACTTGATAATACTAAGGGTTTTTTGCAAAAATACAATTACATTTTGACTTGAGATCTATCACTTGACAGTACCCCAGAGCATTGTTGACTGAGTAGCATTGACTTCAACTGAACAACATAGTTCATGGATTGCTACATTGCTACTTATTTTTTAAGTGATGACTTAAGTTAAACAAGTGAGTTAGGTTAGTAGTTGAGTCTATTTCTTCATGTGAGTTTAGGAAGAACTTGCTAGGTCATACATGCAAGAAAATCCATTTACTTGGATTGCCACAAATGCACACAAAGAGTCACTCAGGAGAGCTTATTTCAAATTGTAGATCCAACAAACGTAGTTTTGCAAAGAAATCACTTGCAAAGTCTAATCTTGTAGAAATTTGATCCTGAATCCATTGATCAGAATTTGAGAAATCTAGCCAATCGAATCCAAGCAAAATACTGGTGATTACAGTAGATTGCATTTTTATTTTGCTTGATTTTCAAGACTGGAAGGACTTTAACACACTTGGAAGCCAATAAAGCAGTTGATCATTCTAGAAACCATCTTATGCAAATAGTTCAAGTTCAGCAATGGATCCCTTCAACATCCTTGAGTCCATTAAAAGGTCTATTTTTTGAGTTCTTTCTAATAACAAAATTAAGAATACATTAAAGATATACTGCAACCTTGACCTTCTAATCCAATACTTAATTATGTGTAACCTAAATAAAATCCCTTGAATTAGGGTTGTCACCTTATAGCAAAAATAAGGTATTAACTAGTTTGAATAACTGTGTTTATTAATCTCTAAAAATACCACACAAATTAGACTTGTCCCACCAACATGATTTGATCTACTTGTATCTTTCCATGTCAACAACTATGAATAGAAGAATCAATTAATGGTGCTAATGCGGCCCAAGTCCTTGAAATTCTTTCATGTTTCTTAAACCTACTCAAAATTAGATCAGACCACTCAGGTCACCAGTTTAATGACAGAATCGACTTTAACCACTAATTACAAGTACAAATTTGTTTATTAGTCTAGATGTTTACCTAAAATCTAAAAGAGTGTTATAAAAAGCATGGATAAAGAGCATGATGGGGGGAAAAGCAACCATCTTACATGATCCTAAAGTGGCTAGTTTAAAGTAATTAAAAGCAACATTTCTTACTGATGAAGTATCTGCTTTTGGTTATGAGATGCAAAGCATTTTTCACATCCTATGTCACTCACATATTGGATGATGTCTAAAGTGGTTTCTATGATGACCTATAAAACTTGGGGGCTGTTACGAAATACAAAGTATTCAGTCATGCTGAAATGGGAGGAATTTTAAATTTCTTGGCTCTTTGTGAAGGGGATCTACGATGCCTTTAATAGTCCATTTTCTTTAAGTCAGTGATACAAAATGGTCCATGGTAAGTAGTATTCTATGTTAAAATTACTCGGATTTTCTATCACCAATCCCAAAATGTACTTTGTGCAGTAAGAGAATTCTATCACTTATATACATGTTCTACCTAGCTATTGATGCTAGCTTGCTAGTGCAATTATGCCATCTTTCAAGTGCACCCATGTGTCCTTTTTCACATATAGTGCATGGGTCACATTAAAAAGGGCCTAGAGATGCTAATTTGGGTTTCATAGAGTCTACTTCCAATGTGGTGGTGTAGTTATCAATATCATATTAAAATGGGTTCTCATTTCACATATACTATGATTAGGATTGTATGGTTTATCTATCTTCTGCAGTCAAATTTTACATTTCATAAAAACAAAAATAGACAAAAGACAAAAAAGAAAAGAAAAGAAAAGAAAAAAGGATAGCCCAGTAAATAAGGCTTATATTTATCTCTCTATTAAATATATATATATATATATATATATATATATATACCTGTTAATTGGATGGTTTGGATCAATCAAAGATGTGATCTACTATGCTATAGTGGGCCATTGAATCACTATATATGTCCTTCACTGTAAAATGTTTCCCCTATCTTACATGGAGCTAGTGACAATCTGAATTGAGATGAGATGATATGTATTATACAGTTGTTAGTGGTGCTTGAGATGAAATGAGAAATTGCAATGTCATCTTAGCTCACCGTTAGTGGTTGTATATTGCTTCTATCTCAAGTCATCTCATCTCATTTCTATTGTACAAGAGAACCAATTTCTCTCATCTCAAAATTCAACTATACTCATGTATTTTGCTTGAGATAGAAATGAGCTATATCATGTCATCTCAACCATCTACCCAACTCATCTCATCTCCACCTAACTTAACTAATATTTTTAGTCATCTCACTTCTTCTTCCATCAAATTTAGGTCACCTTAGCATAGCTCAAATCATTTGAAACCAGATCTCATCTCACGTCATCTCAAATTAGCTTATCTCACCTCAGGTACTACTAAAACCACGTTAAGGGGGCGTACAAGGCGGGCTTTTGTCCAACCCCCAACAAACATGATGGGGACATATGCCTAACCTAAAATGGCCCCACCATATGATAGGTAATGGTTCTAAAAACCATTACAACCTATGATAACATGAGGTAACCCATTACAAACCCTCTCCGTCCTACCCTGTTAAACAATTAAGAGGAGGGATCGAACTCTATAAACATATGTTTGAACCTGATTTCATGTGCAAATTTTCAACATAGAGCTCATAAGAAGACATTTTGTTGTTTGACGTATCTATGTGGTCCACAAGATGAATGGTTTGGATCACCATCCACTGACTATACATATATGTTTAAGCATGTATAAGAGCATTGCATAAGAGCTCTATTATAACAACAACAACAATAATAGATGGAAATTTTGAAACTATTGCCTTGTTTACTTAAGTCATATTGTGTAGTTTTTACACGTAAAGAATCAAACATGAAAAGTAGAACTAAGTAAAGTGGGTTCCTCTACATCAAAGCCCCTAAAATAGGGTGAAAAAAGCTCCTTATAATTTCACATACTATTAACATACAAATATCAGTAAAGCAGAAATTAAGGAGAGATCTTTAGAATATATCTCTACAAAAGTTATTTTTCTCCTTAAGAGTTATGAATGGGCCCAATATGGATGGAAGAGTTTGGTGACTTAAAAATAGGTCATATTTTTAGGCACCTCTGTTTTGCCATAATAAAGCCTCTTGTCATTAGAAAAATACTAGGAAAACATTCCAAGTGATCTCTCAACTTACAAGTTAGAAGTCGAAACCATTGATACAACTGGTTTGCTCACATTGTATTCATAATAGAACTGCCACCTTACCCTCAAATGACAGTTGATGTAGCACCAAGATGAAATATTAACCTATTAAAGGGGATTGATGAAGCCACATACACCTTCTCTAGTAGATGCCATGTGGAATCTCATGAGAGCTTGTCTCTTTAGTTCATGGAGAAGGTACCCCTTAATTGGCACCTAAATAAGACACCACTCCACATGCAATTAAGGAAAAAGCTATCTCATCATGCTAGGTCTAGGAGACATCATGAGCATGATTTCACCCTCATGACATCATTTAGATGCATGGCCCTTTTTTAAGTAGCCAATGAGATGAAGGCAAATAGGAAGGGGTCCACACACATCACATGAAGCTTGCAAGTGGGAGGGCTATTATATAGCTCTACAGACACCTGTCCCTCTCTTGCTTGGAGAGCAAGGTGCTCCCATGTCACCTAAGCATTCTAACTCATCACATTTTCCCTATATATATAGAATAAGTTTCTTCAAGAAGGATGAAAGTTTTCTAACATGAAACCCAGAAGAAAAACAAAAAAATCCTTGCCACTTGTCCTAAAGATGCCACAGAAAAAGTACTAATTCCTCGAGTGGAAGATGAGTCAAATAATAAATTACCAAATATTCTTGCCTCAAAATCCTTAAGCATATGCAGAATCATAAACTATGTAAAATAGGGACAAGTGTCCATGACTGACTCCCCACAAGTTTTGGGCCCAACTCGCACCATGACTTATAATAAGCAACATTGTATATGACTACCATGGTGTGCAAATTAGTTTTTTGTTTCTCTCTCCACTTTTGTAAGGAAGGTGGAAGGGTATGTCCTACTTTGGCTTAGATTAGATTATTTTTAATTAAATTCGGCTCAAATATAGTGAATTTAGGTAATCCTCCTAAAAACTTCACAAAAAAAAAACATCAACATGCCACTAGGCTACTAGAGACCGCTCCATGAGCTGAGTGGACGCTACCTTCATAGTTCCTTCCCATTTTGTAACTGAGGCAAATCCAAAAGTTATTGTAGACCCACTACATGCTTTATAGTAATAGTTTTTTCCTTTCCTTTATCGTTGATTTTTAAAGGATATAAAACCTCATGCCTATTGGTCAAAAACCCACCCAACTTTTATCTTCTTATTTAAATCCCTATATTCATATCTGGTATGTAATATCTTGTTAAGGTGATTAGTTGACTCTTAATGGTAACTTAACCCCACACATCTACTAGCCGTTTTGAACCCTTACTCTTTCATCATTTGCGTCACATTTAAATTCTATCAATTTTTCTTTTTCTTAGAGAGACATGGTTCAAGACCGAAGTCCTTATAGCCAAAAAACATTAAGACTCTGGGTTTTTATCTTTCTTAAGTCAAGCGCACCTAGCTAAAGATCAGACTTCCTTAAAAGATTTATTGAATGAGAAACTATCTTAATAATTAATTAAGAGCGGAGTTAAAATCAATTAAGAATCTCATGAACCTAACCAAGCATTTCATCAAGCCAAAAGACACAGCTAGCAACTCCAAAAACCCATTCTTATCTTGAATGGAGCTACCATACCACTACAACTAAGTGTGTGAACTATGAATCCTCAAATTGACTTCCTATAGACCTAAACTAGCAACTTCGCTAAAGAAGTCCAACTTGAAAATCCTTTAACATAAAGTTGATGGCTAAGTTGTGAAGTTTAAAGATGTCTCTCATATTTCTTAAATCATTAACTAGAGACAAAAGAATAAGTAGTGTATTCTCACTACTTTGCATATTTTGCTAGTGGATTGCTACTGCCTATTTTTGGGGAGTCTTTATAGTATTTTTGTAGTGTGTGCATGTGAGTATGATGCTTACCTTGCCATTTAAGGATAGCACAATATATGAGGCCCAATAGATAGCACGAGAATCCTCAACCAAGGGTGATCATTAAATTGTCAATTATACTTGATCAAACCCAACAAAGCATTTCTTTTACTCCATGGAAGGATTGAAGATTGCTAGCTATCCATGAATTATCCTAAAACATAGCCTCATTACTAGCCACTCTCGGCAGATAATGATTGTCGATCTCTTGGATTATGGAGACTGTGTTAATAACCATCAATACTTCTTTGTGGGAGCATGTGGCTAATCTCAGCACGTCACCTTTGTCTTCGCATCAGGATGGGGTAGGAGCCGCTCCTTCGCCTCCCTCACTTAGAATGGTTCTCCAATCATCTCAAGAAGGCTATATCATATTTCCAAGTGTCTTTGCATTTGGGCAATAGCATGCTATGTAAAGTTCTATAAATGATACTTTAGTGTTCAAAACATGGCTCCAACAAATAGATCCATCAAACTGCTCAAAAAGTTCTTCTACTTTACTACTACTGGAGTAGGCTATCAAGCCAAGCCAACCCCTTAATAATCATTTCCACCTCATATCATGAATCCTTGATCGTTCTTGAATCTCATCATGTGATAGAATTGGGGCAATCTACTGTTTCCCTATTTATTTCGGCTTTCCAATGTAAAGGGGCCTGTTGCCCCACAACCCACCTAAATATTTGTAACATCCCTGATTTTAGATCTTAATTTAAGTAAATTTTGGATTATGTTAAATCAGGATAAAAAGAGAATATTGATTTTTTTTTGTTTTTAGAGTTCTAGAAAATGAAAATTTTTGAAACTTTAAATCAAGTATTGAGACCTCTACCAAAAATGAAATCCAACGACACTAAGAACACTAAAATCAGAGTTCGGATGAAAATTTTCTAATTATTTTAATTTAAGTATTTTAATTAATTAAATAAAAAGGGTAAAATGTTAATCAGCCACTTGCGGGCCCTGCTAACATGGCACATAATCTCACGGCTGGCATGCCATTATTGGCAGGTAAGGAGGTGATTACCAGCATGGTAATCATTCTGCCATTAATGTGTCCCCAACCAAGCTAGAGATGGAACCCAACCAGAACACCAACCAAGCTGGAGATGGAACCCAACCTGTCGAAGAAGGCATCATACAGGCGAGTAGAATAGGGTTTTGGGCGTTCTTCGTGCAGATAGATTTGCAAGCTTTATCCAGAAAAATGACAGCTCAGATCTATGATCTGAGCCAATCGTTCTCTTCAACACAGATCTGAGCCAATCGTTCTCTTCAACACAGAAGTATGATCAAAAGCTCTAAAAAATCATTAAAATCGAATGAGAAATGAAGGAGAAACAAAGTAAAGAAGGTGACACCATTGACTATCAAAAATCCAATGACCCGCACCTCCTTTTTTACATGTTCTAGCATTAAACAACTTCGAATCGCCACCAAACTTTAGAGGATCCTAGGTGAGAGCTTGATTTAAAATACATGTATCTTTTATTGAGATACATTGAGAAATGGATCACCGGCGATGACCAAAATCGGATCATCTTCTCCAGCGATGAAGACTTTTTTTGACAAACCCTAAAAATTGTTTTAAAAAAATGGAATTTTTGTTATTTGGATAAATGACACCTAATATTTTCATCCTTATAAATAGATCATCAATAATGAATCAATTGATTCTTGAATTTTCGATTGATAACTTGGTAGTGCCTAGGAAAAATCTAACATCTTAACATCCAACCGTTAAAAATATGATCATAAGGTAGATCCATGTAATTTATGATATAATTACATGTCAGTAATTAATTATGATAAAAATAATAGAGCAATTATGGACTAGCTAATGCAAGGTCCAATCCTACCATCCAAAACTAGATCAGTGATGATCTGCGATCAGAAGACTTGATCACACCATTGATATGTGAGATTTGACTAGGTTGCCACATGGATCCACAAGATCAGTAGTGAGATTGTTAGATTGAGTGTTTCTTGACCCTAATCTATGATTTAAAACACAAATATGCAAGGTCTAAACATATAAATTAGTAAATGTGAATGATCTGCATATTGGATGATACATTTAGAGCTATCCAACCATTCAATTTAAGATGTGAAGAATTAATATATATGTTGAAGATAAATTAACTAAGTTAAACATATGTTTTCTCATATTTGTATTGTAAAGATTGAGATCGGTAAACCTTGATCGCTGATCAACCTTTATGTGGGATGGCTGATGATTTCATAAGGTTGGAACCACGATTCTATGTAGGTTGTTTTGATATCTTTAATTTATCCATATATTTAGATCATGACCAAATTATTGGTCAAACTAAATAACATGTATTTAGTCAAATACATGTTTACATGATGTTATATTTTAATGAATTGATAAACGATATGATTATAAGTTATGAATGTATCATCCTTCATGGATTAAGTAAGATTGAATATATCTTCCTTTGACAATGATGATGATTAATTTAGTATGTGGATATAATTTAAGATGTATGAATCATAATGACATGTGGATGTTACTAAGACATATGAGTGATAACAATAGAGATATAGAGTATTTAAAATTATTGGTTTAGAGCTACTAATACTTGCATTTCATTTATGCATCTCTCGGATTTGATCTCTCATTTCGATTTGATACTTAATCATGATTTAACGCATGATTTGTATTTCATCACGTTTTTATCTTCTTACATGTAATCAAAGTTTGATTCACGATTTGTACTTATGGGTTGCCTATGAGGACATGTACATGTGGCACTAACAGGCTTTTAAGTTACAACTTCTAGGTGATAGGGTTCTAGATGCTCACGGTATGGTCATGAATTTACCTGTGATGAGCTGATATGCTCTGATTTGTTATGGCATGGATTTTCCTGGTATTGAATCTAAAAGTGATTCAATTATTTTATCATTTTATCACCGATTTATATATACTAACATCATGTATTATCCTCCACATGGATATCTTGTGATTTTTCATGTACTGATGTTGTATATGGATAGATTAAATTGGGGATGGGATTTCTATTACGCTAATTACATTGCATATGTGTATAACAGGCTCTAAGTAGATTATAAGCTATTAGATTTTGAGATGATTTGACATAGATTTGTTTATATTATGAGTTGATAGCTTATGAATGATTTGATATAGATATTATCTATATTAATAACTGATATGTTATGAGATGGATTTACATAAATTAGAACACATCATGAGTTGATATATAATGAAATGACATGATATGAAGTTACTAGAAGTGAAATTGAGATGTACATGATATGAATATTAGCATATGGTAAAGACTATATGACTATATATTGCTTCTTGGAATAGATTTATATATAATTTTGGAATTACATTGTCTTTGGTTTTTTGTATATTGTCAAACTAGATGCTCAAACACCTACCAAGCACAGGCTTGTTAAGACATTGTAAATTTGTTTACAATGTCTCAAGTTTTGAAGAAAATGATTTAAAGGAAGACAGATCGAAGTAGATGGAATCTTGTATGAGGACAACAATAGCGTGAGACTATTGACTATGTAAATATGTAACTTGTAGTTTATCTTTTTAGACATATATGTATATATGCATTTATATAGTTTGACTGTGAGCTGTGATTGGATAATATCCTGAAGAATGTAAATTTTAAACTCATTGGATTTTAGAACCTCTGAAATGTATGATTTGTTAGTAAAGATGACACCAAGTTTAGTGAAAATTTATATTGGAAAATGCCTTCCATTGTCTACATTTGAAAATCAAGTAAAAAAGTATCATAAAAACCTAGGTCGTTACAATATTTAATGTGTCATCTTCATCACACTTATCGCAATTATAATGAGGGACAACTTTTGCCCAACCAACACCTTTACAACCTAACACTCAAAGGCAGCAACCACTTTTGACCTAATCTTGCAAGTCATGCTATCTTGGACAATTTGGATGATTCATCTAAATGATCATGGTGCAACTGTGCGATATGTCATACTAATAAGAACAAATTTCTGCCACAAGTTCTCCTAAAGGGGAAAAAGTCTTAGAGGAAATTGAAATATTGAAAAAATAGTCATAAAGAATTTGTCAAGATAACAATTATGCCAATAATTTCACATATTTGTGTATCTTTCTAAAACTAAAACTCCCTTCAAAATAGGAGCTTTTGGACTTCTTATGATGGCATCAAAGCAGTAAGAGATCATCTTACATCCTATTGCACTGATATGTCAAAAATTATAGTGGATAATGAGAGATATTTGATCAACTATTTAAGAAAAAGCCTCACGGGGCTACAACTCACTAGTTTAACACCTTCAATCAAGAGATAATAACATCATGGGCACCACTAACAAAGGCATTCATTGACCAATGCTCCTACAATCACAATGATCTGCCCAAGAGAGCTAAACTTGAGGTGTTGACTCTTGCCATGGAGAACCTTTCACGATATGTATGTCTAAAAATGGTAGAACATGGTAGCACAAGTCAAAGATTGACATTTGGAGCAAAACCAAGTGAGGATGGTAATCTGCTCCTTACATCCATCCATCAAAGGATGGTTAATGCCGTGGTATCATGCTAATTTTGAAAGTCTCATCACTGGTAGAACTCATACGAAGGATACTTTAAAGTCCGAAGAACTCTTCCCATGGGCATGTCTAAAGAAATTGAAATCTGGAACTGCTAGGAAAAAACTGGATAAGCAAATAATATAAGTGCCATGTATGGAGGCCAACAACAGAATGGCCAAGAGATCAACATCAATTTAGTCAAAATTAGCAGAAGTCTTAATACTTACA
This sequence comes from Warburgia ugandensis, assembly GCA_035236585.1. Classification (NCBI taxonomy): domain Eukaryota; kingdom Viridiplantae; phylum Streptophyta; class Magnoliopsida; order Canellales; family Canellaceae; genus Warburgia; species Warburgia ugandensis. The sequence continues at coordinate 2,143,061 of CP141132.1, read as the reverse complement.
ACACCAGCAATTGTGGTCCCACTATTAATAAGAACAGTCTCAATTCCAGTCACTAGAAGCACCTTACCTTGGTACCCAAAATGAATGACAAAACCAAAATCCAAAACAATAGCTTGCAAGACAATGATAAGCCTCGATTGCAAAGGATATCCAAACTAATGCAAAAGGACAGAGTGAAACATTCCCTTTTCATTTCTCAGGGTCAAGCCTCCTTCTCAACGAATTCTCTCTCTCTCTCTGGGTCAACACAACGAATTAATAGGTCACATGTCAAATAGGTCAACACGATGGGTCAACATTGATTGACCTAAATACGACATGATTTTTGGCGTGTCATTTTCAGGTCATCCGAAATGACACGAACACGATAAGACTAGACCCTAACCCACTAAATTCATGTTGGGTTCGAGTCGTGTTGTCGTGTCGTGTCATATTTTACCACCCCTATCTGACTCTTGAGTGTGGACCAGATGCAGCTAGGTAATCCAGATTCTTGATCTTACGGTTCCCATGGTCGTACTAGCACGATGATCTAAGATAGAGCCCACAAATTAGATGGTCCAAAACAACCTGTAAATCAAGGTGACCACACTTTATATAAACTACAAGATGGCCATTGCATCATGGCTCAAATTCCATTCCTTTGGTTGTGCCTCTCAAATCCAAACTTGTGGACTAGAAACAAAATGGAAGGATCAAAGGCGCGGCCAAATTGGAAAGAGAAGAAGACAAGAACATCTCCTTCCATAAATAGCTGAAGATTCTCCTGGAGAAGCGTGGAAAGAAGAAATAAGCAGTCGTTTTCATGGGAACCTCACTAACACTTTAATATGGCTAAGAATGTATGTCGTTATTCGGAAATCGGGTGATTCTACCACCTCTCTCTCTCTCTCTCTCTCTCTCTCTCTCTCTCTCTCTCTCTCTCTCTCTCTCTCTCTCTCTCAGTAGTGTCAATTTTCTCCCTTCTTTCCATAGATTTCTGGAACAAGTGTGCTTGCTTTTCACCGTGTTGTTTATTTAGTTTTTCAGTAGAGAAGACAGATGTGCAGAAAGATGAGAAATTCCCTCATTTTTCGTGTTATATAATGGAGTTTTTTCATGGGCGGGCAAGAGAACTGGTGGGGTTCACCTTTTATAATGGATCATGATCCAAACCGTCTATCTCATAGATGGAACAAGCCATGGATGCACCAACAAATCAAAGCAACGTGCTTCAGATGCCATATCATCAACCTATCACCACTCTTTATATTAGTGAAGGACATCTAGTTTTTAAAACATAGCAGATGCCAAGGACATCTATCATGTAAACGTAGTAGTTGAAAGCCTCCCTTTTCTTCGTTTACATGGTTACTAGCAACATGTGAAGCGGGTTACAGAAGAGAGAGAAAGAGATAATGTAACCACTCATCTAATAAATAGATAATTATCCTTTATAGATAGGAGCAAAAGAGAGTGACTTAATAAATAGATAATTATCATTTTACTTCTCTAAATTTACAATATTAACTACCAAATTCTCCTAGTATATTAAAGAACAATATCTTAGTTTGATTAATCTCCCTACATGGTATATATTTTGATAGAAATTTGCAACCCAAAACTGTAAGTAGCCACTCATTATTCTTAGAGTTGCGTTTGAATTGAATTATTTCTTCTTAAAAAAACTCTTTCTACTTGCTTGGAAACAATTAGAAGATTTTCTGGAAGAAAGACGAGGTTCTGCTTCTGTCAGGCTTACGCGATCAAAACAATATGTTCTAAAAACAAAAGATTGAATATCAACCTCATTGATATCATCAGTATCATACCAAATCCCTTCAATCCAATTACATTTTTGAGAAATGGGAAAAATTTATGGGAAGATTTTGTATTCAATAGATCCATTGGTTCTTCCAAAACTAATGATTGTCAATTGATCTGATCTTGTTTAATTGGACGATCACGGTGTGTTGATAATGATTGCAAGTTGCCTATCCAGGCCTTAATAAAAAGACTACCTTTTAAAGTTACTTAAATCCTAAACAAATGTCTCTTTTGTAAATGTGTTGAAACTTGATAGATCTCTTCATGCCCACCAGATTGCTACTGCATGCTTTGTGGATCAAACCTTTAACAAATGATAAAGTGGCACAATATTATCTTCCTAATCTATCTTCACGGAAAGTGCTTTTATAATTTTAATATTGAAAATGATATCCACACTCCCATATTTGATAATAGTACTAAAACTTGGCTAATACTAATATAATTAGTCTCCAAAAGTTCATTTCATTCTAAATGGAGCCATCGATATCTAATGAAAATGTATTTACAATGTGATTAGTGCCATTATTAAAATGAGCGAGTGCGGATACCATTTCCTTATAAAATTCTCAATCTTTTCACCTAAAATCATCTCGATCGTTTATCTGTAAGCCCTAACTTTTGTTAATCCAAGCCAACTTTCGGAAAATATGAAGATCCCTGTGAAATTCCAGTCCGATGTCGAGCCGCTATCATGTGAAAATAGGGTGGTAGAACCCTAATCGAGGCGCTTTACAGATCAAGCGTCTAACTTGCTACAAATTATGTAAAATCAGTGGTAATTGGATTGATGTTCGGCCTTTGTATTAGATTAACGATTTTGACCACATTGTCTGGAAGAAGCGGCCCAAAAGTGTTGTTACTAAAGACTCTGACGATCACTGCCTTTTAATCTTTTCCTATGTAAATGATAACATATAAGACAAATCTATAGGGTTGTGACTAAATTAGTGGGTGGCATTATGAACACCTCTCCACTTTTCCACCTTCCATTTATGCCTCTTATGTACCACTTTTAAGACCCATCTGAGAGACAAACTAAAGCCTGCAAGGTTTACTGGGAGAGGAGACATGGGCTTCTTCTAACACATGAATAGTAGAAGGAAAGAAAGAGAATGAGATGAGAAGATGATGAACTCAATCTGCATTGCTTCATGTTTAGATGCCGAGGCCCCTGTGAAGATAAGCTTTTTGAAGCTCTACCAATGGCCAGGTTCAGACGCAGAGTTCTTGAAAGGTATGATCAAAGGAGAGAATGTGGTTGCTTGTGGAAGGCCCTGTTGCCATGAGAGCTTTGCTTTCAGGCAGAAGTACCTGAGGAGTTACACCTTCAGCAGGAAAGAGACTGTTGCAGAGAAAACAAAGAAATGGTTGAAAGAGGAGGAGAGGAAGGCCAAAGCAGCTAAGTTTGCGTTTAGGATGAGGAAGATCAAGAACAGGTCTGTTAGCGCCACTTGTACAACTCTCGATGCTGTTTTTAGGTGTCTGCTTTCTTGTGTGGCTACTGTAGATGTGAAAGAGTATAAGCCATGAAGGACAAGGACTCCTTCAGATGAGTGCTAGAAGAAACATCTCTGTTTCTTCTTCTTTGGAATGTGGAGATCACTTCTTATCTATTTCCTTTTTGCTTTTCTTTTTCTAAAAGTTAGTAAGTCCTCCTTTGCAATCTCTCTCTCTCCCCCCCTTTTCTTCTTCTTTCCTGTTATTTTTGTGTATTTCCTTAATAAAATAGTTTTTCTTTACAATCTAGCATTTAAGCTCCATAACATCTGGTTGTGTACTTTAGGCTCTTCTAGTCCGCCCTTTCCCCAGACCCCACATAGGCGGGAGCTTTGTGCACCAGGGCTGCCCTTAACATCTGGTTGTAGCCTTTCCAGAAGCCACTGTAGAGAGTCCAACTATCTCCTCCTCCTTTTTCCCATTCTCTTATACTTTTCTTTTCTTTCAACACATTTAGGTCGGGCGACCTGCAATCTCCTCCATGTAAGACTGGAGTCATGAAGACTAAACAACTGAAAAACAATATACCTCTTCTGTCTGCTTTCTAAGGTGATTCAAAGTTCGAACACCGTTTTAGGCATTTTACACCATTTCTGTTCTTGTCACTTTGTCTCATTTGACTTTATTATTATTATTATTTTACTTTTCTACGTATAAGACAAACTAAAAAAGGTCTCATCCCAATTTTAATCGAGGCAATACAAGTTTTCATGCTTCCTATATTTAGGGAAGCCAAAGCTAGTGGGTATACAGAGGATAGATCATCATTCCTTTCTATAAGTCTTGTAAATCCCGTTTTTTTGTCCTCTTAATATTTAAAAACATGCCATGCCACTTTGCACATGCAAAGTAATTGGCACGTGCACATGATCGTGTTGAACTGTGTCCCTTGGAGAGTATTAATATGAGAAGGAGACTAACAGAACAGAACAATGGATATTATAGGCGTTTTTATTATCTTTACCGACGATATAATTCGCTGATAAATGTTCATTTTTCATTATATATTTTAGGATTTTTTTATAAAAATGCCATTACATGTTAGCATTTCTGCAAAAATATCCAACATTTTTTTAATTTTACAAATTTGCCATTAAGTTTTCATAAACTTCGCAAATTTGTCATTTGTTTAGGTTTTCATTTTCTTTCCCTACTAGTTTTTACAAAATTTCAATATTACCCATGTCTAACGGACATGTGGTCACCAGAGAAGGCATCGAAAATCAGGGACTGCAACTTTATAAGTGAGGTGGATGGCGAAAATCGGGGGTAGGGGCACAATCAACCTAGGGGGCGGGACCGGGTGCTATCTATTGGGTAGGGTGGCGAGGGGCTGCAGATGATCGCAGGCGTGACAATGCACTGTGGGTGAGGAGGGTGGGGGGATCTGGCGTTAGTAGTGAGGGAATCTACTCGCTATCTCAGCATGATGGAAGGGGGAGGATGGGCAATCTGGGTAGCGGCATTGGGGGAGTCTAATACAAGTAATTATACTAATATGATAAATAAATTTATACTTTGACAAAAAATGGGGAGGTGATCGAAATAGCGCTGCCCCAGGGGGAGGGGCGGCAATCTGGGTAGCGTTGGTGCTGGGGTGGGGGGCGATCTGTGTATAGGGTGGCACCGCTGACAGAGGGCTGTGGAGGATCTGGGATTAGTGATGCGGGGATGTGGTTACTGTCGATCAGGTAACGCTGGGGGTAGTGCCGGTAAGGGGGACAAAGGGGAGCCGAAAAGTGGCTGAAAACAAGGGTTGCGGGTAGAAAAAAGGGTAATATTGGTATTTAATAAAAACTAACATAATCGCAATTTTGTAAAGTTCTGAAAACTTAATCGAAAATTTGAAGAAGTGTTGGATTTTTTTTGTAAAAATGACAAAATGTTTTTTGGCAATGGCATTTTTGCAAAATTCCCTATATTTTATTGTCAACAATAGAGCAAAGGATTTACCGGTGCCTCTTTTATCGGCAAAGAAGTTTCGCCCGTAACATTCTTCTTCTTTGTCAGAAGTCTATTCAGCAGCTTCACTCACCTTCAAGGTTAGCCTTTGTATTAATTGCAAGTTCTAATCCTAAGGTGGATTCTTGTGGGTCTGTCTCAAGAGGGTGATCTTCGTTCCTGGGTTCCAGGGATGGCTCCTTCTCAGTTGTGAATCTAATCAGCACCATCCAAAGATTAATTTCTATTTCTTCTTATTGTAAAATTTGTCATCAAAATGAATCGGCCTTATGCGGTGAACCAACATGCCATTTCTGCAACTACCACAAAAACTCGCCTTTTACTTTCTTCTTGTCTTTTTATTTTTTTCTTTTTCTCTCATACACTCGGTTTATTGATATTTATAGAACTGCCATTCCACTGGCTTTTTTCCACCAGAACTTCCTTTTTCAAATACCCTTTCAATTTTTTATATTTAAAATGCCATTCTTTTTTCTTTTTCGACAAAACTTTTCCCTCCTCAAACACCCTTTTACTTTTGAATATTCATTCCATTTTATTTTTCGATAAAACCTTCCTCTTCTTTGGTAAATCCATATATTAGTAGAGGCAAAGAAACATCCTTTCCTGCTAACCAAAGTGGCTCTCATGGTAGTTCTCGAAGTGCAATAGCTTGAGCAGAGGAAGCGTTTTGCAAAGCCATAAGAGGTAGAAGTAAGTGCAGGGATGGAATGCATTTCAAGCCCATGTTAGAATGCTAGTGAGGCTGTTTGGCACGGGGATAGCTATCCATGGCTAGAGAAGCTTGATACATGGATACGTCTAGCTGTTTGGCACGGGGATAAAACCTTCCTCTTCTTTGGTAAATAAGCCAGTATATGGATTGCTATCCTTGTAACAAACAGCCAGGCTCAACGCCTGAGCAGCTTCTATTCATTTCGGGCCAGCGGGCATGGGCTCCTTAGCTTTCAATTTGATTACAGTACGGCCAAATTTAGCTCATTGTACACAGAAAGGTCAGCCATGCCCAGTACATGTTGCATGCTATACCATAATGCGTCTTAAATCGTAGTAATTAGTAAAAAAAGAATACTTGTACAAATCAGTGAAGTAATCCCATGTCCAATGGTCCAAAAATAAAAATCATTGTAATATTTTGAACCATTCATTGGAGTAATGAGATTATTCGACTTACAAGACTTAGAGAGAAAGAATCTCAATAAATGCAAAGATGGAGCATCTTGTATCCAACAATGAAGGGTTTGAACCAAGATTTCTAGGTGTATAGGGTGGGGTATTAGTTGCACTCTTTCAAGGGTGGCTACTTCTAGGCAAATCTCCTGACTGTCTTTATACCCCTACCTCTTTTATCACTGAGTAGTCATTTACTAGCCTTAGTTGGTGATGTGACTGTTTCCCTCTCAATGATGAAACTTATCCCTCATCGTCTCACTAGCCTGACCATTGTTATTTTGGGGTCATATCTAACATTCAAAGTTTGTCTCAATTTGGTACCGCTCTTACGGCTCGCCCCAAAACAGTGCCTTACCGAACAAATAACGGTTCCGAACACTAGTTAAAGGCATAATTGTCAATTCTGTTCCAGTGGCCATTTCATTTTGGCTACTGGAGGATAATGATTCAGAATTCTGTTAATTTTGGAACAAAATTCTGATCACTGTTCTGGGATATTTTGAAAATTTAAAAGTAATAAAATAATAAATGGAAAACCAGAACTTATGGAAATTGTAGATGGAATGGACCGGATGTGACCAGAATATTAGTAGTGTGGTCCAACAGCGGTGGTCCAAGAATGCAGCTACGGATGGGAATAATCAGATGGTAGAGATTCGAAAGCGGCTTGCTGAAAGGCCTGGGCTTGGTCCAGAAGATGAGTCTCGGATTTTACGTGGACACGTTAGACGCTAATGGGCCTGATGTCAACCAGGTCTAAACTTCTGGAAATGCTACTCCTCGGACTGGATAAGGTTAAGTCCCATCATCCATCACAATGAGTTTCAACAAAAGGAAACTTGTTTCCCGTGGATGAAGAATGGATCTGAGAATCTTAGAAGAAACGGAGGCTGTACCAAACCATAGTCCAATAGTTGTCGAGATAATTTGTATCTCTCTTAGAATACGCTTGGTCGTAAGTTTGAGTCACCACTTTTTCCTCTAGTAAAAGTAGATTTAAGCGTCATGTGTGTAAGCGATTTTCTTTGTAATTCTTCGTTTGTGAAAGAAAAAAAACAAAGGTTTTGACTGACTGCCCATAAAGTCCATCTAGGGCGAAGCACTACTCCTTAAGATCTAGCCAAGACAACCCACATGGTCTTGGTTAAATATTAAACAGATAACCAAAAACAATCTTTGCTAGAGTAACCCCAAACAAGGGCGCCCTCAGTCAAGCATCTGAGATCATTTGATCATCACAAACCTGCAATATTAGGACGTACTTGTTCTTACTGTCAAATTAACTGGATCATGCCCACATGGCATAGGTAGGCCCCCAAATAATGGTTGTGAAAAAAAGAGAGCAAATGACTCTTTTTAACATTAATTAATAAAAATAGACCAGCAAATGTATAGCACAATTGGTCTAATACAGTAGACAACTTGGCATATCTCCTAGAATACACTTCTTTTCAGGTTCGAGTCATCACTTTCCCTTTTGCCTAGAATTAGCTACATGAGCATGTGTGAGTGACTACTACTACTATTTGGCATATAATAATAATAATAATAATAATAATAATAATAATAATAATAATAATAATAATAATAATAATAATAATAATAATAATAATAATGCAAAAGATGTCATTTTCAAGTCATGCCAAACAAGCACAAAACTATTTAGAGGGAATATATTCTCAACCTCTATATTTGCCTTACTCATGCCTCCTTAATGTGTTTTTGGGCATTTAGGCTCTTCTTTTAAGTTTTCTAATTTAAAATGTCAACACTTAGACCAATTGGAGACAGGAGTTAGGCAAATGTAGGGGCTGCAAGTATCATTTTCCATATTCAAATAAGTCATCACTACATCCTCATGATATAGAAAAATTTTCTCTCTTTTGAAATGTTGTGCGAATACACACCCATGAGCATGCACCTCTAACCCATGCTTCTTGTGCCATTCCACTAGAAGACAATTGCTCAAAAGTTTCATATATCGATCACTTTCAACAACAGGATTGCTACAACTCGTTGGATAAAGTGATGCCAATCCTTGATCTTAATTCTACCTTTAATTAATCCAAACTCATGGCCTAGTGGTCATAGTTTAAAAACTAACTCATAGCGACTCGTGGGTTACTTGAAAATACTCGAGTTTGATATTTAATAATATTTTATTAATGATGGGCTATGTATAGGCATTCACTTCGAAAAGCTAAGTGAGGTGGTTAGAATATTGCATTGTTGTTTTGGAGGTCTACAATCAATACCAACACAAACACAATGTTTCCTATGTAACAAGTCATTGCTCAAGTGACTTAATTTGTTATCGAGTTGAGCAAGTCGAACGAGATTTTTGAGCCAACTCGCGAGTTTTAGAACTATGCTTGTAGTAGATATCGATGGCTAAAAAAACAATGTAACTATTCTAAAATGGAATTGCATATTTTGACAATACCTGTTTCCTCAATTTGATAGCCCTTGCATTCCAAAGTATGTTTTTTGCAGTGAGAAAAACACAGTTAGGGTTGACATATAGCAAATGTAAGAACAAAAGTTCAGGAAATGCATTTAACTTGGGAATACTTTTAGTTAATTTTTGTTTATTTCTTTAATACAATAACCATTTTACGCGACTATACTATTATAATTTTTATTCTGCATGGTAATAGCAGAAGCTTTATTGCAGTGAAATATTTACAGGAGAGCAAAATCTCTGGAGTAAAAGCCAGTGATCAATGGGGTTGTCATGGAAGTTGAAACACAACAAGCTTCAGCACCCATTTGAGGCATAATCTCAAAACTTAGGAATCATCTCGGAAAACTTGTTACTCGACTCGGTGGCAATTGATTTGCTTGACTAGTCAGTTAGCTACATAAGAAAAATAATTAGCATGGATGAGATTTAAGAACAAAGACCTTCCAAACTACAGCAATTTGTCGTAATTAAGTCGCTTAACAATTTTACTGTTTACATATAAGTAAAATTTATAAAAGCAATAATAAATGAAACTCCCCTTTGAGTTTTTTCAAGTTATCTACGAGGTAGGTTTGAGTTAACTCGACGTGCCTCACTTTGAAGTGGAGTCAATTTTTCAAAATTCTAAATTATTATTTGTGGTAGAGTTCTGAAATGAGTTTCCTAGTAATGCACTATTATCCTATCTTGCAATTAAAAATCCTGAGCAACACATGAAACATAAGTCGTACGATCATTTCAGGAGAGACTCAATTTCATCCAATGGGAAACAGATGAGAACAACTCATGGAATCATGCTCCATAATCGTACGAGGGTATGTAACACATGGTACTTTCTTCAGCCTAATTTAAAGTCCAATTAGATCCAGAACATGATGCTTCAAAGCTATGAATCCAATTAAGGTATGCCCTAAATTGTCTTTTTCATTTGGTACGTTAAGTCCTATATCTTCTTGAAATTAATCTCCCCAATAAGGGAGAAAGTACTAGATGAGCCTAGACCATATGTCATGAGGAGAGGTGCCTTGTTTCCTGCGACCAACTATGTTAGATGCTTCTCTTTTGCTTACAAAGATCTCTTATGGGCTTCATTGGTGAGCTTCTCATACAAAAGCTATAGCCATTTATATCATGGGCCTAATTTCTACTTGTGATGGAAAACACTAATCCAATTGAGCCTTTGTGACCACAGCATGTAACACAATTCTCCAAATGGACAATATTTTTTATTCTATTGATAGTTAAACAAATTCTTCAAATAATAATTTATTTTTTTTTTAAATTGTGACTTTTTTTGTGTCCAGCTTTTTCCAAAACGAATCATAAGTTTTTACATTTTTTTTTCAATTCAAAGTGAGTTTCAAGAAATTAACATGAATTCACTTAATAGAATTGAAATTTCACATATAATTTGTCAATTTCTTAAGTAGTATATATAAATGTGTTTAAAAATTCAAATAAAATCCTTAAACTCATATATGAAAAATGAACTTTCTCTGATTTTTCTAAGCTTTTCATGAATATTTGGCAAATTTTATGAATATTCCCATATCCAAACTTTGTGACTATGGTTATATGTTAAGAGAACCTGAATAATTCAAAATTCTCATGAACTAAATATGATGTTTCTGACTTAATGTGAATTCCACAGCACAATACAAGCATTAAGCCCAGTTGATTATCAAGAAATGCGTGGGAACAGATGAAAATGGAAACCAGTTTGTAGCTTTTCATGATTTTCAAACATTCGTTTGACTTGGAAATCCATTTCCAGCCGGAAATCCAAACCTCTTTTTAACATGGAGTCTCTTTGATAAACGAGGAACTCTTGGAAAATGGTGGGAATGGAAATGGAGTTCCCCTAAATTTTCCCCATCTTTTAGGCTTGGTTTAATGGCACTCACTATCACCTATGTGACACATATCAACTTCCAAACGTCGGCGTCCCTTCCAGTAGGTCACATTCTCGTGCCAAGGAAAACAGTTTCTAAGAAGCTTTGATCTTGACGCATCTTGGCCTGGACAAACTGCGCAACTTGTGGCACAATTTGGAAGCTAGTACAAGAATATATACCATGCTTGATTTGAATTGCCGTGGATGAGTAACAAAAAATTGTTCTATCAGGCGATTTGTCCCTAGCATATGCTATACCTTCAAGTCACTTTACCGGCTTCTCTTATTTAACTTGAAATCTGCAGGATAGAAGAGAGAGAGAGAGAGAGAGAGAGAGAGAGAGAGAGAGAGAGAGAGAGAGAGAGAGAGAGAGAGAGAGAGAGAGAGAGAGAGAGAGAGAGAGAGAGAGATAAATGTGAGACTTTTGTAGTTAATATTCTCCAGGCAAGCCGACTAGGAATATCTTGCCCATAGACCTAGCCAAGCCATGACTTTTCAAGCCAAAGATTGAGATAGACATTGCAAAGAGCAAGTTGGGAAACTTTGGCCCCCACCCAAACAAGGCAGGAAGCTCCTCATCCATTCACTCGTAAATCTCACCTTCCCAAGTCTGCAAACCCCAATTCCCATGGTTCCGACCCTGTTTAAAATCTCCCATACTTCGCTACCAGCCTGGCACCCTCTTGTCGCCATAGATGGGGCTAAGTCATCCACCAACGCCCCCCCATGGACAACATCCCTCCACCTCACTGGGACTGCATTTTCCGATGCGGCCCCCGATCATCGTTCCGGCTAAGATCAACTTGTGTCCAAGATAACAACTCAGCCAGGACCACTGGCCTGCTTATGTTCCTCCACATCAGAACTACATTCATACAAAAAGTGCCGTTCTTTAATCATGTTCATGTCACTTTCTACGGCCATGTTACAACTAAAAGACCTGGTGTGGAGGGGGATGCATGTTGGTCTCATTTTATCTCTTCATTTTGCATTTTTATCTCTTATGGGACTGCTAGAAAGGAAGAGAAATGAAGAAAAGTTACTGCAAATAGTCGGGACCATGCCAGACCAGGAGAATGCTGGTCATTGTTGAAGGTATGCCTGCAGTATGAAAGTGACCTTGTATGAGAAGGATAATAAGTTAAAAAATTGTGAAGAAAGAGAACAACAAGCGAAATGCATTGGAGTAAATATCCCAAGTATTCAAGCATGGGAGGATGAGTCAATGCTCACGTTCAAACCGTTTCTAGGGTTTCAAATTGGTGGGTCCCATGATAATGTATGTTTCTAGGGTTTTTAAGTTGGTGGGTCCCATCATACTTAAATTTGTTTCTAAGAGTTTTAAGTTGGTGGGTCCAATCAATCACAGGGGTAGGTCTTTGCCTAGCAGTCTGAGAGGAGGCGAGGCCATGCACCATATGTGGTCAACACCCTAATGCGTAGGATTCTAACGATGGCGCCTGTAAAATACTGCCGTTATCCTATGATTGGACCCACCCATGATATTAGCATCATCTGCACCATTTTGTGTCACATCCCACCGATCGAGATCTTCTCACCTAAAAGTCATAATAACGAAAGAATCCTATTGATGTTAGCTAGGATTGCCTGATTAAGCTGATTTTATTCACTAAGGCAACTTCATTGTCCAGCACAGTAGAAAAATGGTACGAAAATGCTGATCATATGGGTGAGTTCAATCATTAAATCTGGTAGATCACTTGGAGCTTGAAAGTGTTTTCCAGGATATGAGTACATAAGAGTAACCATCATGCATTTCCCCCATGCTTGACATTTGATTTACAGCCTCTTCCGATAACCGCTAAGAGTTATGTTCATGTAATCCCATGGTTTTATGATAAAAGCATCGAGTCGATTCCCTACAATAAGATGCGTAATTAGTATAATGACATTTCTAATTGCAATTGAGTTTGAGATGGAGACTAATCAAGGGAATTGGCATGTCGTTACTCCACTGTCAAACTTCTCGATCGCTTTTAGAAAGTTTATAGAGTAGAAGACAAGTGTTCATGTGAGACCCTTTCCCTTTTCACCAAGTCTTCAACTTTCCGTGCTGAAAGATTAGTATTCGTTTGGAATTTGATCATTGGACTTGGGCTTAGAAAGAAGATTACACCACAATCAATGCTTGCCTAGGAGTTGATTTCGAACTTTATTTAACCTTGATGACTCATAAGCCCCATTGTTCAGAAGGATCATTTTCTTACTCGATAGCTAAAGACATGCCCCACCTTACTTTCCACAAACAACTGACTCATGGCGGCCATCTATGTGGAAGACTTCTTCCATAGTAGTGGTTGAAATCGTTAGTGACTGTGTCACATCAACTTTTACACAATTACAGCAATCCTCCGCGCAAAATTTGTGGCATTATTGAATGTCTTGGCTTTTCTTCAACAATTTTTTATCTCTAGTGGACCTATTAGTAAGATTGGAACACAGATGAAGTGCCGACCATGTGTCAGCAAAAAGGGTCTTCTATGATCCTTCTGATTTTGTTGAGTCCACCTCTAAGTGGAACCACTTCCAATTGTGACCAGTCTGTTGCGATCTTCCCTTTTAGACTTTGCACCTACTGATCTTATCTGGTTTTGCCAGTTTAGAAGCTATAGGATGTGGAGAGTTGCCAAATTTCTGAAGTGGAAATTGATTCTTCTTTGGATGACTTGGATGTTGTGTTTCATGGCAAAAGCAAGCAAGTGATCAGATATCATAACAAATGGAGGTGATGCTGAATAAAGTACTCGTCTTAAAGCCTGCAACATGGAAGGTATTCGGAGAATCATTCGCAAAAGTTGAGAGAATTTCATAGAAGCAACAAATCCCTGGATGTTTCTTCAACTAATCAAACAAAAACACTTTATTCGAGGGCCCATCTCACAAGTTTGCTTAGGAAAATCATTTAGATGTATGGACACACCTTTCCTTGTTTCTTCTCAAAGGTATGAATGGATTTGATATAGAGGCTTTGTTTTGTCCATCAGGACTAGTGAGGAAAGTCTTTTCATGCTTTTCATACTAAGAAAATGGAAGCAGAATGCTGGTAGTTAGTTTTCAACAGTAGGAGAATAGAGCAATTTTTACTACAAGACAACTGGGTTCATTTCGGAATTAAACGTTGTGACAAGGAATAGAAATCCAATTCTTTTTGGTTGATCATTGGTAGCTTTGTCCCCTTTATCATATTTTCTGTGTTTTGAATTAAGGTTTGGACTATTTTGATAGCTCTAATAATTGCTTAAGGGGCATATATAGTTGCCGATTCCTTTCTGTTCCGACGAGAATTCTCGGAATGCTTCGTTGAGAGATGAAAAAGGGAGCAGAAATGGCCTAAAAAACTTTTGTTTAAAATTCCAGTCAATTTCTGGCTATTTCAGTATGATTTGGTCATTCACATAAGTTTCGGTCATTTTTTTAAACTAATATCTTTCCGGAACGAGTGATTGGAATTCTGTTCTAAAATACCAAGCATCGGGTTGTTTCACTCGAGTAGCTAAAACCTGATGGTGACCGGAACAGAACTAATGACCATATCAAGGAGCTAATAGTATCTGGAGTTCATGTGTAGACCACTTTGCCATTTTATCTCTGTTTGCTATGTTTGGTAATAAACAATACGTAAACTAAATTAATATTTTGTATATGGTAGGGTGAGGCAATTTGAGAATAAATGAATGACCAAGCACCAAAGTTTTACCTTTATATTTAAGACATAATATAGATTATTTAGAATTTAAGACAGCTATCGTCTTAGTCTTTGGAATTAAATAAGAGGATGATGATGGTGACAATAAACGACTAGTTCTCCCTGTACATAAAAAACTTAAATTTATTTCTTTTTAAATACAAACTCAATCTGTCGTGATTCGAAGTTTTCTACAAATGGTGCCATGATTTGACTTGCTAATGTAATCCAAACCCATGTTTTTACTGTAGAAAACCAATCCTCAGTCAAGTCCAATAGTAACAAATCTCAGTATGTCTGTAACATAACAAACATGTACCAGACTTTGGTGTTATTAACTGGGTAGAATTTGGTATCTTGATTCGCTTTCTTTCATTTGACGTTTGAAAGATGAATCTTATTAGACATGATAAAGATATTTTAACCACCGATTATGTAGAGACAAATCAAGTATACAGTTTTAAGCATTCGAAGGATACGATGGGGTATCAAATAAAATGATAACTGTTGAAGACATAATTCTTTCAAGTTATAGAAAAGCTTTATTTACGATATTGAAGGTTATTGGATTACTATTTGACCTAAAAGCTTAAGTTACAAAGAAGTGGACCAATAATATTTATATCACTAACACACCCATCACATGAAATGCCTTTTTAGAATCTTGGATTGGAACCTAAGCCTGAGCTCATCTATCTTGTGTTCGAAACTAGTGTGGGAGTTATTAAGATTTGTCCTCACAACTCCCCGGTTAGTAAAGCCCTAATAATATGTTGGATTACCATTCAACCTAAAAATTTAAGTTAATAAGAAGTAGGCTAACAATATTTAAATCTCTAACAAAGATAATATGCAGGACAACACTCTCCATAGTGGTTGTATTCTCAAATTTCAGACAAAAACAAGATTTTTTTTTCTAATATGAACATATGTGGGGGTCCATGAATTTAATTAAAGAAAGTTGGGATTTGAAAAGTTATACTAAAACTGGCTTAGGGAGCCTGGAAGTGCAAAGGTAATCCAAGATTTTTGAAATCAATCAAAGAGAATTCTTGAGGGATCAGTTATCCTTCTTGAACATTTCCCTTTCACTTAGACTGATGAATATCCTCCTAGTAGTTGTTTATACCGACTCCTAGAAAACTTTTTGAGATTATTGAGGATGATATCTCATTTCCTGCCCCATCTAAGATTCTTGCGTCTTGATGTACATATGCATATTATAAATTTTTTTCCTTATAAAAGTATTATCAATATCAAGGAGACACTGTCGTAGAAGTCTTAGTCATTAGTTGTGACATCATTGGTTCCTTAAACAAGTTTCTAAATTAACCACCAAACTATTTTATACACACACGCAGTTATAACTTATTACTATAAATATCTTAACATGTTTGTTTTTAAATTTTCTAACCCGATAGCATAAGAAGCTGCTCCAATAGAGCCTACTAGGTTCAGTAGGGAGGAAGGTCACGACGTTTAGGGCGGCTAATGTAATATATGCATAATATATAATAATCTAGTTATATATAATATATATGTTTACTTATACAGGGATGTACTCTCTCTCTCTTTGGTGGGCTAAGTTGTTTGATATTCAAACTCAAACAAACAATTCGGATGTAGTAGCTCATATTAATTAAAAGAAGTGGGACATACTGGGGAAGGAGGAAACATAGGTTTCTTGTGGCATATGTGATTGCAATCGCCAACTATCTTTTACTACTCTTTTAAAAAGGACCAACTATATGGCATTGCAGTTTAATTGTTCTTATTAGCCTTAGTGTCATAATAACACTACAGCATGTTGGCGTTTCCAACAAAAAACTGATAAATTGCTCAAGCATTCACAACGTGGGACTCGGGACAGTTGAAGTCCAGGCAAGTGGCCGAGTTCTTAACAAAATTGGAGGTTTGTATGTTCTTTCTTATGTGCAATCACTGATCTTTGTATCAAAGATAAATTAATATATAAATATGTGTGTGTTTGTGTATATGTATATGTATAAAATGATTGAGCTTTGTAACTTTGATAAATGCCAGTTCATGGTTATGGTTAGGATTCCCTCGGTTTTACTGGGCTTTCAGTCAATTGAGTTGAAGCTTATGTTAGGTTGAGGTTTTCCCACGTTTTGCCTTAGAACCAAGTGGTACAGTAGTCACTTGAAGAATGAGTCATAAAGTCAACAACAGTGGAAAGTAAGTAAGCAATTCTAGACTGCTGGTTTTTAGACTAGGTCATATAAGTTCAAACAAGCCTGAGAATCCCCATGAAAGGGAGAGGGCCCGAGGATTGTCATGATGCATGTACGGCACACCAACAACCAAAACCCACGGATCACATATCTTGCTAGAGCCCTGTTCATCAGTATTTTTCTTTCACACTTTTTCCTTTGTTTCTATTTCCTAAATTAATATGATAATTGCATTTGATACAATTAAAGGAGAGATTTGTTTGAAGCACTACATATTGATTTTTTATTTTTTATTTTGATATATAATGAACCTTAAAAGCTCGATCTAATTACATATATAATCTGTTCTTATTTAGGAAGCCTTCAAAGTACTTAATTATGTGTTAGTTTTGTTGGTTACGGTAGGATCTGCGTCACAACCTCAACACTCTGAAGCTTACATGCCAACCAACAGGCATAGACTTGGGAAAAAATAAACAAAATAAAGAGGAAATGCAAACAATACCTTCAAACTTCTAGTGGTGGGTAACGTTCTACCAAGATTATGAGTATTTTTATGACATTTATGTTTCAACCTCTAAGATGTGAGTGTCGATCCATAGGTTGTGGGTTAAAGTCTGCTCACCCATCAACTTCTGCAAAAAAGAAAAAAGAAAGAAAAAGAAAAGAAAAGATGTAGAGGTCGATCCAGAGCAAAGAGCACCAACGTCGTTAGTAATGTACGTTAATACTCCCAAGCTAAAAGGTTCAAGTCCGATCACCACCAACATTCAGAAGAAAGCATGCGACTGTAAATCTAAGATCACATATAGATCCAAAAAAATTAAGAAAAAAAGAGGAAAGCAAGAAAGAGATAAAAAAAAACATAAAAAGAAATGAAATGGGAACTCCTTGGACCTTGCTTTGTGGCATAATGGAATTCATGCACGCATACATATAAAGAGAAGTACCATCCCATCTTCGTTGAATCTGACGAAACATAGAAATCGGGTCATGGTCAGTTCATTAATTCATTCATTGAAGTCATCTATATAATATTGTTCTGCTGAAAATGAAGCATGCATCCCGTTTCTCACCCAAATCTAATCCAATTCTCTACCCCCCTCTCTCTATCATTTGAGCGTTTTTTTTTATATAGAAACAAGGTCTTAGAGATATTCAATATATGAGAATTTTGATACTTATTTCATCTGAAAGAGGGCGAATTAGAAGAACAGTTTGGATCACTAAAAAGATAAAAACAGTAGGCTCAGCATGCATTTGTTTTCAATAAAAAGCCATAGAAAGCTATTCATGGTTCCCTCTCTCTCTCAGAGTTTTCTATGGCTAAATCATAGTATACAACTTTCAAATAATAATTACAAGGATGGCCTCCATGCCCGGACTATTCTAGAGATGGTTGAACTCTTAAACCAAATGGAGCCCACACCCCCTTCATTCTTCATAATCATTTGAAGCAGGAGCAGTCGGATGAACGCGTGGGATCATATGAAGGGTAGGGTTCCTCGAGTTTTACACTCTTAACATTGGCAACTTCCACAGACGACAGTCTTTCTCCTTCACGTAATGAGACTTGCAAGGCCAGACAAAACCGACATGCACTATTTACTACTGCAGAGGACAGAGATTTTGACCCTTCTGCCAACCACCACAAATATGTGAGTAATTTATCCTCCTTCAGAGCAGGCTAAGGAAACGTCGAATTCAAATTACACGTGCGAAAGCGAAAGGTGGGTGAGTTCTCGTTATGCAAGGAAGAATGCCTTCTGGCTACAGTATATACACGGAATTATCCGTGTATAAGTAGAATTATGATAGTTCGACTTAGCTCAAATCTCCTCTATTACATGCATTGCATGTATCGGACTGTGTTTACGTCCTCCAGGTATAACTTGGTTAGGGTTAGGTTGAGCTTTTGCTGAACAATTAAAATCATAGTATTAAAAATTGCCGGATCAAAGCAAAAAGCAAAAGAATCAAAGCAAAAGGTTTGGGTTACTCCGGATTTTGCACGAGATCTTGAAAGAAAAGAACTTTATTGATAACACACTTCCTAAAATTTATAATAGTGTCATTATTATTATAAAAGTGGCTTATTTCTACGCAATCCATTTCTTGGAGAGTCGAGTTTTAATTTTATTTTTATTTTTTTCATTTTATGCCAAACATATTCCAAAAGTATATCTTTTTATTTTAAAAAATTAACAAAAACCTAACCACACTATCCCCTTGAAGTCACATTCTTCCCGACATGAAGCTGGGTTGACTCCTTTTGGAAAAATCCACATTGTGTCTGCAATTTGAGTCTCGAAACTGAGTTTGAAATGAACCTGTTCTAAGAATCCTAGTTATGTTTCTCCCATAGATTGATGATGAGATAAGGGTGAAAGCAAGGGATGGATTCAAACATTTAGTTGCTGAGAAAGAATTCCTGCAACATATACAGGACATTATGTGTGTACAGCAAAGGATTGTGACACTGGATTATTGCCTCCAGACCTGCCACCATTGTCTTATAATACCGACATTGAGATTGTTCAGCTTAAATTTGTTTTCAGGGTAGTAAATACACTGTAAAAAAATAAAGGATTGTTTTTAAAGGCTCAAGGTACGACTTGAGTTAAGTGGAGCTTTTAATGAAAACTGTGAGTCTGTCTCTAGTACATTGATGATGATATAATCGAGCTGCGATTCAAACCCAAGGGTTGACTTGTTTTAGCATGTAACATGGCAGTAGAGAGTCTGGACTCATTCATGGGTCTTTCGATGGTGGTTTGGCTAGTGGAAAAGATTGCACCTACGGCGTATATATGTACAATGTATAGTTTTACGTCCTCAAGGTACAGCTACAGCTAGGTCTGGAAAACTCATCTAAGTTACTCAGCTAGCAAATGCACATGAGATAATAGAACTATGTTAAGTCGAGAAAACTCGTCCAAGTTACTCAACTCTACAACATATGCACATTGGATAGTTTTGTATCATCAAGGTAAGACTACAGTTAGGTCAAGAAAACTCATCGGAGTTACTTGGCTCGGTAGCAAAAATATATTTGATAGTTTTACATTCACAAGATACAAGCATGATTCGACCAGGGAAACTCGTCAGAGTTACTAGGCTCGGTAGCAAATTAAGTTGACTTGCTTTAAAATAAAACAAAATAAACTAAGTTGAGGTTTGAATACTCAAACAACAATACAACATTCTAATGCACCTACTAGTCGTAATTGCATATAACAACAACAAGAAATAATAATTAGTATATATAAAAACTTTGGGACTAAATGAAGACATGGTATTTAATAGAGTGGAATGGATGAATAAGATTCATGTGGCTGACCCTGTATAAAAGTTATTGAAATTTCATTCAAGCTCCTATTAAGTACTTTCGTGTTACTTGAGTCGTATCATATTTATTTGACTCGGTTAATTTTTAAGCTAACTCAAGTTTTTGAGTTTTTAAACTATGGTTACACAAGCCCTAACCGTGTTTCTCTTACTAATGAATCAATGAAGCTGTCATTAAAAAACACGATCCAACTTGTTTTAGGATACACCATGTATTAATTGGCTTCTCCAACAGAAGCAGCTGTGCTCCATGGATCTTCTTACACTTGCATTCGAATAGTCATGAAGAGGGCCCCCCCATTTTCACCTGTATACACCATCCTGTCCAAGTCTATGAATGACGTTAAGCCGACCAAGAAGGTTTATGCAATAATAGTTGCAAAATTCAAAACGTTGTGGGCCATTTTTGTAGCTCCTAAACTATAATCTTCTAAACTTTGTGGGCCAATTTTGGATCAAACAATATGAAACTGGCTATTCTCCAGCTTTGTTCTCTCTTATGGAATAGAATATTTTGGATTAATGCCAAAGTAACTATAAAAAGTGATGCACTTAGCAATTACATTTTTGGAGCCTGCCTTTGCATGATTTGACTTGTTCATCTCTTTGTTTACTTTGAATATCTATCAGGTTAGAACGCACCCATCGGGATCTCCTAGTGTTATATAAGATATAATTAAAAATAAATAGTTTCAAAAACTTTGATAAACAAAGGTTAAATTTTCAGACTTAGAATTAACCAATCAACTTGCTTTCTGATCCATTAAACACCTAATTGTAAGATCATGCAAAAGTGGGCTCTAAAAAATTGTGGTCCCTACACACACTTTACTTTGACAAGTATTAAATTGCAGAATATATAAATTAGGAGAAATTAAAGCCTGTTAAAAAATACTTATCAACTAAAAAGTATGAAAATAAAGAAGGAAACCAGAACCGCTCAAAGTGCATGGGGAGCGGTTTTTGAAAGGATGAAGGGTGGTTTTCATGCTCATCTCCTTTTTCATTTCTCCTCGTGGTGGGAAGGTGGTCCACCAGATGACTTAAAAGGATGGAGAGAAGGTGGGCCCGACCTTTTCCGTAGCCAAGAGGGAACCAGCATCGCCACCCAAACTGCGGGACCCGCCGTTGCTTGTCGTTATCTGATCGCGGTTTCGACCAATGGGAAGACGACGGCATCTCCACGCGATTTTAACTCCGTCAGCTTCATCTGTTACTTCCGCCACTCACTGGTTAACGCTGTTAAGTCGCCGTTTGGTGCAAGCCGTCTCTTAACAAGCCAAATTGGGCGTTGGTGGGCAGTAGCCTTCGTACTAGAAAAGTCATCGTTTGTAATAATATGGGAGATGATTTACACTGAACTTCAGTGTGTACCATGGTCTTAAATGCTTATCGGTTAATCCATGCAGGCCCACCAATATCCATTGATGGTTTGATCGCATCTGTTGAAGTGGATATACTTGATCATGCGTCGATTTTGATCAAGATGCTTCTGCACTAAGCCACGTTTTTCAGGTGCCGAATTTCTCAACCTTGATCCATTGTCCACTTCCACAATTGATCCCTAGTATTTGTCCAATTGTCCCCTTGCTCTTTTGGAACCTTCAACTTACATTGCGTCACAACTTCTAACTAGTACCATTTTAGGTTTTCGTTGGACATATCCAAATCATCTAAGTCTACTTCCTCATCTTGTTACATATTGATGTGATCCCTAAGAGGAACCTCTGATGTTTTCATTCCTAATTATATCCTTGCTTGTCTTGCCAATCATCCATATCAACATTCTCATTTCTGCTATGCATATCCTATAAATATGATGTTCTTTAACTACCTAACACTTTGATTCATAGAATATGGCCAGCCTTATAGCTATCTTATAGAATTTTTCTTTTAATTTGAGTCACACCCATTAATCACACAAAACTCCAGATGCATATCTCTATTTGTTCCAATATACTTGTATTCTCTGGCTAATTCTCCCTCTCAATTAACCAATTCACTATCATCAATTATTATTGGAATGGCTTCATGACATAGCCATTAACTAGTTCACCCTAACCCTAAACCTTAAATCTTGATATTAGAAGGCCTTCAAGGATAATTGTGCATGGAACATTTATCATAGAATACTAGGGTTTGGGGCTGTTCATGGGTGCATCCTTAGGTCAAATGTCTAGCTCTACAATCCCCTCAATTGGTCGATCATCTGTTGGATCGTGCTGCCATTCATGTAAGTCAGTTCTCTCGATCATTCATCACTCAATCAGGAAAAGAAGCACATACACGGAAGTACTAGTGTATATCTTTTGGTCACATCATGTGAACGAATGAGGCTAGCACACACCACAACATACTTTAGCTTTCTTGCCCAGGTATGGCTTCATTGGTCAAAACAAAAGAGAAAAGTTGGGAAAGATAATCTGAAAAATGCCCTTCTATGATGGTTCCCATAACATGAACATTAGTTGGGCCCACCCCACTCCTATGATGAACTGCTTTCATTAATTGGAGAAGCCACAAGGACAAGGCATCTTTTCATCAGGCAATCCGAACCATCCAATCAGATCTGTTCTCCTAAAGACTGATCTCTCTTATCCCAATCGTCTGTTACCGTTTCTGATCGCAATCAAAGACTTCACCAGTTCTGCATAAAAGAGCAAATCGAATGCAGATGCTCAAGATGCCACGTGGATAGCTGACTTCAGCACGTGTGGTGGAGATTGGAGCGAGGGTAATTATTGAGACGAAGGGTATTTTAGTAACTTCATAATCATATGGTGGTCCTCGAGCGTGTGGTGGGGAGGGTGAGGTTCACGTGACATCACCCAAAAGGCGACGGATGAGGGAAGGTTGGCCTGTCAACTATCAATCTGGTTTGCAGTTGAGAAATATTTTTCTAATAAATATTTTCTATAGAAAACTTATATTAAATTTTTTTAGAAATATATAAATACATATACATATAATGAGTAAAAAGTAAGGGAAAAAGGGCAACTAGCTCTCCTGACACACAGAAAGGGAAATATTATTTCAGGAAAAATATAAACAATAAATAAAATAGAAAATCTCATAAGCATCATTTTGGTTTGGTAATTAAAATATTAGTTGGAAGGAGTGATATTATAACAGGTTATAATATGAGTACAGCATCCGAATCCTCATCATTGGTCGATCGGTCACATGATATCAATGTAATCGTAACCTAACTCATCAGTTGATCTGATACGTCAGATTGCTGGATCCCCAATCGCTGATCAACACGAAAATGCAACTTTGCATCGAACGGTTAGAAAATGTTCATGTAAATCAGACCAAGTCAAGCATCTAAATCATGTCTTAGACTAACAGCTTCTCATAGTATCATTCCCCAATTAATAAATGCACAAAAAGGCGGGTGTAAGTGCCTTTCAAAGCCTCGCACGTGCCGGATCCTTCTCCAATACCAGCTGCCAGGGCTTGTTTGGTAATTTCCCTCGGGCTTTTAGTGAATACAAAAGGGCGCAGTAGAGGTCCGCCGCGCGATAGTTTATCTGAAGCCTTGTCTTGCTGTCCAGGTTGGTTTACCATTAAAATTCAAAATGACAAGAATGACCTCACCATTTTAATTTGTTTAAGTTAAGCAATATATTATCTTAATGAGCTGCCACTGTTGGTGAATAGACTAGGGCCATCCTCGATGCCTTAGCAAGCCAAAGATGGTCCCACTACCTTTGTAATAAATGCTGATTGGTGGTGGAATTACGGTTAAACCTCGATAAAATAACAGCATTAAAGTGAATGATTTCTTATTAATTTTAGCATTATATTATTTTATATAAAACTCTCAATAAACAGTACGATACGACACCTAAGAGTTCTATTAATTTAATGAGGTTTAACTTCTACACTTATGATTGCATTATCTTAATGAGTTTGGAGAGCATGGAATTTTATAAATTTCTTTGCTATTTGAAATATTAATTTATGTAATTGTTGCACTTGTCTTGATATTTGGTAGCATTCATTCTCTTATAAATTTACTAAAGCTACTTACTAGAGTCTTACTAGGTGTAGGAGCTCATATGATAGGATAGACACTGCCTTATGATATGGTTTTGGAAGATCTAAGCAGTTTATCATATTTGACGTATAGAAAATAAGTACCCATGAAAAATAAATGCACTTAGATAATCTGATCCACTAGTTTTTGATCTTTGAAAAAAATCGAGGATTGTTATATTTCTTCAACTCAAGGAAATTGGTGAAGGTATCCAATGGAAGTGAAATTTGGTACGAAGCCTACCTCAGCCATTTAGAAAATGATAAATTTCTTAGATCTAAAAAAGAAAAATCATCAACGTGTACGAGGGTTTATGGGACTTCTAATTAATTGTGGCAGCCCAAGTTGGGACGAGGATGTTATATTAATTCATCGAGGTTTAACTAAGATATAGTTTGTAATAAGATAAACATTTGGTAATGTTGGGAAAAACTAGGTCATATTAGGAAATGTGGGGTGGAATTTTTGGCATTTTCTATGGACTACCCTTAATTTGGTAGTGGTGATCTTGCTAAAATGTGAGCTGTTTTGGACATGTGGAGAAAGTTTGTGTTTCCTATGTTTTCTTGCGTTTTTGTTTTGTGGTTATATTATAGAGAAATTTTTGGAGGGTAAGAAGAGGAAGTAAAGAGCAAGAACAGCGACCTGTTTCTTTTCTCATGGAGTCTTTCTAAGATCAGTTCCCAAGTCCTCTCTCTCTCTCTCCATTTTTATTTTATATTTGTTTGCCTCCTTCCCTTTTCAGAAGGCGATTGCAGGAGACTGCAAGAGGAACAACAACAGAAACAAAAGATAGGGAGAGAAAGAGAGGCAGACAGAGATGGTGGAATTCAAGAAACTTTCAATCACACAGAGAGACAACGATGCCTGAGAGCTTTATCCGCCTTCTTCTTTCGTCCCTCCTGCAACTCTAGGTAAACAATATGAACCACACAACAACAAAGATAGAGAAGAAAATTGAAAATACTTATTCAAATCCTTCTCTCTCTCTCTCTCTCTCTCTCTCTCTCTCTCTCTCTCTCTCTCTCTCTCTTGTTGTTTTCTGGGTTTTATTTTTACTGGAGTCTGAAATTTGATCATGGGTCTTGTTCATCTATGTTACTCCTCTCTCTCTCTCTAGTTCACTGTGGTCTGTAATTAATAGAATTTGATCATTTGGGTCATGTTCATCTGTTAGCCTTTGTGTCTATATCCTTTACCATATTCATTTATTGCTGAATTTTTATCATGGATCATGTTTATCTATCTCTCTTGTAATTGATCCATGGACAGGAATCAAAAGCAGCACCAACAGTCGGCGGCGGGGTAGGAGAAAGAAAGAGATGATGAAGAAGAAGAGTTCAACATGGGCATAGCGACACCACCTCAACCTCTCTT
Organism: Warburgia ugandensis; assembly: GCA_035236585.1. Lineage (NCBI taxonomy): Eukaryota > Viridiplantae > Streptophyta > Magnoliopsida > Canellales > Canellaceae > Warburgia > Warburgia ugandensis. The sequence continues at coordinate 2,117,594 of CP141132.1, read as the reverse complement.
CTCTCATCCAAATCTCCTCAAAACTGCCCCTAATTCTGTCACTTCTATGTCCCAAGGTTTCCATCAAGGGATCTTCAGCTTCTCCGATGGCTTCGAAAGATCAACAAACCAAGAGCAAGTTCAACAGCAAAGCCGGAGAGATAAGTTAAGAGTGCAAGGTGGGTTTGAGTCAGCTCCACCACCTCTAATAGCAATTGAAGAGGAAGAGCAAACTGAATTGCCAGTTTACGGTATGTTATCAGAAATGTTCAATTTTCCGCCCGGTGGCAACCCAGCGGACCTATTGGAGAATCAGATTCCGGCCAATTATCGGATCCAGAGACCACCGGGGCCGGCGAGTATCAACGATTTGTATGGCAACCGGCAAGGAATTGTGGGTTCTTTGGAAGATGGGAAGCAACATATGGGCAGTAGTGGCAGAGGCAATAACAGCAACATTTCAGGCATAAATGCAGATTCAGCTGCAGCCATGCAGCTTTTCCTTATGAACCCACAACCAAGGTCACCTTCTCGCTCCCCCCAAACTTCTTCTTCGGCACCCCTCCACATGTTACTACCAAACCCATCTCCTCCCCCACCTCTTCAACCGTATCACAATTCAGCAGCATTCGGAAATAGTCCAATTCCCACTTCTCATTTCAGCTGGGTCTCCGTTACCGGTGCCGGAGCGGAAAACCCTCAAAATCTTAGTACTAGTAACAAAATTGGAGGTGTACCAGAGAGCCAAGGGCTATCGTTATCATTGTCATCGTCTTTACAACATATGGAGGCGGCCAAAGCTGAAGAATTAAGGATGAGTGATGGTGTTTTGTATTACAATCAAGGAGGAGGAGGTCCATCTTCTTCTAATTCTTCTTCATACCAATTGAAGAATTTGGGCAACCACCCTATGCACTTTCAAGGAGGGCTTAATACTAATCATGGTCACAGCAACCACCAAGTTCATGTGGGTTGTGGGTCATTAGGCGTGGTCAATGTTTTAAGAAATTCAAAGTACGTCAAAGCAGCACAAGAACTATTGGAAGAGTTTTGCAGTGTGGGAAGAGGGCAGATCAAGAATAGTAGGCATGGAAGGCACAACAACAGTCTAAACCCTAACCCTAGTGGGGGTGCCAATACCAATACTGGTGCTGGTGGATCTTCTTCTTCTTCAAAGGAGCTTCCTCCCCTGTCACCCGCTGATAGGTTTGAGCATCAGAGGAGGAAAGCCAAGCTCGTAACCATGCTTGACGAGGCATGTAAACTCCCTTTCTCTCCCCCTACCTCTTTTGATTGCTTTAAAGAGAAGAAAACCATGAGATTTTTTAAACTAGACTTAGTTAAATAAAGAAAGGGCCGGCTACGGTATGTGGGCTTTTGTGCATGATAGTTAGTTTGGATGGATTATTTTTCAGTCTTATTTGATGGTGCTGGTGTACTTTGGAGTTTTATAAAAGAAAACCTATGAGATCTCTATTAGGGGCATGTCCAATGAGAAACGACGAGATTTTATTGGGAAGATCGCCATAACACCCCTACAATATATAGGAAGTTGTTAGGAAGGCTGCTGCTCCAAGAGATCCATACCCATAATACTAATACTGCAGAAAGAGCCATTGATTTCTAGGTTGTCTTAGGCTACACCATCAATCGTACACCCAAATTATCAGGATATTCTTCCACACAATCATTCTACTGCAAGAGAGGACTTCGCTACATGCATTCATTGTTTCTACTTTTAGTGTTATTATCATGGCTACAAAGGTCTCTACTTTCTATTTCCTATATGGCTATGTAGAAAAGAGTAAAATAAATGAAAACACGGTTCTGAAATCTTCTCTCTCTCTCTCTCTCTCTCTCTCTCTCTCTCTCTCTCTCTCTCTCTTCTTCTTCCCAAGTTCTACCATCTTCAAGAGATTTGAACTGTCACCCACTTGTATTTTTTTTCTTTATTTAATAATAATACTTGCACCTGATTTAGTAATAAAACAAAAACTGCTTGTGATTCCAGTTGAGTTTTTCCTTCTTCTTCCTTCTTATCGGTTAGTCTTCTTCTTTCTTAAAAATTCATTCCACAAAATGAGCTTCATGATTCAACAGTGAAGATGATGCGACATCCAGACCATGATTGCTTATATTTCAGTACTCTCTCTCTCTCTCTCTCTCTCTCTCTCTCTCTCTCTCTCTCTCTCTCTTCTGTAATTAACCCCACAATATAATCCAAAAGGAACTGATTTTCTGCAGTTGTTTTGAACTTACGAAATGGCTTTTATTTTACTATCTTTGCTTCCGTCTTACCGTTCTTTTTGTCATTGAAACCAAAAGCATCATCCAAAAGGGGCATATATTGTGGACTACTGTTCTCCTGCTGTGTTTGATCGTACATGTCAATGATTTAAAAGGCCGTGATTCTGAATTCTTGCTTTTTTTTCTTTTCAACTTTGTTACTGTTACAGGTAGATAGAAGATACAACCACTACTGTGAGCAAATGCAAATGGTCGTCAACTCATTTGATTCAGTATTGGGCTTTGGAGCTGCCACACCATACACAGCCCTAGCTCAGAAAGCCATGTCTCGGCACTTTCGATGCCTCAAGGATGCAATAGGAGCCCAATTGAAACAAACATGTGAACTCCTTGGCGAGAAAGATACATCAGGAGCTTCTGGAGTCACAAAGGGAGAGACGCCAAGACTTAGAATGCTTGAACAAAGCTTAAGACAACAAAGAGCCTTCCACCAGATTGGAATGATGGAACAAGAAGCTTGGAGACCTCAGAGAGGCTTACCAGAGAGATCAGTCAATATCTTGAGAGCTTGGCTTTTTGAACACTTCCTTCATCCGTATGTTCCCTCTCAAATTCCATTAGTTCTCCTATGCTAAAACTATAATACAATCTAAATAATGGTCTTATGTGGATTTTTATTTTCTTAATGTTTAAGTAGACATATTGGCTCTTCCCATTGGTTGCTGTGGTTTTAAGTAACATGGGATCCTCAGCGGGGCAGTTTGGCAAGAGATAACAAATCATGGATTACGTTATTCCCAGATATTGATTTTTGTCTCTGCTACTTAGTCTTACATTCTTAAAACATATATACGATTATTCATGAGTAGACTATATCCAAAAGCCTCGAGTCTTTGTTGTTAAACAATTTTATTTGTCTTAAGGATGTAAATAGCAGGAGAAAAAATAGTATCCAGGAACAACTTAATCCATGGTCTATTATTCTCGTGCCAAAGTGCTCCCATATGTTTGTCGAAGACTGGAAAAGAGCAAAGAAAAAGGTTGCTTCAAGAACATGACATAAGTGCTAAGTATCATCAGATTTTGATCATAGTTTCTGAAGCTTTGTACTACAAATTATTGTCTTTTGAATAATGAGTGTTCTAATATACAGGTGAAAGTAGCTATCCCTTTCTGCTTAGTCATTAAAAAGATCACTAATGCAGTGACCTTGTGCTGTTTATCCCTAGAACAAAAAGCTGAACAAAAGCTTCTTTTCTGCTTTGGCTTTCTTTGTTTTCCTGACCCAAAACAGCTGCTGGATAGTGGGCACTCTTGTAAGTTATCAAAGAGCCCCGTTAGAACAACATCATGAAGGGGGCAGCATATGAGAGAGAGAGAGAGAGTACGGTTGTCTCTCTCTGTCTCTCTAGATTTTCACGCCATTGCCGGGAAACCGTTCCTTCCCATCTACTGATACATAAAGCTCGGACCTGATGTCATGTTTTCTGGCTTCTTTTTCAGTTATCCTAGTGATGCAGATAAGCATTTGTTGGCACGACAGACTGGTCTATCGAGAAATCAGGTTCGTCTTCCATTTCAGAATTTGCAAGCTAGAAAGATGTCGTCTTTTTGGTATTCTCACGAGACAACAAGCATGAAAGAATCCAAAGGCAAAACAGCAAATAATTCCTTGAACTTTCTTTTCTTTTTTCTTCTTTTTCTTTCATGTTCTCTTGGGACCTACTTTCTTAGCAAAAGTTCAGAGCTTTTCCTTTCCTTGTTTGCTTTTGATGGAAGAAGTTAAGGAAGATATGCATCAAAACAATAAGTTAGTACCAAGTAAATGGGACCTAATGATTCTAGCATTCCTTCTTTGATTTTTATTCGTGTACTTTTTTCACATACTTTTCTTTTTCTTTTCTAACATGGTTCCTTACATTTTATCTTGTATTAGCTTTTCTTTATTTCCTAAATTTCTCATTTAAATGCATAAGCCTGGTTCATGGTTCAGATATTAATGTCCACTTATATTTACACCAACCCATAATCATCCTACTGTAATTAAGCGCACTTGGGCAAAGAATAGGTGACCTGCACGAAGTCTTAAGTCCTCGCGTAGAAACCATAATTTTACCATTTATAGAATATCTACTTGAGTTTTGCACACAGCTTCTAATGGGAATCGAAATAACTGATATAATTCAAAACATTTCTATCAAAATAGTAGGATATAATTAGGAAACTTAATACAATTCAAGAATCAACATGAGACCAAACAAAGTTAAAAATAGCGTTTTAGCTACCTGGACCATATATTACATATCAACATAACAAGAGGTGCCCATTTTTCACTGTGAATTAGTATTTTTACCCACTTTTCCAGCATTTTCATCATCCATTGGTATTTCCTTCTTTATTCTCTAAATTGGTGGAAATATAATAAACTGCATTTTAAGAAAAGACAAGGAAAAAGATGAAACATGGTGATAAGACGATGAAAATATCTCCTTCCCTTCTCCAATCACTTTAACGACCCTTATTTTGCATGTTTTTTCCCTTCTCTCTCCAAAACAAACCAATTTCTCTTGTCCTATCCTTAGTTAGCTTTCCTCTCTCCTCGAGCAACTTCATCCAACTTTAGTTAGCAAAAGAACAAGACCCTTTCCATCAAATGGGTCCATGAAACAGATACTAACAAAACTGTAGACATCCCATCATGCCTAATCAATCCCATCAGTAGCCACATTCAATGCAATGTCCAACCTTGACTTGTGCGTTCAAATTTGATATCTCCAACCCCTTTTCTGTGTTTAAACTTGTGCAGGTTTCAAACTGGTTCATTAATGCCAGGGTGAGGTTGTGGAAACCCATGGTGGAGGAAATGTACCAACAAGAAGCCAAGGATGAGGAGGATAATTTGGAGAGAGAGCACCCGGAGGGTGTGAATAACAACCACCCACCAGCAACACAAATACCAACGCCAAACACCAAAAGATCCGAAATCAATGCCAAGGAAAATGACCCTTCACAGACCGCAATCAATAGAAACCATTTCTCGGAAAAGCAAGCCAACAGCTGCACCCTCGGCGATAATGACCCCGCCGACGATGTGGGTCAGATCCCCGCGACAACGACGACGACTATTGAGTCTGACACGCACGGCATGCTACAGATGGATGACACGTGTCATAGGACAGTTGCAGGAGATTTTGGGACCAATGTAAATGGTGTTCCTTCAGTGGGGCCCACTAGGGCCAGATTTGGGACCACGGGAGATAACGTGTCCCTCACCTTGGGGTTAAGGCATGCAGGAAACTTGCCTGAAAAGACCCGGTTTTCTGTTAGAGACTTTGGTGGCTGTTAAATTAATTCTTATGATATTATTATTAAAGAAAAACAAAAATGATAAAAGTAGAAAATCCATTTTGCTATTTTCCTTTCCTTTTTTTTTTCAGATTTTTATTTATGACCCCACTTTTCTCCTTTTCATGTTGAGAAAAGATATTGAATGATAAATGTCTGAAATCTATTAAATGTATAGTAGATTGCTAGAATTTGGTTAATTATAGTTACCCTTTTGTAAGATTAAGGTTTAGTTTGTACTTGGTGCTGACCTTTTAAAAGAAAAACATAAATATTTATGAAAATTATATGGTTTTCTCTCCTTTTCTAATATTTTTTTACTGATAAGTACGGTGCCCATGATCAGAAATACCTGCTAAAGTTATCTCGAACCTTGGGACTATGATTGCGTATTTAGAGCTAAGGTTAGAGTTAGTTGATAAATGTGGGAAAAATCACATGGGGGGTAGTAGAGACGGAGAAAGAGATGGCTCATGAATCTGATTCAAATGGCATAAGAGATGCTTTTCTTTCGTGTGTTATAGTGTTTGTACTTCTTTAGCTACATGATTCATTATATGGCTTCTTTTTTTTCTAGCAAAGAATTATAAAATAAATCGAGAGCAGACTCTCACCCACACACCCTTCTAAATCTAATCTCAGACTAAAGGGGGAGAGTGTTGACTAAAACCTACAACCAAAAATATTCCAGGTAAATGAAGAGTTGTCTGCAACTCAATGTGCTAGCTAAACATTTATTGGTAAATTAATCATATATTTAATTCATCTAATTCAGTGAAATTTTTTGTGGGTTATTTGTTACTGTCATAGTGTCTCATAGAACTATTATGAATTTAAATTTGATTTCGCACCCATTTCAAAAGCCTTTATATTCAAAACTGGCATAGAAAAGTTTGTTAATGAACAAATATGTTTCTTCTTCCTTTTGTGAATGTTGGACAAGCACCAATTAGCAGTCTTGAATCGATGACCTAATATAGTAGAGGTCCGCTCTTGTGCCATGTTAGAGGGCCTTAGCTTAATGTGCAAATATATTTCTTTTATTGAAAATTTGCTATATAGAAACTTGATGGGAGTTGGCATGTGCAAAGAAGTGCAGTCCCCATTTTACATGCATGGTGATATTTTCTTGTAGATATATAAGTCATTCATCATGTTTGAAATGAGTCTATTAGTTTTAACAAACTAGTCAAATGAACAATTGATAGATTCTTTGGGTTAGCACTCACAAAATGTCTTTGGTAGTTTATATAGATTCGTTGCATCATGATAGAGTCTCAGCAACATGATGACTGATTTTGTTTTTGGATGGTTAGAATTTTATTCATCAAACCAGAAACAACCATTTGGTAACCAACAAGATCAAAACAATCTCTCGGCAACGTGATGACTGACTTAGATAAGCTAAATAGCAAATATCATGCCATTAGATGCTTTTATCATCTATTTCTTTGAGTTGAAAATTATGACCATGGATATTTATTAACTTTTTTCAATAACTCGAAACAAGTGGTTAAAATCATCTCCATTTATTAATTTCTTTATAAAAAAAAAATTCAATGCATTAATTTCTTGCATGTTATCTGATTTTTGTACATTATTCATATAAAATAACTAAAACGATTTCAAATGAGGAATATTCTGGGGACTTTCTCGTAGCATCCCCTTCTCCAATCTGTTTTCCTGGTTTTGCTAACTATGCTTGGATCATAAGGTTGTACATGGGATTTGGGTAATTATCTCAACAAGGTGCAACTTTAAACTTTCTTTTGCAGAGACAAAAGAGACACAACGTCTATCTGTAGTAATAGATGATACACTGCAACGACGAGTTCTGCCTGTTATGTGTAGGTAAGGAGCGGGTAGCTAACCCCTCCTGAGGGGAACAATGTTATCTATAGCATATAAGATTAGGGCTTTCCAAGTTGGATTAGTGTTAGACTACAAAATGGGTACACAGTCTGTCATTATAAATTTCTTCATCTGCATCATTTCCTCCTTACGGGCACAGTGAAACTCTTGTTGAAAATGAACCATGCAAGGTTCTGTCTTTCTTCTACTCATTTATCGTTTTCCCATTGTGTGTCCAACGCGTGGCAGTTTTCTAGCAATTTCGAAGTGCGACTCGTATGTCTTGCCCAATCAAATAAGGAAACCTAACTAAGTGTCCTTAGGAATCTTTATCAACACTAATCAGCTGTTAATTAGAAGGAACTTTTACATATTTATGAGTACTATATATTGTATATAACAAAGTTAAGGATATTGGATAAACTTGTTCTTCATTAACATGTTCAGATTCACAATGCATTAACTCTATGATTTAAGATCCAAATATATAATCCTTTTGTTTGCATATGAAAATTTGATGTGTACTTGCAGTGTGACGTAAATATGTGGAAATTCTTTGCCAATACATCGAAATATCTATTCCCTTTCCCCTTGCCCCTTTTTCTTTTGTTTTTCTTTGCCTTAATCAAGCAGTCTGAGTTCAGCTCAACTTGTCTTAGCCTAAAGGGTCGTTTGGCAGGATAATAACAACCTCTGGAGAGTGAATTTCTCCCATAATTAAGGTTCACGAGCCGCACTGATCTTTCTCCCCAGGATAACTAGCTATCCTCCTAAGGTCCAATGTTGGGTACACATATAAGCTATCACATTGTTAAGCACTTACGTTTTGCCTAGCTAAGAATACTCTGGACAAGCAAATCAGTCAATCAAGTGAGATAACAAAGCCAAGGAGTTGGTCCTTTGCCTAGGTCTATAGATCTACTGTGCTGGGAATGTGGCTAATGGCCAAATAGAAGTTTAAGCTATTACAACAAGTTGTGCCCAATCAAAAGAAACTTGATTTCCTTATCTCGATCCAACCTGAATTCATTCTTCAACTATAAAGTGGATAATAAATGGGCATATATCTTGTAGTTTATAGTCACTGAATGCATCTGAAACAAATATGGTTCTCTGATCTAGGACAATTCCTCAAGCAGACTGGGAATATTTTTCCTGGTGCAGACGGTCTTTTTCCCGTTTCTCCTTCATATGGTGGAAGGGCAAGCCATTGTTTTCACACCGGCATTGCTTGCCTTCTACTCATGGTTTGCCTATCTGTTTAGTTAATATCTTAAAACTATATCATTGCAACCACTATTTTGTTAATTCATATCCTATTAGACTAATTTGGTGGTACCTACCTATGTTGCTTAGATAATTACTAATATTTTAAAGCCAACTCGAGAGAGAAGACACTCTACCGCTGATTCGCAGGTGGTTTCCATGTTTGAACCAGTAGGAACCCAGCCCGTATGACATGGAACATTAATACGCTTGCTTGGAGATTTCTACGATGTAGTTAGCTAGGGCTAATCTTGAGTGAATGTACCATTCAGCTAAAAATAAAGAAAAAATTATATAGTTGCATTGAAATTTGACAGCAGCAAGTAAAATGGTGTTAGCCATGGCAATCTGCATGGAGGAAGATCTTGCGAAATTATGCAAAAGAATCACCATAGCCATATCACATGATTTATTAATCGCATCAAGAACCGACTAAAAAACCATTATATGGACCTAAATTTTCCTATTTTATTCTGACCAATGGCTATTGTTATCCACAGATCTTTTGGATCTGATTGTCTTCTTTTCATTTTCTCCATTTTTTATTTTTTATTTTCACATGATCTTCAAATCCAGCCAAACCTTGCGGTTGCATGTGGCGGAGTCAATAACGAGCCTAACAACACTGAATTGTGTTGCAATAGATCCGATAGTCCCGAATGCTTAACCAGTGGTTACGATGTACAAGTCGAAGCATGGGGGCTACATGTTTGATTGCATAACACTCCAAATCTCTAAGTAACAATGACATATCATAAACACAAACTAGAATGTTGTTTAAAGCACGTAACAAGTTTGGTTCTCCTATTAACCTTTTTTCGAGGATCAATCAAAGTACTCTCATTTAGACAACCAATTTTACGTTACTTAATTAGGTAGGAGGGAGTGTTTTGCTCAGACCTAGGCCATATGCATACAGATTCAACCTCTTGGACTTTCTCATTTGTTTTGTTTTGTTTTTTTGTTTTTTTTTCTTTGTGCATGTTTTATGGAGATAATTAACTTAGAACTCACATCACAGGCAGGTGATGCACCAAAAATCTTCTCCATCAAATGATCCTAACCACTATTATCTTGGGGTGGAAAGTTAGATGGTTTAGAAAGTCATAAAACAACCGACACTAAATCATAACCGTCGAAAGGTTAAGATCAAAGAAGTGCAAAGATTTCTGGTATTAGCTATCTATAGTATAATTGTTCCTATTATTGTCCACCCAATTCCATATAAAACTTGGGAGTTTAGGTAATGTCCCTCTGTAAGGTTGAGTTCTAAGTTAACTATCTTTGCAAAACATGCACAAAGAAAAGAAAAAGAATTTTAAATATAACAAAGCAAATGGGAAAGCCCAAGAGGTTGAAGCAACATGCATATAGCCTACGTGTGCGCAAAAACACTCCCTCCTACCTCATTAAAGGGATAGTGCCGGTGGACGAAGCTCTCGCCTATGTGGGGTCCATGGACCAAAGGCTTATAGTAGGTAACCTTACCTTGTATTTTGTAAGAGGCTGATTCCACTCCTTAAACCCATGACCTCAAGGTCATATGATGACAACTTTTACCATTACGCCAACACTCTCCTTCTCCCTCCTACCTAATTAAGTAAAGTAAAATTGATAGACTAAATATGAGCAGTTTGATTGGTCCTCAATAAAAATGTTAATAGGATCACCAACTTGTTACATGCTTCAAACATTTAGCCTCAATGTTTCGACTTGGACATCGTAACCACTGGTTCAGCATTTGGGACCACCGGAACGATTACAAGACAATTCAATGTTGTTCGGCTTGTTATTAACTCCGCCACATGCCACTGCAAGGTTTGTATGGACTTGAAGGATCAAATTTTAAAATTGAGATTTAGAACAGTGATTGTCCTTATTTCTAGTTAAAATTTGAAAATGCTTGAAGTTTTCAATCAATATATGTATTAATGCTTGGCTAGGTGGGTAGCATATATTTAAAGAGACAGTCTACTAGTTCATACCATATTAGGTTAGGTAGACAAGTTTACACGTGGATTTCAAACTCAAAAGTAAGATCACTTGGTAGCTAACTTCACAGGCTTGTTTTGAACAAATGTCTAGTGCAGTTGGTTGCAGACAAATTCAGACATCTTGTTTGAAATGTGCTTTTTTTTCTTTTTTTAGAAAAAATAATTTTAGTAATTAGGGGAGAATAGCCCTCCCCGTGGCACTATAATTTGATTGAGGTAATCCTAACCTTGACATTAGATTGTCAAAAATAAGAACTTTGTCTAAGGTCAGCAACCACTTAAAAAGTTAACTATCAAAGGCACAGGGAATTTCCAGATTACCTGAGCGTATGGCCACATTCGCCATGGGGAAAGATGATTTTAGTAGCCAATTTAACTGAAAATTTACCATCAGAGGACAATGATGAGAGACGCTCCATTAGGCTCCATCCTGTGACCACACCTAAAAATTACTTACCAATTCACCTTGCCGTCTTGCTGCACGGTATAATCTAGGAAAGAATCGATTCAGGCTTTGATCTCCAGTCCAACAATCAGACAAGAACTTGATTCTTTCACCATTCCCTGCATTATAGCCGAGCATTTGTTAGAAATGTGTTCAGTTGCTTTGTTATGTTTTGGTGCAATGGTAGAGTTGTTGTAGTGTAACCTTAAGTTCTTGGGTTTAAGGAGTGAAAATAGCCTCTTACAAAATGCAAGATAAAGCTATATACTATTAATCCTTATGGTCCGTCCCTTCCTCGAACCCAGCATAAGCTGGAGCTTTGTGCACCAAGACTACCCTTACGTCTCACCATAATCTGGACCGCTTTTGAGCCTCGATCTTAACTATCCACCATTCATGACTTGTGCTATCTTTCATTCAACATACATATCCATAGAAGTTTTCGATCATTTACGTGAGAGCCGATGCTACTTACGTAAGAGTCCTGAGCTCACATCTTTCAATCTTCGAATTCCAAGACCTTCATTGGTTTTTGCTTTATAAACCATATCACGTGACGAGAAGTGAATCTTTCTTTTTCCCTCATTATCATTACATAAAAAGTTCTTTTGCACCTGTTCCATTCGGCTAACAACTTACCTTGGGCATTGAAACAGTGACAGACGGTAAATAAGTGAATTTGCTATGGCTGCTTTTATGAGAACTAATCTCCCTCCTTCAGTGAGAACTTTTATTTTTTTAAGCTGGCTAGCCTATTTTAGTGTCTTTGAATTACTGTCTTCCGTAGAGATGAACTTGGTCGCCCATAGCATAGAGGTGGTTCAAGGTAGTGGCTTCTGCATCCAATTACCCTTAACCATGTTGACAAGGTGACTCTCTACCATGTTGATACCATATATCTTCAATTTTTCAAAGTTTATTGTTTGCCTGAGTTCAACTCTTAAGCAAGTAGGATGGCCTTGATACATTGCCCTCTTCCTTCTTTGTAGGTTCCAATCATCATCGTATCATTCGCATATTGAAGGTACGAGATGATCAGAGAAGAGTTTGAGATTTTGAATCCTTCATATAGGATTGATGAGATTGCTTTCTCCATCATCTTATTGAAAAATTTTAGCTATTAACAAAAAAAAAAAAAGGAGATAGAGCATCACCGTGCGTCACTTCACAGAGTGCCTTTGAAGAACCCTTTAGGCTCGCCATTCACAAGAGCGTTTCTTTCTTATTATTGGTTGTCCAGACTTCCACCTTCCCTCTGATATTCCAAGGCTCCTCAACCCATTTTAGAATTTATTCTCATCCAAACCCTGCTCAGCCTATCTTCCAATCACCATTCTATCAAGCAGGTCAGTGTTTCTATGAATTATCTGATCTGGGATAGAGATGGTCAAGAACTTTTGCTATTGAGAATCTGGTCCCTTGACATCAGCAAGTACTTTTTAGGACATTGTACAATCACTCTTCTCACATGATGAAATCAGCGCTTGCTCTTTTGGGTTCTCATCTCTACTTCGTTTCTTCTTTTCCCTTAAGAACTCTCTGAGGTTGTGAAACTGGGCTTTCTCATTGCGTTTTTTCCTAACATAGAACATTTTTGGGTCGAGAGTTCTTCACGGGGTATGCTGGTTTATCATACTGCGACCATATTTTCCTCCAGCACAGAGTCCTCTTAAAGTTGTAGTAAACCCAAACTGTTAGTTTAGGACCTTTTCTTACAATTATTGCCTTCATCAATCTACTTTCTTTCTTGATATATTCTTTCCTAGTTGTTTCAAATTTTAGAGAAAGCCACCTAGTTATTTCTCTAGTGTTAGGGTTAGGGTTTCTGCATTTCTTACTCTTTTCCTTTTCCCTAGATCTTTTTCTTTTTCTTCTCTAGCACTGGAATGCGCTTCCTGGCAGGTTTAAATTGCCAAATTTGGTGTTTGGCCAGAGATTATATTTAAGAGTGTTAATTCTTTGCATGTACGACCACTCCTTTGCATCTGAAAAAAAAGTAGAAAAAAGAAAAGGTTTACTAGCTTGTTTAAATTTTAGATTAAGAGAATTAAACTAGGGAGACCTTGTCCTTGCCCTTTCTCTCTCATGCAGAACAGTCTATATTGTATGTTGGGCTCACTTTTTTTTTTTTTTTTTTAATCTTTTTTTTTTACTGATCCAATTTATTCATTTGATTGGAACTATCCTAGATGGTCTAGGAGATTCTAATGATCTCATCTATTTCGGAATGTTTGATTTTTAGATTTTTCTATTATATTATATCCACCAATTTAAAATCACAAAAGGCCATAGAAACAAAGGTCTTAAGGGTATTGATAAGATATTTGTTATCTAGGCCATATGGGATAGGCCAAATCAGACGAACTTTTGGATCACTGAGGAAATAAACCATCCAAAGAAAGCTATGGGAAGCTATGGAAATTCTCTCTCTATATCTAATTTCTTGTTTCTTCTTTGTGAGTCTTCCTTCAGCCAATAACTTTTAAATTCAAACCTTTAGGCCTTTCTGTAGCCACAATTTACCTCATAAGTGGGCTGGATCAAGCCTAGCCCACTCTATTTGAAAGCCACCAGTGTGAGTATCTGTAGGATCCTTACCTCCCAAATTTGGGTTCTAACAAAAGGTTAGTACTTGACATGAATTAACAAGCAATGAGCAAAATTCTCTCGGGTTTATATCCTAATGGTGGTAGTCTTTAAATACAGAACTCCACCCTCTATTTTTCATGCATGGTAAAACTTTATTCTAGATGTAAGTTATTTATCATGTTTAAAATTACTTAGACAGACTAAAGATCAAATTTTCATGAGCAAAAAACAGTGATAATTCATTTTCATTAATTTTTTAAATACCCTAAATAAGTAGTTAAGGTCACCCAAATGCATTGACTTCCACTAGGTGACTTGTTTTTGCATGAACAGCATGATAAACGACTTAGATCTATAAAAGAAAATCATCATACATGAAAAAAAGAATGGCACGTACTTCTTTTGAGGTTGAAGAGCATGTGTGCTTACTAGGACTTGCAGTCCTAACTACTAAAACTATTAGGTCGTTTGTCAAAGAATTACAAAACCTTTAGCTTTGCTGATTTAGACCTAGAATTGTGGGTCAAACTTTTTTTGGCTGTCTTATGATTTTCGTCTTTTATATGAAGAAATTCCAACATGGACAGAAAATAGTGAGGAAACTTCAAGGAAAGTAACTAAAGAAAGAAAATCTTAATAAAGGCAACCACACTTACATCATTAAATCTAATCCATATTTTGAATTATATGGGTCACCTACAGAAGGGGACTCATAATATATACTTTTGGGATAGGAAAGAGGAGAGACCCTAACTTATGCTCTTATGAACTATCAGAATCTATACTCATAATAATAATTCAGAACTTTAATCAGAAAAGCTCTATTTTACTTTGCTAAAGGAGACATCCATTGCTATCACAGGGGCTATTTTGGACGGGGATAGTGATCTTCAGATTCCCCCACAAACAAACCAGGCCCCACAACCCCCGCCCCCCCCTCGACTTCTGTTCGGTGTATAGAAAGAACAAACTTTGAATGGTGAATTCATATTTCTCTTCTTGTCATTGCACATTTGACTATCATAGCAAGTGTGAACGTTCTCATATGGTTTCTATTGCAGTAGCACTCTCCTAGAGGGGTAACAGAATACCAGAGCCCTCAAGCATCCAAACTTAACATGTAGCATGGAGGACTGGCAAGTAAACCTTATCTTTCATACTTTAAACCATTGTTTAGAAACTCCATGTCAATCATAGAGTGCCGCGAATTCAGAATGGAGCTGGTTTCTAAAATGGACTTTTAGTTCTTGAATTGAATTTCTCAGTGCTTTTAGCCATGAACAACTTGTTGGAAATGTAAACTTGATTTATGACAAATGTAATTGGGTAAGAGCCCATATTCTAGAAGGCTCACATTGAATAGATAAAAAGTCCATCTTCTAGCCCATATTCTAGAAAGCCCACTTTCTAGAAAGTGTTGCTACAAAAGTCAATTAGAAATATCTACATACTTTGACAATAGAGTTAGATATTTTGTAAAGACATCTAGATAATAAATTGTAGCTACAAGATTAAAGGTGTGTTGGCATAATCCTAACCATTGGTTAAGGAGGTACTATTAGTATAAATAGGGATAGTTACTCATAAGTTGTATCAAGCAAAATTTTGAGAATCAATACAAGCTCTCTCTCTCTCTCTCTCTCTCTCTCTCTCTCTCTCTCTCTCTCTCTCTCTCTCTCTCTCTCTCTCTCTCTCTCTCTCAAGCCTCCAAGTCCCTTCTTCATTTGTAAATCCTTTTCTAGCCTTCAAAGCCTTCCTCATACTTTTGTAAAATATCATCCTCTTCCAACAAAGTGGTATCAGAGCTACAAGATCCTTTAAGAGTTATGTCTAATGGTGGCATGATTCCCTTCCAAGTTTCTATGCGCAACAAGAGCAACTATGATAATTGGAGCATCAAAATGAAGGCTCTCCTTGGAGCACAAAACGTGTGGGACATTGTAGTAAAAGGCTACAATGAACCTGAAGATGATGCTACTCTATCCCAAATCTAAAGAGATAGTTTGAATGATTCAAGAAAAAGAGACAAGAAGGCTCTCTACCTCATTTATCAAGCTCTTGACAAAGATGGGTTCAAGAAGATTTCAAGCACAACATCGACAAAGGAAGCATAGAAGAAACTTGAGATATCTTATAAGGGAGCCAAGCAACTAAAAAAGGTACGTCTTCAAACATTAAGATGCGAATTTGAATCTTTGCAACTGAAGAAGGCAAGACTATTTCTGATTACTTTTCTAGAGTTTTAACCATTTCTAATCAATTAAAAAGAAAAGGTGAGAGGTTAGATGATGTCAGGATAATAGAGAAGATATTACGCTCCTTAGATCCAAAGTTCATCCATATTGTTGTAACATATGAAGAAATAAAGAATTTAGAAGAAATAACTATAGAGCAACTCATGGGCTCAGTACAAGCCTATGAAGAAAAACATAAAAAGTAAGAAGAAATCGATGAGCAACTTCTTAAGATACAACTCAACTCAAAATAAGAGAGTTTTGGAAATGGAAGAGGTCAACGAGGAATAGGTCGTGGCTAAG
Organism: Warburgia ugandensis; assembly: GCA_035236585.1. NCBI lineage: Eukaryota > Viridiplantae > Streptophyta > Magnoliopsida > Canellales > Canellaceae > Warburgia > Warburgia ugandensis. The sequence continues at coordinate 2,101,341 of CP141132.1, read as the reverse complement.
AAAGAAATCATGGATATGGAAGTGGAGGCTTCAACAACAACAGTAATGAAGAGAGAAGAGAAAGCTCAAGAAGAGGTTATTTAGGAACAAGGTATGACAAATTTCAAGTTAAGTGTTATAATTGTAAAAAATTTGGATACTATGCCTCAAAATGCAGAGCTCCTAAAAACAAAGTTGAAGAAAATGTCAATTCCATGGAAGAGAAGAGCCAAGAATAAGGCACCCTCCTATTAGCCTATAAGAATAAATAAGGAAGCCAAGAAAATACATGGTACCTTGATATCGGTGCAAGTAACTACATGTACGAGAAAAGGAGCATGTTTGTGGACCTTGATGAGACGGTGAGCGATAATGTCTCCTTCGGTGATGAATTCAAAATAGCAGTAAAAGGCAAAGGTAACATCCTAATCCGCTTAAAGAATGGAGGACATCAATTTATGTCAAATGTTTATTACATGTCCAATATGAAAAATAATATTTTGAGCCTTGGACAACTTTTAGAGAAAGGCTATAATATTCTCATGAAAGATTATAGTCTTTCTATAAAAGATGATAAAATTAATTTGATTGCAAAAGTACCTATGTCAAGAAATAAGATGTTCTTGTTGAACATTCAAAATGATGTTGCCAAGTGTCTTAAGGCATGTTTCCAAGATCTATATTGGCTAAGATTTGGGCACTTCAACTTTGAAGGACTTGAATTGTTGTCCAAGAAGGAGATGGTTAGAGGATTACCTTCTATCAGTCATCTCAATCAATTTTATGAAGGATGCCTACTTGGGAAGCAGTTTAGAAAGAGCTTCCCCAAGGAGTCACATTCAAGAGCCTAGAAGACGCTTGAGCTCGTACATGTGGATGCGTGTGGTCCAATCAAATCAAGCTCTTTAGGTAAAAGCAACTACTTTGTTCTCTTTATTGATGATTTTTCTAGAAAGACATGTGTCTACTTCTTGAAGGAAAAATCTGAAGTATTTGGAACATTCAAGAAGTTCAAAGCTACAGTGGAGAAAGAAAGTGGATGCAAGATCAAGGCCTTGAGATCTGATCGAGGAGGAGAATTCACTTCAAAAGCATTTCAAGAATTCTGTGAGGAGAATGGAATTCGTCGACCATTAACAGTTCTAAGATCTCGCCAGCAAAATGGAGTATTTGAAAGAATAGAACCATTCTCGATTTGCTCGAAGTATGCTAAAAAGTAAGAAAATGCCAAAAGAGTTTTGGGCAAAAGCGATAGCATGCGCATTCTACTTGTCCAATCGCTCGCCAACAAGAAGTGTACAAGGAAAGACACCACAAGAAGCATGGAGTGGAAGAAAGCCTAAGATATCTCATTTAAAGGTATTTGGAAGTATAGCCTATACACGTGCTAGACGAAAGAAGAACTAAGCTTGACGATAAAAGTGAAAAGTTCATCTTCATTGGTTATGATTCAAATTCAAAGGGCTACAAACTATACAATCCAGCAAACGAGAAGACTATTATTAGCTGAGATGTGGAATTTGATGAAGAAAGCTCTTGGGATTGGAACGTTCATGAAGAAAGTTATAACTCCTTCCCTGAAAATGAAGACGAGCAAATAAGAGAACATCACACCACCAACCTTGCCAACTGCAAGCGATCATAGAGACTCATCATCATTGAGTGAAAGTTCAAGTCCAAAGACACAATGCACAAGAAGTCTCTAAGAGCTCTATGAGGTTACTGAAAGGCAAGAAGATCTCACTCTACTATGCATCTTTGCTGATTACTAACCATTGAGTTTTCAAGAAGCTATACAAAGTAAAAGGTGGAGAGATACCATGGACGAGGAGATCAAAGCAATTATGAAGAATGATACATGGCAACTGGCTTTACTAACCAAAGAGCATAAGGCGAGAGGTGTAAAATGGGTATACAAGGCAAAGAAGAATGTTAAAGGAGAAATTGAAAGATACAAGGCAAGATTGATTGCGAAAGGCTACAGTCAAAGAGCTGGGATCGACTATAAGGAGGTATTTTCTCTTGTTGTTCGCTTAGAAACTATTAGATTAATTATTTCTTTAGCTGCTCAAAATAGATGGAAGGTTCATCAAATAGACGTGAAATCTGTCTTCCTACATGGACTCCTTAAAGAAGAAGTTTACATAGAATAACCATTCGGCTATAAAGTAAAGGGACATGAACACAAAGTCCTCAAGTTAAAAAAGGCCATGAATAGATAAATATTTTCAAGAAAATGGTTTCACAAGATGCTCTCATGAGCATGCAGTATATGTCAAGATCAAAGATGGAGACATCTTGATTGTATGCTTGTACGTGGATGACTTAATCTTCACTAGAAGTAGTTTAAGGATGTTTGAAGAATTCAAGAAATCAATGATCAAAGAGTTCAAGATGACAGATATTAGGTTCATGTCATATTATCTTGGAATTGAAGTAAAGCAAAAGGAAGATGGCATCTTCATCACTCAAGAAGGTTACGCAAAGGAGCTACTTAAGAAGTTCAAAATGGATGATTGCAAGCCCATTAGCACGCCGGTGGAGTGTGGAATTAAACTGTCTAAGAACGATGAAGGAGAAAGAGTAGAAGAAACAAATTTCAAGAGCTTGGTTGGAAGCTTACGCCACTTAACTTGCACGAGGCCTGATATTCTATATGCTGTTTAATCAATCAGTCGCTATATGGAAGCACCAACAACCACTCATCTCCAGACAACAAAAAGAGTTCTTCAATATATTAAAAGATACAATCGACTTTTGTTTATTTTACTCTCATACTAATGATTGTAGGCTTGTTGGATACAGTGATATCGATTGGGTTGGAGACTTAGATGATCGAAAAAGCACAACCAGATTTGTGTTCTTCATAGGAGATATCGCTTTTACTTGGATGTCAAAGAAGTAGCCAATAATCACCCTTTCTATTTGTGAAGTAGAGTATGTGGCTGCTATATCTTGTATTTGTCAAGCAATATGGTTAAGAGGATTGCTAAAAAAAACTTGACATGCAGTAAGAGGAGCCAACAGAGATCTATGTTAACAACAAATTAGCAATGTTCAGTCTTTCATGGCCGAAGTAAATTCATTGATATGCTGTATCACTACAAAAGAGAATGTGTCACAAGAAAAGAAGTTCAACTGGAGTATGTGAAGTCTTAAGATGAAGTAGCTGATATTTTCATGAAGATATTGAAGTTTGAAGACGTTATCAAGGTGAGAAGCTTACTTGGGATAACAAATCAAGTTTAAGGGAGGATGTTGGAAATGTATACTTGATTTATACCAAATTTAATTGAGTATGGGCCCATATTCTAAAAGGCTCACATTGAATAGATAAAAAGTCTATTTTCTAACCCATATTCTAGAAAGCCTACTTTCTAGAAAGTGTTACTACAAAAGTCAATTAGAAATATCTACATACTTTGACAATAGAGTTATATATTTTGTAGAGACATCTAGATAACAAATTGTAACCACAAGATTAAAGGTGTGCTGGCACAATCCTAACCATTGCTTAAGGAGGTGTTACTAGTATAAATAGGGGTAGCAAAATTTTGAAAATCAATACAAGCGCGCGCTCTCTCTCTCTCTCTCTCTCTCTCTCTCTCTCTCTCTCTCTCTCTCTCTCTCTCTCTCTATATATATATATATATATATATATATACATATATATATATATATATATATATATATATATATATATCGCCTCCAAAGCCTTTCACATGCTTTTGTAAAATACCATCCTCTTCCAACACAACTCAATATATGGTTTAGTATCCCCATCCCACATGGACTTCTGGTTTGTATAAAGAAAGAAAATTCTGGAATGGTGAATTCAGATTTCTCTTCTCATTGCGCATTTGATTATCACAGCAAGTCTTCATATTCTTCTCTGGCTTTTGCCGCACCAGCACTCTCCTAGAGGGATTGCAGAGCAACGAAGCCCTCTCATATCTAAAATGACAAATAGAGTAGAGGCCACACAAATTCCATGCCAATATATCATAGATCTCCCATAGTCATAATTGAATGGATTTTCTCATGGGGACTTTCAGTCCATTGACTGAATTTCTGATGTTTTTACTCCTGAACTTTTAAGATTTATATGGCACCTTAATGTCTGTAACTTCCAAATATAAAATTTATACTTAGTGAGAAAGAAAGCTCCTTTGTTGTTTTTTTGCTTTACTGCTACCAATGGAAATCCTGTAACTAGCCAAAGACAAGCAAGTAAAAGGCAATTTGGTCAGCCATTGACAAGCAACATACTCTGTGAATTCACTATTTTGTTAATTACAACTGATTATTTACAGCAAAAATGCCACAAACTACATTAAAGGACATGGGCTGGATAGATCTTCTACCATTACTTGCTTGAGAAGACCTTCATTATAAGCACAAGATGCCATCTCCTTTAATGGGAAATGGAGGAACAAAAAAATACACTGAATTTAGTGAACTATCTTACTCGTCGAAACTCTTCAAGGTTTCTTTGGTTTTAAGCAAAGGTGAGCTTTCACCGGTTTATGATCGGAACTGTAAATGCCGTCAATCGATTCATAAGAGTGTAAAGCTACATCAATCTCATCGGTTTTTCCTATCTTGAACAAGATCCTATCAGTCCAAGCCGGTACCCTGATCTGAGAAACATAGGAAAAAAACAATTAGTTTTTAATTAACAGCATCTACTAAACAAGTTCTCGATTAACTAATCACGGAAATTCAAAAATGGCGATGTTAAGAGACCGAGAAAACCTTGTAACTGGTATCATAATTGCTACTTCCAACATTATATTTGTAGGTAGGCTTGAATGTCAAGGTCCCCTCGCAGAATCCGTCGAAAATATTTCCCCTTTCAGCCTCTTGTAGCAGTTGATCTTTGCTAGTGAGCAGCTGTGGTGGTTATATGAACAAATGAAGTCCCATTAGTGATTTTTCATTTTGGTTTGAATTCATCTGTATACTCTAGGACTAATTGTAGTCCCCATAGCAATCCATGGACTCTTCTTCCGTGCTGTTTACATCAATACAACATAGATTAAAATTATTCTAACACACAAACTAACCATGATATATTGGGGTGTTTGTTTTTAGATCATCTTTCCTTTTTTCTTTAAGCAAAGGCTGTAAATAGCAGGGGATAAAATCAATATCCATGAATTGTTTTATCCCATTCCAACAAGCCTGGCGGGACAAATTACAATGGACCCAGTATAGGCATTTCATGTTTTCTATGTTTCGACTTTCAGATGAAATATTTGGATATGGACCATCTTCAAATACTCTGTGTCAATCCATACAAAAGTATTGTGTCAAGGTGAATAGGCCAGGTTAGCCCATAATGTTTTAAGGACCTTCCATGGACTTCCAACAGCCCAAAGCAAGTCCATATGACAATCGATCCATCCGGGTGATTGGGAGATCTATGGTGGGGATGCATATGTCACAAAATATTAATCGTTGAAAGAAAACAATTGAAAGATCAAAGGCTAGAGTTTCTTACTCTGTGAAGATCATCTTGAATTAAGCTCCTTGCTGGCAGCGTTTTGATCCCTTGAATTCTGTAATTGAGATCCCCCAACCAGACAGTGATATGGGGTGGTCTTGCATATGGATTTCGCTTCTTCTCCATGGACTGAAATATGTGCCGGCACTGCGCATTTCTCTCTTCTAAATTACTGGCATGAGCTACATATATCATATACCATTTACATGAGCAATCAGACGAATCAAAAGAAAATACATTGTGATCCATGTACTAGGGAGTGATTCCATAAAAAGCTTGACATGGGCCCATCACATATCTGCATCTACAACAGGCACGTACCGAATGAAAGTTCTAGATTTAGTGGTGTTTTGTGAGTGAGGCCCGATCAGAATCTCATGTTAAGGCTTCTCGTGGTATGGTTTGGACAATGACACTAATATACATGGACTAGAACCCAACTGTGGACTAACCTGATAGATGGCAACATATGAACACCATTCGGACTCCTTTGAAGGTCATGCTTATGGACACAGCTCCTTTTTTGCGCCCTATTAGTCCTCCAAGTCCTCCAAAAGCATGCTTATATACCTTTATTTCTACGAAGTAAGAAATCAAGTTAGTATACGGTTAGATTACGGTTTCAATCTTTAAGAAATAGGTGTATTTGACTAACATAGTTTAAAAACCCAAAAACTTAAATTGAAAGTGAGGCAAGCTGAGTTAACACTAAGCCACTCATAATTACTCGAAAGTACTCGAGAGGAAATTTTTAGTAACACTTGTTGATTTTAACTTCTACTTAATTATTACTCTATATGCACATGTAACTAGTAGGTGGGTTCATTAGGAACTAATATTCTTGTTGCGGAGGTCTTGTGTTCAGCAAGTCACTGGCGAATTCTACTTGACTTGCTTCCGATTGTATAGCTTGGACGAGTTTTTCGAGTTAGACTTGCATTCAGAACTATCGATTATCCATGCGTTATTTTTTGGAAAAGAAAAGAGAAAATAGAGAAGTTGCAGTCACTCACCTTTGGTGAAGATCTCTGAGTTTTTGGGTCCGAAGACGAATAACTGTAGAGATTGCATGACGGATTCACCCAGAAGGCTGTGGTTTCAAATAAAACATTGCACTTATCAATGAAAATTACTTCGATTTAATGTAAATACAATGCTGATAACACCAACTATAAAGAATTAATCATATGGAATCGTCACACGTAAATAAGTATTTAAAGTCACCAAAAGGTACATCTGTGGGGCCAACATATATACTTGTTGATCCAAACTTTTCATCTTTTGGGACGTACTTTTACATCTCCATACGTGAAAATCTTCTTTATTAATTGATGTGAATCCTATGATCCTATATTTCTCAAACTAGTGGAAATTCTAGGTGCTGAAACGAACAAAATGAATTTTACTAAAAATCCGGCTTGCCTACAGGCTAGCTCAAATACCATATAAGATCTCATGTTTTTACTCTTCAAAAGTTGGGTCCCATTGCCTATTGGTGGGTGATTATGAAGACGATCACCAAAGAGTAAGTCAACCAAAAAGAGAGAGAGAAAAGCAGAAAAGATACGAGATTATACCGGAAGAATGGAGATTCGATTATTGAAGTAGGAGAGCAATGTCATCAAATTCTTAGATTCTCCAGTTGACTAATCTACCTGGTTCTTAGAGTCTTCAACCAAGTTGCCTTACTTTAGGGCGTAAATTGTGTAAAAAAATATAATGACAAGAGTTTTATAGATTCGTATTCCAAGTATAATTTAACAAATGGGACCTAATAATATATCATGTAGGTTACACACCTTGGCTAGGAAATATGCATGTTTCGGGTCCAATGCTATATATATAAGAACAGTGTTTGACATTGTAGCTAACTAGAAGAGGATGAAATCCTAACATCAAGTTCGTAATATTGAAGATCTCACTACTAGGGCAATGGTAGACCTGCAACACAGTTCTTTGGAATGGAACCATCGGCTACATTGTTTTCAAAACTGATTGCATGGTTAGCTTTGTAGATGGGCCATTGAAGATCCATAGTGGCCCGATCCAATACATGCCATGCATTGATGGTGAGGCCGGGGGCACCCTTAGAGCATCACGTAAATGGGGTTCTTAGCTTGACTTGATCTACTTGTATGCTGTAACCGCTTTACGATTATCCCAAGTAAAAATGTACTAATCACATTGTCAAGGGTACTAGTACAAAGTTGGACCTGCCCCATTTTCATGATTCCTTGTTGAGAAGCTTATAGGTCGGCCGTGGAATATGATGTCTGTGAACCACCTAAATTTTGGTTCTTCAACTTTGGTGCCTAACTTTGAGTTTTGTGTTATACATGTGCCTCATTATTCTAAAACGAGTTCAGTGAGAAAATGACCATATAATTCTAGAGGCTAGTTGCACTTACGAGGACCTTAGAACAAGGCTAATGAAAATTTCCAAAGCGAGACCAAAAATCTAACCTGTGGGTGTCATCTAGAGCTGCTTGCAACATCCGACGGACATTATGCCGTGGTACTTCTTGCAGCCCCACCACGAACAGATCCGACTGTCGAGTCCCACCAACGAGCTCGATCAAATCCTCAGATGACACCTTTATCATCAAAAATCAATTATCAATTAAGTGTCTTCTTCAATCAAATTGGAGAAGAATAGAACTCAGTTTGAATCACCTACCTTCCCATTCATGTTCCACGTTAGTATGGACATGCATAGAGCTGAACGGTTGGGAAATTCGCAGAGCTTTTCTAACTCAACTGTCTTTATTCCTTCATGGGTTCCTTGATTGCTGTTCTTGGCTTCCCGAATTTTACTGCTGGAGCTGTATCTTCTTCTGCAAAAAGCCCATCTCCCCATTCTAATTAGAACAAGATCCCATATCAATAATCGGATCCACTCAAAATGAAGAAGGTAAAGAAAAAGAAAATGATTGGGCACCTTAATCATTAATAAAATGCTTATAGTAACAGAAGAAGAAGAAGAAACAATAAGATAACATGCACATGAAATGGAAGAATTCAGAACAGGGAATAAAAAAAAGGATGAGAGAGAGAGAGAGAGAGAGAGAGAGAGAGAGAGAGAGAGAGAGAGAGAGAGAGAGAGAGAGAGAGAGAGAGAGAGAGAGAGACCTTGTATCTTGAAGTGAGTTGCAGATTCCCATGTCTTGATATTTTTGGGAAGAAAGAAGGAAAGACGTTTCAAAAGGCAGAAAGCATGACAGAAATTTAGAGTCCAAACCATGATTTTGTGAAACGAGTCTAGCTGTATGAAGGAAGCAGCCCATAAATGGACAACCAATTCTTGTTTACGTAGAGACTTTGCAGAGGCCATGAATGGAAAAAATTGCATTTTGGCGGTGCAGCTGTTGGTTCAAAGTCAAAGGAAAATATATGGTTGGGATCAAATTTGGAGCTGAAGAAACCTCTCTCTCTCTCTCTCTCTAATATTGTCATTCTGCACTGCTTGAATGATCAGTTTTTCTTTCCTGTTAGGTTAGGTCATTGACTTTCTAAAGTCAGCATCTGAAAAGCCTACATTTTTCTTCTTTCAGGTTTCATGGTGGAGTTCAGTGCTAACTAATCTTACTTCTAAAACTTGAACTTATAGACAAAACTATATGTCAAAATAAGAAACCAATATAAATTCAACGGCAGTGATATATACGGTGCATGTTTATCCTTACGATCCCCTCCATTGAATGGTACGAACATCTACAAGTTCATGTGGGTCCTTATTTCTGAAGATTCAAACCTGTATCATCGGCTTAGATGGGCTTTCCTCCGAAATTCTCATTCATTTGGTCATCTAGCAACTGTTGTTTCTAGTTATAAAGTGGATAATGAAATTTTCTATGGTTCACTTTTGAACTGAAGAAATTAAACACACCCTAAAGTCAGCCAGTGGATAAGAAGTTTTGGAGCATGACCTATCTTAACAAAAGAAAACATTACAAATGGTTTGGATCTTAAATCTGAGTCCACCTAAAGTTATAGCCAAACACCCTCAATATTTACAAACTCATCGCCATATGGATTTCTTTAACTTTCTCTCTTAGCGAGGGAATTCGCTGGTCGACCAAATAATAGGTGAAAGAGAAGGGCTTTTTCTCTTTTTTTTTCTTTTTTTTTAAATATAAATTAAATGGTCATCAGAAGCATATGGATCACTTGTAAAATGTCCATGACTTGTCTACAACTACCGGATGAGGACAACAAGGTCACCTGGAATACGCTTGAGTCACCACTTTTCCTTTGACCGAGATTAAATGTAGGATGACAAATGCTAATTGAACTGGGCTTTTGTCCGTGATCCCTCTATCAAAACCTTACCTTTGGATGATCTTACTCATTCATCTCCTCTACCTTTCCCTAGATAGGCTACCAGTACTCATGCTAATCGATTGCTTTTAGTTACTAGTTTTCTTACTTGAAAAGTTCAATGATCATAATTAAAATATTTTTTTAACTGGAAAAACTAGTAGCCAAAAGTCATGAAAATTAAAGCCTAAAATATGAGTTTGCACAATCAGTTTCAAAACTCAGTCGTGATAGCATTACTGATTTAGGATTAAATTTAAGATAGCATGTAACTCATTTGCTTTGTAATTCTTTGCTTTTGCTAAAAGAAATGTGTCCGTCAATTGTATAAAGTGCTCTGCATCTTGCAGTCGCTTGTTGGCCAAATGAATCAGGTCATCTTCATGTGGTAGTGTAGTCACAGAGGATGCAGTTACCAAGAGCCTAGAAGCCACCCATTTTATTTATTTATTTATTCTATTGAGAAAGTTGGGCATTGGCCTTCTTGCTCGCTGATAACAGACCCTCCTCAATTATTAAGTGTTTCTGCAGTCTGTTTATCGTAGTTTTGGGAATTGCATTAACTAATCACAAAAAAGTGAAACAAAAGAAGTAGATTGTCACCGTTAAAACAAGGATTAGCAGCTACTGCTTTTAGGCAAATGATTGTATAAAAATTAGCAGGATGATAGGTCACAATTACCCATTTCACCGCTTTCATGGCCGGTGCAGTGTGAATGTCCCGAGCGTTTCTGGGGCTACCAGTAGCAGGTCCTATTTGAATATCCAACGCCCAACTGAATGGCTGGCCCTGCCAAAAACGAGTTTTGGCACTAAATTCGAACGAAAATTTTTCAAAATGAGTCCAATATATATAAATACTCACTCGCCTTTGACTGGCCTTGGACCTGAAGGATTGAGACTCACTGTTGCACCACTGCGCCACACTCATACATCCCAAACGGATACAATAATTGTACAGTAAAGTTTCCTGATAACTATGGCTAGAATGGCTATGTATGACAAACAAGGTGCGCCTTTGTACGGTTCTACAATTTCTCCCTCTCTTAATCAAGTCAGTGTTTGACGATCAAGAGACATATATAAACATGAAAAGACCATAAAACTATTCTTATGAATGTATGGACTGTCCTTTGGGTTTCTTGAGTGGGACTTTTTGTCATTTTATGAACTTGTGGCAAACACAGTAAATAGATTTGAGATTGGCATACACAAAGACAACAATGATAAGGACATCCCAGCTAACAATATCTGAAATCAAACACAGCCTTAAAGTGGTGAAGGCCACCTAACACAACATTTGACAAAGTTGCGTTTGACAACTTCTCTACGGAAGGATGGGCGTAGTCTCAAAGTTTATCACTTAAAATTACTACTAGTCTTTAGTGTTGCTTGATTTATGGGGCTGCTTGATTTGGGCTTGAGCTTGTCGTGTATACACCTCATACCTAACTGACATGATATTTGAATGAGGTATGATTATAAGCCAAGCTTAGGTGCATTAGCAATTTAGTCCACTTAAACCAGCCAGAAACTGAAACCAATTGGTGTAGGCATAACAGCAATGATAGTTTCATTCAAAATTCTGGTCGTAAATTTCGTTGAAGTAATCGAGTTCCAAACGAGCAGAAGCAGAAGCCGTTTGTTGGAGTAGCTGACTTGTATTCTGCAAAAGAGTTGCGCACAAGTTCCATACGGCTTTCACAGAGAGAAAACTGCAATTCCGTGACAAAAGGCTCCTTACCGGAGCAAAGGTCTCCGATTCAACAGCCGTAGCCTTAATATTAGATGTACAGGTTCCTGAACAGCCAACTCCTTTAACGACGATGACTAAAATACGTTCAGACTTAATCGTGTAGGAAAAGATTTTGCCAAGTTTAGGGTAGTAAATAACAAAAAACTATGGTATTTGCATCTGCAAGAGGGTTCAGTGCATGCAGGTTCTTGATTGGAGATCTAGACCATTTGACTGATGGCCTGTATTTGAGATATATAGGCCATGTCCCAAAAACTGTCAGAAAATCCTAGGCTTCTCCAGCATCCAATATTTTGTTAATGTTATCTGTTTTCAGATATTCTAGGCTGTCAATTTTGCAGGCTATGAACAGTGGCCAAGATCAACCACAAATAGGAATATTTTCGAGCATCATTTTACTCACATACCAAAGATGGAGCTCAGTACATGAACGTTCTGATAACCAAATATCTGTGGGCATAAATCCTTCTGCAGTCGTAGACGTAGATTAAACGGACAGTTCAGTTATGCATATTCCTTTGTAAACTCTGTAAACAGGCATGGAGCATGAGTAGGTTTATTACCATCAGACGGATCAACCAGTGTGCTACTTCGTTAAAATTATGTGTATTGTACTCTAAATTTATTCTCTCATTACTAGGCATGTAAAACACGCATATTTAAATTAGAATCCTATATCAGAATCAGGATCATTTGGTGTCTAGCTAAACAGGCTGGATTTTAGTAGGAGAATTCATTTGGATTCATTCTGTACATTTAGAACTAGGTTCATCAAGATTTAGAACTTCAGGATCCGACAACAAAAAATTTGGTTACTTTACAAAACAATAACTATCGATATATTCTTCAGCACCAACTCTGTGATGTCATTCCAGATGGCTAAAGTTATAAATAGAGATGCAGGCCAATAGAAGATACCTATTTGCCTCGACTAATGCTGTACTAAGAGATGCTAAGTAATAATCTGACTTTCTCTAGCCCATCTTGAGATTGAGAGAGAGAGAGTCACTAATTTATTTTAGCTTCTGATGATGATTTTTTACTCTATTCAGCTGGATGAAATGCGCTCTAGATTGATACGGAACAGCATGAATTCTTAGCCATATGAAGACTCAGATAAACTTCAAAGCAAATGCAAATTTCAGAAAATAATAAATAGTGTCAGCTCAAATGCCCAGCAAGGGATTCAATATATTTAATTCTTGGATGCTGCAGACAAGACCACCGTGTCTGAAGAGCCCTCAACAAGAATCAAATATATTATAAATCAACACATTACATTTCTGTTTTACCTTCAAACATGAGTAGTATGAACTTTCTTGAGAGAGAACTAAAATCTGATATTTCATTCTTCCCATCTTCCTATTGAATCTGTTGTCACTACAGTAGAAATCTTAGAAATCTCTTATGGTCATTACATACACATCAGTTTTTCATCACTCAAACTCGTTTTCCTATAAATAAGAAACCATGTTTTTTATTCCTATCTACCTTGATATCATTTCGCTGTCAGGTTGCAGTAGACTTCCCTGCTGCTCGATATAGGGCCTTATGAAAGTCCTCCTCCACCAGACTTCAAAGGCTCTCTGAAGATTTGGACAGCTATCACCAACCCTCAAGAAATTACCTAGCCATGAAAGCAAAATACTCTGCTGGTCTTCCAATGGTAGAGTTAAGATTGTCCGTCCAATTCCTTCCTCTACCATCTTCTTATCCAATGATCTACAGCCATGCTGTAACCAACTATAGTCATCAATCAGTGGCTGAAGCCATGTCTGTAACAGTAACTGCCTGGTGTCCTTCAGTGGAAGCATTTCACCTCTTCCCATCCCGACAAAAAGCCTTGCTGTAATGCAACTAACAAGGTGACGGTTTACAGTTGGAATTTTTGGATGCAGCATTGCTAGTTCCTGCTGGCTAGCCCACATCAATGCAAACTCATCTGCTGCTTGTCTGTCAGCCAAAATCTCAAGTAACCATAAGAGATTATCAGCTTCTAAGGCTATCTGCCTAACTACAGGACCTTTGTTATCCATTGATTTATCTGCAAACCCAGGTTCAGCTGCTTGCCTGAAAAGAGCCAACAGTGTGTTCAAGCAGTGTCGACTTGAACTGTACATATTCTCATTGCAGATGCCCACAGCACCATTGTTCAAAAGATTATTTTCCCTTAGCAGCTTCAATACTAGTGATTTCATCTCACGGCGTCCTCTCTCCTCATTGCTTTTCAGAACCAGCTGCATTATGTGGGCAAGTGTATCATTTGGAGGGTTCTTAACATCAGAAGATACCCGTTTCAGTACTGGATTGATTCCCTTGTTAGTGCTACGAAGTCGTAAGATGGATGACACAACCTTTTCTTCTTCCTCTCCAACCCAAGGAACTGCCTCTAAGTATTCCAAGCATGACTGGAGGCATGCATTAAAGCCCAGAGTTTCTGCTACCTGTGAAGGATTTGTGACGAATTTTATGTAAATGTGTGCATCATCAAGTTTTTAGGTTTCCAAATGGCATTTAGAAAACAACGGGAAGAAGAAATTACATATGCCCCTCCAGTGAGCAAGCAATTAGGTATATGAGATTAAAAGCTTGCACTTGATAAGTCCTTTATAAATCTCTTTCGCACATACCTAAATAAGAAAGCCAGCACAAAGGAAAACATATGCAGACTAAAATTGAAACAAACAGATAGCTAATAAAACTAGTTGCTGAAGGGAACATGATGAGCAGTATTAATCTAACAATATAAATTGTAAAGTGGCTGAAGAGACCGGAACAGTTATGTATCTATAGAACTTTGTAATGGCAATTGTAACACATAGGGGAAGACAACAATGATACAGGTAGAAAGCAAGATGGAAATGATTCAAATGATGCTGAAAGAGCGAATGGAAGTGTCTATTCGAGAACCAGATAAATGTAGTTGAGCACGACAAAATGGTAGAGAAAAAGTATGCAAACAACTATTGATCCCTAGCACAAATAGATTGGATCTCTGATAATTAAGTTACAAAATGCGACCCTTCAATGTACAAAAAGGAGTAGGCAGAAGACTTAGATCGCTAGCACGAAGAGATTGGATCTCTGAAAATTGAGTGACAAAATGGTGTACTTCAATGGACAAAAAGGACTAGGCATAAGATTTAGGTGTTAGAGGAGGAGGGATTTTGTAAAGCTAAGATGAAGAGCAAGCATACAGTATTCAAAGGCCACTTCATTTCTTCATTCTCAAAAGGAAGAGATGGAAACAAATGATGCGTTGATGCCTGAGGTGGAGGGCTTCTAAGTTGAAACAAATTAGTCTCTTTAATCATTGTCCAGCTAATACCACAAGCCAGCTTCAATTTTAATAATATATCAAAATTATCAAGGTCGCCTTAAGTTAATTTCATTCATGATCCCAATACATCTTGTCTCCAGAGAATGGTGAAGATCACAATGGCAGCTACCAATCAGATTAACCAAGCAATGATATGATCTGCGAAACAGGATGAATGATATTCCATTCTATGTTCCTCACATAATTGAAAAGTTTAAAACTATATTGATCCCTATTTTGATGTCATTTGTGATTATGACATGTAAGATAAGGTCAAAGGAAGAAAGACAGCATGAAAGGGATGTTCTAGAAATGGTTTAATTCTACAAACGGAAAGAATACTCAACTTGGAACCATCCTGTCAGATTCAAATGCCAATCTTCTCAATGCAGCTGGTCTCTTACATGCAACAGAAATGAATCGCAAACAATAGCAAATCGCACAGTGGATGAAATCACAACAAGATCAAATTATCAGCAAAGAGATCAATTGATCCTCATACTCTTATCAAATGGTTGGGAAATTTCTATTCACAGGTCTCTTTAAATTTTCTTGACAAAAGTAAAAATTCACATCAGGTCATCTTGATTGTGCTCAAGGATCCTTCCTTGTAGTAGATTAAACATCCATCAATATGTGGTGGGAGCATAGCATAGAACTAGATTTTAGAATAAGGAAATGTCAGGCGTTTGATGGTAAACAGAGCGTGATCCCTAGTAGGCATTATATGAATAATTAAATGGCTGGAACTGCAATCTTAGGGGTGGTTAGACAATTGTTTATATAAGTTCTCTGCAATCCTGAAAGGGAAATTTTAAGAAGCCTGTGGCACATGGTTGGCGAATAACTGTCTAATAATATTGCTACTGTCAACTCTAGTTTCAAAGCCATGATATCTTCTTGTTACAACACATCCATCCAACTGCTACAGCATAAGACTCCAGTGTGGTTGAATATTCATATATTCAGATCCCAAATCAATTTGATTTCAGCCCAACAAAATGACTGTCAATTATATGAAAGTGTCATTGCAGGGCACATCTTAAGCATGCCCAATCTCTCAGTATATGCCAAGGATATCTGATCCAACTCCTTACAACTGGGATTTTGTACACAAAAAAAAAAAGAGAGGATATTATATGAGTCCTGTATTTTAGAATTAGTAGACAGTAAGCCCTCTTGCAGGCTAGTAGTGTCATTAATCATTTGCTTCGTATTTCCTACAAGAAACCTTAATTTGTATGACCAGGATCCGAAGTGTGTTCTTCAGAAATACAATTATCTGAATCAATCAAACAAGAAAAATTAAGGTATTGTTTTCTGAAGGTAGTACCTTAGTTGAATTTGAAAATATTCAATCCTCAATGAACAACAGATATAAAAAAATCATTTTTATAATCAGAACACGTAATACAATCTCAAAATGCAACTTCAAGGGCGTAGCTGGAACTTTGAAACTCAACAGTCCAAGTAAGAAAGGAAATTTTATAGCACCATTGCCCAAGCATACCTTGATAATACGAAGTACTCGTGATACACTTTGCTTGATCAATCTCTGCTTCATTTCTTTGCAGTACATCATACCCACAGTCTCAACATAAATCTCCACATCTTCACAGTCCCCAATTTCAAGACAAAATAGAAGAGATTCCTGAGAAAGCTTATCAGCAAAAAAACTGCTATGTTCCACTAGCACATTCCTGTGAACACACATCTTCACAGAAATTCCCTGCTTTCCAGATAGAACCACCTTTAAGTCACTGGTTTCAGGTTCCCCAAAATCAACAGCTACCCTGCGGTGCAAATTCTCCGCTCTTGGCTTCACAACTCTCTCAGCAACCATGTTAAAACCAGCACTATCAGAATTTAAACATCTTTGGTCATCTGAAACAGTACTTGATCTTGATGGGGTATGAATCACTTTTCTCTCTGTTTGTTGGTTTTGTGCCTTCTGAACAGTACTTTTCTGTGGTGGGGAAGAATGTTTGTGTCTGCTTTGGAGATTTTGTTGGCTTTTGAGAGTCTTCTGAAAGACAATAGGAGAAGGACAGCACCAAAATCCTTCTGGTGTAACGGCAATGGGGACATTTCTTATTTTGTTATGACCATGTTCAACCCTTCTAACTCTAATATCAGCCATCTTTAACAACCCTTTCAATGGAACTTTAAAACAAAAGATGTTCAGATTCAAATTCCAAGGAGAGAGAACCCAAGAATAACTTTAGCTTCCGCTACATCCAGTAATTTGTTCCTTCAAAAGGTAAGTGTAAACTTCAAATTAAACTACTAACTTTTCTCTGTTATAGCCAATTGAATCATTCTTGTAATCAGGCTATAACATGAAAATTGCAGGAAAAAACAAGGTAAATGTACTTAAAAATTTAGCCATACTCACTTCTCTGTGCAACCTTGAACTGGCTCCTGTTTGGAACACCAAAAACTTCCAGATGTCCCACAGTAAATGATGAGATTTCAGAACCAGAACTCAAACTGGTTCTTTAAGAAAAACCCCTCATATCCAAAACCCGGATGCCAAAATTCAAAATCCTTTCCAGGTCACCAACTCTACCTCCTCAACCGTGAAAATATAGTTCATCCCCAAGCCACCTACTCCATCTTCAACAAGGACTAGATTTTCTGCAACTGGCTTGACACCCATCTTTTATCTCCTTCACCAGTGGCTGCTTCTAATGATTGAACCAAGCTTTGATGTCAAGCATAAAGGTAACCAAAAGGTTAAAATGCACAGAAGAATGATGGGTGTTTTGGGTGGTTTTTGGAGAGGAAGAATAGGAAAAGGAGGTTGGTTTTAACTTTACCAGCTGGGAGTGTTGTTGCTTTATTGGGTGGGTCTGAAATATGTCTCCATGCAAATATTCTCGGTCATCATCCAAGCCTGCCTTTCACATCTTTGCCTCTCTCTTTATATGCTTTCTTGCATTTTCTACCGTTGGGAGCCAGGCTGCAGAGGCAGAGGACCATCTGATAACTCTTAGAAGTTACCATATTAAACTGTTGAAGTGCAGTGTAAATTTCTGAACATGGATTTTGAGGGAGAATTATTGGTAAGGATAACAGTAAATTACCTCATTAGAGTGAAAATGGCCCGCATTTTTAGGTCCTAACTTGTACGTTATTGTTGGTGATCGTACATATCTTTGGAAGAAGTGCACTGCATATCCAGTGAGCAAAAGAAGAGCCAGAATCTCCAAATTGAGACCTTGAACTTTGTCTTACCCTTCAGTACCATACTTTTGGCAAGGCAATCTGATCATCTGGCTATCCATCACGGGGTCCAACATGGATGGACATCTCAAACAAAATTCCAAAGACTTTAAAGTAGCCAAATCATTCTCAGTTAATATAGAACTCCCTTATCTTGGTAATTTTAGCAAAATTTTAACTTTTCATTTGAAAGGCTCAAATTTTTATCAGCAAAACATTAACAACCAACCATTCGAAAGAAAATATTTAAAAAATAATAAACAATATCAGGAGATTTGAGATATTAATTAAGTGGACCAGACAATTTATTAGGTTTTTAAATTCTTATCAACTGAGAAGATACGGCTGAAGAAGTTCTACATTCTATAGCTGCCAAAAGGAGAAAGCCAGCATTTCATCTATGGCTAAGTTTGTCTCAACTTTTGGTTCCAATTCTATCTCATATTGTCCTATTCTATGGTCTAATGCATTTACAATGTGGATTTCAAGGACCCAAAATGAGGTGAACAACGAGGGTCCTGAGAGGTGTGCTAAAGCACAAATTAGGGGGTACTTTCATGGTGCAAAAATGACATAGATTTTAATGCAAGAAAACTATTGGAATAAGATTGTTAAGTCAGATTATTTATAAGGTATAGTTGAAGTTTGAGGTCACGGACTTTATCCTAGGCGATCCCAGTTGAACAGAATGTCAAACATGCAAAGTGAATAATATGATGCAGTCAAAACGTTAGCCTAAGTAGACTAACATGATCAAAGAGAACATAGGCCAATCTGGCCCCTATGGTTTCATACTTTCCACTAGTGCTTCATATAGGAAAGTGATGCCCACCTCGGTCCTTCCATAGGCTCACACAAATAATCAAACACAAGCCACCTTAGATTCCCTCTCCCTCTCCTTCTTTTGATTAAATTAACTAGGTGATTAGCCAATTCAGAATATCATATGATTCTTCATTTAGTGTCCAATTTTGTATGAACATGTAGCCTTCATCGCTGGTAAAGGGTATCAAGCAATGTGTTGGTTGTTACATTCATAATCGTCATACCAAATTTAGTCACTCTTCTAGAGAAGCATATTCTTAAACAAGAACATTTTATTAAATTTAGTTGTACCTACACTATTTTTCTAATTGATGCCATGTATTCCCTACTGTTGGGAAGTCCTCCACCCACCCACACCCCCCCCCCACCCATGTTTAAGTACTTCTCTAGCAGGTAACATTCCTATTTTTGCCACAGTTTCTTTGGGAGAGGGGGCTGGGGTTAGAGAGATATTATTGGAAGCTTTGGTATGACCTAAGTTGCTATGCCAAGTTCCAGTTTTTCTTGTTTTGTGCAGGCTACAAAATGTTGTTTTTTCCTATCCTTACGGACAAAATTGCTGTTTTGGAGATTTGAACACAAAAGTATTTACATGAAATGATGCAGTTTCCACTGGAGGGTAGGAGTGAACAGACAAAACAACTCTTGGCACTAGGAAGGAATTACTTTGGAGCTTCTTTTGACTTCTTTTGCATGATTACAAGCTCTTGGAGAGGGACAATGGTCTCAATGATGAAGGCTTTAATGATACTGCCATGGACAAAGGGAGAACGGAGGGCATCTACTGTACATTAAAATAAAAGGAAAAGAGAAAGCTAACATGCATTGCATGTGGCATGTAGTAAGATTAGGTGAGAAATTTTCTGACTTCCTTTGAGGGTCTGTTGAAGTTTGATAGAGGACAACGTAGGGCATGAGTCCACTTACAAAATATACGTATAAGTTAGCACATAAAGACACTAGATCCAAACTTAAGACCATAAAATGAAGTCTTGGCAATGTGAGCATTGATCCTTTCATGTGGGTACAATGTTGGTGACCGATCTAACGGCTTAGAATGGGACAACTATGCCAAAAAGACCCTAAACAGTAAATGACAACTGGAAGCTCTCTCATGTTAATGCAAAACTCATAATTAAGTCCCAAACCTGGTTACTGTAAAACTGAGTCAATCAGGAAATTTAGTGATTGACGAGATCAACTTTTCATTAACTTAGTAGCTCAACAGAGAAAGGATCGTCTAAGCTAAAAGCTTTGCAAATCCAAGTACAGTCAAGCACTGATCCGGAGGGTTTTAAATAATGATTAGAAATAAAGAGATATTTGAAACCAGTTAAAAGTTGCTTTATCATGGCAATTGGTCCAAACATCATGAAGTCATGTCCATATATATCAAGTCTACTCATAAGGTTATCTGCTAAGCTATGTAATTATATGATGCCCTTGGAATTTGGATCTCAGTGGTTCAAGCAGTGCCCATGGTAATGCTTCTTTTCAACTGCAGTTTCCAAGCATCAACCCCAAAGATGGAAATCACATTCAGAAATGACATTTCAATATCAATTATTATTCTTTTTTGCAGCTGTAGAAGACAATCACTGAGCTAGATTATGGGAAAAATCATTCAAACTCGTTTCGGATTGAATGAAATCGAGATTGACTAACCCATTTCGGATGTGGAATCAACTCGAGTTTTAAGTTTTTTTGTATAATTACGGTATGAAAGAACGCAACAGACAAATGTTGAAGGCGATGATAGAGGCAAAAAATTCAGTATGAGATAGAACGGATTCATGAGCCTTGGAGCAACTGTAGAGTTGTAATCGTGTGACCTTGAGGTCATGGGCTCAAGGCGTAGCAACAGCCTCTTGTAAAATGGAAGATAAAGCTGCATACTATTAACCCTTGTGGTCCGCTCCTCTCTTGAATGTGAACCCACATACACAGGAGCTTCTTGCAGCAGAGTTGCCCCTTTCTTTATAGAATCAACATCTTTACTTCAATAAACTGTCACGATCGATGTTCTAAGCGCTTGTTTTAAGTCATACGTTTTTTCTAATAACCACGCAGTCACAACTTTTCACACCATGCTTTTGGATTATATCCATAGTAGAGATGATATTTCTTTCGGTAGATATCCCTGCCTGAACTTCATCTGACAATATTGGCAAGTAGTTCTAGTCTAGTGCAAGGAGATTGTCTGTCTTGGGCCTATGATTAAGTGACTTAGGACTCTATGTTCAAATCATTCATTACAGAGCCCATTATCCATGGGCACAATCCCTACCATATGATTGCAAAGTTTCCTATCAAAATTTGTCTACAGGTTTGAACAGCAAGAATTATCTTCACCTACATACACACACACACACATATATATACATATATATAGGTACATTAATTTCAGCTATTTCATGCAGGTGTAAGGAGTACCTGACATTTGATTAGCTAGAAAAGTAAAAAACCAAAAAAATTAGAGAAAATGACAGTTAGAAACTTTTTCCCAACTAATCAAATGTCACATACAACTCCTTGTTGAAATTATATATTAGTTGCATTTTGCACTTAAAGCAGAAGTTGAGAACATTCATAGGCCAAATTAAGCACCAAGCTAACACCCAAAGATGGAGGACCTTAATTAATTGGTAGGCATTCAACATGGGTCTTTCAGTCTGTCATGGCATTTAACTAGGTTGGGCAATTTTTATTAAAGAACATACCTAAGCAGCTAAGCATCTGAGGTTCATAACTATGGCAGTTAAATAGGTATGGCATTCAAGTCCATTCCATGGTTGCTATCCTTCTGTGTTACATACCATTATTGGCTAAGGTAAATAATAGGATGACAAGTCCATGTCAAAATAGTCCCAAACAGGCTTTGTGGCTAGCATGGACAATGACATAAAACCTGTGTTGATGGAACCACAAGGTGCTATGACTATGGCAAGATGTCTGTGTCATCATGCATTGATGAGGCCTGTCCCCCTCACGGAATGATGGAATGTCTCATATTGGCTTGATTCAGTATTACGATGTAGCTACCCAAGGCTTGCTTCTGATGAAACTACAGGGACCACCTCTGCATATACTGACATTAATCTGGCTGTTGATCCGTGAACATGACGTGGAGATTTTGCAGCCCAGTCACCATTCCATAAGATTGTAACTTTCTAATAATATTGCCAATGGAGATTTAACAAGAACAGTTATCCACATTTGATACTAGAAAATCCTATCGGAAAGGAGGTAGTTAAATCTTCAATTTGGATCAATTGGATCCTTGAGCCGGCGATTCTATTCTCAATTTTTTCGCCTGCTGCATTGCTCTTTCTCTCTCTGTGGATCAGCTCATAATTCAATGACTCAAAGCACTCATCATCCGGCCTGAGTTACACCAGCTATACCCAAAAATCACATTCCTTAGTTGATATTAGCATTTGGTTTTTATGATGTGTAAGATGGCGAGGGAGAGGTAGCCTCAGAAAACTGTTTACCTTACAGCTTAAGAAGGCACCTAGGGCCATTCAATGGATGAGATTCTCAGAAAGTACCATCTAAGACAGCCCCTAAAACGTGATTGGTTTAGATTACTTGAATTATGGGCTAGCATGTACTTTTAACCGTCCAAATATACTCTCTCTCTCTCTCTCTCTCTCTCTCTCTCTCTCTAGTTTTGAATGCAGATAAGGAACTAAACCAAGGAAAATATCTGAAAAAGAGGAAAAGCAAAGACCAGAAATGAAAAGCAGGGAACGCCCACAAAAGCTGACTATTGCCGTCTACACAACCATTCCAATCTCAGATAGAAACAATGGCAATCCAATCTCCTGCATTCTCTTCATCTTCTCTTTTAATGGCTTCTCTGTTTGCTTATTCTGCATCTGTTCTGTTAAATGACCCCGATAATTCCTGACACCCAAAATCACATTTTCCTTATATTGACACCCAAATCTCTGACTCTCCTTCAATTCTTTTGTGTTCTTCAGATTGGTACTACTGGTTTCCTCTCTATGCTGCTGCATTTGCTGTTAATCTTCTTAACATCACCCTCCCTTCCAAAACCAGCTATCAAATAGTAAAACTGGCTCTTGGGTTAGGAATTTTCTTGTTTTTGAAGTTTGTGATTGAAGGCTATGATAATGATATAGCTGGGTTTTGGTCTTTGGATATGGGTTTGAATATGGTGAGAGAGAAACAGGAAGTGGGCTTCTTGTGGCTTCCATGTTCCTGCAACCGAAAAGGCAAAAGGCCCCATGCGCCAAGTGAGTCAAGAGAAGGGAAGCTGGGAGATCTTTGGTGGTTGGTGAGATCTTTGACTTTTCTATTTCCCTTTTTCCAATATCTTGATTAGCCAAATTTTGGTCTGATGTTCAAGGGCTCACTTTAAATGTGTGGGCCCTTCATGATTAGCCAAAATTTTGTCAAATGATCAAGGGTCTTTTCTGAGCTTTGAAAAAGATTAGGGTTATTCATGATATTTCAAGGGGCCTCTAGTATTATTCTCCTTCTTTGAATAAGTTCTATGGGCCCTACTTGTTAATGACCATCCATCTATGATATGGTATCATGCTATCACATGCCAAAATTTGACCCCATCTCTCAGTTCTAAACTTCTAGTTTATATGAAGAGTGAAAAATCAATGCCCTGCGGATGATCTTAAGATTCAATGTCTTGTTCCCCTTTGGATGTACTATGTGGTAGAGATCATTGGCTTGGTAGACCCTTGTGGTGATCGACTGACATAATCTCAATCATATGTATGCCTTTTGAATGGTTCATTTATGAGGTCATTAGTAACCAAAATCAACATTTTAGCTTCTCTAGAAGAAAGATATCGTCCTCTGAATCTTTCAAGGCTCCATTGCAGCCCTGATCACTCGAAGCACATCCGTGAGTGCAATGAGACCAACCAGCAAACCCCTTTGGTTGACAACCCAGATTCAGTGCACATGCCCATCAACAACCTTGTCCATTACTTCACCAAGAGTTGGTTCAGGATGGCAGATTACAAGCTTTCTTGGCGTCGGAACGCCCAAAAGGGTAGCAACATCTCTCGCAGCTTTTGGACCCATTGCCCCCCTCTCCGTAAATTCTAAAATGTTAAGAGATAACCATGACTACATTAGACCAATTGGGCACCCTCTGAAATCGGTCGCAGAAAATGTACCTATCACTCTCATACCTTGCCCATGCAACTTAGAAGCATATCCAGTTAGTCCAACAATGAAATTATAGATGGAAAGAGGAAGGACACAAAGAGAACATACATTGATAAGCTTATGATTTTCTTCAGGAGCTGGAGAAGCTTGGACAATTGCAACAGCGCTAAGTGCAGCAGATCTCATGGACTATAGCTTCTATGACTTTGATAGCCTCTATAACCGCATAAACATTGTCATTTATTGCTCCCAATTGGGCAACAGTGCAGGACATGAGACCCTGTAAGTCATTTTTATGTGCCCTTAAAAGTCTGATGACATCCATTTGAGTCATCATCCTATACTCTGCAAGTTCTACTCCCACAACTTCATCCATATGGTTCTCCACAGGAACCATAGTGCAGTGGATGCCTTTGCTGAAGATCTCCATGCAGTCCTGTAGAGTCAAGTTAAACAGAAATAAAAATAGATCTGTAATGTTTTGCAAAACTTAATGGCAAATCTGCAAAAGGTTAAAAACTTTGAATTTTTTGGCAAAAATGCAAAAAATGTAATGGTAAATCTGCAAAAAACCCCTAAATTTTAAGAATCTCTTTCTCATGTCTAACCTTTTCTAAAATCTATTTGTAGATGCCATTTCCTTTTATTTCCCAGGCACCTTCCTTAAAACATCTTTGTACTGTATCCTTTTAAAATTGGCAATCAAAACTCATCTTAGTAACCAAAGTCATTCGCATTATAGTCCATATTAGTGCAAATAAATAAATCTCTACATTAATTTATACAGTTCTTACTATTTTGACTCCTAATGCAGCCTAATTAATCAATGTTCCTAATCAACGCATTGGGATCGAAATGATAGCTCAATGTTCACTAATTCCAACCATTAATCCCTAAAATTTACCCCATCAGATTCTTTTAAACATCATAATGAGTGGGATTATAAGTCAATGATCAAGTTATGAAAGGATTTTCCTTTTCAAAAGTTGGTGGGTGAGAGGATTTGGACCTGAAACCTTTAGTTTGAGGATGAGTGCACCTAGCGAAACAGAGTGCTAGCTGCTGGTTGCTTAATAGAGTGGTTAGACATAAGACCAATCAAGGATTCAATGGCCTAATCAGTAGACATCGGATCCCACTTCCGTGGGCCCCTAGTTAGAACGAATTGAGTTCTAATTGCTTGATGGAGTTGTGCAATCAGCTTAATTTCATAGTGTCTCCGCTGTAATCCAATAATTTTGCATGTAGTAAAATGTAAATGTGGCCCCAGATTTCCGGCGATCTAAACCGTTCATCTATTTGGCTGAATCTTGGATAAGCATTGCTCCAAACTCCAAGAATGTTCTCCATTGAATTTTCCTAGGTTCCCAATTATTATTATTCATGGATAAAACAGATAACACACAAAATTTGAAAGAACTGCTCGTAAAGATTAGACCACAGAAAGAATCATGACTGTCTGATGGTTGGGATTTTAAGGCACGACCTATATAAGATGGTTCAAGGAAATGAGTGGTTGAGATCACAAAAACTCTGGAACCCACATTCTTTTAATAGCCCCTGTAGATGCTCGCTCATGTTTGCACTTGCAGGCACCACATACGTCCTCCAACTTGCGAGCACCCAGGATCTGCACAGCATGGCCGTGGAACTGCCACGCTGGAAAAATCGTCAGCAGCTGATTTTCAACTCTCTCTTCAGTTTCTACTTGAGAGAAATGGACTTGCATTTGGATTTTGCAGTGGGAATGAGCTGAAGAAAACCAAGCAATGGAAATCCCGTCACTTCGTTCCCCTCCATCGAAAGCTCTACCATCTTCCTCTGCAAAGGACCCTGTGGAAATATCTGGCTTCCTTTCTGGCCAGACTTACCACTTCCCAATGTCAAGAGGTGCCCCCATGCTAGAAGTCTCAGATTTTATGATTTCAGAGCTCGCCCATCAGTTATTGCACAGATTTGAGTAACAGGTGTTTATTGTTTTTGTTATTTCTGTATTGGGGCTTCTGATTCTTGGCTGGTTCCGGTTTTATGTTTGTTGTTCCTGCTTGCTGTTTAAATATGTAATGTGGGACGAGAAATCTTCTACTTGTTAATGTGGGCATACTTACTGTTATAGACATGCACAGTGGTCATGTCTAAATATTGCTTAAGTTGCCTTTTGGTTAAGTTCAATTTTGACAGATGAAGCTGGAAGGAGAGGACCTCTTACATGGAAGGAATTTAATGGAAGTTTATGGAACATCAATATAACTGGTGTTAAACATTTCATCTTGGGTAGGATTTCAGTTAAGCGTGCTTATGGTTCCCCTTAAGAATGTAGTTGTCACAAGCATACAAAGGGAAGAAAGAAATGTGGGAGCAATTAAATTCTAGAAATGGTGTATACTAGTACTAGCAGATAGAGCATGATAATATCTGTAGATTGGCACCGTAATGTTCGTCCGTCACCCATTCAAAAGTACAGATGTATGAGTTAATGCTGAAACTGTTAGAGAAATGCAATATCTGCATTATCTGTATGTAGAATCTAATAATCTCAAGATTTCTAGGACAGACTTTTGGCATTTCAGGACTATAGCCCAATTGCCTAATGCTTTTCCAACAAATGTCTAGTGTAGTTGGTCACAACCAACTCGGTATTTTACATGAAATAAGCTTAGTACCAGGTTTGAGTGGCCTCTTTCCCCTTTGTCGGGGGATTAGATTTAGGAGTGTGTGATAGTCACAGTATTACATTTAGGAGTGCGTGTGTGTTCTGCTTTGTAATTCTTCGTTCATTCCAAAGAAAAAAAAAAATTGTCTAATGCTTTTCCAAAGCAATCCATAGTGCACAGGTCATATATCTGGCATGTTTGGACCAGTCCAACTGTCTAATGCTTTGACAAAGCAATTTGCAGTGAACATTGGGCATGCATGGGGGGTTTTATCCAATAGCCTCTGCTTGTGAGCAATCAAGTAACTGCTACCATAAGTGCTCGTATAAGTTGGATTTGTAGCAGTGGAACTCTGCCAGATGAGATTCTAAATTGTTTGGTTGTAAATTTCTTGACGGTACTGCAGGGTCCAAACAATACACATGATACGTAGTTCCAGCAATATATTGGCTTTTGACTTATATTCGAAGTTGCAATCTATGGTCTTAGATGCTTTCTGGTTCGAGTGTGATGTTCTTGCTAGAAAAGCCTGAGAGAGTTCAGCCTGTTAAATATATGTTCAACTAGTGATTTGCTTTCAGTTATGTAGTTACCTAACAGATAAGTGCATGTTTGGGTAACTGGATACAACTGTTTTTATTGTATTCTACAATATTTCACAATAGAAAACTGTTAAGTTACTGTTGCATCTCTGTTGCAAAATATTCTAGAATACAAGAAAAATAATTATATCGAGTTTATCAAACATGCCCTAATATATTACATTAAACTTTTTTTTCCTGCTTTCATCCATTCTATGTCATAGGGTATTTGCCAGACACAAGGGAATCCAATTTGGGGACTGGAAAGGCTATTAGACAGGAAATGCAATCACAGGATGACAATCTTGCATTTGTTGCAGGTGCTATGGACAGAGTGGTTTCATGCGCTGTAAGGTTACGAGCTACTTATTTTTCTCTTGAGATGATATGAATTCTAAGATAATGTTTGGCTGTCAACATTTGTAATTGTTCTTCTATCATTGACTTCATTTTCACCAATTGAACACCAATAAATTAGATGTAAAAATATCTCAGGGAGCTTCTGAAACTTGGGTTTCAAGTAAAAGCTGCTGTCAACAATGCACGGAAGTCAGAGACATTAGTGCAAGTATGGATCTAAACCAATTAACTTTTATCCTTTTTTTTGTTTCTCATCATTAGTGATGACTTACTAGCATCTCTTTACCTGAGTGTTAGACAAATGAAGATTGATGATGCTGGGAGTACTTCAGGAATTCCACATAAGAGAAATGAATGCTTCAAGCATAGTTTTCATATTTTACATTTGGTTGCAAGGAAATGCTGAAAAGAGCGATAAGAAACTCCTACAAAGTTTGAGTTGAATATATTCATCAGACAGCACATAACAGATACTGTTTGGTTTTTAGCCCAGCTATAGAGAGGCTTGCAATTGTTGATTGTGGCTTGGAGAAACCAAATGAAATTGGACCAGTAATTGACAACACATCTGTTGTTCTCTACTGTTACACATTTTAGTGGGTCCATAACATTTGATTCAAAATCTAACGTATCTGTTACATATTTAATGTGTTAACTGTCCATGGCAGTTATACTTGATGGAAGGATAATTGCCACTAACCAGTTATTTAAGGGTCCCTAATCCTGCAATTCGAGTTACTGTTACTATAGTTTTGGTTCTCCATCCCCGTGAATTGAAAAGGATTAAAAGATCACTTAAACTGCCTTGGATCTTTATTGCTATGGATGGAGGTAAGTTTCTAAATCATTCATTTTGCTTCTGCTTGAGATTTTAATTTACTGTAAACATCTGGAAAATGGATTACATGTGGTATCAGAGCCATGATTACATCTCTGCCTAGCAATGCTGTATATTCTGTTAAGTAGATTATTATGATGAATGAAATTACACTGATCTAAAGACAGAAATAAAAGATCTGATTTGATCTGAGTAAACTGCTATGTTCATTCATACCAAATGGAAATGAAACCATAAAAGATACTGAATTGATTTCTGGATCGTTTACAGGAAATGTTTGGTGACAGAAACGATAGGAAAATGGAAAATTAACAGTGGAAATTCAATGCTTGTTGGAGACCATTTTCAAAACCTTAGAAATTAAGTATGTTTTACCTGTCGGATCTCTGGTTGGAGGCTCCAGTTGGGAGTTGATCCTGCTGTTCACGGTAAGGCCTGGGCCCATGTTTCCTAGAAATCTGGCTGGAGGATCAAGAAAATGTCTAACATATACTGCATTGGGGCCAGGGAGGAGGCTTTTGATGTCGCGTGGACCATATGACATTGATTATCAAGCTACAAAAAATCTTATGGATGCAGGTAATCTAACCCACCTAATTTTTTCTTCTGTCCTTTTTTTCTTTTTCTTTTATGTGATTATGGCAGAATCTACCATGATGCTAGTTTATGTGCATTGTTGATAGTTGTGTTATGCTTTGGCTCATGATGCTAGAAACCAGTAGTTCAGAGGAATGATTATGACTATGGCTGAATGAACTTTACATCTTCACTCAGAGAAAGGTTATGACCATAAGACATTTGTCTATTAACATCATGAAAAAGTGGGTGGCATGGATGATGCGGTAAGCTTCAACTTTAGATTTCTTGTGTCCCCTGTAATGGACTTCTTTCTAGCAGTATTTGTTGGATGAAACATCCACTGCTACCTTCTGCTGTTATCTTTTGTCTGAAATGATTGAAAAATATGATAATATGATAGTAACTGAAGTTTCCTCCTAGAGTTACCTTTTAAAACTTTGGTGAAAACATTCACCAGCAAAAATTTTCCTTTTAGAATAATAGATTTTTTTTTTATATGATTAAGACTGTATATTTTCTGTGGGAATTATTTACACTAACTTTCTGGATGTTTTACAAGCTATACATATTAAGGGGGATATTTTACTTTTCCATGTCTCATATCATTCTTGTTGAACTTGTAAAAGTGTGAGATTACATGAACATTTTATAGTAATAACTTGGTACATAACCTTGACTGCGATTACACTAATGTTGACTTTTCGTTATTATTCACTATCTCTAGATTATATTCAACTGTACTGAGTCACTATTTTCTGCAACGGGCAGCAACTGTTGCAGGTGTGGACCAATTTATTTTGCTTATATCTTTGGTAACAAATAAGATTGGATTCCCAGCAGCAATTTTAAAGCACGTAGTGTTTGACACTGTTTGAGAGCTTCAGTGTTGGGTGTGCTATTGAATTTTCTTTCAATTTTAGAAGTTTCAATATAACAAAGGGCAGCATGGTGCACAAAGCTCCCACATATGTATGGTCCAAGGAATGGGCGGGTCACAAAGGGTCTATAGTACACAGCCTTACCTTGCATTTTTGCTAGAGGGTGTCTCCACACATTGAACCCATGAGTTCCAGGTCACACAGCAACAACTCTACCGTTGCGCCAAGGCTCTCCTTCTTTTAGAAGTTTCAATATGATTATGTAATTAACAATTTTCTGAGAGTTTTAGTAAGGAAGCAATCTCTAATTATGGCCCCACTAAATAGTAAGTTATCAAAATCCACTAGATGCAAGAAAGATGTAGAACTCCACTTATGGCAGTAGCTTGAACCTGTTATGTTTATAAGTCCTCGAAAAATGCCTGAATTATTAAACAATGTTGCTAAAAGTCATTAATTGGCTCTAAACTCGGGCAAGTCTACTGAAACTGGCTGAGTTAAAGTTACTGAATCCAAACTCGTCTTGTGTAAAATAAGACTAAAATGACCAAGTCATTGACTTGGTCAACCTGTCTCTTACCGCGAGTTCATCATATGGTTGATTGATTGAAAAATCAGAAATTGCATTTAAAATTGCCTTTTACAATTTAAGTTTTATTGACAATTCCACATGAGGTAATATGACTCTTTTTGTTGATTTTGCCGAAACTTAAGTTTCCTTTACTGATACGCGACCCATATCATGCCATTGATTAAACCGATGTGCTACTTGCATCAGATCTAATCCTTTTCTTGGAAAATTTCAAGAAATTCAAAGATGATATGCTATTAGTTTCAGCTCTATTCCTGAAGACTATGCCCCATGTCTTCATCCCTTTGACATTAAAGCAATTTTGTTTCATTTTAGGTTCTAATTTTCAAGGCCTTTAAATGTAATATGGTTTGCATCTGAGGTTCATCTTTTCATGAAGGACAATAGTCAATGAGATGCCGGGTTAGTGGTTACTTTTCCTTCAAGCAACAACCTATTTGATCAACTTCATCCATTTGAAAGCAGGAACAAGTTTCTTTAGCAAGGTCTATTTATGTCAATTATCAGATGCATCAAACTAAACGCTCATGTACAGAAAGTCATTACATTTTTGTCTCTGTTGCATTTGATAATTGAATTCTAGTTAAAGTGCATTATGGAAATGAGTGGCTTCACGTCTCTGGGAAAATTTAAAGTTTGGTTGAATATAAATCCATTGAATTCAGGTCAAGTTATGTTTACTACTCCTATCTATCCAGCCTATTAGTGTCAGTTTATTCTTGTAGAAATTTAAAGATATAGCAGCAACCAGTTCCAACATATACAGCTTTTGGAAAGGTACTGTTTTCCTTTGTTTCTCTAATTTTATTCATGAATAATATTAAAATCTGGAGCTATTTGACCACAATATAGTAGGAATAACCCCAGTCTATTTAGGTTCATTGCATCCAGGATCAGCGATATTACAGTTACATTTTTTTAGGATCATGATATCTCAAATACTATTCTACTTACATGCTGCAACTGGCCGAACTCGTGGCATTGATGGAGAAAAAGAGAAGTCTTTCTTACTTGTAAAGTAGTGGAAGTAATTGCAGAAACAACTGCTCAGCTAATTCCCATAGTTGAACTTCTAGCTAGGATACCATCACAGAGAGAAGGTAAGTCTGCATTAAAGGTAGTTCCATCCGTCTGCCAAAATAAAAGTTCATACTGGTAGAGCGTTAAGAAGTAATCCGACGTCAGCTCTCAGAAGGATACCATCAACATACTCAGACATACATTCTTTTCTTGTTGTTTTGATTTTTACTTTTTTCAGTTGTTAGCATCAGATTAATCAAATCTTGTAGATAATCTTTCACAAACAAGTTTGAATAAAGTCTGGATGCATCAGAAAAATTGATCTATATTTGGTAGACTTTACTTGAAGGATTCGAATCTAATTTGGAGACTTTGTATTTGTCACTTAACTATGAACAATGACATGGGTGTGCATTGAACAATGTCAGGATGCTTAACTATTTGAATTTTAGTTTCCTACTCGTTTATTAAATGCTTTTAGATAACTGAAATAGATATCCCTTGACACTTTTCTTTATTTGTCAGGAAGTAAATGTTGATCCCAAGCCTGATCCTGGGCCTTCTCCAAGTACCATGTCTGAACCCACAACTACTTTTGCCGAGAAGGAACCAACCCAAACTGAACTGCAGAAAACAACACCTGTTTCATCTTATACTTTGTTAGCCATTTCACTTCATATCGGTCATAGATAAAGGACCTTCTTTGATGATGTATACTGCCTTTTACAGATATGATGAATTCAAACCACCGGGATCTGCTACTCCGATCCCTAGTACAACTCCTTACACTCCAAAAGAAAGTCATTTAGATACACAGACACCTTAGCAAAGCACTCAGATTAGTGTATCTAAATCTATGGCTGTTACAGAGAAAGAACCAAGCCAAGCTGAAGTGCAGATAACAAGACCTTTTTCTCCTTATACTGCATAAGCCAATTTAATCATCTATTTAAACATACAAGGACTGCTTTTTTAATAACATATAACTTCTTTTACAGATATGATGATCTAAAATCTCCCATATCTTTTAGTCCAACCCCAAGCACTACTCTGATGGTCCAACAGAAAGTTATCTCAATGTTGAGCTGGCACAATCCAAGCCCAGCACTCACAGAATTATTTACTTTTATTTTTTTGACAATCTGAAACTCTGTTCATAGTTACGAGAATTTAAAACAACCCACCTCTCCAAACCCAACGCCAAGTTCTTCATCAGATGGAGTCAAGGGAAAGCCTGCTAATGCTGCACTGCCATTCGGACTCACCCCACAATTTGGTGTTGCTGTTGGTGAAGCTCCAACAGTTTCAACTCCCAAAGTCAAGTCATCTTTCACCGTATCAAGCATAAGTTCTTTATGATTATGCCCATGGTGCCAACAATAACATAATACTGCCACTACAGCAGCCATTACTCCCTACTAGTCATTTAGGTAAATGCATAAGAACTCATATCAGAAGATCCTTAAACAATTCAAGCTTTCATCAATGAGTCATTCATGTATGAAGCAACTATCCTTCAACACAATGCAGCACAGACACATGTATGAATATATGTAGGTGTGCATACCATTGCAAGCATGAATATTTGTGCACCTGTGATCTGACATGTAATTCATGTGTATATCTTGCCGGCATTCAATTACGTGGTATTTTCTAAATATTTTCTAACCACTTGCCATCTAAGTCTATCCTCTGTCATCTTGTTGCCTATCGATACTACTACTATCTTTTCTTGTCTTGCTACTCCTAAGCAAATTCTTGTCCAAAGGGAAAGCAGAAAACTCAAACATGGGACCAAGCGAATTCTAGGAGAGATGCCGAGTTGTCTGAGACCAACTGTGGTAAACATGCTTGACACCTCTATTTAGTTAAGAGCTACTAAAATGAAGATTAAAGAATACGATAACACGTAGGAGAAGTATTGAACAGAAAAATCTATCCAGAGAAT
The DNA here is from genome assembly GCA_035236585.1 of Warburgia ugandensis. NCBI lineage: Eukaryota > Viridiplantae > Streptophyta > Magnoliopsida > Canellales > Canellaceae > Warburgia > Warburgia ugandensis. The sequence continues at coordinate 2,067,804 of CP141132.1, read as the reverse complement.
GTAAAATAGGATTTTCAATAGAAATATAACCAAGGATTCGGTTTTCTGCCTGCCCAAATGCCTCAAGAATTAACACAAATGCTTGTGTTAGCGCAATGGGATGATATTATATGAGGTTTAATAGGAGGGTTCTAAGCAAAGACCATTCACTTGCAATGAGCACAATCAGGTTTTCCATTCCAACTGGCCTGCTTGAAACTGTACGGTCATCCAGAATGATAGATCAATTGGATGAAGGGTCCAGACCATTCTGAAACAATCTTGGTGTATATATGATATTAAGAAACTCACATCAACAATCCATTGTCGTCTAGTCCGGTTAGGATACCTGGCTTTCACCCAGGCGACCCGGGTTCAAATCCCGGCAATGGAATTATTAGCCTTTTTCTTATATATATATATATATATATATATAATTCTTTTACTTGTTTTGACCTTTTGGCAAACGCAAAGTGGTACGAGATGGCTGGAACTGGTATTAGTGGGCCATCGGGAGGTTGCCACTTCCCAAAACCTAAAATTGAATGGATGAATTGATGCCGGCCTTCCGATCTGTTCCTTGCGTCCTAGGATGATTTTGGCAGTTGCCTAGCGGCGTACCATCTGGAATACACGAAACTGTAACTCACAGTCATGAAATAATTGTAATTTTCTAATCAATGTTCCACATTTATGCAGTAAAGACTTAGATGACGATTTAGATTTACCCAATCGTTGTGCAACTCCTTTGAGTCCCAGTAGACTGACAAGCAGCCGACGGTAGATCGTCGATCAAAGATATCAAATGGACAGCTGGGCTGGCTCATCCATTCTACTGATTGACCATGTTTGATATTTTGCATGCTTCTAGGGCATGTCTTATTTCATCGTATCTCTAGTCTCATTAGGCGGTAGGATTACTTAACCCCAAAAGCCTCTATATACGTTGTCTTCTTTCATGGAAATTTTTTTTTTTGGATAATGTCTTTATCTTTTAGTATAGAAGAAGACTAACACGAAACATGCAATTTGTTCAAGACTCTTAGGTTATTATTGTCATCATCAACAAGACCTTATCACAATTCGAGGTCGGTCATATAAATTTTGTTCTTCCATTTCCTCTATTAAGTGTCGTAGCTTCATTTAGTTCCAAAATTTCTAAATATTTTTTCACTAGTTTCATTCGCATTCATTTGTCTCTTTCCTTCGCCCTTCTAGAAATTTTGACTTGGATCACCTTACTCTTTCTTATTGGTGCCACTTTCGGTCTCCATCAGACATGTCTAAATTATCTAAGTCTAACCTCCCTAGTCTTGTTAGATATTGGTGTTACTCTTAAGTTTTCTTTAATGTTTTTATTTCTAATTTTATCCTTTCTTGTCTTATCACTCATCTATCTCAACATCCATATTTTAGTGATGCTCATCCTATGTATAAGTTGTTTCTTATATGCCCAACACTCTGATCCATAGAGCATAGGGCCTTATAGCCATCCTACTGAATTTTCTTTTCAGTTTGAGTGACATCGCCTAATTACACAAAACTTTAGAGAAGCATATCCATTTGTTTTAACCTGCTTGGATTCTCTAGGTAACCTCCTCCTCTCAATCTCTTCGCTCTCATGAATTATCAATCCCAAGTATTTGAAGTGGTCTTTTAGGGAGGACTTCTTGGTTATAAATCTTTACTGGTGCTCCAATCCCACTCCCTTCCTTGCTAAAATTGAATTCCATTATACTTTGTCTTAATTCGGCTAATTTTAAATACTTTAGATACGAAAACATCTTTACATAACCCTAGCTTCATATTTACACCCTCTCTTGTCTTATCAATTAAAACTATATCTATCCTCTACAAATAATATACACTATGAAATCTTCTCATACAAATGCTTTATTAACTCATTCATAACCAACATAAAAACGATATGGGCTTAATGAAGATCTTTTATGCAATCCTCTAGTGATAGAAAAATCAATGGTCTCTCCACTAGTGGTCCTTATATTTATTATTATTCCCTCATGCATATCATTAATTAAGTTTATGTACTCTTGTGAAACCCTTTTCTTGCCCAGCGCTCATCATATTAACTCTTTAAGAGTTATATCATAAGTTTTTTCTAAGTCAACAAAAACCACGTGTCATGTTTATGCCCTTCCTACTCTCTCTATATTTCTCTATCAATTGGGACAATGGTTCATTAGAATCATGGCCACGAAGGCCATTACTTTGACCTCTTCCACGCTAAGTAAAAATAACATTAGCCTCGGGAATTGGAGCAGGTGCATGTGCCTCGTTATTATGAATTTCATGGCTGAACAAGAGGCTGTTAAAAAGTTCATGGAACTCCATCAGTTCCGGGTGGATAGACAACAAAAAAACTATCTCGCTATAAGTAGCTCCAAGGCTTCTCAATAAGGCGGCATTGAACTCACCAGCGGATAAATGGCAACCCAAAAAAGAAAGCTTGTCAGCCAACAGTTTGGCGCGTTATAGAAATGAGAAGATATGGGGATCACTGATCCCCTTCTGCATCATCTGCAGCTGCATGGACAGTGTTGGTTCAGCCCCATTTTCAGGCGGCCTCCGTATTCAACGGTGGCGGGCGCAGCAGTCGGTGCCGACTGCTGACTTCAACCATGGTGGGCGCCGCAGTCAGCTGCCACTGATTGCTGACTTCAATAGCGGCGGGTGCCGCCGTCGACCACCGCCACCGACCATTGACTTTGTGTAAAACGGGTTGAAAATCAGACCCTAAAATTCCCTATAAATAGGGATACGAAGAGGGCAAGGATGTAAACCCATTCCTCTGTAAAAATCCCCGTGTATACCTCTCTGTAAACATTCGTTTTCATAGTGGAATTATTCTCTCCCGTGGACGTAGGCTTATTGGCCGAACCACGTTAAACTCTGCATTTTTGTGTGTATGATCTTGGGCGGGGACTGAAAATCCCCAACAAGTGGTATCAGAGCTCGGTTCTGCCGTGAAACAGAGGCAGAAAACGGATTTGCAGTTCCGCCGGTCGAGAGGAGGAAGAAAACTGTTCCTGCTACAGTTGCTACAGTAATCATCATTGCTGCTACAGTGAAAAGCATGTTATCATGTTGCTACAGTAAAAGCATCATCATTACTGTCGGCTACAGTGATCGCTACAGTACGACTACAAGATGCGAGTTGGCACTGATGCAGGCGGGTTCCAACAGTTCGAGTTTCAACAAATACGGAGTTACAACAGCATAGAGTTGTAACAGTACGAGTGCAAATAGTAGCGCATTTGCACAGTAGCTGAGTTGAAACAGTAGCGTATTGCAACGATCTTAGGGTTGCAACGGTTCGAGTCTGGCCGTGGGCGAGTTGCAATAGTAACGAGTTGCAACAGTGATTCGATTGGAGTAGACCTATTTTTTTGCAGGTTTTCAAGGGGGATAGACCAGTTTTTGGCAAACGCAGTGGTGTTCTCAAATTTGTAAGATTTTCTCCTAAAATTGCTGTAAGTACTCTTTCTTTACTTATGGAGGCAAACATGAGCAAAATGATTTGCTTAAATGGTACTAACTATCACAAGTGGAAGGGAAAAATGAAAGATCTTCTTTTTGTGAAGAAATTACATTTACCTGTTTTTGCTACTCAAAAACCGGAAGATAAGTTCGAAGAAGAGTGGGCTTTTGAACACGAACAGGTATGTGGTTTTATTCGACAATGGGTAGAAGATAATGTTTTGAATCATATTCAAAATGAAATACATGCTAGAACTCTATGGATCAAATTAGAAACCTTGTACGCGTCGAGAGCGGGAATAATAAGTTATTCCTACTTAATCAAGCGATGCACTTGAGATACAAGGAAGGGAGTTCTATTTCCGACCACTTGAACGAGTTGACCGGATGCTTTCAGCAACTATCCGATGTTGGCGTCAGGTTTGACGATGATATCATGGGTTTATGGCTTTTAAATACTTTGCCTGACTCATGGGAAAATTTTCGAGTTTCTCTAGCTAATTCTGCTCCAGGTGGTGCTGTGACATGGGAATCTGCCAGAAGCGCAGTTCTAAATGAAGAAATGAGGCGACGAGCTCAAGTTATCACCACATCACAATCTGAGATTTTGATCTCAGAAAATCGTGGGAGAAGCAAGATCAAAGGACAGGAGAAGAATAATAGAAGCAGGAGTAAATCTAAGTCCAGATACAAGAATCTGGAATGCAATTATTGTGGCAAGAAGGGTCACATTAAAAGGCAGTGTTACAAGTGGAAAGCCAAGAACAAAACAGAGAATGCCAAGCAGGAGAGAAGAAATGATGAGGGGAATGATCATGTAGCTGCCACTACTTCAGGCCTTGTTGTGGTCTGTGATGAAAATGAAATCAACTTAGCCTCCAATGAGATTGGATGGGTTGTTGACAGTGGTGCTTCTTTTCATGTTACCTTGAGGAGAGAGTTTTTCACCTCGTACACTCGTGGTGACTTTGGAGTGTTGAAGATGGGTAACGATGGGCTGTCAAAGGTTGTTGGTATCGGATCCGTCTGTTTGGACACCAACAACGGAACAAGGTTGATTCTCAAGGACGTTCGACATGTACCAGATATCCGGTTGAACTTAATATCAGCCGAAAAGCTTGATGATGATGGGTACTGTTGTACCTTTTGTGATGGACAGTGGAAGCTCTCTAAGGGAGCGCTTGTGGTTGCTAGAGGGAAGAAATCATCTAGCTTGTATGTGATGCAAGCTTCGATTCCTATTAACTCTGTGAACGCAGTTGATGTTGCTGGTTCTTCAGAGTTGTGGCACAGGCGGCTCAGTCACATGAGTGAGAAAGGACTAGGTTGTCTAGTCAAGAAGAATTTGCTTTCAGGGCTCAAAGCTACAAAGGTAAGCAAATGTGCTCATTGTCTTCTTAGGGAAGCAACGAGTTTCCTTCAAAAGCCATCATTCTTCCAGAAAGCCAGGCGTGCTTTAATTGGTACATTCAGATGTATGCGGTCCTATGAAGGTACGCACATTTGGCGGTGCATTATATTTTGTCACATTTATTGATGATTATTCCAAGAAACTGTGGGTCTATGTTTTGAAAACTAAGGATCAGGTGTTTGACAAGTTTAAAGAATTTCAAGCTTCTGTTGAGCGGCAAACGGGGAAGAAGCTGAAATGCATTCGCACAGACAACGGTGGCGAGTATTGTGGACCTTTCGATGCTTATTGTAAGAAGCAAGGGATCAGACATCAAAGAACTCCTCCGAAGACTCCTCAGCTAAATGGTTTAGCAGAGAGGATGAACAGGACATTGATGGAGAGGGTCAGATGCTTGCTTTCTGAAGCAAAGCTGCCCGGTTCCTTCTGGGGTGAGGCACTATACACAGCAGCCTATGTTATTAACTTATCTCCAATAGTTGCCTTGAATGCAGATGTTCCTGACAGGCTATGGTATGGAAAAGATGTCTCTTACGATCATTTGCGGGTATTTGGGTGCAAAGCGTTTGTACATATACCTAAGGATGAGAGGTCCAAGTTAGACGTCAAGACCAAACAATGCATTTTCATCGGCTATGGGCAAGATGAGTTTGGTTATAGGCTATATGATCCTGTTGCAAAGAAGCTGGTTAGAAGTCGTGATGTTGTCTTTATGGAAGACCAAACCATTGAACACATCGACAAAGCCAAAGTATCAGAAACTTAGAGTTCTGATACTCTGACAGATTTAGATCCAATTCCTGTTTCACATACGCCAAGTGTAGATGGCACCAATGACCATGGTGGTGCTCCAGTTGATGTTCAAGATAATCAGGCTGAGGGAGAACATGAAGCTGCTGAAGACATGGATGTTTCGTCAGAGGCTGATGATATTCAGCAGGAGGTTCCTACTGAGGAACCAGCAGTTTCATTGAGACGGAGTTCGAGAGATCGTCAACCCTCCACTCGATATTCATCAGATGAGTACATACTCCTCACTGACGGGGGAGAACCTGAGAGCTACAGAGGCGGTGAAAGTGAAGAGAATGCGAGTGGATTGCGGTATGAAGGATGAGATGAAATCCTTACAAGACAACCACACTTTTGAGCTGGTAAGATTACCTAAGGGCAGACAAGCTTTGAAGAATCGGTGGATATACAGGGTGAAGTACGAAGGTGACACTACACGACCACGATACAAAGCTAGACTTGTCGTGAAAGGCTTTGGTCAAAGAAAAGGTGTTGATTTCGAGGAGATATTTTCTCCTGTTGTTAAAATGTCTTCAATCCGAGTTGTATTGGGTTTGGCCTCAAACCTTGATCTGGAGGTTGAGCAGATGGATGTGAAGACAGCGTTCCTCCATGGTGACTTAGAGGAGGAGATATATATGGAGCAGCCAGAAAGTTTTGTTGCTAAAGGCAAAGAGAAGTATGTCTGCAAGCTGAAGAAGAGTCTGTATGGCTTAAAGCAGGCTCCCAAACAGTGGTACAGGAAGTTCGAGCAGTTCATAACCCAACAGGGTTATCAAAAGACTACTTCAGATCACTGTGTGTTTGTGCAGAGATTCTCAGAAGATGATTTCATCATCTTGCTACTCTATGTCGACGATATGCTTATTGTTGGAAGAAGCTCTTCAAGGATCAGTCAGTTAAAGAAGGAGCTGAACAAAGTCTTTGCTATGAAAGACTTAGGATCCACGAGACAGATTCTCGGGATTTCTATCATTCGTGACAGGAGGAATAAGAGGTTATGACTGTCTCAGGAGAAGTACATAGAAAAGGTACTTCAACGATTTCACATGGATAAAGCTAAAGTGGTTAATACACCTTTTGCTACTCATTTTAAGCTTAGTAAGAATCAAGTTCCAACAAGTGATGCTGAGAAGGAATACATGCAAGATGTTCCTTATTCTTCAGCTATTGGCAGTCTTATGTATGCCATGGTATGCACTAGACCAGACATTACATATGCAGTTGGTACAGTGAGCCGTTTTCTATCAAATCCAGGAAAAGAACATTGGAATGCAGTGAAGTGGATATTGAGATATCTACGTGGTACTTCTAAGTTGTGTTTGGAATTTGGCACTGGCAAGCCCGTGCTTGAGGGCTACACTGATTCAGATATGGCTGGTGATATTGACACGAGGAAGTCTACTTCAGGCTACTTGATTACTTTTGCAGGGGGAGCTGTGTCATGGCAATCAAAGTTAGAGAAGTGTGTTGCCTTATCTACGACAGAGGCTGAGTTTATTGCTGTGACAGAAGCATGCAAAGAGTTATTGTGGATGAAGAAGTTCGTGAACGAACTTGGCTTTATGCAGAAGAGGTATGCGTTATTTTGCGACAGTCAAAGTGCTATACACCTTAGCAAGAATTCTACTTTTCATGGAAGGTTAAAGCACATTGATGTTCGGTATCATTGGATACGTGATATTTTGGACTCGAAGTCGTTAGAGCTTGAGAAGATTCATACTGACAATAATAGTTCAGATATGATGACAAAAGCATTACCTCGGAGCAAGTTTGAGATTTGCAGAGAATTGGTCGGGATGGGCTTTTGCTAAAAGTCCATACGTGAAGAAACCTCCTTCAGTTAATGGGCCTGGAGGGGGAGAGTTGTTGGTCCAGCCCCATTTTCAGGCGGCCGCCGTATTCAACGGTGGCGGGCGCAGCAGTCGGGGCCGACTTCAACCATGGTGGGCGCCGCAGTCAGCTGCCACCGACTGCTGACTTCAACAGTGGCGGGCGCCGCCGTCGACCACCGACCACTGACTTTGTGTAAAACGGGTTGAAAATCAGACCCTAAAATTCCCTATAAATAGGGATACCAAGAGGGCAAGGATGTGAACCCATTCCTCTGTAAAAATCCCTGTGTATACCTCTCTGTAAACATCCGTTTTCATAGTGGAATTATTCTCTCCTGTGGACATAGGCTTATTGGCCGAACCACGTTAAACTCTGCATTTTTGTATGTATGATCTTGGGCGGGGACTGAAAATCCCCAACAGACAGTTGAAGAAGACATGCGTTTTTGACTGAACAAATGCACGCTCCAAGTTCCAAGCATCCATGGCTGTTGAATAGCCAACAACATGAGAGAGTCTATCAACTGAGAGAGAGACGTGACTATGCAACTAAGGAGTTGATCACCTCTCATCTATGTAATATAAGCCAGGTTAGAATTTAGTGTTTGTGGCAAGTAAGAGATCGTCTTTAAGGGAGGAAGATTGGTCCCATCGATTAAGCCAGACTGTGCTTTTAAATAGGCTGGAAGACTGTTTCCTCGTTAAGTTTAATTTGAAGGTGTAGGAGCAAAAATACTGATTCCCTACATTTTTCACAATTAAAGGCATTAAAGAATTTCCACAATACATCTCTAGCTCTTTGGGTTGTTATATTACACGTAAACAATAAAATAAAAAAAAACTTTGATTATCCATCACATTTTATGATGAAGAGTCTTAAGCTAAAGGCTTGAATGAGTACCTTAAAATGACAAATGAGAACTAAAAGCAATATATGACAAGCCATAGTAAGGTCCAAGTGATACTCTATTGCAAACTTCCCAAGAAGAGCAAGCCCATGTTAGGATAAGTGTTATCACTATAATCACAGGATTATAGATCATTATCTATAACTACAATCACCGTGGGAATATGGTGCTTATCAACATATAATGTCTATAAATATTGATATGTATTACCTTTTGATTATCAATCAATACAGTAAAGCTCTTCTATCAACTGTGATTGTAGCTATAGATAATGATCTATAATCCCATGATTATAGTGATAACACTTATCCTAACAGTATATTGTGACCCCTCCATATCTAAACAGGTCATTTACACTAATTGTTTTCCCAAACACTACCTCCCCATTGAGGTTGAGTAATGAAAGATCAGTGTGGAGCTAAGACACCGGAAATCATATTAAAGAAACAAAGAACAAATCAATTAGCAACCAAAGAACAAGAAGACTGGGACTGGTTTTCTTAACAACCATGAAGAAACTAACTAATAGACTAAGCAGTGAAGAGTATTTAGTAGCTACCACACCAAGGCTTTTGGAAATAAATTTAGAGGATAAGAAGATAGATAATTTGATGGAGTCCTCACCTCCCCACTATCATAGTCCATGTAGAATCTGTTGAGATGAACTTCAGGATCAAAAGTTTGCATGGTAGTAGAAACAAAACCATTAGGATTCATTACATCCCAATAACAAAGTTCAGTCCTGAGGAACAGTATCAGAGCCTCGAAAGCTTCAAGCAGCACTAAGAGTACTTCCTGCCATAATCAACAATATTGCCAAATGTAATCCAGTAGAAGCAAATCGACCAGCCAAACCTTTCAAGGCATATAGAGATAGACCATTCAAGAATACCTACAACTCACACCACAAAAAATAAGAAAGGATCCTTATGAAAAACACCATGTGTTTCCAAAGGGAGATCATAGAAATTAAAGCAAAACAGTGTGCACCACTAGCAATTATGCTAATATAAAAGCAGAGTAAGTTAGTAATGCACCACAACATCCCCAACATACATGTTCGACTCATGAAATTTTAGAGGTAACTTACTTATCAAGGGATCACAGTTTCACCTTTGCTAAACCCATTCAGCATTTGTGAACAACTCCTTTGCAAAGCATAAGTCAACCTTTAACTCCCACTCTCACTTATTAGAGTTACACTCACTTACCCCCTAAAGTAATGAGAGAAACTCTAAAATAAGACTTACTCAAAGAGAATCTGTTATCCCTTAAACTCAATTGAATAATCTACTTACAACTGAGGAGCTATCCTTTATTTATACTTGCTCTCCTCCATCCACCTCCTCAATGGATGGCTAAGATTAATACATGTGTCAACCATCTAATGCTTGAGGACTATTTCAAAACTCTCTTTGGAAGTTTCTACGTAGATATCTAAGTTTACCTCTTTCTAGATATTTACAAGGCCTTCTAGAATCAAGCCTTGTTCTATGGATCTTCAACATGTGGCCTAAGTCCTTCAAGCCAAGTCCATGAGCTAAGTAGGCCTTTCTTAGAGTTTGTGGGCTTTGGTCAAGGGCCTTGCAAAACAAGTCTGTGATATTCTCCCCCACTTGATAATCTTGACTCCCTCATAACATGTCTCCATCGATGTTGCGAACTTCAACCTTTGGCACATCCCATCTTGCCTTGTGATCCTTATGTGATGCCTTGCCTTATTCCTCCTTGTGCATTCGCACCCTACCATTCTTGTGCTCCATGGAGACCTTTCTTGTTTTCTCCATGGTGTGTGCATCCCTGCACACTTGTGCACCATTGCACATTTGTAGGTTGTCATGCCTCCTATATCTTTGTTGTTGTGTCTCTTACACCTCAGTATGGTAGCTACAACCCGCCCTACTACTTTCATATCTCTACTTAGTCTCCTTTCTCCTGGAGTCCTCCTGTTGGAGCATATTCTTCTTTATGCTAACAATTATGTCCACACCCTTATTAATCACCTTTTTCTCATAGGACTCATCAGACCCAAGCAACATGTAGATTCCATTATTAGCTCCAAACCAGCCACTTCCTCATGGAGACTGGTCATCTCGTCTTTCATAGACTCAAAGCAATCAGACATGCATTGCACTCTTTCAGTAGTCTTAGCATCCATATCCTTAGCCACCTCAACCATACTTTGTATGTCGTCTTTGAGGCTTTGCAAGTCATCTATGAAGGCACTATATTAATTTGTTCAAACAATAAGATAGTGTATGTTTAAACCTACTGAACCGAGCTTCCAAAGTAGAAAATATAGCCTCCAAACCAACTTCCACGCTGGGTCTTTGGACTTCTCCCGTCTCAACTTTTGCTGAACCTTCACTAGTATGCTAGTCACTCCTAATTCACTTACCATGGTGTTGCCACAAGATTTCTATAATAATCGATAAGCAGTGCTTACTTCGACCTGCTCTAATACCACTTGTTATGCGGTCGCAGTTTCACATTGACTAAACTAGTGTAGAACTTGTGCACAACTCCTTTGCAAAGCACAAGTTAGCCGTTAACTCCCACTCTCACTTGCTAGGGCTACACTCACTCACCCACTAAAGCAATGAGATGAACTAAAAAATAATACTTACTTAAAGAGAAACTATTGTCACTTACTTGAACTCAAGGTCCAGTGACCTTGAAGTCATGGGTTCAAGGTGTGGAAACAGTCTCTAGTAAGAATGCAAAGTAAGGGTGCATATTATGAACCCTTGTAGTTCTTGCCCTTCCCCAAATCCCACATATGTAGGAGCTTTGTGCACCGGGCTGCCCCCTTTATAAAACCAGAACCATCCAAAATAACTAGTAAGTCCTGAATCGACGCTTGTGGCAGAGAATCGGAGAATTTTTGTTTCCGAATAGCATCAGCTGAGTGCATGAAAGACCTTCTGCATATATTGATTGATTCCTGTTAACTGAAGAGATGAGACCTGCAGAGGAAGCAGACCATGCGACTTTGACCAGAGGATCTGTCTGGCGTGAGTACATGCCATGAGTGACCCAACAAGGAGAACCAACGTTCCTAGAAAGACAGGAGATGAGAACATATGGTTGAAAAATCCATCTCCAATTGAAAAAACCCAATACGGGATTCTCTTGCGGATGCTTATGGAAATAGCAGACTGGAGCCTCGCTTGGTCAATGGATGTTCCTGCAGCTACCAAACAAAGGCAGAAATGTCCTGTCCTTAAGCAAATGCATCGCAGTTTTCTCAGCTTAAAACAACAGAATATACCAGATATATGACCCAAGAACCTCAACCTATGAATATTAGTCATGACAGAAACAGATACTGGTTAAAATAAGTTCAAATTCAGGAAATTTGTTGAGTTACACTTGCAATTATTGAGGGAAATTTCATAACTGCATGAGAGATATTTGATGAATTGAGGCATACTGCTATAATTTTCATTAATGAGCATCAAAGTTGTAACATTAGAAGGAAAACCGGAGTATGATAGAAACTACTGTACTGTGTATCTTCTTTTCATACATAAACTTATAGCAAAATCTGTCTGAAAATGTGACTATTAAAATAGTAGCTTTTATTTGTGGGAATTTACCATACATCATTGAACAACAATATCAGACAGCAATATTAACCCAGTTTAATTTCTTTTTCTCAAGCAAACATCCCATAAACCTTGAATTATTGTATATTACACTCAGCAGGTACTGGAAAACATTTAGTATGGCTCTCAAATTGAAAAATTAATAACATATTTAAGAAAGAAAGAATTATACGGCCAGTTATCTTTTTCTTATCAAGTTCATAATAAACTAAGCAGTTGAATTATTCATACAAAGACAATGTTATCTAAAGTCTCAGAAGAATACATACCCAAAGCCATGAGAGCAGCAATGGAAGACATCTCCCCAATTGCCAATGGGAGGTAAGAGATCTAATAAAATATTTCTGGCACCATTTTAAACAGGCCCGCAGAGGCATTTTCCCCTTAACCTTTCTTCCCTCTGCTGGACTTTTCTTCATTTTCTGATACAGAAGGTGCACTTTCTGAGAGGATTATCTTCTTGGTTATGAGCTTGTTTTGCTTACCTTAGGAAGTTATGATCTTACACCCAACTTTGAGAAGTAGGTTTCTCTAGAGCTGAGTGTGGAGATGTTTGTTGAACAAAAGTGGAGGAGAGTTGAAGCTTAATTGAAGAAGTGATGTTACAAGGGATTTTGGCAGGATAGTTTTCAGGGTTTTGGTGGGGTTTATGGGATCCATCAGGAGCTTGTGGGGCAAGTTGTCTGGGGATTTCAAAATCTAGTTATCAGACATGTCACACACACTCAGAGGATAGTGGAGAAGGTACTAGAGATGGGTAAAGTCTGTGATGATATTACATGTAGATATTGCTCTATTCATCTGACCATTAATCTGCTGGAACCCATTACATGTTAGTCCACTATGAAAGTTCAAGCAAGTCATTGGTAACATCACTCTTAATAGCTAGTCTATGGAAACTTTAAGTACTACCACCTTGATTAAGAAAGACAATCTGATAGTAAGAGTACCATCCGATCAAACTTGATCCAGTAAAAATAAAAATTTGCAAAGTATATCTGAAGATTAATGTGGTGGTTTAACCTGTAAGTAATGAATATAGTGCGGCTAAACGTAAATTTTCTTTCAAAATGGATGGGCAAATGTACTTGGACCCAGCTGTTTGGTTATCGAACCCATTAATCTTCTGAGCTCATCTAAGATTGGTTGTGCCAAATCTCAGGAATTGGGAAATTTAACTCTCAGCTTAGAGGACAAAACTTCTAAAAGTAAGCGCTCTTCATTTTTCCTTTATTTTCTTTGTTGTCGTTCTCCTTTTTCTCTTTCTTTTTTTTTTTTTTGTGCAAAGAGTTATAAGGTAAATTACCTAGAAGCTATACGATAATTTTCAAAATTTACTTGAAATTTTTCTAAAAAGGCGAAAGTACCACCTCAAACCTCTGACCAAGCATAACAAAGAGAAACATCTTGTTGTCTACTATCAACCGTGCTCAAGAGCTTTCAGCGAGAGGTGCACACTCTTTGAAATTAAGGAGATGTCTATTTTACATGCATATATACGAGTGCATAAAGGTGGAGACCATCCAATAGAGTACATTTTTGGTGTGTGACCTACCTCAGACGTCTCATGATGAACGGCTTGGGTGCAATCAGTTGGAGCCCCCAGTATAGGCTAATCATGAAATTGTGCCGGAGGAACAAAAGTAAGACCATTTAAAGAGACAACCAATCCGTTCGCTCGTGGCACCTGAAAACAACTCTCTTTTTTGAGAATTTCTATCGTACAAGTACAAATCTTTGTATATGCATATCGCCAAAAAATAAATTGCGAATCTCAAATTGGGATAAGATCTTGATGATGATGAAAAAAATAAATTACTGACTTTTACTTTTTTGTAATTTTTCATAAATCTAAGACGTTCATCTAATTCGTCCACCGTCCAGATGTCTTTAATATACACCAAAACACGCCTCCGGGAATAATTATTTTCTCCCCCAGGATTTGCATCCTCAGGAGATAGACAAAACTACTTGCAATCAAACAGCCCATGTTTGGATAATTTTAGCCCCCTCTTCGGTATGTCGGTTTATGTAAGCACCAAGAAGCGTTGCTAATTGCACCGTTAATCACAGGCTATCAAACCATTTCTTCGACGTGAAATGGAGAGTTGGAGTGCAAAGAAGAAGAAGCATCATCATATCCTTGCTTGAAAGCTCAAGTTCTCTACTTGTAGTTCAAGAGATGTCAATATTCACAAAGACTTCCACAACCCCCAAATATTAGGTGAGTGAATAGAACTTCGAACTTCTTCTTTCCCCATCAAAGAATGCCAGCTCGAACAACATGTCCATTCAACTACAGCTTGAGCATGCAAAGGAGGTTGAGAGGGTCTAGATTTCTGCCACAGGAAGGTAAGCTTGCTGTTTCATCTTTGGTGGCTAGAGTAGGTTGCATGGACGAGAAGATTTTGAAGAGGAATCTCTATGCTACAGTGGAAAGCGATGGCGCCGTACTTCTGCATGAACGGCCAACCTTTAACTGATCAGAACTGTTCATGATTTCTCCAACTTTGGATAACTCGTAGACCAAAAACTCAGGATGATTGCATTATTATTCCGTGTGGTTTATCGTATAGTGGTAGACGTGCAAAGCTAGAAAGTTCAGATGAATTAGTCAGATCAAGCATCGGTGGGTCCATTCATGCAAATGTTGGGCATCACGGGGCAGCTTACTTTGTGGTTGCAGCATTCCTCCATTTCGAAAATCAACTTGGAAGGAGTAATCAGTTTGAGTGTGTATGTTGAACTTATTTATGGGTGAAGAGGACAAGAGACTGGAATTACTGGTGATGCTAGGGATGAGATGAGCATACTTGAGATGACATGAGATAAGATCTCGTTTGAGAGTATTTAAGTTATGTTAAGATGATCTAAATTGGCATGAGATGAATTGAGATAACTGAAAATATTGCTTAAGCTGTGTTGAGATGAATTGAGATGAGATAGTTTAAACGAGTTGGAGGAGATGGTTGAGATAACACGATATAGCTTATTTTCATCTCAAGCAAAATATAGAGGGGGTTAAATTTTAGGAGGAGAAGAAATAACTCTCTTTTACTCTAGGAATGAAATGAGATAGCTTGAGCTAGAAGTGATATGCAAACCACTAACAACGGGTTGTGTAGAGATTGAGATTTTTCACCTCATTTTAAGTATCGCTAACATTTAGCTGGGATGAGATGATTTTTATCTTATCTCAAGTCATTTCATCTAATCTCAAGCACCACTAACACCCTGGGTGTATCTCGTATATAGAGATGTTTAATCATATTTCTAGAGAGATGTGATTATATATAGCAGCAATTAAAACATACCAGTCATTCAAGCTAATTATCATGATCCCGGTTTGATCTTGTACTTACATCATAGATCAACAAGTCACGGCCAATCCAAGAATCCAGATAGATTTCCAATCATCATGGACCCACTATCGAGAGCAAATAAAACATAACACAAAGGATCCATGCGCATTAGCCTTGAGCTAACTATATAAATCCATCCCACATGGTAAGAACATGTGCATGTATCTATTATCACATGATTCAGTTTGGCAAAATTGACTCATATATGGAAGTTACTCGATCTCAAGGTCACACGAAGACAATTCTACCATTGCATCAAGACTCCCTTTCATGAAAGTTGCAAGAATCTGATAAATGAATCCAACCACATCAATCCCATGCTTATCTCACATGCTCTTGTCTACATCCCCACGATTACATTAATACTTTTGCTAGAGGAACCTAGAGGTTTCATCGGTCTAGGGTTTAGGATCACCTAGTCAAGGTAAAACCACATTAAGTACGTGTTTAGAAAATTATTTTATTGTATTTTTTCTATTTAATAGTAAAAAACTAAACTAATTTCCTATAGTGAAATAAAAAGAATACAATAAAGACTAGTTTCCCAAACATGCACTAAGAAGTTGAATCTATAATCAACTATTGGATTAACGAATTTGTTTGTCTGTAAAATTAGATGATTAATTTGTTTGGAAAGACTATGACAGCCACAGTCTTTCCTGTGACAACCCGGGTTTTTGAAACACATTTTATAATATATTTTTCAAAGGCAAGGGCGTCCCCTCAATAATAATAAAAATTTCGCAAAACAAAGCAGCGGAAATTCTTTTATTTTAAAACTTGTTTTGAAAACCCAAGTCACCACTTCATACATAACATAAGTACAATTTGTGTACAAAATAAAATTCCATTGAAGGAATATGATTTTATTAAACTTCCAGGATCCATCCAATGGTTCACAGTACACAACCCATTGTATCTTTACAATACTTGTTCAAATACACAATTCAAATTACAAAGTTCTAAATACAATATATGCTCTCTATACAATGTTTCAAGGGATATACCCTTATTACTTATTCTTCACTAGTTCTTCAAGTCTTGAGCTCCTAAGTCTCCTTCTCTGTATTTGAAATATTGTAAACATTCGAACATTTACAATATCTCAGCAAGCTATGCTTGGTACGGGATAAGAATGTAAGTTATTGACAGTAAAATCTCAATATTCAACTATCCCATAATTCATTCTATCATAAACACATTCACAGGCCACTATTATTTATATGAACATCTCATTTCCTTATCATTTGTGTTCACCTTTATACATACATAGTATATAAGAACAAATCCGTTAAAATTGTAAAAAAAATCAATAATCATTTCCATACAAAACTAATCAACTCCTTTCATTATAGGAGATTTGTATTTCAGCCAGTTACTATACTGGGATTTTTCCTTCTTGGGAAAAATATTGGTAATATACAATTACTTGGCATTTCATCATGTCATCCCTTAAGGCATTTCACTATGCCAATTTCATATGCATCATAATGCAAAATAATCAAGGACTACTTGTGACGACCCGGGTTTTCTCACGCATTTTTAAATGCAATACCTAATTTCTTAAGGCGGGATGCATCCCTATTTGAAAACCATTCTATAAAAACCATGCAATGCAGTGGAAAACCTTTAGTTTTAAACTCATTTTTGAAAACCCCGAGTGTCATTTGCCTTCACAACAACCAAAGTAGTTTTTGAAAAACTTTAGAAATCATAAATATTTTTCCCCAGGTCTTTCCAAATACAAAGACACAAATTTCAACTGTAATTAAATACAACTACATGTCCAAAGGTTTGAGAGTTTACTTATATGTATAACTTTCTTCTTTTTGATTCACTTGCTCGTAGTACTAATATCTCCTGAGACGTCTTCTGTTTATGAGTGGAACTATCCTGAAAAATGTTAAGGATAGAGTGAGTATATACTATACTCAGTAGGAGTCTATCACTACTAGTTTTATAATGCATGCGATGTTTTAAAATCATATGCTCTTTCCAAAACATGTGCATGTCTGAATACTCAAGTTCAATATCGACATCAAAATCCATTGTCAAACTGAAATACTAACGACTTAAAGGATCATATAATCCAAAATCGAAAGTATCATATACATATATATCATAACATCATGATATGCATAAAATGCTTCATGGAATCCAACTCACGGATCTCTAGTATGGTATGGTCGACCAACCTCATATCATGCCATATGCAATGCACATAAATCATCAAACCATAGGGTCCACTATGCCCACGACCTCCTCGCCATGTGGTCCCCGGGTACCTGAGGACACTCGGTCATAGCCTCCACGAGGCCTATGACACGTCGACCCAGTGCCATGACACCAGTGGTAGCCCCCTGTACCACATGCAGTCGACATAGGGACTTGCCTCTTTTTGGGCGTGGTACCCATCTACCTAATAGTGGTAGAGGCCGGGTGGCCAACCCAGACCCCTCGGCATAGCACCTACGGGCTTACTTGCCCAAATCACATAAGATTAAAGAAGCCAAAACCTCTTGTTCAAACTTGTCCTCTTTGGGTCCCTCACAACCACCTGGCCCTCGGCACTCCAGCGTCTTTTGGCAACCCTCAAGGACATGCAATATTTGCAAGTACTTAAATCATGCAATGTATGTACTTGTTTGCAACCCATATATGTGCATAATGTATATGCAATCATTTCAAAACATGGCTTTGTACAAAGCATTTATCATGCATGCTGAATTAAGTCATGCAAATCAAGTCATATATTTAAAACATATGTTCTCAAAATAATAATAGTTCTTTTAAAAGAATCTAATACTGATAGAGCACCTACCTGGATAGGTCGCACTAACCCTTTTGTCCTCGGACGCTCCTGATCATGGTTTGAGGAATTAAGGTTAGTTTGGCCTATCTTTTATGGGTTTTAGAGTAATTGGTCTTATTACTTAGGCATTAGTGGTCCATCCCTATGCCTATGGGTGTCCTAAGGTCCTAATTGGGCTTTGGTATCCTTAGTTTTCCAAAGTTCTAGTGGCCACGCGCCACCATCCTATTCTAAGGGTCATGCCCACCTTTGATTGGACCTTGATCATGGATTTTATAGTTTGTATGTGTCCACATCATCGACACGGACACAACGCCTTTTGCGGCGCCTCAATCGGAGCTCTAGATCTCAAGTTATAAGCGTTTTAGTGTCGTACGTACATAGGAGTCTTAAAATAAAAAGACAGAATGCTAGGGCGCTACGCGTCTGCGACATGCGCCCCGGCTTCCTTAAGGAACCAAAATGCAAAGAGCTGCTAGCATGCTGCGCGTCTGCAGATGCACCGATTTTTTCGCCTGTTTTCCTCTTTAGCGGGCGCGTCTACGGACGCACCCGTTGGTTTCCTCTTAGACGCATTCGATGCGTCTCGTCTATATTGGGGCGTTTCCGTCGTTGGGGGACCAGGGTGTCCCTGAGGAACCAGTGCGGCCCTGGGGACGTCCCAGGGTCCTTGGTGACTCCCTAGAGGCCTATTCTCTATGGTTTTTCATGCAAAAACCTAGGGAAACTGAGCCTAGGACTATGGGTGAGATGGGTTTGGGGAGTTTTTGGGTGTACCTGTTTCGTGGCTGGTTTTCTCCTCTAGGTTACTGCTCCATGATGGGTTTTCTCCAACATTTTGGGCTGCCATTAGAGGCACCCAAGAGCTCTATTTATAGAGCTAAGAGAGGGTTTTGGAGGGGGCTCTCACCGCCTTTGAATGGCGGTGGATAAACCTCCAGAATGACGGTGATTTCCCCTCCAATCACCACCGTTCTAGAACTCTCTAGGAGGTGAAAGATGAAGGGTGCCCGTATCAAAACAGGCCTCTGTGTTTTGCAGCTAAACCCGTTTTGTAAAAATTACAGTTTTGCCCCTAAACTTCAAAGGGCCATAACTTGCTCATTTTAACTCCGTTTTAGGTGATTTTGGTCTCGTTGGATTCCTTTTTCTGAGACACATCTAATGGAACTTTTTTTAGGACCAAATTCCTGGGTTTAGTCAAGGAAACTAGTGAAATGACCAAAATGCCCTTATCTTTAAAACTGAACTTTTCATGGGATTTTAATATTACAAAAAATTAGGGTCATTACACTACTATGTTTGCAGTCTAATCCATATAGCGCCCGGATAACTGTTTAATAATCCACTTATACCATTCTCAGTGGAAATTACAATATCCATGTCCATATGGGAGGACCATGGCTGTCACAGTGGGTGGCCAAATCCTCTTAACTCTCCTAACATAGCATCCCTAGGCCTAGGCCTATTTAAAACAAAACCACAAGCCTCCAAGCTTGTATGTAAAATAATACTTATACATATCAGACTATCTGTCTATTTATCTAGGGCTAGAATATTTTCTACTTTCCTATTCACTCAGGGTTGTTCTCAATTCTCAACTTAACCATTTAATACTTATTTTCCTCATCATTTGGTTAGATCATATCTTAATTTGAGGTATTTACCTTAATATATTGGTATCATACATGTCAATACTTCAAAACATAAGATCATGTATTAAACATGTATCTTCATGTAAAGGCATTCTTAATAATCCACCTACCTCAATAAGTTATTCTTACTCCTTGAAATTTGCCATAGTCTCGATCAACATATATCTGTCAAATCATATGTATAATGTCATTTTTCTAATCAAGGGTACATACTACATGGTCCTTTGATCATCCTTATATAAGATGATCTGAATCTTTCTTCCTTGAATATTATATATCCATGGGGTTAATATCATCTGTACAAATACTATCTATATCATACATAACAATCTAATTTACATTGATGTTTCTTTTTCCTTATTGTTTTTTATCATACAAGATCTCATCTTGTTTGATCATCCTTATCTCACTTACTATTTTTATTAGGGTTAGATAATTTGCTATCTTTTTATATTCTTATTATTATTCAACCAGTTAGTGTCTTACTTGGTTGAAGATAATTTATTTATTCCTATCACTAGACAACTCCTCCTTATTTCAGGATGACTAGTATTTACCAGTTAAAGTTTACTCAAAAAGTGGTTAATACAACCCTCATGTAAGGAGTCGTTTAGACCTCTTTTATGTCAATAGGAGGTGAGGGAAAAGCACTTGGCTCTTGTATACCCCCTATAACCACAATATTCAGAGTCCACTGGAATGGTACTAGCTCAACCTTTGACAAGGTTCCTATGAGCTCTTTACCTTAAGTCCCTTCTCTAATTGATTTTAATTAATTTCCATGGATATGCATAATGTCATCCATGGATGTTCATTATTTTCCTACTTTGAGCCAAGGAATTGGTAAACCATTCCTTATATTGTCCTACTAACTATAGCTCTTATTAAGTCAAAATTATTCATTCATCTTAGTTGTCCATGAATCTCTATATTTCATTAGTTTACATTTTTGGTGATTTATGCTCCTTATATCTTAACAACTACTTAACAATTGAATAAAATTTGACAATAAGTAAATCATCAACTTGAAAGCATAAATCAAATATAAGTTTAACAACTATATACTAACATTCTTCCTATGAATGTAACTTAAGCTAGTGAAATAAAACTAACATGATCCTAAGTTATGAAACACATCTTCTATCATAATGAAATCATGTTTAAATCCTAATTTACACTAACATGATCCTAAGATAATCAAATCTACTAACAAATTACTCATTTAGGGCATATCATACTAAAATTTAAAGATTACATTATCATGCTTTCTAACTTAGAACATAAATCACATTTACATTTCTATATCCAATAAAAGACAATTTTCCAATAAAAGACAATTAAATTAATTATATTAAGATTATTATAAACCTTTAAATATAATCCAACCATTAGATCTTAAGTGTTTTCCTTTAGATCAAGGGTTTTAATTACCTTTAGGGCTTTTAATCCATTAAGATCTAAAAATCATATCCACTTGATTTTATCACATTTCATCCATGATCTAACTGGATTCCATCATACTATCATCCATTTAATCCATCCCAAGGATCTAATCATACTTGATCTCATTGATCAAGTGGGTCCCTTTGAATTTTTTTAGGGTTTTTCTACCATAAAGGGTAGATCCCCTAATTTATCCAAGATCTGTTCAAATTAACCATAGATATTACTTTATTACATTATTATATCATTATTAAAATAAATTACCAAGATCTGATCACCTCAGATCTTGAAGATCTTAGAAATTGGACACTTATTTCCAAAATACAGAAAAATACAGGAATAATTTTTAGAAATATTATGACTTCATTAGAAACTAGATATTACAAGCTTTCCATAGCTTCTTTCTTATCTCAATTTGGAGTTCATATGACTCCACAATCTTAAATTGAAGTTTACAGCCATTCCTAGGGTCCAGATTTGATCTGGGCCTAGCAGAATTAATCTCTCTCAATTGAGGGTCCAAACCTTGTTAGATTTTCTTGAAAATTGTATCCTAGGGGTTTTTGACCCTTTTGGATCGATTGGAAAGCTCAGAATTTTCATCTGAGCTCTCTATCACCATGAATTGAAGGCTCTGGTATTTACTTTATTTTTACCATTTTTCATTCAAATTAAATTACAGAAAAATAAAATTACACTCAACCATAATAAATATATATGGAAAGTAGTTCCACCTACCTTATTGGAGAAAAAAAATATAATTGATGCCCAATTTGAGAGAATTACCGGTTGATGATAATATAGCCCGATTATCCACCTTTTTGTGATTTTCTGTTGTTGGAACCGTTGGATCTTGAAATTGATTTGGAGATTTTATATATACTATAGTATATAAGGTTATGGATGGTAAAATTTATTAGATTCTACCTGGAACGGAGTGCCTAATTGAATTTAGGTCTCTTGTTCCACTTAGAAAGAGGAGAGAGAAACAAAAAAATAGAGATTGGGGAGGGATGAATGAGAATTTGTAGCTGAAACTCTAGGGATGATTTGAAAATTTCGTGGTTAAGGTTGTGAAAACTTTTGAAAATTTTTGGGACATATTTATAGCCAAATTTGAATTTTTTTTATCATTTATTTTGATAAGATATTTTATTACTTTAGAATTTTTTTATTACAAGTGCATTCTCCATTCTCCACTACAATCTCCACTACCAGGAATAATGCACTGAGCAATTATTGTTGTTTTTAGAACGTTGGCCCACTTTGTGGGGCCCACTTTTATGTAAAAAGACGCTTTTGCCCTTTGAACTCCAAAATTGGAGAATAATAGGTAATATTTGTCTGAACTCGGAATCGAGCGTACTTAGTGGCGTTGGAATCGCATTTCTAAGTACTTCAGGAATATTGAGGTCTTATTTCTTGGATATGGAATATGGGTAAAATTACCATTTTACCCCCAAATGAAGAAAATTAAGGAATTTCCATTTTAACTCAGAATTAAACGTACTTAATATTGTTTCGATCAATTTTTCAAGTACATCCATAATTTTTATGTTTTAATTCATGATATAATTTTCATAAAAAGAGAATTTTCAATAACCTAATATTCCAGCCTAGAATTTCTAAAAATTCAAACTTTATTAATTTGCCTTAATAAGTTACAAAAATTCGAGATCATTACATTTCCAATCTTTTTCGCTATCTAAACAACTTTCACATTTCATCAAATATAAATGGATTTATCATAAAAAAATGAATGTGAAGTACGGTAAAGTTGTAATCATGTGACCTTGAGGTCATGGGTTTAGGACATAAAAATAGCCTCCTACAAAAATACGAAGTAAAACTACGTACTATAGACCCTTTTGGTCTGCCACTTTCCCGAACTGTGTATGCAAGAGCTTCTTGCATTGGGCTGCCTTTGTGCAAACGGAACCTTTTTGTTTGTGCTCTCGATCAGTCATGAAAGCTTGGAAGCGAAGAAAGTGTTCTTTATCATTGACGTGGTTAGGGTTAAATGCAGATGCTTCAGGAGGTCAAGACAAGAAGAACGGCATGGGACATGATAGAAGGTGGTTCATGTGCTTTCAAGACAGTGTCTTTGTCGTACAAAGTTTGTGTCCAGGAAAAGTGAAACCATTTGAGAAGATAAAATTCCGGCATTTGCTTCTATTATTGGTTGGGAATTTAATGGAGAGCGAAAGATCATCACCCATTCCATGATAGATTTTTGCCAATTTTCCACTCAGTTTTGGCGTTTTTGCCAAAATATCCATACATTTTAACATTTTTCCGATTTACCATTATGTTTTTCAAAAGTTTGCCAAAATGCCGTTCTGCTAACCTTCCACCGTTAAATTTTGTAAAATGGCGAAAATACCATACACTGAAAACAGACCCACGATGGACTATGAGGGTTCTTCCCACGATCGTGGAAGAAGAACGACGGACTGTGATGTTGTAGCAATGGCTACTTTTTTGATTACCCAGATGCAGAAACTAGATAATTTTGATTTCGGAGTTCGGCAAATGCATCTTTAGAAAGAGCCAATCGTGATGTCTAATTAACAGGGCTGATAACCTAAAGGGTGATGATTGTGATGTTGGGATTTCATCTGATCGCCTCAAGTAGAAAGCAACAGATTGTCCCTTGAGCAAATGCATATAGAAAGCAATCTCCCGTATCTTATATGTTGTGATCACATTCCAATTAGTTGGTCATCCTTGATCCTGTTTTCTGGAGTTACAGTGATCCATTATTTACACTGCAAACTGATGTATGGGACAAGCTCTGAACTTGCTGGCTATAGAGTTTCTCATCATCATCATCAAGACCGTGCTGGCTATAGAGTTGCTAATGGACTCATTTGAAATGCAAAGTTCGAATCATACACCAAGATACCCGATAAGCTATATATTTGAGATTGAATTACTTCTCGCAAGTTATATGAAGTAGGCAATGAATTCTCCTCTTATGTGGTTCGTTCAGGAAAAAAAAAGAAGAAGAAGAAAGATTTCTGGATTCTCAATCCCATTATGAGAAGGCAGCAACAGTATCAATTCTCTGTTCCATTTTCTGTCAAACTACTCTCAGAAGAGTATAGATACACTGTACTAGTACATGAATACAGTTTCAGTAGTTCAGTTCTCAGGCAGCTTGAGCCGTTTCTTT
This sequence comes from Warburgia ugandensis, assembly GCA_035236585.1. Classification (NCBI taxonomy): domain Eukaryota; kingdom Viridiplantae; phylum Streptophyta; class Magnoliopsida; order Canellales; family Canellaceae; genus Warburgia; species Warburgia ugandensis. The sequence continues at coordinate 2,043,329 of CP141132.1, read as the reverse complement.
GTCAAGGCATATATTGATGAAAGTAACTTGCAGTTTCTAGGCCTTGCTAAGCATGCCAATATGCATCGTGAAACCCTCAAACTCCAATTTGTTTTGGCCGGCTCCAAATACTGATTTTCCAAAATCAGTTCCAGTCCCAACTTAGCCTTCTCATCCTTAAAACTCATGGATTTGTTACTGGCTTAGCTTAGTCAATCTCAAAAACAGAGATCATTTTACAATCTTAGATTTTTTTATATTTTTTTTTTGTCCCTTGGGTTAGGCAAGCTTCTTCAAATAAAGTGCTACCTAAGTTGTAACTCACAAACTATTTACAGGTAGTTTCAACTGAAGCCAGAGCAATGTACAATGTTGGTTTAGCTGGGCTTACATTCTGGAGTCCAAACATTAACATATTCCGAGAAGACTGCTGGAGAAGACCCTCAGCTGTCCAGCAAATATAGATCTGGTTATGTGAAATGATTACAACAAGCAGATAGTGGCGATAAAAATCGTCTTAAGGTTTAGCATCTATGAAAGATGTCAGCGGTGAGTTCTAAATTACTTTCTTATTGTGGTTGCATGTTTTCATAGCTCACTAAGCAAGATATGGATGACACCTTCCAGCCTCCATTCAAGAGCTGTGTTGTAGATGGAAATGTTGCCAGTGTTATGCGCTCCTATAAAAAACTGCAAAGCTAAGAATCTAGCAAAACACATCAACCAACCTGGTTTACCCAAAATCTGTAGCCTTCGGGGGTGCATCCGTGGAACAAGAGTTTGGGCGGAGCGCAAGCAGATGCGTGGCTGAGGGCGGGTGTAACCTGGAAGGAGCGCAGGCGGAGCCTGGGCAGAACCCACACAGTCCGTCGTTCTTCGTTCTTCGTTCTTCTTCAACAATCGTGGGTCTGTTTTCCGTCATTCTTCGTTCTTCTTCAACAATCGTGGGTCTGTTTTCAGTGTGGGGTATTTTCGCCATTTTACAAAATTTAACTGTGGAAGGATAGCAGAATGGCATTTTGGCAAACATAATGGCAAATCGGCAAAATGTTAAAATGTTAAAATGTATGGATATTTTGGCAAAAACGCCAAAAGTGAGTGGCAAATCGGCAAAAATCCCTATTCGAAAATAATGGATCATCTCCTTGGCAACATCTCCACCGTACATCCATAGTCAGTAGTTCTGATTTCCTCATCGTGGGTCCTACTAGATTGACAGAACAAATAGAAAGATCATTTAGTTCATGTGATCTTGAGCAGTGACACATATCTATCTAGGCATTGCCTGGAAAAATATAGAAATTATCTTCTTTGATCAGTGGGTTTGAGCTCAATATAATTAGCATAATCAAGACCATTCATCTGATATAAGGAAAAAGAAAATTCCACAATTGCTATCATTCTAACCATCTGATCAATGCCTTGCAGATTGAAGTTCAAATGAAAATGAGCGGCTGACCACTTTTCTTACTAATTAATTATTCTTCTAGCATACTAATTTCATGTGATCAATAAAATTGGAGGCCTTGGATCAAGGAGATCATGCTAAGATCATATGGGTCGGTTGCTTCTCACGTGCTTATCAAAGTATGATATCCCTTATTTTAGTATTATTAATATTCTTTAAGCTTTCGACTATGGAGGACCACAATTTTTAGTTGATCCGATCCGCTCATCTCTCCAAAGAACCTTGCATTTTTTATCTAGAAAATGTGCGGTTAGGAAATTAAAGTTTTCGGATATTAGAATTATCCGATTGTTGTGATTTTTGGTGTGCAAGATATCTAAAGCAAGAGAAATCAGATGAACGGGGCAGATCAACTAATAGACCCTTTCATCCAAAAGTGGGGCACCACACTGGAACTTAAATGCGGTTTGAGATAATCAATGTCCTCGTTTTAAGTTTAATTTGAGAGATCAAGTCCAAACTCTAACTCCCAATCATACCCTACATTTCCATGTGCTTCGTTGTACCCACCTGAAATCACGTGGACCCACTTGAAAGTGAAACGTGGCACTGTTACATTTGCCCCATTTTTCCACTCAATTATTTTTCTGTCAAAACTTTAGGACACTAACTTTAAATGCTCGCATTCATTTCTCACCGACACCCCAAGTCTCTCTTGGTCTTTCGTTGACCAATGAGCCGGGAGCTAATATTTTTAACATCTCCCATTGTTTTGATATCTACACTCCCGCCCGACAGAAAAGGAATGCTACACTAGGAGGCGACCGCAGGGAAAGTCACTTGCACCTCTAGCTCACCTGAAAACGCACAGGATCGAGTATTTTAGAAATTAAGATCTAATTTTCTCTTGTTCCGAAGTTTCAGAATTCAGATGAACGGGTGAGATAATGCAGAGAGGGGGGCCCTTGTGCTCCGTGGGCTGTCCCACTGGGACCTACATCGGGGTTGTGTTAGAAATGGATCATACACCAAATTCTCAAATTACCAAATTATTTTTGTAGGCTTCATTTAAGAGTGCTCAGGTCTATTGATTTATGCAGCTTATAAGCGTCGAGTCTAATCCATGGCCGTCGATCAGTTCCAACATGATCGGATGATCTTGGGCCCAATGCTAATGAATGACGATTAGATTAAGAATCGACTTGCAGGAACAATAATCGTTCTTAAAGCCTGTGAAGGGGAGCCTTCACGCAATGGTAAAAGTTGTCATCACGGTCACGGGTTTAAGGCGTGGAATCAGCCTCTTGCAAAAATGTAAAGTAAGACTGCCTACTTTAGGTCATTGTGGCCCGCCCCTTCCTCAAACGCGCATAGGCGGGAGCTTCGTGTATTGGGGCTGCCCTTTAAAGCCTGTGTAATTGCAGCAGCCAGATAGTTGTTTTCGTGGCTAAGACCTAATCCTTAATTGCCTTACATCTAAGTTAGGTTTAATCTAGAATCTAAGAAGTTTTATCATGATTTCCGCCTCATGAAGGGAACTTCAGCAAATGAGAACAAGGACAGTGATACCTGTTAGTTGTAATACAACTTATCCTCGTTTTTGCAACATAAAGGCCTGTTTGGTTGGCAGAAAATAATAGAAAATTGTTTTTCACTAGAAAGAAATTTTTCGTGCAAAGCATTTTACACCTTCAAATTGATTAAAACAAAAAAAATGCCCTGTATAAGATTTTTTTTTTTTTTTTTTTTTTCCATACAGGCAAATCACTCGTACATACTCCCAAATCTAATCCCTGATTAAAGAAAAAAGTAATGACTCAAACCTGCGACCAAGAGTATTATATCGAAAAGTTGTTTATCACCAACTAGGGTGCACTACACATCCATGGGCAGATTTTTGGGTCTTAGATATAATTTAGTTGAGAAGGGGAGCCTTTGCACAATGGTAAAGTTTTTGTCGTGTGACCTTGAGGTCATGGGTTCAAGGTGTAGAAATAACCTCTTCCAAAAATACAAAGTAAAACTATGTACTATTAACCCTTGAGATATACCATTATCTCAATCTAGGCCTTTCCTCGTGTATGAACATTGAAGGCCTCCTCTTCCCCTCTTGATAAATATTACATTTCCTAAAAGATAAATAAACAGTCTCACAAAGATAGAAAATGAACGGCAGCCTTACGCAATGGCTGAGTTGTCGCCATGTGACTTGGAAGTCACTGATTCAAGGCGTGAAAACAGCCTCTTGCAAAAATGCAAGATAAAGCTATATACTATAGACCCTTTGCAGTCCACTCATTCTTTGAACCTACATGCGTGGGAGCTTGGTGAACAAGGCTACACTTTCATAAAGAAAAAAAAAAAGAAAGAAAAAAAAAGTTAATTAAGGCAAATGAGGACAGAATTTGTTGGAGATTATCATGGGTTTATGCTTATCCCCATCTCCACTTCATATCCACAAACCAAAGAGTTTTCGGACCCTTAATAAGTAAAATTGAAGGGCAAAAATGCCCTTTAATTTATTGTAGCTTTATAATCTTATTCGGATGCTTTGTTACAAAATGGATTGGAACTTGCAATCTTATTCTGCCATTTTGTTACAATATAATACAGACAAAAAAAGAGAAAAATATTAGAAAATTGAAGAACATGTGGAGCCCATTTCCATCAAAGGCAAACTCTTGTGCTGTTTTTCCCTCCTTTCCATCTGTGTATGCTTTCTACAACATTGTACAGAGCTCTCCCTTTGCTACATTGCGCCAACTCCGCTAAATTGGGCATTAAGTGAAAGCTGCAGTACGAAGATGAGGTGAAGCATTATATACACAAGCCCCGCAGTTGATATCTACACCTCCATCCACCCACCAAAGCAAAATGCAAAAGCATATGCCAGACCAGAGAACGTATCCTTAACATGGGTGGGTCCGGATTGGCCAGCAGCCGCGCACCTCTCTAGCTTACGCAGGGCGGCTCACGAATCCAATGCAAAGGGTGTCTGTAACAAATCATAAGGCGACCAGAGAGCATCCAACGGACAAGGACGGTTGGCGTCAAGCCGGGCCCACGGTTTCCCCTTCCCACTCCAATGCAGCAAACTCACCGGGCCCGGATGGAGATCCCGGCAAAGTCCCCGGAAGTTGTCTCCACCGAGCCCGTGTTGATTCCACCGGTGATCCACAGGCGCAATGTTTCCAGCAAAAACGAGCAAAAAAGGCGGTAGCGAGCCCAATTCATATATCCTCATCCTCTTCTGTAGTTCCATCCATTCCTCAATCTTCGTCGTGTAATCGTTCAATCTCCACCGTTCAAGATCAATTACCATGACCCCAGTATTGAAATAGCACGGCTTCCTCCCAGCAAATGTCAACGAGAGTGAAGGATTTGCCCAAAAGGTGGGGGTAAAATAGAACGTAAAGTTCGCGTTGCAATACTCCGGCGCGGCGATCGACGACTCGCCCAAGTCCGTCGCGGTAAGCTTCGAGATGTCGTCGACGAGCACTAAGTCGGAGTCTAAGTATACGACGCGACGGACGGTAGTGGGTAGCAACGAAGCTAAGTATGTACGCGCGTAATTCAGAGGCTTGTCCAAGGCCGCTCGTATGGAAGTGGAGATCAAACGCAGCACCGCCGAATCGTCGAAATGGTAGAGTTGGAAATTGAGGTATGGGAATGAAGTGGCGATAATTTGGCGAAGCTCGGCGTCGGACGAGGCGGTAACGAAGTGGAAATGGACGTTCTGAGGGCAGGAAGAGTGTTGGAGAACGGAGAGGATCGCAGCCATTGATCCCCGGAGGTACACCGAATCGAGGGTCATGGCGACATGGATTGTGTTGGGGCAAGAAAGGAGTTGGTCGGGATTTTTGGGGAGGGAGGGGCAGTTTGGGGAGTTGTAGAATTGCGGGGCTTCTCTGAATTGAGCTGCTGATGAGAGATGGAAGAAGAAGAAGAGGAGGAGCAGGAGGAAAGGGTGCGTAGGTCTAGCCATGGTGGGAGGAAGTCCAGGAAGAAGGCAAGAGAACTGAAGGATTTATAAAGAGAGAGAAACTAGAGAGAGAAAGAAGAGAGAGAGGGAGTTTCTCTCTCTCTTGGCTTTGAAAGCACGTTCTAGTGGGATGTGGGGGGAAGTGAAGGGATTGTACAAGTCGTTGGCTTCACACTAGTCTTCTTATGCGATTTTGTTGATGTTTGGGCGCACATTTTCTTGGTTTTATTGGTAATATTGGGGAGTGACCGCAGTATACCGACAACAATTTTTACCAATGTGGAGGAATTTTATATCGATTTCTCGTTATTCGAAATGATATTGGCACTCCCTAACATAGCCTAAAATCTCTATCTTGTAATTTGGAATTTCTGATCTAAACCGTTCATCTTTTCCGCCCAATCTCACATAGTCCATACCAAAAGTCTCTCCCACCACTTATGGGAGGATTAAGATCATGTGAGAAAAGGTATTTCAGTGTACTTTTACCTAGAATTGATCTGGACGAACAATTTGGGCAAGCAATTTCATGGGCCCGCTTGTAGTTCCATTTAAAATTGCTACACCAACATGTCTCCCATCTCGTTGGTTGAACTAATGGGGCCCACTTACTAAATTTTATCATGTACGTCCATTCTTTATCCATCATGAACAGGGATCTAGGAATGCCGCCAGATTCACGGTACCAACTTAAAATAAGTTCATGAAAAATGCTTCACTAATAAATGAACCACGCGCATTCAAGTGGCTAAATTATGCTTTTTTAATGGTAAGATCTATAGCCTACGGCATGGACCACCTTATAAATGCGGACCATTAAATTATACTAATGTCAAAGGTTGACAATCAATGCCGCCCTTTTTTAACCATGATTGGTAATTATTGAACTCCAAGGAATGCTAAACGGAAGCGCTAAATGGACGCACGAAATGAAAGCTCCTCAACTTTTGCACGGAAAGACCCACTTTTAATTAGATGATCTAATCCATTCATTAGATTGCTCCATCTTCGGATCTCTCCCAAACAAAAAATCATTAAAATTGAAATTTTCTATCACCCTAAAAGTTGTTTACTCAAAGTATAATTTTTAGACGCAAAAATCATCCAATTCACTCACCTTTTCAACGGCAGGAAAAATGCGATGAACGGGTCAGATAATCGGGTAAAAGTGGGCACTTTGATTTGGTGCGCCTCTGTAACATTCTTGAATAAACTTTTCTCTGTTCTTAATCCGCATATTTTGCTTGAAAAGTTGTAGCGGTGAAAAGTACAACTGAGGGCCACTGTTTCAATCATCCAAACCATTTTAAATGGGAGGGTTTACTGTGGATGAGTCATGCACAATAATACATCATCATCCTACAATTATAGGCCGTTGATTTGTCAATTGTTTGATGTCAAATACATACTGCTAATTTTTCATTTTGTAAGGATCCATAGAAAGGCCAAAATTAGTGATCTACTAAGATAAATGGGTCCAAATTTTAGTGCACGGCTTTCTGACCATCCATTTGCAGATGCGAACCATGATTTCACGGGTTTGAATGTTACCACGTGATAGACGGTTTGGATCGTTCACCAGAATGATCCCACTCGTGCTTTTGCTCGCTATTATCTTCTAAATGAAAATAAGCCCACGGACCATAGATACCAAGGTCTTGTGCATGAAAAATGACCCTTTCCACGAGACACATCAATACATAATAATATGTCAAAAGAAAAATAATTCCTGTCATTTGATTACTTGTAAATTCCAATAATCATAAAAATAAAAAATCATATCAGTGCAATGCATAGTAATATGCCAAAAGAGAAATAATTCCTGTCATCTCATTACTTGTAAATTCCAACAATCATAAAAAAAGAAAAAGAAAAAGAACATCATACTGGTACAATGCATAATAATATGTCAAAAGAAAAATAATTCCTTTCATTTTATTGCTTGTTAATTCAAATAATCATAAAAAAAACACATCATTCCAGTGCAATGCATAATAATATGCCAAAAGAAAAATAATTTCTGTCATTTCATTACTTGTAAATACCAATAATCACAAAAAAACATCGTACTAGTTTAGTGCATATTAATATGCCAAAAGAGAGATAATTTCTGTCATTACATTACTTGCAAAATTATAAAATCACAAAAAACATCATACTAGTGCAATGTATAATAATATGTCAGAAGAAAAATAATTTCTGTCATTTCATTACTTGTAAATTGCATATCTTTTGATCTGTAGTATTCTACTTGCAAGGTTGTAAGGGAGAGCTCCATTTCAACTTAGTCTTGTAGTAAAAACCCACTAAAAGGTAGACTTTTGATGTATAAAAGGGAGGATTGCTTGAATTCAAATTAGAGTGCTCTAACCCCACTTTACAATATGGGCCCATCTTTGGTTGAACATACTCGTTCATTTGATTTTTCTCGCCATAGATTACTATTAATTCTGAACAGTGAAGATTAGTTAAATCTTGAATCTAAAAATGTGCATCTGAACACAAAAAATATGAATGGTTGCAAATATTGTTTAAAGAGCCATCCAAAATCAACAAATTGAAGGCACATTTATGATTATGTTTTGTCTATAAAATAACAATTGTTGGAGAAATTAGATGAACAAGTCCGATCAACTAGGGCCGGGTGCCCCTCTGCCAAAGGAGCATATTAATCATCTTCTTGGATCCGAACGAAGGGTGTGCCAATATCAATTCTCATTCCCTTTTATATCAAACAAAGGTGTCACCAAAATATAGCCATAAATTCAGGGTAAACACATGAGAATAATTAATATTAATGTTACTCTCCCGCTGTTGAGATATCTTCGTCCAGTGGAAAGCGAAAACTCAATTAACTGCGAAAGTGAGGAAGAAGGTACCCTGTCCGGATGACTATAATGCCCTTCAACATATGCCAACGGATTTGATATCCCCACGCCACCTATTTTCCCTCCTTTTAATCTGAGTCCTTTTAATCTGAGCCCTGTACCCAATAAGAAAAAAATAAGCGAAGGAAGTTCGACAATGCAATATATATTTAATGGGCAGCTTGGTGCATGAAGCTTCCGTATGCAGGGTTTGAAGAAGGGGTAGACTACAAAGGGTTAATAGTACGTGACCTTATCTTGCTGTTTTTACAACTCAAACCAATGACTTCCAGGTCACAGAGCGACAACTCAACTGTTACTCCAAAGATTTCCTTCTTTCACATTTTCTAAGTACATCTTCCAATTTTCATTCAAAAGAAAAACATAATGAGACATCTATATATATTGAACTCCCTTTTTTGTTATCATCCGTTAGAAGGAAATGCTGGTTAATAAGATGCCATGATCACCACAGTTGGTCTAATACAACTTGGTATCTTTCTTAAAATACGCCTTGTAATAGGTTTGAGTTGTTACTTTTTCCTTTGACCGGGTATTAATTTTAGTGGAAAAACAATCTAATGCTCAGACTACCAAGCACCCGGGATCGATCTCAGCTTCAATATCAAGATCTTGCCAATGAAATACATGCAAATTTATATTATAAGTCCCAAAAAAGGAAAAACCTTCATGTAAAATTTATCATAATAGTTGGATGGAAATACTACATCCCTAGAGCATTATTTCTCATGTAGGATGGAGAGGGCATATTGGTAAATGAAAGATGAAATGTTATACTTAGCTGGTGGTTGGACCAGGACTTGACCATGCCATGGGACCTACCTGTGGGTCCAGAATCTGCCACATGGCACGACATTCCTGGTTAGAGTAGAGGAAGGAAAGAGAAGGAAAGGCGGAAGAGGAGGAAGTGGCGGTTCTCCCGTCACTCTCTTCCATGCGACCCACTGCCTTTAATTCATCATCAAGCGAAAAGGTCTTTCTACTTCTCTTTAAAACTTCTGGGGCGTGATTTCAACTGAAACCATCCCCACGCCTTGCGGTTCTTCTGTCCTTTTCTCCGTGTCACCTTCTTGCTTTCTTTAAGTTTGGTTTGCTTGAATTTATATTTCTAGGGTTTGAAAATTTACACATAGCTGTCAATTTTATTTTATTTTGGCTGAAATTTTTAGAGGATATAGTGTTGTGTGAATTTTATGTAATTTGTTATAATCACTTTTAGTTCTCTATTTATAATGTTATTGATCTAATCTCATATATCTAGATCAACGATTTGCATCCTAATTAGTCGATATCCAATTAGATAGCACTATTGGTCTTAATTGACTGTCCAGATCAAGCGCATGCCTCTAGAAGTCTCAATTTCTAATATTTTAAATAAGTTATTCCACAATTCAACATGTGATCTTAAAATCACGGGTTCAAAGTATAGAAACATCCTCTTGCAAAGTTTGCTCTCTAATTGTATCCCATGTATGCTGGAGCTTTGTATATTTGACTGTCTTTTTTAGTTGTCAATTTTACTTTATTTTGGCCGAAATTTTTGAAAAACAAATAATATTAACTTCAAAAATTTTCAGTCAAATCTGGTCTTTTGTTGCTGTTCCGGTATTCCAGTCATTTCGATCCGAAATTTCGGTAAATTTTTGTAGTTTATTATTATTATTATTATTATTTCAGATTTAAAAATTCGTAGAACAGTGATCGAAATTTGTTGTGAGAATAATGGAGCTCGAACAGAATGGCCATTTAGCGGAACTAACATTTATGATGCAGACAGCCACCAAGAGACTGATCTTGATCCGCATGATCGATCTCATTGGCATTGATCTCACCGTTAGTCTGACAATCTTTCTGTGCAGACATTACGAACATAGTTGAGGGACTTGGACGTGTGATTAGTGAGTTGTGAATAGATGGCTTCAACTTTAGATAAAATGGGCATGCTGCGTGTTAATTTGTCGTGATCAAATGGGGCAAGTTTCATGTTCTGCATTATATTAATAGGAAGGTGTAAGTTGAACGGTAAGGATCTCACCCACTTCAAGTAGGGTGGACCCACTTCATAGTCAGTCTCTTTTACTATCATTTTGCTAGAGATTTCAAAGTTCTGCTGCGATCCGCTTGAAAGGTGACTGATGCCTAAGTTTTACCTCTCTCTAGTTAGAAAGTCACAAATAAAAAAAGTATATATATTCGGAGGGTGGATGACATCAAAAGACCGAGAATAATGAGTAATAAAACTTTGATCATTTGGACGGTTATGATTGTCTCACGTTGAAGATTTCGAGAGCATAATTTACGTAAGATTTCTTTAAAAGATGATCGTCGTGATCACCGAGAATAACGAGGGCATAATTTCCTGTAGAAACGTCCACTTTAAGGGACAAGTTGGACGGTTTGGATCGTTTGATATGCCGGGTTTCACTAGCACGGCCTATAATTTTATAGAAAAGGACCATCTCACAAAGATCATGACGTATCAAGGTCATCAAGTTGAAAGTAACAGACAATTTATGATGGAGCCCACATAAACCGATGGTTCAGATTACTGTGGACAAAGCTGAGAATTTGACTCCGGTCCACCTTTCTTCCTTCCTAGCAGCTTAAAACCCATCAGATCAGTTAGCAAAGAGAGATCAACTGCGAGGAAAAGTCACGGCCAGGATCTTTGGTTGATTGACAGGGGACCCACCTGCAGAAAAACATGAGAAAATTAGGCAAGCAGCACTCCGCGCGATGTCCTCGCCTTTGTCCGATTATGAAGACTCCAGAGCAAATTAATTAACAAAAGTCGCCTCGTACGTACTTAGTCGCGTGTACACAGAGTCAAACGTGTATTTTCCATCCCTTGCTTTCCGTGTGTGTCGGTGTTCCCTTGCTTCCCTCTTTGGTGTATATTCCGTTCCTACTCTATTATTTCGAATTGAATATTTCTAGTTATAGATCATGGAAAGAAGAGACGGACACCCCTTCCTCCATCTAGAATTGAATTCTCCCGTGAATTCCATGGTTTCCACCTCTTCATAGAAAGTGCATTCTAGCTGTAGGTGAAGTCCACCCTAATGAAGTCTCCCATGAATCCGAAACTTTTGTTCCTTGGGTTTCTGTGGTAGTTTTGCAACGGGGTAGTCAAGAGACCAGACGGAATTGAATTCTATGCGGAATTCCCTTCCACCGACAGCTTATACTCGATCTCATGGTGGAGGAGATCATCAATTCTACCTTACAAGATTCCAATGAGTTACGCAAAGCATGGAAATGAATTCTAAATTATTCGAAGCATGGAAATGAATTCTAAGTAGACAGATGGAAGGAAAGGACCAAAACAAGTAGAAAAGTAGTACTTGGCAGCAACGCATCCCTTTCATGAGGCCCTCATGGAAGTTTCCTAGGTTTCTTCGTTCAATCGTGTTTCCATTTGAGTGGTTGCAGGTCTGCAGGTCTGACTTGCAGTTGTGTCATGGACTTTGTCTAGTCTTTACATATGATTATATAAGTGAATATGGAATGTAAAGCCAATTAAGTAATACTTAAAGTATACCGCAGTGTAGATCTTTTTTATATTGTGAAAAAGATGGAATATTTTGTTATTTTAAGGGTGACTGAGTGGCAGAATCATGGAGGCAAATCTACCAACCAAAGGTTGCAAGTGGTTCCTAGTAATGAGATGCTTATAGCTTATCATCCTTTGCTTTTGGGTTTAATTGATATGTTTGATTCTTTTGGTTAGCTACTAGTTTATTGCAGTTGGGTTTATAATGAAAATTTAGCCTCATGTCGCTCAAGTCAATTGATAACTGATTATTTGATAAAAAAGGAGCTCCCGCATGTGTAGGGTTTAGGAAAGGAGTGGACCACAAGGATCTATGGTATGCAACCTTACTTGTATTTTACAAGTGGCTGTTTCCATGTCTTGAATCCGTGACCTCAAGGTCATGCGACGACAACTTTATCATTCCCTTCTTTCGATAAAAGAAGCTAATAGTAGGAAATGCTAAGAAAAAATCTTTGAAAAAGGCCTAAACTGGGTCTCATACTCTATGACACTTAAGCGAGATAAGGTCTTGATGATGATGACGATATTCTATTGGGCATTCAGATTTCAATGAATCCGAATAATCATCGCAATTCTCTACTTCTTCACTTTTTCCTAGATCAAATTTGGATTCATTGAACAAAATCCATCCTATAAACTCACACCACAGCATGAACACTTCAAATCCCTTCTCACACATATCTCCAGTTTCATCCAATTTTCGATGATTTTGACAATAACCTAGTTTAGAAATCTCTGTAGCATGATTGTCATAAACAAGATTTCTATAAGAATTCATGAACTTTGCAGGTTCCAGCGTATGATCGGTCCTAGAACACCACAAGTAGGGTGTTTTGAGATTGAAAAGGCAAGGGAATTTCATGATGAGATTGGAAAACAAGGAATTGAGAAGGAGAGGGATTATGAGAATCCATTCAAGGACTGCGTATAAGGGAGTTAGGGTTTGGGCCTCTGTATAAAAACAGGCCTGGCCCATTGGATTGTAATGAGCTTTTTTGCAAACTTGTGCTGGAGTGTTCTACTTGGATGATGGATTTGGGCAGGCCTCATGCTTATGAATAAGAGTTTAAGCCCACTAGACGAAGCCTGATACATCTGCCCCAGCGTAGATTTTAACCTGCTCAAAGGTTTAAACCGAAAGGTTAAGATTATCCAACAGAAGACTATTGAATCGTCTCTAGACAGATCTCTTGACTCACCAAATGGCAGATGGATTCTCAGGGACTTTAACTAAATGTGATATAAATGAGGCCAATCCTAATTGCTTGCTGTTTGTGCTGGATATTGGTATCCCCATTTTCATCGTTGTCGTGATTGATACTTTATCTTATTTACGGGTTGGTTGCATGAATCTTGTTCCTCCATTCCTCTCTATTAAGTGTTATGGCTTCATGTAGTCTTAAAGTTTTTAAATCTTTTCTTACCACTATGATATCCCATTTAAAGGTATCATATCTTTGGATTCTGATATGAATTTCAAATTAATAAATTCATATTTGGATCATCCAATCTATTAAATCAAGTATGACTGGAATTCCGTTCCTAAATACAATTAAATATTTGCATCATCTTCAGCTTTTAAACTATGGCAACCCCAACATGACATGAATCAAAAACTGAAATTCGCTCAAGCTAGGGTGTTCCCCATAAGCGATGCGCTGCATCAGATCCCGGATGCGGTGAAAAATAAGCAAGGGTTGCTAGGGCGTTCTCCCAGAAGTGACGCGCTACATCGGATCCTGGGTGTAGTGAAAAATGGGCAAGGGCTGCTAGAGCGTCCCCTCGGAAGCGACGCACTGCATCAGAACCCAGGTGCAGTGAAAAGTGGACATGGGTTCATACCATGGAGGTCGAGAAAGGCGATAGTAAATAGGGCATCTCCAAAACATAAGATTCGCATTGCTACATGGAATATAGGGACCATGACAGGTAAGAGTTTGGAGTTAGTAGACACGATGAAACGTAGGAGAGTCAACATCGCTTGTATCCAAGAAATCAAGTGGAAAGGGGCTAAAGCTAGAGAAATAGATGGGTATAAATTATGGTACGTAGGAAAGGAAAATAATAGAAATGGCATAGGAATAATAGTGGATAAGGAATTAAAGGATAAAGTTGTGGACGTTAAAAGAATCAGTGATAGAATTATAATAATAAAAATGATTCTAGGGGATCATATTATAAATATTATAAGTGCATATGCACCACAAGTAGGATTACAAGATATAATTAAGAGACAGTTTTGGGAAGATATGGAGGGAGTCATGCAAGAAATTCCCAACACTGAGGGGATATTTATAGGAGCAGACTTAAATGGCCATGTAGGAAAAGATAAGGAAGGATATGATAGAATACACGGAGGGTATGGTATAGGTGAACGAAACAAGATGGGGGGGAATATCCTCGATTTTGCTTTGTCATATAACCTATCCATTGCAAATACACTCTTTAAGAAGAGGGATGAATACTTAATAACCTTTAAAAGTGGACTTCATAAAAGCCAGATAGACTTTTTTCTACTTAGGAATAATGAATGATTTATATGTAAGGATTGTAAGGTGATACCCGGTGAGAGTTTAACCTCACAACATAGGTTAATGGTTATGGATATTCATATTAAAAGATGAAGTAAAAGAATTGAACTTAATACACATCCAAAAACTAAGTGGTGAAACTTAAAAGGAGAGAAAATAACCTCATTAAAAAATAAGTTGATGGTAGAAGGAAATTGGAACTATGAAACAGAAGTAAATACTATGTGGACTAATATGGCTGAGTCCATTAAGAAAGTGGCAAAAAATGTCTTAGGAGTATCTAAAGGTAAAAGGTTATTAACAAAGGAAACATGGTGGTGGAATGAAACAGTGCAAAAAGCTATTAAAGAAAAACGAATGCATTTTAAAGCATGGTAGAAGATTAGAAATAATGAAAACTATGAACAATATAAGAATGCTAAAACCGTTGCTAAGAGAATAGTAGGTGAGGCAAAACTTAAAGCATATGATGAGCTTTATAATAGACTAGGAACAAGAGAAGGTGAGAAAGATGTGTTTAAACTTGCAAAAGTAAGAGAACAGAAGGGTAAGGACTTAGAGCATGTTAGGTGCATTAGAAGCGATGATCAACGGATATTAGTCAAAGATGATGAGATTAAACAAAGGTGGGAAATATACTTTCAAAAATTGTTAAATGACAATGGCCATGAGAATATAGGGATTGAAAATACTATAAATCTAAATAACACTGGATATTATAGATATGAACGTAGGATTAGAATGCTTGAAGTAAAAGAGGCCTTGAGAAAGATGAAATCAGGAAAGGCCATGGGACCTGATAGTATACCAATAGAGGTTTGGAAGCATATGGGAGATAGTGGGGTAGTTTGGTTGACCAAGTTGTTTAACAAGATTATAAAATCAAAGAAAATGCCTGATAAGTGGAAGAAAAGCTCTATTGTACCAATCTATAAGAATAAAGGAGACATTCAGAACTGCACTAATTATTGAAGGATTAAACTTATGAGCCACACCATGAAACTTTTTTGAAAGAGTGATTGAGAAGAGGCTATGACATGAAACAAGTGTATCGGAGAATCAGTTTGATTTCATGCCTGGGAGGTCTACCATGGAAGCTATTTTCTTACTAAGACAATTAGTAGAGAAATATAGGGAGAGGAGAGAAGACCTACACATGGTCTTTATTGACTTAGAGAAAGCTTATGATAGAGTCCCTAGAGAGTCAATATGGAGAGTGTTGGGTGTTAAAGGGGTTTCTTAGGGGTATATAGACATAATTAAAGATATGTATGAGAGAGCAATAACAAATGTTAAGACCACTAGTGGCGTGACTGGTGATTTTCCTGTCACTGTCGGATTGCACTAAGGATCAGCATTGAGTCCATACCTTTTCACATTAGTTATGGATGAGTTAACAAAACATCTATATGAGGAGATTCCTTGGTGCATGCTATTTGTAGATGATATAGTCCTACTTGATGAGACAAGGGAGGGTGTAAAGATAAAGCTAGAGTTATGGAGAAAAGCATTAGAATCGGAAGGATTTAAAATTAGCCGAACTAAGATAGAATATATGGAATGTAATTTTAGTAAGGAGAGTAGGAGTGGAGCACCAGTCAAGATTGATAACCAAGAGGTCCCCATGAGAGACCACTTCCGATACTTAGGATCATTGATCCATGAGAGTGAAGAGATTGAGAGGGAGGTTACCCAGAGAATCCAAGCAGGTTGGAACAAATGGAGATGTGCATCGGGTGTTTTATGTGATCGGTGGGTGTCACTCAAACTAAAGGAAAAATTCTATAGGATGGCTATTAGGCCGGCCATGCTCTATGGATCAGAGTGTTGGACAGTTAAGGAACATCATACTAATAGGCTGAGTGTCGCAGAAATGAGAATGTTGAGATGGATGAGTGGTAAGACAAGAAAGGATAAAATTAGAAATGAAAATATTAGAAATGAAAATATTAGAGGAAATTTAGGGATAGCACAAATAGGTAACAAGATGAGGGAGATTAGACTTAGATGATTTGGACATGTTCAAAGGAGGCCACCAATGGCACCAGTTAGAAGGAGTGAGGCAATACAAGTTGAAGGTTCTAAAAGGGCAAGGGGAAGGCCCAAAAGAACGTGGATCGAAGTGGTGAGGAAAGATTTAAAAACTTTGAGACTAAATGAAACCATGGTATTTAATAGAGTGGAATGGAGGAATAAAATTCATGTGGCGGACCCCTAATTGGGATAAGGTCTTGATGATGATGATGATGATGATGATTATTTTGCTCGAGCAATTCATCCAACAATCAAGATCCCAGATCGACCTCGTAAAAAGCTTTGAGCTAAGATGGGCTCTATGTTTTTTTTTTTCTTTTCCTCTGAACCATATATAACCTGCTAGGCCTTATAAGTTAAAGGATTTTAGACATAAATAATATTGGCCCGCTTCCCATCAACTTAAATTTTTAAGTTGAGTGGTAATCCAATATGGTATCAAAGTCTCATTGACTAAGACATTGTGAGTTTGAATCTTTAGACCTCCATTTATCAAATTAATTTCCAAAACAAGTTAGATGCTTGGGCTCACACTTTCAAGATGGGAGGAGGTATTTTAGACATACACACTCATATTGTTGGGCTACTGCTATTAGCTTATTAAACTTTAGGGTTGAATATTAGTCCCACCAAAAGAAATGCTTTTGTCACCAAGCTTAGGAAGAATACATGTGTAGGGGTGGCAAAATATGATACGACACGATAACATGACTCAAACCCAACACAGATTTAGCGGGTTAGGGTCGATTCTTATTGTGTTCGTGTCATTTTTGGTTGACCCAAAAATGACATGCTAAATATTATGTCGTGTTCAGGTCAATCAATGTTGACCCATAGTGTTGACCCGTTTGACACGCGACTTATTAATTCATTGTGTTGACCCATCTAACTCGCAAGCCATTAACCAATAGGGTTGAAAATATAGGACAGTTCATCATAAACCATCCTGTATTACTAATATAGGACGATTCAGAAATCGTTTTATATTACTACTATATTAGTTATTATACATTCATTTAATTGTGTTGCACGAGTCGTGTCTTGTCGACTCGTTTAATAATCGTGTCGTGTTCGAGTCACGAGTTCTTGACACGATTATTAAGCTGGTCATGTTCGTGTCAACCCATATACTATAATGGGTTAGTTTGGGCATGACACGAACACGAAGCATAATTTAAGAATTTGAAAACTTGGCTTGACTCAAAAAGTAAGCCAAGTTGTGCTAGAATAATTCGTGGGTGACTCAAAAATACTTTGGCTAAATTTTTTAGTAATATTTAAATTTCTTTCTAGTCCCCCCACAATCAATAAAGTTTATGATTTCTCAAAAAACTTACATAGATGATCGGCAAGCTAATTGGCTAGGGTGTGAAATAATTGCTTGGACTTCTTGTGCTCAAACTTTGCAAGGATGCCAGGATTTATAATGCACATTCCTGCATGCCTTGAGTTGTACCATGTTTTGATTACCCTTGCCCTGCCCCACCTCCCCTATTGCAGGTCATTGAGACTTGTAATCCATTCTAGGCATGGCAGATTATGAAAAATCCATCTTAACCCATTCTCCCTACCAACTCCTATTACAAAAATGCTCTTCTTTCTAACCTTTATAAATTCATATGTATATGAGGAGTGGTAATTTTAGCTATTTAAAGCAGGTGATATATGATTGGTTGGAAAAAAGTCAAAAGCTATCATTTTCTCCAACTTTTTTTCTGCTTTTGTCTTTTTTTTAGCCAATCACATGGTATTTGCATTTTATACATGCATTAAATAGCTGAATATATATAGCGTATGTCAGGTCTAAAGTTCAAGAGACATTTGATTGGCTAGAAAAAAAGTTTCTAACTGACATACACTTTTTCTAAATTTTTTTGTTTTCTACTTTTTTTCAACCAATTAAATATCACCTGATCCTTGCACCTGCATAAAATAACTCAAATTAACACACCCCTATATATGTGTGTGTGGGTGTGTCTATTTTGAAAGGAGATGTAGATGTAAAGAGTAAGTGATATTTGATTGGTAGGAAACTTCTTTTTTTTGTCTCTTTCTTTGACCTTTTTCTGAAGAATCAATAATAATAATAATAATAATAATAATAATAATAATAATAATAATAATATAGGGCATTTTTTATATATGATATATAATATAAATGGTGAGGTGTCGCATTCTTTTGCCTCGTGGCAGGTATGAGGTCACTAATTTCCAGCCCTGTCGTGACCCAAGCAGGTGTGGCTCAAGGTGAAGCCTAATTCGATCGGGCCGGTTGCATCCCTACTTATGGTGGAAGAGATGAATGGACAGCATCACAATAACATGACAATTTCCCCCTTCAAGATGACACTAGCATAAACTAAAACAGTTGGACCCGAATTTGCAGAGAGTGTTTTGGGAACCCCGGCATTCCATCTTTTCTTGTCCACCAAACTCTCACTGCTATACTTCAATGGCACGCCATGGACGACGCCACTACCATGCAATGGGCCAAGGCTTATAACCGACGTAGCCCATCCTTCCATGGCTCGGGAGAGCTCTCGAGTCTAAAATATGTGCAGAAAATAAGCCAAACTTTTAAGACGTTGGCTACATGGGCTGGGCCTTCATGTTCTATCCAATGCAGAACTACGACCTCAAATTATATAAAAAGAGGTAAACCGACGCACAAAAATCTGATATATTCGTGAAAAGAGTCAAATCATATGGGTCTATAATAGCGCAGCCTTATCTTATATTTTTACAAGTGATTGTTTTTAAACCTCGACTCTATGACCTCAAGGTGATACAACAACAGCATTGCAAATTATTTATATTAGATGAAACTGCCATGAATGAACTAACCTAGGTCTAGCCATGAATGAACTAACCTAGGTGAGTTAACATTATTAAATAAATTTTTAAAAAGATTTCTCGGCGTGCAGCTCTTTTCCCTTTGTGTGTGGGGCCTCGTTATGCTATTTGATCCACTATTCATCTAACTCCCCTAATCATGCCTTCTCTGCCGACGCAATAGGCAAGAAGAGACCTCTCTCCTATGGGTCCCATTCAACTATGCTTGCTTATTTCTTATTAATAAGATGGCATAATTGCATGAATTGAATCGTGGCAGCATCGCATGCTTTTGATTAAAAAAAAAAGATAGTTAGAAAATTCATACAAACAAACGTCTAAATTCAACATCAAAAACAGAATTTAGAAGTTCAAACCATGGAAGTCATCGTATTTTATATTTAAAGCTGGACCAATTAAATGATTAGGTTAAATTATCCAAAGTTGAGTCCATTCACGCTAACTACCTCGTTAAGTGCCCTGCAAAGTCTACCTTGGAGTGCCCAAAATGAGAAAATGGTGAAGTTTTACATTTGAATGATCCGTTCATCTTATTTAAGCTCCTTATATTAAATTACTTTTATAAATTCGTGTCCATTGTAATACTCCGTTGACTCATTTTTTTAGTTGAAAATTCCAATAATTATAATTTAAAATTCAAACTAGCATAACTCAAATCATCCAACGACGATGAATTTCATTGTTGAACTGATCTAAAGCCCCGCGAACAAAATAATTAGTATCGAATGCTGGAGAGACAAGATGAACGGGTATGATCATTCGATGGTGGGTCCGTTTCATGCCAAAGGGGAGCCCTCTCCCTTCCTCGTCTTATTAGTGTACTTTCAATTTTGCCAAGGAAAGGATAGCATCCGGAACCTTCCAGCTCAGGTTTCCTTATTTTAACGGCGGATTTTGTTATTTTTATAAAACTCTAGCTGTTCTTAAAAAATAAAAACCGCTAACCTCTACGCGTCTATTCCCCTTCGATCGGTTTCTTCTCGATTCCAGGTCAGTCAAACTTCCCTGCTTCTTATTTCCTTCTATTATTTTATTTATAATTTTTCATTCTGCTGCAAGAACTTGGTTTTCCATCATCTATTTCGCTGGGATTTTTTATTGGATTGGATCTGTTCTTAGGGCAAAACAGCTTGTTGCCCACTTTCAAAGACCATTTCTTTTATTGTTTGAAGGTAGAAATCTGAAATGGCTTTAGCCTTTTTCTTTATGACTTGTAAATTGGTGTGTGATTTGCATTTTTATTCTGGGTTGATTTTCCTTGATAATGCTGATTAGGGTGTTTAAATCAGTTGATTCATTTTTTCTGATTTCGTTGGTTTAGATTGAGGTTGGGGTTTTGTAATATATATTTGATGATAATGTATCGGTTCGAATCTGAGAGTTGTCTTTCGTTTATCCTTTCGACTGGCAAAAGGTTGACTTTTTTTTTTTAGGTTGGGGATTGGGTTTTCTGTGATTTTTTAGGCAAAAAGAGTTTCTTTGATTGGTTTATTAGGTTTTTTTATGATTTATAGGTATTTACTGACTAGGGCTTTTTGGATTTTTCGAATTCGTATTCTTTTGATTGAATGACGAAAAGATGGGGTTTCTATGATTTTCAGGCATTTGAAGATCTATGGTCAGAATGGACACTGAGTTTGGTGAAACTGCTACACCTCAAAGTCCCTCTTGCCTAGCCAGTGGTAGTAATGGTGATGCAGGGAGCTTTGAGTGCAATATCTGCTTTGAA
Source organism: Warburgia ugandensis (assembly GCA_035236585.1). Taxonomy (NCBI): domain Eukaryota; kingdom Viridiplantae; phylum Streptophyta; class Magnoliopsida; order Canellales; family Canellaceae; genus Warburgia; species Warburgia ugandensis. The sequence continues at coordinate 2,022,369 of CP141132.1, read as the reverse complement.
TTGGCTCAAGACCCAATTGTAACCCTATGTGGCCACCTTTTCTGTTGGCCTTGTCTCTATAAGTGGCTTCATATTCATTCCCACTCCCAAGAATGCCCTGTTTGTAAGGCAGTCATTCAGGAGGAAAAATTGGTTCCTCTTTATGGAAGAGGGAAAACACCAACCGATCCAAGGTCTAAGTCAATACCTGGTGTTCACATTCCTAATCGGCCTGCTGGGCAAAGACCTGAAACAGCCCCTCCTCTAGATCCAAACCAATTCCCTCAACCTGGTTTTGGTTTCATGGGTGGTTTGGGTGGTTTTGGGCCAATGGCGACTACCCGGGTTGGAAATTTCACATTTTCTGCCGGGTTTGGTGGTCTCTTGCCATCTCTTCTTAGCTTATGCGTGCACAGATCGGCTCACACTAATGCATATGGTCTGGCTGCTAGGTCTACCCCGTGGTATACAAATTCGTTCCATGGAGGGCATGGTCATGCATTTACACATCCTCCAAATCAAGGGCAGCAAGCAGATAATTCATTGACTTTACTGTTGTTTTTTATTGGTATGCTTGCAATCGTTGCTGTTCTTTCTTGGTAGATGAATGTGGAATGAATCTGAACTTGAATGGACAATGTGCATCTTTAATAGGTTTGTATATTCCTAAACACCATTGTTAGGTTTAGTTTTTAATTGTCAAGGATATTGTTAGGAGGATGCTTCTCTGTAGTTTTCTACGGAGTTATGTGTGGATCATTAGTTGGATCTGAATTTGATTTTTATACATCCAATATGTTCTCCTTCATTTGAAACTTCAATATAAAGGATGTTAACTGTGTAATTGTTTTGCTTTTGAGATGACTTTACCACCACTTGCCTGTTCTAGCATCTCATATATATGGAGGAGAACACATGTATCTTATTGGTGATGGTTGAATGGTTATTATATTCCCACAGTTACCGCTACTAATGCAAGATCTTGATAGTTTTGCTTTCGAATGTTTGTACTGGCAGCATACATATGATGATCACTATGACCTTGGTACATTGCTACCCACAGTAATTCTGTGTAGCATCATTGACTAGGTTTAGTTTCTGTGGCCTGCTTTTTGTTTTTTAGTCCGTTGCCTTGTTGTGCTGCTAAATGATTTGTTCATGGAGACTAAGAAAATCTCCTAGTATTAAAATTTACGTGTCAACTAGAAGTTAAAAACGGGCAGCCCCGGTGCACGAAGCTCCCGCCTATGCGGGGTCCAGGGAAGGGGCGGACCACAAGGGTCTAAAGTACACAGCCTTATCTTGCATTTTGCAAGAGGCTGTTTCCACGCCTTGAACCCCTGACCTCAAGGTCACACAACGACAACTAGAAGTTATTGATAATATTATCAACTAGAAGTTATTGATAATATATGGCTGAACCATAGTTAGCAGGAGTTGGGGATAGATGAGTGTTGTAAAAAGCTTCCAAAATGCTTCCAACTTTCTAAATATCAAGTGGAAGTGGTTACTTGCTATGGAATGTTTAGGAAACTCTTGGAACATGTATTTCCACACCAAAATGCACTGTTGTATCAGTCGTAGATACCCATTTTTCCTAACTGGTGTACAGGTGTCGAAATGAGTTTAACAATAACTATAAGTTGGTGTAATTAATAAGTAATAGGCTAATAAAATTTTAATTAGACTAGTTAGTGTATAGTGGTTTTGATTTCTCTCTACAATCAAATTAGATTACCTTGGTGATTGACTACCTTGCAAATGGTGGTTATTTTCTTATTTATCGAATTCAGGTTTTTTCAAAAAGTTTTAAAGCTATAGAATGGAAAGACATTAAGATAAGTGCTTGCCTGTGTCTGAGTCCAGATTTGGGCATGTACTATTATGATATTATTTGGTCAGAGATTAGTGCAGCTGGTGATATCTAAGCTTAGCAGTTCCTTTGTAGCTATAAGGAAATTGTGGATAATGTTGTAATAGCTCTTGCATGCATTTTTTCTCATATTTGAGATGGTAGAGTTGTTTGCAAGTCCAATATGAAGAAGGTGCATGGTAGAGACTGCTGGTAATTCCTTGATCACCCATTGCGTAAATTGGGTTTTGGCAACTAATGGCGTTTTATACAACGTTTTGGTTAATGATTGTAAGGAGGGTCTAAAGGTAGCTGAGGCTCGAGGCTAGGTAGTCAGTTCCTTACTTCTTTTGTACAGTACTGGTGGAGGTCTTATGCAGAAGGCAATCAAAGTCAGTTGAAAATCTTGAAGGTGGTCCCAAGGTATTATGAGGCAGTTCCTGGCTAAGCATCAGTATGCAAAATGTGCTTCCACGTGAGTCAGGATTGATGATATTGTCCTCAGTCATGTTGCTGGTACTTTTGAAGTGGAATTTCTGTTCTTTATGCTTATATCTTGGTTATACACCTTGAGTAGGCTGCTTGTCAAAAACACTTTGTAGTCCAACCATGAAATGTAGAATGTATGAATTACATTTTTTCGAGTTGAAATATATTTTATAAATCAGAAAAACCTGGACTAGATGCATGAATCTTGAAAGGCCATGAAGATTACCTAATTGGTTAGTGGTTCCGTGAGAATGCTAGAGAGTAAGAGTAGAGTTACTTATTTGCATGAAAGCACTTCCCCGGACCCCGCATAGGCGGGAGCTTCGTGCACCGGGGCTGCCCTTTTTATTTGCATGAAAGCACTTGGGTCTTGGTTTAGTACCTCACTGTCTGATTCTGGATCTTGGCATGAGTCCAAGCAGTGTTCTGATTTGACACCTAAGATTTTGTAAAGAGTAGATACTTCTCCAGACATTATTGATTTGTGGTGTGGGGATCTCATATAATAAAAAAAAGGAATAGAGAAGAGTGCGGGGGAGGAGCTTTTTCAGGGTATCAGTTCCTATTCAAATGTGTGGATATGTTGAGACTTTTGTGATTGCGTAGAAATATATTATGAACTGGGGATGCTTGTTAGGAATGAAACAGCTCTTAAATTCGGAGTGTGAAAGGAGTTCTAAGTACATCCTTCGAGTTTTCCAAAGGAAACTCATGTTCTGAGTTATGTGTACAATTCAATTCAATGGAAATATTATGAGTTTTCATTGAAGCTTGTGACTCGTCTTCTAGAATAGTTGGACTATGTTCTCACCAAGATATATACTATTCCTTTATGCCATTTGCACCCTCAATTTTGGAAGACGTAGAAGGATAATTTCAGGACCTTCCCAAGTAGTCATTCTACCTTTTGAATGAAAATTCATGTTCTCTAGTTGAAATCTTGTTATCATTTTAGCACATTAATTTCTTTCATTTCTCTCCTCTCCTCTCAGAAAATGTACTCGTGTTGCTTCTTCTAACTTTATCTTTAGTCTCGGCTTCTAAAGAAGATCTGCCTGATTGTATGTTACTTGTTTCTACTGATCCTAACTCTGTCTTAAGTTGAGAATCTTGGTTGCATGGTCATATATAGCTACTTATAATATTCTTACTATTCAATTGGCAAAAGGTCCTCTTTAGACAAACTAGGCAAGATTACCACCAAGTGTATTGGCTCTAGATATTGCTGCAAAGTCTCTTTGGTATCATATGTTTGAATGGAGGCCTTGGGCCACTTGCAACCTTCATGCCTCACTGTAAGGTGCAAATTTTAGATACACCACTCTTTGCTGCGTGTGTTTTGTTTGAAAGTCAATAAGCTCCAAAATTCCATTCTTCCCAAAGGGTAGTTGTTTCTTTAGAATGGGAGTTCTTTTATTTTGGCTATGAAATATTGTTATTAGCATTTCTAGTTACAATCATCACTGCTAGAAGAGATTCGGTGACGAAAACTTGGTTGAAAACTAGTAAGTTTCGATCTGAAGCAGTATGATCAATGTGATGAAAAACACAAAATTATGGTTTTTCCTTCAAACAACATGCATATCAGAATGAGATAATGTTATCAACATTTGTTGTTGTACTTGTCCTCAACCAAAAGAGATATTAAGACAAAATCTTGGTCAGAAACAAGGGTTGTTCCATTAGGAGAACAGATATGTTGTTATCAAAAAGTGCGATCAATGTGGTGAAAAGCAAATGATCCTTGTTTTTCAATTCAACAATAACAAGAGCAGGATGACCATCTATATTTGCAGGCAAAGAGTTTAAGAACCAAAGGGAATCTACTGGATGTTAATAGGAACACCTTGCTGGTTATTTTGCGTCCTCTTATTTGTATTTTGCTCCTAGCTTATTCTCAACAGCCACATTGCAAGCAAGGCAAGAGCGGGTGGATGGACAATAGGAGGGCATATGTCCAGGCCTGTGAGTCTCTTCATCCCTTTATGGAAGGCCATGTGTATTATCTCTGGGTAAAAATCTCCAAACTGAACTCCAAAGCAGCCAATAACTCCATGAATCTTCTCTAGTTAAATTTAGTGCATATTATGTTAAAGATCGAGATCTTGATGTATAGAATGGGCTTTACTACATTATATTGTTGCGGAGTGTGAATCTTCAACCACATCATATTTCGTAAGACACTGATAGAAAATGCTCATCTTTATATCAACTGAATGTGTTCGGTTTGGAAGGGGGGCATTGACAGGTACCCCATCAGCTTCCAACTGAGATTGTGATGGATTCTTACGGAAGGTTTAGTGGTATGCTTGAACACTGACATAGATGGTCAAAGCATGTATCTTCATAAGAGTCGGGAAGTTCTTTCAAAATGGAAAAGCTACGATGTCTATGGATCATAGAAATGGTGAGAAAGAAAGTAAAGCTCAAGAAAATCTACTTATGGTGAAGGCGAAATAGTTGTGGAGATTTTAAGAGGTTTTGTACCTACTCGTTGTGAGTATACTTGAAATCAGGCTGCTTTATTTCATCCAGGATTCTGAGCGTTATCACTATGAGACTTAAGAAGCATCACATGTTTTGGGTGTAATAAATAAGTACAGGCGATATTCATGCATGAAGTGGGAAATCAACAAAGCAAAAAGTCTGGAACTCTGGTGGCTTGTGAATTGACGATACGAGGGCCAAACTTTTGGCTGACCCTAACCCTTAAGGGGTCATAGTCTTTTGGCCCTATTATGGGGTCAATTCGGGTCGATGTCTTCTAATTGACCTTGATACCTAATACCTATTTTTTTAATACTTGAAGAATTTTGATTGATAACAATTATCATGTAACTCAATATTTTCTGATTAAGACCTCATGTAAACTGCTTGAGGCTTACTGTTGCCAGAGGTGAAGATTGCAGAGGCGATGTCGACAGGAGTTTTAATGCTTCACGTTGCATAAAGGATTGTGCCCACAGAGGCTTCATGCTTGTTTAGTGTGTATAAAGTAGCATATGATGCCTTAAGTTTGTAAAGTTGAATGAGACTGTGCAACATTTTCTAGCAGGTCACTTGTCATGTTCTTCCTTTTGAACGTTTGTGATTTGTGATGTCAACATGTAAATGCATATAAAACAGTTTGGGTAAATTAGGGTCACAAATTTTTACCCGCGCCCAACCCTAATAGGAACTAGGGTCATAATTTTAAGACCCTAGCCTGACCCTAACACCAAAAATCTAATTTGACCCTATCCCAATCCTAACACCAAAATTCCTGGCTCTAAGCCAACCCTTATACCTGACCTTTTGCCATCTCTACTTGTAACTGTGGTTGGGAAAGTGTTGACAAGAGGGATGTGTTACAAGAAGTTATTCGAGATAATGTGGAATCACAGGGGTGCTATGAATGTTTGGAATGAATGCAGGGGTGGCGATCATGAAGCTCTGGGGATTGGTTGAGGTTAATTTCAAGTCGGCTATGTGATACAAAGTCCAGGATAATCTCCCCGATGATTTTTGGTTGGAAGAAGTCGCTTTACGCATGGTATATGTCCTGGTTTACATAATATCAGGTTTTTTGGGGTAAAGTTGTGATTGTTCAGCTTTTGAAGATTATCTCAGGAACACACGGTGCAAGGGGGTGTTGAGGAGAAACCCTGAAGAGGACGAGGTTGAGGAGAAATTGCAATTAGGTAGCTCATGGTGGTGATAGGAGACCCTGAGCAAGGGATCCTCAGATTGATCTTTTCATTTCAGTCTTGTCTTCAGTTCTATTGCTTCTTGTGGTAGCTGTCCATCCTCTTTGGCTTTGATTTGGAAGCTTCCCCTCCTAAATGCGATGTGGCTTTTCTCAGATGGCTAGACGTAGAGGACAGATATTTGTGGTATGATGGGAGAGGTGCCAAACTTTCGAAAATGTGTGACCAAACAGAGGTTTAAGAGTGGTCTTATATCTTGGTTCACCGTTGGGTTATGCTCATGTTTCTGAACAATGATTTTTCTGTTTGTCAGGGTATTGTTGAACCATGTCCTTAGACGAATCCGCGAGCTCTGTTTTTTGGTCAATAAATTCTTTTGATGGCTGCAGTCTAAGATAGGACTAATCAGATGATGCAGTTATATAAAAAAGAACTTAGGGATGCAAATATAACGTATTTAAGGAAACTAGTGAAAATGCCGGGATTATCCTATGAAATCTATCCAATAACCAATGCATTGTCATAAAATATTTTGGCAGTGAGATGTATTGAAAAGTTTATCCTGGTTATCAGACCTCACTTTTGAAGTGTGGAGTGCTGTCTTTCCACCCAACAACCGAAGAGGTTGTGGATCTTGTGCTTAAACCTGAAGGTTTGTTTGACTTGGGATGTTTCACAAAGAATAAGAAATAGTACTGTATGATGGGTGACCAGCACAAGTTTTGTATCGTGCAGGGCCTCTCTGCATTCTAAATCACTTCCTTTATTTAAGACTGCTGCCAGGGTTAATGACAATGCTTGTTTCGTTTGTTATCTCATTGCCAAAAAGACTCAGACTTGTGTGTGAAGTTTTACTCAGAAACAACGTTACTGTTGCCACCTGCTCACCAGCCGTATTGAAAGCGATCAAGGAGACTCAATATTGCAGGACGATATGTTCCACATTACCATATAGCCCGGCCTAATCGGATAAACTTGATTATGTAACATAGAATAGTTAACAATGTTATTAGGCATTTCATTTCTGAAGTCAGTCAAAATTAACATTATCTGATCCATAGTAGGGATCTGATCCTTCTGCAGCCAAGTATCTACACAGTCAAATCAGAGTGTAGGTGAATCTAGCAGCAAAAATGCTTGAGCTGAGCATGTACACCATCTCAATTTACCGTAAGACTTGGCAAGGAAACTTATCAAAGCATGAGCACTGAATAAGAAAAAGGAGAGGCAGTGTTAGTAAAAGAACAGTACAGTAATTTGAACGCTACATACTGAGTTCTTTAATACTCTGCAACCTGAGTTCCTCCGGGTACGTAGAACACCTGGCACATTCCTCACGACTCCAATCTGCAAAACGATTCAGAGCTCGGCCAAACGTACCTTCCGCATAAAATAACGGAACCTCCGCTTCTTCTCATCCACTGAAGCCTAGGAGCTGCCATTGCTCCAACCACTGCTCGAAGTGTGCCGTGGTTCCCTCTACAGTGATGATACGGTCAAGATCACAATCAAGGAACTGCTTGTAGGACTTATACTAAGATAAAAAAAAAGAAAGGGATCTTAGATAAATATTGTTGGCCTGCTTCCTATTACCTTAAATTTTCCTTTAAGCTTTTAGGTTGAATGATAGTCTAACATAATATAATACCTTTACTGATGGGTTTAAATCGTGAAACCCCATTTATCAAACTAATCTTCAATGCAGGATAGATGAGCCTGCACTTGAGTGGACGTGCAAGAGCCCTTCCATTCTTCCATTCTGGTGCTATTAGATATCTAAAACAACACGTCAGAGAAATTGGATAAATGAAATGAATTGACCGAAGGTGGGACCCTTTCATGAAAAAGAATGGTGTGCCACTGGAACTACCAATGTCCATTCAAAAAAGAGCCCCAGTTGGTGCAGACACTCTTAAGCATCTTAAAGAGTAGGCGCTATCCCTAGAGCATTTTTTTGAAGATAAGAGCCATTCATTATGTACAGCATGCAAAAACTAAGTAGCCCATGAAAAGTGATTACATTTGGACAATTCTAGCCACTTGGTCATTGAAAAGTGAAATAGAGATGACTTGTCTTGATTCTTAACCCAATGAAACATAGGCAAAAAGAATTTGATCATCATAAAATTAGATATCTAGATATCTGAGCCATTCTAAACGTGATGAATGGCAACATGATGAATAGCTTAGATCTATGGAATATAATCACCATGATTAAGAAAATGCAATGTCTACAGCTTAAAACGCCTGAGAGCATCAACACCCACCAAGACTCTTCAAAAAAAAGAAAAGAAAAGAAACCATGTGGTGGGCCACTGCTAGTTCCTCTAATATCAATGAGGAATACTGGTATAAAGCAAGAGACAACACCCCAACAATGGGGAAGTGCCTGCACTTTTCCATGCTGGGGAACATATACCATTGATCCAAGCTGTTTATCTACGCACCTAACTTTTGATACGTATGACGTAAAAATCATTCCAAAAGAAAGTTATGGCTTCCAACAAATTGTTGAGGTGCTGTCACGCTTTATTCCAGCATTCCTCCGTATCAATAATCTCCCTTGATTCCCTAGGCTGACCATTATTTCGAAACACAAATGACCAATGTACAAGATTAGTTTTGATTTCTTGGTAGGGCAGCAGCGCAAACTCATGCATGATCAGATGATCAGAATCCTCTTCGTTTTGGGATATTCTGAGTTGTGTTTATCTGAAGTCTAAACGCGCCGAGATAGGCTAGGCTTCTAGGAATGATCATTGTTTCTAACTGATTTTATCGATGTTTTTGGTCTGCAATACATGGATTGTTATTCCCCAATGCCTTAAGATCACCAATCCACATCTTAAATAATCACTGAAGAAAAGTATAGGTCTATCTATCCCATTTCTATTGAAAGATGGCAATTCAATATCTTTACCCCACTAGCCCACCATAGTTTTTTTTTTTTTTGGGTTTTGCAGCTAAATATCACTTAACGTTGGCCTCATGGATTCCCTCAATTTTTATATTTTTTGCAAAGAATCTCTCCGTTCTCCTCCCCCTATACGTAGGCAAACCTAATCACTCTACTAACATCAACCATCTCCAATCACAGGTACTGCTACTGCTACACTGTGTGCCTGGAGATGGCCTCAAAGACATCTATTTCTGCTGTTTTGTTCCTCATCCTCAACCTTCTCTTCTTTGTCTTTGCTTCTGCCACCAATTGCAATTGCTCTCAGCCACTTAGCCGCAACCTGACTCCCAACCTAACCCAAATGCTAATACTAATCCTACTACCCGCCCTCCCGTAAGGACGTGAGCTGGGTGTATGTGCTAAAATCTGGTTACTGTAACGATGGGGTCTCCACCAACTCTGCCATGTTGTAGTCTCCTTAATGGTCTTGTGGATCTGGAAGCTACTGTTTGCCTCTGCACTGCCATCAAAACCAACGTCTTGAACATTATAAATCTCGACGTCCCTGTATCCCTTTCTCTGCTACTGAATGTTTGCGGGAGAAATGTGCCAAGTGGCTTCCGATGCGCCTAGTCAGTCTCATCGTTGGCTTTGCGTTCTTTCATTGTTATTGGTTCATTCTTTTCAGTTTGATCATTGCGAATAAACCTGCGCTAGTTCTTGGAGGGGGCACAGACTTCTCACTTTGCAACAAGCAGAGGAATGATTTGTCATATATTTCCTATATAACCAGTATTAATAGGATGACTTCGTATTTTTATGTAACATGGGAATGACATTTTGTCCAAAACTGCTGGTGGAATAAGATGAATGGGATTTTCTTATGGAATATTGTTCCTATGTTTTGACTGTCCAACGGTAAAGTTGGCCCAACGGTAAAGTTGTGTTTGTGTGACCTTCAAATCACTGGTTTAAGGCGTGGAAATAGCCTATTGCAAAATGCAAGGTAAGGCTAAGTCTATTAACCCTTGTGGTCTGCCCCTTCCTCGGATCCCACACATGCTAGAGCTTCGTGCACCGGAGCTGCCCTTCCATTTTACAGCTGAAAATAACCAAGACCAAGATTTGATAAACGGAAGAGATACTTGGGGCATGACAGCTGAATGATTTTAATCACCAGAATTAAACTGGTCTTAGTTACATTTTAAGTTGTTATAGTATACAATACCAAACGCTGCTCTCGATTTGAGGTTGTAATATGCGCCGTGACAACCAATCTACAGTGAGGACCATGGTTCTTTCACTTTGACTGGGGTAAGTAGATGATGGTGGACGATTCTCCATGGATTTCAGACACAGAGTACGTAGCCTGAGAAGGGCTTAAGTGAAGATGCCAAATCCTTGCCTTTCAATGTTTTCAGCAATGGTGTTATCTTTTGAAGCTTTCAATGTTCTGAGGTTTCTTTCCCTCATTTCACCACATAACCGAAATCTTTTTGATGTCACACCAATGTATTTGCTGAAGGGAAGTCTTGGCGCAATGGTAAAGTTATCGTCGTGTGACCTTGAGGTCACGGGTTTGAGGTATGGAAATAACCTCTTTCAAAATGTAAGGTAAGACTGCATACTATTGACCCTTGTGGTTTGTTCTTTCCCCGACTCCTGTATACGGGAGAACTTTGTGCACCAAGGCTGCCCTTTTTCATCAATGCATCTGGCCGAAATATAATGTTGCAGAGAATGAGGCATAACCCATGTCACTATATTTAATATTGAATATCCTATGTTGCCTCTTCTCATAGAATGTATGGATACCTAGCTCCAGAATATACACGATTGAGATGTTCATTACTTGGACATGGAAAATAGTAAAATGAAGACTTATTCTTCTTCCAGTTATCATATATAAAATTTTGGGGCTGTTTGGAAAAGGAATATGGATTGTGGACAAAGTTATTCTGGAATTGTGTAAGTTTTACCGTTCTACTCGAGGCCTTGAAACACATAAGATTATGCAAACATAGATAAAACAGTTTTAGAAACTTGGACCAAATGTTATGAAATAATTTTCTGTGTATCAATGCTGTAAGAAGGGGAGTTTTTGCGCAACGGTAAAAGTTGTTGTCGTGTGACCTTGAAGTCACGGGTTCAAAGCGTAAAAACACCTTTTTGCAAAATACAAGGTAAGGCTGTGTATTTTAGGCCCTTGTGGTCGGCCCCTTCTCCGGACCCTGCATGAGCAGGAGCTACGTGCACTCGGACTGCCCTTTTTATGTATCAATGCTGCATGGCAGGAAAATTTTCAGTATCCCGTAATAACACCATCGATTGTTATTGCCGTCCCACACAGCCCCATTTAGAACAAAAACAGCGCGAGCTTGCAGCACGTTCAGCAAGAAACTAGTCCAAGTCCACAGCATGACTTCCACAAGCTTCGGTCTCGTCATCAATGGTGAAAATAAAATTCAAAAAGCAGTAGCAGAACAGGAAAAATAAAAAAATGCAGTAACTCGACATGGTCCAATCACTGACTAGGTGAAGCTCCCAGCAGAAAACTTATTGTTGAATTGGAGATGCCTCAATTTTGTACGGTGGACCCTACATACCGTTGATCTTTGCCGTCAACCCGACTCCCCTAGCTTTGTACAAATTTAATACATTGAGAGGCAAATGGTTGAATAGATTAAAGCATAGAAATAGCTAGTCGTATCCACGACTGTAACATTTTCCCTGCAAGATCCCTAAGAATCTAAGATTCTTCACTTTGTGACAACGGTTGTTCCCATGGAAGCAAATGAAAGAACACTTTGTCACGTTCAGAGCAAATAATATTCTAAAGAAATCTTTAGAATATGATGAATAAAGAGTCTGGCCGTATTCTCCGAAGAGCTGAGGGGGAATAAGAAACTGCCGGGAATCCTGTTTGAAGTTCGAGCTTCATCATTCAAAACAATGCATTTCTTGGTACCGAAGAACCCTTCTTGTGAATCCAGCGTAGATACTCTATCAGAAATCTTTCTCCCATTAGAATAGAATAACAGGAATGATGCTAACGCGATAATACAGCTCGTTACAGTGTGGAGCGCTTCCAAGCAAGATTTGGCCGGTCATCTGATTTCAAATATCTTGCAGGAGAAAACAATAATTTGCTGTCACTAACACCCCTCATAAGAAGTTGGACATTGTTTAAAGTATGTGTGCTGAACACAGACAGCCATAAGAAGTTGGACATTGTTTAAACAAAGTTTCTGTCCAGTTTTCAGCAATCAAAATTATACTTCTCTGGAAGCGAGAATCATCCCATTCTTGCCGTTTTGGGATACAAGACATCGTAAAGAGGATGTCAGAGAAATCATATGAGTGAAATGATTCGACAAAAGGTGGGACCCTTTATGGAGATAAAAATGGGAGGTGGCCCATTTTTAGTTAATCGAATATCAATAATCCCTCTTGATTAATTCATACCCATATCTCTTCTCTAGGCTGACCATTATTTCGAAACTCAAATGATCATTGTACAAGATTAGTTTTGATCTGTTGGGAGGCGAGCAGCTCAAACTCATGCATCAGATGATCACAATCCTCTCTTTGTTTTGGGACAATCTGAATTGTCTGTATCTGAAGTCTAAAAGCACAGAAATAGGCTAGGCTTCTAGTAAGTACCTTTGTTTCTTACTGATTCTATCCATATTTTTGCTCTGCAATGCATGGATTGTTATTCCCCAATGCCTTTAGATCACCAATCCAGTTCTTAAATAATCGATGAAGAAAAATATAGGTTTATCCAGTCCATTTCTATTGAAAGATAGCGATTTGTGATGTCTACCCCACCAGCCCACCATAGTTCTGCTGAGTTTTGCCAGCTAAATTCCTCTTCACGTTTGCCTCATGGATTCCCTCAACCTTTATACTTCTTTTCTCAAGGAAGCTATCCGTTATTCTTAACTCTATAAATAGCAAAACCTAACCACTCTACAAACACCAGCCATCTCTAATCACAGGTACTACTACTACACCAGGTGTTTAGAGATGGCCTTGAAGAGATCTACTTCCGCTGTTTTGCTCCTCACCTTAAACCTTCTCTTCTTTGTCCTTGCTTCTGCTACCAATTGCAATTGCCCTCAACCACCTAGCCGTAACCCTGCTACTACTCTTAACTCTAACCTTACTCCTAATCCTATTAATTCTACTCCTAACACTAGCCCAAATGCTAATCCTACTTCCAACCCTAACCCTAATCCTACTGCCCCTCCTCCAGTAAGGAAGTGCCCTAGAGATACACTAAAGCTGGGTGTATGTGCTAATGTGCTCAATCTGGTTAATGTAACGATAGGGTCTCCACCAACTCTGCCATGTTGCAGTCTCCTTAATGGGCTTGTCGATCTCGAAGCTGCTGTTTGCCTTTGCACTGCAATCAAAGCCAATGTCTTGAACATTATAAATTTCGACGTCCCTGTATCCCTTTCTCTACTACTGAATGTATGCGGGAGAAATGTTCCAAGTGGTTTCCAATGCGCCTAGTCAGTCTCACCGTTTGCTTGACTTTTCTTTCATTTTTATTGATTCATTCTTTTCAGTTTGGTATCGAGAATAAGCCTTCGCTAGTTCTTGGAGGGGGTACAAACTTCTCACCTTGTAACAAGCAGAGGACTGATTGTCATATTTTTCCAGTATGGCCATTTATTAGTAGGATGGCTTAGTATTTTCCGTGTATAATGGGAACGACATTTTGTCCGAAACTGTTCTTGGAATAAGATGAATGGGAATTTTCATTTTTTCTGGAAGATTGCTCCCATGTTTTGATTGTGCTGGTAATATATATATATATATATATATATATATATATATATATATATATATATATATATATATATATATATATATATATATATATATAGCCGGTAAACCGTTCATTTAATGGTTCTAGCATTAGATAGGCCATGCTTCAATGATGTCATGCACTGGCATTAGTTTCAAATTTTGATTAGTCAATTTTACACCTGAAAACAACCAAGGCCAAAATTTGATGCACGGGTGAGATACTTGGGGCATGACGGCCGAATAATTTTAGTCACCAGAACTAAGCTTGCCTTAATTACATTTTCAGGACTTGGTATACAATTTGGAATACCAAACGCTGCTCTTGATTTTAGGTTGTATGAGGCCCCTGACAACCAATCTATAGTGAGGACCATGATTCTTTCACTTTGACTGGGGTAAGTTGATGATACTGGACCATGCTCTACGGATTTCAGACATAGAGTCGTAGTCTGAGAAGAGCTTATGTGAAGATGCCAAATCTTTGCCTTCTAATATTTTCAGCAATGCTGTGCTCTAAGGTTTCTTTCCCTCCAAATAGTCCAGAAGATAAGATGATGGGCTTTTCTCCACATAAACCGAAATCTTTTTTATTTCACACCAGTGCATCTGGCTCAAGTATGCGATTGCAGAGTTTGAGGCATAACCCATGTCACTATCCTTAATGTTGAATTTCCTAAGTTGCCTCTTTTCAGAGAATGTATGGATACCAAGGTCCAGACGATACACGATTGAGTGTTCATTGCTTGGACGTAGAATATAGTAAAAAATGAAGAGTACTTATTCTTCTTCCACTTAGCACATATAAAAATCTGGGCCTGTTTGGGAAAGGAATATGGATCATGCATGGATTAAGTTATTCTGGAATTGTATAAATTTTGCCCTTCTATTTGAAGCCTTGAAACACATAAAATTATTTAAACATAGATAAAACAGTTTCAGAAACTTGGGTCAAATGTTCTTAAATAATTTTCTCATGTATCAATGCTGCATGGCAGGAAAATTTTCAGCATTCCGTAATAAGTTATACCACGGATTGTAATGGCCGTCCCACACAACCCCATGTAGAAAAAAAACAGCGCGAGCTTGCAGCACGTTCAACAAGAAACTAGTCCAAGTCCACGGCACGACTTCCACAAGCTTTGGTCTCGTCATATATAGTGAAAATAAAATTCAACAAGCAGTAGCAGAACAGAAAAAAAAATAAAATGCAGTAACTCGACATGGTTCAATCACTGATTAGGTGAAGCTCGCAGCAGAAAACTTATTGTTGAATTGGAGATGCCTCAATTTTGTACCGTGGACCCTACATACCGTTGATCTTTGCAGTCAACCTGACTCCCTTTGCTTTGTACAAATTTAATACATTGAGAGGCAAATGGTTGAATAGATTAAAGCATAGAAATAGCTAGTCGTATCCACGACTGTAACATATTCCCTGCAAGATCCCTAAGAATCTAAGATTCTTCACTTTGTGACAACGGTTGCTCCCATGGAAGCAAATGAAAGAACACTTTGTCACTTTCAGAACAAATAATATTCTAAACAAATCTGTGGAATATAACGAATAAGGAGTCTGGCCGTATTTCTCCTAAGAATTGATGGTGAATATGAAACTGCTGGGAATCCTGTTTGAAGTTCGAACTTGATCATTCAAAACAATGCAGCGTAGATACTGTATCAGAAATCTTTCTCCCATTAGGATAGAATAACAGCAACGATGCTAACGCGATAATACAGCTCGTTACCGTGTGGAGAGCTTCCACGCAGGGGCTGAAAGTTTGGTTGATCTGGCCGGTCTTCTGATTTATTTTCTTTAACTTCGAATATCTTTTTGGCAGAAACGAAAGGATTGGAACTGGCCAGCCCATTAGCCCTGTTGCTTGGAGCTTTCTGCTAATAACGAGAAGCCAATTGAAAAAGATAACAGAAAAGACAATAATGACGGAATGATTCTTTAGCATACCCATGAACACCTAGAAACTTATGATCTACTTGGTACCCCGACAGAGGCTCTTCTTGCACCACAGGCATATGAAGTTGGACATTGCTCAAGTAAATTTTCTATCAGTTTTTTGGATAGATGTTTCTGTCCAGTTGTTGTTGGAAGGGGTGGTTTTGATGTTTTGGTTTAGAAGGAAGAGGTTTTGGTGGAAGAACTTAAAAGGAAAAAGAAGTAGAGACGAACAAGGAACTTGTAATCTATTACTTAATTTTTGGCTCGATACAAAAGTACGAGGAGTTACATTTATATATACTAGTGGCCCATTTCGACCAATGATTAGGATTGTGCCAACACACTTTTAATCTATAGTTACAAATGACTTTTTAGAGAACTCACTATAAATATCTAACTTTTCCTTCAAAAATATCTAGATATTTCTAATGGATATTTCTCGCAACACTTTCTACACTATAAGCTTTCTATAATATGGGCTTTTGTGATCAATATGAGTTTTCTATAATATAGACTTAGGCTATCAAATTAACCCTCCTAACCCATTATCAAGAATTGGTGTAATCAAGTTTATTCTCCAATAGTTATCAGCAAGCAAAAGTATACTTCTAGAGAAGCTAGAATCATTCCATTCTTGCAGTTTTGGGCTACATGATACATAAAACAGGAAGCAAGAGATTTCACATGAACGTAATGATTCGACCAAAAGTGGAACCCTTTATGGAGAAGAAAAGGGGTGTGCCATGTGGTTGCTCACTGTTAGATCCTCTAATATCAATAATCCCTCTTGATTGATTCATACGCCTAATATATCTCTTCTCTAGGCTGACCATTATTTCCAAACTCAAATGACCAATGTACAAGATTAGTTTTAATCTTGGTAGGCTAACAGCACAAACTCATGCATGAGATGACCACAATTATCTCTTTGTTTTGGGTCATTCTGAATTGTGGGCATCTGAAGTCTACAAACACCAGCCATCTCCAATCACAAGTACTACCACTACTGCCATACCAAGTGTTTGGAGATGGCATCAAAGAGATCTACCTCAGCTGTTTTGTTAGTCACCCTCAATCTTCTCTTCTTTGTCTTTGTTAATCCTAACCCTACTCCTACTCCTAATCCTATTAATTCTATTCCTAACCCTAATTCTAATCCTAGTACACCCCCTCCCGTAAGGAAGTGCCCTAGAGATACACTAAAGCTGTGTGTATGTGCTAATGTGCTCAATCTGGTGAATGTAACGGTAGGGTCTCCTCCAACTCTGCCATGTTTTAGTCTCCTTAATGGTCTTATTGATCTCGAAGCTGCTGTTTACCTCTGCACTGCCATCAAGGCCAATGTCTTGAACATTATAAATCTTGACATCCCTATGCTGGATGTTGGCTTTGCTAAGCCTTCACCCACAATATAATGTGTGAGGGAAATAAGAAGAGAAAGCACTAATGAAAGAAGAAAAAATTCTCTTAAATACACTCAAGAACAATTTCAAATACCAGGTTGCTATCTTTACAAGACTTACTCCCTCACACTCTCACTTACTTCTTTTTCTCTTCTTTCTCACTTGCTTACAAATGAGAAGGGCACATCTATTTATACTTGTCCTCCACCTACCACATCCTCAATTTGTGATAGAGATTATTCCAAGTGTCTTTAATGTAATGGTTGACACTTTTCTAGAAATTACAACTTGAATCTTTCACACAACTCTATAAATATCTACTTTAGATATTTCTAAAGATTAATCTAGATTTGTTAACTTTTATACACTTTCTAGAACATAGGGCTTCTAGATTATGGGCTTTTTTGTAAAACGCCAAGCCTATAACCGAAAGAAAAAAGGGATAAGTTGAGCCCACCCATGTCGTTGGGCTCACTCACATTGCTGGGTCCACTCATGTAACTAAGACCACATATATACTTTTAGTTTACTTCCAACACCCTGTCTCCCTTTCTCTGCTGCTGAATGCATGCGTGAAAATGTCCCAAGTGGTTTCCAATGCGCTTAATCAGTCTCCTCGGTGGCTTTGCTCTTCTTTCATTGTTATTTTTTCATTCTTTTGAGTTTGGTCATCGTGATTAAGACTTCGCTAGTTCTTGGAGGGGGTACAAACTTCTTACCTTGTAACAAGCTAAGGAATGACTGTCATTTCTTTCCGATATGGCTATTTATTAATAGGATGGCTAGGTATTCTTGCGTAACATGAGAGTGTTTTATAGATCCAAGACATTTATCTGATTGATCTTCAATCTAATGTTCTCTATACCCAAGCTCACTTCCATTGGGTGTTCTTGATGCCTCAAATCTATAGTCGCTCAAGAGGTTAGGGTTTGATGGTGGAGAGAGAACGAGAGAGAAGAAACAAAGAGTGGAGAATGCAAATGGCCAAGCTTGTACGAGAACGGAGAGTGGGAGATGGGAGAGGAGCAAAAATGGAAAGCGAGAGAGGGTAGGGTTTTTCAGAGGCTTTCCCTTTTATGAAAGAAAGGAAAAAGTGAGACTTGATTGTAAAAGTATTAGGGGTTAACATATTTTGATTTGAGATGAAGGGGAGCCTTGGCGCAGCGGTAAAAGTTGTCATCATGTGACCTTGAGGTCATGGGTTCAAGGCGTGGAATCAGCCTCTTGTAAAATGCAAGGTAAGGTTGCTTACTATAAGCCTTTGTAGTACGCCCCTTCCCTGGACCCCGCATAGGTGGGAGCTTTGTGCACTGGGGCTTCCCCCTTTTATATTTGATTTGAGACATAATTAAGTTAACACTTAGATCTTATATTTTGATTTGAGACATAATTAAGCTAACACTTGATCTTAAAAGTATGAAATTGTAAATCGTAATTAGCGGATACCATATCTCTAATTCGTAGCTGCTCTGAGTCAGATGCAAGGGGACTACGGTTCTATCAGCCGCTGCCGCCATGGTGTACCACAGAGGCTTCATCCATCTGTGACCTCTATAGGCTTGCTTTTTTAGCTATATTTTCTTGTACTGACACCTTTAGAATTTGCCTATGATCTCACAGCCAAAAGGTTTTTGGGTTCCAATCTAGTGGCCTTTAAGAAGAATCAAAATAATTAGATGATAACACTACGAGGAATGCGCAAATGTGAGAGAAGGTAGAAGGCCAGTTGATCAAAATTGAGATGGTTGAATGTCCAGCTTAAATTCATTTAGATCGTTTTATCAAAATTGCCACGAAAGATCGCTGCATGTCCTGTTAAATATTACATGTGGGACTCGGATGGTTGTAAATCAAAGCCATATAACTTAAATGCGCTTAAAACTTTCTCCAATGGATGATTATAATGTGTGTTTCACATTCTGCTGTCCCTTCCACATTCAGTATACTGTGGTCAGCCTCACGGTGTAAGCTCCGGCATGCTTGACTGATGAAGGAAACATACGTCCCCATGGCTCGGTCTCCTTCTGTGGACTGCTCTGAATCAAGGACTTTTGAGTAATGATCTTTGCTTGAGCTGGGCCCAGGCTCTAACTCATGATTCATCCATGTTCTCGGAATAATTCGAATGGAATGAGCCCTTATGATCAGCACATTTTAGCTGCAGCTATTGCTTGTTTTAATTTGCACGCGCTTATGAATGTAAGAGCTCATACTTTGCAAGATAGTTCTGCTCGAGTATTTGCAATAATTCATGTTAATCAGGGTGCATCATAAAGAGTAGTACTTCAAATGAGGCTAATGGCATGACCTCGGCCAGTCATTTGTGGAGGTACAGCACTACGGATGAGTCCAATGCATGACTTCAGCTAGTCCCTTTCGGACTAAAAGGTTTTCCAAAGCACCTTCCCCACCGGGCACTTCGAAAGGCATCTCTTGATGCTTGAAAAGATGAAAGGAAAGGTAGATGGTAGATGTCAATTTGGTTTTGGTTGCTCTTTCGTTTTGCCTAGAATGGAATGTATCAGTGTTTCGCTAGCTGCCGATTCTACCTATTCCTTTGTATCTTCTAAAGAATTCAAGGAGGATTTGTGGGCTTGATTCCGATAAATCCTCTTCCAAGGCGGATTCAAGGAACTCTGGAATGGAAGGAATGAGGTTATTATGCCTGATGTTTTGCTTAGGTAAGAAATGCATGTGATTTGATCCCAATTTCAGTTTCCGTCTCTTCAAGGGGGAAATTTTTAATATTATTGAAAATAATTGAGAACTGCCCGGACCAAGTCATTTTTCACTTCGAACAATGAGATTTATAGATATAATTTCTTCCAAAATTTAAGGGTTGTAGGTGGCTCTGACCCTCTAATCAATTGAGCTAAGTAAAATTAAGCATGTATTGGTAAAAAATCAATAAATAACTAAGGGTATTTAGTAACTAAGGGCCTGGGTTCAGGAATGATTAAAATATGACTGGAAGGGAATAGACAACTAAGGATGTCAGGCTCTTTTGTAGCTAGGGCCTGCTTCTGCAATATTGTTGTGATCACATCAATTGGGTGATCTAATGATGGTACTCTCTACAGGAGAGAGATTAGGAGCATGAACCTACCTGTAAGTCATCTTCTAATGTATTTCACATGTAAATCATCAGATTAATACCCGACAAATGTAGTAGGAAAATTTCTTTTTGTTATGATGCTGAAAATGAAGTGGTTGATTTGTCTTGACTATAATATCTAGTATGATGCTAAATATATAGTTTTTATAGTCATTCTTTCAAAAGAAAAAAGTTCTTTTCTAGTTATATATGAAATATCAAAAATAAAGAAAAAAAATCACAAAAATAGTACCGCGGATCACACATCTTGGACTTCTCATGTAGGATTAATTATTCACAATTGGAAAACCCAAATACTTGAGAAAAAAGTACGGCATAAAATATCTGCCATAAGGGTTTTCTAGATAAGATTATGGTCTATCTCTTAAAGCAAAATCATGGGTCTTTTATGTTTTTTTTTTTTTTTTGCCTGTCTGCTTAGAACTCGAAGATCACATGAATCTGCTCATTCGACATGAATTCATCGTGTTTGCTGTTGCCACGATGTTGTCATTTTCTAGGCACAAATATTTTATTATCATTGAGCTAATAGCCACAATGTCATCTGCTTATAGGCAATGCTCTACAACTAGTTTAGTCATAACTAATAAGTGGCAAGGAAGCCTCTGCGTGTGACAGAGAGAGAGGGAGAGAGGGAGAGAGAGAGAGAGAGAGAGAGAGAGAGAGAGAGGGAGAGAGGGAGAGAGAGAGATCTCCGTCTACATTCTTAGCTGCTCATATTTGATGAATGCACGTATTTTGCATGATAAACTATGAGTGATTAGAAATACAACTGGAGCTCATTTGTAAAATGATGCAAAGATTTATTTGCTAGGCCTTGTCACACCAAACTTTTCCCTTGACGAATCTAAACCTTTCATTTGTTGAGCCTCTGGCGAAGATTATAGCTGGTCGTTCCATCATTTACTATATACCAACGCCATAAACTTAAAGCTTGCAATGGTGAACTTGCTAGCTGAATTTTGGCCCATCCATCGTCACTGCCAAGCAAATAGACGGTCTTACCAATTAATTCATCCAGCCCACAATCATTACTATTATGCTAAGGCTCTCTTTCTTAAAAATGCAGCTCTTGTGCATGAAGCTCCCACCTATGCTGGGTTCGACAAAAGAGGCAGACCAAAAGGACATATAGTATGCAGTCTTACCTTGCATTTTTGCAAGAGACTGTTTCCACACCTTAAACCTATGACCTCAAGGTCACACGAATCCAGCCCACAACCATCCAATGAAAAAATAGGTGCATAATGTCTGCACATCCCTTTTCCATCCCACCCTTTGGCAAGTTATAACTCTTAACGCATCCTTAGATTAGCTATGCACAAAAACTTCTTTCTTTTAACAATTGTAATATATGAATCATTAAGTAGAACAGTGGATGGTTTACCGTTCATTTTAAAACGCAAGAAAACAGTCTCTAGGATCCACAGCTAGGATCATTCAGTGACTGAGATTTTCGGAGCATAACTCCTCTACGACCAATGCAAGATCATGAATGGTTGTCCTGGTCTAAAAGGTGGACCACTTGGAGCTAAACTTTCCAAAGAGTGGGATTGGATCACAGCCTATTATTAAGGAGGGTGTGCAGATGTCAGCGCCAAAGGTATGGGCATCCATCTATATACAAGAGATAACTTTGTCAGGCTTGCAAAGCGTGAACTATCTTTTTCAAGCATAAAGTAACTCTGAAATGGACCGAGAATAGCATGATTTGTCAATCACAAAGTTGTTCTTTCTACGAAAAGGACCGCACCCATGAGAAATGCAACATAAAGGAAAGACACGAGAAGGCAGCTCTAATGTCCAACCAAACCATGGCCTATGTTTTCAAACCGCAATTACACACTATCTTGAGAAGGGGAGCCTTGGCACAATCTGTAAAAGTTGTCGTCTTGTGATCTTGAGGTCACAGGTTCAAGGCGTGGAATCAGCCTCTTGCAAAATGCAAGGTAAGGTTGCCTACCATAAGCCCTTGTGGTCCGTCCATTCTTCGGACCCTGCATAGGCAAGAGCTTCGTGCACGGGGACTGCCCTAAATTACACACTATCTTCCAACTTGGAATATAATCTTCAAAAGGCCCTTTAATTACTTTATCTAATTAAGTTTCTTATGGAATACGGTGTCATAACTTTTGTTTGGCAATAATCATCCCATTAATGGAGAATCAGAGAGAGAGAGAGAGAGAGAGAGAGAGAGAGAGAGAGAGAGAGAGAGAGAGAGAGAGAGAGAGAGAGAGACTGAAGCATGTTTCACATGCCATTCTCTTCCTAATTAATTAGCTGTTACTCAAGGTTAATATAATTCCTGAAAAGCTACAAGAACCAGCCACTGAACTCCTAATAAAGATGAGTATCATTAACAGGCAACGGTGTGGATATAATTACCTTTAAAGTATTAGGGATGTTTACACATACTATTGCACCCTCAGAAAATAATAGCAAAAATGTTGAAATAATGCACGATGTCAAGTAATGACTTGATCCAAGTCCGTGGTTCATGGAGCCATAAATACATCAAAATAAAAATTTAACTTATTTATTGGCTTTAAGCGATGTTTGTCGAGAGAGAAATCAGGCAGCCTCAACACAAATATAATGGAGATTTTATACAGTGTAAATCACTGAACAGATCTTTTCCATAGGCTGATATAACCACTATCGTTCATGTAGTGAAAATGGATGGCTCACAAGCTCCAAAAATATGCAAGTAAAATGTTTAACTGATTGGAGGGTTAATGCAGTTGGGTTCAAATTATTTTGGAGTATGATTTATCAAGAACGTTGTTCAACAAAGAAATGAAGGGTAGAATAACCAATCACCAGAACCTCCATGTATTTTAGGCTTTTAGCTGCGAATACACTCATAGACACCATATAGTTGGGCAGTTTAGTGACAAATAACTATAATCAAAACCTGAGACACAGTTCAAACCAAATAAAGGTTTACAGTGTTGTAAAGTGAAGAAAATTATGTATTAATTAATATGTCTTAAGTTGGGGCATGAATCCTTTCTTTTATCCTCTTTATACTTGTCATGGTTTGAAGGGGAGCCTTGGCGCAATGGGAAAAGTTGTCGTCATGTGACCTTGAGGTCACGGGTTCAAGGCGAGAAAACAGCCTCTTGCAAAATGTAAGGTAATGCTGCCTACTTTAGACCCTTGTGGTCTGCCCCTTTCCCGGACCCTGCATAGGAGGGAGCTTCGTGCACCGAAACTGCCCTTTATACTTGTCATGGTTTCTAGTAATCAAAATACAAGTGCAGTCGAATCTCGGTGAAGTTTTTAGCGTTCAGAAACAAGCCAAACCTTCACACCCAGGAAGAACATTACGATGAGTGTACTTAAAAGTGAGTCCAATGGCATAACGTCGGCTTAAGGTGCAGCACATCTGATGAGTCCAATGCATGACTTCAGCCAGTCCTTTTCAGACTAAAGGGCCTTGCAAAGCATCTACACAACTCTTGATGCTTGAAAGGTTAAAGAAAATGGGAGATGACAGCGTAGTTCTCCATTCTTTCTGGAACAGAATGCATGAGTGTTCTGCTGAGAAGGAAATGCATGGGATTCGATCCAAATTTCAGTATAAATCTCTCCAAGATGAAAAATTTTGATATTGGAGAAAATAGTTGAAAACTGCCCCAACAAATGTCTTTAAATTTGAGAAATGAAATCCATAAATGCAAATTCTTGCAAAACTGACCCTCCAAATCAATTGAGCCAAGCAAAGTTAAGCATATATGAGTTGAAAACAATGCAAAATTAAGGGCATTTAGTAAAAGAAACAAAAAGTGCACTTTTTTATTTTGCTCTTCGTATTTCAACCAGAATTAGTGAGAAATCTTGTATAAAACTGAAATCTGATGAACTTTAGCTTAGGGCGCTCTTATAGTAGCTTCTTCACGACAATTGAAGCTTTCTAAATTGTGCAAGGATGTGGCAGCTCTATCTCCCAGTTTAACTAAACTCAATATGCACCTCAATTAATTTGTACGATTAGAATTCGTATGCAACTTTACCTCTAAGATGAATACCTAAAAGTAAAGTCTTCAAAAGTTTATCCTTAAATTACAATTAATCTATTAAAGGAAAACAGAATAGCCGACCCCTAATTGGGATAAGGTCTTGATAATGATTATGACGAAAGGGAAATGGAATCATAACTCAATTCACTTTAGAAATAAGATTAAAAATAAAATAAAATAAAATAATGAATTTGAAGTTTCAAGCGAAACTGAAAAACAAAAAGAACTTAAGTTTAGAAACTTTAGGCATGAGTGCTAGAAAGATATACTCTCAAGTTTGTCTTTTTTACTTGAACTCTAGAACCGGAGGTCTTCACACAGTAGAAGAACCCTCAAGGAGAATGTCTTGACCACAATATCTCTTATGGTATTACATATAAAGTTATTTTCAAGTCATTCTTTAAACAAAGTTATTTCCTAGTCATTCACAGCTTCATTAAACAGAAATTGCCAAGACAGTGACTAACTTTCAATTAATGCAAGAAAATGTCAAAAATAAATAAAATTTTCACAAAAATAACACTGCTGATCACACACCTTGGACTGCCCACATAGAATTAATGACCCACAACTGGAAAACACAGATCCTTGAGAAAAAGTGCGGTCTAAAATGTTTGATATAATAAGTTTTCTAGATAAGATTGGGCTTCTCTCTTAATTAAAGCCAGAATCTTGGGTCTTTAATTGATTTTATATCGTCTGCTTGAATACTTAAAAAGTTTTAATTTTGCTATTTGATGTGTGCTTAGAACTCGATGATCAGATGACTCTGCTGTCGACGTCCATGTTTACTTGTAGTCATTGAGTTTTTTATGTTTTGATAAGCACAACGATCTTTTTATCATTAATGTATTCTGCCTATGCCCATCTATCACCATCATTAATTTAATAGCCTGATGAATTAGCCTTAACTTTTGTGCAGGAACCATGCCATATGGGCTACTAACATCATTTAGAATTTAAGTGCATGATCTCCTCATGAAAGAAGGAGAGCCTTGGCGCAACAGTAAGAAGTTGTCGTCATGTGACCTTAAGGTCATGGACTCAAGGGATGGAATCAGCCTCTTGCAAAATGCAAGATAAGGCTGCCTACTCTAAGCCCTTGTGATCCGCCCCTTCCCCGGACCCCACATAGGCGGGAGCTTGTGCATCGGGGCTGCCCTTTTTTTATGTCCGCATAAGGGTTTGACATCCTTCATTTGGACCCTTTCTCGGACCCCACATAGGTGGGAGCTTTCTGCATCAGGGCTGCCCTTTTTTTATCTCCTCGTAAGGGTTTGACATCCCTTCATTTTCATGATTTTATGTGTGAGAGAGAGAGAGAGAGAGAGAGAGAGAGAGAGAGAGAGAGAGCAGATCGATTGACATATTTTGCTTGCTGACTAATTGAAGGGTAGCCTTGGTGCAACAGTAGAGTTGTCATTGTGTGACCTTAAGATAACGGGTTAAGTGGTAGAAACAGCCTCTTACAAAATGGAAGATAAGGCTGTGCACTATTGACCTTTGTGGTCCACTTCTTTACCGAACCCCGCATACATGGAAGCTTTGTGACTAACATGTGCCTAATATCTGCACACCTCTTCTCAGTAATTAACTCCAACCTCATCCTAGATGAGCTCTGCACCGAAAATATCATCCGTTGAAAGTTCTAACATGTGAGAAATTAGCTGGTTTACCGTTCATTTTAGAACTCAAAGAAACAGTGTCTGGCCAGAGAGGGAGGTTAAATTCAATGCATGAGACTTCTTATTTGAGAGGTTAGAAAATCAAGAATTATATTGGAAGAAACTGACTTTTGAGAATGAAATTGTATTTTTTTTCTTCCCCAGATGTTTCATGACTTTTAGGGATTACAAATTCAGTTATGTCAATTGGACCTTTTCCTGATCTTCTATTGATCATGATCATTTCCGATTTTTAATATTTCTGCAATCTTTTCATTCGCAACTTTAATAAAATTTAACACCACTTAAGGCGAAAAATAAAATAAAATCCACAGCTAAGATCATCATTTAATGAGATTTTCGGTGCATAGTTCGTCGAAGTAAATACTATTGCAAAATACAGAGTACGGTTTCATACTATTAATCCTTGTAGTCCGTCCCTTCCTCAGACCCCTTATGCGCGAAAGATTTCTCTAGTAAAGATCATGGGACCTTTGAAAGCTCATTAAACAACAGAAGCCAAGTCAGTGTTAATCTCCACATATATCCTGAGAGTCAAGGTTTTCGTCCCTGTATGGATTAATTCGAGGACATCTGTTAGCCTAACGCCATGCATGAGGACACAAGCCATGTGTCGGCAAGTGATTGGACATTCAAATAATAATAAAAATCATTTTTTCTAAAACACTTTTTCCTGATACCATTTTCCTAATTTATGGAAACACGATGGCCCTGTTTTGTTTGGGAGATGGATGGAAAAAGGAGTGGATAAGGCTTGACACCAGTGAAAATAATGTTTAATGCAGACAATGCAGCAAGGTTTTTATTTAATTATAAATCTTAAATAAAAATATATTTTTTAACTTATTTTTGTTATTGGATGAGAAAATTCTAAAAGTAGGCAAAAAGCAGTTAATGCCAAGTAGCCCAAACCGCTTTGAGGAGGCTGCTTTTTACTTTGGTAGCCGCATTCTGATACCATGATCCAAATATAAGCATCAGGGACGATTGGACGATTGAGATTAACCCAAAATGCATCCTTTGTCATCTAATAGCTACTTTACAGCCAATCGATTATTCCTCTTAAATAGCTCAACTTCCATACTTTTTTGCTATAGTACTTCTTTGTATGGTAAATCTGTTGAATCTTGTGGCCATCTGCATCGTTCATCTCAATGTTTCGCATAAATTGAATCAATAAGGTGCACTGATTGTGGGGCCGTCTGCACCAGTTGATTGCCTGTTATAGGGACCTTATCCAGGTACACCCCCGCCTAGGAATTATAAGGTAGATGAAGTAGAAGACTGGCTGCTTTTGGATACTGCTTTTATCAGAAAAATTTCTGGCATCTGATATTCATATCATAGTTTAAAAATTAGAAATTTTCTACTTGACTCAAAAGTGGAGCGAGTTTGAGTTAACTCGAAGTCATAACTTAATATGCTCAAGTAAAATTCTTAATAATATTTTATATAATTATAACTAAATTTAAAAATTTTACTTTACATGACGTGCTGTCGTTGTTTAAACGGTTTTGCGTTCAAATCTGAAAAAAACAAATTATTTTTAGTATGCATCGAGTCACTCCATAGCCTACAAGTTATATCTTCCTACTTTTCCTATTTAATTGAATATATTTTAAAAAACTGAAAGAAAGAAAGAAAGTGGCAGATGTTTTCTTTTCAAACAATCAATTTTTTAAGAAAAAAATTCTAGAAACTGCTTCCAAACGCAGCCTTAATCTTATCTTCATGGAGCCTTGGATCTTTCTTTTCTTTTGGATAAAAAAGAGCAGTCTCGGTGTACAAAGCTCCCGTCTATGCGGAGTTTGGGGAAGGGGTGGACCACAAGGGCTTATAGTACGCAATCTTACTTGTTTTTTGCAAGAGATTGTTTCCACGTCTTAAACCCGTAACCTCAAAGTCACATGATGACAACTTTTACTGTTGTGCCAAAACTTCTTTTTGGATAAGGGATTAAATTAGAGGCTCAAGAAAGTTTCCAAATTTACTTAATGAAACTCGAAATCTTGCAAGTTTCAAACAAGTCTTGGCAACTTCATCTTCTAACCTTCTAGACATCAGCATTTAGACAAGTAAATAAAATGAAACGTACGACTAAACGCATGCATTTTCTGATTAGTTCTAGAAGCTGATACATTTCAAATACATGACTTAAGAGACTAAGCCTCCTGCATCCTCTAGTGGTTAGAACGTAAGAGTCACAAGATTTGGATCCGGGGTGGGATCGAACGGCATCGATCGTGCCACGTAGGTGTGCGACAAGTGCTACATGTCTCTCGTGATGGCTTAACGACGAACAGGATGCATGAAGCATGTTTCACGCGCCATTCTCTACCTAATTAGCTGTTAAGTATATTCTGAGTCTTGAAAAGCTACAATTAATAAATACATGCAATGGTCCTCCAAAAATAATAGAAAAAATGCTGACACAATGCGTGATATCGTGCATTAACTTGATCCAAAATACGTGATTCATGTGTGAGTCATAAATATATCTAAATTCTAAGAGTGGTATGTGTTTTATTTTATATTATTTTTTAAAATATTTATTTAGTGATTTTAAGCGATGTTCATCTGCCGGATATTAGGCAGCCTCAACACAAATATTAATGGAGATATTTATATATGCTGTAAGTCACTGAACTAAATAAATGGAGATTAGGACACGAATCCATTATTTTCTCCTTTTTATATATATCCAGGTTTCTATTTTCTAGGGTTCAGATACAAGTACAATCAAACCTCGATAAATTAATCAGCATACCAAATTAGATATTAGTATGATGTATCTAGAGGCAACTCGGCAACGTGATACAGTAATATAGGGAAATCGAAATTTTTTACTCCAAATACCCTCTTTTGGAATTTTTTTTTTCTTAGATCTAGGCGGTTCATCTTGTTTTAGTGTTTAAAATTGAGCTGATCGGACGACTCCAAACACTACTTTCTTGAGTTTTTACCATTCAAAATTAAATCCAAAAAGAAGCATAGGCTACGATCGTCTAACCGTGTGATACAATTTTTTTGTATGTTTGTAACTTAAGGAAAGCCAAACAAGATTAACGGATTAGATCTTCAAAAAATTATGCCTAAAATCATAAGAAGAGGGAATTCATGTGTCTGGGATTAATATATACGACTCGAAGTCAGAGTGGTATCATATTAATTTATCAAAGTAATGCCTACCCGAGTGTTAACTGAATGTCTTAATGCTATAGAAGGGAAGATCAACCAATAGCTAGTGAATGGGAAGCTTACTTAGAAAAGTAGGAATAATTCAAATTTGGATAAATGATCCAGATCGTCGAAATAATCTAATCCTAACGCTACGTTTCTTGAAAATCACAGTCATTGATTTTTGTTCATCATTTTGAAATACTCAAATGAGTGGTTCGTGGCTTTCCCATTTCTTAAATATCACAGCCATTGATTTTTTGTTCATCATTTTGGAGGACCCAAACGAGGGGTTTGGATTGTCCAAATGCATTGATTTCTTGTGGGTTTCCTAATTCTTGTACTGTCAATGAGACGAGCGGATCAGATCTTGCAAAAAGAAATTAGAGAAAAATGGTGTTAATCATTCTTTTTGCCTAATCACGTGACTAGAAAAAAAGAAAAAAGAAAAAAGATTTGGGCATGATCTTCCTTAAAAGGTCGAGAGTGATTGTGTTTGGTCATGAAAAAGAGTGCTGCCTTTTGGAACTTATCTCTAATCATAATAGAATGTCTAATTAAAGAGTAAATAAATGAGGATTAACTTAAGAAAGCTATTGATGGGCTCACTTTTACTCTGATTGAAACTGTTTATTTCTCGAGCCTTTGATTAGATTGATCAAAATCCTCATCTACTTCATATCAAGGGCCGATCTCTTTGGTGATCCAGATTTATTCATCTGCTGGACCCATCGTAGATAGAATCTCAGTATCGAGCAACCCTGATCGTCTGATTGGTTAAACTTTTAGAGAAATGCTATCCAGCCTCAAGTTCTCCGAACTGATACCAGAAGTTCCAATAGGAGCATGACTTATGTAACACTAAAACTACGAACGGTTATGATCACCAAGAGAATCCGAGGGCCCACATGTCCTTTTGCTAAATTGCAGATGCGGGCCCGACTTTTGTCCTTTTCCAATTCAGGATTCAAAACCCTTGATCACAACAATCCTTCAAAAGAGGGAAAAATGAATGAAAATCGGCTGCTCCATCAAGCAATCTCTCTAGAGAAAAACACACGTGCAACATGCCCTATCTACCTCCTCTCTCTCTCTCTCTCTCTCTCTCTCTCTCTGCAATCTCCACCATTGATCAAAACTCTCCACGTGTCATGGCTAGATATTTGACCCTCCTTCGACCACCAATGACTTACCCCTTATAACGTTTTAGCCGCCTGCCCTGTTAAAATCAAGAGACCTTCCCACAGCTCTCCCTTGGACCCTCTCTCTCTTCATTTGCTCTTTAACCCACCAACAAAAACCTGGTTTTTTCCTTCCATTCCTCACAACCAAATCGAAAACCAGCCAAAAACCAGCAAAGATTCAGCCAGACAGAAGCGGGTCTTCCTCCAAATATCCATCTCCCAGAGGCTCTCACATCTGGGTTCCCTCCATTTTGATATTGGCACCCGTTCGAAGCAGAACAAGATCCTGCAGGCAGGAGAAACTTCTCATCATGGCGTGTGCCCTCTCTCAAACTCTGACATATTATCTCTCAGAGCACCCAACAATCATTGGATTCAGATGGAGTCACAGCCAATCATGGGGCTCTACCTGGTCCTTCCTCGTCACCTCAATTTTGTTGCATACAACTGTGTCATTGTTCCTACATCTTGTGCTAGTACTTTTCCGGAGAAAGCGTCCGGTCCCATTAGGACCAATCCCAGCCATCCATTCCCTGGCAATGACCTTGATCTCTGTTTGGACCTTCACCGGAATGTCGGTCTCCGTCGCCGCCGAAATTCGCGACACCCGGTGGTTCTGGCGACGGTCCAAGACCCCACTTCAATGGCTTCTATGCTTCCCATTAGGCACCAGACCAACTGGGCGTGTTTTCTTCTGGTCATATGTGTTCTACTTATCAAGGTTCCTCCAATTGTTCCGGACCTTCTTTTCTATCCTTCGACGTCGAAAGTTGACCTTCTTCCGCTTGTTTCATCACTCAATTCTGATATGTATGTCATTCCTGTGGCTTGAATTCTCCCAGTCTTTCCAAATTATAGCAATTCTCTCAACAACATTGGTGCATTCGGTCGTCTACGGGTACCGATTTTGGGTCGCCATGGGACTACCGAGGGCGTGTTTTCCGCTGATCCTGAATTGCCAGCTCTTGCTGCTTGGATGCAACTTGTTTTGCCATCTTGGGGTGTTGCTGTTGCATTTTAGGAAAGGCGGGTGCAATGGGATTGGAGCTTGGGTGTTCAACTCAGTGCTTAATGGGGCTTTACTTGTATTGTCGTTGAATTTCTATGTGAAGATGTACTTCAGGAAGAGCAGGCTTAGTGATGATGATTCTTCAAACCATTCGAGCTCTGGTTTTGAGGGGAAGAAAGATCAATAGAGGAGGACTCAGATTACTTTTGGAAGATCTTCATCACATGTGATGTGGTTCATCTTTTTTTCTCTCTTTTTTTTTTTGGCTCGGTTTTTTGTTACAGTTGGAATGTGTAATGATTTTGGGGTGCAAAAATGCGAAACCCTTTGTATAGATGTACATATATGATAAGGAATAGTACTCTCTCTCTCTCTCTCTCTCTCTCTCTCTCTCTCTCTCTCTCATTTGATTGGTTTTAGTACGAGTTTCGAGAATTGGGATTTTGGTCAACACGTTTCTATGACCGTTTCTTGTCTGCAGCCGACAATTTTTTCTGGTAGTCTTGAATTTTGTTTCTTAAGCGACTGACTTTTCTGTTGTCATTTGCCTTTCCAGTGCTTTGTTTGTTTCTCGTGGCTTCTTATGATCTGTTTGTTGTTGCTGGTTTCACAAATCGTTGCTCCAAACTAGAATCTGATGTTACCTCTTTAATTCGTCAGTTCTGAGGAAGAGAGAACTTTTCAGGTGAAATTTATTAGAACCACACCCAAGATTGAATTGGGTGAAAATTCGCCTCTTTTTACTCAATCCGCTCTCTGAATTTATCGAAATTTCAGCTCTCTCTCTCTACCGCCTGAGTTTTCTCTTACATTTAGTTCATGTCTGTGACACTTGTGTGCTGTCTTAATTGATCTCTCAGGAATATCAGATAATTGTCAGGAAAATATCATCTCTTTCTCTAAACATATGCTTTTCCTGTATTTTTTGTAATGTATGCGACACCTGCATGTTGTTGTATTTGGTCTACGAAAAAAGTTTGCGTAGGTTAATTGTTAGGAACATATCAGGTGGTGCCAATGATCTCTCTGTGTCTCAAAACATGTGCTTTTCCTGTACTTGTTGTGATGTATGTACACCTACGTGTTGTTGTATTTGCTCCATGAGCAAAGTCTTGTAGATTATTGTCAGGAACCTATCAGCTATTGCCACGGATCACCAACTTCCAAAAGAGAATTCTATCATTTTGGCACCTAGCACTGAAGATAGCATCAGCCTCAGTTCTGTCTGTATCTGGCAGTCATCAAAAGATAAAGACATTCTACTTAGAGGCCAAAAGATCTCACTCAAAGCCAAGAGCAGTGAAGGAAGCTTGTCTCACCCAGGAGGTGGGAATAGTTGAGAACAAAGTGTTGGGTGGATAACGTGTGGGAATTTGCCGAACAGTTCAGGCCAAATCCTGAAAAAAGTTAAAAAGCACTGTTTAACGAGCCTGCATAGTATTAAATGGTTGGTCAGGTAAAGGCTGACCAGGCAATGATGCTTAGCTGGTCCTTTCGGATGATCATATGACACAAAGTTGAACTTTTTAATGCGTAGGACCCCTCTTCAGAACCTCTACTTTTTCATTGAATGTCAACTTCCTTCGGTTCAAACTTCTCTCATGAAACCTAAACCTAGTTCATCAAGTTCTTCTAGATCATTTCCATCCCCTTTTCTTCACCTTTTCAACTTATCTTTATCTCCTTAAAGTTAGCCCCCAAGGTCTGTTTCTAGGCCATCGACATTGACCTGCTTACATCAGAAGCAACTGCAAGTCTCTACGTTCACACGCCAAACCTCTCAAAACAAAGTCTGAACGGTTAACTCAACTTCCCCGACCTATGTGCCTAGAGGACCAGTTTCCATCAGAGAATAAGAAACGTTTGAAAAGAGAAACCGAGTATAACGTGGACTACAAATGCCTTCGTCAATAGGACATTGGCAAAGTGGAGCCCATGACGAGTATCAACGTATTCTGATACATAAATATAGAATAAATATGTAAGCTTGATGAAGTAATTGTTGCTAAAAGTTGCCACCAAATAATTGTTGAGAACTTGGGTTTTTTATGAAAAGATTTGCCCATATAAGATAAAAAAGAATGGGACAAGCATGCATGAAGCCCCCACGAATACAATCAAGAGAAGATGCGGGCTACAAAAGGTCTATAGTAGGTAGCCTTACCTTGCATTTCTGTAAGAGGCTGGTTTCGCGCCTCAAAACTGTAACCTTCAGGTCACGCGACTACAACTAAACCAGCAAGGCTCCCCTTCTAAAAGATTTGACCTTATATGTCACTTATTTTCAGCAAAGATAACTAATTGACAGGCTGTTTGAGAAGACCTAGAATCAGGTATCATACTTTGGAATTAATTATGAGTGGCTTTATCGTTATAACTTGCATGGGAGTGCAGCACAAGGCGGTGCCGCGCCACACAAAGGAGTGCAAGCCACAAGCGCTCCAGAAGGGATCCTATTCCGAGCCCAAGACAGATGCAAAGCTGGGCAACCAAATACTGCCTGCCCATACATATCTCGCAATTGCCACGAAGTAATCTTCGCCACTGCATAGGAATTGATTCCGAGTGGCTCTCTTGCTATTAACTTGCATAGAGCGCAGCACCTTCCACCACAATTCACTTGCATATGAAACATGTTAAAGGGCATCTTCATGGAAGAATTTTGTGAAATTGATTAAATAGAAATAGCATCTTTCTTTAATGAATGGAGCTGCTGCTACCGAAGACATTTATCTGGAGAATGATACAGCTCTAAAAAAGCTTCATTTAAACCCAGGATTCATGGAGATGTCCCATCTATGGGCTCTTCCCAGGTTAGGTTTTCCAAAGTATCGTAACAAATAGCAAGCACCCTCATCGTATGCAATTGCCATCAATTTTGTCCAATCCTTCGCCACGATTGAAACATCTCATTTCCTGATGCCGGTTGCACATTCTCTCACTGTTCAAAGATATGATGCTGCAGACATACCATGCCAGGGAAAGAAACAAGTAAACACCTCATCGGCACCAAAGACTTCAATCCCTGAAACCTGCAGCAATACGAACTTAATTTAGATAGTTATATCTTGAGTTGAAAATACCTATTACTTTCTTCTTAACTTTCACTGCATGGGCTTGATAATCAGAGTGGTAAAGCATGAGTAGTTTACCTGTCAGTGTTAGGTAGCTTTGATGATAAGTTCGATGTCAGCTCCCACTTCAGCAATCTTTGCTTCCTTCGAAGCTTTTGCAGCTTTGGCAATGCTTTGAACATCAAAGTCCAAAGCTATACCCTTCACGAGCCCATCAAGCATCTGTTTAAAGATTAGATCAAGGGCAACAGTAGTTGCAGCCAAACCTTACTGATCAATGACAAGCGAACGGGGTATACCACCACTTTTCAAAATTACAAAAGACTAGTTTCAAGAAACATAGGGTGGTAAATAGCTGAAACAAACCCACATGTGACATCTAAACTTCCACAGTTTGGAACTGGAATCCTTTTGACTCCAACCTTCTAGTTTGCTGATAAAAGATGTTTACAGACAGTGTACAAAATGCTCTAGCAGCAAATCTGATAACAATCTACGGAGGGATTATCCTAACAGAACCCATGGGTCCTGATCTCAATCTCCTAGAACATAAAGGAGAGTAGAAATTTTACAATAAGGAAGATTCCTGTTGAAAGACAAGGGACCTATAAGGCCATAAAATGAAGAACAAATTAAAGTATTAAACAAAAAAAAAGGGATATTTGCACAAGCAATGAAAACAACCTGCAAAATGATTTTCCATCAACATATATATCTTATTTTGTAAAATCCTGGTGCAATAAACATATACAAATTTCCCTCAGATCCTTAAAAATCAAAGATATGTTCGACATTGTAAGTTGGTGATGACTAAGACCCTTGAGAGATAGCTGCCAATTTGCAACTACCATGTTCTTTAGTCATAAAAAATGGACACAAACAGGTCATCCCTCTGGATAAAACCCTGATACAATGTGCCTATTCATCAGCCAATTCAGCCAATAGGAAGAGAACTCATTTAACTGATCCACTATGTTTAGTTGAACAGTAAAACATTGCCAAAAAAACAAGAACAGAAACAATTAGCAAAGGATCGGCCAACAAGAGAAACTAACAAAGCACCGATCAACTTCAACAGAATAGATTGGCAGACTATTCCTAGAATTTAAAAAAGCAAGAAAATAACTGCATTTATACAATGAAGATTCCTTAAACATCAAATCTTGATTTTTGTTCCTCAAGAAGAGAAAGATTCTTAAACCAAAGGCAAATGCCAGGACCATTGGCACATCAGTATTGAAAAAGCTATTTAGATCTGGTAAGAATATTTGGAGAAGCATAAAAACGATACAAGTAATTGATCTACCATGGTGGAAGTGAGAAAACTCGAGAGTTGCGCGATTATGTGGTTCACTTTCAGTTGAAGCGATGTATAGAAGACAAAGACGACTGGAGAACAACTACCATTTCCAAAAAAAAATTACAAGAGAGTCAATATTGCCTTTTGTTATATCCTATCCTAATTACATCCTCCCTAGGCAATATGAGGGTTTCCAGTCCCCTTTTGAGCCAGGATCTCAACTCTATAGACCAATGGAAAGACCATATGCACTAAAATGGACAAAATCTCAACCATTGAGCAGTCGGTCTCCATCAGTAGGGTTATGCATGTTGCAAGTTACATAAATGATCAGCATAGGAATACAGGCACAAGCAACCAAATTCTTAAAGGATACAAGTGATCCAATTGCAACAAGAGCCCGGAATCTTGAATCAATATCTTGATTTTCTTGTTCTGCAATCTACAATGATATAAAAAATATTAGGACATTCTCATCATAAAAGTGAAATATATGGTTCCATCATCTTTATGAATAAGAAATTCAACGAGAACAAAGAAATCATAACATTCAGAAGTGGATTTAAAATATGGTTGGGTGTATTAGGACAGAACGTTCATATGCAAGCAAGCATCCATAAAAGAAAGTTGAATATCAAGTCCATTCTTCACCAATAAAGGTCTTAACACATACTTCTAGAGCAGCTGAGAGAACTTGTGCTTGACCCTCTTGATCCCTTTTTTCAATCAACAGCACAGCATAACTACAAGAAAGGACAAACCATATTACTCAAAGCTAAGTAAGGAAAGAGTTGAAGACATCAAACTATCTGGAAGATATTCATACACAAACTATATATGTACTAGTTGGGAAGGTGAATACAGGAAAATACAGATGACTTGTTGGGTCAAGCCATTTAAAATGCCTATAAAAAAAATTAAAAAATAAGAACAAAGAAGAACTTGAAAGATTAGCAATTCAGAGGAATTTTGTCTCAGGAGAAAAGGAAATCTTGCTTAAGCAAGATAACCTAAAATTAGTCAAGCACAAATAGGTAATAAAGATTGATAGTTGGTTGTTATCTAGCATTTCCCCCTGTTTTATGCAGATATATTCTTCTCAACTAAAGAAGATGTATGGGATAGTTAGGTTTCTTCCATTCAGTTCTCTAATGTCTCAAAGTACTGGTGTTCTTTGAGATTACTCGTGAATTGCTTCAAGTTCTAATAGGAAGTTCCCACTTATTGTAACGCAGGGTCTTCTTATGACACATGGTGGTCTTTCTATATTTTTGTTTCTTTGTGCTTCATACAGAATGCCTACTTTTGCTTGATCTACTTATTGAGTGTGAAGCACATTTTGTTCAGCTAAAATCTAGAATAATTTTGGCAATCAAACAAGGATTCTTGACCTTTTGCCTCCATTGAGAATTCCTGCTAAGATAGATAATTGTTTGTCACTGTTGGCATAACCAAAATACTTGCAGTTTGTTCATATCTTTTTTCAGGTGTGCGGTGACATTTCTCATTAGTATATCACTTTATTTGAACTGTAGTAACTATAAGTTCATAGCTATCAAATATATACTTTCAAAACTCATTTACTGCCAATAACCTTTTACTTTCATTATTCAAGAATCTTTCTGACAACTAAAATGTCAACTTAACAAAAGGTGCATCCCCATATTTATGAGGAGTCCTGGATGTAGACTTTTGAGTTCAGTAAGATAAATTCTTTTCCAAAGATGGAACTTTTGTCTCTACATATAAATTACATTTAAACCTTAATGGACATATTCCAGTTTTATAAAAATAAAAAATGTATATGTGAAAGTAACAGAATACAAGAAATATAAAAATCTGCTTGTTTTGAAGCATCTGCTTGTTCATTTAGCAATGTTCATTGTGTACGAGACTTCAATGACATGCCAAACACTGACAAGTCGAACAACATCCAGATGTAAGAGACTAACATAAACCAAGAAAACAGATATGAAAAGCAAATCATTAAAGGTGATAGCCAATTGTTTGATTCATCCAAATAAAGATAAATTAAATAGTTTCAAAGTCAATATCCTTCAAATGAACAAAATTCATTAATCATTAACCCAAAAAAAATTAGACCATACATCTCAGTAGAGATAGTTCATAATTACATAAAGTACGTTGAAATAAATAAAAGTTATACAAAAAATGCATGGGAGAATGAACAGAACCATTTACCAGGAAAGACAAAATTTTAGGTACATACTTGAGTATCAATGTTGAATAAGATAAATGGACATTCTTATTGGAAGAAGAACTGCAACTTGATAATGCATCAAGAATCTGTAAGCACAACACATGCAAAATTAGTAAGAGAAAGAAGCTGAACATGGTTAGAGCAGGTATCTTGAGCTTATACTGAAGTGTATGACAAGTCTAGTGATAGTAAGCAATACAACATTTGGAGACTATTGACCTGCAGGGAATCAATTTTATTGACCAAATTGGATAACTAAAAACTTGTCATTCACCATTCCTCTTCAATATTGTATTACTCAAAGGAATGAGTTGCTGTCATTTTCTTGAATGGCTTCCTTAGTTACTTGTTAATCATCTCAGGTGGGCTTGCTTAATAAACAGGTACCATTCCAAAAAGAAACATTCAGAGACTGATTTCTTTCGGATAACAATATGTACTCTCTGGAATGGACAAACATGGATCAATATGGAGGTTCCAAGTAGCCTAAGAAGATCTCTTACGATTCCATAGTACAGATGTACTCTTTTAGCACTAAATTAACTTCCAATCTAGATCAGGTTTTTAACATGATACTATTTTATAATATACAGTCAACAGCAAAAAAGAATCTTACATAGAAACAAATTGAATTGGATGTGCTACAGTAGACATCAGCAAGCTTGTATGTTGAAGGTAGAGTAGACAACAACGAGCTTGCATATATTACTTATATATAAACATTTTTAACTTAATAATTATTTACAATTTTTACTTCTGCCACTCTGGCATACTGTTTTATAACCTCGAGAAATCTGACTGGGATTGATATAACTAACTTGATCATGACCTCAGTGGCATAGGGCTCTTCCTTTTGATCAGCAATAGACGGATTTGATTTTCATCATATGACAAGGGAATTCAATAGAAATAACACATGGTTAGGCAGCCTAACACGACCATATTTCCAAATCTATATACTGATAATTGGACCCATATAAATACAAGAAACCTCAACAATTATGAGAGAGTAAAAAAGCAGCCCCGGTGCCTGAAGCTCCCGCCTATGAGGGGTCCAGGGAAGGGTTGGACCGCAAGGGCCTATGAGAGAGTCAAGTTTCAGAATTCAGGGTCCTCCCAATGTTGAAGAAAGCTGCAACTTCCTGGATTATGTGCAATAATACAAGAAAGAAGTGATAGTGGCAACAATAACCTCATTGATTTAATACCTACTTGACTACCTAAAAGAGATATAATCTGGAAATAACAAAATCAATTGCTCAGAAAGAAGCTTTATCAGAACATGGAATTATCAAGAAGCATGGCATGCAATTCATTATTATCTCTGAAGCTTTGATCTGTATTTCTCACTAAGATAAAACAACTTTAGAATTGCCTTGAAACAATCTCATTCGGTTAAACAGAGTCCAATTCCAAATAAATTTGGCAATAAAGTACTGACCTCACTGCGATGCAGTTGTAACCATCCATTAAAAAATGAATGTTTAAAGAGATTTGCCACAGCCCGAGCACCAGTAAGAAGATTTGCTGTAATTTCAGGAGCCATTGTAGCTTTCTTGAATGTCTCCATTAATATATCTGTTGCAGCATGGAAAACAATTGGACAGGTTAGAAAGATAGTAACAGACCTGTTAAAAGACATGCACTGAACCATCAGGTAAATCATTCAAATAATATCAGAGATACTATATCCATCAAAATTTGGAGATGTGTTATGACATTCGAAGTCTGTGCCCTTTTGAGTTGATCTACTTGCAAACGTTTAAATAAAAAAGGGGAAGCCAAATTCAGTTGGTTATGTGTAAGAGAAGTTGAATACCATTTCCGCTCTCAATATGTTTAATTAGTAATCTAGCCCCATCAGGATGTAAGATGACCATCCTGAGAATGTCAATTGCTGCAAATTGAGAAAACATACCATCACCAAATTGAGGACAAAAGCAATAAATTTTGTCCCAATGCATTAACCAAAATAAGGATGCTCGCTTCTAATGAATAACAAATAGTAAAGGATACCAGGAAATATCATTGCAGGGGGCCAAGCTCTTAATAGTTTCACCAGCAAAGCAATGTCAATATCTGCAAATGTACTGGAATGGTAGTGTGACGTATCTTTTAATATCTTTACAACGGCAGCCAGTCTTGAGAACTCAATCTCTGTCAGAGACAGATGATTCTGCCCCTACAAAATATTGTCATATGATTCTATCAATTTCGGGATAAAGCTAAAAGTAACAAATAAATTTTCTTTATTTTATCATTATTAACATTTAGTATTTAATGGGATTAATCAGACCAACTGATCTTTCCTGTGAAATAACAAATGGTACACGAAAAACCTAAAATGAGCAAAAAGTGGAACATGGTAATTCCAAAAGAAAGAGGAGCAGACCGCTGTTACTACTAGAAATGATACACCTTCACAACAGTTAAAACACCTATATCTTACATCATTCTAGCCTTCCATGGATGAGCATTTTCTAGTTGCTATGTCAATGAGTGTGGTCTTTAAACAAGTTATGAGTTTCTTCATGCAGTTGGCAAAGCCTCCAGCAAGGAGATCCCAATGCACAAATGATCACACATCAACAGAGTGAGGACTCCAACACCAACTCAAAAACGAGAATGTCAGCAAGAAAAATCTGGAATTTCACTGCATTGGTCAGTCCAATTGAATCCAAAATCCCTTCTAATATCCTGTTGGCATTCCTGGAACAGCCATCAACATCTATGACCTCTTGCCCTGATAACTACTACCATGAGAGATGAGCTTAATTGACCTAGACAGAGAGAGTCACTTGAGACACAATCCTATTCATTGCTAGCATGCTAAATGGAAAAGGAAAAACCAATGATGTGAATAGCGTATTGGTATGGGTCTAGAAACAGAAATTTCAATTTTGATGTCGATATCAATATCATTTTTCATATAAAAAATGCAAAAAATGCCCAATCAAGCAAATAGGCATGTATAACAACAAGCAGGCAAATAAACTGAACAAAATCCCCAAGGTCGATTTCAAGTAAAACCCTCACAATGTTTAACAGAAACTGAACAAAATCCTAGAGAAAATGGAATAAGGGGAAAATATAACCAAAATTGAAAAAGGAAAACCCACCAATGTATTGATGATAACTCCAAATTCCAAACCCATGGGGAATCCAATCTGTTGAGCAAAAATTCAAAATCCCAAGATGGTTTCTACCTTCATCTCTTCATTTTAGCAATAGAAGCTCCGGTTATAGAAAAAGCCATACCATTCAGATCGCCTTCTTCTATTGATTGCATCTACAACAATTTCTCAGACTGAAAATCTGGTTTTTGGGAGGTTGCAAATTGTCTTCTTCCTTGCAATATCAGTTTTGCAGGTTGCAACTATGAAAAACTGAAAAAGCCCTAGAAAGCCCATCTTTTGAGAGAAATAACCCTCCCAATCGATTTGGGATGGTGATTTACCTAAAAGCCCCTACTAATTATCCATTAACAGCTCATGAAGATGGTTTTTTTTTGTCATTTGGAACAAAAGAAAGTTTAAATAAAATATCATAATTTTGAAAATTCCGTTTGATAGTTTTGATAAGGTGATATTTCACCAATATTAAGTGAGCTGGATGATATTTTGATCGATACAACAAAGGGAGTCAATTCGTATTGTTTTTTCCCCCGAAATTGAACTTTCACAGATATTTCAGTGATATGATACAACTTAGAAACCTTGGGAAAAACTCAGGAGCTCTTAAACAATTATGATAACTAACTTCAAAAATGTTGATGTAAGAGGAGTTATCAAATGAGTAATGGTCACAGGAATATTTGAAGCTTGAAATAAAGAATCAAGACGCTAACCAAAAACTTAAAACTACTGAAGCTATATAACATTTTACCGGATCAGATGATAGAGTATTATTGAACTCAGCGATCTTCTTGAGTATCCCATCAAACTGAGCAACATCAAATAGGAGCATGCCTTTCTGAAAACAACATTAAAGGCAGAATAACAAGCAGTTACAACCTTATCAGGCATGCATATTGCCAATTACTTTATGAGTAATTGAACAACCAGAGATGCAGAGAACCTTGTCATTAAAAATAAATTGAGACATGTTAACCACATGATTATCGAATTTCACCTAGCAATGTATGATAACAAGATACGTCAAATTACTGAATGGCATGATACAATAGTGGTACTCGTACCAATATTTTATGGACATTCTTATTTGTCCAAGTAACAAGCAAGCTCTCCCTTCAACTTAACTTTTTGCTTTGTGTACGTAGATTAACAACTTCAAATAGTCATACACATCCTAATTTAAATTTACTATTAGTTCCCTATTTTTAATTTAGATCCAGTTATGTTCATTGCAATTCTCTTGTACATGCCTTGTGATCTATGTCATGGTATGGTACCTGTATATCCATCTATTTTCTACAATACTTGAAAATGATGAGTTGTATTTCTACAGCTGAACTGTGTCTGTCCTTATACGCATGTATCCTGATTTTTAAGGATAACTTCCTAGTTTATGAGAAAAAATTATTGGATATTACTGAATTTTTCATATTTATTAGAAAAAGAAAATCACTTGAGTCGTAGACACTCCAGAAAATAACATGGATAGTATAGAAGATTCCACTAAAATTATCTTATAGTTTGTTCTCCATGATAGAGTATAAGGCAATTAAGAATCTCTGCAGTAAGTGACTGGAATAGGTAAAAGATATAAACCAAATACGCAAGCAGGCTAGCTCGTTATGCCATACTAGAAGAAAAAGCAGACACAAGCAGCTAGAAAATATGATGTGTAATTGAGTCGAGCGCTGAAAATAGACAGTACAAACTGTTCCAACTAGAGGCATTCTTTCAGCCACATTTCTATACTTTCCTCACAATAGAAACAGCAAGAAAGTGTAAAGTGAAAGGGGATTGATTACCTTAGGAACATGCTTGAAAACAGGTTTTTTTGAAGCACCTCCTGTGTGTATAAAAAATATACAACACCGAATAAAATTAAAATTAAAATTTTTAAGAAAGTTGGTGGACATACAGGTAATACAACAATATAAATAAGCTAGTCCGAATTTTATTCTGAAAGAATCAACATATTTAAGATTTAGTCGTAACAGTTGTACCTGAAGGAATGGAAGGTTGCCCAGGCATATAAGCATTTGCTGAAACATAAAATAGAATAGTAACTCATTACCAATGGAGGAAATCAATAAGTGCTACGATTCAGGGACACACCGATTTCTTACTACATGGGCATGCGTGTCAACACAGCCAATGAAGCCTTCCAACACTTGTTTTTATGCCTTTTTAAGTTTTTGCTTTTATTTTTAATTTTACAACTCCACCTACATGGTTTTAGTTCTATATGGATTTATTGCAGCCGGTCCTAAGCTCGGATAAAGGATGAGGGTTTTGCATCAGGTGCCAGCAGGCAAGGAAAACCCATAGCAAATCCCATGCATGAATTGACTTATGACATTACCTCAGTCTAGGGCATTCCCCGTAAGCGACGCGTTGCATCAGATCCCGCATGCAATGGAAAATGGACAAAGGCTGCTAGAGCGTTCCCTCGAAAGCGATGATGCTCTGTTGAATCCCAAGTATACTAGAAAATAGGCAAGGGATGCTAAAGCATTCCCTCGGGAGTGGCCCGCTGTATTAGAACCCAAGTGCAATGGAAAGTATGCATAGGTTCCAGCACCGTTCAAAAAGTGTGGGTAAATAGGCTAGGTCAAGAGAACAAGATTCATATCACTACATGAAATATAGGAACATTGACATGTAAGAGTCTAGAGTTAATGGATACGATGAAACTCAGGAGAGTCAACATCACTTGTATCTTAAAAACCAAGTGGAAAGGGGTTAAAACTAGAGAAATCGATGGGTATAAGCTCTGATATGTAGAAAGTGACAATAATAGAAATGGTATAGGGATAATGGTAGATTAAAAATTAAAGAATAAAGTTGTAGACGTTAAAAGAACTAGTGATAGTATTATACTACTAAAACTTGTTCTAAGAGAGAAGATCATAAATGTTATTAGTGCATACGCACCACAAATAGGGTTAGAGGATAAAATCAAGAGACAATTCTAGGAAGATATGGAAGGAGTCATGCAAGACATTCCCAACACAGGGGATATTTATAGGAGCCGATTTTAATGGTCATGTAGTAAAAAAAGAAAAAGAAGGATAGATGGGGTACATGGGGAGTACAGTATTGGAGAAAGAAATGAAATGGAGGAAGCTATACTCGATTTTGCCTTAGCATATGACCTAGCTATAGCAAATGCATACTTTAAGAAGAGGGATGAACACTTAATAACCTTTAAAAATCGGCCATATAAAAGTCAAATAGACTTTTTTCCTACTTGGGAATGCCGAAAGTTAAGGTGATACCCAATGAGAGTTTGACCTCACAAAATAGATTATGGTTATGGATATCTACATTAAAATATAAAAGAAAGGAAATGAACTTACTAGGTGTCCAAAACTAAGTAGTGGAACTTAAAAGGAGGGAAGATAACATCATTTACAAACAAGTTGATAGTAGAAGGAAACTAGAATGATGAAACAGAAGTGAACACCATGTGGACTAATATGGCTACGTCTATTAAGAAAGTGGCAAAAGATGTCTTAGGAGTATCTAAAGGTAAAAAGCAACTAACAAAGAAAACTTAGTGATAGAGTGAAAAAGTGCAAAAAGTTATTAAAGAAAAACGTGTGTTTTAAAGCATGGCAAAGGACTAAAAGTAACGAAAACTTTGAGTAATATAAGAATGCTAAAAAGGTTGCTAGGAGAGTCGTGAGGCTAATCTCAAGGCATATGATGATCTCCATAATAGATTAGAAACAAAAGAAGGTGAGAAAGATGTGATTAAACTTGCAAAAACAAGAGAAAGGAAGAGAAAGGAAGAGTAAGCACTTAGACCACATTAAGTATATCAGAAGTGATGGGCAAAGGGTGCTAGATAAAGATGATGAGATC
Organism: Warburgia ugandensis; assembly: GCA_035236585.1. Taxonomy (NCBI): domain Eukaryota; kingdom Viridiplantae; phylum Streptophyta; class Magnoliopsida; order Canellales; family Canellaceae; genus Warburgia; species Warburgia ugandensis. The sequence continues at coordinate 1,977,501 of CP141132.1, read as the reverse complement.
AAACAAAGATGGGAAAGTTACTTTCAAAAATTGCTAAATGACAATTACCCTAAGAATATAGGGATTTAAAGTACCATAAGCCCAAATAACGTTGGGCACTATAGAAATTACTGTAGGATTAGAATAGCTGAAGTGAAAGAGGTGAAAGAGGCCTTAAAAAAGCTAAAATCAGAAAAGGCTCTGGCGCATAATGGTATGCCAATAGAGGTTTGGAAGTATATAGGAGATACTAGAGTAGTTTGGTTGACAAAATTGTTTAACAAGATTGTGAAATCTAAGAAAATGAAGGAAGAATAGAGTAAGAGCTCTATTGTACCAATTTACAAGAATAACGGAGACATAAAGTTGCACTAATTATCGGGGGATCAAACTTATGAGCCATACCATGAAACATTTTGAAAGAGTGATGGAGAAGAAGTTATAGTATGAGACAAGTGTATCAGAGAACCAGTTTGGTTTCATATCTGAGAGGTTCACCATGGAAACTATTTTCTTGCTTGGACAATTGATAGAGAAATATAGGGAGATGAGAAAGGGCCTCCACATGGTCTTTATTGACTTAGAAACGGCTTATGATAGGGTCTTTAGAGAGTTAATATGGTGGGTCTTGAGCAAGAAAGGAGTTTAACAGGGGTATATAGACATTATTAATGATATGCATGAGGGAGCAGTAACAAAAGTTATGACCACTAGTAGAGAGACCGGTGATTTTCCAATCACTGTAGGATTGCACCAAGAATCAACATTGAGCCCATACCTTTTCTCATTGGTTATAGATGAGGGAGCAGTAACAAATGTTAGAACCACTAGCAGAGAGACTAGTGATTTTCCTATCACCATAGGATTGCACCAAGGATCAGCATTGAGCCCATACCTTTTCTCGTTGGTTATAGATGAGTTAACAAAACATCTGAAAGAGGAGATTCCATAGTGCATGTTATTTGTAGATGATATAGTTTTGATTGATGAGACGTAGGAGGGCGTAAACACAAAGCTAGAGTTATGAAGAGATGCATTAGAATCTAAAGGATTTAAAACTAGTCGAACTAAGAGTATATGGAACGCAATTTTAGCAAGGAGAGGAGTGGGAGTGGAGCACTAGTGAAGATTGATAACCAAGAAGTCCGCCTAAAAGAACACTTCTGATACTTGGGATCAATAATTCATGGCAGTGGAGAGATTGAGAGGGAGGTTATCCAAAGAATCTAAGCGGGTTGGAACAAACGGAGATGCTCTTCTAGACTTTTGTGTGATCGAAGGGTGGTACTCAAACTAAAAGGAAAATTCTAAAGAATGGCTGTAAGGCCGGCCATGCTCTATAGATCAGAGTGTTGAGCAATTAAAGAACAACATGTACATAGGGTGAGCATCACTGAAATGTAGATGTTGAGATGGATGAATGGCAAGACAAGAAAGGACATAATTAGAAATAAAAACATTAGAGGAAACTTAGGAGTAGCACCAATAGGTAACAAGATGAGGAAGATTAGACTTAGATGGTTTGGACATGTCCAACGTAGATGAAAAAAGGCACTAATTAGAAGGAGTGAGGCAATCCAAGTTGAAGGTTCTAAAAGGACAAGGGGAAGGCCCAAAAGAAAGTGGATAAAAGTGGTGAGAAAAGATTTCAAAACTTTAGGACTAAATGAAGCTATGGCACTCAATAGAGGAGAATGGAGGAACAAGATTCATATGACCAACCCCTAATCAAGATAAGGTCTCGATGATAATGATGAGGACTTTTATTTTTATCTTATGACTTTGTGACCAAAAATCACATTCCTACCAAAAGCACTTAATTGCTAAGTCTCTCTCATTTAGGTTTCTTCCTCCATAGTCTCTGCCGTGAAACTCATTGGGAAAGCTGCCCAAAAACCGGTTGTCCAAAATCAAGAAAGTTGGCCAAAAAACCCATTGTCATGAACTTGTTGCAGTAAAACCCTTTCTTGGAAAGCTTGAAATGTCACGACGAAGAAAAAGAAACTTCTTCCTGCATTTGTTACAATTTTTGCATTATTTATATATTTAATTATTCATTTATTTGTCGTGTCCCTGTGTTGTACCTTTGTGACCCAGCCGTGTCAGACACATAAACACGTGTCATGTCTGTGTCCATAAATCATAGATTAAGAGTAACATATTTCATGAAGTACCTTAACATTCACGCAAAATCCTTGCAAAAACAGACTACCTACCACCAGTATATGGATCAGAGAATGATGCATCGAGTGTGAGGTCATTTTGCCCAGAATTTTGCAATATAAATTCTACAACTTGTTGACGATAAGAAAGAGGGAGGTTCTCTTTGAGAAGCCATTTGTCAGCAGTATCATAAGGGTTATCTGCAACAGATAAAACTGATCATGAATAGGATTGATATGACATTCAATACATGTGGATCAACAGATAGCCAGCAAAAATGGAAAAGCAAGAACATAAATTAAGATGATTGAAAACCATACTTAACAAGTGCAGAGACATCCTTATAGACCATAGGAGTAGTGTTGACAAAGTAGGAAGAGATAAAATCTATAACATCAAGTAACTAAATAGAAACCAAGAGACTCCACTTCAGTTCCAAAATGTTAAGAATTAGAACAGGCCCATGTCACACAGAGTAATGTCTTTGGTCAAGATATCATGACAAAAACCAGATTAATTTGATGTAAGCTCCCATTGATTACAGGAAAGAAACAAAAAGTCGATTGTATGGAAGTTGAAACAAGCCCAAAAAACATGTTAAACAAAAGGAATTTGTCAAATCAGTTTGTTGAAACAAAGTTAGACTAGCAAAAAGGTATTCTGGCATGGATCTAAGAAAGTAGAATTAGCATTTCATGATGAAGGAGATATCAACAAATTGATTAGAATTTCTATTAGAAGCAGTGAAAAGAACCGTGGGGAACCGCAAAGATTTATCACCCTTGCACAAAGAAACAAAAGAATATGACAAGACACCAGGCCAAACCTGCTCGATTGTATGGTAATTTGCGGATAGGCTCTCCATCTTCAATGTCAACATCAAATACTAAGAAAGAAATATCTGAAATGTTAGGAGCTAAAAGACAAGACACAATTAAGTTACAGAATTTTTAAGAACAAGTGTGCCTACCATAATCATATCGAACACCATCAAGAACTGCATGACTCATATTGTCCCCAGGCCCATCAACAACTTCCCCTATCTGAGAAAATGAAAAATTGTTCATATGATTATTGGCAGATGGAGAGAGCACAAACAGAAACTTCTTACCTCAATAACAAAAATAATATCTCCAAAGAAACAAAAATGAAAAAAAGATAAGAGTTAAGGATAAGAAGAAGAGGACAACTGCAAAACAAAGGTACCATTAAACAACAAGAATAACAGGAATAAAAATACAATAATAATAATGATATAATACATGCGAACTCATCACATAATATACATAGAAAATCAACTGATAGCCATATTTAACCAAACAACTAACTAGCATCTTGTAGGGCATAAAAAATAAAGCAAATTCAAGGAAACTAGTCAGCTTCAATTGCCAACTTCAGAAACCAAGAAAAGAAACTACAAAAATTGTTGAATAACTGTACCATAAAAAGAACAAATATAAAACTTAAGAACATTAAGTATATAGCTAGAGTACATGATGTTTAACAACTTCAGTATTCCTTAACTTATTCAATAGGAAAATAAAAATGGAAACCAGATGCATTAGGGGACAACATTGCCATCAAAAGGAAAGACATTTATACTCTTTTACACTTCATTCTGAAATCATAAGTTCACTCACCGTATGATCAATTAAAAAGTTCTGAGCTTTTACTAATTAAATTGTTTACAATGTACCACACTCCAATGTCCTAAAAGAAATTGGATCTCCTCACCCCTTCTGGCATTACTAATGGAATATTATTCCCATTTAGTGAAAATATGGCCTCATTTCATCAGATTCTCATGAATTATCGTCCACCAAAGGCCTAACCCAAATCTTACTAGGCAAGATGAAATGACCCGTAGAAAGCATATGTACCTCTTCCCTCCTTTTTCATTTTTCCCTTGACTTCAGAAGATGAATATATATATACAGAATTACAAGGAGGAATTCACAGCATTTCATAGAAAGAATCACTTGTACACACCTTCTGTATAAAAAGAATCAGTTCCTTGTCACATCTTTCGCAAGACATGAGGAAACATCCAAATCACCCTTTATCATTTCTAAACCAGCCCTGACATTTTGGACCATACTGCAAAGATAAATTGTCACAGATACAGAAACTAGTACTGACCAGCAGAAGAGACCATCTAATACTTATACTTCAATCATGTAAGCTTCTGGTGTTCAGTAAAGAGTAATCAAAGTATAGAAAAGTACAGTTGAGTTTATTTGGGTCAACACCCTACAAGTCCCTAAAGACTTCCGCTTCTGCTAAAGAATTTGCAAGATCATTACACTTCTGTGAAAACCTATTACACCTGGAATCTCATTCATGAAAGATCATCATCATCATCAAAGCCTTATCTTGATTAAGGGTCGGCTACATGAATCTTGTTCCTCCATTCTCCTCTGTCTACTTTCATGGCTTCATTTAGTCCAAAGGTTTTTTAAAATATTTTTTCACCACTTCTATCCACGTCCTTTAGGACCTTCCCCTTGCCCTTTTAGAGCCTTCGACTTGGATTGACTCACTCTTCACCGGTGCCATATTTGGTCTCCGTTGGACATGTCCAAATCATCTAAGTCTACCCTCCCTCGTGTTATTTCTTATTAATGCTACTCCTAAGTTTCATCTAATGTTTTCATTTTTAATTCCATCTTTTCATATCTTGCCACTCATCTATCTCAACATACTTATTTTGGCTATGGTCATCCTATAAGCATGTTGTTCCTTGACTGTCCAATACTCTGATCCATAGAGCATAGCCGACCTTAGAGCCATCCTATAGAATTTTTCTTTCAGTTTGAGTGACACCTGCCAATCACACAAATCTCCAGAGGCACATGTTCATTTGGTCCAACCCACTTGGATTCTCTAGTTAACATCCCTCCCAATCTATTCACTCTCATGAATTATCGATACCAAGTATTGATGGTGGCTTTTTCATGGACTTATTGGTTATCAATCTTTACCAGTGTTTCACTCCCAGTCCTCTCTTTGCCAAAATTGTATTCCATATACTCCGTCTTATTTCAGCTAATTTTAAATCCTTTAGACTCTATAACATCTCTCCACAACTCTAGCTTTGTTTACACCCTCCCTTGTCTTATCAACCAAAACTATGTCATCTACTAATAAAATGCACCACGAAATCTCCTTGTGCAATTGTTTTGTTAACTCATCCATAATCAACGTGAAAAGGCACAAGCTCAACGCCAATCCTAGTTGCAATCCTATAGCGATAGGAAAATCATTGGTGTCTCCACTAGTGGTCCTAACATTTTGTTACCTCTCCCTCATACATATCCTTAAGTATGTCTACACACCTTCATGAAACCCCTTTCTCTCCCAACACCCACCATATTAACTCTCTAGGGACCCTATCATAAGTTTTTTTTTAAGTCAACAAAGACTATCTGGAGGTCCTACCTCGTCTCCCTATATTTCTCTATCAATTGGCAGTTTCGGCAAAAATTATCATCATCATCAAGACCTTATCCCAATTAGGAGTCGGCCACATGAATCTTATTCATCCATTCCTCTCTATTAAGTACCATGGTTTCATTTAGTCCCAAAGTTTTTAAATCTTTTCTCACCACTTCTATCCACATTCTTTTGGGCCTTCCCCTTGCCCTTTTAAAACCTTCTACTTGTATTGCCTCACTCCTAACCGATGCCATTGTTGGTCTCCTTTGAACATGTCCAAACCATCTAAGTCTAATCTCCCTCATCTTGTTACCTATTGGTGTTACCCCTAAATTTTCTCTAATATTTTCATTTCTAATTCTATTCTTTCTTGTCTTACCCCTCATCTATCTCAACATCCTCATTTCTGTGACGCTCATCCTATGAGCATGATGCTCCTTAACTGCCCAACACTCTGATCCATAAAGCATGGCCAGCCTTATGGCCATCCCATAGAATTTTCCTTTTAGTTTGAGTGGCACTCGCCAATCACACAAAACTCCAAATGCACATCTCCATTTGTTCCAACCCGCTTGGATTCTCTGGGTAACCTCCCTCTCAATCTCTCCACTCTCATGAATCATTGATCCTAAGTACCAAAAGGGTTCTTTTACGGGGACTTCTTGGTTATCAATCTTGACTAGTGTTCCACTCCTTTCCTTGCTAAAATTGCATTCCATATATTCTGCCTTAGTTCAGCTAATTTTAAGTCCTTTAGATTCTAATGCTTCTCTCCATAACTCTAACTTTATGTTTACACCCTCCCTTGTCTCATCAAGTAAGACTATATCATTTGCAAATAGCATGCACCAAGGAATCTCCTAGTGCAAATGTTTTGTTAACTCATCTCTAACCAATGTGAAAAGATATGGGCTCAATGCCGATCCTTAGTGCAATCCTACAACGATAGGAAAATCATCAGTCTTGCCACTAGTGGTCTTAACATTTGTTACCACTCTCTCATACATATCTTTAATTATGTCTATATACCCCTACGAAACCCTTTTATCGCCCAACACCCTCCATATTAACTCTCTAGGGACTTTATCATAAGCTTTCTCTAAGTCGATACAGACCATGTGGAGGTCTTTCCTTCTCGCCCTATACTTCTCTATTAATTGTCTTAGTAAGAAAATAACTTCCTAAGAATATAATTGTCCTAAGAAAATAGTTTTGGCAAAATTTGCTAAATGATAATTGTCCTAAGAATATAAAGATTGAAAGAACCATGAACCCAATAACGGTGGACTACATAGATATGAGTGTAGGATCAGGATACCTAAAGTATAAGAGGCCTTGAAAAAAATGAAATCAGGAAAGGCACTAGGCCGTGATAGTATACCCATTGAGGTTCGGAAGTATATGTGAGATACTAGGGTAGTTTAGTTAACAAAGGTACGATCTCAGTGCTAGTCTTAGGTGCAATCCTATAGCGATAGGGAAATCATCAATGTCTCTCCTAGTGGTCCTAATATTTGTTACATCTCCCTCATACATATTCTTAATTATGTCTACATACCCTCATGAAACCCCTTTCTCGCTTAACACCCACCATATTAACTCTCTAGGAACCCTATGATAAGTTTTTTCTAAGTCAACAAAGACCATGTGTAGGTCCTGCCTCGTCTCCCTATATTTCTAATACCAATTGGCAATTTTGGCAAAAATTACTCAATGATAATTGTCGTAAGAATATAGAGATTGAAAGAACAGTAAACCAAATAACGGTGGACTACAAAGATATGAGTGTAGGATCAGGATACCTAAAGTGTAAGAGGCCTTGAAAAAAATAAAATCAGTAAAGGCCTTGGGCTGCAACGGTATTCCAATTGAGCTTTGGAAGGACATGAGAGATACTAGAGTAGTTTAGTTGACAAAGTACGAGCTAAATGCCAATCCTAGATGCAATCTTATAGCGATAGGGAAATCAACGATGTCAACGCTAGTGGCCCTAATATTTGTTACCTCTCTCTCATGCATATCCTTAATTATGTCTACATACCCTCATGACACCCCTTTCTCGCCCAACACCCACCATATTAACTCTCTAGAAACCACATCATAAGTTTTTTCTAAGTCAACAAAGACCATGTGGAGGTCCTAACTTGTCTCCCTATATTTCACTATCAATTGGCAGCTTTGGCAAAAATTGCTAAATGATAATTGTCATAAGAATATAGAGATTGAAAGAACCTTAAACCCAATAATGGTGGACTACACGGATACGTGTAGGATCAGGATACCTAAAGCGAAAGGCGCCTTGAAAAAAAATGAAATCAAGTAAGGCCCTAGGATGGTATACCAATTGAGGTTTGGAAGTATATGCGAGATACTAGTGTAGTTTAGTTGACAAAGTTGTTTAACAAGATTGTAAAATTGAAGAAAATGCAAGATGAATGGAGGAAAAGCTCTATCAATGAATGAAAGATAAAACTGCCAAAACCCCAAAGATTAATGGGCAGCCCATTAAATCTCATTCAATGAATTAAAGCTCCTAAACAAGTGTAAAGCAATATTGCTACTATATACAGAGATAGAAATAGTGTCTTTTGGATGTCCAACTGAAAATCATCTGCAGCCACTCCATCCAAGAACATATAAAGTTCCTTGATTAGAAAAGAAAATTATGATATCATATGCAGTTAGAAGATCAAGATTTTATGATAATTTAAACTATAAACCAGAGCTACTACACAAAAGCATGGATGGAACTAGTTAGTAACTTAGTACTTTCTCCCACTTCTGGTCCACTGCATTCCATGAATAAGCAACACCGCCATCCCCTTCTCTCACAACTTTTGTCTGACCATCATTAACCCCTGCACCACAAAATGATACAGATTGAAGCACAAGAAAAACAAATACACAATATGGACAATCATGGGAGAAACAATTACAATTTAACCTCCTCCAAATAGCATGGCACCCAAATATAAGGTTAGGACAACCAATTTTCAGCTGTAATTATAAGTAAAAGATGATTCTGCAGAAACATAGAAAATGCATTACTGCAAGCTAAATCAGAAAGGAATATGATATTCTCAATACAGATTAGAAAATTCAAAATCTTTCATTAATGCTGATGCTGACAGGAAAGCACCTGCATGGGTAAGGCCACTTCGTGTTATTTAACATATCATAAAAGACTTCAGGAAAATAATATACAGGAAAAAGGGAACAAATACATGGCCAAGGGGGAGAGAGAGAGAGAGAGAGATCAAAGAAACAAAAGATACAACAAGACAGTAACAGAAAAAGCATCAATATACACTGTGGTTTGCATCTTTTATTCATGATAAATGTGGAAAAGAACTGCATCTTCAATAGCGAATACAATCACATCTTGATGAGTCGGTTGGTCCAGTTGTTCACCTGTCTGGAATCTCAAACATTGAGGGTGCCATGGCATCCACAAATTCATTATCTTCCCACCAAGTCCTCTTGCAATATCCCTAGACTATATCCCACATAGCTCTTGAAAAATGTTGCTAGAGTTGGAAGCAAATGCGAGAAGCAATATGGATGCAGGGAGTGAAGGCTTTGAAAAGAGAGAATGGGAGGCAATGGGTCACAACAGAAGAAAATGCAGGATGAGAAAAGAAATAGTAATCAAACATAAAGCTCCTCTTACCAAAAATCAGATCAAGTTCTTAAAGAAGAGGAATTGGAAGTAATAAAGTTCAAACCTGGAACTTGTAAAGCCTCCAGACCAGGTAAATCCTGCAACTGCAACCCACCGACTTTCTTCCTGATGCAAAAAGTCGGGCAGAGGTATTACTATTAGTGGAGGGAACAAACAAGTAAGACAACGCAGTCAGCCTGCTCCTATATTCTGAATCAGAGATTATAGGCCTTATAGATGGAATCCTTCAGTAGTGCACACTGTGAGACCCATTCTGATTGGTCTGGATCATACATCTAATAAACAGTCAGATCTTTGATTGTGCAATATCATGACGATTGGACTAATATCTAACACATGTTCCTCAACCAATGCAGATTGCTGCCTATGCTTGTCACTCCTTTCATAGAACATGCTTCCACCAGCAAAACTAATTATTGGATCTTAGGATTACCAGTATCCTTGAATTTGGGCCATTACAAATCCAGCTAACAGTTTAGGTTGCACAGTCTGGATCAATCAAATACAGGGCTCACTTTGTAGAGCATGCTTTACCCTTCTACAAGGAGGTTGAATGCTTTTGAAACATTCCTCAATTTTTCTCAGTCATTTCTATCAATAAATTCTTTTCTTGTTTCTCCAAAAAGAAAAAACATTACTCAACTTCGTGAATGGTTTTGCTGTCATCTTGACAAATTAAACAGGAACATTGTGATGAAAATACTGTTCATTAGTGAAGCTTGAGAAAAGAAGTGGTTCGAGAAGCTCAACCAATATATGAAGAGCTAGTACATGCCAATGCCCGACTATTAGGTTGATTTCATCCAAATAGGTTTAAGTGCAGCACAACAAAATTTAACTATAGGAGTGCACAATGATCAAATCACATTCCACAATTTGACATCAGTAATACAGTAGAAAGTAGAAAGTAGTGAAAACAAACATACCTGCTGAACTTATATTGAGAAAGCAGATGAGCATATGCTTCAAGTTCCTGTGACTCAGAGATTCTATCTTTATTTGCTGTCCATATTCTTACAGCGCCGTCAGAACAAGCTGTTACAATATCGCCATTTTCCAAGAATTTGACATCCCAAACACAGCCAGGATGTTCAATGCTCTGGATACAAAATCCATCTGCCAAAAGCAAAAGTTAACTCAGAGAAAGATGTCCTCAACAAAATTAGTAAAACAAATGTGGCAGAATCAGAGAACTTCATTTATTTGAGGTAAAGGTCCAATATAGTCTCACACCCAAACAGTCAACATTATTGAGATGGACCACAATGAGAATGTTTGCTTCAGTTTTCAAACCTTTTTTTTTTTTTTTTAATAGGTTTAAGTTGAAGGGGAGCCTTGGCGCAACGGTAAAAGTTGTCGTCATGTGACCTTGAGGTCACGGGTTCAAGGCGTGGAATCAGCCTCTTGCAAAAATGCAAGGTAAGGCTGCCTACTTTAGGCCATTGTGGCCCGCCCCTTCCCCGGACCCCGCATAGGCGGGAGCTTCGTGCACCGGGGCTGCCCTTTTAATAGGTTTAAGTTCTAAAAGTCTCACCAGTTGAATGACAAATGTATCAACTTACAGATCAGGCATTTTAAGTTGTTTGCTCAGTAATCCAAAGGCAATTTCAATGTTCAGTGGCTTCAGCAACAAAAAAAGTCACGGTTGCCTCTTAAAAGACCTTACATCAAACAAATCCAATGGAGGATGTTTGCTTTTGGATTATAATAAATTAGAGTAGAAAAATATAACCAAGTGAAAGATACAAAGGGAAGGTCCAATCATCAAAGCAAACTAACGTTAAGAGACAAGTCTAGAGTTTTATTTATCCATGTGGAATATCAACGGCCAATGAGAAAAAAATGCCTCATCGTTACAAAAACCCACTACTACATGTTCAGCAAATGAACGGTTAGAAAGAATCTGTGGCCAATGGCCAACAATGAAAATGAATACACATCCTATTATCCATACTTTGAAGGAAGACCCTGGAGTAAGTTCCATAATACAGTTCACCCAAACAGCAATGAACTACAGGCAAAAACACTTTTTAACAGTTCAAAACATGTGTATTAATTGTGAAGAACCTTATATTTCAGAAGTTCAGTGCCCTCCTCTGCTTTACTAAGTCATCATAGCCACTACTTCCCTATCCCTGAATTCATCAAAGTATGGTCACAAAAGTGTTTATAAATATAAATATCAAGCCATTAAACAAGTAGTTTTCAGTTTTCCAAGCCAAAACAGACACACCAAGGTCACATTGGACCTCCTTGTTCCAGTTTAACTTTTTCTATAAAACTAAACAACGCTAGAAGCATATTACTAGCACTAACAAAAAGGAATAAGTGAACAAAGTTGCATAAGCATCATCATCATCAAGACCTTATCCCAACTAGGGGTCAGCCACATGAATCTTATTCCTCCATTCCACTCTATTAAATACCATGGCTTCATTTAGTCCCAACATTTTTAAATCTTTCCTCACCACTTCTATCCACGTTCTTTTGGGCCTTCCCCTTGCCCTTTTAGAACCTTCTACTTGTATTGCCTCACTTCTTCTAACTGGTGCCATTGTTGGTCTCCTTTGAACATGTCCAAACCATCTAAGGGAGACAAACCATCTAAGTCTAGTCTCCCTCATCTTGTTACCTATTGGTGCTATCCCTAAATTTCCTCGAATATTTTCATTTCTAATTCTATCCTTTCTTGTCATACCACTCATCCATCTCAACATCCTCATTTCTGCGACGCTCATCCTATGAGTATGATGTTCTTTAACTGCCCAACACTCTAATCCATAGAGCATGGCCGACCTTATTGCCATCCTATAGAATTTTCCTTTTAGTTTGAGTGGCACCCGTCAATCACACAAAACTCCAGATGCACATCTCCATTTGTTCCAACCCGCTTAGATTCTCTGGGTAACCTCCGTCTCAATCTCTCTACTCTCATGAATCATTGATCCTAAGTACCGAAAGTGGTCTTTAACGGGGACTTCTTGGTTATCAATCTTGACTGGTGTTCTACTCCTACTCTCCTTGCTAAAATTACATTCCACATATTCTGTCTTAGTTGGGCTAATTTTAAATCCTTCAGATTCTAATGCTTCTCTCCATAACTCTAGCTTTATGTTTACACCCTCCCTTGTCTCATCAAGTAAGACTATATCATCTGCAAATAGCATGCACCAAGGAATCTCCTCATGCAGATGTTTTGTTAACTCATCCATAACCAATGTGAAAAGGTATGGACTCAATGCCGATCCTTGGTGCAATCCTATAGTGACAGAAAAATCACTAGTCTCGCCGCTAGTGGTCTTAACATTTGTTACCGCTCCCTCATACATATCTTTAATTATGTCTATATATCCTTGAGAAACCCCTTTACCACCCAACACCCTCCATATTAACTCTCTAGGGACTCTATCATAAGCTTTCTCTAAGTCGACAAAGACCATGTGGAGGTCTTTCCTCCTCTCCCTATATTTTTCTACTAATTGTCTTAGTAAGAAAATAGCTTCCATGGTAGACCTCCTAGGCATGAAACTAAACTGGTTCTCAGATACACTTGTTTCATGTCGTAGCCTCTTCTCAATCACTCTTTCAAAAAGTTTCATAGTATGGCTCATAAGTTTGATCCCTCGATAATTAGTGTAGCTCTGTATGTCTCCTTTATTCTTATAAATTGGTACAATAGAGCTTTTCCTCCACTCATCAGGCATTTTCTTTGATTTTATAATCGTGTTAAACAACCTAGTCAACCAAAGTACCCCAATATCTCTCATATGCTTCCAAACCTCTATTGCTATACCATCGGGCCCCATGGCCTTTCCTGATTTCATCTTTTTCATGGACTCTTTTACTTCAGGTATTCTAATCCTACGTTCATATCTATAATAGCCAATGTTATCTAGATTTATAGTATTTTCAATCCCTATATTCTCAGAGCTATTGTCATTTAACAATTTTTGAAAGTATGTTTCCCACCTTTGTTTGATATCATCATCTTTGACTAATACTCTTTGATCATCGCTTCTAATACACCTAACATGATCTAAGTCCTTACCCTTCTGTTCTCTTACTTTTGCAAGTTTAAAGACATCTTTCTCACCTTCTCCTGTTCCTAGTCTATTGTAGAGCTCATCATATGCTTTAAGTTTAGCCTCACTTACTATTCTCTTAGCAACCTTTTTAGCATTCTTTTATTGTTCATAGTTTTCATTATTTCTAATCTTCTGCTATGCTTTAAAGCGCATCCGTTTTTCTTTAATAACTTTTTACATTGTTTCACTCCACCACCATGTTTCCTTTGCTAATAGCCTTTTACCTTTAGATACTCCACCACCATGTTTCCTTTGCATAAGCATAAAGATAAGAAACAAAAAGCTTGTCACGTAAGAGGATAAAGGGCAGCCCAGTGTACAAAGCTCCTATGTATGTGGGGTCCAGGATAGGGGCGGACCACAAAGGGTCTATAGTACCAAAAACTGTGAATATAACAGCATGTAGAATATCAGGAAATCAATTGCAGATCATTCCAAAGATTAACATTATTGATAACATAACCCAGCTGTAGAAAATGTTCTACTTTATTCACACAAACCATGAAAGAACAACTACTGAATTTGAAAAGCAGTCACTTTAAAAGGAACCTGTTTAGCAGATTAACAAATAGAGAGAACAAAAAATGTTAGATATGAAACTGATAAAAGGATCTAAGAATTAAATACATAAGATTCAACCCATGGGACTGTGAAGGTTAGAAAAGCACTACCTTTCCATATCTTTGCAAAACAATCTTCACTACCACTAACAACGAGTCCAGAGCTATGGGCATCCACAGAATAGACAATTGAAGTATGACCAACCATCTCCAACAAGACTTGACCAGTTAAAGCCCACAACCGGATGGAACTGCCATTGCATAAAAACCTCAGTTAAGGAGGGACTGAGCAACCCCAAGAAAAAGAAAAGCAGTAACATGAAGGATATAAAGCTAGGGAAAAAAGCAGGGGAGAAATAGGAAGTATCATAGAAAGGATTACAAAGTGCCGGAATGGAACTCAAAAGTATCAGCAGGACCAGTAAGATTGGCTACAAGAATCATACAAAGAATCTGCAAGATAGCACTGAGACATGCAAATTTGCTACAACAACAAAACAATGTGCAAGTCTCCCAAGAGTTTTGAGATGAAGACAGGTTCGAAACTGGTTAGCTTCTTTAAGGATTATTATACACACTAGGGAGCCTTAGGACAACTGTAGAGTTATCGTCGTGTGACTTCAAGGTCATCAGTTTGAGGCGTGGAAACAGCCTCTTGCAATGCAAGGTAAGGCTGCATATTATTGACCCTTTGTGGTCCCTTTATAAGCCCTAAGAGAACTCATTAAGGAACACTATTAAACCAGTTAAAGAACATACTCTCTACTTGAGGGATAAGAGCTATTAGTCATACTCCCTTACCTTAGCTTCCTTAATCACACCTACTATAGATCGATACAGGCCTTATTCCATTTGCTATGCTCACAGCGGCCCGGGAAGAGAGGGATGCCTTTCTCTCGCTTTTGGCATAGCCGCACCCCCCGGCCCATGGGAGGCCCACAGGGCTATAGAGCACGTCCTTGATAATTGTGTCATTGTGCCTGGGCTGTGAGGGCTGATAGAGTAAGTAATTTCCAGTATGAATACTGCATCCAACATGAAACTTGTGATTGGTCAAAAAATATCAATTTTCCTGTCGGCCCTTTCACCGAACCCCACATACGTGGGACTTCGTGCACCAGGCTGCCCTTTTTTATACACAATGGTTTTGTTAACTTATGGAAGGAATCCAATTTGGCTTCAACAAACAAAAACAGGGAAAGGGGACCCACAACCAGTGATTCCACAATATCTCTAGCATCCAATGAATATGCTTGTTAATAGCTCTATAGGCTGGAAGCTCAAAATCAGATTTATGCAGCAAGTTCCATTGCCAATGAGATAAAGTTATGATGCTTAAAAGGTTTCCAGAACTGGAAAGCTAGCTCCTGCTCCTGTATTTAGGTTGATCTCTCATCAACATGGAGGGTTGCATTCTAACTTATTACCAGTATCTGAAAGCCATTGAAGCTTCCACAAAAGGAAGGAGCTGTCACATTAATAAACATAGTAGTAGAGTTACAATGAAGAAAATAAAGGATTTCTTTTTCTTAGAGTGGTAAGTGAATTTCAACCCACAACCTCTTGGTTGCAGGAGCAGGCACTTAACCAACTTAAAGAATATCCCATAAAACATTTCCAAGCCCTATGGGATTTCAGAAAAAGATCAAACCCTAAATAAATGCCATGAAACGTCATGGAAAAAGCAAATTGTTCTTAGCTCTAGACGATTCAAAGCCAAAATCATGGTCTGATGATGGGTCCAGGAAATTTTTTCCAATTCTTTGATGATGTTCATGATCTATGTAGTAGCCACATTTTATCTATATCATCATCATCAACAAAGCCTTATCCCGATTAGGGGTCGGCTACATTTTATCTATATCTATATATGTTATATAGAATATAGATACATATACACATACATGTTGATTTATAATGCATAAAAAGTATCCATGTATGCTATAAACTAGGTTGTAAAATATGAATACCAATATATGCAAAAGGAAACCTCAAAAGGATGGTTGGCCATTAGACTCTTTCCTTAGAGTCATATTCTATGCCCCACATATGCAATGTGGACTGATCAGCCTCTGTTTGATCTAACAAGCCACCACAAATGGTCTGATTGCATTTGCAATCAGATAGATTGGATATTATTAACCCCTTATCCATCATGCCATTTGATGTACCCTCACAAAAAACTTAGTTAGTTACTTATTTTAGTCATGATTTTATTGATGCACAAGTACATTCCACACAAGATCAACGGTCTCAATTATAGATAAGAGATACATGTCCACATCAGGCTGGAGATTCGACCTTTAGTTTTTAGTACCATTTGCTATTCCACCTTTATCTAAAAGTGTGTTATAGAACAAGTAAGAAAAGTCAAAACAAAGACTCACTTATCATGTGATGCAGAAAGAATTCCCAATCCAGGCATCACTGCAATACCTCGAACAGTATCTGCAGAAAAACCCACCATGAATGAGAAATAAGTGATTTAAACTTTCAAGGGGTTCAAGCAAGATTAAATATAAACACACAGACTTGTATATGTGCACACATATGCATCACGCATGTAGAGATTACATGTGCATTTTTATATACATGCTGGTAGATAGATATGGGTAAATACAAGCACTCATCATGTACATGTGTTGTTATCTAATGGATGCCCATACCTACCTCTGGAACCATATAAGCAGGGACTTCTCATAATTAATATCAAAATCATCTATCTGGTGTGGTATGCATTGGATGAACCATGCATCAAAATATCACCCTCACACTACCTTCTGAATTTTGGCTTTAAAAAAGCAAAGGGTTAGAATAGTCCAATATGGACAATTTGGTAGAGGGCCTAATAATTCAATGGTTTTGATCATTGAACAAGTGGGTTCCCCCTGTGTGTATGGCTGCTCAAATTTTTCTTTGAAAAAATACACTCATTCATTAAATAAAAAGACATTAATTGTACATAGATACACATAGAGGAGGCTGGTAGGCTCAGACATATGCTTACAAGCATATATACATAAAGGATCACAGATGCTTGCACACAAATTGTTAAGTGCTTAATCAAAGCTCAATCACATGATTCATAAACAAATAACTCAAGTGAGTGTATGTCATTGAAGAAAACCACCTTTTTAGCTGCAGGATCATTTGTGAGGAAAAACTGAGCAACCATGAAGTCTCTTTAACAAGAGAACAACCTCAATAGGGATAGTTTTAGAAAGAGCTACCAATGATCAGAATACCTTTGGAGAGTGGTACCATGCATGTGCATACAAATTATCAAGTGCTTAGTCAAAGTTCCCTCACATGATTCGTAAAAAATAAGATCATACAAAGGCAGAGCTGTGGGCAAAATCATCCTCTTGCTGTGGATCATTTGTGAGGGAAAACTGACCTACAAGTACGAAGTGAATTATCTTTAACATGGGAACAACTTCATGGAGATAAACTTGGAAAGAAGTACTAATGACCAGAATATTTTTGTGTCAAGATAGAAATATGAAATATATGCATGGCCGTAATTCCATGAGCTCATTCTAAGCTATAACATTCTCTTTTCAAGCTTTTACTAAAAAGGATCCAGGTGACAGTTGTTAGACCCATGAGAGGTAAGCAAGGAAGTTGTTTACTGCATTTACCTCTGTACATTCCCCAATATTGAACTGTTAGAACAAATTGTTACGAGTAATGGCATCTTCAAAGACACTCAGGCTTTTCTTGTATAAACTCAAGCTGTTTTCTTACTTGATGACTATCAAATGCATAAAATTGCAGAATACTGATATCCTTGAAACAGGAAAAGATGCCACACCAAAGAGAAATAACTGAAAGTTGTGACTTCATTTCTATTTCTGATTGGTAAAAGAAGTTTCATTTGAAAATGGAAAACATATTTACATAAGGGGCAGAATTTTCTCTATGTTAACTCCAGATATTAGCCATCCGAATGGCTTATGTCAGAATGTGCCGAAACGATGCAATCCCCCACTCAGTTCTCCTCCTTTATGGGTATCTCAACCGAATTCTCTAGTCATTAAGAAGTTGCAAACTTCAATAACACCATGACATACGAGAATAAGAGTCAGGGACAGAATGAAATACAAGATTCACATGCATCCCACAATAAAAGAATGAGAAAAGAGAACAACAACGGATCTGATCATTGTTAAGGTACCAACCAGCAGAAAAGCCACACTGACAGCCAAAGCTGATAAGAGTACCAAAAGAAATCAACGGCTAAATGGCAGCAGTTATAATTCTTAAAATACAATACCAACTGCAATTTTAGTGCTCATAAATATAAGTACAACCAACAACTTCAAGTCAAGAAGCTTCTAAACAATATTATGTAATCAAGCTTTTGGCCCCTACTCCAAATCTATAACAATGTGAACACATCCAATTCTAAACCCCAATCATTCACTCTAGAGTACCAAAGTCCCTAAGAAGATGAGTTTAATGCATAAATATGGGATTATACAACATATATATGTACATATGCAACTTTCAACCACCATAAACCTAAAAAGACAAGGCACAGGGAAACAAAAAGAGCAACCTGTGTGCCCAACAAAGGTATGTAGACAAGTTCTCCCTTTCCACAGCTTCATTGTTGCGTCACTTGAACCTAAAAATCATAAATGTAATCAGAGATATCTAAATAGCAAGCCACTCTAGAGAAATCACATAGATCTCAGCATTTACATGCTAGAAGTTGGTAAAGATCAAAGTCTTCAATAATATGCTTGTAATAATCCAGGAAGTGATCAGATTAGAGTTGATTAATAGCAAAAGTGCCTCAAAGCTCAAGCTTCGAAAAGGTTGATATTAGTGCACATTATATGTTATGGTTGATATTCTTAAACGTAAACTCAGTCAAACAATGGTTATTTGTGTACCCATTACATGTTGGACCCAATTCAACTAAGCCAATGCAGTTGGTTTTGTGACGCCTAATAATTTGAGAATCAAGAGCAGTTTTGAACCTTGGACAAGATATGTTAATCCTTACAAAGCAAATGAACATCATGAGGCCAGTGATGAATGACAGTTGAAGGACAAGGATGAGAAAGTAACACCAGAAATGCTTACCTTCGTCAAAAAGTTGAAAATTAATGCATTTCAAACAAATCTATCAGCTTCTCGTGCAACAGACCCACCTTTTTGGCTTCTAGCCAATTAATTAGTTCTTGTTACCACAAAATATTTTAACTTCTCCACTTTCAGACCTTGCACCACCAATTGACTTCCTAAATTGATACCATAAATGGAAGCTCTGGTCCTAAAGAGAGAGAAGCACCCTCTTCTAGCAATACTAGAACTGCTAGCTCATCACCAAAGGAGCAGTTTTTCAAGATTTGAAAAACTTTTGTTTCCATTTCTTCTTACCCTTCATCAGCAACTCCACAACTTCTCAAATGCCCTCATGGTGCCTCAAGTGAACGTACTGAAAGTCTCTAACCTATATCTTTAGGCAAGAAGGACACTCTACTATTGTACTCAAGAAAGTCACAGTTCTCCAAGTTCAAGGAGTCTTGTGACTAAGGAAGTCCACTATTTATAGGTACCATCTCCTTGATTCACACACTAGGATCACAATGTATTATTCATCTGATTGCTTAGGATTCCTCTAGAATTATCCAGCTCATCTAGATTATTGCTGGGAACAATTATCTTGAGGCAAAATGTCTGCAACTATATAAGATTCTTAAGTCCACAGGATGCTTCTTAGTGTTTTGCCCCTTTGTCTTAGAAACGGGCTCAGTTGAGCTCACTTAGTCACTGTGACACACTGGAACTTTCATATATCCTGCTTGACACAAGGTACAAAAAGTTTAAGCAATAAACTGGAGAGTGACACAACCAAAGTATCAATAAAGCTGAACATCCAAAGACAATTAAAGTTTATGAATGCAGAAAAAAAAATCAGAATGATGCAGTGTAAGGAATGTAGATTAGCTCAAGGAGAAGAGGTTGGTTCCTTACATCATCTAAACAAGAATGTAGCTATTCTAAGAGTATTCAGTGTTAATGAGAGCAAAAAGGGGTCGGTCTCATTGGACATCTCCAAACCATCTAAGTCTACCCTCTCTCATCTTGTTACCTATTAGTGTTACTCCTAAGTTTCCGCTAATGTTTTCATTTTTAAGTCCATCTTTCTTGTCTTGCCACTCATCCATCTCAGCATCCTCATTTCGGCTATGCTCATCCTATGTACATGTTGTTCCTTAACTACCTAACACTCTAATCCATGGAGCATGGACAACATTACAATCATCCTATAGAATTTTCCTTTCAGTTTGAATGGCACTCGCTGATCACACAAAACTCCAAAGGTACATCTCCATTTGTTTCAGACCACTTGGATTCTCTAGGTAACATCCCTCTCAATCTCTTCACTCTCATGAATTATCAATCCCAAGTATCGAAAATGGTCTTTTTGGGAACTTGTTGGTTATCAGTCTTTACTGGTGCTTCACTTCTGCTCCTCAAAATTTAAGTGCTAGAGGAAGGGCTTGAACCTTCAACATGTTGTTATTAAAAATTAAGTAGCTTTTGTGAAGATTCTACTAGCAATTGTACCATTAACTGACAGGAAAAAATTCTCAAGCTTTAGCTGCAACTTTTTAGTTTAGAATTGAAGCCATGAAGCAAAAATAACTCATCCAACTTAACATGACACTCAGCCACCACTTGTCTTATCTGATGTATTTAACAGATACATATATTTGAATCTGTTCATTCACTTTCTGTTTTGTGGGAAGATTTAAATTAATTAATAAGAAAATTAGAGGTCAAAAGATGGAGTTTTGTTACTTGACGACTCAATAAACGACCAAGTTGGCAATTGAAGGCCAAAACCATGAGTAGAAAACAATTTAATCAAGCTCAAATTGGCTAGGAAGGATTGCATGGCGAATAATTTACTGCTACAAGGAAAAAAGCAGTAGAACACAAATAGGAATTCAAGTGAATTTTGAACAAAAGCACTAGAGGAAAATTGTAGCTTAAATAGCCCTCCAAAATCACTCTAAATCCCAGGGTTGATCCCCACTATACGTTCACATGCAATCCCTATAATCAAGCATGAAAAGAAATAGGGATTAAAGCCCACATGGGCATGAAGATCCCATCACCACATTCAGCATTAGTTTTTCTCAACAACTGGAAACCACTGGATCAAATACAATTCTAAAATTTTATGAGGTCCCTTGCTAGGTAATTTACAAGATCAATGGAATCAATTTAGAACCGCCTAAACAAAGAATAAAGAACTCGTGCATGAAAAAATCAGTCAGTTATCTTTTTCTCCATCATCAGGAAGATCAGAATGGCAGCATGCCTATTATCCACTTTCGAACTCATGAAAGAACCCCCAAGCAGACACTAGAAATTCAGCGTGTAATGATCTTTGCAAGGGATCCCAGGTTGAATGAGAGGGCTGCACAAACTTTCAGGCAAGTATTCTTCTTCTTTGCATCCCATCAAGCTGGTTTTACAAAAGACTTAGCTTATATGCTATAAGTAGAAGATGAAGCAGATTCATGGAATGTAGCATGCAGTTAAAGAAAAAACTAAACTTTCCAAAATTCAAAAACAACAAATTCAGTCACATTTGTTTTGTGCAACAAATTTCACATAGACATTTAGAATAGATACTAGGCTGATTGACTCACAGGTTCCGTTGCAGATTGCAATTATTAATGACTTGACACTAATTTTCCATGGTCCCATGACAGTTGCACTCTTATAGGACCATCAGAGTTGAAGCTTCAGAGTTCTTCTTTTATGTTTCTTTACTATTGATAAAATGTTGCTGAGTTCATCCAAAAGAAAATTGTGTTATTAAGATTACCATTTGAAATTTGATGCAAATTGTGGTTGTTAATTACCTGTCACTTTATGTCCATGACCTTATATAGCTTGCCTCTTTTGAGGGAATCAGACTTGAATATTTAGCAGTTCCTCAGTAGTTTTCTGTTCGATTAATTAAATTTTTAGCTTCAACTATCAAGAGCAAATTGCAAGATTAGTATTGTAGTTAGAATTTCAAATCTCATCCTCTTTGTCAGATCTACCTCTTGAAGAAGACATGGATATTAGGTATTTCTGGATTGTAGAGTGACAGAACACAACAAAGACCCATTCTTCTGGATCTTCATTAGTCCTATTCGATTGCACCAACAGTCGAAGTACTTCAAAAGTCAGCTTTTAGTTTTAGTTACAGTATCCAAACATGCATATGAATTCCACTTCACGTACAAGTAAACTAAAGGCAGCCCCATTGCACAAACCTCCCGCCTATGCGGGGTCTGGGGAAGGGGTGGACCACAAGAGCCTATAGTAGGCAGCCTTACCTTGCATTTTGCAAGAGGCTGATTCCACGTCTTGAACCCGTGACCTCAAGGTCACATGACGACAACTTTTACCGTTGCGCCAAGGCTCCCCTTCTACGTACAAGTAAACTATGGCAAATAATAAATTGTCTTTAGATGTAGTTGTTGCTAATCCTCATTGTTAGCCACTGAAAATTATATCTACTGCAACAAGAACTCTGGGATGAAACATGTATGTACCAATGTGGTCACATTTCTATCCAAAATTTACTTAAAGTCCAAAGTAGATTGTAGTGACTCATCAAACACATTTATTCAAAAGATAGATTACAAATCCATGCTGTTGGGGCTCCAAAAATAATGTTAATTAACGCAAGAAGTATTCACAAACATCCATCAAAAGGTTGAGGGAATCCATCAACTAAACTTTAAAAGATACCTGTAATAAGTTCTCCTGTAGGCATCCTTATAACTGCTTGGATAGCTGCCTTGTGAGCCTCCCAAAACTCAACGGATTGGCCTTTCCTCCATCTCCTTATCGTACTACAAAAGGCAAGACCAATAAGGCTGCTAACACTAGAACAGTGAAACAGTCCAATGCTTTCAAGCAAGGTGTCAAAACTCAAAATAGCAGACACAATCCGGACTTTACAAAAACAAGTTGACATGGGGTTAATGTGGAGCAGAACTCTGACAATGCGGAAATTGCAGAAGTATAATTTAATGTTACCAGCAGTAAATATCTGCCAGTACAAGTATTTTTTGACATACCATCAGTAAATATCCACGGAAATAAGTATACTTTCTAGACTCAGGAAAATGCAGAGAGTGCAAAATGCAAAATGCAGAAAGTCTCATAAAGGCTAATTCCGCATCAACTCAGCCAAGTTCTGAGTCCACAGTCGCATTTTGATACTATGCTTAGCCAAGTTCTGAGTCCACAGTCACATTTTGATACTATGCTTTCAAGCAATCAACAGTTGCTTTTTTACACTAGGATATAAACTTACTAGTGAAACAATATAAAAGGAGGTCCCCCACTTAATGAAAAACCAGGAATATATGTCCTAAAGACACTAGTACATAGCAACAACTGCAAAAGTATCTGAACAGCAAAATACCAGTCCACTGATGATGAAACAATGTCCCCGTTTTCATCCATGGTGAGACCAGTAACTTGAAGTTGATGACCCTTCATTGTTTGAACATTCTGCCCTGTTTTCAGATCCCACATTAACACAAGTGTGTCCATCCCACCAGAAACTACCCCACCCTCAGGAAAGTTGTCATTTGGAGAGATCCAAGCCAAAGGACCCACAAAACTGGAATGTCCCACCATCGTTTTTGCCAACTGAAATTTGTGCTTTTTCTCAGGATCTGGAGTCCAAAACCTGACAGTACTATCTCTTGATGAGGTTGCTATCCCAGCATCACCACATACACAAATTCCACGAACCTAAGATACAATTCATCAGATAGCATAGGAATCAGAAATCAGCAGGCAGTATACAGATGATGTCAAAAATGTTCCACACTTATAGTAAACACTCATATCATTTAGTAAACAATCATATCACATAAAGGAGTGAATGACTCCATTTTTAAGTGCAAGCCTAGCATATGTGTGTATTGTGAGTATCTATACTAGATCTGATGTACAAGAATACACACATTTATCAGTCTTAATGCTTAAATGAGCATATTTTTTGTAACATAAATGCTTTGTGCAGTTCCATTTGTGGAGATAAATAAAGTAGCATGAGCAACACAATCAGATATCAGCAAGCATTATTCATATAATGTCAACAATGATCCACATATATCATGACAAATCATGTATCATGCAGGAGTTCATGACTACACCTAAATTACATCCACAAGGCCCTGTGCATTGCTTGAATCTATAAAGGGCAGCACGGTGCACAAAGCTCCTCGATATGCGGGGTCCAGGGCAGGGGCACACTATAAAAGGTCTATACCATGCAGCCTTACCTTGCATTTTTGCAAGAGGCTGTTTCCATGCCTTGAACCCATGAGTTCCAGGTCACACGGCAACAACTCAAAACACAAATGGTACATGCATTCAATAAATTCATGAGGTTGTTCAAGCTTATGTAAGCATATATTCTGCATTATAGATAATAATATAAACAAGCATAATTGCATTTACAATGAATATATTCATGAAATGGCCTGAACAAACCACATTCGGATAAAACATGCATTAGTCAAATAGCACTCTAGGTGAACAAAAGTAGCATAATCACAAGTGTCACTCTCCAGCTCAATGTGTACCCATTAAACACAAGCAAACAAAAAGAGAAGAACAGGTGAGAGAATCTAAACATACCTATAACCTTGAACTCCACAACTAACAAAATAAAGATCAAGAAACGCAGACAACATATTCAAAAACACAACCAAAAATCAATCCATTTATATGTGTATCAATCAAAACCATACACAAAACCCATATCAAATAACAGTCTACCAAGATTGAAATCTAATCTTTCTTCTACTAAACCAAACCAATAGGATAACATAAAATCTAGTTTTCTTCTACTAAATTACGTCAACACACAAAATTAACAGAGTCAAACAAAAAACCTACGCAAGGACCAAACAAATTATATACAATCTTGAGAGATTGTCTGCAGACCTAAGAAGGTGTTGGGAGGTAGACCTAAGAAGTTAGGTGTTTTGGGCATTACGATCTCTCTAAGCTTAACCCTTATCTCCAATGGAATTGGAGATTGGCAAATGAACAGCGGCACTTATGGAAACAGGTGATTGTGGCTAAATGATTTGGCAAATGAACAGTGGCACTCATGGAGAAAGAAGGGTGTGGCTAAAAATGGGATAACGGTGGGGGATTGGCTTGTTTGTGACAGCCCTCCTACTAATTGTTCCTTCTTCTGGAAAAGGGTGCTTGCTGAGGCATTGTTTTCAAGTCTAGTATTTGGTTTCATCCCAAAATCAGAGAGTGAATTAGGTTTTGGTACAACCTTTGGTGAAAGTGGCATATTTTGAAAGATGAATTTCCAAGGTTCTTTGGCTTTGAACAGAGATGCAAAAACTGTGGACCTAGTTTCAGTCCATAACAGATCTGTTAGCAAGAATATCCCACTTGAAGAGAATTGAGACAGTTCAAGCTGCATAGATGGAATTGTATGATCTTCCATTGCAAATGCAGTGATCAGACCAGGAAAAAAAGATAGGATCATATGGTCTTGGAGAACAGACGGTGTTTTCTCTGTTAGACCATCCTATCCTAAGAAAATGCTGGGAGTGGAAGACTTCATTTTAAGGAAGAATTTGGCCTCTTTGATATGTCTTGGTCTGCCCCAGGTTCAATTCAAGCAGTTATTCAGTCTTGGATAATTTCTCAAACCAATGCAAAGGGAAAAGTAATGTGGAAGATGATGTTACCAGCGGTGCTGTGGGGCATTTGGAAGGAGTACAAGGCTCAAATTTTTAGAGGTGAGAAGAGCCCCACCCAAACAAACTTTATGAGAGAACATTGTCAACATCTTATGCCAGTGAATCTATTATGTCAAAGAAATTTCTGGAGTGTCTGCCACTGAGCTCAGAAAAGAGAGGCCTATTTACAGAAATATAGCTCATCATAAACTGAAAATTAAATAGAAGTGGAAACCACCATGATAGGGAGACTAATAGGCAAGGAAAGCAACAAGGACGTGGACGTTTTGGGCTGATATATTCCAAGAGAAGTGGTACCCAGGCCAGGCAGTTAACTACCTTAGATAATTCGATTACGGGCAGGGGGAAGAGTGAGATATGGAGGGAAATTCTGTTAGGACAGAGGGGATAAAGGAGGGGAGGAAGGAGGAGGAGAGGGGGGGAGGAGAAACAGAAGAAGGCAGACAGTGCCTGGGCAGGGAATTTCCCTGAATGTGAATATCCTCTGTAGAGCTTGGTGTTCATCAATGGTTGTAATACTCATCTTCTGGGAATACACTTACTGAATCATTCTTGATCTCTACTGTCTACTGTCTATTTGGGAGTTCTTTCTTCTTTTCTTTTGCAGACCTATCAATTAGTATCAGAGCCGGCTATCTTGGGGCATGGTTAGAACTCGAATGGAGAGAACTGAGAGCATGGAGAAAGAGATGGACGGTATGGGCATGGAATTTGGCATCCTGAAGGGGGATCTGGGACAGATGCAGGATATTGTCACCATCATGGGGGAGTATTTGCTGGAGATAAGGAACTGGATGCGTCAGAGGGAGGACACTGCAGGTACTCCACCTTGCCGAGAAGCAAGAGGGAAGGCACAAGTCATAGAGATAGGGGAAAACTCAAATGGTGGAGACCAATGTCGGCCGGGACTGCAAAAGTTTCCGGTAGCGGAAACTCTTCCCTGAAAACTCGATCTACCCATATTTGAAGGCTGGGATCCATACGGATGGTTGTGCCGGGCTGAAAGGTACTTCCAGGTCAACCATGTCGCTGACGGGGACAAGGTTGCAATGGCACCCGTCTATCTAGAGGGTGAAGCTCTGCACTGGTTCCTGTAGGTGGAATCTAGGTCACCCTTCCTGTCATGGACTATGTTCCGAGCAGCCATTCTCAGGCGATTCCGACTGACACGAACCGACGACGACAACTACGAGGCACTCCTCACTCTCCAGCAAGATGGATCCGTTGCCGATTATCGCCAGAGCTTCGAGCTCATGTCGGGTCCTCTAGTAGACCTACCCAACAAGCTCCTCAAGGGCGCCTTCGTGAACGGGCTGAAAGAAAAGATCAAGGCCGAAGTAAAGGTGTTCAAGCCCGAGACCCTCACTGGGCTTATGGATATGGCCCATAAGGTTGAAGAAAAGAATGCTGCTCTGGACCAAGTTAGGGCCCCAGGCAGCCAATCTGTAAGTGGGCCTAAGTTCTCAAGACCCACCTCCTTCCCTTCGACAAGCCCGAGTCCTGGAGCGGGTTTCTAGGGGCATAATAGGAATTTTGCCCAAACCCTAACTCGGGCGACAAACACAACCAAGGAGACGATGTTGAGCCAGGAAGAATTGAGACTTGATAATAAGCAGTTTTTTCAGAAGAAGCTGAAGTTCCTTTATTGATGAAGTGGAGAAATTACAAGTAACCTTACAATTCAATCGAACAAAACACAAACTACTGGAACTAGTAGGAAGTAGGAACCTCAGTTCCTCCTCTGCACTTCCCACTCCCTTTTACTTCCCTTCTCTTTTTTTCCTCCCCCCTCCCTCCCTCTTCACTTCCTTTTATCTTTTCTTTTTCCTTCCATTCCCGTCTCCTTCGTAGAATGCATCGGATATCTCGTATATCCTAACTTTGTAAGCATCGGATATCTCGTATATCCTAACTGACTTCATGACTTGGTTGTTAACTGACTACATCACAACTAATTATATCCTAACCAACTACTGCCCTGGATCATCTTCTGGAGAAATCTGAAAATCTTTTGCCAACAGGTGTATTTCTGTTTCCTTGCAATTATATCTTCTTTCTGGAATACGTGTGGTGTATGGGAGGTCTAACAGACGATGGGAGGAAAGGGGGACAGGGAATCTTGAGCCAGCGACGCCAGGAATGGCATACAGGACTCCTTCCAACATCTCACCAATCGCGAATTTCAACAGAAATGAGCCTTAGGGCTCTATTATCAGTGCGATGAGCATTTCACCCCCGGCCATCGTTGTAAGAGCCAACAATTGCAGATCCTTCTCTTCGCCGATGACAACAGTGGAGGCGACCTCGACAAAGCCCTAACACGAACGGAAAGGAGCAGAGGGAGCAACCCGAAAAGGACAACCCTCTTATGGAGTTGTCCATGCAAACCATCGTGGGAATTACATAGGGCAAGGTTATGAAGCTGAAGGGCAGTCTTGGGTCAGCGGTAGTGGTGGTTCTGATAGATAGTGGAGCCTCACATAATTTCATCTCCAAGGGATTGGTGGAGAGCCTCGGACTACCGATCACGGACACCCAACCGTTTGGAGTCTACGTGGGAGATGGACACTGCGTGCAAGGGGCCAAAATCTGCCGAAATCTCGCATTATCCTTGGCCGGCGTGTAGATTAACCAGGACTTCCACCTTTTCAAGTTGCACGGTGTCGTCATTGTTCTTGGAGTGGCGTGGTTGCAAACCCTTGGTGAGTTTTTGGCCAACTACAGGAACCTCACCATGAAGTTTTCCGTACAGGGCAAGCAGATCTCCCTGCAAGAAGACCCTTCTCTAACACATTCGCTGGCATCTCTCCGGTCATTCCTCAAGCTCAAACCTAGCACCGGAGACAATTACTTGATTGAGTATCAGGGACTTCCAACCCTAGCCAATACCATGATGAACAGTGTTCCTTCCTGGGTGGAACCGGTCTTGGTGTGGTTTAGTCATGTGTTCGACCAACCTCTGCAGCTACCAGACAGCAGAGTGCATGACCATGCCATATGACTAAAGGAAGGGGTAGAACCACCCAACGTCAGGCCCTACCAATACCCACACTGCCCAAAGAACTAAATAGAGTGTATCATCAAGGAACTACTATCCGAGATCATTTGGCCGAGCACCAGTCCCTTTTCCAATCCCATGCTATTAGTCAAGAAGAAGGATGGAAGTTGGCGGTTTTGTGTCGACTATAGGGCTCTAAACAAGATGACCATCCCTGATAAGTTTCCCATACCCACTATTGACGAGTTGCTGGATAAGCTGGTAGGAGCGACGATCTTCTCTAAGTTGGATCTTAAATCGGGCTACCACCAAATACGGATTAGGGAACAGGATGTTTGCAAGATAGCTTTCAGAACTCATGAGGGTCACTACAAATTTTTGGTCATGCCTTTTGGCTTGACCAATGCCCCATCCACCTTCCAGAGCCTCATGAACGATATCTTCTGCCCACAGCTCCGTAAGTTTGTTTTGGTATTCTTTGATGACATTTTAATCTATAGCTCCGAGATGGATTTGCATTTGCAGCACCTCACCCTTGTCTTGTAGCTACTGAGCGACAACAAGTTAGTAGCTAACCGAAAGAAATGCACATTCTGTCAAACTTCAATCGAGTATCATGGGCACGTTATTTCAGCTAAGGGTGTAGCATCCGACCAATCAAAAATCGAGCACATGGTCAGATGGCTTGTTCCCACAGATGTCAAGGCACTAAGAGGATTCTTGGGCCTTACCGGATACTACCAGAAGTTTGTACGACATTATGGGATCATAGCTGCACCATTGACGCAACTTCTCAAGAAGGATGGCTTCCATTGGGTCGCCAGTACGCAGCAGGCGTTTGACACTTTGAAACATGCTATGACAACAATTCCTATCTTGGCTACTCTTGACTTCACCAAACCATTCGTTTTGGAGGCCAATGCTTTTGGAAAAGGGGTCAGGGCAGTGCTAATGCAAGAGGGTAGACCCATCGCATTCTTCAGCCAAGCTTTGTCGATTAGAGCCCAGTCCAAATCTATATACGAAAGAAAGCTCATGGCCATTGTGTTGTCAGTCCAGAAATGGCATCACTATCTAATGGGTCGGCACTTCATTATACGCACAGATCAGAAAAGCCTTCGCTTCCTCATAGATCAACGCATCTTGAACAGTGACCAGCAAAAGTGGTTAATCAAGTTAGTGGGATTTGACTTTGAAATTCAGTACAAGCCGGGTTCGGACAACCATGTGGCAGATGCTCTATTTAGACGGCAAGAGTTCCATACATTGGACTGTCTTGAGTCCATTCCACCGCTAAGCCCCCCTCTACCATGGCCAACCAGCCTAATCTTTTCGCCCTCACAGTTGCTAGATGTGAAGGCATGAAACAAATTTTTGATGAGATCCAGGCAGACCCAAAACTTAGAGCTATCAGCCAACAGCTCACGTCGGATGCGACTAGCCAACCGGGGTACACTTTAAGGCAAGGGAAGTTATACTTCCAGGGCAGACTAGTACTGCCCAAATGATCTCCCCACATCCCTCTACTACTACAAGAGTTCTGATAGATGCTTCAATCGAATTCAATTTCAAAAGATTAGAATATAGAGTTTCAATTACACTCAGCAACAAAAATGCAAAACTCTGTGGGTTTTGTTCTGTATACAATGTTCTATTATTACAGTTATCTAGCTTTCGAGGAGCTAGAACCTCCACTTCAATCCTTCCACAATCCTCCTCCTTCTCTTCTCCCTTTCTTCTTATGTCCTCCGCCCTTCTTTCCTACGTAACTGCCTTTTAAATTATCCAACAGAAGTAACTGCCTAACAGATGGTAAACAAATATAACTGTATGTTGTTTATTTTTGTCCCTTACTTCTTCTTGCATAATATTTTCCAAATCTACTTTCTTTCGGTTCTGTTGATGTAACAATACCCCCCCACTAAAAGTGGCACCTTGTCCTCAAGGTGGAAGTCAGGGAATTGCCTGTGAATGTCTTCCAATGGTTCCCCATGTGCTGTCATGGTCTGGAAGATTTTCCCACTAGATGAGTAGTTTGAATTGTCCATTAGTAGACTGCCTAATCTCTTTGATGGCTGCTGGGTATGCATTCACTTCTAGCTCTCCAATCAAGGCCTATGGTATGGGTTGAGGCTTTAGAGTTGGTTCATAAGCTGGCTTGAGCTGAGATACATGAAAAACAGGATGTAGTTTAGCCTGTGGTGGTAGCTCTAGTTTATAAGCTACTTGTCCAATCCTTTCTAGAACAGCATAAGGGCCATAATAGCGGGGACGTAGTTTCTCATTGGACTTTGTTGAGAGTGATTTGAAATGATAAGGTTGGAGCTTCAAACAGACATAGTCTCCTGGTTGGAAATTGAGAGGATGGTGATGTGTATCTGCCTGTCTTTTCATCTTCAATTGAGCTGTCTCCAAATTGTTCTTGAGTTCCCTTAGAATGGAATCACGGTTAGCCAGCTGTTGGTTAACTTCCTCTACCAATGACTCTCCCCCTGTATAAGTCAGCAACTTGGGTGGTTCTCTTCCATATAGAGCCTGGAACGATGTCATTCCTGTTGAATGTTAGTAAGTAGTACTGTACCAATATTCTACCCAACAGATCCATTTGGGCCAGGACTTCGGTTTCTTACCAATGAAACATCATAAATATGTTTCCAAGAATCTATTTACTACTTCTGTCTGTCCATCCATTTGAGGATGGTATGAAGAACTCATCTTGAAGGCGGTTCCTTCCTGTTTAAACAATTCAGTCCCAAATTGGCCGATGAAGACCCTGTCTCTGTCGAATACGACAGACTTAGGATAACCATGTAGTCTAACAACTTCTTTGTTAAAGATGTTGGCTACTTCTTTGGTTGTGTAAGAATGACTAAGGAGAATGAAATGGCTGTACTTGGTTAATCGATCAACAACCACTAACACCGTGTCATACCCATGAGCTCTAGGTAACCCATTGATGAAATCCATGGACAGCTCACTCCAAACTTCCTTGGGAATGGGAAGAGGCTGAAGAGGACCTGCTGGTTTATTAGCTATGTATTTGTTTCTTTGGCAAACATCACAAGTGGATATGAATTTCTGAATATCCTGTCGCATTCCCTCCCAACGAAGCACCTACGATATGCGTTTATAAGTACGTGTAATCCCTGAATGCCCTCCTCCTGGTGTGGAATGGAATTCTTGTAAGAAAACCAGAATGCGAGAGGAAGACCTTAGAATAACCAGCTTTCCATGGAATAGTAAAAGACCTCTTTTGAGTGTATACCCTGGTTGGCTATCTGGATTTGCCAAGATGTCCTGAGTAATGTGACGAATGTGAGGATTGTCTTGTAATTCAACAACTAAGGAATCCAAATCTTCACATCGAAATATAGATAGGACCAGATGATGTACTAGAAGATCGTCCTCTTCTCTAGGCTGTGACCCACTCTCAGTCGCTTCCTCCTCCTTTGTTTTGCTGTTCGAATTGTTGATGGTGGTGTACTCCTGCCACCTGGACAAAGCATCAACTACTCTACTATCTAATCATGGTTTATACTGAATGACAAAGTCATATCCAATGAGTTTAGTCGGCCACTTTTGTTGTTCCTCATTCAATAGTTGTTGATCCATGAAGAACTTGAGACTTTTCTGGTCGGTACGAATGATGAAGCTTCTGCTCATGAGGTAATGTCTCCATCTTTGTACCGCAAGAAATATCGCCATCAATTCTCTTTCATAAACTGATTTAGATTGTGATTTGAGAGAGAGGTATTGTCTGAAGAAAGCAATTGGTCTACTCTCTTGCATGAGGACAGCACCAACCTCTTTTCCTGATGCATCCGTTTCCAGCACAAAGGTTTTTGAAAAATCAAGTATGGCTAATACAGGAACCGATGTCATGGCTTTCTTCAGTGTCTCAAACGCCTCCTGACTTTCTTTAGTCCAACTGAAGCCATCTTTCTTGAGTAATCTAGTTAATGGAGAAGCAATGATTCCATAGTTTCTGACAAACCTTCTACAATAGCCAGGAAGACCCAAAAATCCACGAAGTGCCTTGGCATCTCTGGGGTTGGGCCATGATAACATACATTCTATCTTGGATTCATCCGCTTCGACTCCTTTCTCAGATATAATATGCCCTCGTTCATGAGTGCCTGAAAAGTTGCTGGTGCATTGGTTAGCCCAAAAGGCATAACCAAGAATTCATAATGCCCTTCATGAGTTCGAAAGGCTGTTTTGGCTATGTCCTCCTCCTTGATTCGAATCTGATAATAGCCTAATTTCAAATCCAGCTTTGAAAAAATGGTGGCTCCACCTAATTCATCCAGCAGATCATCTATTGTTGGAATCAGAAATTTGTCAAGCACTGTCACCTTATTTAGAGCCCTATAATCCACACAAAACCTCCACCCCCATCTTTCTTTTTTACCAACAGCACTGGGCTAGAAAAAGGGCTTTTACTAGGTCGAATGATACCTGCATTCAACAACTCCTTCGTGATCTTTTCAATTTCATCTTTTTGTGAATGCGGGTATCTATATGGTCGTGTATGAGGAGGCTATGTTCCCTCTACCAACCAAATGGAATGATCATGCGAACAAGCGACCAGCAGCCCTAAGGGTTGATCAAATACCTTTGAAAATTGCTGTACGATAGAGTTTATAACTGATTGGATACCTTCATGCTGCTGGACTTTATCCATTTTCATACCTCGATATTCAAGCATACACCCAAACTCAGCTTTAGGAATGATCCGAAGGATGGACTTAAAGGAGACCATAGAACAAGATAGATTTGGATTTCCTTTCAAGATTATCTGTCGACTGTCCATTCTGAAATGCATAGTTAAGTCACGGAAATTTGCAGAAATATCCCCCAATGTCTGTAACCATGCTATTCACAACACAAGATCAGCTCCTCCTAAGTCAAAGGGGTGGAAGTCTTGGACCACTTGGATATTGCCCAGATCTATGCTTAACTACCTGCATATACCCTCTCCTCTGATGCAATGGCTGTCTCCCACTTGAACCCCAAATCTTTCTGATCAATCCACCTCTAATTGAAGTTCTTGGACGAGTTGAGTGGAGATGAAATTGTGGGAAGCCCCACAATCAATCAAAACCACTACCCCTCTTCCTCCAATCGAGCTCATGACCTTCATAGTACCGCCGGACGTAAATCCGGAGATGGAGTTTAGGGATAACTCCAAGGGTTAGTTATCCCCTTCCCCTATGTCGTCCCCCTCCGTGAAAGGTGCTGAGATGGTTTCCGGATCCTCTGCTTCATCGTTGGCGAGGATCAAAATCTGTAACTGACGGTTCTTGCAATGGTGGCCGGGTTGGTATTTTTCATCGCACCTATAGCATAACCCTAGTGATCTTCTCTGTTACAGCTCGGAATCGGTGAGTTTTCTAAGATTTTCTCGTCTTCCGGCAATAGCTTCACTAGTTTCTTCTCCTGCTCGATTTTTGGCAGTAAACCCTGGTTTCGGTAGTTCCCATTGAAGACGATGGGCAATTTACAAAATTGCCCTTAGGGACCTCTTTCTGTTGGGCCCGATTTCGCCTAATTCTGGA
Organism: Warburgia ugandensis; assembly: GCA_035236585.1. Lineage (NCBI taxonomy): Eukaryota > Viridiplantae > Streptophyta > Magnoliopsida > Canellales > Canellaceae > Warburgia > Warburgia ugandensis. Next base: position 1,943,261 of record CP141132.1, on the reverse strand, counting down.
TGGGCTCAGATACTCGAGGCCCAACCTCGTTTCTGGTTGGACGAGCCCGTATCTGATCCAGGGCCCAATTCTTCTACTCTATCTTCTGGGCCAACTCCATCAACCCGGATAGAGATCCAGGCCTGAAGATCCTGAGTTCAGCCTTGATCTCTTCCCTAAGCCCGTTCAAGAAAGCCCCTTTCAACAATTCGTTGGAGAGATTTCCTAGGTGGCCGGAAAGTTGCTCGAATGCCCGGAGGTACTTGGAGACGGTACCCTTTTGCTTCAGCGCCAGTAGGGCTTCATAATCATCCTCACACTTGGAAGATCTGAATCTTCTCAGCAGGGATAATCGGAGAGAAACCCAAGATCGAAAAGATTCTGTCCACAAGAACCAGTTGAGGGCATCCCCTCCATGCACACCACTGCGGCTATGACCTTTTCTTCCTCTACTATGCGATTGATCTGAAAATACCTTTCAGCTCGACAAACCCATCTATAAGGTTCTTGGTCGTCAAACACTAAAAGATCCAGTTTCCGGCCTGGCCAGTTTTTACGTTGAGGCAGATCTTCCTCGGCCATGTTCCTATGCTGATCGTCTGAAGTTTCTCCTACTTCGATGTTCCTAGTGCGACCTCGACTTTCTTCCGGAACCTCTTTGTTCTTGATCCACTCCCTTATCTCCACCAAGTAATCTCCTAATACATTCACATTTGTCTATAATCTTCCCATATGCTCCCTCAAGTCTCATATCTCCCCTCTCACCCTCCAATTCTTTCTCCATGCTTTCTGTCCTCTCCATTCTGGTCCTAACCATCCCTAGGGTTCAAACCAGCTCTGATACCACTGATAGATGCTTGAATCGAATTCAATTTCAAAAGATTAGAATACAGAGTTTCAATTACACTCAGCAAGAAAAATGCAGAACTCTGTGGGTTCTATTCTGTATACAATGTTCTATTATTATAGTTCTTTAGCTTTCGAGGAGCTAGAACCTCTACTTCAATCCTTCCACAATCCTCCTCCTTTTCTTCTCCCTTTCTTCTTATGTCCTCCACCCTTCTTTCCTACGTAACTGCCTTTTGAATTATCCAACAGAAGTAACTGCTTAACAGATGGTAAACAAATATAACTGTATGTTGTTTATTTTTGTCCCTTACTTCTTCTTGTATAATATTTTCCAAATCTACTTTCTTTCGGTTCTGTTGATGTAACAAGTTCCACTCCACTCCAACCGGGGGACACTCGGGTTTCTTCCGCACCTACAAGTGCATTTCACAAGTCTTGCATTGGGAAGGGATAAAAGGCGACATCCAAAAGTTTGTAGTGGCTTACGACGTATGTCAACGGAATAAATATGCTTCCCCTAAACCAGCAGGTTTGCTTCAGTCCCTCCCAATTCCTTTATCTTCCTGGGACGATATTACCATGGATTTCCTAAGCGGACTGCCCAAGGCTAAGAGCTACAACACGGTTCTGGTAGTGGTAGATCACCTCACCAAATATTCCCATTTTATACCTCTCAGCCACCCTTACACGACTATCCTCGTTCCATCATTACGGATAGAGATCGCATCTTCATTGGTCATTTCAAGAAGGAATTATTCAGGATTGCTGGCACCACATTAAAGATGAGCTCAGCTTACCACCTTCAAACAAATGGGCAGTTGGAAGTGGTTAACCACTGCCTAGAAACATATCTCCATTGCTTCATTGGAGGCAAACCTAAGACCTGGCCAACCTGCCTATGTTAGGCTGAATATTGGTACAATACCACATTCCACAGCACTATTGGAATGACACCTTTTCAGGCCTTGTATGGACGGGATCCGCCTATCCTACTCAAATTTCCAAAAGACATCTCATTAGTAGACGAGGTCAATAGCCAACTACTTCTTCGGGATGTGCAGTGCTGGCCAAACTGAAGCAACATTTGGAGAGCGCTCACTGATTCACGCAAACGGGACTTATCTTTCTCTCCAAGTGATTTTGTCTATCTAAAGATTCGCCCATACAGACTTTAAGTCCCTGGCCACTCATGTCAATGAGAAGCTATCTCCTCACTATTATGGTCCTTATAAGGTGAACCGTCGACTGGGAGAAGTGGCTTACCAATTGGAGCTTCCTCCCATTGCCAGAATCCACCCAGTATTCCATGTTTCCCAATTGAAACCCGCAGCTTTGCCATCTCTCAGTCCTCAACCTCTGCCCACCAATCTTTCAGAGGATCTGGAATTGCAAGTATATCCCGCGAACATTAAGAATACTCAAGTGCTACCAACTGGACAAATAGAGGTACTAGTACAGTGGCAAGGCTTACCAGACCATGACAGTATATGGGAGTTGTTTGACACCATTCAGTCCCAATTCCCTAACTTCCACCTTAAGGACAAGGTAGTTAAATTGGGGGAGGGGGCAGGGGTATTGATAGGGACAGTAATAGGCAAGGAAAGCAACAAGGATGTGGACATTTTGGGCTGATATATTCTAGGAGAAGTGGTCCCCAGGCCAGGCAGTTAACTACCTTAGCTAATTCGGTTACGGGCAGGGGGAAGAGTGAGATATGGAGGGAAATTCTGTTAGGAAAGAGGGATAAAGGAGGGGAGGAAGGAGGAGGAGAGGAGGGGAGGAGAAACGTAAGAAGGCAGACAGTGCCTGGGCAAGGAATTTCCCTGAATGTTAATATCCTCTGTAGAGCTTGGTGTTCATCAATGGTTGTAATACTCATCTTCTGGGAATACATATACGGAATCATTCTTGATCTCTACTGTCTATTTGGGAGTTCTTTCTTCTTTTCTTTTGCAGACCTATCACACCATTTCTGGGTTAGATGAGCTTTTTTTCGACGACTCTTCTTTGGGTAATCCTGGGCCCCACTGGGATGGGAAGTTTGATCAGAGAATCAACAGGAACCACTATGACCTCATTCCTATGCGCCTTTGGAAATTAAGGACTAACAATGCCACAGTTCAAGAGCTTCTTCAAGGTATCAAGACTTGAGCTAGACACAAACACAACACACCTCACTGATTGTCAAAGAGGACTCCCTTAATGTTTGTAGATGGATGAGAGAAACTTCGTCTATACTGTGGAGATTTTGGATGGAGTTCAATTCTGTCTGGCACATCTTTCTCTATTGGATATGTCTACAGATCCACTAACTCAGAAGTGGACCAGTTAATCAAAGAGGGAGTCAGTGTGGCTGAACTGAAGGTGATTGACTGCTAGGTCTGTCTGGTTTGTGATGGGCTGTAATCGCGTCTGTTTCTTCTTCTTATTTGCTTTCATTTCTGACTTCCTCAATCAGTATCTTCATAAGTTCTTCCATCTTTAATACCAACCATTTCAAGAAAATTTATATAGGATCTAACTTTTCTGGTACTAAATTAAACCAATAGAATTCCATAAAAGCCTAACTTTTCTGATACTAAATTTCCTCAACAGTGTAAGTCCGTGTTAATTATCAAGACCATACACGAAATTCATATAGTTAGACAAAATAAATAGCCAAACACCAATCCAATTGCGTAAAAATATCATTTTTCTACTAAATTAACCAATAGAATTTCATAAACATCTCATTTTTCTTGTACAAATTTCCTCAACGGCATAGATTCTTGCTAAATTATCAAACTCATACACAAAATTCACATAGTCAAACATAATACATAGCCAAAAACCATTCGAACCACATAAAAATATAATCTTTCTTCTACTAATCTTCCTAAATAACCTAAATTCGTGTACAATTATCACAGTCACACAGAAGAATCACTACTACTGCGAAATTTCGTGCTCTAACTGCTTTCTTCACCATCTAGCCATCAAATTGTAGAAAGAGAGAGAAAAAACAAAATCAAACTACTTTTAGTGAGAATGTACATCGATAAGCTCGATTTGGATTTATAAAACACGAAATTTTTACCAATTTAGAGATCACAAGATGGACAGCCAAGATAAATACCGATCAAAATACAGAAAAAAGAGAGAATTTCAGTGCAACAAGAAGAAGAAGAAGAAGAAGAAGAAGAAGAAGAAAGGGAGATCTTACATCATCTTCATGGCCTCGTAGTTCGCAACTGAGTTGATATTCTCCGGAATCGACCGCCATGGTTTTCCTTTCTGTAGTTCGAGATTTCAGAATGGAAGCTAAAGAGGCTTTCGGAGAAAGAGAGAGACAGAGAAGGGGTTTAAGGAGAAATAAAGGTACCGTAAACGTGTATGCTTGGGTGACTTGTGTTCCGCACCGTGCGCATTGTGCACCCTTACTTGGTGTGGGACCCACTTGTAGTAATCAACGGCTCATCTCGTACTAGATTGAATCAATACGGCATGATCAAATTGATTGATATTGCATCGCTAGGATCGTTTATAAGATAAAAGTGTGTGAATCAACGGTTACCAGATTGAATTACTATAACGACATTAAAGATGATTTTGTTATTTCTTTCTTATAAATAAATATGCATTTCTATATTAGCTTGTAATGAAAAAATGAAAATAATCTCCAGTTTCTTAAAATATAGAAACCCTTGCGTCATGTACTAGTTGGCAAGGATGAAGCTGAAGATGATTTTGTTATTTATTTTCTACTTGCAAATGAATGTGCATTTGTACATTAGTTTGTAAGAAAAAAATGAAAATCATCTTCAACTTCTTAAAACTATGGCAACCCTAACATAACATAAATAAAAAAATGACATTCCCTCAAGCTAAGGCATTCTCCATAAGTGACGCGCTGCATTAGATCACGGGTGCGGTGAAAAATAGGTAAGGGTTGCTAGGGCATTCTCCCATAAGCAACATGCTACATCAAATCTCAAGTGTAGTGAAAAATAGGCAAGGGCTACTAGAGCGTCTCCTCGAAAGCTGCGCGCTACATCAAAACCTAGGTGCAGTGAAAAGTGAATATGGGTTCATGCCATGGAGGTCGAGAAAGGCAATAGTAAATAAGATATCTCTAGAGCATAAGATTTGTATCGTTACGTGGAATATAGGAACATTGACGGGTAAGAGTTTCAAGTTTGTAGACGCAATGAAACGTATGAGAGTCAACATCGCTTGTATCCAAGAAACCAAGTGGAAATGGGCTAAAGCTAGAGAAATAGATGGGTATAAACTATGGTATGTATGAAAGGATAATAACAGAAATGGTGTAAGAATATGTTAAGTGTTCAAATTTGGTCAAAATACCCCTAATTTAGTATTTGATTGGAGCATCTAGACCATTAATTTTAAGATTTTAAATCAAATATTTCATTTTAGCTTTAATTGATCATCCAACCATTGAATTGTAAAATTTAGTGGTTAAATGACTATTAAAGTTAATGTACGGTTTAGATTTCGCTAATTGAGTCTTGTGCATTGCAGATCAGTCAACTCAGGCATGGACGCTCCAGATTGAATCATGGAAAGAGACTGAAGACTTTGAAGACTTGCAGAGTTCTAGCAAAACTAAGAAAGCTAGTGGACCCCACCTATCTCCTCTTCCTTCTCTTTCTCCTCTCTTCTCTCTTTTTCTCTTATCCCTCTCCTTTCTTTTCTCTCTCTCTCTTCTATCTCTTTTTCTCCTTCTCTTTCACACGTCTCTCTCTCTTTTTAAAGTCCTCTTCTCCTCTCTCTTGAGAGGATGGTTTTTTTTCTTTTAGGAGGGGGCAGGCTGATCTCTCTCTCTCGCACGCACCCAGCTCTCTCTCTCTCTCGTCCGTCTCTCTCTCACACACACCATCCGATCTCTTGACATCCCCTCTATCGCCATCTATCTTTCTCCTCAGCTACTGCCCAACTCCATCCATGCACCAGTCCCTCTGCTTCTCTTCATATCCAACTCTCATTCAACCACAAGCCCAGGCCAACCCAACCCAATCCTATTACCGCAGCACAGCCCCGTCTCCATTTGCTTCACCGCTCACCGTGAGCATCTACTCCTCCACCTCGCATCGTTCCTGACCCACCTTCTCTCTCTCTCTCTCTCTCTCTCTCTCTCTCTGCTCCTCACTCGATCTCCCTCTTCTTCACCATTTCCCCTATTCTCTTTCCCTCTTCTCCTCCTCACTTTCTCTTTTCTCTCTTGCACACCGACCGACATCGACTCCATCCCGCATGCCCTTCGCTGTTCTTCTTCTGTCTTCCTCAATCTGCCCTCCATCTTTCTCCTTCTCTCCCTCGTCTTTTTCTATCTGCCAGTTGGCATCACAGCACCGCTCTCTTCTCTCCTTCTCACTTTCCCCCTCTGCTACCCTTTTCTCTTCCTTGCTCCACCACCAGCACAACATCACCCGAGCTCTGGCCGCGCTGCATGCACCTAACCCATCACCACATCTTCTTTCCTCGGCAGCACCTTCTTCCCTCTCCTTCAACTCTTGTCTCCCATCAATAGCACGACCGATATCAACGCATCAGGCCAACCCGGGTGGCCTAAACCCAGCTCCTCCTCTACTCGCCCCTTCTTCATCAACGCTCCAGCACTGCCCAGATCACCGGAATCTCCATAGTAGCCAGACGACCACGGGAGAGAAAACCCATTGGGTTTTCTCCCGATTTCTCCCTCTCCAGCCCCTCCTTCTCCGGCGGTCATTCTTCTCTTCACCGGACTGCCCAGTGAGAGAAAACCCGACCCACCGTTTCTCCCCTCTTCCTTCTCTTCTTCCTCTTCTCTCCTTCTTCCTTCTTCCCCTTCTCAGGTTTTCATCGTTTTTTCCTGGTTTTTTCGTGAAAAACCAGAACCCTGAAGAAATTCCGAATCTGCCCCTGGCAGATCTTAGGAATTACATCTGTGTCCCCTGGCAGATCTCAGAAATTACAAATCTGCACCTGCAGATCTCAGAAATTACAAATCTGCACCTACAGATCTCAGAAATTACAAATCTGCACCTGCAGATCTCAGAAATTACAAATATGCACCTGAAGATCTCCAAAATTACAATTCTGTCCTATTTCAGAAATTCCAACTGTGTCCCTATGCTATTCTGGTTCTAACTTATCTTCATTTTGACTATTCAGGGACAGTGCAATCCAGGACAGACTATTCAAGGACAGACTAATCCAGAGACAGACAATCCAAGGACAAGCTTATCCAAGACGCATTTTATTTTTATTTTCTGTTTTCCTTGGAATAAATATTTGTGAACATTGGAACAATTGAATAAATCTGGATTTTATTTTTTTTAGTTTTTATTTTTTTAGTTGAATTTTATTTAAAACTCCATAATTTTAAATCAAGTCCTCGTGGATCGACCCGTATTTGCATAGCTATACTACAATAGCCCGTGCACTTGCGGTTAAACAATCAACAAGTTTTTGGCGCCGTTGCCGGGGACTTGAAATGGAGTTTTTATAAAATTTAATTAAAAATCCAAAAAAAAAATTCAGAAAAAAAAAATTCAGAAAAATACAAAAAATTAGGAATTGCATTTTAGGCATTCTTAGGTGCATCTTTAGGCATTTTTAGTGCATAATCACTTTATTTCCTGAATTTGGTACTAATTGTTATTTTTCTTTTTCAGGAAATTGGAGTGGAGCTTCATCAATTGATAGATTTTTCTTGCTTTCCTAGATTAGAAATTTTATTTTTGAGTGAATCTTGTAGTGAGGCCCCTTGTAATTTGCATTTTCAATTTCAATTTTTAAAGGGTTGTAATAATACAGGTCAAGTGTGGGACACGGTGGCCCACACTTGATCTTCATCAGAAACCTCACTGTAAGTCTTCTCACTCATTTATTTTCTAGATTAGGGTTTGCATTTAGAATAATTTGCATTGTTTGGTACTTAATTGCATATAGAAAGCATATGTTATAATTGTTGCATCTTAGGGTTTTGCATTAGTTTATTACTTTCAATTGCATTTTAGGACACGTCTAACGCTTTAAGGTGGATTATATGTTGATCGAATTGCCATGGTGTGTGAAATTTAATTAGTAAGGGCACCCTACCCCACAAGATCAAGGGTGGATTTCATCACCACTCCTTGGCCCACCTAGGATAATCATCTCAAGCGCGCAACCTCTCCTTTCACATTAATTTAAAATCAATCAGAAGAGACCTATAGGGTTATCACATGCTCGTAGGACCCTCTTCATAGGACACGACCATCGTTACTCTGGTTGCTTTTGATCACTGTGGTTATTGGGGGTTGTCTAATAGAGCCTCGCTCTTCCCCTACCTCCTGTCGACGTTTGTTGAGGTCTAAACGCCTCCTTACACGAGGGTTGTATTAACCACTTTGGTTAGAACCTAACTGGTAAGCAGTAGTCAACTCCTAAAGAGAGCAGGAGCGTTAGAGTAGACTAATTAAAAGCGTTGTCCCCACAGAAAATCAAGAAAATCAAAATATCTATGCTTGCTAGCCTAAGGGGATTGCTTGATTGTGTCCTGTTTTGTGCATCATTTTAGGCATTTAGGTTGCATCATTTAGGATAGAAAAAAAAAAAAAAACATAAAAAAACATAAAAAAAATCAAAAAGATCTTTCATTGTATGCCCTTTTGGATACGCGACGAAACCGATAGGTTAGTCTCGTACGACCAAAAAGACAGACCAACAATGGCTGATCAACGATCAAGGGGTAACTCACCCCATGGTAGAATTAGAGGTGATCAAGCTCCACTCATCATGAATGAGGACCCACCACCTCTAATTGATGATGAATATCAACCTCCACCAAGGAGGAATAATCATCAACAAAGAAATTGGAGAAGGAATGAAAATAGGGAATGGGACCAACAGAGTGACCATGGAGAAAATGATGTTTATCAAAATCCTCATGGACGAACCTTAAGAGACTACCTTCAACCTACACGCACCAATACACCCTCTTGTGTCATTCTTCCTCAAAATGCTGGTGCGTTAGAATTAAAAACGGGAGTAATTCAATTACTTCCCAAATTTCATGGGCTAGATAGTGAGAGTCCTTATTTGCACCTTAAAGAATTTGATGAGGTATGTAGTACCCAAAGAACCCAAAATATAGGTCTAGACACTGTCAGGCTTAAGCTATTTCCTTTCTCTTTAAAGGAAAAAGCAAAAATGTGGTTTAATGCACTGCCACCAGGTTCCATAAGGACTTGGAATGAAATGACTAGGGAATTCTTGAAAAAGTTTTTCCCTACACATAAAACAAATACACTCCGCCGTAAGATAATGAACTTTACCCAAAAAGATAAAGAATCATTCTACCAATGTTGGGAAAGGTTCAAAGATCTATTGCTTACTTGCCCACATCATGGCTATGAACCATGGCGCATTATCAGCTTCTTTTATGAAGGACTTAATTCTGACATGCGCCAGTTTGTAGAGATGATGTGCAATGGTAACTTTTTGAATAAACAACCAGATGAGGCGGAGGAGTATTTGGAATGGCTAGCTGAAAGTGCACAGACTGGCCGACTCGTAAAGAGTAGAACATTCTGATAGACCCAAGGCCACTACCACATCTACTAGGGGAGGCATGTATGCCATGACTGAAAAAAATGAAATCAGTGCCAAAGTAGCAACCCTAGCTAGAAAAGTAGAAGCCATGGAAATGGGAACGAAAACCTTAACTAATGATGAACAAGTGTGTAGCATTTGTGAAAGTACATCACATCTTACTCAGGAATGTCCTACCATCCCTGCATTTCAAGATGTACTTCATGATCAGGCTAATGCACTCAATAATTATAAAAGACATTTCTCCCCATATTCTGAGACATATAATCCCAACCTGAGAAACCATCCAAATTTCAACCGGAGAAATGGACCTAATGCAAATGTCTCACAATCGTGCCCATACCAGAGTCATCAACAACCAAACCAAGGACTACTTGCTCCACCACCATACCAAACTCATCAACCTCATTCTCCTGGACTTTACTTGCCCCCACCTAAAAGGCATGTAGAGGATAATCAAGTTAATCAAAATCAGGAAAGGAAAATTTCTCAATTAGAAAAGTCTGTGAATGAACTAAAAAACATGATGAGTCAAATGATGCAAAATATGGAAAAAGGAAAATTCCCAGCTCAACCTCAAGCAAACCCTAAGGGAGTGCATGCGGTTAGCATTAATGCATCTGATGAAACATCTAGCTCTACCATGGAACAAACTAAAGCTGTTACTATTCTTAGGAGTGGTAAAATAATTGAGAAAGATGAGCCTAAAAAGATTGAAAAGGTAGAAAAACCTAAAGAAAAGGACCATGTTTCACCTGTTGAGCCATGTCCAGTCCCTGCTCCATTCCCTCAAAGGTTGCGCCAAGCCCCAAAGTCTGCATCTAATGATGAGATTTTAGAGATTTTCAAACAAGTCAAGATCAACATACCGATCTTAGATGCTATAAAACAAATCCCATCATATGTCAAATTCTTAAAAGACTTATGCACCATCAAGAGAAAATTAAATGTCCAAAAGAAGGCATTTTTGACTGAACAGGTTAGTTCTATTCTTCAACACCATACACCACTAAAGTACAAGGATCCTGGTTGCCCCACTCTTACTTGCATTATTGGCAACTACCAGATAAATCAAGCTCTTCTTGATTTAGGATCTAGTGTAAACTTATTACCATACTCGGTATACGAACAGTTAGGTGCGGGTGAATTGAAACCTACATCTACTACGCTCCGGCTAGCCGATCGTTACGTAAAAATACCGAGAGGGGTAATAGAGGATGTGTTAGTCCAGGTAGAACAATTTTGCTTCCTGTCGATTTTACGGTTCTAGATACACACCGGTGGTGAATGAGAAGAATGAAATACCGGTCATCTGGGACGACCATTTTTGGCTACGTCCAATGCCTTAATCAATTGTAGAAATGGTGTAATGAAATTGTCCTTTGGCAATATGACAATAGAGCTTAACATTTTCAATATCTGTAAGCAACCTGGTGAAACTACTGATGATTTGCACTGTGTTAACATGACCAATTCAGTTGTGCAAGATCAGTTTCAATCATCTTCCTTATGGGACCCACTTGAGGCCTGTTTGGCCCATTTTAATGAGTGTAATGAGGATGCATTAATAGAGGAAGTTAATGCCCTCCTTGATTCTGTTCCTATCATGGAAACAGAAAAATGGAAACCTCCTCTCGAGGACCTTCCACTGAGGGAGTCCACTCCCCTTCCATCATTCATACAACCTCCTAAACTTGAATTGAAATCTCTACCATCAGATTTAAAATATGCCTTTTTAGGAGACAAAGAGACTTTTCCTGTAATAATTTCCTCCCAATTAGAAACATCTCAGGAGGACAAATTAATAGACACTTTAAAAGAACACAAAGGTGCTATAGGATGGACCATAGCTGATATAAAGGGCATTAACCCTTTAATCTGCACCCATAGGATATATCTAGAGGATGAAGCTAAACCATGTCATCAAATGCAAAGAAGGTTAAATCCTAATATAAAAGATGTGGTTAGAGCAGAAGTCCTAAAGTTGCTTGATGTGGGAATCATCTATCCCATAAGTGATAGCAAATGGGTAAGTCCTACTCGTGGTGGTTCCAAAGAAGTCCGGAGTGACAAGAATAACTAACGCCAACAATGAATTAATCCCTACCAGGGTTACTACCGGTTGGCGTATGTGTATCGACTATCGAAAGTTGAATGTTACATAAGGAAGGACCATTTTCCTTTGCCCTTCGTTGATCAAATGTTAGAAAGGGTTGCAGGACACCAAGTACTATTGTTTCTTAGATGGTTATTCAGGGTATAACCAAATAGAAATTGCACCCGAGGATCAGAAAAGACCACATTTACATGTCCTTTTGGCACTTTTGCTTACAAAAGAATGCCATTTGGATTATGTAATGCTCCTGCCACATTTCAACGTTGCATGTTAAGCATTTTCAGTGATATGGTGGAGAGAATTTTAGAGGTTTTCATGGACGACTTTTCTGTTTTCGGTAATTCATTTGAAACATGTCTTGAAAATCTAAGAAAAGTCTTAACTCGTTGTAAAGAAAAGAACCTAGTGCTTAATTGGGAAAAATGTCATTTCATGGTTCCTAAGGGAATTGTCTTAGGTCACATTGTGTCATCTAAAGGTATAGAGGTAGATAGAGCTAAAGTTGATCTAATTTCCAATCTACCCATTCCAAAATCTATTAGGGACATTCGATCTTTCCTAGGTCATGCGGGATTCTATCGGAGGTTCATTAAGGATTTTAGTGCAATATCTAGATCACTATGTCACCTCCTCACAAAGGATACTCCTTTTGAGTGGACTAAGGATTGTCAAGAAGCATTTATAAAGTTGAAAGACAAGTTGACAACTGCACCTATCATGCAAATTACCGATTGGAGTCTACCCTTTGAAATCATGTGTGATGCCAGTGACTATGCTGTAGGAGCTGTACTAGGACAGAGAAAAGAAAAGAAGCCATACGTCATCTACTATGCCAGTAGGACCTTAAATAGCACCCAAATGAACTATTCTACTACGGAGAAAGAACTCTTAGCACATGTCTTCGCATTGGATAAATTCAGGTCTTACTTGGTAGGATCTAAAATAGTCATATTCACTGACCATTCGGCCCTCAAGTATCTTCTTTCTAAGAAAGATGCTAAGCCTAGACTAATTAGATGGATTCTCCTACTCCAAGAGTTTGACATTGAAATAAAAGATAAAAAGGGAGTAGAGAATGTGGTAGCTGACCATTTATCTCGCTTAGTCCTAACAGAGCCTTTAAATGAGTTGCCAATTAAAGACACTTTCCCTGATGAGCAACTTTTTCATATTTCCCATCCTCCCTGGTTTGCTGATATTGCAAATTATTTAGTCACAGGGGAAATTCGGAACATTGGACTAAACAAGAAAAGAAAAAATTCTTTTCCAATGTTAAGCATTATTTCTGGGATGATCCATACATGTTTAAATACTGCCCAGATCAAATCATTAGGAGATGTGTCCCTGACTTAGAACAACATAGTGTTATCTCCTTTTGTCATTCAGAAGCATGTAGTGGACATTTTTCTACCCAGAAAACAGCGGCAAAGATTTTGCAGTGTGGTTTTTATTGGCCGTCGTTGTTCAAAGACACACATGTGTTTTGTAAATTATGTGAGCAATGTCAAAAGTTAGGAGGAATAACCCGTAGGAATATGATGCCTCTAAATCCTATTCTTATCATAGAAATTTTTGATTGTTGGAGTATAGATTTCATGGGTCCATTTCCACCTTCTTTTGGCTACATTTATATCTTATTGGCCGTAGACTATGTTTCAAAATGGATTGAGGCTATCCCATGTAGGCATAATGATCACAAAATAGTTCTTAAATTTTTAAAAGAAAACATTTTTTCTAGATTTGGGACTCCTCGAGCCATTATAAGTGATAATGGTACACATTTTTGCAACAAACCATTTGAAGCACTAATGAAAAAATATAATATTACACATAAAGTTGCAACACCGTATCACCCACAAACAAGTGGACAAGTAGAAGTATCAAATCGGGCCATCAAACAAATCCTTCAAAAGACTGTTAATCCAGATCGTAAAGATTGGTCTCTTAGACTAACTGATGCGCTCTGGGCTTACAGGACTGCACATCGCACCCCGATTGGTATGTCTCCCTATCGTATTGTATACGGTAAGGCTTGTCATTTGCCCGTGGAATTGGAACATAGAGCCTATTGGGCAATAAAGACATTCAATATCAATATGGATAAAGCAAGGCTCACATCGCAAGCTCCAACTTAATGAGTTGGAAGAGATCAGGCAAGAAGCTTATGAGAGTAATAGGATATATAAAGAAAAGATGAAAGTTTTTCATGATAAGAACATAATGAGAAAATCCTTTACTCCAAGCCAAAAGGTTCTACTTTACAATTCTAAGCTCCACCTATTTCCAGGTAAGCTTAGATCTCGATGGACCGGTCCATACATAGTAAAAGAAGTTTTTCCATATGGGACTGTCGAGATTGAGAATACTAGGACTGGTCATTCTTTTAAAGTGAATGGTCAACGTTTAAAGCCTTTCCTAGATTATGAGAATCCAGAAGTTGAGTCCACAACTCTGGAGGATCCTGTTTATCAGGATTGAGTGAATTTGATCTCTTTGTACCATATTTTGTATTTTGTTGTTTTCTATATCACCCATATTCATTTTAGGTCCTACTTTTTAAACATTGAGGACAATGTTTCTGTCAGGTTGGGGGGTGTAGAATTCTAGCAAATTCTAGTTTTCTTTTAGTTTTTAGGTGTTTTCCTTGGTTTTTTCAAAAAATAAAAAATAAAAAAAAATTTAGGTCATTTCCTATACCATGATGAGAATTGGATTGTCTAAAGTATAATCTGGATAACTTTAGCTTATTAATAGAATTGAATATGATTAATTCATCATTTTACTCATTTTCTAAAGTATTCCATAAAAGCAAAGTCTCATATCACATTTGTACACGCAGTTGCATATAGATAATCTAGATTGATAAGTGGCTATAACTTAGAAATTCTGAAGAAATTCAGTGGAGACCTATAACACAAGTGAGTTTTAGAGCCATTCATCCTTTTTGAGAGGTTATAAATGTTCAAAATTTTCTTCAGCGTGCTTAAAGAAAATTGATCCCAAACTCTTAAATTTGGCTAATTACCTGAATAATTAGAATACTACCTTTAAAATTCTGAAAGTTCATTGAATTTTATAGATTATAGGAAACCTAGAAAATGATTTAGGCCATTCTTGTTGTTAACCTAAAGACATAAACCCTACCCAGAAGTATTTTTACCACTAGTTAGCCAAGTTGAGCCTTGAATATAAAGCCATTTTCTTTTGTCACCCAAATTACCATTTACCCATATTAACCCAGTATAAATTATCCATTACCCATTTTTCTTTGAAAAATAAGTTAGAGAAGAAGAAAAAAAAAATATATATATATCTTTTAGTTGCAACAAAAGTAGAAAAGTGGATATCAAGAAAAGAAATATTCTTCAAAGTGAGTCAAAAATATGAAAAGAAAGAAAAGTGAAAAAAAAAAAAAAAAAAGTTTGAAGAATGCAAAGAAATGGAAAAAGAATATTCACTTCAGCAAAGAAAAGAAGCATTGTCAACTTTAGTAGAAGACCTCTACTTATTTTTTGAAGAAACTTTGAATACCCTTATACCCTTTCTTTGGTACCCTGTCCTAAGCCTATGTTTCGTCCCAATTAAAGACCTATTGATTCTAGGATGAATATAGTCTTGATGAGGAAATGAATGGATAGGATTAAAAGAATGGTATTTCTAAATATTCAAAGGTAATGGCATCCATTCCAAAGGGATCAAAAGAAATTCCTTAGTAACTCCCGTTTTTCATGAGTATATGTGAGATATATTTGTTTTCATTGACTCTTCTCACATAATTAAAAGAGAGATATGATTTAAACCCTCTATCTGAGAGACTTTATTTCTGAGCGTATGCCATTAGTAAGGATTGAGGTCAAAACATATTTCAGATGGAGTTCAAAAGTTAAAAGTCTACTTAGACATAAAGATTATTCTGTGTAAACTGTACGCACACACTCACTCTGAGATCTGAGCTTAAGTGGAATATTTTTAGCATATGGGTAGGGTTTTTTTGAATTATTCAGTCATCTTTATTAGTTTGCTAAAGTTGATAGATTTATTGAAGATAATTATCTGAGAAAAAAAAAATGGAGATGACCTGAAAAAAAAAAAAATTAAAAAAAAAATTGAGTTGATTTCTTCGCATCTTTTGCTAGGGACTAGCAAAATGCTGGTTGGGGGGTGTGTTAAGTGTTCAAATTTGGTCAAAATACCCCTAATTTAGTATTTGATTGGAGCATCTAGACCATTAATTTTAAGATTTTAAATCAAATATTTCATTTTAGCTTTAATTGATCATCCAACCATTGAATTGTAAAATTTAGTGGTTAAATGACTATTAAAGTTAATGTACGGTTTAGATTTCGCTAATTGAGTCTTGTGCATTGCAGATCAGTCAACTCAGGCATGGACGCTCCAGATTGAATCATGGAAAGAGACTGAAGACTTTGAAGACTTGCAGAGTTCTAGCAAAACTAAGAAAGCTAGTGGACCCCACCTATCTCCTCTTCCTTCTCTTTCTCCTCTCTTCTCTCTTTTTCTCTTATCCCTCTCCTTTCTTTTCTCTCTCTCTCTCTCTTCTATCTCTTTTTCTCCTTCTCTTTCACACGTCTCTCTCTCTTTTTAAAGTCCTCTTCTCCTCTCTCTTGAGAGGATGGTTTTTTTTCTTTTAGGAGGGGGCAGGCTGATCTCTCTCTCTCTCGCACGCACCCAGCTCTCTCTCTCTCTCGTCCGTCTCTCTCTCACACACACCATCCGATCTCTTGACATCCCCTCTATCGCCATCTATCTTTCTCCTCAGCTACTGCCCAACTCCATCCATGCACCAGTCCCTCTGCTTCTCTTCATATCCAACTCTCATTCAACCACAAGCCCAGGCCAACCCAACCCAATCCTATTACCGCAGCACAGCCCCGTCTCCATTTGCTTCACCGCTCACCGTGAGCATCTACTCCTCCACCTCGCATCGTTCCTGACCCACCTTCTCTCTCTCTCTCTCTCTCTCTCTCTCTCTCTCTCTCTCTCTCTCTCTCTCTCTCTCTCTCTCTCTCTCTCTCTCTCTCTCTCTCTCTCCCTCTGCCCCTCACTCGATCTCCCTCTTCTTCACCATTTCCCCTATTCTCTTTCCCTCTTCTCCTCCTCACTTTCTCTTTTCTCTCTTGCACACCGACCGACATCGACTCCATCCCGCATGCCCTTCGCTGTTCTTCTTCTGTCTTCCTCAATCTGCCCTCCATCTTTCTCCTTCTCTCCCTCGTCTTTTTCTATCCGCAGGTTGGCATCACAAAGACCGCTCTCTTCTCTCCTTCTCACTTTCCCCCTCTGCTACCCTTTTCTCTTCCTTGCTCCACCACCAAAGACAACATCACCCGAGCTCTGGCCGCGCCGTACGTACCTAACCCATCACCACATCTTCTTTCCTCGGCAGCACCTTCTTCCCTCTCCTTCAACTCTTGTCTCCCATCAATAGCACGACCGATATCAACGCATCAGGCCAACCCGGGTGGCCTAAACCCAGCTCCTCCTCTACTCGCCCCTTCTTCATCAACGCTCCAGCACTGCCCAGATCACCGGAATCTCCATAGTAGCCAGACGACCACGGGAGAGAAAACCCATTGGGTTTTCTCCCGATTTCTCCCTCTCCAGCCCCTCCTTCTCCGGCGGTCATTCTTCTCTTCACCGGACTGCCCAGTGGGAGAAAACCCGACCCACCGTTTCTCCCCTCTTCCTTCTCTTCTTCCTCTTCTCTCCTTCTTCCTTCTTCCCCTTCTCAGGTTTTCATCGTTTTTTCCTGGTTTTTTCGTGAAAAACCAGAACCCTGAAGAAATTCCGAATCTGCCCCTGGCAGATCTTAGGAATTACATCTGTGTCCCCTGGCAGATCTCAGAAATTACAAATCTGCACCTGCAGATCTCAGAAATTACAAATCTGCACCTACAGATCTCAGAAATTACAAATCTGCACCTGCAGATCTCAGAAATTACAAATATGCACCTGAAGATCTCCAAAATTACAATTCTGTCCTATTTCAGAAATTCCAACTGTGTCCCTATGCTATTCTGGTTCTAACTTATCTTCATTTTGACTATTCAGGGACAGTGCAATCCAGGACAGACTATTCAAGGACAGACTAATCCAGAGACAGACAATCCAAGGACAAGCTTATCCAAGACGCATTTTATTTTTATTTTCTGTTTTCCTTGGAATAAATATTTGTGAACATTGGAACAATTGAATAAATCTGGATTTTATTTTTTTTAGTTTTTATTTTTTTAGTTGAATTTTATTTAAAACTCCATAATTTTAAATCAAGTCCTCGTGGATCGACCCGTATTTGCATAGCTATACTACAATAGCCCGTGCACTTGCGGTTAAACAATCAACAGAATAACAGGGGATAAAGAATTAAAAGAGAAAGTTGTGGATGTTAAAAGAATCAGTGATAGAATTATACTAATAAAACTTGTTCTAAGAGACCAGATTATAAATGTTATAAGTGCATACACACCACAAGTAGGGTTATAAGATATAATCAAGAGACGGTTTTGGAAATATATGGAAAGAGTAATGCAAGAAATTCCCAACACTGAGAGGATATTTATAAGAGCATACTTAAATGACCGTGTAAGAAAAGAAAAGAAAGGATATGATATGATAGAGTACACAGAGGGTATGGTATAGGTGAACGAAATGAGATGGGGGATAATATCCTCGATTTTGCTTTGTCATATTAACCCAGCCATTGCAAATACACTATTTAAGAAGAGGGATTGTCACGACCCCAATCCCCGGGGCCATGATTAAGCTTAATCAAGCCTAATGATTGGTCGAGCTAGGCCTACGTGGCCTTGCTTTTTTTTCTCTCCATAATTTATATCACAGCGGAAGTGTTGAGAGAGCTAGGAGCTCTTGTCCTGTGCAAGTCACAGTTTACTAGTAAAATATTTTTCTCCTTTAACAACCGAGTCCTACCAAAATTTCAGCAGAGTCTCCCATGTTTTTCAGACTTATTCATTTAACGCATGCTATGCAGTTCACCTGATAGACAACACAACAATTATAAATCCTTTAAGGGAGACTCTGTCTCCATACTATCTATCATGATGCATTACTAACACCTACTTACCAACCAGGAGTTTAAGTGGGTCTCATACATGCCCTATCAAAGAAAATAAAACCCATAGGATGCATAAGGATCATGATAAAAAATGAGATATGACTCGTATTCAATGTCAGCACATACATACATACATATATATATATATATATATACAATTCAAAATGTTACATCTTCAATCAAACTTTCTTCATTTCACTCAACCCCCTTTCTCTTCTCGGCTTGACTGGTACCTGCAAAATAATGCAGTGAGCTGTGAAGCCTAGTAAGGGAAAAGAACTAAACCCATGCATATCCAATCATTCTCGTTGCTACACTCAAAAGCACATTCAATACAACACAAGCATTCATTTCCATTTTTAACTGGTCATCTACAAAGTAGTTAGCATGCACTATCAAGTAAGGCAGCCATAACATGCAAACAAGTACACCCCATAAGAATTTTCTTTTTCGTGTCCAACCACAGGACATTCAATAGATGAGTGACTAAGTCATGGACCTCATTCTAAAGTTAAATAAAAACCATAAGCGTTACATCCAATAAAGCTGCATACTCATTAATGATTTTCTCAATAATATTAAGCATGCCTAGCATTACACCAGGATTCAATAGTCATCTCCCTCAAATATTACCATCTTGGGCGGCCCACTATGTGCATTATCATCAAAGCAACCAGACCCTCAGGATTTACCATCTTGGGCAGCGCCAAAGTTAGGTTCCCTCAGGATTTACCATCTTGGGTGGTTCCACCTTAGTCGAAATCAACCAGGCAGCCCTTTTCCTTAGGGTTTACCATCTTGGGCGACTCCACCGTGATCCCAAAAGACCAGACAACCCTTTCCCTCAGGAATTACTATCTTGGGAGGCTCAATACCTGACAACTCATCCCTCAGGGTTTACCATCTTGGGCAGCTCTACCATGATTCCAAAGAACCAGGCACCCCTTTCCCTCAGGGTTTACCATCTTGGGAGGCTCAATACTTGACAGTCCATTCCTCAGGATTTACCATCTTAGGTGGCTTCACCTTAGTCGCAAGCGACCAAGTAGCCCTTTCCCTCAGGGTTTACCATCTTGGAATGCGTCATCATAACTTACGTGGGCGGCCCTCAGGGCTTACTATCTTGGGCTTGACTATTTTATAACAGTTTGCATCATTATAACAGTTAAGCATAGTAAATCAGACTATAACATAACTATTTCAATAAGAAATTACAATTTCTATCATCCATTCAACCAAGGTGACAAAATATTCATTCTACACATGCACAAGGTCAATTTCAAGAAAATAGATCAACAAGAATTTAAAGAATGCAAGGGTTCAGGGTCCTTACCTGCTCTTAAAGTACAACTCAAAGTTCTACGGCTAGAACCGTTCACACTGCTCTCAAACCTCTGCAACAAATACAAGTTCTAAGTAAATTTCAGAATTTCATGCCATTTTTTATAATCACTTCCAGTTCTACATTTACCATGTTCTTAATCTAACCTCATATATCTAGATCAAGGATTTGCACACCAATTGGTCGCTATCCAATTAGATCAGCACCATTGGTCTTACATCGATGGTCTAGATCAAGCGCGTACCTCTAGAAGTTTCAATTTCCAACATTTTAGGTAAGTTATTTCACAATTCAATGGTTTTAGCCATAATTCATGGTCTGATATCCTTTACTGACCTTCGATATTCGTTGATCGAATATTGGACAGCCAGATGGGATCTCCCATTAATTTATTCATAGTTGGTTAGTCATTTCTGTGATAATTCATCACCAATGGTTACTTGGAGTTATATTTGACCTGAATTTACCTTTCGATCACATTTTTAACAGTTGAATGTTAAGGTATCAAAATTTTCCTATACACAACCAAGCTTGTGATCACAATTTCGTGGACCAATCGATTCTGGGTAGATGATCCATCTTCGTAGATGAAAAGATCACATGTGATTTATCCATATCTGAAAATTTTTCATTTTTCACAGTTTTTAGGGATCGCCGAAAATGTCGCTGTCGCTGGAGAAGATGATCGGATTGTGGTCGTCACCGGCAACACAAGTGACGTCATTTTTCAGTGAAATTTAATGAGAATGCTTATAATTTTCTGAATTTTTGTTTTCCAGTGTTTTCCCCTTTTGATTTGCACTCAAACTATCAATTTTTGTCGGAATTTTCAATGGTTTTTGAAACTAACCCTAAGTGCTGGTTTTTGCAGTTTTCGATGCCGTTTCTTGCCGAATTTTCATGAAACCAAAGGGGTTTCACTTAGAAACATCTAAGGAACAGTACAAACGGTTAGATTTTCAATCTAATCCTGTTCTGTTCCCTGTATACTCTAAATTCGATGGGTTTTTTTTTTTCCCACTGTCCAGTTCTTCAAAAGAACGTAGTACCTGCGTTGAGGAAGAACTAGAAATGGAGAAGAATGGGGAAATAAGGGAGAGAAGAGGAGTGGAGGAGGGGACTTACCCGACCGCTACAGTGTGAGATGTCACCGATGGAGTGAAGTTTTCGGCGAGATGGAGGATGATGTGGCTCCGTTTCGCTTGAGAAACAAGAACGACCCAGTTCATAGGCAGGTGGGGCTTGACTAGAAGAGGAGGGAGATCCTGGGGAAGGGGGAATGGAGTGGAAGGGGAGAAGGTTGCCAACTTTGGCTCCCTCTTCCCTGTGTTGCAGACGCGTGGGAGTAGAGCTCCACATGGCTAGTTCCACTCTCGCGTGTAGAGCTCCTCCCATGTGGCCCTTTGGCTCACACGCATTAGAGGGGGTGCCATTATCAATTTGGACCCCCTCTACCTCAATGGTAAAATCCCTGGGTCTGTCACTCCCGATCTTCGTTTCGCGCGTTCTTAGTGTCGTTAGAAAGCTCTATCCGAGCATAATCTGATGAATGACTTTGCATCATTGATTTCTAATGTTCTGGATTTTTACATTTTAATCCACTATTTAGGGCATGTGTGTGTGACAGGGATGAACACTTAATAACCTTTAAAAGTGGACTTTATAAAAGCCAAATAGACTTTTTTCTACTTAAAAATAATGAACGATCTATGTGTAAGGATTGTAAGGTGATATCTGGTGAGAGTTTAACCTCACAACATAGGTTAATAGTTATGCATATCCATATCGAAAGATGAAAAAAAGGAAATGAACTTAATAGGTATCCAAAAATTAAGTGGTGGAACTTAAAAGGAAAGAAAATAACCTCATTCACAAATAAATTGATGGTAGAAAAAAATTGGAACTATGAAATAGAAGAAAATACCATGTGGATTAATATTGCTGAGTCTATTAAGAAAGTAGCAAAAGGTGTTTTAGGAGTATTTAAAGGTAAAAAGCAATTAGTAAAGGAAACATAGTGGTGGAGTGAAACATTGTAAAAAGTTATTAAAGAAAAACGGATGTGTTTTAAAGCATGACAGAAGACTATAAATAATGAAAACTATGAACAATATAAGAATGCTAAAAAAGTTGCTAAAAGAATAGTGAGTGAGGTTAAACTTAAAACATATGATAAGCTCTATAATAGACTATGAACAAAAGAAGGTAAGAAAGATGTATTTAAACTTGCAAAAGTAAGAGAACGGAAGGCTAAGGACTTATATCATGTTAGGTGCATTAGAAGTGATGATCAAAGGGTATTAGTCAAGGATAATGAGATCAAACAAAGGTAGAAAACATACTTTCAAAATTTGTTAAATGACAATCGCTCTGAGAATATAGGGATTGAAAATACTATAAATCTAAATAACATTGGATATTATAAATATGAATGTAGGATTAGAATAACTAGAGTGAAAGAGGCCTTAAAAAAGATGAAATTAGGAAAGGCCATGGGGCCTGATGGTATACCAATGGAGGTTTGGAAGCATACAAAAGATATTGGAGTAGTTTGGTTGACCAAGTTGTTTAACAAGATTATAAGATCAAAGAAAATGTTTGATGAGTAGAGGAAAAGCTCTATTGCACCAATTTATAAGACTAAAGGTGACATACAGAGCTGCACTAATTATCCAGGGATCAAACTTATGAGCCACACTATAAAACTTTTTGAAAGAGTGGTTGAGAAGAGGCTACGACATGAAACAAGTGTATCGAAGAATCAATTTGGTTTCATGCCTAGGAGGTCTACCATGGAAGCTTTTTTCTTACTAAGATAATTAGTAGAGAAATATAGGGAGAAGAGGAAAGACCTCAACATGGTCTTGATCGACTTAGAGAAAGCTCATGATAGAGTCCCTAGAGAGTTAATATAGAGGGTATTGAGCGATAAAGGGGTTTCGGAGGGGTATATAAACATAATTAAATATATGTATGAGGGAGCGGTAACAAATGTTAAGATCACTAATGGCAAGACTAGTGTTTTTCCTGTAACTGTAGGATTGCATCAAAGATCGGCATTGAGCCCATACCTTTTCACATTGGTTATGAATGAGTTAACAAAACATCTGCACTAGGAGATTCCCTGGTGCATGCTATTTGTAGATTATATAATCTTACTTGATGAAATAAGGGGGGGTGTAATCATAAAACTAGAGTTATGGAGAGAAGCATTAGAATCTAAAATATTTAAAATTAGCCGAACTAAGACAGAATATATGGAATACAAGTTTAGCAAGGAGAGGAGTAGGAGTGGAACACCAGTCAAGATTGATAACCAAGAAGTCCTCGTAAAAGAGTACTTTCAGTATTCATGATCAATGATTCATGAGAGTGGAGAGATTGAGAAGGAAGTTACCCAGAAAATCCAAGCAGGTTGGAACAAATGGAGATGTGCATCTGGAGTTTTGTGTGATCAGCGGGTGCTACTCAAACTAAAAGAAAAATACTATAGGATAGTTATAAGGCCGGCCATGCTCTATGGATCAGAGTGTTGGGCAGTTAAGGAACATCATGCTCATAAGATGAGCGCTGTAGAAATGAGGATGTTGAGATGGATGAGTGGTAAGGCAAGAAATGATAGAATTAGAAATGAAAATATTAGAAGAAATTTAGGGGTAGCACTAATGGGTGACAAGATGAGGGATATTAGACTTAGATGGTTTGGATATGTTCAAAAGAGACCAACAATGGCACTGGTTAGAAGGAGTGAGGCAATACAAGTAGAAGGTTCTAAAAGGACAAGGGGAAGGCCCAAAAGAATGTGGATAGAAGTGGTGATGAAAGATTTAAAAACTTTGAGACTAAATGAAGTCATGGTACTTAATAGAGACGAATGGAGGAACAAGATTCATGTGATCGACCCCTAATTGGGATAAGGTCTTGATGATGATGATGATGATCAAGGTGTAAAGACTCAAAATTCAGACTTTATGAAAACAAGTCAATTTAGAGTTAATTTGGTAGAATGTTCGGATAATGCAAAAAATGCAGAATATAATTTATTATTATCTGCAAAAAATATTTGGTGGTAAAAATATTTTTTATTCAAAAAATGTGGAAAGTCTAAAACTGCATTGACTTGGCCAAGTTCCAAGTTAACATGCCACATTATGATACTACGCTTTACATACACATGCTATTGGTGAGTGAGTTGGTGAAGATGTAATATTGTTATTATAGAGGTCTTGGGTTCAAATCCGAGAAACAAAAAAGTATTTTTGTTTTGTATGGAGTCAACTTGATGAGTTATTCAATTTGCTACTTGGTCAAGTGCTTTGGATGAGCTTTTGAGTCAACTTGCAAGTTTTATAACTATGCCAGTCACATTTATGGATTCTTATGAGGTTGAGATCCATTCCTTACGCTGCATAACTAGCAGGTGGATAATTTGTGCAACTTGTGGGTGAAGGCAATTCTGTAAATGTTTTATGGTGGTTTGCTTCTTGGTAATTAAGAAGTTCCTTGGTGATTCTCATACTTGATTCTTGAAGGAAAAATCCTTTGTTACATTCTACAAGGTATTTTTTTAGCATATTAAGAGATCAACAAATTCTGCGTGGATGCGCTTGAAAGAATGGGAGTTTGGAGATATCCTTTTCTTGTAGTTTTGTTTGTTATTAAAAGAATCTTATAGAAATAAAATAAAAATAGATAGAAACAAACTGAAGTGTCTTCCTCCTCTTTCCCAGCTCAACAAAAGACTTCAAGTCTGGTTTGGGCAAGCTATATTATGGAACTGATCTGACCGATCATGGATGGAATGAAAGATGGAAGGGTTTCGATGTTATTGCTCTTTAGTTTTTATAGTCAATTCAGCTAATAAACTTGCAATAATAGGAGTTTCAAGACATTCTTTTCTTGTTTTTGATGTTATTACTCTTTAATTTTTGTAATCAATTCAACTGATGAGCTTGCAAGAATAGGAGTTAGGAAAAGATTCTTTTCTTATTTCTGATGTTATAGTTTTTAATTTTTAATTATAATCCAACCTTTAGAGACTCACCTCCAAATCTTTCTTTAGATGCTCATTTTCATTAAAATATAGAAGAAATTCCACTTTACTACCCTTAAGTTTTCACGCTATCTTAATTAAGGATCTTAAATTCGAAAATATCACATTTTTTAAGTGATAATAGATAATTTATTAAGATAAGAAAGAGAGGTTTACCGGATGATGGAGGAGATCAACAAAAGACAAATACTGAGAAAAAAACAAGACTCCAAAAGCAGTTGAGAAAAAGAAGCCAAAAGAAAGAGAAGAGTGGGGCAAAAGCAAGGCTAATCTTCTTGCAATGGTAAGTGGTTGGAGACGATCAGATGTGGGCGGTACATTCTTTGTTTAGCAAGATCATCAGCTTGTGAGTTGGCTGACCTATTGAGGAGCGAAAAGCTAACTTCTTGTCTATGAGTCAACCACAAATTTGGGAAATGCAATTATAGAATCTCCAGCTTGGATCCCTTAATCCACCAAAAATATCACATTGTACCCTAAGTATGTTTAAGTCATAGTTCTAAAACTTGTTAGTCAGCTTGTATAGCTCGTCTAAGTTGCTCGACTCAATAGCAAATCAAGTAAGTTGATGAGTCAACTTGTTATGTAATCAAAATGCTTTATTTTTACTCGAATTTGAGTCCAAGATCTCCACTAACAATAACACATCCTAAGTAACCTCACAATTGCATGTGTAATAAGGGTGAACATTTTAAACATAACAAAATATAAATATTATCAAAAAATTCCACTGAAGTAATTTTGAGTCACCTATCCACTTCAAGTCCAGTCTAAGTTTTCAAGTTTCTAAATTACCGTTGAAGTAACCTAATCTAGGGCTTCCATCTAACAGCCATTAATTTTCAGACCAAATAACTTTTACGTGCCATTTATGGGACATTTTAAAGGAAAAATGGTTCAAAACTCACTTAGATTAGGACTGTTGAACTTTACAACTAGAAAAACTAGTTAGTAAAAGCATCTAATGGGCATGAACCTTAACAAGTAGTCTAAACAGGGTAAGTCAAGCAAGATGAACGAATCTAATCATCCAAACATGGTAGTTTCGCAAGCCTTCCTACCATTTCATCTTCCATATCTCGCCAATTTCTTGGATTTTTTATCTGTATAAGGAGTGGACAAGGGCTTCCATGTCTTTTGAAATGTGTGAACCAGAAGGACACACATATGAATAGCTGAAAATTCACTATTGATGAAGCGAGGCTAGCTGTTTCAGATAGGATGCTCTTTCATTAGACAAAGAAAATCCTCTTACTTGTCGATCGATATTCTATGTCTTTCATTACCCAAGTATTATCCATTAACTGTTGGACAAACTAAATCGTCTTACTTGTCAATCGATTCTATATGTTATTGAAGTTACTTCACTCATGATTTAACTGATAGATTATTGCACCGATGCGAGTGACCAGGAATATGAATACATGTTTAATATAAATATTTGAAGGACGAAGAATGCTTGTATAGAGCATGACAACAACAAAATATACAATAGGCCCGTGTACTAATGATCCGTGCCGTTCATCTAACTTTCCTAAGTCTGGATATCTCCTGGTCTAAAAGTCATATATATAAGAAAGGAGCCAGCAGCACCCAACAAATTGTATTTTAATTTGTTAAATATAAACCTTTGCTTACAGAGCTTGTGACTGTTTATTTCCAGTAAGATGAAGCACTATTTCTTTGATCTTAGATCTTAGAGGTCCATTTTGATATGAATAAAAAAATTAGAGTCTGATGAACAGCGTGGATCACTCGATGAAAGGAGAAAGGTAGAAATGTGGGAGAAGAATCTACCTCGATATTTTCTTCAATTACTCTACCGGTTCACTCTCTTTCATAGTACAAGAATGCTAAATTAATGTGCTATATGACTGCACGAACATGTGGCTAGCAATTTAAGTGCGTGAGCTAAGCCAAGAGAAATGACATTTGCACACCTATTTTTTCTCTTTTGACTCTACACCTTTAGGGTGATGATATATTCGCTCATTTTTATCCTGAGCCATCCTTTACCTCATTCAACACCGGATAGTTGTCATGCTGCACTGGCCTTATTTCTAAGTGCTCTGACTTTTTGCAGCGATTGGCTCATCTATGGATAATTTACATAGTTCATTTAATTTTTTTGACTTTAGATGTACGTTACTCTAAAGTTTACGTAGATTGAATGAATTTGACATGTAAAGATTTTTTCTTTTCATGACAACTAAAAACTTAACGATGGTCCACATCAAAAATGAAAAACACCATCTCATCACACACCAATATGCATGATTTTTGTAATAGGCAGCATTCAAAGTCAAAGCAATTAGATAAAACTAAGTAAATAATTTATAGATGGGGTCCTCTCTCTCTCCTTAAATTACTTTTTTTATTTTATTTTAAACTTTTACAAGCAAAGAATTACAAAACAAATCACTTACACACTCTCCAAAAGAGAATTTCATAATTTGTGGAGATGCTTATCCATTTCACAATATGAAAAATGATAAAAACTATCATTTTTTCAAATAAGTGTGAAGAGTTACAAAGCAAATCATTGACCACTTACACTGAATATTGTTGGCCAAGCCCATTAGGTGCTCCAGACGACCTAGCCTTTATGTAATAACTGATGAGAGCAGTCATCAGGCACTAAAACAAGAACTAACACTGACGCCCATACGACATTCAGACACACTTTACACACCCCATGATTGATAATGACACCCCTCATACTTACTCATGCCTGGAGATCATTCAACGAATGGGAGATCAGTTTAAAGACTCGTGCATGCTCTTCCAACAGGGTGACGATCACGTGCACGTCCCCTCGATGTTTTCCATGCAACGCCGGAAGTATTCTCACTATCCCTTCCAAGGGTATCCAACCGGGTAAATAATCACACAAACCACCTTCACTCCCAAAATCCATCTCCTCGAAACGTAACCCTAACCAACTATCAACTTCCAAATTCGGGCTCAGAAGGTTCCCATCTACAATATCCGTCATAGGCTTCAGCACCTCTCTCTCATTCATCTTCCCAAAATCGATAAATGATCGAAAATAGCTATCATCCATCCCACGGACAGCATCACGAATAAGTCCGGCCGCGTCGGCTAGACTTCCTTCAAGCAGATGTTTCCCTGTTGTTGAGGCATTTGCGTACAGAATCATGTTGCCGAAGTACTCAGCTGGAACACCTGGGTTCAGCCTCCAACGTCCGTTTACCGTAATCCACATCTGCGTACATTCATCTGGGCAGAGCCCACGTGCCCTTGATATCTTCTTCCACAGATGGGCAACGAGCACTCCGAAAGTGGAGCACTTTTGTGGAAGCTGAGATTTGAGCTTTGTTTGTATAAAATCTTCGGAATAACGTATGAGTAGGTTCACCACCTTGTGATTTTCTACTACTGCAACTGGGGTGTGGGAATCAAAATCTAGGGGCTGCATGGTAAGGTGCTCAAACTCAAGACCCCAGAACTGATAATCACACCTTGGAGGATGGCGGGGTTTGATCAAGGTTCGGTCGTAGACTGGCAGTGGCTTGGGCTGAAGACCACGAGCAGCGTTTCCCCAAGCAGCAAAGAAAGTAGACATTGATTGGCCATCAGCCACGCGGTGGTCCGCAGTTAAACCAACTATCAAACCGCCGCATGAGAAACGGTTCAACTGGATTTGAAGCAGCTTCAGGGGTCTATCTGGTGACGGGTACAATTTAGTTTTTTCCACTGAAGGTTCAAGTGGTAGGTAGTCTTCCAATTTTGCTGGGACGTTTGCTTCTACGAACAACATACCTTGGTCCTTCCCACCAAGCAGTATGCATGGGACGCCCACTTCGTTTTCACCGATGCTGCCTGTGAGTGAAGGAAAGTAGGACAGAGTCTTCAACAGGGCTTCTTTCAAGGCGGCATTGGTTGGAGTTGGTGAGGCCAGGGCAAACATAATAGGTTCGTGAATGTTTAAGGAAACTTTGTCGAAAATGGTGAAGGGGATTTCTGAAACTTCGTAATGAGGGTAGTCAAGGGAGATGATTGTGGAGCTCAGGGCTTGTACATCCATTTTCTTTGATTAGGCTGCTACTGCTTCTCTGTTCTTGCATGCATGAAGATTGCTTTCGTTTAATTTATACAACAACAAAATCTACCGGTGAAGCATCGTATCAATAAATGTGGGCCAGAATTAGTTGGTGAAGCTTGTCCTCTTGTCAATTGGTAACCGCATTAAGTGGGAGGGCGGATGAGGCAAATCGATATGGGTAGTGCAATTGAGAGGACGATTAGGTAAGTGTATTTGCAATTTATATATGGTTTGTTATCACGTATACGCTAATGTTCTTTTATTTATTTTATTTTATCATTAATGAGGATAACACACCAAAAGTAATGCAACTCCTCCACGTTTACATGGTCAGCACCACCAACTGTTGATCCGTGCCGTTCATCTGACTTTCTTAGTGCTAGGTATCTAATAATAGTGCTTTCCTGTTGCCACACAAATCATCGATCCATGTCATTCATGTGAATCTCTTAACTTTGGATATCTAGTGGCCCAGAAATCAAGCCAAAGGCAGCAATTAGCATACAACAAAGGTGTTTGGCTTTTTGAATGTAAACCCTTGCTTGTGCAAAGCTTCTAATCATTTGTGCCTCACAATATGAAAGTACTATTTTCTTAGATGCTTAGTTAAGGTGCCCTTTTGGCATTACTTTTGCACCAGAAAACATTCAAAGCTACGGTAGTCAGGTAAACAGCATGGATTAATGGCCTGTGAGGCCGAGGAGTTACATAATTGTTGAGGTGTAGTCACCCTCTATGCTAGCATTACTCCTTTTTAATATGGCGTAGATCTTCTCCACTTGCGTTGGACCTTTTCTTTCTTTTGTTCGTAAGTTCTAGGAGCCCTAACTTGCACCTCACGAGATTCCTTTCGTGCTTGTAGAATTGTCTATTCGGCATTATTAAGGGATAGTAATAGAGTTGAGTGTGCTACAATAATGGTCGCCTTATATCTCTTAAGTCAATGATAAGCAGTATTTATTATGGGAAAACGTCATTTTCACAAATATTTATGCCACAGGGCGAAAAAGTATTCCTAACTGCTATCTTGATACTTATTAACTATATACTAAGTAAAAGAACCAGATATCCCACTTTCCAGTAGTAGAGTTGAGTGTGCTACAATAATGGCCGCCTTATTTTTCTTAAGTCAATGATAAGCAGTATTTATTATGGGAAAATGTCATTTTCACAAATGTTTATGCTACAGGGCAAACAGGTATTCCTAACTGCTATCTTGATACTTATTAACTATATACTAAAGTAAAAGGACCAGATATCCCACTTTCCATTCTTTCCACGTGGCACTTTCACCATTTATCTTTTTTCTCTTTTATTTTGAGTTTTTATGACATTTTCTTTTTGTTTCCTTTTCCTTCTTTCTCCTACTGTGATTGCATTCTTTTAAAGTGATACTTCTTTATCATTCCTTTGTTCCCTATTTTCTAATTACTCTCCTTCTTAATTATTTCTAAACTCTTAAGAAACCACTCCTTACTAGATAGAATGTAAAGGATTCTAATTAAAGATTAGTTGCCTCTCTCTTTATCAAATTTTATTCTCAATACACCTAATGTATGGTTTGGTTTCAAAAGTACTTTTTCATGCACTTCCTTAATTGATTCAATTAGTGGTCTTCATATCCTATATCTTACATGTCTCCCTCTACATCTCTTTATAGACAATGGTAATCATAGCCCACCAGTAATTTAAATCACTATATTATGGGTTAGATTGTTCTAGTGTTAAGTGTTCAATTTTAGTCCAAATACCCATAATTTAGCATTCAATTAGATCATTTAGCCATTCAATTTTGCAAAATTTAGCTTGATTTTTGAATTTAGCTCCAATTGACCATCCAAACCTTAATTTATCAAAATCAACAATCAGATGATCATTAGAGCTTATTAGATGATTAATGTATGGTTCAAATGACTCTAATTTGTTCTTTTATTTTACATATTAACCAAAAGAGGTATGAATGGCTAAGATCAAAAGTTAACGGTGCAGATCATCTTAAAGCGCATTGGATGGGCCAGATCATTCACAAAGAGGGATAGAATAGTTTCCTAAAAAAAATAATTGAGCTCAATTAGGAATCATTGATAAAAGGAAATAACATGGAGAATGCAAATTGCACTTCTAGAGAAGTTTCCAAAGGGTGTGGTTGCAGATCCTTGGTGAGTTTTCGGCCAACTACAGGAACCTCACCATGAAGTTTTCCATACAGGGCAAGTAGATCTCCCTACAGGGAGACCCTTCTCTAACGTGTTCATTGGCATCTCTCCGGTAATTCCTCAAGCTCAAACCTAGCACTAGAGACAGTTACCTGATCGAGTATTAAGGACTTCTAACCCTCGCTAGTAACACGATGAACAGTGTTCCCTCCCAGCTGGAACCGGTCCTGGTGCGGTTTAGTCATGTGTTCAACCAACCTTTGTAGCTTCCAGATAGCAGAGTGCATGACCATGCCATACGGCTAAAGGAAGGGGCACAGCCACCCAATGTTAGGCCCTACTGATGCCCACACTACCAAAAGAATGAAATAGAACGTATCATTAGGGAACTACTCATATTCGAGATCATTTGGCTGAGCACCAGTCCCTTTTCCAGTCCCGTGCTAATAGTCAAGAAGAAGGATGGAAGTTGGCAGTTTTGTGTCGACGATAAGGCTCTGAACAAGATAACCATCCCTGATAAATTTCCCATACCCACTATTGACGAGTTGTTGGACGAGCTGGGAGGAGCAATGATCTTCTCTAAGTTAGATCTTAAATTGGGCTACCACCAAATACGGATCAGGGAACATGATGTTTGCAAGATAGCTTTCAGAACTCACGAGGATCACTATGAATTTTTGGTCATGCCTTTTGGCTTGACCAATGCCCCATCCACCTTCCAGAGCCTCATGAACGATATCTTATGTCCATATCTCCATAAGTTTGTTCTAGTATTCTTTGATGACATTTTAATCTATAGCTCCGAGATGGATTTGCATTTGCAACACCTCACCCTTGTCTTGCAGCTACTGAGCGACAATAAGTTAGTAGCTAACCTAAAGAAATGTACATTCTGTCAAACTTCAATCGAGTATCTTGGGCACGTTATTTCAGCTAAGGTTGTAGCAGTCGACCAATCAAAAATCAAGTGCATGGTTAGCTGGCCTATTCCCATAGATGTCAAGGCACTAAGATGATTCTTGGGCCTTACCGGATACTACCAGAAGTTCATACGACATTATGGGATCATAGCTGCACCATTGACGCAACTTCTTAAGAAGGATGGCTTTCATTGGGACGCTAGTACGCAGCAGGCATTTGACACTTTGAAACATGCTATGACAATAATTCCTATCTTGGCTACTCCTAACTTCACACAAACCATTCCTATCTTGGCAGCCGACGCTTCTGGAAAAGGGGTCAGGGCAGTGCTAATGCAAGAGGGCAGACCCATTGCATTCTTCAGCCAAGCTTTGTCGATTAGAGCCCAATCCAAATCTGTATACGACAGAGAGCTCATGGCCATTGAGCTATCAGTCTAGAAATGATGTCACTATCTAATGGGTCGGCACTTCATTATACGAAAAGATCAGAAAAGCCTTCCCTTCCTCATGGATCAACGCATCTTGAATAGTGACTAGTAGAAGTGGTTAATTAGTTAGTGGGATTCGACTTTGAAATTAAGTACAAGCTGGGTTCAGACAACCGTGTGGTAGATGCTCTATCCATACGGCAAGATTTCTATACGTTGGATTGTCTTGAGTCCATTCCACTGCTAAGCCCCTCTACCATGGCCAACCAGCCTAATCTTTTTGCCCTCACGGTCACTAGATGTGAAGTCATGGAACAAATTTTTGATGAGATCTAGGCAGACCCAAAACTTAGAGCTATCAACCAATAGCTCACGTAGGATGCCACTAGCCAACCTGGGTACATGTTAAGGCAAGGGAAGTTATACTTCCAGGGAAGACTAGTATTGCCTAGACGATCTCCCCGCATCCCTCTACTGCTACTACTGCAAGAGTTCCATTCCACTCCAACTGGGGGACACTCACGTTTCTTCTGCACCTACAAGCTCATTTCACAAGTCTTGCACTGGGAAGGGATAATGTCCAGAAGTTTGTAGCATCTTACTACGTATGTCAACAGAATAAATATTCTTCCACTAAACCGGCAAGTATGCTTTAGTCACTCCCAATTCCTTTATCTTCCTGGGATGATATTACCATGGATTTCCTAGGCAGACTACCCAAGGCTAAGAGCTACGACACGGTTCTGGTAGTGGTAGATCGCCTCACCAAATATGCCCGTTTTATGCCTCTTAGCCACCCTTACACCGCCAAAGACGTGGCTCTTCTTTTCGCCAAGGAAGTGGTCAAATTACACGACTATCCTCGTTCCATCAATACGGATAGAGATCACATCTTCATTAGTCATTTCTAGAAGGAATTATTCATGATTGTTGGCACCACATTAAAGATGAGCTCGACTTACCACCCTCAAACAGATGGGTAGTTGAAAGTGGTTAACTGCTACCTGGAAACCTATCTCCATTGCTTCATTGGAGGCAAGGGTTGTTAGGGTGTTCTCCCAGAAACGACGCTTTACATCAGATTCCGGGTGTAGTAAAAAATTGGCAAGGGTTGCTAGAGCGTCCCCTAGGAAGCGACGAGCTACATCAGAACCCAGGTGTAGTGAAAAGTGGACATGGGTTCATGCCATGGAGGTTGAGAAAGGCGATAATAAATAGGATATCTCTAGAGCATAAGATTCGTATCGCCACATGGAATATATGGACATTGACAAGTAAGAGTTTGGAGTTAGTAGACGCGATGAAACGGAAGAAAGTTAACATCGCTTGTATCCAAGAAACCAAGTGGAAAGGGGCTAAAGCTAGAGAAATAGATGAGTATAAATTATGGTATGTAGGAAAGGATAATAATAGAAATGACGTAGGAATAATTGTGGATAAGGAATTAAAGAATAAAGTTGTGGACGTTAAAAAAATTAGTGATAGAATTATAATAATAAAACTTGTTCTAGGAGAGCAGATTATAAATGTTATAAGTACATACGCACCACAAGTAGGGTTATAAGATATAATCAAGAGATAGTTTTGGGAAGATATGGAGGGAGTCATGCAAGAAATTCCCAACACTTAGGGGATATTTATAGGAGCATACTTAAATGGCCATGTAATAAAAGAAAAAGAAGGATATGATAGAATACATGGAGGGTATAGTATAGGTGAACAAAATGAGATGTGGGAGAATATCCTTGATTTTGCTTTGTCATATAACATGGCCATTGCAAATACACTCTTTAAGAAGAGGGATGAACACTTAATAACCTTTAAAAGTAGACTTCATAAAAGTAAAATAGACTTTTTTCTACTTAGGAATAATGAACGATTTATGTGTAAGGATTGTAAGGTGATATCTGGTGAGAGTTTAACCTCACAACATATCTTAATGGTTATGTATATCCATATCGAAAGATGGAAGAAAGGAAATGAGTTTAATAGGTATCCAAAAATTAAGTGGTGGAACTTAAAAGGAAAGAAAATAACCTCATTCACAAATAAGTTAATGGTAAAAGGAAATTGGAACTATGAAACAGAAGTAAATACCATGTGGATTAATATTGCTGAGTCCATTAAGAAAGTGACAAAAGATGTCTTAGGAATATGTAAAGGTAAAAGACAATTAGTAAAGGAAATATGGTGGTGGAATGAAACAGTGCAAAAAGTTATTAAAGAAAAATGGATGTGTTTTAAAGCATGGCAGAAGACTAGAAATAATGAAAACTGTGAACAATATAAGAATGATAAAAAGGTTGATACAAAAATAGTAAGTGAGGCTAAACTTAAAGTATATGATGAGCTCTATAATAGACTAGTAACAAGAGAAGGTGAAAAAGATATGTTTAAACTTACAAAAGTAAGAGAACAGAAAGGTAAGGACTTAGATTATGTTAGGTGCATTAGAAGCGATGATCAAAGGGTATTGGTCAAAGATGATGAGATCAAACAAAGGTGGGAAACATATTTTTAAAAAATTGTTAAATGACAATGGCTCTAAGAATATAGGGATTGAAAATACTATAAATCTAAATAACATTGGATATTATAGATATAAATGTAGGATTAGAATAACTAGAGTGAAAGAGTCCTTGAAAAAGATGAAATCAGGAAAGGCCATGGGGCCTGATGGTATACCAATAGAGGTTTGGAAGCATACGAGAGATATTGGGGTAGTTTGGTTGACCAAGTTGTTTAACAAGATTATAAAATCAAAGAAAATGCCTAATGAGTAGATGAACAACTCTATTGTATCAATTTATAAGAATAAAGGAGACATACAGAGCTATACTAATTATCGAATGATCAAACTTATGAGCCATACTATGAAACTTTTTGAAAGAGTGATTGAGAAGAGGTTACAACATGAAACAAGTTATCTGAGAATTAGTTTGGTTTCATGCTTGAGAGGTCTACCATGGAAGCTATTTTCTTACTAAGACAATTAGAAAGAGAAATATAGGGAGAGGAGGAAAGACCTCTACATGGTCTTTATCGACTTAAAAAAAGCTTATGATAGAGTCCCTAGAGAGTTGATATGGAGGGTATTGGGTAATAAAGGGGTTTCTTAGGGGTATATATACATAATTAAAGATATGTATGAGGGAGCGGTAACAAATGTTAAGACCACTAGTGGCAAAACTAGTGATTTTTCTGTGACTGTAGGATTGCACCAAGGATCGACATTGAGCCCATACCTTTTCACATTAGTTATGGATGAGTTAACAAAACATTTGCACGAGGAGACTCCCTGGTGCATGCTATTTGTAGATTATATAGTCTTACTTGATGAGACAAGGGAGGGTGTAAACATAATGTTAGAGTTATGGAGAGAAGCATTAAAATTTAAAGGATTTAAAATCAGCCAAACTAAGATAGAATATATGAAATGCAATTTTAGCAAGGAGAGGAGTAGGAATGGAACCCTAGTCAAGATTGATAACTAAGAAGTTCCCGTAAAAGACCACTTTCGGTACTTAGGATCAATGATTCATGAGAGATTGAGAGATTGAGAGGGAGATTACCTAGAGAATCCAAGCGGGTTGGAACAAATGAATATGTGCATTTGGAGTTTTGTGTGATCAGTGGGTGCCGCTCAAACTAAAAGGAAAATTTTATAGGATGGCTATAAGGCCGGCCATGCTTTATGGATCAGAGTGTTGGGCAGTTAAGGAACATCATGCTCATAGGATGAGTGTCGTAGAAATGAGGATGTTGATATGGATAAGTGGTAATACAAGAAATGATAGAATTAGAAATGAAAATATCAGAGAAAATTTAGGGATAACACCAATAGGTAACAAGATGATAGAGATTAAACTTAGATGGTTTCGACATATTCAAAGGAGACCAACAACGACACTGGTTAGAAGGAGTGAGGCAACGCAAGTAGAAGGTTCTAAAAGGGCAAGGGGAAGGCCTAAAAGAATGTGAATAGAAGTGGTGAGGAAAGATTTAAAAACTTTGGGACTAAATGAAGCCATGGTACTTAATAGAGAGGAATGGAGGAATAAGATTCATATGGCCTACCCCTAATTGGGATAAAGTCTTGATGATGATGATGATGATGGGTTAAAAATATGTCTATCAACTATTTCTCTCATCCTAGGTAAATTGTTATCACAGAGGGATCATAAGGTAAAATTTTGTGAATCAAGTTCTTGTTGTACTAGAAGATATCTATTCAAAAGTTCAAAAGATTGAGAACTTTTTGCAAAAGAAAATTGTATAAACATTTCAACAACCACTTGGTAAGCAAAGATGAAATGCACAAGAAATCAAGCAGGAATGATAAGCAATCCAATAAAAAAAACAATCCAAGCAACTCAAAGAATACAATGCAAACCGTATATATGGATTTATAGAAGTTTGGTCAGCCTATTTGATACTTACTTTATTTTTCTCTTAGGATATCGACTCCTTAGTCTTCCACTAATTTGTGCAAGATTTTACACTCCAAGTTAATATTGTGCTTAGACACTCACAATACCTCGATCTCAATTACAATGAGTTTTAAAGAGAAAATCCTTCTATAACAATTAAAAGAATGAATGAGAAATGAAAATTCATTTCAAGAGTTTTTACGTCCATACAAATGAATTAGTGAGGAAGGGAATACAAACAAGTAGAAAGAATTTCTTCAAGATTTCTTGCGCGAGTATGCTTGAGAGGTTGAACTTGAGCTCCAATGGTTTCCTTGGAATTGCCAACACTTCATTAGCCTTCAATCTTCAACATAAGTTTGATTTTATACCTCAATCCCCATATGTAGTTGATGTAGATTCTTTCTCCTTTGATTAGAAGATTAATTAGCTATTGGAGAGATGTCTTTGCTTGGTTGGATCCTCAATGTATTTTTGTGTAGTTCAAAAATTAGAAGGTATGTCCAATGGGAGGAACCTTGATATTTGAAATCCAATTTTGATAATATAGCTCAAACTTTTATGGAAATTTCTCTAAAAAATGTCATTGTGGTGAAGACTGACCTTCAATCTAAAGCTCAATCTGAACCTCGGTATCAAGATAAACCAGATAGGATCTCTGAAATAACGAGGCATTAACTTTTTCAGCTGATCAATAACTTGTTTTGGGATACTGAAACTATGGACTCATACATTTGAAATGGCTTAGCTTGCAAAATCCAGTTATAGTTTCAAAGATGTTTCCTAACTAAGATTATCTAAACTTATTTTAGATGTTGTTACTCGATTCGAATGGGTCCCTTTGTCTTACTTTTTTACTTTTATTTATTTTTTGTTTTTTCTTTGGTGGCAGTATCACTGTAATTGGAGATAGTCGTTCGATTAACAATGATTTTACCTCGCGCTTCGCCTGCCCGATCTATCTGCGACCTGGCAGGTAGGGGCAACTCTATGTGATTCACTGTGCCTGCTTACGGCTGACTTTACTTGAGGGGCTGCAGGTTAGCGACACTTTTCCGATAGTACGAATCACCACACTTAACCCATGCTTTATGTAAGTTTAGAATAGACCTAAAGGTCATCATAATTACAGGTTGTATACACGCTACATATTATGCTTGGGCAGTTAACTTGTCCTTTTTTGGGTAGGCAAGCTTGGGTTTTATGGATATGTCATAACCTATGATCACCTTGAACCGTGATTCAAGCATTGGAGAGGCCCTTCTAATACCACTGTGGCAGTTATGCCATGGATATTAGACATAAATACTATTAGCTCGCTTCCTATCAGTCTAAGTTTTTAGGTTGAATAGTAAACCATCAGTGTCATAGTTTTATTGATCTAAAAGTCATAAGTTGGAATCCTAAGACTTCCGATTTTGCAACTCCTCCATTTTTGTACGATGGTATTCATATTATTGATTCATAGGATTCATTTTACTCTCCTAATTTTGAATATCCAATGGTGCAAAAATCATGCCAAAAGAGCACTTTGTACTTTCTTTGTCTCCATTGTTGTTCTATGAATCCAAGTCAAGCTCTTCGTCTTACATCTCAACAGTGGCCGAGAAAAGGCCTAGGCTAGTAATGGTTAACAAGAGAGAGCAGAAGAAGAAGCTGTTTTGAACAAGAGCTTGCAATGCTGTTATAGGCACGTCAATGTGGAAAGTTGCCATACTTACGCCCAGCTAACTTTGGTTGATAAAACCCGATCGCCCGATTCGTTGATTCTGATATCTTGTATTCCAAATATCAAGTTGTTTGGATGATTCTAACATCCAAGGCACTGCATGTTTACTGCTTTTCACCTGTTGATTTTGGACTGATCTTTAATTACTGTTTTTTATTGTATTTTTTCTATGATCGAAACTGCATTTTTTCAGAAGGAAAATCATCAAATCAGCATTGTTTCTGAACTCGTAGTCATCCATAGTTAGTCTCCATGGACTCCTTTTTATTGGTTTCGTTTTCTTTTTTCAAGTGTTCTTCTTCATTGATTACAGCTTCTTCTTCTTCTTCTTCTTCTTCTTCTTCTTTTGGTATAATCTTCACTGATTAACCATGTTTAGTACTTCCTTCTTCTACTGAAAGGCAATTTCAGATGCCTTCAAATTATAACATAACTCGATTCAATGCCAATTCAAACAAACCTTAAAAGATGTATAACATTATATTCAGGGAAACAATCATCTACTCTCTTGTTTCATTAATGCCATCTCCTCACTTCAGGAACCAACTTCAAAGTGCAAACTAAAGATGACTGCCATTATTAAGAAGAAGGTAATAGATATTTCCCATAGATTTATATAGAAAACTGTTGGAGGTCGTCATCCAAATGTCTCACCGCATAACTCCAAACCCTGCTAATCATTCATTAAATATGAAAAGTTAAACAACACAATGGTCAAGGAGTTTCGCTCATTGTCACGTTAAAGGCACATGCAAAAACAAACTTTGGTGAGCCAGATGAAGGGGTTGGTGAAGTCATGGGTTCAAGGCATGGAAACAGCCTCTTGCAAAAATGCAAGGTAATGCTGCATACTATTGACCCTTGTGGTCCGCTCCTTCCCCGGACCTTGCATATGCAGGAGTTTCATGCACCGGGACTGCCTTTTTATGGGTGATCATGCGACATAATAACCTTCACCAAATGATCCTTGCCTATATTATTGAGTGGTAGAAAATGGAATGGTCAGAAAAGTTTGTGAGGAAAAACAAGTAGCGTGCATTATTTGGCCTCACCTATACGGGAGCATGGGCCATAATAACTTCACGAAATAGTCCTAACCTCTATCATTGTGCAGTAGAAAATGGAATGTTTAGGAAAGTTTGTGAGGAAAAAGAAACAGAAAGCAGGTAGAAAGATATAGACCACATCAGATGGCTTAGTCTATGTTTGACAACTGTTTCTCTATTTGTGTACAAAAATAGAAGGGGAGCCTTGGCGCAATGGTAAAAGTTGTCGTCATGTGACCTTGAGGTCACGGATTCAAGGCGTGGAACCAGCCTCTAGCAAAATGCAAGGTAAGACTGCCTACTATAGGCCCTTGTGGTCCGCCCCTTCCCTGCACCCCACATAGGCAGAGATTCGTGCACTGGGTGGTGTACGAAAATAGAAAATAGAGAATCACTTTCTTCCAAAGGCACTTACAATCTATATAACCACTTAAAATAGAAATTCACCTAATCCGTTTCAAATGCTTCTTTAGAAAAAGAAACACGAGAAACTGCAAAAGGATCAGTACCTTAAACACTCATTTACACACACAAACCCCATGCAGGACTCTCGATCAAGTGACCCACACGAATGTTGAGATCAGATCAGGTACCTAAATGCCAAATGGAACCGGTCATATAGATATATCTAAGAAATGTCATCCATCAATAAGTTGAGGGGTGGTTCAGATCACTTAATGAACATTATTTTTTCATATTGAGACCCAAAGAAATCATTTTGATGCCATCAAATATGTCTCCTGAGGAAAGCAGAAGTATAGGTGAAACCTACTATTTTTCTTTCTTCAAATGGTAATTCACACACCCCTTAAGACTTTACATATACACCTTTCCACATGTTATCCTTGAGACACTGCCCTCAACGTGCAAGCATCCTACATCTCCTAGAATGATGCCAAGCACTGCTAGAAATCGCTTATCTACTTATGAGAGAGGCGCCTCAGCCTAATGACTTGACTATATTAGCTTCTATGCTAGGTGAAGCCCAATGATCCAAACCATTTTTATGATTAGGCCATGTTATAAGTGCTCCATGCGGCCAAGTTGTCTACATATTTGGCCTAAAAGATGCGGCCTCAAATATGTTGCCAAACCTTCAAATAGACGGTTGAAAAAGATAAAAGCAACGGTCTACGTCCATCAACCAAATCGATGATTTGGTCATTAAATAAGCGGCTCTTGAAATAAGTGGGTTGATTGTTCTTTTATACACTGGGAAATATGGTTTTTTACTACAAAACTTTCAAATTGATTTTGGAGTAAGATACAGATATGGGCCTCATTCTCAACTTCTCTTTTGCCTCTGTCTTCTCACTCTTCTTCACTGTATTCACCACCAAAAGCTGTTTGATTGATTTTCTTCTTGTTCAGTT
The DNA here is from genome assembly GCA_035236585.1 of Warburgia ugandensis. Lineage (NCBI taxonomy): Eukaryota > Viridiplantae > Streptophyta > Magnoliopsida > Canellales > Canellaceae > Warburgia > Warburgia ugandensis. The sequence continues at coordinate 1,902,095 of CP141132.1, read as the reverse complement.
CTCAAATTGACATCTCTATTGAAAGCTTATGTTCTATGCTTTACATGTCCTTGGCCATTTGTATGTGATTCAGCTCCTCTTACTTCCCTTTCTTGCATGGAAAGAAGTGCATTAGAAGTCAAAAGTTTGCGGCTGAAAACGGCTTACCAGTAGTACAATACGTTCTACTTCCAAAACAAAGGGTTTCCATGTCTGCATGGAAAAGCTTAGGAGCTCTCTAGCTGCAGGTTTTCCTTCTCCTCTCCTTCTTCTTAGACATGCTCTCTCTCTCTCTCTCTCTCTCTCTCTCTCTCTCTCTCTCTCTCTCTCTCTCTATATATATATATATATATATATATATATATGACATTTTCATCAAAATGTGGAAGCCCCATTTTCTGTATGAAAACCATTCATGGAATTCCCATGTAGACATCGAAGTAAAATATTCAATTAAGTGAACCTTAAACATGTCACTGTAGTAGGGCAAATGAAATGTACTTTTATTGCTTTCATGGATATGTATTATTTTGCCATTAAAGGATTGTAATGGCTTAGCTGTATAGAGGGCAAGGATTAGATGCTAATGATGGATTGAGACTTAAGGTAGGGTGTTATGATTTTTCATTTTATGTTTTGAGGATACTTAACTACTGTCCTATTACATTTTGAGAATTGAACAATTAATGCCCTTTGCTGTTGAATCTGTTCTCAAATACATGGTAGCATATAGTTAACTATTTCATTCAATTGATTCAGAATTTCATTTGCTGAAGCTTGTCAGCAGAAATTTTCTTCCTGCTCAAAGGTCTACAGATATATTGGAACTACGGTTTGTTAACTACACAATTTCCAGCTTCATTTTCGTGAGCAGTATCATTAGTTCACCATTTCTCCTAGCTATATTTGTTATGCTTTTTTCTTCATCCCCATGTGAATACCAATATGCTTTCCATTTGAGGTTCTGCTTCACTGACGAATATTTTGTTCTTTTTAAACCTATACAAATGCATGGAATGAGCACTCATAGATTACTATTTAAAGGAGCTTACCATGTTGAGTCCTTCAGAGTTAATCCAATGAAAATGCTACTTTTCATATTTTTTGTGAAATGGTATATTCTTCCATCTAAGGGTTGGTTTTCATCACAATATTGGTTGGCTTTCTTTTATACTTGTATGTTGAAATCAGTAACCCATTCCATATCTGCACTGTGTAATGAAAGGAGTATTTTAACCCTACTTATAAATCTTTGTTAAACTTGTCCTAAATTAAGGGCAACCTAGATCCAATTTAGCTGGTATTTGCTAATAGCTGGAGCAGAGATTAGGTGTTTCTGGTACATCAAAGGGAGAAAACAAGTTTGAAACCTAGCCCTGTTGTTACTATGTCGCAAATTAGTTTCTCTTGACAGTCGGTTCATTTTACAAAAGTTGCCTAGTTGGTAGTTCATTTCATTCAGCTTGCTCTTCGCAATGTTTATGGTTTATGTGGGTATATGAGAAATATAACTGCTTTGATTCTAATAAAAAAACTATGGCAAGGATAAAGAGAGCAATCATTTAATGATGAGGGGTGGTCATGTGCACCAAATGTCTTGGATCAAAAGTGGAGGTAGGTAAACCAGAATGGTCAGAAGAGCTGGAAAAGGGGTGGACTTCATTGGTACTCGGTAGCCATTCCAGTAGACTCAAGATTACCTTCCTTTCAAGCTCAATATGCAATCTGGGCAGATTGGTATAGAACCGGTTTTGGGAAACTATACTGGAGAAATTTAATATTTTTTTTCCATTGCATCATTTAACAAGGAAAGGGTTATACTTATATTTTGTCTTCCACTTCACTAACAGTCATTGACCGTCAAGGTTTCCAGACCGATGACTATCATGTCCATTCAACACGGCTTCCACCAATCATCTTGAAAAAGAAAAAGTTAAGGTTGCTTAAGAGGAGTCCACATGAAATCTCAAGAGAAGGGCAAGGTTGGCTGGAAGGTGTGGCATGGTGAAGAGCTAGCAGATCTTATCTTAATTCAAGGCATAAAACTGAGTAGTATTCACAAAGAAGAATGAGTGGGATGGACTTTCAAGCATAAGGAAATAATTCACTGAAGTTTTCTTTTCCATGAATGGTGAATTCATGAAAGTTAATTTCTGTTCCTATATTGTTGGACTGTGGAAGAGGAAGGAAAGTGTCTTAATCAATGGTGCTTGGGATTAATAAATTTACTACTGTGCAATGCGTACACAGAGGATTTTAAGGGCATTGAAGTTCAATATCTGAAATACTAAAGTGGCAAGAGTCTCCAAACTGGTCCAAGGAAATGCGAAAAAATGGTTTCTCATGAAACTAACCTCTAAGACATCCTAACTATGATCCAAGTTCAGCAAGAAATTGGGACTTGGATGCCATGGCTAGAAACTCTTTCGTTTTGATCAGGGTGTGCACTCTCCCCGCGTTACTCATGCTGGCTCTTTTTAAATAAATTTTACCAACCTTTTCTCTGAAAAGGAAAGGTCTAAGAGATGTGCAGGTGTTATTGGGTCTTTGGATAGTTTAGCTCGATTTACTTGGCAACAGGACATGGCGGACGGTAAAAATGCTATCATGGGTTTCATACAAAGCCTAGCTCCCTGGATGTGTTCTGACATACTTGATGATTTGGGCTTGTGGAGGAGAGTAAGAGTTTCTTTTGTCACCTTCTACAGGTCGCAAATAAGGATACGAAACACTATCTAAAGGAATATTGAGCTCTCTTTTTTGAGTAGCAAGCTTTGCCTATTTGTCGTGATGTGACCTTGAGCCTTGTCGCAACGGTAAAAGTTGTCGTCATGTGATCTTGAGGTCACGGGTTCAAGTCGTGGAATCAGCCTCTTGCACAAATGCAAGGTAAGGCTACCTACTTTAGGCCATTGTAGCCCACCCCTTCCCTGGACCCCGCATAGGTGGGAGCTTCGTGCACCAGGGCTGCCCTTAAGCTTTGCTTATTTGTTGTGCCTTCTTCTCTCTTCCAATATTGTGCTATTTACCATAAATATATAAAGAGATGAGATTATAAAAGGGATAGCTCATTATAGCTGGAGAACTGTTTTCGCAACGTTTTAAATTTGGGTCAGGCCACCCGAAGTAACAAAACTGCCTGCTTGTCACACTGATCTCTTTAATGTCCTTCCTTGATTATCTTGTTCTGCTATTTCAAATGAGGGCTATTAATATATTAACTGCACAAAAATGCCATTTGGATTTCACTTTGCCATCACTATCTTCTCTCAATCATCTTGTTTTCATGATTTCCTGCAGTTTATGTTGTAACTATCGGGTGGCTACAAGCGTAGGTGCCCACATTTCATGGACAATGTATTTGGAGATCCTTCTGAAGTTCACATTCATGTTCATCGTATCCCACTCAACGAGATCCCAACTTCTGAAGCTGTTGGCTGCTTAGTTGATGGAAACATTCAAGCTGAAGAATAGGTTGTTATCAGATTTTGCTGTCCAAGGTTATTTTCCTCATCAGGGAACAGAAGGAGATCTTTCTTTGTTGCAGTGCCTCTTAAACTTGTTGGTCCAGCCCCATTTTCAAGAGGCCACTGACTTCAACCATGGCGGTCCCAACTTCTGAAGCTGTTGGCTGCTTAGTTGATGGAAACATTCAAGCTGAAGAATAGGTTGTTATCAGATTTTGCTGTCCAAGGTTATTTTCCTCATCAGGGAACAGAAGGAGATCTTTCTTTGTTGCAGTGCCTCTTAAACTTGTTGGTCCAGCCCCATTTTCAAGAGGCCACTGACTTCAACCATGGCGGCGCCGCAGTTAGCTGCCATCGACTTCAACAGTGGCGGGCGCCACCGTCGGCCACCGTCCACTGACTTTTGTGTAATTTGTTGAAAATTACAGCCCAAAAATCCCTATAAATAGGGATACGAAGAGGGCAAGGATATAGCTCATTCCTCTGTAAATCCCCGTGTATTCCTCTGTATAAAACCCTTGTTTTTTATAGTGAAATCATTCCCTCTCCCGTGGACGTAGGCTTATTGGCCGAACCATGTTAATATCGGTGCGTTTTTTGTGTGTATGATCTTGGGCGGGGACTAAAATCCCCAACAAGTGGTATCAGAGCAAGGTTTGCCGTGAAACAGAGGCAAAAACTGAGTTGCAACACCGGTGGTCGAGAGGAAGAAGAAAACTGTTCCTACTACATTTTGCTACAGTATCATCATTGCTGCTACAGTGAAAAACACGTTATCATGTTGCTACAGTAAAGCATCATTATTACTGTCGACTACAGTGATAGCTGCAGTACTGCTATAGTACTGAGTAGCACAGTACCTCAGAGGCGGGTTCTAATAGTGAGTTTCAACAGGTTCAAGTTACAATAGTATAGAGTTGTAACAGTACGAGTGCAAATAGTAGTACATTTGCATAGTAGCTGAGTTGAAACAGTAGCGCGTTGCAATAGTACCGGGTTGCAATAGTTCGAGTGCAACCGTAGCTGAGTTGCAACAGTACGAGTTGCAATAGTGATCCGATTGAAGCAGACTTATTTTTTGGCAGGTTTTCGAGAGGGATAAACCAGTTCTTGGCAAACATAGTGGTGTTCTCAAATTTATAAGATTTTCTCCTAAAATTGCTATAAGTACTCTTTCTTTACTTATGGAGGCAAACATAAGCAAAATGATTTGCTTAAATGGTACTAACTATCACAAGTAGAAGAGAAAGATGAAGGATCTTCTTTTTGTGAAGAAATTACATCTACTTGTCTTTGCTACTAAAAAACCGGAGGATAAGTCCGAAGATGAGTGGGCTTTTGAACACGAACAGGTATGTGGTTTTATTCGATAATGGGTAGAAGATAACGTTTTGAATCATATTCAAAATAAAATACATGCTAGAACTCTATGGATCAAACTAGAAACCTTGTACGCGTCGAGAACTGGGAATAATAAGTTATTCCTACTTAATCAAGCAATGCACCTGAGATACAAGGAAGAGAGTTCTATTTCCGACCACTTGAATGAGTTGACCGGATGCTTTCAGCAACTATCTGACGTTGGCGTTAGGTTTGAATATGATATCATGGGTTTATGGCTTTTAAATACTTTGCTTGACTCATGGAAAATTTTTCATGTTTCTCTAGCTAATTCTGCTCCAGGTGGTGCTGTGACATGGGAATCTGCGAGAAGCGCAGTTCTAAATGAAGAAATGAGGCGATGAGCTCAAATTGTCACTACATCACAGTTTGAGATTTTGATCTCAGAAAATTGAGGGAGAAGCAAGATCAAAGGACAAGAGAAGAATAACAGAAGCAGAATTAAATCTAAGTCCAGATACAAGAATTTGGAATGCAATTATTGTGGCAAGAAGGGTCACATTAAAAGGCAGTATTACAAGTGAAAAGCCGAGAACAAAACAGAGAATGCCAAGCAGGAGAGAAGAAATTATGAGGGGAATGATCGTGTAGCTGCCACTACTTCAGGCCTTGTCGTGATCTGTGATGAAAATGAAATCAACCTAGCTTCCAATGAGATTGGATGGGTTGTTGACAGTGGTACTTCTTTTCATGTTACCTCGAGGAGGGAGTTTTTCACCTCATACACTCCTGGTGACTTTGGAGTATTGAAGATGGGTAACAATGGGCTGTCAAAGGTTGTTGGTATCGGATCCGTCTGTTTGGACACCAACAATGGAACGAGGTTGATTCTCAAGGACATTCGACATGTACCAGATATTCGGTTGAACTTAATATCAGCGAAAAAGCTTGATGATGATGGGTATTGTAGTACCTTTTGCGATGGACAGTGGAAGCTCTTTAAGGGAGCGCTTGTGGTTACCAGAGAGAAGAAATCATCTAGCTTGTATGTGATGCAAGCTTCGATTCCTATTAACTCTGGAAACGCAGTTGATGTTGCTGGTTCTTCAGAGTTGTGGCACAGGCGGCTCAGTCACATGAGTGAGAAAAGACTAGGTTACCTAGTCAAGAAGAATTTGCTTTCAAGGCTCAAAGCTACAAAGTTGAGCAAATGTGCTCATTGTCTTGCCGGGAAACAGCAACGGGTTTCCTTCAAAAGCCATCCTTCTTCTAGAAAGTCAGGCGTGATTGAATTGGTACATTCAGATGTATGCGGTCTTATGAAGGTAAGCACATTTGGTGGTGCATTATATTTTGTCACATTTATTGATGATTATTCCAAAAAACTCTGGGTCTATGTTTTGAAAACTAAGGGTCAAGTGCTTGACAAGTTTAAAGAATTTCAAGCTTCTGTTGAGCGGCAAACAGGGAAGAAGCTGAAATGTATTCGCACAGACAATGGTGGCGAGTACTGTGGACCTTTCGATGCTTATTGTAAGAAGCAAGGGATTAGACATCAAAGAACTCCTCCGAAGACTCCTCAGCTAAATGATTTAGCAGAGAGGATGAATAGGACATTGATGGAGAGGGTCAGATGCTTGCTTTCTGAAGCAAAGCTGCCCGGTTCCTTCTGGGGTGAGGCGTTATACACATCAGCCTATGTTATTAACCTATCTTCAATTGTTGCCTTGAATGCAGATGTTCCTAACAGGCTATGGTATAGAAAAGATGTCTCTTACGATCATTTGCGGGTATTTGGATGCAAAGCATTTGTACATATACCTAAGGATGAGAGGTCCAAGTTAGACGTCAAGACCAAACAATGCATTTTCATCGGCTATGGGCAAGATGAGTTTGGCTACAGGCTATATGATCCTGTTGCAAAGAAGATGATTAGAAGCTGTGATGTGGTCTTTATGGAAGACCAAACCATTGAACACATCGACAAAGCCAAAGTATTAGAAACTCAGAGTTCTAATACACTGACAGATTTAGATCCAGTTCCTATTTCACATACGCTAAGTGTAGATGGCACCAATGACCATGGTGGTGCTCCAGTTGATGTTCAAGATAATCAGACTGAGGGAGAATATGAAGCTGTTGAAGACATGGATGTTTTGTCAGAGACTGATGATATTCAGCAGGAGGTTCCTACTGAGGTACCAGCAATTTCATTGAGACGAAGTTCGAGAGATCATCAACCCTCCACTCGATATTCATTAGATGAGTACATGCTCCTCACTGACGGGGGAGAGCCTGAGAGCTACACAGAGGCAGCTGAAAGTGAAGAGAATGCAGAGTGGATTGCAGCTATGAAGGATGAGATGAAATCCTTACAAGACAACCACACTTTTGCGCTGGTAAGATTACCTAAGGGTAGACAAGCTTTGAAGAATCGGTAGATATACAGGGTGAAGTACGAGGGTGACATTTCACGACCACGATATAAAGCTAAACTTGTGGTGAAAGGCTTTGGTCAAAGAAAAGGTGTCGATTTCGAGGAGATATTTTCTCCTGTTGTTAAAATGTCTTCAATCCGAGTTGTATTGGGTTTGGCCACAAACCTTGATCTGGAGGTTGAGCAGATGGATGTGAAGACAGCATTCCTCCATGGTGACTTAGAGGAGGAGATATATATGGAGCAGCTAGAAGGTTTGTTGCTAAAGGCAAAGATAAGTATATATGCAAGCTGAAGAAGAGTATGTATGGCTTGAAACAAGCTCCCAGACAGTGGTACAAGAAGTTCAAGCAATTCATGACCCAACAGGGTTATAGAAAGACTACTTCAAATCATTGTGTGTTTGTGCAGAGATTCTCAAAAGATGATTTCGTCATCTTGCTACTCTATGTCGACGATATGCTTATTGTTGGAAGAAGCTCTTCAAGGATCAGTCAGTTAAAGAAGGAGTTGAACAAAGTCTTTGCTATGAAAGACTTGGGACTCGCAAGACAGATTCTCGGGATTTCTATCATTCGTGATAGGAGGGATAAGCAGTTATGGTTGTCTCAGGAGAAGTACATAGAAAAGGTACTTCAACAATTTCACATGGATAAAGCTAAAGTGGTTAGTACACCTTTTGGTACTCACTTTAAGCTTAGTAAGAATTAAGTTCTAACGAGTGATGCTGAGAAGGAATACATGCAAGATGTTCCTTATGCTTCAGCTGTTGGCAGTCTTATGTATGCCATGGTATGCACTAGACCAGACATTACATATGCAGTGGGTACAGTGAGCCGTTTTCTATCAAATCCAGGAAAAGAACATTGGAATGCAGTGAAGTGGATATTGAGATATCTACGTGATACTTCCAAGTTGTGTTTGGGATTTGGCACTAGCAAGCCTGTGCTTGAGGGCTACACTGATTCAGATATGGCTGGTGATATTGACACGAGGAAGTCTACTTCAGGCTACTTGATTACTTTTGCAGGGGGAAGCTGTGTCATGGCAATCAAAGTTACAAAAGTGTGTTGCCTTATCTACGACAGAGGCTGAGTTTATTGCTGTGACAGAAGCATGCAAAGAGTTATTATGGATGAAGAAGTTCGTAAACGAACTTAGCTTTATGCAGAAGAGGTATGCGTTATTTTGTGACAATCAAAGTGCTATACACATTAGCAAGAATTTTACTTTTCATGGAAGGTCAAAGCACATTGATGTTCAGTATCATTGGACACGTGATATTTTGGACTCGAAGTTGTTAGAGCTTGAGAATATTCATTTTGACGATAATAGTTCGGATATGATGACAAAAGCATTACCTCGGAGCAAGTTCGAGATTTGCATAGAATTGGCCGGGATGGGCTTTTGCTAAAAGTCCATACGTGAAGAAACCTCCTTCAGTTAATGGGCCTGGAGGGGGAGATTTGTTGGTCCAGCCCCATTTTCAGGAGGCCACCAACTTCAGCCATGGCAGCGCCGCAGTCAGCTGCCGCCAACTTCAACAGTGGCGGGCGCCGCCGTCGGCCACCGTCCACTGACTTTTGTGTAATTTGTTGAAAATTACAACTAAAAAATCCCTATAAATAGGGATACGAAGAGGCCAAGGATATAACTCATTCCTCTGTAAATCCCCGTGTATTCTTCTGTATAAAACCCCTATTTTTTATAGTGAAATCATTCTCTCTCTTGTGGATGTAGGCTTATTAGCCGAACCACGTTAATATCGGTGCATTTTTTGTGTGTATAATCTTGGGCGGGGACTAAAATCCCCAACAAAACTCTGATTGCTTTTACCAGCATCTGTACTACCTATTTCAACATTCGGGCGTTGCTGGTTGTAAGCTCTGCAAAAGCCTTCTGTCAAAAAATCCATATAGTGATTGCTAGTGTACTTGCTCTATCAAAGATCTTCCACTTTCAGCATGAAAATTCCTTGCCTGTGCATTTTGCTTATTTATGATTTGGAAAATCCCAACTTCCAACCCGAAGCATCTGGTTCTTATAATGGTGGGTATAATTTGCATATATGAGATTATCTCAAAGACTGCGTTGTGTGCTTGAGGTCACGGGTTCAAGGTGTGAAAACAGCCTCTTGCATAAATACAAGGTAAGGCTGCGTAAAGTAAACCCTTGTGGTCCGCATCTTCCCCGGACCCCACATAGACAGGAGCTTCATGCACCTGGGCAGCCCTTTTTTTGGACAATCTCCGCGACAATACAATACTTTTGATAAACATGGTGTTATTTTCATGCTTCAGAAGTCGCTGATGGGACCAAAAACGTGTCCATGGACTAGTCAAGTACTCTCATGACTCTATCGATTCATGCTTACTCGAGCATGGTCTGGTGGACTTGACAGGCAAATCTCAGATGCAGACTAGAACTTGGTCTCATTAAACCTTGTCGAATCAGGCTCACTAAGTTGCAAGCCCTTCAGTTTTTGTCCTCTTGAATAGTTGTTAATACGCCAAAGATTCTGAACAATGGTTGCATTAAGCTTTCACATAAAGAGCCTGTAAATGCTGAGCTGTGATCTATTTCTGCTTTTTCTTTTTCCTTGCTGGTTTCTAAAAGAAGATGAGGATAGCATTAGAGGCCAGTTTTAGTCTTTTCTACTAATCAGGATGAGAATTGTTCTATCAGATGTTTCATTTGTATTGCCCTCTTATGGGTTAAGAAAGGACTCTAAGACTATGGGGAGTCTGGTTATTGTCTTAGCCTTCACCATGACATCCAAGAATTGAAAACAATGTAAGCCTTTTGACCTTGGTGGTACTTTCAGACCAAGTTCCTTTGGTTACAAGCATCTTATGCATTACTCTATGGCAACCACTGTTCTTGGTCTAAGGCAAAGTTAACGTGTTAGAATTCTCCAGCATCATCATCACCTTAATAAATGACGTCAGAAATACACCGTCGGATGCTAGCTGGCAAAGATTTTGGATTCCAGGTAGAATCCATGACATTGGAATTCAACATGGTGGACTTTAACTAGAAGCAAACTCGAGAATGCATTCCGCCGAAGGGTTAAAACCATCGAACTGAGTTCCATCTTGACCAGATTATTTACAAACATGATTTTGTCCGAACAAGTGGAGAGCCATGAATGGAATAGCAGCCTTGGTGGACTCTTGGGTTTATCCACATTTAAAAGATCGTATAGGAAGATAAGGAATTGGGTTTACAGTTTTACCAACCAAACATTTGTTTATATGATGCTAAGAGTAATCAAAAGGAGTTTGTACTACATCCGGCTATAAAGTACAAACCCCTCCTCCCCATGATTCAAACCGTTAATCTAACTGAACCCACTTTTGGATCTTCAACGACTTCTTTTAAAGCATTCATTCCTTACACCTAAACCTAAGAGTCCACTCCCCTTTTCTCATGCATGGTGATCTAATCTGTTCATCATGTTCAAAATTAACTTAGATAGGCTGGAGATTAAATTTCATGCTCATTGAATGTTTTTAGCCTATGTGTCTCAGGCCAAAGCCGTAACCATCTACTTTATTAAATTCTCAAAAACCCAAATCAAGTGGCTAGAATCATTCAAATGCAGTAATTTCTCGTGGGTTACCTATTTTTTGTATTTCTATCATGCTGAATGGTTTAGATCTACAAAAAGAAGTTTCGCTATGCTGGAAAAAGGGACGTAGACTGCTTGGACGCCTCTTGGGTCCCAACTATTGCCATGATTCTGAACTTGATTGGATGTTAGGATTGTTTTGGCATGCCTGTGAAACATCAGAGGTCTAATAGGATGCTGCATCCATTATCCTCATTGTACTTGAATTACTACAAAAATGTTGTAGTACAATGAGGCGAGCAAACACGTATTGGTTTCCAAACCACAAACCAAATGACTCTGCAACCTAATCACCATGTCACTAGTTACCTAACTTTGGTACATTTCCATGGGATCAGGTAAGTCATGCCTTACCAAGCTTCCTTCCACACTCATAAGCTATAAAAGTGCCAAATAAACCTAAGCAAGGAGACAGTGATAGGTCATTTAGAACATGGAAAGCCAAGTCTCGTAATGCGTTAGGTGAGAGATGCCAGGAACTTCAATGGGGGAGATGTTGAAAGTTGAGGAAGGCATGGCACGTATTTATGTGGTCCTCTAACCAAATGAAGCCTTGAGTTGCAGTCCAAGACAACTGGTCAAGTTGGAGACTTGGGAGTAGTAAAAGTCTCGGACTGTCACATTGGGGCTAACCTTAGCTTAAAGTGCTTTAAAATAGAGAGGATCAGGGCATGTTTGGTCAGCAAGAGCGTGCTTTCTGCTGGAATTGCATTTGTGAGAAACTTCATTTCTCGTGTCTGCAACATTTTCTTATTTTCATGGACATGATGAGATTGCTTGTATGAAGGGGTAGGGAATTGCGCAAAAATCAGAGCTCGATTTCCAGCTAGAACTAGACTTCACTGTCGAATCCAATAGTAGAAATTGTGGAAGCTGGAAGTTGATATCGATTTCCATTGATTTTCATGCATTTTTAGGATATTGACTATCAACAAAGAGAAATGACAAATTCAAGTGAAATTAAGCCGTCAAGTACAGACTATGCACCTATGCCATCCTTTTTTCATTTTTGCTATTTGTTACAAGGGATGAATTAAAAGAAAGCCAATCACACACTGCATCCACATCATTTATTATTATTATTATTATTATATTTATTTGTTACAAGCAAAGAATTATAAGGAAGCCAGTCACACACTCTCATGGCGTGCACCTTGAACCCAGGACTAGCGCCAACGGAAAAACGGCCTCTTTTCAACAAACCATTGGGCTACTAGGCTTTCTGGCACGTTCATGTCATCTTAATCCATTAAATCCCTACAAAAGGGTGAATTTTATGACGATGTAAATGCCTAGTGCTATACTTGACAGCCTAAATTGCAAACGAACGCTTGGATTTATCATTTCTCCTCAATAAAACACTTCTTATTCTTCTTAATTGGCATGTTTTTCTGCGATTTTCTAAGGTCGCTATTGTTAGCTTGGAAAATAATAGGAGAAAAATGGGAAAATTGATGAGAAATTTGCAGAGAAAATTGTGGCAAGAAGAATTGACTTCCAACCAGTCATCACGCTATTGAGGGTTGTTTTGACCCAGTTTGCTATCAAATCTAAGTCTTGGGGGACCATACTGCAGCATTTTTTTCATTCACATGAGAACAACGTTTGTGCTTTGAATTGTTCATAGATAAACATGATACTTGTGGCCCGATTGACAATTCCCCACTTAATTCCATAAACACGGTTGCCGAATTATGAAGCAAACTATCTAGAACTTATTGTCATAATTTTTAAATTTATTTGAAATTTCTACAACAAACGAAAAGTGCCACCTCGAACCTCTAATCAAGTGCATCGAGAAGAGACGCCTTGTTATTTGTGACCAACTATCTAGATAGCTTTAGGCATTATACAATTTGGTTATGAAATTATGTAGGATGATTTCTTATAAATCTATAAATGGATAATCCGGTAAAAAAATCAAGTAAAGTGGATTGTATAACCCTTGCCAATTGGGCCCTTAATTGTGTGTGATCTTAATCACCCAAGCAACAAAAACCCCTGTGACCCCAATGTAGTCAGTATACATTGTTGGGTTATGCAAGTTTGCAACCATAAAAACTCTTAAGCAGGATTCCTGTGGGACCATCTAAGATCTTCAAATCAAGCTTAGAAAAATGGTTCAAATACAACTCAAATGCATTAATTGTGAGAAATTTGAAACCATGAGGTAGTGGAGGAGTGAAACAAGGTGCTAACATTTTGTCATGGATATGGGGACATGCCATCAGATTTATCTTCCCATAAAGTATATGGGCCCTATGGAATCAGAGTGATACAAGTCTCCCAATAATTGATGTTTTTATATATAAACAATCCTAACTTTTTATCCATTGATCAAATAATTCTGAAGTTTTTACATTTTTTAAATCAGTCAGCGCTGATTTAACTGACCCACAAAATGTTAGCATATTAAGCACGAGTTCCATGAAAAATTTGTCAAATTCTCAGTTATTATCTGGACCCCAAACACCACCAAAGAGCAATTTTTTGGTACATCGGAGGCAAGAGGATGGTTTAGATGTTCTACAAACCGAATTTCATGTTCATTTGATGATCTTAATCTCCGTTTATTTTAGCCCTAAGCGCCTCCACCATAGATTCTTACTATGTCTAGATCTAGCAGTTTGAATCATCCGATTGTCGTGATTTTATGAGGGTTGGCTAATTTGGGCCTGCAGAACAAGATGGTCGTGTCCGATATCCCAAAAAGAAAAGCCCATTAAAGCTGTTTCAATTGCTATTTTTCACATCTTTTCCCCAAACCATCCCAACTTTGATATCATACTATAATTGAGGCAGATAACAAATTTGATGGGGTTGTGGCCCCAAGCAAAACCTCTAAGTCAAGACCTAGACAGGCAGTTCCAACAACACCATTAAAGTGGAAACAATGATAAAGATTGTGGCCTGGGGAAAAGCTTTCAAAATTGAAATGTGGAAGGGGTGAGAAAATGGGTGAAAATGTGGTAAAAATGATCACAAAAAGAAACCCCACCAAGGCTAGTCATATGTAGCTTTCTTGGCATTTAATTGAACGTGGAGAGAGATTTGCCTTTGTTGGGTGAACAACAGCCCTACCCAACGTCCGGTTTGATCCAGGGGCTTGCGGCTCACCAGCCCTAACGCTAGATTGAATCTGGACATCTCGTTATTCATGGTGGATAGACGGCTAAGACAGTGACACTTCAGGGGGCTCACATTTGTGATGTGGACTCGATCAAATCAATTGCTCCAACGGTTGATCACCGGTTCAATCTGTTGCAGTTAGTTTTTTTACGTGTTCGGCATGGGATCCGAACCGTGTTAGTCGCTTCCCGATGATCTACTGGTCCAATGGCCTAGATCAGGCATGCATTTCCCATCTCAACGACACAAGTTGAAGATCACAGATGCAGCTAATCCTTTCCTGAGCCTATTAGGTGAATTGATCCCTTGATCCAGCAGACATCGGATGCCAGATTCGGTCATCGGACGTTCCCGCCACTCTTGTTACCACATCGATGTAAGTTCTCTAATTGCCCATTTAAAAGGCACAAAATTGAACGATCAAGATCGATCCATGTGCAAGATTCTCTAGTCATGGCCCACTTCGGTAAGATTGCGTTACAGTTGCTAGGACTTTAAACCGTCTACAACGTGCGAGAGTCAGGAGCAGGTTGAAGTTCTCACGTGACAAGAGTGGGCTGACGTCAGCATGCACGACCAACTGATCCTTTCGTCAGTGCGTTGTCGACGGGCCAGCTGTGCACGCGCGTGACAGGTGACGTGGCACGCAAAATAGCCAGTTCTTCGAACTGGAGAGCCGTTACAAATACTTGGTGGGCCACCACTCATCTTGGCCATTGATTAGGTGGGCCATTGCAATAATGACGCTAGATCAATGTTGGGCTGATCTACATTTACGTCCGCCATCAATTAGGCAGCTAATGGGCACGTACTTGCACCCGATCTGATGATCCAATCCGACCCGTTGCATCTGAGGCTTCTCTCTCTGAATTTGGGAGCCTGTCCAAATCTCCAATTATCCAGATGATACCGATTGCACCATTCGCATGGATCTGCCCTCAAGATCAACGGCTGCTGATCCACGTAGACCAATATGTCAGTCTGATGTGGGCCCATAAAAAGTAACCAACGAGGGCGATCACCCATAAACTAGTTCATGGTTTCTAATTAAACTATGCTGATTAATTAGCATTGGAGAGCAAAAAATGCACACGTTAATGAGTAGGCCCCATGATTGTTACCTCAAATAAAATCTGATCTATTTTTTTTTTATCATAATTTACTAAATTAACAGAGTTTAGATCACCCAAATTCTTAATTAATCCCAATATATAATATCCTTCCCCTTTTTTAATGTTTCCAAGATTTTACTTCTCTTTCACCCGAGAATGACTAAGCCCGAGATCTAATCAATATAAAATTAATCCGTTTATTTTAACCTTATCACCGCATCAATGAGATAAAAATGTCAACGGTTGAAAAGTATGAACAGTGATTTGTTGTTAAAACGCTAAAAGTGAGAAAGCTTTTCTAAGGTTAAGAAAATTACCAAAAGATGTAGAAGCGGCAGCATTATAAGTACGTGAGCCTGCAATGAACTTGTAACCATCTCTCCTCCTTCTCTATCTCTGGATCTTCTCCTTTTCTCTTGCGGAGGCTTTGTTTTCTGACAGAGAAGATGGCGATTCTGAAGATGGGTCTTCTCCTTCTGGCCATATTGTTATTGGGTAAGTCGTATAATCACTGTAAGTTGGTTTTCCGGCGAGTTTTTCTATTCAATCTGTTGCATTATGGACAAGTTTCCAGTACATACGAGGCCTCTCTCTCCCCCTCTCCAGTTTACGGCAACTTATGCCTTCTAATGTGACAAACTTAGCTCTTTTAAGGAAATTTATGGCCAATCTGAACCCTCCCTCTCTCTCTCTTAACTGCTGTTTAATTGACCTTTTATCTCTCTTCTGCATGTTTGATACATCCAATATCACTCTGGTTATAGTTTTCTTGCCAATCTGACGCACTCTGTTAAACAGCAACTCTTTTTCCGGCCAATATGCTCTCCAGTTGCTTCCTTCATAAGAACCAACCAAATTTTGAAACCAGAAGAAAATTCCTTAGAAAACAAGGAGTGGAAATATCATTTTCCTAGTTACCATTTTCTTCATTCTCTTCCTTTTACGCTAAGGTAGCCGTTGATATCAGCACTGCAGGTTTGATATAGACAACCACTTCTTAAACTCCTAATTTAGGCCGTTGCAGCTGCTTGGGACTTGCAATTTGTAAGATCCAATCGTGAAGCTTCAAATTTCCGCTACCTTGTCAAGATTGGTTGCGTCCAATTTGGCTCGTCCTACATCTAGCACATGATGGATAATTTAACCGTTAATCTGATATGTCAATAGGATGCAACAAATTTATTGCCCTTGAGATCGTCTGGTAATGGAGGGACCAGATCAACAGATCCAATCCAAGTTTGTTTGATCCTCTTCATACTAATATAGCCACATATCTACCCAAAGGCGCTGTTTGGTACAGGAATAAAATTTACTGATAAAATTATACAAAAACAGTAATCTTATGCCAACTAGATATGAGTAATACCAATCCTTTTCGTGCTAATTTAGCCACAAACCTTCCCAAAACTGCAGACTTTTCTACTCCCCATTTAGTTGGCAGGAAATGAATGGAAATTCAATTTCCACGGATAAGTAAATTCTTCATGGAAAGTAATTTATGCCTTAAAATTGAATTACGGTGAACACTCAAAAATATATAAAAGGGCAGCCCCGGTGTACGAAGCTCCTGCCTATGCGAGCGGATCACAATGGCCTATAGTAGGCAGCCTTACCTTGCATTTTACAAGAGGTTGATTCCATACCTTAAACCCGTGACCTCAAGGTCACATGATGACAACTTTTACTGTTGCGCCAAGACTCCCCTTCTACCCAAAAATATATCTAAAGAAAAATGAATTCTCTAACAAAGTGTTTTACGCGTCGAAATTGAATTGTGGTAAAGACCCAAAATTTAATTTAATTCAACTTAAAGGTGTAAAACACTTTTCTTGAAAATCAATTTCTATCTATTTCCTGCTAGCCAAACAAGCGCAATGAGATTTATATGTGTTTTAGCTGCCAGTAGTTGGGGGTAAGATCACTATCCGTGGATAATTTTGTCCTGAGTTTGCTATCCCCCATGCCAAACAGCCTTGAAGGTCATCTTAAGTATAAAAATGGAGGGTCCCAATAGGATTGTTCACTTGATTATGGTTTTTGTTATCATCCCTCCCCCATGTAATGAGAGCTGCAAAACTATGAAAAGTTTCAGACAAAAGTTAAGTAGTTGGCAAGCAACAACGAGGTTGGGGTGCATCCATCAAAACAAAGGGTTCTTTTTCATTTTATTTCATGCACTTATCCATCTTTCTCTGAGGACCGTAGATACCACGCCCTTGTGGTGATCTAAACCATTCATCTTGTAGGCCACACCAGAAATCTTTTCCATTGGACGATGTTATCCCCTCAAATTCCTGTAAATTTTCTTAGCCATCCATTTCCCATCCAAGGTAGAGATGTGGAAAGAAATTGAGCGGTTTGGATGACTAAACGTCTGGGTCCACATGCAGTGACGTGAACCCTCTTATGTACTTGTTGGTGAATCCGTTTCTGAATAGACGGAAAAGCCCTTTTCTAATACCACAACTCCGCGGTCAGGACAAGGGTATTTTCATACTTTTAGGCACTCGAAAAATTGACCGTTAATTTCGCAGGAAATCTAACGTCTTTCTGTGCCTTCAAATATAACAGGAAAGGAAGCTTCTTCCACCACGTTCACTCTCAAAAACAGCTGCACCTTCGACGTTTGGCCGGGAACCCTCACCGGAAACGGTTCCCCACTCGCTGACGGCGGCTTCCTACTCTCCCCTGGCGCCTCCAATTCCTTCTCAGCACCAACCGGCTGGTCTGGCAGGTTTTGGGGCCGCACTGGCTGCAATTTCGACGCTGCCGGCAACGGCAAATGCAACACCGGCGACTGCGGGCCCCTCAAATGCACCGGTGGCGGTGTCCCGCCTGTCTCCCTAGCTGAATTCACCCTAAATGGAGACGGCGGCAAGGACTTTTATGACGTCAGCCTCGTCGACGGCTACAATGTGGGAATCGGCATCAAACCCACCGGCGGCACTGGCGATTGCAAATACGCTGGATGTCAATCGGACTTGAATAAGATCTGTCCCACTGAACTTCAGGTGGTGGTGTCCAGCCAAATTGTGGCATGTAAGAGTGCATGCGCAGCCTTTAACACGGCGGAATACTGTTGCACTGGTGAGCACTCCACGGCGTCGACGTGCCCGCCGACGCGATACTCGCAGATTTTTAAGAGTGCATGCCCACAGGCGTATAGCTATGCGTACGATGATGCTTCCAGTACATTTACATGCAGTGGGACTGACTACGTGATTACGTTTTGCCCTAGTGGGGGGCAGTGATCTTTTCTACCATATATATTTTAATATATAAATATTTGTAATAAGAATTTGGGATTGGTTATTGGGGGATGACGAGAATAAATGCATTTGCATTGTTGTAGTGAAAACTGAAAAGAGCTTCGATGGCTCTTATACATGCTGTAATTGATTATAGATGTAGTTTATTAAGGTAAAATGTCATTCGTCAGGTCCTCATGTTCGGCGATCCAAGCTGTTCATCTTCTATATCTTATCTTAGATACGCAATGTAATAAAAGATCTTTGCTCTTGTTTTGTCATAGCTGATGTTTTTAGTCTAAGATATGAAATGGAAAGTTCAAAATGTTCTTGAATAATCGGATCATTTAAGATTTGTCTATCTTCGAAACTTTTATGTGTGAAGAGTTTTTGTTGAATACAGCCATAGATTTTCGATCGTTTATTTAAACACCATAATCAGAGGCTTACAGTTTGAGAGGGCCTTAGATTTTGATGTATTCGGGGCTCATCCATGGCATTATTTACAAGATTGACGGCTTTGATCACTAAGAAAACTCGTTGTTATTATTATTATTATTATTATTATTATTATTATTAGAGTTTAACGTGTGGAGCAAAAGTGAGTTTCAATAGTAAAGGTCACGAGTTAAAAAAATAATCTGATTTTACTAAATTTCTACTGTGAAATAGAAAAATTGCAAATAAATAAGTTTTCCAAACATGCACCCCTACGGTATTTTCTCTAATTTGAGTCAAACAAGAAAACCTAAATCCAATATAACCCCTTAAATTAATAGCATTGGGATGTAAAGTTTTCTATTGATTTAGTGGAGTTTTATTCTATTAGATAAAAAGGTAGCCGCAGTGCACGAAGCTCCCGCTTATGCGGGGTTCGAGGAAGGGGCGGACCACAAAGGCTTATAGTAGGCAACTTTATCTTGCATTTTGCAAGAGACTAATTCTACGCTTTGAACCTGTGACCTCGAAGTCACATGATGACAACTTTTACTATTGCGCTAAGGATCCATGTCCCTAAATTAATACATATGGACGCTCATCATTTCTAATAATTTAGCCTAATCTTACATCTTTTATATTTCTCTTGAATGTTTTGTTTCTTTAGTAATTATTGCATTGAATACACACCTAAAAGGTTCTACCAAAACCCTACCAATAGACTCTTAGCTTTTATTGATTCTAAAAAATACATTCGGAAGATCTAATCCATACACGTGGTCAGCCTCTCTTAAATTATTGACTAACCAAAATTTTTAATTTGACTTTATTAGCATATGTTTCCTTGTGATTTAAATTAGTACTATTTATATTTAGAAGCAGAAAAACAAGCGTTTAAAATTTTTAAATAACTTGATTTTATACAAACAGGTTAAACGTGGGAGCTTGAACGAGATAAACAACTTGGATCTAGAAAAAACAAAAAAAACTATAGTCTACTAAGAGACTTTTTTAGGCGTCTGCATTTTTCATGACTATTGCGTAATACACACACTCTCTCTCTTGCGTGAACGCATCTCCCTTCCTTTGTATCCATATTAATGCAACTTGTCCTTTGTTGTTATTCATATTTTTCCTTCTAACTTCCAGTTGAAGCAAATGACTTTGAGCTTCTTTCCACAAAAACGTCTTCAAACTTAAAAATATTAATTGGTATAATCACTGATCACGTCAAAATGTTTTGAATGCTATTATCTTGTTAGTTTAGTGAGTTGATTAATTTACCATATTGTTCAAGTTGGGAAAGGAATAATTTGTATTGACTTAGCCAAATAATTAGTTTATCAGAAATTAGTTTAAGAGGGTTCTGCAATGTGCAGCTAAACGTCAATATGGTTTAATCTTCTCTTAGGTGTTACGTTAGTTGCTTCCTGATTTGATTTGTTCCCCCCTTTTCCTTGTCGAGTTCTTCTGTGACATGATTCACAATATTTTCCTGTCCGCATGAGCAGGCAGAATGTACAGAGGGAGTTGGGATTTACTTGTTCAAGATTCAATTGTTTATCTGCTACTCGTTTTCATGGGCCGGTAGAATGTACAGTGGGAGGTAGGAGTTACTCGCTCAAGATCCATTTGTTTATCTGCTACGCGCTTTTATGGCTTAATCATGCACTAAAGGTTAACCATGCCAAACAATTCTAACCTTCCAGTTTGTTGCCTGTAAATGGACGGTAAGGAAATAACCAGGCCCCCACATGTGATTCCATCTTAACTGTCTATTTAGTTGCTTTTGTCCACAGACGATGCCAACTTGCTTAGACCAGCCTGGTTGCACGCGTTTCCCATTCATTATCATATTTTTTGGGTAATCCATGTCAAGTGATAGTATCAAAGAAGATAAAAGCAAACATAATAGAAGAGACAAGGTCCCATGAGCAGGTTCTGGGGAATTTTCTTCCCCTTACATCATCTATCAAGGAAAGAAGAAGAAAAGTCGGCAGGGAGTCCTCCAGATGAGAACAAAAAGTTCCTGCAGCATGTGACGTGAGTCGATCGGCCGGATGATTTCCCTTGCTAAAAATGTGAATGGAACCTCCGCCCTGGCTACATCATCATTGTCCTTGTCTACCAATGGAGATCATGTTTTGCAAGGCTTATCCTTCTTGTCCAAATCCGTGATAACAGTTTGATGAGCAGTAGAGAATTGCCCTCGACTTGTAGATTCTGAACATTCAATTCAACAGCGAGCTTTAAGTCATAAACTAGTGCACATAACTCAACAAAATTGTTTCTCTTTGGCCCCGGATGGACACTGTAAGAAAGTGTTGGGGATTTTCGTCCCCGCCCAAGATCATACACACAAAAAACGCAGAGTTTTAACGTGGTTCGGCCAATAAGCCTACGTCCACGGGAGAGAATGATTTCACTATGAAACTAGGGTTTTACAGAGAGGTATACACGGGGGTTTTACAGAGGAATGGGGTTCTATTTCTTGCCTTATTCGTATCCCTATTTATAGGGAATTTTCGGGTCTGATTTTCAACCTGTTTTACACAAATTCAAAGGTCGGTGGCGGTGGCCGACGGCGGCGCCCGCCAACTTGAAGTCGGCGGCACAAGACCGATCGCTGCGTCCGCCCACCGTTGAATACGGCTGCCGTGCGAAATGGGCTGCGGACTAACAAATCTCCCCCTCCCGGGCCCATTGAAGGAGGTTTCTCTTCACGTATGGACTTTTAGCGAAGCCCATCCCGACCAATTTTCCTGCAACTCGAACTTGCTTCGAGGTAATGCTTTGTCATCATATCTCGAACTATTATCGTCGGTATGAATCTTCTCAAGCTCTAACGACTTCGAGGTCCAAAATATCACGTATCCAATGATACCGAACATCAATGTGCTTTGACCTTCCATGAAAAGTAGAATTCTTCTTGGCAAGGTGTATAGCACTTCGACCGTCGCAAAATAACGCATACCTCTTCTCGCATAAAGCCAAGTTCGTTCACGAACTTCTTCATCCACAATAACTCTTTGCATGCTTCGTCACAAAGCAATAAACTCGGCCTCTCGTCGTAGATAAGGCAACACACTTCGTAGCTTTGATTGCCATGACACAGCTCCCCCCTGCCAAAAAGTAATCAAGTAGCACAGTAGACTTCCTCGTGTCAATATCACCACCATATCTGGACCGATTAGCAGCCTCAAGCACGGGCTTGCTGCCAAATCCCAAACACAACTTAGAAGTACTACCACGTAGATATCTCAATATCCACTTCACCGCATTCCAATGTTCTTTTCCTGGATTTGATAGAAAACGGCTCACCGTACCATTAACCGCATATGTAATGTACGGTCTAGTGCATACCATGGCATACATAAGCTACTTCGCTACGAAGCATAAGGAACATCTTGCATGTATTCCTTCTCGGCATCACTTGTTGGAACTTGATTCTTACTAAGCTTAAAATGAGTAGCAAAAGGTGTACTTAACCACTTTAGCTTTATCCATGTGAAATCGTTGAAGTACCTTTTCTATGTACTTCTCCCGAGACACCATAACCTCTTATTCTTCCCGTCACGAATGATAGAAATCCCGAGAATCATGCCGCGGATCCTAAGTCTTTCATAGCAAAGACTTTGTTCGGCTCCTTCTTTAACCGACCGATCCTTGAAGAGCTTCTTCCAACAATAAGCATATCGTCGACATAGAGTAGTAAGATGATGAAATCATCTTCGAGAATCTCTGCACAAACACACGGTTGATCTGAAGTAGTCTTTCGATAACCCTGTTGGGTCATAAATCGCTTCGAACTTTCGTACCAGCAATGCGGGAGCCCGCTTTAAGCCATACGTACTCTTCTTCGGCTTGCGTAGACATACTTCTCTTGCCTTTAGCAACAAACCCTTCCGTCGCTCTCCATATATATCTCCTCCTCTAAGTCACCGTGGAGGAACGCCGTCTTCACATCCATCTGCTCAACCTCCAGGATCAAGGTTTGAGGCCAAACCCAATACAACTTGGATTGAAGACATTTTAACAACAGGAGAAAATATCTCCTCGAAATCAACACCTTTCCTTTGACCAAAGCCTTTCACGACAAGTCTAGCTTTGTATCGTGGTTGTGAAGTGTCACCTTCGTACTTCACCCCCGTATATCCACCGATTCTTCAAAGCTTGTCTCGCTCTGGTAATCTTACCACTCAAAAGTGTGGTTGTCTTGTAAGGATTTCATCTCATCCTTCATAGGCTGCAATCCACTCGCATTCTCTTCACTTTCACCGTGTAACTCTCGGGTTCTCCTCGTCGGTGAGGAGTACGTACTCATCTGATGAATATCGAGTGAAGGGTTGTCGATCTCTCGAACTTCGTCTCAATGAAACCGCTTCCTCGGTAGGAACCTCTTCTTGAATATCATCGGCCTCTCGACGAAACATCCATGTCTTGACGGCTTCATGTTCTCCCTCACCGATTATCTTGAACATCAGGCGGAGCACCACCATGGTCATTGGTGCCATCTACACTTGGTGTATGTGAAACAGGAACTGGATCTAAATCATCGAGGAATATCGAACTGCGAGTTTCGATACTTTGGCTTTGTCGATGTGTTCAATGGTTTGGTCTTCCATAAAGACCACATCACGACTTCTAACCAGCCTTCTTTGCAACGGGATCATATAGCACAGAATCCAAACTCATCCCGCCCATAGCCGATGAAAATGCATTGTTTGGTCTTGACGTTTAACTTGGACCTCTCATCCTTAGGTATATGTACAAATGCTTTGCACCCAAATACCCGCAAATGATCGTAAGAGACATCTTTTCCATACCATAGCACATCGTCAGAACACCGCATTCAAGGCAACTATTGGGAGATAGGTTAATAACATAGGGGCTGCAGTGTATAGCGCCTCACCCTAGGAAGAGGCAGCCGACTTTGCTCGTAGAAAGCAAGCATCGACCCCTCTCCATCAATGTCTGTTCATCCTTTACGCTAAACCATTTAGAGGAGTCTTCGGGAGGAGTTCTTTGATGTCCGATCCCTTGCTTCTTACAATAAGCATCGAAAGGTCCACAATACTCGCCACCATTGTACGTGCGAATGCATTTCGACTTCTTCCCGTTTGCGCTCAACCGAGACGCTTGAAATTCTTTAAACTTGTCAAGCACCCGATCCTTAGTTTTCAAAACATAGACCCGCAGTTTCCCGGAATAATCATCAATAAATGTGACAAAATATAATGCACCACCAAATGTGCGTACCTTCATAGGACCGCATACATCCGAATGTACCAATTCAAGTACGCTGGCTTTACGGAAGAATGATGGCTTTTGAAGGAAACTTCGTCGCTTCACAGAGCAAGACAATGAGCACATTTGCTCACCTTTGTAGCTTTGAGCCCCGAAAGCAAATTCTTCTTGACTAGACAACCTAGTCCTTTCTCACTCATGTGGTGAGCCGCACTGTGCCACAACTACGAAGAACCAGCAACATCAACCGCGTTCACAGAGTTACTTAGGGAATCGAAGCTTGCATCACATACAAGCTAGATGATTTCTTCCCTCCCAAGCAACCACAAGTGCTCCCTTAGAGAGCTTCCACTTGTCCATCACAAAAGGTACTACGGTACCCATCATCATCAAGCTTTTGGTGATATTAAGTTCAACCCATATACGGGTACATGTCGAACGTCCTTAAGAATCAACCTTGTTCCGTTGTTGGTGTCCAAACAGACGGATCCGATACCAACAACCTTTGCCGGCCATCGTTACCCATCTTCAACACTCCAAAGTCACCGGGGAGTGTACGAGGTGAAAAAACTCCCTCCTCGAGGTAACATGAAAAGAAGCACCATCGTTAACAACCCATCCAATTTCATTGGAGGCTAGTGTTGATTTCATTTTCATCACGATCACAACAAGGCACGAAGTAGTGGCGGCTACACGATCATTCCCCTCATCATTTCTTCTCTCCCGCTCGCATTTGTTTTGTTCTCGGCTTTCCATTTGTAACACTTTGCCTTTTAATGTGACCCTTCGCCACACTGATAATTGCATTCCGCATTCTTGTAGACGGACTTAGACTTACCTCTGCTCTATTATTCTTCTCATGTCCTTTGATCTTGCTTCTCCCTCGATTTTCTCGAGATCAAAATCTCGAGGACCGTGATGTGGTGACAACTTGAGCTCGTCGCCTCATTTCTTCATTTAGACCGCGCTTCTCGCATTCCCATGTCACATGACACCACGGAGTAGAATTAGTAGAGAAACACGAAAATTTTCCCATGAGTCGGGCAAAGTATTTAAAAGCCATAAACCCATGATATCATCGTCAAACCCGACGCCAACATCGAGATAGTTCTTTGAAAGCATCCAGGTTAACCTGCTCAAGTGGTGGAAATAGAACTCCCTTCCTTGTATCTCGGGTGCATCGCTGATTAAGTAGGAATAACTTATTATTCCCCGTTCTCGACGCGCACAAGGTTTCTAATTGATCCATAGAGTTACAGCATGTATTTCATTTTGAATATGATTCAAAACATTATCTTCTACCCATTGTCGAATAAAACCACATACACGTTTCGTGTTCAAAAGCCCACTCTTCTTCTGACTTATCTTAGGTTTTTGAGATAAAAAAAGGTAGATGTAATTTCTTCACAAAAAGAAGATCTTTCATTTTTCCCTTCCACTTGTGATAGTTGGTACCATTTAAGCAAATCATTTTTGCTCACGTTTGCCTATAAGTAAAGAAGGGTACTTCTACAAAGAATTTCAAGAGAAAAATCTTACAAATTTGAGAACACCGATCGGCGTTTGCCAAGAACCCGGTCTATCCCCTTGAAAACCCGCCAAAAATAGGTCTACTCCAAATAATCATCAGAACTCGTTACTATTGCAACTCGCCTACTTGCCATACTCGAATCAAGTTGTAACCCTAAGACTTGTTGCACGCTACTTGTTTCAACTTCAGCCTATTGTGCAAATGCGCTACTATTTGCACTGCACGTTACAACTCTATACCGTTGTAACTCCGTATTTATTGAAACCTCGAATTGGAACCCTTTGAGTATGCGTGCCAACTCGCATCGTAGTATCGTAGCGATTACTTGTGGCCGAGTAATGATGATGCTTTTTCTGTAGCAACATGATGGCACGTGTTTTTCACCGTATGACAATGATGATTACTTGTAGCAACGTAAAGCAACTACCAGCTTTTCTTCCTCCTCTCGACCGCCCAGGAATTGCAACTGTCATCCGTTTACGCCTCTGTAACCGAGCTCTGATACCACTTGTTGGGGATTTTCGTCCCCGCCCAAGATCATACACACAAAAACGCAGAGTTTAACGGGTTCTAATAAGCCTACGTCCCACGGGAGAGAATGATTTCACTATGAAACTAGGGTTTCTGAGAGAGGTATACACGGGGTTTTGAGAGGAATGGGGTTCTATTTCTTGCCTTATTCGTATCCCTATTTATAGGAATTTTCGGTCGATTTTCAACCCGTTTTACACAAATTCAAAGGTCGGTGGCGGTGGCCGACCGCGGCACCCGCCATCGTTGAAGTCGGCGTCAGCCCGACCGGCCTGCGCTGCGCCACCGTTGAATACGGCGGCCGTCTGAAATGGGTCTGGACCAACAGAAAGAACCATTTGGCCCAAATGATCACGAGCAAGACCACCTCCACCCGTCCAATGAATCCAGATATATAATGGAGGAGAGCTTTGGCTGAATAGATTATAAGTTCTACCTCTGAAGAGAAGGCAACTGGGCTGGTAAAGAACTGTTATGGGAAGTTGGGTGTTTGCCACTTCTTGAACATTAGAGGAAACAAGGGTTCAAATTCGATTGAAAGTGGTATCATTTCTGACAATAAAGTTAAAATAAGAACCGGCAAGACAGAAGAAGATGCCTTGCCTACCGTGAAAATGAGACTTTGAAAGCGTGGGAGTTAAAGCCTCAGACGGAGAAAATGACGGAGGGAGATGAAACTGGCTCCACAAATGACTCCAAAAGAGAAACGACAATAGACCACCATTAATATCAGTCTCCCCTCCCACACGCAAAAGGGACGTCCACGACGATGCAACCTGCCTATGCCTCAGCCAGTGTTATTCCGAGTTGGTAATCCGTTCTTGGCCCACAACCATAAGAATATTTGAACTTTAGGCTGGGAATGAGAAGACCATTTAAGTTTCTAAAGGGAAAGGTATGGATATTACGGCTAGATTTTCTCAGATACAGGCAGATTTAATGGCAAAAAAACCAGACTTGTTCGGAAACCAACTTTTCTTGTCTCCTCCCAGAATGAACAATTTTTCCACTTAGTAAACGAACAGAGGTGATTCTAGATACATCATCAAGGACGAATTGGCAGTCCATTAGAATTTGAAGGATTTAAAATTAGCCGAACTAAAACAGAATATGTAGAATGTAACTTTAGCAACGAGAGTAGGAGTAGAACACCAGTCAAAATTGATAACCAAGAAGTCCCCGTTAAAAACCACTTTCGGTACTTAAGATCAATGATTCATGAGAGTGTAGAGATTGAGAGGAGGTTACCCAAAGAATCCAAGCGGGTTGGAACAAATGGAGATGTGCATCTAGAGTTTTGTGTGATTGACGGGTGCCACTCAAACTAAAAGAAAAATTCTATAAGATGGCCATAAGGCCGGCCATGCTCTATGGATCAAAGTATTGGGCAGTTAATGAATATCATACTCATAGGATGAGTGTCGCAGAAATAAGGATGTTAAGATGGATGAGTGGTAAGACAAGAAAGGATAGAATTAGAAATAAAAATATTCGAGGAAATTTATGGATAACACCAATAGATAACAAGATGAGGGAGACTAGACTTAGATGGTTTGAACATGTTTAAAAGAGACCAATAATTACAACGGTTAGAAGAAGTGAGGAAATACAAGTAGAAGGTTCCAAAAGGGAATAAAAGGGCCCAAAAAAAAAGGGATAAAAGTGGTGAGGAAAGATTTAAAAACGTTAGGACTAAATGAAGCCGTGATATTTAATAGAGTGGAATGGAGGAATAAGATTCATGTAGCCTACCCCTAATTAGGATAATGTCTTGATGATGATGATGATAATGATCGAATTGCCAGTCCCACTGTGCGGTAGACAGTGGCATCGATTCATGCTTCTGATCAAATATTAAACATCTTCTGGAGATGCCCAAGTTCAAATTTCACTCGGCTGGTTTTGTGCCAGCTTCATGAATTTTTGGAGGTGAACTAAATTGTGCCTTTGCGATCGAAGAGCTAGCATCCAACACTTCAAATCTCCCCATCGAGGCCCACCTAGTGTGTCATCTCTTCTCTTGCATGGTACCCTAGCAATATAAGGTTAGGAGTGGCCCGTTTAAGTGCATCTCATAGTCACCCTTCCGCTATCATTTCTATTTATTTGCTCGCTTCTAAACTTTGATCAAACCTGTCTGGTTGCCAGGAAGTGGACGTAAATTGATTTCCACGAGGAAAAGAATTCTCCGGGACAAGTGTTTTATAGTTTAAAATTGAATTCCCGCAACGACCCAAAAGTTTCTCCTCGTCTTTGCATAATTCAAATTCAGGCCATAAACCAGTTCCAAGGAGAAACACTTTCTGTGAAAATAAATTTGCATCCTTTTCCTATGTTTGTGAAAGTTCGTTGGATCTTCAGCATAATACAAGTTAAATCCATAAAACACATTTCTGTCCATTTCCTGCCAGCCAAACACACCAAAACACAACATAGGTGGGAGTTCAGAGAGCAACGCAAAAAAAAAGGAATAGAATTAGAAAGGCAGGCTTCAACCAAAGGCTACAATGTTTATGGACCTTGCCCACCTCTTCTCTGTTCCCTTTTACTTGTCACAACAAGCCTGTGTTACAATTTTCCTTTGTCTCCTCTATTTGGAGCTTCCATCTTGAGAAACCCCAACTCAGTAAACACGACCGAATCCTTCTTTAAGGATTTTGGGCCCAATGGATGAAAATAAAAACTAGTTGTGTGTGCATTTCTGTGGCAATGCACTCTGCCTACAATGAAAAGCCTAGAAAAATTACAAAAGAGGAAAAAAGAAAATTACAATGCACTATAATTTACATTTCTTCTACAGACTACCGTTTCTATGAAGATGAGTAGAGGCTTCTAAAGCGACGAAGCCACCACGGCCGCATCTCACCAAAGCCGGTGCACTGCCCGTCCCCTTCCTCTTCGCTACTGAAGAGCGTTTGGTCTGAGCAATCAAGACCAGCCCCACAAGCTGCATTGTAAGAATGGCAAGCAGAATGGCATACCCGGAGCCTGTTATCGCCATCTTTGTCACATTTCTGTATGGAAATCTGAAAGAGAGATGAGGATATTTGTTATAGGAAATGCAAATAATTGCCACCACATTAGCTGAGGTTTTGTCATCCAAGTCCTGTTTGGTTGGCATGGAATGGACGGAAATTGATTTCCACATAAAGAGAATCCTCAGTGGAAAGCGTTCTACATCAACAAATGGAATTCCGCCAACGACCCAAACGTATGATTTATGGGCCTTTGGTGTAATTCAATTTGAAAGTGCAAAACAATTGTCATGGAGAATTTGTTTTTCCCATAGAGATCAATTTCCGTCCATCACCTGCCTAACCAAACAGGCACTCAATTCCATCTCAGCGCCAGAAATTGAAAGAACAAAATTTGACATGGACAATACTTTTAGAAGATCAATTTTCTGAGTAACTGAACGTAGTAATGCATTAATCGCATAAAGTTTAACAACTCTCAGTATTTTCAGTCCTACAGTTCTCCTTCCTCTTTGCTTTTCCTGAACAACCTAGAACTTTCCTTTAACTGACAGCAGTATGAACAAAACTATTAGGTCTATGTTAAGAGGAGGTAATCACTTACCCAGCAAGCAAGCCGCTTCGCGGAAGCAGCACAGTATCCATTATCAAGTATACTAAATAAGGTCCGTCCCCCTGGTATTAACCGATTGTAGTTAGGCATGACAACTGCAGCTTCTAGCTGCTGCAATATGCTAGATTCACTAGGAGCGCAGTGTTGGCCATTAGCATGTCTAGCCAAAACTTCCCCACAAACTGAAAGACTAGGCAATAGCATGGAGCTGTTCTGGCATGTGTAACCAGCATAATCAGAGCACCGAAACTCGCACACGCCATTGTCGCAAACTCCACCATGCAAACTACACTGCTCGTCACAAACAGCTGTGATATCAAGCAAAAACCATTAGAATCTATCATATACAACCATCAATGTGGACATGGACGGAGGAACAGACATCAGAGCATTGTCCAAATTATAGTAAGATGTGGTAATACAATTCATATATGACACTGACAAGAAAATAGTGCTACATTCAATTTGAGTTAACTGACATATTTTTTATGTATAGAAGTGGTTTTGATTGACCACGTGTCTTAGTATTCTACCACAGAGAGAATAGATAGGTCTACTCTACACAAGTAGCCAGCCATCACTTGTCATATTTGTTTTCTGTTTGACAGGTATCTCAAGAGCGTAACTGCCACTGATATTCAAACTGTACGTAATGGTACTGAAAGTTGGTGAGCAATTGATAAGGATTAAACAATCACACAAACTACCCTTTAGTCTGCATATATAATGCAAAAGAACAATAAAACACAAGGCAATTCTACATCCCGTACACAGACCTCTTTCAAGATATGGATCATTTAACCATCCAACAAGGTTACCAAAGTTTCAATAAAATCATAACACTCAAAAATTCTCCAAATCCTTAGAACCACACAAAAATAGTGATATCTGGAAGTGGGAGCTACATGTTATTAAGTAAAACATTCACATAAATGTCATTGTGCCCGATGCTTAAGCAAACCAAACCAAGTCTTCAGAAGATAAATCAACAGACCTGTAGAGCAGTCGATGCCTGTATGCCCATTTTCACACTCACATATACCATTTGAGTTGCACTTGCCATGCCCACTGCAATTTCCAGGACAAGCACCTGCGGAACAGACCCGGTTCAAAATCCCAAAAGCTAGACACAGAAAGTAAATGTCTCCATACCATAGAAAACAGAGATAGTAGGAAAGCGCAATTTGGACATTGCTACAAGACTCGAAATATAAAGTTGGTCTTCATGGTTAGAGAATCATTAGATGGAGTTCTTTTCTGAAGAACGAAGCTTAATACTGGAGAAGAGCTCCATCTGTAACCTATTAAAAAAAAGGAACTGGAGAAAATATATTCCTAAAAAGAGCACAGTACAAAAGCAAGTTACTTCTGTTTAACTCACGTTTACCACAGTCATAGCCATGAAACCCCGGAAAGCAGTAGCAACGTCCTTCAATACAATCTCCATTGAAATTACACGAACTAGAACATTGCCCATTTAAGGGAACCGGCAAAGTGCTACATAGCTCATGATATGCAGGGCAAATCAGTTCACCTACGATATCCAGACAAGGGAATCATCTCAATGCTTGAGGAAGAAAAAGATGATTTCCGTGTCAATCACAAAAATAGTTGCAAGTTACCATTGAAACCAGGGAATTGAACTGCTCCACCAGCTTCAGGACATACTTTCCATATCCCATCAACAGCAACCTAAATTGGCCAGCTACCACTGAGTTAGAAACAAGAATCATGAAGTACAAACTATAAACAATTTGGAGCTGAGTCTCTAGCGTGCTCACAATAAATTCAAACAAGAGACATAGACACTACAAAAATGGTTGGCAGAGTTTAAATTTTTATTTTTTTACTTTAACATGCAAGCACATTGATACCTACACATAACTTTTCAGCCTTTTAAAGGTTTCTCGTATATGCCTAATCATGCTATATCTGCCAAAACATAAATAAAAATATAACATGAGAAAAATTAACTAAGATCTAGCAATGTTGGAGCGAGAAGATTTAAGATATGCATTTTATGACAATAAAATGCTTTCAAAACTCAGTTTAAGGATTAGCATATACATTCCGAGAATTTCAGTTTCTCAAAATTGTGACATTGGTGAAGGCCTGATAACCATCCTATTGCAGAAGTATACTTTACACCAATATAAACTACAACTCCAATTCGTACTGGCAAAGTCCAGGAACTATAGGAACATATCTCAGATAACTTATTATACTAGAGTAACTGGTCCATAGACACTGGATTGTACCTCAAGGGAGTTGTTCATGCATCGATGCTGATAACAACCATTGCCTTGGCTCATAGATCCTCGAACAAACCCTGTGCGCACCAAGGAAGAAGCCATACACCTGGAGTTACTTCCTCTGACCTCCCCTAACATTCTGTCAGGCGCCCGTGCACTCTTTGTGTCTGTACATGAGCCATCTGAATATGCTACATAATATGAGCAATAATCAGCCAATGATGACTGTCCACCTGCACTAGCCAAGAGAAGTGGTTATTAACTTGACATATAGTTCTCAAGGTAGATATGTGTCTATTTGTACAGATCCACCATTTTATTATTAACAATCACTCTTATCATCCTTCCATCGTAAGAAAAAATTGAAAGTGTTCAATTGGAATAGGAAACGTGATTGAACTGGTCCTAGTTACTCTTCGGGATGGAGTGGTACAAGGGAGGAGATTCTTGAACGAGGAAAAGGATCACTGATACCATTCTGTATTATGTCTCCTTAATATTACTGCCTTTGATGTTTTCTACACCTAGAGCCAACCATCAAGCATACATCAACAAGGTCTTACCTTATTGAGTAAATGATTCTTTATTTCATGTATAACAATCCTTGAGAAGAAGCCCTTTATATTTTGAAAAGAATAATAACAAACCAAAATGGAATTGCAGTTACTCTCATTTTTTGAAGCTAAAGTGTCTTCTCAGAATGAAACTTTCATTGGATAGAACCGCAACCACCTGCCAGGGAATTAAAGAAACCCGTGATAAAGAATTCTTAAACCTAAGAAATATATCCTATCATTGGAGCACCTTAAGCCTGAGTATGATGGTCTACCCTGGGCAAGCCTGGGGTAGCAGGTTTTAGTGGTCTATTTTGAAATATCACAAGGGTTGACTTGGTTTGTTTAATCCATCAAAACTCAAAGGAGACAAGTACAGCCTCCAAAATAAGGATTCAACCTGGGTTCAGCATCATCTTGACCCTTCAATCATAAAGGAGGACAACATGATTTTAGCAATACCATCCATGGGATGAAGCTGAATATTCCAACTCCCATAGAGATCTGTTTGCCTAGTGGGAGATCTTGGAGTGTCCGGTTGATAATTTCATCTTATTTTAATTTATCATATGTTTAGGCTAATGAAGCTCCAAATATTTCTGTATAGTAATATGCTGGACTTGACAAAAAACATCTTTCATATTCACATCCTATATTTTCTCTGCTGTAGTTCAGCTTCCTTCCATTCTTCTTTTTCTCTGAACCGACTTGTTCTCAGAGCTTTCTAAGGTCATAGCTGCCCTCTTTTGCTTGATTTTTCTGTCCCTAACAAATAACCGTCTGGTCAGAGAAATTTCTAAAAGAGGATGAACAGGCATTCATGTCAGGAAAGCTGCTTATTTCTTATCAACTAGTCACTAAAACTCTTACAAACTAGGTAACAAATGAACCCAATGACACTTTTGAGTAGCTTTAGCTCTTGGCAATTCAAATAAGTCATTCAGATTTTTAAAATGAAAAGATTAACCAAGCACAACAAACAATTAACAAACCCAACCCAAGAGAGAAAACAGGATAATACTCGAGAGTGAAGATATCAGATAAGCATATGAAGGAGACCTTTGTTAGCCTGTGGAAAGTAACGAGCCCATTGTGGCAGGTCTCCACTATAGCTCACAATTGGACAGTATCCTTCCGCCTCCCTATTATATGTACAACCTGACGAGAGTGTATTGTTGCAATGATATGCCCCCTTCCATTGATTGCAAGGAGATGTAACAAACTCAGTTCCTTGATTGTGACCCCAATCAAGGTGGTCTGCCATGCTATAATTAGCCCGGTACCATCCACTATCCTCCAACAAAGCCAATGTCATTTTCGAAACTACAGATTTTGTATCAACTGATCCTGTCATGATCTCATTCATAAGAAGTCTTTTTTCCCAGTGGGATCCTGCAAATAAAAAATGTGAAGTTAGATTGTACATAGATGCAAGTAGCAAATGAAACATGTCAGTTATATTAATTGATAAATAAAGATACCTGATGTACCCCGTCCTCCTCCATCTTCTAGCTCTAGACCAGTAAAATTTTCAGAGAAAGCCTGGAAATGAAGGACTTTCAGTCAACATATGTCTTCTAAACATGGACCTCATACAACAAGAAGAATGTAAAGATTTCTTTAAATGCACAAGAACTCAGTCCTGAACCTAATTTCTACGCAGCAGATTCCTTGGAGTCATGAGTAGAAAAAGACTCTATGAACCATTGCTTGGGTTTAAGAACCTCAGCTTGAAATGGAAGTTGGCAAACATTCCTAACAGGACTATAGATACATGGGGCAGAAATTTCCTTCTTCGCAAATTACTCATAGAACACAGGAATTAGTAGTGCTTCAGAAGAGGAGCACTAATAACAAATTTCCTTCTTCTGCCCCATGTATCTATAGTCCTGTTGTTAGTATAGTTTTGTTTTACTTTTAAGGAACAAAAATAATCAAGTTGTTGACCTACTCCATAGTGATATCTTGAATGCATGACAACGCGTGGAAGCACAACACGGGTGACCATCCGTCCAAGCTTTTCATCCATAGCTTGAATGGTAACCTGCAAAATTGCAATGATATGGGTTACCAAAATCATGGATTCAAGAAATGGCAAAATGTATATCAAGAATAGAACTTCTGATGGTATTTTCCAGGTCAGAATCTTTAGTAGAAATCCAAATGTCTAATATAATGGGATTAAATGTGTCTTATGTTAAAGCAATTCTGACATTGATTCAGGCCTATGTAAACATATGATCAGATTGTCAGAAGTAGCATTTGATGTACGACCTCGGTTATGACTGGCTACAGAGAGAAAACTGTGTTTCATAGATACAACAAGCCACCAGAAAAGGAATAAAGAAATGGATCATAAGGATTAAAAAGCACATCTGGAGTAAAATGGTATGAAGCAGTTACTAAAGCATTAAACATTACAATGACCTATATACAGACATGGCCTTTAAAACTACAACAAATAGTACACGTGAAATGTTCCAGACCAGGGGCATACGCAAAATAAACAAATGATCTCAAGCATATTTGTAAACAATATGGCAGAAATAAATCTAAAGCTAAGCAGTACTAACCTGATTACGTCTTCTTTTCCTCTCATCTCGAAAATGTGCAAAGGCATGAGGATCAAAACCTAGAACGTGCATGACCTGGAATGAGCAAAAGTTCTGATCAGACCCAGGCAGGTATGGCCTGAAAACATGCTGTTGATTTATCTGCTAAAGAACTGTATGAACCTCATGTATTAGAGTAGCGGAAAGTAAAGTCTCTGCTTCAGCTGTCAAGTGACGAGGAGCTACATTCACATGTCCTACATACCCACCCATTTAGAGGCATTAGTTCAAAATTAAATTGAACTCACAGGACATCATGGCTAAAAGTGGTCTTTGCTGTTCTATGTCTAACTGAAAACTTACCGGCAATTGCACGGCCCCATTGATCCCGTTCACATGCTACTGCCCATGCAAGAGTGTTACCAGTTGTAGGTCTGGTAGTTACTAAAAGAACTAAGTCAGCATCAGAAACACCCTCTGCAGAGATTGAAGCAGAACCAGTCATGTTTAGAGGAAGCTAAAATCCACCAATTATGCTAAAACATCAAGAAGGCCCAATGTAATATGTAGAATCCATCTAAACTGTATGACATAGATATTATAAAAACCAGAAACAGGTAAGATATACACTTAGGTCTTAATGTTGTGTCAGATGTGCTCAAAGTTGAAGCAGGCTTGCAACATAGCAGAAAATAAGGACTCTAATAGCAAATGAACATCCCATGTGATGCATGTTAAAGCACCTTCTACATATTCATGCGGAAGCTGAACACCGCCATCCTGGCCACATGCCGAATAACCACTTAGCCGTAGGTTCCCCTTCACAGGTTCAACAGCTAAGGCTCCTCTGAACCAGTCAGCTGTTTGTCCCAGTGCCTGCTCAATACTTGGATAAGTTAGATTACTGTCTTTTTCAATCAGCAAAATCCAAACAGAACAAGATAAACAACCCTCCCCATATTCTCATCTTAATTCAATACAATACAAACATAATCACATTCCTTGGGACTTCAGCTCTCCCATTATTTCAGAGTGATGAATGGCAGGTAATACACACACAGTCCAGCTCAAGCACCTTAATACCGAAGTTGGTTATAAATACAGCATGCTGCTTCAAAACATGACCACAAGAGCACATGGTACACCAATGCCAACAGTTCCACATAGAAGAGATACATGAATTAGAAAATGCAATTTGTAGAGAAAAAAACCTTTCGAAGACGATGCTTCTTGTCCTCCCCAGATATATCCTCCAATGTGCAGTTGTACCAGCAATCCCCCAAGACAGGAGGATCCCCATGAGGGTTGCATGGAGGTGCGCTAGGAATTGAAGTCACAGGAGGCTCTCCTAGCTGGAGAAACAGCCACAAAAGTGAAGAAATCAATATAAACTTATCTTCCTTTCCCATTTTCTCTTCAATGATTATGGTCAAGCACCCACCTTTACAATATCCCCAACACCTCGGCAATCTCTATCAGGAGAATGCCCAACAGCATCATAATTAAGAAATATCCTTATTGGCTGCCTAACATCCTTTTGCAGCTCTGATGACTGTTTAATTCCAAGCAACGCCCTTCCCTGGCGATGATGGGTCTCTAAGAAATCAGAGTCTATGTAGACTTGAGGAGTGACAGAGTACACTTTGCCACCGGGTCGCCGCCTCTGATCTAGTATCTGATCATGGATGCAAGAATGGGAAGGAACATCTTGCCCCCCTAATTCCCAACCTTGTGAGTATAATTGTCTTTCCTGGGATTTGGCGCTAATGCCTTCGATCCATACCAATAGAAGGATTACCTAAAGCAAGAGAAACAGAAGAATCATCAAAATAGGGATAAAAAGAAAATTCTGGAAAATTAGTGTTTCACTTGCAGTTAATAAGGCATCAATTCCAAAATCCAAATCTTAAAAGATTTAAAAAAATTTGGACTAAATGAGGCCATGATCCTTGATAGAGGTGAATGGAGGAACAAGATTCATGTAGCTCACCCCTAATCGGAATAAGGCTTTGATGATGATGTTTAGATATTCAGAAAATTCAACAAAATTTCTTTAACCAAATTCTGGAAAAAATGAAAGGATAAAGGAAATCTGAGAGTAAATGTCAATAAGAAACAGAGGCATTGGAAGAAATTTTCAAGGCAAAACCATAATGTCTTACCGAACCCCAAAAGCAAAAAGAAACCCAGTTAAGCTAAAACCTAATTTGACCTACAGCAGATCTGCTCTTCAAATCGCAACATCTCTCACTTCCGAAAACAAAAGCCAAAATCCACAAGATCGAAACCCCCTCAAATTCACTTCAAAGACCATAACCTAAAACAGATAGTACCTTCATATCAGCAAAAAGTATAATGAAATGACATTTTGCAGTAATACTGTTGAACCAAAGCAAAACCAGACACTTGAAAGAAAAATATTAAGCAAAAAGGATTCTCCTAAGTTCACCTTAAAATTAAAACCGAGAACCACAAATAAGGCACTAACATTCATGAATCCGGACAATGGTTGTCCATAGTAAAGAAGAAAACCAAATGCCAACATGTACTGAACCGACCAAAATCAAATTCCACCAAAGTCAACAAAATATCTTCAGTTTTCAAACTCCCAACAGATTCAACCCAAAAATAGCCCACCTCAGAAAACCTCCTAAATCCCCATTTCCATCGGCAAACGTAAATAAAGGGATTCAAGACAGCAGCGTCTAGTTAAAACAAACTCTTCTTGTTTCTTAATACCAACAAATTCCAATGTAAAACAACAAAATATCTTCTCAGCAAATTCCACCAAATTCTACAAAAGATTTCATTTTTTCCTGACTCCTGACAAATTCAACTCAAAAATTGCCCAAAACTCTAACCCCAGCTAAGAGAACCCCAATAGAACAGAAAATCCACTACAAGTTCCATTTTCCACCAAATTCCTCTCACAAGACAAACCTCACAAAACTCCCAGCACCCAAAATCTCCATTTTCAACTACAAATGCCACTAAAACTCCAGAAATCCACCAACAGTGCTTCAAAATCTTACCTTGAAGAAGAAAGCAGAAACCACTCGAAATCTCGTTCTGGACGAAAACCCACATCTCACCGAGGATTTTACCTCCATGAATCAAAACCCAGTTGAAGAAGTGAAACCCTAGAGCCGCTCCCATTAAAATACCAGCGGTTTCTTCCCGATCCAGTCCGAAGAAAACCACTGGTTTCTTTGCATTTTTTTATGGTTCTAATTAGAGAAAATTTGGGCACCCAGCAACTCAAATTTAGCAGAGAAACAGTTCAAAAATGTTCAAACCGCCCCAGAATCTCTTCAGAGCGGTTTTTCCTTTTTTCTTCTCTTTCTGGGAAGCAAAAAGGTCGAGAGAGAGAGAGAGTGGGTAATAGAAGACGACTAGATCTTTTGGGAATTAGTTTTTTAATTAATTTCAATCTTACTTCTGAAAATTACCTTACCGTTTAATTAAATTACCTAAGTTGCCATTCTGGCATTTTCTTTTCTTTTTTCTCTTTTGAAATATATTTTCAAGGGGGCATAGTCAAGAAGAAACCCCCTTGTCGCGGAATAGACTCTAGAATTCTTCAGTAGGTGATGCCCACGATATTACATTTGTCCAAATTTTATATTTAATCTAAAATTTTCATTACATGGCAATTTACTATATTTTCAATTTAATCAGTTAAGAAGGGATTAAATTCTGTAATGAATTTTGTCTGGACTAACAGCCTTTTGGGGAGATTTTTCCATCCATTCTATTTGATGAGTAGAATGGAAGCAAAAATTACATGTGGGACTTTGGATGGTGAGTGATTTGAAGTATTCATCTTCTAGCCATAGGGACTATCCATATGACTAAGTAATTCATTGGATGATCTTAGCAGCCATTGATCAAGATGAAATTTATTATAAAATTCGATTCTATCTTAATTGACCCACAAGAAGTCATTGCGACCCCAAAGCCTTCTAGCACAATGGCTCGAGTTTGAGGCTATGCATCCTTTGATACAAGCGAAGAACTACAAAACAAATCACTCTCGCAATCCTCGAAGCAATTCCTAGCCAAAGAGGAAAGCAACGATTAAAACTTGCAACTTTTTGGCATGACACTCTATCTACTTTTATCTTTTTGAAAAAAAAAAAAAAAAAGGAAGAAAAAGAAAAGGCAAAAGAAGTCTTCAAGAAAAGCTAACTATTAACAAAGTTTTGGGCCATGAAAATATGGTGGATTTCATTTGCATGAAAATTCAATGGTATATATCCCACACAAGCGTAAAAAGGGCAGTTCCAGTGTACAAAACTCCTGTATATGTAGGGTCTGAGAAAGGAACGGACCACAAGTGTGGAAAAGACAAAATCCACTACATAATTCAATTCCATCTTGACTAACAACTCCTTAAGTCTTCCAGTAGCCTATCTAAGATGAGTGGTTTAGATCACCAAACATTAGATCCACACATACTTTTGACTATTAAAAACCCACAAGGGCAAAAAGAGTGTGGAATTGGGAAATTCCTATTTGAATCAAAGAGGCCAAAAAACCAAACCCCAACTAACACACAAAGTCTCTCATGTGTTGGACCAGGTGGGCAGGTTTGGTATTACCACCCCCCAAGGCAACCTTTAAGTCCCTTGTTTTTCTCAGTCTAACCCTCATTTGATGCAACATTCTAATTTTATTAGACAACAGGTCACCTACAACAAGGATAGGAGCAACCAAAAAAA
The DNA here is from genome assembly GCA_035236585.1 of Warburgia ugandensis. Taxonomy (NCBI): domain Eukaryota; kingdom Viridiplantae; phylum Streptophyta; class Magnoliopsida; order Canellales; family Canellaceae; genus Warburgia; species Warburgia ugandensis. The sequence continues at coordinate 1,862,337 of CP141132.1, read as the reverse complement.
TCCTTCAGTTTGGGCTAAAGTTGGAGGGGCCCCACTTGACCTGCCAATGGAATTCATGAAACTGACATATATGGCTTGAACTTTGAACAGACTCCAAGTCTACGTGGACCCACATGGTGGAAGCAATGAGCAACCTTTGAAATGACATGGGTCCCACGGCTGACAAATGGAAGCCTGGCTGACATAAATTACATGGGTTGCTCTGCCAGAAGACCCTGAGCCATTGACCTCTCCTTTCTCATTAAAGATTTGCATACGGGCACCATTTGTCCACGGTCGCTTCTTTTGATAATGACACTCTTCGCATATTGCATGGTCCAGATTGATCATTGAAAAGAGAGGACCCCTTGCAATTTTGCTTATTTTCCAAATGAAATATGCTTGCCCATTGGATTCCAGCTGCAATATCCACATGCACGCATCTCTCGGAGCATATATTTATTTAATATTTAATTTTCTATGAGAGGTTAATCCAACCCGATGAGTTGATTACGACCACGTTGGCTCGTTTTGCGCTGAAACATCGGTAGAATCAAGACCATTCACTGTATCCAAGATAAGCTGATGGAGACCAGGATCTGAGGGGACGGAGTGAGATTGATGAAGAAATTGACAAAGGTTTACATCAAACAATACAGACCAATCATGGAACATGCACAAATATGTGTAGATATATTCATGGATAAAGACATTTGGAGAAATGCTCTGCCCATATAAACAAAGGAAATAGACAGGCCCAATTGTCCCTATCCACTGCTAGCATGGCCCCATGCCCACCAAACTGTTAAAATTATCTATATTATTAATTTGTTAGGTCATCAAATCTCACATAGAGATCCTTTTATACTGTTTTGATATAAAAATATGGGATTAGTGGAATGGGTATGAGAAAGTAAGCACTGGTTGGACTTTGAGATTGATGGGGACTTGTAGTTTTTTAAGGGTTCATGCTTTCAGGGCTTTTTTTTGACACTTGGGAGAAAGGTGCCTTTGAGGAGAAGTTTTGAAGATTGTCTGCATCACCAAAACAAGATTCAATTATTCCATCAATTTTTTTAGAAAAAAAAAAAAAAAAAACTTTGTGTTTTATGGTAAGGTTTGAGAAAATCTTTATAAAAACAAATTTACTAATATTATTAGTATGCAAAGTCCCAAAAAGGCATGGACCACAAAGGTAAATAGTATCCAACCTTCTTTTGTATTTTTAGAAGAAACTATTTTCACATCTTAAACTCGTGACTTCCAAACTACAACTTTACTGTCGTGTGCCGTGATTTTCCTTCAAACAAAAGGAAGAAGAAGAAGAAAACATTTGATAGTGAACAAGGATGATATCTTGACCCCACTTGTTCAAATTATCAGAAGCATTGATTGATTAGACATTTGTTAAGGTGGGCACCACAGTATGATTCTTTCTCCTCTAATGAGGGCTGTTTTGCGTTAGAAAAACAATCATGGATTAAGTTATTCTTAGTTGGTGAAAAGTTTCAAGGATTGTGCCCATCTCTCATTAAGTTATGGCAGTTGGGGCATGAAGCTCCCGGCATGTAGAGTCTAGGGAAGGGGCAGACTACAAATGAATTATAGTATATAGTTTTATCTTATATTTTTGCAAGAATTTATTTTCACATCTTAAACTTGTGACCTCCAAGTCACATAGCAATGACTCAATTATTGAGCCAAGGCTTTCCTTCTTATGAGTTATGGCTCTAAAGTCTAACACGTTAGGATCAAAGATAAAAGCACTAAGTTATTTCCTGCAAAAAAAAAGAAAAAAGAACAGTGACCATGTTATGTACTTCATTATCTAATCCTGGGCGACGCCCTCCTCTAATACGAGCCAAATACAAGTGTTAGGCTCATCAATCCATTTGTAGAATATCTAAAACGAAGGGGAGCCTTGATACAATCGGTAGACTTGTCATCATGTGACCTTGAGATCACAGGTTTAAGTCGTAGAAACAATCTTTTTTGGCACAAGGTCCTTGAACCCCATATACGTGAAAGCTTCATGCATTGGGCTACACCTTTTAGCACGTCTAAAACCATGAAAATCAGATGAATGGTTTAGGTCAACAAAAGGTTCTATAGGAACATTATATCTTGATCAACCGACGAAAATCCATCTGGCTCCTCAATCTGCTAATGCTAGTTTATTTTAAGGCTGCAATTAGCGGGAGGGATATTTCACTATCCAGGATTGACTTAATTCGTGGATTGTTTTTTTTTTTTTTTTTTATGGAACTTTTCTAATGAATGCACTTTGGTCGCCTAATACTTAAGCTGGCTAATGGTCAAATAATTGTCGTTTTCGCCTTATTCGACGTCGTTACGCGGATTATATAATATATAATTAGAAGCAGATTGGGTTGGCTAACAGTAATAAGTCAAGAAATTAGTTTTAATGGATGTATTCTCTATTTAAAAACTATAAATATTTGTTTAATCAAAGACCATTCAGCTTAGGCATTACACACGTAGTCAGCCTAAGGATTTGAAAAATAAAAATAAAAATAATTGAGAGCTGATAACATCAGATTTTTCAAATATTTATTTAGCAATGCTAGGGCACGGGCCCTGAACAGCACTTCCTAGAAGCGCTTCCAACCTTTGCATGGACGGAGCCCACCTTTGGATGATCGGGCACGTTCATATCATTTCTCCAGCCATGCATGTTTAGTAACCCAAAGATGACAATGTTCAGATGATCTTGGTATGTAATTAATTGTATTTTTAGGTGTTCAATTAGACCACCATTTATATGAAGTTTGTCTATTTCTTGTGATAAATACATATACTGTTTAGATAGCTAGATATTCAAGACCAAATAAAAGAGATGTAGGGATTTGATCATCCAAAGATAGTCTAGTCCGTGCAAAAATGAGGGATGCTTCTAGAGAAGTGCCTAATAGGGCATTAGATTAAGCATTCCTTGCATTATATTGGTTGAGAGATGATACCTCCACTCCCCTTGTTTTGATTATTGTTGTTGTTATTTGCAAGTGAAAAATTACACGGCTAATCACTCGTATACACTGCTAAATCTAATTTTTTATCGAAGGAAAAGGTGATGACTAGAAGCTGCAAACCAAGAGTACGTCAAGGAACATGCGAGTTGTCTCCGATCAATTGAGCTAGACATTTGTTGGCCCTTTGTTTTTTCTCTCTATTTTAAATTTCTTTTTGTTTATAGGAAGCATTCCTCATATTTTGGTACTTGCACTCCAATTGCTGACGCTTATGGGAAACATTAGATATGGAAGAGTGCCAATACTAAAGGGGAATATAGATAGGAAACCATTTAAAAAGGGAGCATGTAGATAGAAGCTCTCTATCTTTTAGATTAAGACTATAGGTAGAATCAAGTTCTTGTTTAGGGATATCTTGCATCTTACATAACCTACTTTCCTTTTTATTTTGTACAAAGATTAACAGAGCCTATCAAAATGTCCTGGAAGTTCCACATTTTAACCAAAACACCCTTGCTGAAAACTCTAATTTCTTTTATTGGGTCATATCAAACTTTAAAAAGGCACATCCCTTGCCTTTTCAATAAAACTCATCTTTAAATTATTTTTTTTTAATTTTCTCGTCAAAAATCTATATTGTCCATAAAAATTTCTTTTCTAGGACTTCCTAGATTTTTTCAATAGTTGAAGCCTAAATTTTAAGTCTATATATAATAATATAATACTTGGCTAGATATGATGTTTAATTTTAATTTTTTTGAAATATAGTAGATGATAAATGTTTAATTTTGTATGTAACAATAGTTTTATGCTTAAAAAGTTGTTGAGTAGATTACTATTATTTCCTTTCTTTTTTTTTTTGTAATAACTTAAAAATTTTGCATGAGTTTTACTATATATAATAGGAAAAGTGACTTTTACTTTATATAATTGTTTATGTAACTATTAATCATGAGTTAGGACCCAACTATGAAAGCAAGGAGGTTGTGAGGATTTAAGTTTTCTCTATAATATTTATTTCCTTTTGTGAGTACTTAATTAACTTATTTGGTTCTTACACCTTAAGACAAATAGGACTATGAAGAACTCCAAGTTGAAGATGAAAGATTATGAAGAACTTCCCATTTTTCTTAATATCCATTTGCAAGGTATTGATTGGATAATTGGGATGATCTTGTAAATTTGATCTTCTAGATTAATAATCTCTAGGGTAGATCAAGTTCTTGTTTAGTGATTGAGTGGTTTGGTTTGATCTACTTGGATATAATTAGCCATGGAGAATTTTACTACGTGATATGACAATTAAGAAATTTAGTTTTTATTTTATTTAATTCAATGTCATCTAGATCCAAAATTCTGTAATTTTTATTTAAGTAATAAATCCAATTTTTATTGCATTGTTATTTACTTATTATTAATTTTAGTATTTTAAATTTTATTTAAACTCTCACTTTCTAAGTCCAGTCTTGTAGAATTGACATGTACTTGCATAGACTATACTATAATAGCCCGTGTATTTACTAAAAACATTGACATATGCTAGACAACACCTGGTCTTCATAGCCACAGAATCTCCTGTTAAAAGCACTACACATCTATGGAGAACGGAATCCTTAGAACTACTATTTTTACGCCAAACAACTGCTAGTCTTCAATAGTCTCACTATTAAAGGCTTTTGTTACGCTCTGGAAGTCGGCCATCTAAGAGGAGAAGTGTTTGACGAGTAAGCCTACACCAGAGAGTAGACTTTCCGAGGCTGTAGTAGACTTTTTGTTACAAACGGGGAGGTGTTGGAGTAAGGTCTCATATGAAAGTCTTGGATATCACTTCTCAAGAGGTCATAGTAGACTCTTTGTTAAAACTAGCAGGTTTTAACAGAGGGAGGTAGTGACACTAAAAATATATGAAAGTCTGGAGATGACTCTCCCTAGTTTTACAGCCTCAATATGCTTGACAAAAGTGGTCAGTGGCCCATTACATATTTTATTCCCTTCATGGGAGAGAAAAGAGAGTTGGTTGGGGATTAAAGTGATGTTTGCTTCGTGGCGTGGCTACTACCTTTCATAATTTCTGTTTATGAATTACAGTGGTGGGTGGTGGTGGTTCCTTTTCAAATGCAAGTGAATTGAATCAAAATCATGCAGATTTACAGATAAATATAAACAAGGCATCCAAATTTGGATATGATTGCGTATAAAGAGATCTAGTATAGAAGTTGACATCAAATGATGTCTTAGAAAGAGCACAAGGACCACCATTGGTTACAGAAAAAGGCAAGGGAAAGCAATAGATAATCATAACCTCCTGGTGCACGAAGCTCCTGTGTGTAAGGTCCGGAGAAGGGTTGGACCACAAGGGTCAATAGTACACAGCCTTATCTTGTATTTTGTGAGAGGCTCTTTCTACTCATTGAACCCATGACCTTAAGGTCACACAATGACAACTCTACAGAAGACACAACTTTAATTCATTGATAATTGACGGAGTACGAGCCTCTTTGGATGCCATTGAGGTTAGTCATTACTCTAATAAGGACTGGTTTTAACTTAATTTTATTGGTAAATGAGGAATTAAAATCCTCTTTAAAAGTTATCAACTACTTCATTTTTCGAACTAACTATTATTTGCAATTAATTGTATTTTTTGGAGAAATGATAAACTAATGCATGCTCATGGGAGGCATCATTCTAGGACACGTCTAGGCATGATTAGTTGAAGATCCATGGCATTCATTTTGTTGTCCATTCCATGCTTATTCTACTTGTAAAAAATCACATCAATCATTTGATTGGAACTCTTCTTTATTCAGCAGTTTTAGGATTAGTAGTTGTGATTTTTTTTAATTCAAAGTAACATATATTATTATCATTCATTGGGTGTAGTTTTTTGTCAGAAGCCTATCTAAGGGAGGGTGAACAAGATAATGGCATACATCTTCTAAAAAAATGCCTAGGCATATCTAGATATAAATCTTGTGTTGAGACATACCTTAGTTTATTAGTTCTCTCTCTCTCTCTTAAGTGGTAACATTTAAAAATAAAAAGATCAAACCAAGAATGTAATATCCTCAATTTTTGGATAAATTAAGAATTTATTAAATAAATTAAATTAAAAATTTATAGATGGAATTTGATCCTGAAAACTAAAAATTTTGAAAGTGCTCTATGATAGGATTTCAAAGCCATAAAGAACGCGGAAAACGGAGCTCAAACGAAGGAGTTATGAGCCGTTGAAGTTATGGGGGTAATTTGGTAGAAACGTAAAACACATGGGCCCGAATTGATAACGGCACCCCCCTTCTTCTACATGTCTCTACCAAATCTGCCGATTTCTCCTGAGGAGACGTGAAAGGAAAGAGTTTTCTTTCTGTTAAACTCTACAGCCTATATCTCTCCCCCATCAGGCACCAAAACACACCACCTTTCCCCGTTTTCACTTAAAACCCTTGCCTCTGTAAATCAGCGTTTTTTCGGCGAATAGGGCTTTGGCAAACATCAAGCGACACCCAGCATTAGAGGTAAGCCATAAACCTTCTCTTTTCATGTTACCTGTGTAAGGAAATAGCAAGGGAAAACGCATAGAAATCAGGAAATCTAGGAAAAACGAAAATTTTCCTGGGAACCCTGTGCACATTACTATTGGGGTGTGATTTCATGGATGAAACCACATTTTTTTTACAAATCAGACCGTTCATCTAGTGCATGATAGACCCAAGACCAAACCCTTTAAATTTGGAAGAGATCCAACGGCTGGGTTCCTAAGAAAACATAAAAATCAGTATCTATGGAAGTTTTTAGAAACTTGGGAAAAACAGCTTAAAAAACATAGTTTTTGGACAAATCAATACAAAAAAGGGTAAAAATGAAATCTATACGAAATTCTGAAAAAAAAAAAAAAAAATAGTGCAAAAATTGCAAGATTTGGACGCCTATAGGCTTGCCGGAGACAACCAGAATCTGGTCGTCTTCTCTGGTGACGGCGCCCTGGCGCTGATGCTGGGATGCTCATCAGGACGCCCACGGGCTGTCTTGGGAAGTCAGGACGCACGGCGTCTTGGAGACCGTGACGCACCGCTGCGTCCCCGCTGAGCATCCTAATGTCGGGCGTCTTCGTGACGCCAGTTTACGCCTATGTAAATTGACGTAAAGCTGCGCCGCCGGTGCAAACCACCTATGGTGGTCGATTAGGCCCCATTTTGCGTATATATATATATATGCACTTAAAACTTGATTTTTAGGAGCTATAGGAGTCCAAATTACTATCCGAAAGAGGTGTTGTGACCGTATTGACGATGCGGACCTAGTTTTAGCTTAAAAACTTATAAATGACCACTTTTAATTTAGAAATTTTTTAAAATAGTGATGTGACATGGGCAGGTGCACTTGAACATACCAATTAAGGGGATTTATTAGCAAGCTAAGTGATCTCACGTTGAGGTAGGTGACGACAATTAATGCTTTGCCTTGATTTTAAAACCATGCATAAATATAGCATCATGAGTGATTGTGTTTTAAATTACATTTATTATTAGCCGTTAATTTCATAAGACTTAGAGTACATTATGATTATTACAAATTGAAATCTTTTATTGAATAAACCCATGACAAATGTTTTTATGAGCATAATATTATTTAATTATGCTTAAATAGAGACTTCTTTCTTATTATATATTTGAAATGCATGGATTTGCATGGTAATAAGAATAGAGGCTTGTTAGCTGGTCCTTTTAGAGGCTAACCCTAGGATGAAGGGCATGCCTTGGAGATTTCGAGCTACAAGTGCACTTGGGTTTTGGCATACACATGATTTCTGTATTTCTATGTTTTATGACAGGTGCTTTCACCCGGTGGGCGTCATGCTAGGAGGGATAGGGCCAGCCACCCACCTTCCGAGATTGTGATGTAATGATATTGTGATATGATATACACCTGCCCATATATGACATTTGGTAGGGGTTTGGTAACATAGATAATCCATACTACTGGTCTGGGCCTTTCCATGGGGACAAACACTAAGTCTCCCGTTATGGTATCGACGGGGAGCAGCCGTGGTTGAGACCCATGAAGGGTTGCCACTGCGGCATGACGGTATATACTCTTATTATGTGTGCCTGCATGATGAGCATGGTGATGAGATGATATGCCTGAGTGTGACGACACTCAGAGGTTGGATATGATTACTCATAATCAGTGATATTAGTGCGATGTTGTGGAATCCATTACCTTAGGGTGCCCTTATTCTTAATGTATGCTCATTTACATTAATTCATGTCATGTTTTAACTCCGTGAAATATATGTCTTAGTATATTGGATAAATTGGCATTATGTTGGCATGACTTATGATACTTTTATCTTCATAAATGATAGACTTTTTATTTTATCAGTACTGTAATTCATTTATTTTTATTTTTACATTAATTGTCTATGTACCTATACAAACGATAGCTTGCTGAGGCATTGCTTTATTTTACAATGCTTTATATCTCGAGCGCGATAACAGGAAAGGCAAGGACGTTGAGAAACCGTGAGAGTCGCAGGAGATCCTTTTACCTCGAATTTTAGACAATGACGTGAGTTAATAAACAGGATTACCATTTGAATTTAATTATAGACTTTATACTTTTATTTTATGGATTTGATTGAGATGTTTAGACATATGTTGGACATTTATATGGGATGTTATGATGGATAGACTCTGGGTTATATTATTATTGTGTTTTGGATATTTATTTAATTCAAAATAAAGGCGCCAATTCATTTGACGTTGATTGATATGAGTTTTGTTTCAAATATATTATCATAAAATTTTATTTATGTTTTAAATTATATATGTGACATTTTGAGAAAGGAAAAATAACACTCGAAGTTTTTAAGAGATGTTTTAATAAAATGATAAATAAAACTTTTCTCATAGGATCCCAAATGCTCTTATTAAAAATGCTATTATTATTATTATTATTATATTAAAAAATGTCTTAGAAACCCGGGGTGTTACAAAGAACATCTAGTTACAAAAGAAAAATATAAAAAAATAACAACAACAGATGTCAAGAAATCATCTCTCTTTCATGTTCTTGAAAGTGACTTCACAATTAGCTATATAGATTTATTTGTTTTTATTGAATTCTTTTTTTTCCTATTTCACAGCAGAAGACTAGCTAGTTTTCTACTCTAGTTCTTTGTTGTGAAACATAAAAAATTCAAAAAAATAAAATAAAAAGGTTCCCGGAACATGCACAAAGAGAGTCTCCTTCCACCCCAGAGATGTAAAAAGATATGCATTCTATTATCTTAAACCAGTAAGGGACAATTTCCAACTTCATTATTTGCAATTTAATAGCATTTTCTTCAAATTTTGGAGCTAGAAATATTTGAAAATAAATTTTAAATATTCAAAGAAGTCAAATCATTCATCAACAATTCTAATCATTTGCAAAGCTGTCCAATGCAGTTGTTGGCAGATAACAAGACACCTCTCCTCATTACGTTTGGTTAGATGTTAGAGGTGACACTTTCCCCTTTTTGGAGAGATTTTAAGTAGATTTAAGATTTAGGATATTATTACGATCTAGGTAATTCTTCACTTTAACTTAAAAAAGGGGCCGTAACAATTCAAGCCTAGCAGGATGGCTACTAGCCATGGGCTGCTTGGCATTCTTATAACAAATTGTTGATCAAAGCTATTCATGGATATTGATCTTGTCCACTGACATTGGCAGCCGTAGAATAGAGTTCATAACCAAACAGCCGCTCCTAAAACTACCTTTTGAGGTTTAAGCTGCACCATGATCAACAGTGATTCTAAGAAAACTGCAGTAAGAACTGCCATTACCAAAACAAAGAGCGCAAGTATCATTTTCTATTCCCTTTTTTTTTTTCTTCTTTTTTTTCCGGATTACCATCACTCCAGAACTGAGGGCCAGATGCCAAGATGTGAACTTGGGACTTTGGGCGAGTAGACAAGCTTTGGATTTTATTATAGGAAGGTTAGTAGTTGCCAAGTTCCACCCTCAATCATATCAGTATCAGTGTTTCTTTATTAGAGAGAGTGCAAGGAATCCTTAGTACCCATTAACTCACGAGGTATCTTCTTTGGTTTCAGGAAACATGAATTCCACAACCACCCTATTGACATTAATGGAAGAAGAGAAAGAAGAGGAAGAAAAAAGATTGAAGACAAAGTGGGGGAAGAATATAAGTGGGCAGAAAGAAATTATCATTCAAGAAAAGCAACTAAATGAGCAGATGTGGGGTCTGCTAGGGAATGATATAGGTGACTCATGCACTAGCGCCCAAGCTCATGCCAAAAATCTAATCTATAATGTGGGCTCTAAATTGATGGATAGAACTGAAAAGGCAATGGGTTATACACAAGAAATGCCCCAAACCAAGGGCTTAGAATTGCCAAAGAAGGAACAGTTTGGGACCTTTTGGGTTCTCAGCAATCCATAACAAGGGTTTGCTAATAGATAGTTTTGATCCTTGAACAAGTATGAACCAGCCCTAATCGGGCCTTTTCCTACTTTTTTCTTGGAAAACATGTTCGTCTATCATACATGGGTCTGTAAAATTGTAATGAAAAAAATCCCTTTTATATCAATAATTGCTATGAGGGGCCCTTAATTAAGAAGGAATTCACTGTAGAATTCGATTCCGTCTTGACTGATCCCATTGGAAATTCACTATGGAAAGCCAACTGAAAATGACATCAGAATCCGGTTAGAACTCATGTTATGTACTTCATTATCTAATCCTGGGCAATACCCTCCTCTAATACGAGCCAAATACAAGTCGTAGGCTCATCAATAGTTAGGCCTACTGATTCACCCATCCATTTGTAGTATATCTAAAACGAAGGGAGCCTCGATACAATCGGTAGACTTGTCATTGTGTGACCTTAAAATCACAGATTTGAGTTGTAGAAACAGTCTTTTTTGGCACAGGGTCCTTGAACCCACATATGGAAAAGCTTCATGCATTGGACTACACCTTTTTAGCATATCTAAAACCATGAAAATTAGATAAATGGTTTAGGTCAACATAAGGCTCTATAGGAACATTATATCTTGATCAACGGACGAAAATCCATCTGGCTCCTCAATCTGCTAATGCTAGTTTATTTTAAGGCTGCAATTAGCGGGAGGGAGATTTCACTATCCAGGATTGACTTAATTCTTGGATTGTTATTTTTATTTATTTATGGAACTTTTCTAATGAATGCACTTTGGTCGCCTAATACTTAAGCTGGCTAATGGTCAAATAATCGTCGTTTTCGCCTTATACAACGTCGTTACGTGGATTATATAATATATAATTAGAAGCAGATTGGGTTGGCTAACAGTAATAAGTCAACAAAATAGTTTTAATGAATATATTCTCTATTTTAAAATTATAAATATTTGTTTAATCAAAGACCATTTTGCTTAGGCATTACACACATAGTCAACCTAAGGATTTGAAAAAAAAAATTAAAAATTGAGAGCTGATAACAGCAGATTTTTCAAATATTTATTTAGGAATGTTAGGGCACGGGCCCTGAACAGCACTTCCCTAGAAGAGCTTCCAATCTTTGCATGGACGGAGCCCACCTTTGGATGATCGGGCACGTTCATATCATTTCTCCAGCCATGCATGTTTAGTAACCCAAAGATCACAATGTTCAGATGATCTTAGTATGTAAATAACTGTATTTTTAGGTGTTCAATTTACACCACCATTTATACAAAGTTTGTCTATTTCTTGTGATAAATAATGTAGTTTTTGCAAGGTCAAGAGTTATCCAATACATATACTGTTTAGATAGCTAGATATTCATGACCAAATAAAAGAGATGTAGGGATTTAATCATCCAAAGATAGTTCAGTCCGTGTAAAAATGAGGGATGCTTCTAGAAAAGTGCCTAATAGGGCCTTAGATTGAGCATTCCTTGCATTATATTGGTCGAGAGACAATGCTTTGATTATTATTGTTGTTGTTATTTGCAAGTAAAAAATTACAAGGCAAATCATTCGTATACACTGCTAAATCTAATTTTTTACCAAAGGAAAAGGTGATGGCTAGAGCCTGCAAACCAAGAGTACGTCAAGGGACATGCGAGTTGTCTACGATCAATTGAACTAGACATTTGTTGGCCCTTTGTTTTTTCTCTCTATTTTAAATTTCTTTTTGTTTATAGGAAGCATTCCTCATATTTTGGTACTTGCACTCCAATTGCTGACACTTATGGAAACATTAGATATGGAAGAGTGCCAATACTAAAGGGGAATATAGATAGGAAACCATTTTAAAAAGGAGAATGTAGATAGAAGCTCTCTATCTTTTAGATTAAGACTATAGGTAGAATTAAGTTCTTGTTTAGGGATATCTTGCATCTTACATAACCTACTTTCCTTTTTATTTAAATTAACAGAGCCTATCGAAATGTCCTGGAAGTTCCACATTTTAACCAAAACACCCCTTCTGAAAAGTCTAATTTCTTTTATTGGGTCATATCAAATTTTAAAAAGAAACATCTCTTTTCAATAAAACTCATCTTTAAAATTTATTTTTATTTTTTTGTTGAAAATCTATATTTTTCATAAAAATTTCTTTTCTAGGACTTCCTAGATTTTTTCAATAGTTGAAGCCTAAATTTTAAGTCTATTTATAATAATATAATACTTGGCTAGATCTGATGTTTAATTTTAATTTTTTTGAAAGATAATAGATGATAAATGTTTAATTTTGTACGTAACAATAGTTTTATGCTTAAAAAGTTGTTGAGTAGATTACTATTATTTCCTTCTTCTTTTTTTAATTTTGTAATAACTCAAAATTTTTGCATCTTTAACTTTACCTTTTGCTTGCTGACATTTTCCCCAACTAGTGGTCCTAGCTATGAATCATTAGTTAGGACACAATTACTGGACTAAAGAGGTTGTGATCTTAAACTTAAGAGTGACTAAGGATTTAAGTTTTCCCTATAGTATTTCTTTCCTTTTGTGTAATATCTTTAATTTTTAAGATAAAATAGGAAATTTTTAAATAAATTAAAATAAAAAATTTATAGATGGAAAATTTTCCTGAAAACATAAGAATTAGAAAGTTCCCGTTGATACGAGTCCAACACCACCAAGAACGCGAAAAACGGAGCTCAAACGAGGGAGTTATGAGCCGTCGAAGTTGTAAGGGCATTTTAGTCTTTTGATAGAAACATGTTACACAGGGGTCCAAATTGATAACGGCACCCCTATCTTCTACACGTCTCTACCAGTCTGACGAAATCGCCGGAGAGACGTAGAAAGAGACATGTGGGGAAGAGTTTCTCTTTCCCTATGACTCTAAACCCTATATCTATTCTTCCTTAGGAGCCAAAACGCTCCACTTTGAGCGTTTTTCCGAGTTTTCACTCAAAACCCTAGCCCTGCAAAGCTTTGATTTTTCCGGCGAGTGGAACCCAGGCAACCACGGCTAGGTGCAAGGTAAGCCTCAAAACTCCGTTTTCCCGTATTTATTAAATAGAAAAACAATTAGGAAAACATTTTAAAAATTAGGAAAAAATCGGATTTTTAGGAACTATGTACATGCTACTGTTGGAGTGTGATTTCACAGATCAAATCTCCTCCATTTGGAAATCGCACCATCCAACTAGCGCACAAGAGACCTAAGAGCAAACCCTTTAAATTTGGGAGTGATCCAACAGTGGATTTCTCCAAAAAATGCAAAAACTAGTACCTATGGATGATTTTAGGAATTTGAGAAAAATCGTTTAAAAACCATGGTTTTTGGCAAAATCAGTGCAAAAGGAGGGCATAAATGGATTCTAGAGAGAATTCTGAAGAAAATTGTGCAAAAAATCATGCAAAACGGAGCTCTGTAGCTCCGCCGGAGATGACCGGAATCCAGTCGTCTTCTCCAGCGTTGGCTCCCTGGCGCTGACGCCAGGACGCACAGGGGACGACATCAAATGACGTCGTCGTCGCACGCGTAAGCGGCGCCGCGCGCGTGTGGAAAGGCGCCGATAGGCAGTCACGGTGGGGCCAGGACGCTACGCGCCCCGTGTGGCGTCTGCGTGGTTGTGCGTCTTCATGGCACCTGTATAAGCCAGTGTAAACCGGCAGAAAAGGGAGCCGCCGGTATAAACCACCTTATGGTAGTCCGCCAGGCCCCATTTAAGGGTAGTTTTCACTAAAACTTGATTTCTGGGAGTTAGAGAGGTCCAAATCACAATCTGAAAGAGGCGTTGTGACCGTATTGACGACGCGACCTAGTTTTAACTTTAAAACTTAGAAATGACCACTTGTTCCTTATAAAAATATTAAAATAGTGATGTGACATGTACATGTGCACTTAAATATACCAGTTAAAGGGAGTTATTAGCAAGCTAGTGGTCTCACACTGAGGTAGGTGACAACAACTAATGTTTTTCCTTAATTTTTAAACCATGTTTAAACATAGCATCATGTGTGATTGTGTTTTAAATTGCAATTATTATTTACTGTGGATTTCATGTGACATTGAGTACAAGATAGCTATTCCAAATTGAAATCTTTTACTGAATAAACTTATTTCAAATGCTTTTACAAGCATGATGTTAATTAGTTATGTTTAATTAGAGACTTATTTCTTATTATATATATAGAAAAGGCATGGATTTACATGGAAATGAGAATAGAGGCTTATTAGCTGGTCCTTTTATAGGCTAACCCCAGGATGAGGGGCATGTCTTGGGGATTGCAAGCTATAAGTGCTCTTAAGTTTTAGCATATATATATATGATTTTCGTGTTTTATATTTGATGACGGGTGCTCTCGCCCTGTGGGCGTCATGCTAGGAGGGATAAGGCCGGTCACCCACCTTCCGAGATTATGATATGATGATTTTGTGATATGATAGACACCTGCCCATAGATGGCATTCGGTAGGGGTTTGGTAACATGGATAGTCCACACTACCGGTCTAAGCCTTTCCATGGGGACAGACACTAAGTCTCCTGTTATGATGTCGACGGAGAGCGGCGGTGGTTGATACCCATGGAGGGTTGTTACTGCAGCATGATGGCCCATATTCTTATTATGTGTGCATGTATGATGAGCATGGTTATGGATGGTATGCTTAGGTGTGACGACACTCAAAGGTTGACTACGTGTAATCCTGATCAGGGATGTTAGTGCGATGTGGTGGGACCCATTACGTTAGGGTGCTCTTATTCTTGTTGTATGCTCCATTTTATTAATTCATGTCATGTTTTAACTCTATGATTGCATGTTTTAGCATATGGAATAAATTGGCATTTATTTGAACATGGCATTATGATATCACTATTTTCATAAATGTTAGACTTTTCGTCAGTACTGTTCATTAATTCTTTCATTTATTACATTAATTGTCTATGTACCTACACAAGCAATAGCTTGCTGAGGCATTGCTTTGTTTTACAATGCCTTAGATCTCGAGCGCGACACCAGGAAAGGAAAATATGTTGATAAACCTTGAGAGCTGCTGAAGACTAGTTTTCCCTATAGTTTTAGACAGTGATGTGAGTCATTAGAGAGGATTATCATTTGAATTTTATTATGGACTGCATACTTTATATTGGATGTGATTTAGATGTTTGGACATATGTTGGACATTTATATGGGATGTTATGATGGATAGACCCTGGGCCATATTATTATTGTGTTTTGGACATTTATTTGATTTAAAATAAAGGTGCCGATTTATTTAACATTGATTTATACGCGGATTATTTAATTTACATGTATGCCATTTTGAGAAAGAAAAACTAACACCCGGAGTTTTTAAGATAGGTTTTAGTAAAATGTTAAATAAAGCTTTTCTCATGGGATCCCAAATGCTCTTATTTAAAAAGCCATTATTATAAAACAAAAATTTGTCTTAAAAATCCAAGGTGTTACATTTTGTGAGTACTACACCTTAATTAGACAAGAGACATATAGGACAATGAAGAAATGCACTAAAGAATCTATTATTAATTAAATTTGAGTTAGAAAATTTAATTCAAACTATGATCATAACATTATCTTGGTCTTGCATGAAGAACTCCAAGTTGAAGATGAAAGATTATGAAGAACTTTCCATTTTTCTTAATATCCATTTGCAAGGTATTGATTGGATAATTGGGACGATCTTGTAAATTTGATCTTCTAGATTGATAATCTCTAGGGTAGATCAAGTTCTTGTTTAGTGATTGACTGGTGTGGGTTGATCTACTTGGATATAATTAGACATGGAGAATTTTACAACGTGATATGACGATTAAGAAATTTAGTTTTTATTTTATTTAATTCAATGTCATCTTGATCCAAAATTCTGTAATTTTTATTTAAGTAATAAATCCAACTTTTATTGCATTGTTATTTAATATTTAAATTATTATTATTATTAGTAATTTAAATTTCATTTAAACTCTCACTTTCTATGTCGAGTCTCGGTAGAATTGACCTGTACTTTCATATACTAGATTGCAATAGCCCGTGCACTTACTAAAAACATTGGCATATGCTAGACAACACCTAGTCTTCATTGTCACAGAATCTCCTGTTGAAAGCACTACACATTTATGGAGAATTGAATCCTTAGAACTACTATCTTTATGCCAAACAACTGCTAGTGTTCAATAGTCTCACTATTAAAGGCTTTTGTTACACTGTGGAAGTCGACCATCTAAGAGAAGTGTTTGACGCAGAGAGTAGACTTTCCGAGGCTTTAGTAGACTTTTTGTTACAACTGGGGAAGTGTTGGAGTAAGGTCTCATATGAAAGTCTTGGATATCACTTCTATAGAGGTCATAGTAGACTCTTTGTTAAAACTAGCAGGTTTTAACAGAGGGAGGTAGTGACACTACAAATATATGAGAGTCTGGAGATGACTCTCCCTAGTTTTACAGCCTCAATATGTTTGACAAAAGTGGTCAATGGCCCATTACATATTTTATTCCCTTCATGTGATGGAAAAGAGAGTTGGTTGGGGATTAAAGTGATGTTTGCTTCGTGGCGTGGCTACTACCTTTCATAATTTCTGTTTATGAATTACGGTTGTGGGTGGTGGTGGTTCCTTTTCAAATGCAAGTGAATTGAATCAAAATCATGCAGATTTACAGATAAATAGAAGCAAGGCATCCAAATTTGGATATGATTGCGTATAAAGAGATCTAGTATAGAAGTTGACAACAAATGATGTCTTAGAAAGAGCCCAAGGACCACCATTGGTTACAGAAAAAGGCAAGGGAAAGCAACAGATAATCATAACCTCCTGGTGCATGAAGCTCCTATGTATAAGGTCCGCATAAGGGTTGGACTACAAGAGTCAATAATTCACAGCCTTATCTTGTATTTTGCAAGAGGCTCTTTCTACTCATTGAACCCATGACCTTAAGGTCACACAATGACAACTTTACAGAAGACACAACTTTAATTCATTGATAATTGATGGAGTACGAGCCTCTTTGGATGCCATTGAGGTTAGTCATTACTCTAATAAGGAATGGTTTTAAGTGAATTTTATTTGTAAACGAGGATTTAAAATCCTCTTTAAAAGTTATCAACTACTTCATTTTTCGAACTAACTATTATTTGCAATTAATTGTATTTTTTGGAGAAATGATAAACTAATGCATGCTCATGGGAGGCATCATTCTAGGACACGTCTAGGCATGATTAGTTGAAGATCCATGGCATTCATTTTGTTGTCCATTCCATGTTTATTCTACTTGTAAAAAATCACATCAATCATTTGATTGGAACTCTTCTTTATTCAGCAGTTTTAGGATTAGTAGTTGTGATTTTTTTTAATTCAAAGTAACATATATTATTATCATTCATTGGGTGTAGTTTTTTGTCAGTAGCCTGTCTAAGGGAGGATGAACAAGATAATGGCATAGATCTTCTAAAAAAATGCCTAGGCATATCTAGATATAAATCTTGAGATCAAACCAAGAAGGTCTAGTTACAAAATATAAAAAATAACAACAACAGACATCAAGAAACCATCTCTCTTTCATGTGCTTGAAAGTGACTTCACAATTAACTATATAGATTTATTTGTTTTTATTGATTTGTTTTTTTCCTATTTCACAGCAGAAGACCAGCTAGTTTTCTACTCTAGTTCTTTGTTGTGAAACATAAAAAATTCAAAATAAATAAATAAAAAGGTTCCCAGAACATGCACAAAGAGGGTCTCCTTCCACCCCCGAGGTGTAAAAAGATATGCATTCTATTATCTTAAACCAGTAAGGGACAATTTCCAACTTCATTATTTGCAATTTATTAGCATTTTCTTCAAATTTTGGAGCTAGAAATATTTGAAAATAAATTTTAAATATTCAAAGAAGCTCCAAATCATTCATCTAGAACTGTAATAATTTGCAAAGCTGTCCAGTGCAGTTGTTGGCAGATAACAAGACACCTCTCCTCATCATGTTTGGTTAGATGCTTGAGGTGACACTTTCCCCTTTTTGGAGAGATTTTAAGTAGATTTAAGAATTAGGATATTAATACGATCTAGGTAATTCTTCGCTTTAACTTAAAAAGGGGGCTGTAACAATTCAAGTCTAGCAGGATGGTTCGTAGCCATGGGCTGCTTGGCATTCTTATAACAAATTGTTGATCAAAGCTATTCATGGATATTGATCTTGTCCACTGAC
The DNA here is from genome assembly GCA_035236585.1 of Warburgia ugandensis. NCBI lineage: Eukaryota > Viridiplantae > Streptophyta > Magnoliopsida > Canellales > Canellaceae > Warburgia > Warburgia ugandensis. The sequence continues at coordinate 1,843,725 of CP141132.1, read as the reverse complement.
ATTGGCAGCAGTAGAATAGAGTTCAAAACCAAACAGCCATTCCTAAAACTACCTTTTGAGGTTTAAGCTGCACCATGATCAGCACTGATTCTAAGAAAACTGCAGTAAGAACTGCCATTACCAAAACAAGGAGCGCAAGTATCATTTTCTATCCCTTTTTTTTTTATATTCTTTTTCCGGATTACCATCACTCCACAACTGAGGGCCAGATGCCAAGATGTGAACTTGGGACTTTGGGCCAGTAGACAAGCTTTGGATTTTATTATAGGAAGGTTAGTAGTTGCCAAGTTCCACCCTCAATCATATCAGTATCACAGTGTTTCTTTATTAGAGAAAGAGTGCAAGGAATCCTTGACTAGTACCCATTAACTCACGAGGTGTCTTCTTTGGTTTCAGGAAACATAAATTTCACAACCACCCTATTGACATTAATGGAAAAGGGGAAAGAAGAGGAAGAAAAAAGATTGAAGACAAAGTGGGAGAAGAATGTAAGTGGGCAGAAAGAAATTATCATTCAAGAAAAGAAACTAAATGAGCAGATGTGGGGTCTGCTAGGGAATGATATAGGTGACTCATGCACTAGCGCCCAAGCTCATGCCAAAAATCTAATCTATAATGTGGGCTCTAAATTGATGGTTCGAAACTGAAAAGGCAATGGGTTATACTCAAGAAATGCCCAAAACCAAGGGCTTAGAATTGCCAAAGAAGGAACAGTTTGGGACCTTTTGGGGTATCTGCAATCCATAACAAGGCTTTGCTAATAGATAGTTTTGATCCTTGCACAAGTATGAACCATCCCTAATCGGGCCTTTTCCTACCTCTTTCTTGGAAAACATGTTCGTCTATCAACCATGGGCCTGCAAAACTATACGGAGCTGATTTTCTCATCCCATTTGGGTGCCATAGAAAAGACTTAGCTCTCCTTTTCCTTGTTTTTGCAGTGTAAAAGTTATGTATAATCTTTTCGCTAACTAAATCAGTCCATGGAAAAACTTATTCTTGGACAGCTATTCTGTGCCAAACAGCTTCTTACAACCAACTTACTCATTATACTTCAAATGGTAGATTGTTAATTGCTGTATATTTGGTGAAAATAGCATTATGGTATTATAATTTTGTGGAGAGTGGTAATAGACTGCTAAGTTAAATCCTGTGCTAGAAATGAAGAAGTCATCGAAATTTGTAACAAATGGATATTAGCCTTAGAAAGTGCACTGCCAAGAATAGCTTCTAAAACTGTCTCTTTGCACTGTAATATATTTGTGTTCATTCCTGTAAAATTGTAATGAAAAAAAATCCTTTTTCCATCATTAATTGATACAAGGGGCCCTTAATTAAGATGAAATTCACTGTAGAATTCGATTCCGTCTTGACTGACCCCATTGGAAATTCACTATGGAAAGCCAACTGAAAATGACATCAGAATCCGGGTAGAACTCATGATTAATTGAATCTAAATATCATCAACTTCACTTAGAGGTCAATCTGTGAGTGCATTTCCACAAAAGGTTGGAAACCCGGGAATCCACCATTGAATTCAATTCCATCTTGACTAACAGCCCCTGAGCGTTTAGTCATAGAAGAATATTTTATAAAAAAGTATCTATTTTCTTGTATCGTTTTTTCAGCTGCTCAAGTTCATGTGCAGATTGCAGATTTTGGGCTTGCACTATTTTTTCCCAGCTACAGGACTCACGTCGAAGTCACTCGAGCAATGGACACATTCGGGTAAAAAAGACCAGTTAATGGGTAAATTTGCATTGCTAGGAAAATTCATGTACATACTGAGGTCTGCACCTTTTGCTTTTTCCTCTAAAATATGTGAAATAGCAGGTATCTCGATCCAGAATGCTTATACAGCCACAAATTCACTGCGAAATCAGATGTGTTCTCCTTTGGAGTTGTGGTTCTGAACTGATCACTCCAGTAACACTAGGATAAAAGAAACAAAGTAGATTGCTAAGTATAGATTACTCCTCCCTTACTTCAATTTGATAAATTATATTGGTTTAAAGCTAATATAGTAAGAGACAACAATAATTACATGTCTGACACGGTTGACATGACACAAATCCTCTAACATGAGGACAGCTGATAAGCCTTTCTTCAAAGAGCATCTTGATTTCGCCCAAGCCCACAGCCTCTAAGGGGATCTTTGTCTTCACCTGACCATCCAATTACATTCTTGGCAACTCCTTCCACTAACAAGTTCTGAAGGCTCTGCTAAAAACAGTGTTTAGAACCCACATGTTTGAGCTTGAAGCTCTGCTGAATGCGAGTCTCCAGCATCTGCTAGGTCATAAGCATGCCTTAAGAATAATAATCCAAGACTAGACCATTCTGGGTTGCCAATGCAGGAACCGTATAAGTTCAGGCTTCCGAGCTGAAGTGATCTTGCCCTTAGTAATTGAAGTAAGCCTTATTTGATCTCGACTAACCCAATTTAGGTTGGCGTTTTGCTGAATAGTTCCGCATGTTCTTTGCAACAGAGCAATTCAGAAGCAAATGGCACACTGACCATTAGCTGAACATAAGAAACACGTAATTGAGGGAACCTCCACACTCTTCTCAGTAAGTTGTCATAGGTTCAGAGGCTTCCTTTAAGAGGCAATCCAAGGACTGACACCCTTTGGGGAGTGAGCTTCAAGGTGAGTGCTCTCCTTGGCTTTATGCACATCAGAAGCAGACTTCATACTGCTCTAGAATTTAAAATCGTACTAGCGAATGCAGTGGATCCATTGACAACTAAAGTCTATGTTGACTAGCAAATGTAACAATACTCTCGACACTGGGATAAGACTAAAGGGCAGCCCCGAAGCTCCTGCCTATACAGGGTCCGGAGAAGGGGCGGACCACAAGGGCTTATAGTAGATACTGGGACAAGACTGCAAGATGAAAATGATGATCCCTATATTAACAGAAACCCATGAAATTCTACTGGAATATACTTGGTTGCAGGTTAGATTTAGAATTAGGAGAGCATGTGAGTAATTTGTTTTATAAATCTTCGCTTGTATCTAAAGTATTCTTTTGTAAACTGGCATTAGAACTCAATTTAAAATATCTTAGATCTCAATTTAAAACAGCTTAGATTTCACTATGGATCTTAGGGCAACCTTAACTAAGGCACTTATCTTTGTTTGTGTCTTGTTAAGGTTATGAGTTAAGGTGTGGAAATAATTTCTTTCAAAAATACAAGGTAAGACTACGTACTATAGACCATTGTGGTCTGCCCTTTCCTTGGACCCCACATATGCGAGAGCTTCGTGCATTAGAGCTGCCCCTTTTTAATTAGTAGCAAGTCAAAGGTCTTCATTGACGACATTATATTGGACTAGTTGTGGCCCTCACAACTTAAAACCATCTGATTAAGCTTAAATGGCTATGCTGGATTCCTGCAGTGGGTCATTCCACAGTCAAATGTTGGCCGCACCCCCAACAGATTTGGTAAGAAAGAAATTAAAAAAAGGACAGCTCGGTGCATGAAGCTCCAGCATATGCAGGATCTATGAGAATTTGATAATAAATCATCAACGTAAATATCTGAAAAATTAGGCAAATATTCATGAAAATTTCCCGCGATTTGCATTGTAGAAAAATCACGAGCATGGTATTGAGAATATTTTGTACCTCCATTTAACTCGTGCCTGCATCTACTTGCAAATCCTAGCCGTCCGTCACTCCCTACATCTCAGTCCTCAACGTCTCCAATTAAAAGAAGTCCTGTAAAAAACAAAGTTGTTTTCCACCAATGTGCAACGATTACTACGTGCCATGTGGGACTTCTTTTTTCGGAACTTGTGGTTTTTCTCTATGATTTTTCTTAGAACTACTTGAAGAGAATACAAGTGCCAGGAATACTTGAGTCCCTCTTTACTATGGTGGGACCCGTCTTTGGTTGATCCAGACCGTTCGTCTAATCTCTCAATATCCCAATATCTCAAGTGATAAACATCACTAATTTTAGATGATTCTAATATCCAAAGAAGATGTTTTTAACTTGTTAATTTTGGACCGTTCTTTAAACAGTATTTATAACCGTCCATGTTTGTATCAATAAAATAGAGTTTTCAAATCAGCATTATTTTAAGATTATTAGTCATCTAAATCAGATGAACAATTGTGATCAACCTAAGTATGGGGCCCAACATGGTAAAGTAGGGTTGCTGCACGCAGTGCTGAAATAGTCCCATCATAAGTTCAAAGAAAAGTGCCATGTCCCGTTCTTTAATATGTTTTTCTTGCTCAAAACAAGAAGGCAAGAAAGTGGCTTGCTGGGTAGTCATTTGGTGAAAGCACAAGATAACTCTAAAAGAAGATTGTGCATGCAAATGAGTAGAGGCTCCCAATGTTACCTCCTAGGACCAATGCCCCATCTTTAGGAGCTTCTGTAATGTATAGAACGGGGGAAATTGGCATAAGAAGAATGACTTCTGATCAATCTGAACCAAACGGAATGGATGATCGAGGGTGAGCAGATCTGGCAATTTAGCAAATTCAACTATAAACATCACAAGAGATGAGAGATGACAAGAGAATCTGGATTGGGAATCTCTACCTACCTCCCGATTTGCTCCGGGATCTGAACTTTCTACTCATCCTACATGTTTGTAGTTTTGTTAGTAAGTTTCTTCTCCATACCTCATTGAAGGAAAGAAAAGTGCCTCAAATATCATCCCATAATCAAGCTGAATAGCCAGATCAAAGTAGTCACGACTGTTTGTCAATCTTACTTCATGGAGGGATATAAATGGATGATATCTTTAAATGGAAATCCCTAAGAAAAAACAAAAAACAAAGGGAAAAGCCGGAAGTGGCACAGGACTACAAATGGTGCAAACCCCACGATTCGATCATCGATTGAGATACTTTTCAACAGATCCAAGCCGTGGGTTGGATAAGGTACATGCTCATCAATCACCTACTTAGAGCTTACGGGTTAAGGACTTCCAAATTCCCCCAAATTATACATCTTCGCCTGTAAATACTAACTACATAACATGAACTAAGTTTCCTTGTGAGTAGAGAATGTTTTCCTTCTCAAACTCTCCTCCTCCTACCCATCACTCTCTCTCAGCAATTAGTTGTTGCAACATCATTACTGCATGCATGTCTTTCACTGGCGGGGCCAGTACCATGATCCCAGGTTCATCTTCTCCCTCTTATGTAGGAAAGATCTCCCCTTGCTGATTCTTTCCTATGATCCAAATGGGTCCAAATTTATGGTGATCTACACCACTCATTTTTTTATTTTTCTATATCCATTTAAGTCTGAAGCATCCCTTTCAACTGGACTCCTTTCTTAGACCAACTTCACAAAATGATGATAGCAAATTGTAGCCAATTTAAGTACGTTTAGTAATGTCAGTGATCTACGCAGAATGAAGTGTGGTCCGCTGTTAATTGATTCTAGACCATTCATCTAACAAGATGGTCTTGCACAGTCAGACCCCACAATTTAGACAGTCCAGATTAACACCCAGATTGCTCACTATTAACCGTGACACCCCCCTCAAAAATTGTTTAAGAAAATGCTCTGCTTTTTATATAAAAATGGGTGTTCTCTACTCTTCTGTAGAAGACATGGTCTATCCAATCGACAGTTTCTCAATTTATCATCCATCTAAAAACCTCCAAAAAATCCTATGCCTACATTCATTTTTTGTTCTTTTTTTTATCCAATTATAATTTGTATCTAATTATGCAGAGAATCAACCAATGTTCTTCCAGTCCCATCATGGGGGCTAGCCAATGAAGAAAATTCTGCAGGATCACACTCTCTCCTGAGCTCATTGAACCTCTCCAAATCAAACTTGTTGAGCTTCATAAGGCGTTTCTGCTTGGCACTGAACCTGCTCTCAAAGAACCCTTCAAAGGAAGGATCCTTGGAAGTCCTGAGGAAGAATGCATATCCTGCCATGAAGTACACCGAGGTGACGTAGAAGCAAATTGGCTCCATGACATCCCACGAGAGCTCCCAGAAGGTTAGCCTCATGAAAGCTGCTGTTTGTGCCGCTAAGAGTCCCAATCCACACCATAATTCGCGTCGAACCAGCGTCTCCGCTCTTTCATCGATTTTGAGCTTCTCCTTCTCCATTTTTTCGAGCTCTTTCCAGCGACGATCGCTGGGTTGAGCAATGGAGAGAGGGACCGCTTTTTCTATTGCTTTTACCACCTGAAATGAGGGAGAATTGGGTAAGGAATTGAATTCTATGTAGAAATGGTTATAGATCAACAAGTTAGAGAAATGAAATACGGATAGGTTGTTCGGCTGGTGGGGATCAAGCAAATAAGGTTGATCCACATGAACATCCCAATATTCTGATTTGTTGGGTAAATCAAACTACCCATGAATCATGGGCAATGGAAATAAGAAATTGTGAAAAGAATTATAAATAAAATAAATTTTGAGAGAAAAAGAGCCATCTCATTCTGAAAAAGAAAAAAACTTCGAAAATTGTTAAGAAGAAAACTGAACTAGGAATTGATCTTGTAAGCAAGCGAGAAATAAATTGAAATGAGAAGGTTTTTGTAGAAGATTGCATGAAACTGAAAAGAACCATAATTTGGAATCTGATCTTTGGGTCGAAACTTTTGGTGGGCCCCAGTAACATCTTCTGTCTCATCAATAAAGTTGTGGCCCCACATCTGGTGGGTCCACAAAGCAATAGCTCACATCGACCAGACAAATGGATCATGTGGTCTAGATTGCAATATGGTCCAGATTCAATCAATATTTACTACGGATTTTGGTCCAAAAATCAAAGGGCTCCTGACACCTACACAACTTAAAATTTCCGCAATCTAGCGTATTGGTTCAGAGGTGCCAAAGAGGTAGTCCCGAAGCTCTCACCCCATCAGAGAAGAGATGGACCACAAAGGCTTACAGTAGGTGCCACCTCCACTAAATCAAGACAAACGTGCCAAACTGGTAATGACTGAAAGAGCCTAGAAAAATGGAAGTGGTGTTCACATCTACGTGAATAAATGGGGTGGAAATATCAAATATAAGGGGTGTCCAAATTTGCCACGGCTGTCGAAAATGACCATTTTATCATAGATTTTTCTTCCTCTAAGATGTGAAAATTGTGTATTTTTTATTCAATCTCTTTATTTTTCCTTTTTTTCTTTTTTGGCCTTAGAACCAGCTGGCCAGAGAAAAATGACCTTTTCTCATGTTAAGAAATTATTAAATGGGGTAATATATATATTTAGAGATTTTGTTTTCCGTTTTTAGCCTTGGCCACCTGGCCAAAAAAGCCTCTGAATTTTTATAATATTTTCTGATGTCATAAATGGCATTTTAGTCACCTCCTAGGGTTCAACCAAAAACCCTCACTTTTCCCGTAGAAAAATACAAAAATTAGATCTCAATATTTAATCGTCCAAGATTCATAAAAATCTCTTCTGGGCCGCAGAAAAATTGGAAATTTTTTATAAAAAAACATTCAATTTCCACCCCTCCTTTGGACCGGTACTGCCCCAGCATTTTCCCTTCAATATAAAAGTAAAAAGGCATGGAGCTACCAAACTAGGGTTGGGCAAATAAGACCTCGCCACCAAAACATTTCATTGAGGCTGGGATTGCCAAGATCTCATTTGGATATCGCCACCCGTTAGAACAAAATGGTAGCAGATACCGGAAAGATTCCATGGCGAAGCCATTCAATACTGGCCTCGGACGCGTCGATTTTGCAGCCTTTTCGGCCCCACCGAGAAGAACAAATAACCGTTAGATCGAGAAGATCATTACCTGATCTGGCCGTAGAAACACCATGTTTCCCATGACGATTACAGCGCCAGATTCGTCCAACATTTTTGCAAGCATCGATACCTCCACGGGGTCGGAACGATCAACAGATTCTTCACAGATGTGGAGGAACTCCGAGTACGATACACAGTTCTTCGGTGTATTTCTCAGCTTCTGCTTCAACATCTCCATTTGGGAGATCCTCAAAATCTTCTTTGCATCTTCGATCGAGATGCCATCAAGAGGACTTGGCGATCTCCAAGCCGGTGGATTGCTCAATCCGTCGAATCGGATGCGATCATTGTTCATGCTTTTGAGCTTCTCGATCAGTTTGTCACCCACCGGAAGTGGGAGATATTCCGGCATCGCCGATTGAAAGATGGCTCGCTTCTGAAGAAGTCGCCGGAGAAACCCATTTTCTCCGGATTCCTGTGGAGTCAGGAATTTGCGGAAGAAAGCATTTTGATGGTTTTGTTGGGTTAGGGGTGAAAATGGGAGGGTTTTTTTAGGTGAGTTTCTGGAGAAGAATCGACGGGCGAGGGTTTTGGGGAACGCCATTGGTGGCACAGTGAGAGAGCGAGAGACAGAGGGTGGGATTTTGTTTCAGAGCTCCGAGAAATGGTGGCGAGTTTGTTTTTATTGCAGGAAGAACGGTGAAGTTGAGGCCCTTTATAGGTTCAAAAAGCGGGTGTCAATAGTAAAAATGGGAGGCTTCAATTCTAGAGACGGATAGACGTTCGAACCACTCTAAATATCGTTTCGGGAGAAGTTGCAAATGAGAGAGAGAGAGAGAGAGAGAGAGAGAGAGAGAGAGAGAGAGAGAGAGAGAGAGCATGCATGTAGATAATGTCACGCCATAACCAATTACTAGCACGATCACCAAGCATGACACTTTTTTGCTTGTGCAAGTTATGACAAATCAAAGTGCCACGTGGCATTAAAAATTTTTTAAAAACTTATGTTTTCTTTGAGGAGCTCTAAGGAAAATGATCGAGAAAATTTACAAGTTTTAAAAAAAAGTGTCACGTGGCATTTATTGATTTGTGCTTCTTACTCCAACAAGTAAATATACTTTTTGAGACAATATTTTTTAAGCATATGCTTTCATATAAGGAGGAAAAGACACATGATCTTCAAGGTTAGAAAATAGAGTATATGTTATTAGGAATATAAGAGGCTTGGATTTGGAGTAAAATAAGAGGATATTTCACAAATAACATGAGTAGAGAATCTTCACTATTAGAATCTGATATAAGAGATTTGAAGAAAAAATAGGAGGATATTTCCCAAAATACATGAACAAAGCTCATTCTTTGTTCATATTTTTCTCCATTTTCTAACCACGAAAATTCATTAATTGCCTTAATATTCTCTGTTTCACTTTTTCATAAAATATTCTTTTATTTTTTCATAAACCCTTTGGAGAAAGGATAGAAATAGAAATGACATTATTAGAGAAAACTTAGAAGTAGCACTAATAGTTAATTAACAAAATAAGAAAGATTAGACTTAGTTGGGTTGGATGTACCCAACAAAGACCCAAAACAGTAATGGTTAAAAGGAGCGAGGCAATTCATGTCAAAGGTTTTAAAAGGGCAAGTGAAAGGCTTAAAAGAGCGTGGATATAACTAGTGAGAAAAGATTTTAAAACTTTGAGACTAAATCTTCCATCCTTCTTTAAGATAGATGATTTATTTTCTCTGTGTTTGCAGTTCAACGTAGGAATTTGCATATAGCAATAAAGTAGGCTATGGAATGCTGATTTACTTGATCTATCTCTTCAGACTCCCTCAAAGGAAGGAGTGGGGCCTCAGATAACAAATGTCTAACACAACAGATGGAAGATAACTTGAAATGTCTCCTAGACTACGCTTGGTCATAAGTTTGGGTTGCAACTTTCACCTTTGTCTAGGATTAGATTAAGAGTGTATGCGAGTTATTTGTTTTATAATTCTTCATTTGTATAAAAATGAAAACCTTAGGGCTTATTGGATTATAAATATATTCTACTATTTGGGTCATCGGGTCAAAGATTTTTACCTTATTCCTACTTGGGTCAAATTTTTTCGACCCTAAACTTTGTTTTTGTCAAAAAGTTAGTTTACAAAACTATACATTATCTGGAGGAAGAGCTATTTTAAGCTTTGCTTAGTCACTGCTCCAAAGTTTACATTGATACTTCAATATTTCTCATATTTCAAGTAAATAATAGGAGTACAATTAACGCCCTTATATTTATATTTTGAAAATATTTCATTTAAGTGCTTTTTTTGTCATTTGAAACAAAACATATAAGCTACTCAAAGCTCTGTGTTTTTTTTTTACTAATGACTAACTCTACTTGAGTCAAAGAATTTTTTTACCCTAATCTTTGCTCAGGTCATAAATTTTCTATCACTTGTCCTAATTCTTACGAGTCATTGGGTCCCCTTATATGACCCGACCCATTTTCATCCCTACTTGAAATTTCATAACTTCATCTTCTTTGGTGGCATAAGTTTGTCAGGGGAAACCAAAGCTCATTATACCTCTCTCCCTATACCATAGTAAGACGTTGACTACAACTTAATTAATAATTCTATAAACATCTTCTTGGATTTTTCCTATCATTTCAGTTTACTTCATAAGGGGAGCCTTGTGTGACCTTAAGATCACGGGTTTAAGGTGTGAAAACAGCTTCTTGTAAAAATATAAGGTAAGACTATGTACTATAGGCCCTTGTGGTACGCTCCTTCTTGAAACCCTGCATAAGTGAGAGCTTCGTGCACCAAGGCTGCCTTTTTTTCTTTTCTTTTCAGTTTACTTCAATTTTTAGTAAGGTCTGTTCTTCCTGTTCTTTGTTAGTAGCTCCTCTCTCTTGTGCAAAGCTTATATTTGCATATTTGTAAAAGCTTTTTAATGACTTTTCGGATTATTTTTTGCTAAGTCTAGAAAGAAATAGAGGCCAAACAAGATTATCTTTGACAATCTAATTTTGGTACAAGAAGCTGAGCTTTGAATTTGCATCTTGCTCGTGTATAATCTTGATTGGACTTAAGATGCATTTTACGTCGGCTAAAAGTGGTTGATTGTGCCATTAAGAATCTGCTTTACGTAATAATATTCTAAGCTATAATCCTAGTCTCTTGTACGGGACGTCAAAGGTCAACGTGTCAGAGCCTGATAGGAAACTTTTAAGGAAACTCAAACTGGTTTTTTTTTTTTATACTTTTCTGAGTGTTTGGAAACTTATTTTATTTGTGTTTATTGAATTTTTTATCTCATATTAAAAACTCAAAAAAAATTATTTTATTTTTTTGTTACAAAGCAGAAAGCCAATAAGACAAATAAAACAAGTTTCCCAAACATACGCTAAATTCAGGAGTGCCAAGTGGATTCGGTTTTCTTAGAAGATGTGAATGGGCAGAGCACTTGTTTATGAAAATTGCAGTTTGCACTTGTATTTATCATTTTATAATGTTTAATTTTTAAATGGTATTTTCCTCTTTCTTAGAAGTTTTTTTTTTTTTTTTTTTTAATAATAGACACAGATGCACACATACACACACAACCTTGAACCCTAGTGACCCAAGCGAAAGACTCCTTATACCACTGTGTATAAAAGATTTTGGGGGGCGAATGGACTTTAACCTATGTCCATTGAATGGAGAAAGATCTAACTTAAGATGGGTTATATTTAAATTTTTTTCAAAATTGAGCATGTGTTATCTCTTTTTTGTTTCTTTCTGTGTAAAGTTATTAAGCTCTTGTTTGGTTGGCAAGAAATGAAAAAACTTAATGCTAAAAGAGTTCTCCATTGGATGTGTTCTAGGCCTTAGAATTACATTATGCCAAAGACCTTAAAATTTTAGGCTAGGAAAGATTTTTGGAACTTTGGGATTATTTAATTTCAAGGCATAATTTTTTTGTCCATTTGCTACCAGCCAAACTGGCCCTAAAGGGGAAAAAAAAATCTAAAGGGCATAAAAATGTTGAGAAAGATGATGAAAATATTATCACTATGATTAGAAAATTTAATTTTACAAACTTTATACACATTACCCTACATAACATAAAATAAAGCTCGAACCTTCTTTTTTTTTTTTTAAATTAGACACACATGTCTAGTCACCCAGGTGAGAAGACCCCTCGCGCCACTGCTCTAGAAGGCTTTGGGAAAGCTGATTTGACAGGACGAAGCCCCATCTTAGAAGCCTGGACTTACAAGATGATGTTATGTGCTAATCATCTAATCAGCAGGCTAAAGATGAGCCATTAAAATAAGCAACCAATAATTCAAGTGACAAAATGGATAGAAAAGTATGATATGGTGAGTTCATGCTAAAGTCAAGATTCTCTTGTGCGTTTGGCATAATCCTTTATATGTACAGTTTATTCTCGCTACACCCCAATTAATGGCTTCCATGTCCATCCTTTCCTTCCCAATATGTTCCTCTCTTTCTCTCTCTCTCTCTCTCTCTCTCTCTCTCTCTCTCTCTCTCTCTCTCATGACATGCAATTTTCCCACATAAAATTCTACCACTTAGACCAAGGAATTAGATTGTTCGGCATGTACATTACAAACTAGTGACAGAATTATCCATGCAATGTGATGGTATCTCCTTCTAATATGAGACTAATTAAAGACAGTCTATGAATTTAGGGGGTTTGTTTGTTATTTTGGAAATTTTTTTATTTATGATAGGCTGCCAATAACTAAGGAATTGATTAATATATCATGGATAATTTCTTTGATGGTTGGTCTTTGTACTGGAATTGATCACATTTGATATTATGCAGGGCTACACATGAAAAATCTTTTCTTTTCTTGCAGTGCCACCACTGACAACATTTAAATCCGGTTAAAATGGCCAAAAAATTGATTTTGGCAAAAAAATAATAATATCAAAACTGATATTTTAAAAAAGACTACTGATATCTTACCGAAATTCTTTTTTAAAAGTTCAAGTGTGGCCTAAATTTTCGTGATCGAAGCCGTTCTTCAACTCAATAGCTTCGATGGACTGTCACAAAAATTTCATTCGTTGGATGATGCTAATGCCGAAGATTTTCATCCATGATCCATCTAAGATGACAATAAGATGAACGGTTGTGATCAAAATGCGTAGTGGGGTCCATTCGACTTGATCGAAAAGCCCGTTTTCCTTAAACGACGGGCTCAAAACCCCGTACCTGCGTGGATAATCGTTTTAAATCAGAGCCGTACGTTTAACTTTTTGGATGACAAAACTGCCCTTATACCCTTGCGATCTAGTAGGGCTTCCAGCCTTCAACAATCATTGAAGCTTTATCGCTAGAGCAGAAGGAGAGAAACAGGGTGAAGAGACCTAAATGAATCGAAAACTGCAAATAAAGTTCTTTGAGATCTGTCCATTATTGAGGAAAAGGGTTTAAATCAGAGAACCGACCCATTGTTGTTTTGACAAGAAAACTAAAACAAGGGTTTTCGAGATGTTATTTAAACAAAAATAAAAATAAAAATGGGTTGAAGAGATTTTGCTTTCGGGTGAGCGTTGCACCATCTGCTGAGGGGTTTATGAGAATAGTTTTGTATGTTCATATTCAGAATTGTAGATTGCAAATTCCAACCGTAGGTTTGAATAAGTTTTTGGGATTTCCAAGAGAGACTCCTTTGGCCTGCCAGACCATCTTACAGCTTCGTAATAACAGAGCGCAAGAATTTGGTTGCTTCGCTGCAGGAATGCACAGAAAAGAAAGGGCAAATGTTTGAAAATTTGAACCCAGTAGGAGGGTATTTTAGTCTTTTGACAGTTCATTTTAGTATTGGACGGATTTCTCCGCGAATATAAACCTGGTATATTCTCGACCACTTTTTCCGTTTCAAATTCTCGTAGATCACGTAAGTCGAATAATATCGGTTTCTCTCGAGATATTGATTTATCGTAGTAAAGCTGAAAGACGAAAATGCCGTCTCCTTGTCAGGCAGTGCGCGTCAGACGTACAAGCACGGAATTTTGAAAACACATGCAAATGACGCAACAGGCCAATAAGAGAATGTTTGTTTGCTAATCCGACACACCTTATAAGGGGTGTCTGTAGAAGTGCCCCACTTTCACGTCTGATGCCTAATCTTCAGGTGGCATGAACTGCTCATCCGATTGCTCTAGTAAATTGGATGAGTCTAGCATCTCAAGATTTGTATTTTATTTTATTTTATTTTATTTTATCAAAATAATGAACTGGTTAAATACCATATTAACTATCTAAATTAGAATTTTGAGTTCAACAATTAGTCTCAACCATTCAAGTCATGAGTTCGAGCCGATTAAGATCATCCACGGGTCCAGTTATCCAAAAGTAGGGCACTTCTACAGACACATCTCATAAGATGCGTCTGAATAGATATTTGGTTGCTTAAATGGGTACCTAAATGATATGTGGTCAGAATGCATCCTTTTCGTAAGCTAACAACATGGCTACCACGTCATGCACGTTCATAGTTTCTTTAGAGAACATGGCATGCAAATGTACAAATAGGTGACACTTGTTAAATGATCCAAACCGTCCCATTTAACTTTTAGGGATGGATGTAGGTGACCCGTGCACCAGATCGATCTGCCTTTCTGGACAATTCTGAGCCTTTGATTTTGTGGCCTTAATTAATTGAATGGTTGGATGTAGGTAAGCAGTTGGAAAATGGACTGAAACTTGTAACAAAAGTTCCAGCTTCCCCAAGGAACGTGATCAGTGCCTGTTTGGTTAGTAGGAAATGACCGAAAATTAATTTCCAATGGCAAAGAAACTCTCCATGCAATGGCTTATAAATACCTTCTATAACAAGGATCGATAGATCAACGGTTAAGATCATCGAACATGTCGGCGTCACGTCTCCTTTCAGCCGCTTATGGAAAAACAGAAGTATCCATCGTAACCGTCCATCTTCTCTATTACTTCAACCAGCCGAAAGAAGAACACGCGTACACACTACAAGTACCACGCCCTTTAGTCGTTCCTGAAAAGCTGCACCACGTCTGTCGCCTAGCTAACAAAAGAAAACAAAAATCGGAGAAGAGAGTGCCATTATCAAAACGAGGTGAGAAAAATTGTAATCCAATATATGGCGATACGATAAATTGATTTGTTTTAGGTGTCTTATTTTGGAATTAAATTGACTCAAAATAGCAGCACCTGACTCAACCGTCGGCGGATTGCCGGAAATTGGGAGTTTAACAAATGGGGAAGGGAAAGTTCTCCACGAGGCAACCCAACCTCCTGTGTGTCGTTATCCACTGCCTTGCCTAACCAACACGTAGCACCACGAGGGCAGATTGGGAACGAAATTTCCTTGGCAAAGTGTCCTAGGTTTGGTGGACAATGTGCCCTAATTTTTAAGGGCTCCCTCACTTTGATGGGCTTATTTGTATGGTGTTAGGGAGTATAACTTGTGGACTAGCTGTTGATCTTGCTCCTTCGGGAAAATAGGTCCTGCAATTTGAACTTTGTGGCTAGTGACTCAATGAGTTGACTCAATTTGCTACGAGTCAAGTCCCAACTCGGTCAATTAAGTCAATTGATCAAGTTTTTAAACCACGGCTGATATCACGGCCGTCGCTCGTCATTCCATTCATCAATCATGGGTCTCGTGGTAAGTAATTGAGAATATGGTTCATTGATCCAGTATATGGGAGGTCCTCTGCTCTAATCCCAGCCATTAATTTTGGGAATGTGGCGAGTTAACTCGGTCAACATAGATTAAAAGCCATGTGAATTGACTGCCGATGTGGATGTCATGATTATGTTAGATCAAAACCTCTGCCAGCTAATCGATCTTAACGAAACAAAAAGAGACTTTATTGACCAAAAGACCGCTAATTTAGTGATTGTATCACGGCCCAATCTCAAGATCGCATCAATAAATAGTGAGTTTTGCGGCTCAAAATTAAACCCAGAACCGTTGATCTTCTTGATTGCATAGATTGACCTATTGGCTGTCATTCTAGATCTCACCAACGCCATCCGATCTGCATACTCATACTTGCCAAAACAAAATCGTATTATGTTTTGGTTGATCAAAACACCATCAGACGGGCCCCGCCGCATCGACGAATCATAAACCATGACTTCGAACGCCCAAAATTGAGATCCATACTGGTCTACATAAAAGTCTAGGATCTGGATGGGGATGGCTTGTGAAGAAAAATTAAGAAAAAATTAAAGAGAAATACATGATTTACGAGATTCGGTAGGAAGGAAGCCACGTACATGTTTTAATTAAGCTAATATATAATATTAATCATACGCTAGTATTTATCTGATTGGAATAAGGGTATTCGAATTGTAACAGTGGAAATTTCATAATAACAATATTATCTTGACTGCTCATACATCCTCACAAATTTGTTTTTCTCTAGTGAGAAAAGGCCTTGTTAATAGAAGAGTTTTCCCGGACTTTTATAAACAGACTAGTTTTCAGATATTGAAAATAGGAGTTTGGAACAAGAATAATTATGATTGCTAGGAATTTAGACAAGGAAAATCATTTGGAACGCAAATGAGTAATGTGTTCTAGTAAGGTACGTAATCTTGATAAGCTCCATAATCCATTTGTCATGTGTCGGCTAGCCTTGGACTAGCCATATATCCAAATTCATGATCATTAAATAATTATTGCTGTTCTGTTGAGTTTTATTAATAATAACTAGCTTGGAGCAAACAAGGTGATTTTTCTGAGTATTCAAATATATGACCTATTTCATTGCATTTTGAAACACGTTTATTTTCTGCATTTCCTCCCTCCTACTTTCAAATTTTCATTAATTTGAAAATTTTAAAGTTTTAATAAGCACAACCAAGATTGGGCATTTAACCATGTTTGGATAAATTAAGTCCTCTCCATATTTCTATCCTAATCTTTCTATTTTCTCTCCAATAATTATCATAATTATTGACGGCTCTCGCTGTCACATGTACATTAACCTTTACATACCAGAGATTGATCAATAGGACATATTCATCAAAATATGTGAAATTCAAAATATTTAAAGCAAAAAATTACAAAGTAAATTACTTAGAAATGTTACTTATCCCGACTCTTATATTTAATCCCAGCCACAAGAGAAAATAGGGACTTAAACTATGTTAATGTTATTATTATTTTTATTCTTCTTTTTACAAGTAAAAAATTACAAAGCAAATTATTCACGCATACTCTTATATCTAATTCCTCTCGTCGGTCAGTAGATCTCGTAAACAAATAAATTAGCTGAGAAAATTGACCTTAGTTGAGGGTATTATGGTCATTTTATGGGATGATGTTTTCGCCTCAACCGGAATAGTTTAAAAAAAAAAAGTTGGGATTTTGCGTATGAGTTTTCGCTTTGCCTGTTTCTCGTGTTCGAAAATAGCGATACGAAATCTGCACAACCCAAGTCGCGTGTCTTCTGGGAGACGTTTTACACGCGTCGAACGCTAGTGCTTTTAGCGGATTACATTCTCCCGTGAAGTCGGTGCTGAAGCGGACGAGTCAATTTAACTTTTGCTATCTTTGTCAACAAACCAACAACAGGTGCCCGCTCCATTTTTTATAATATGCGCGTGCGTTAATGTTTTTTTTTTTTTTGAAAAATATCATTATATTTTAGTAATTTTATAAAAAATTTACATTTTTTGCTTTGTAAAAAATTATTACAATGTTAGTTTTTCATTTTTTCTTATTAATTTTTTTAATTTTAATATTATCCTTCTCTTTCTTACAGAGAAGCCAGTGGTTAGAACAGACCTCGAATGGCCAAAATATATCTCTCTAAAAGGGCAGATCCAGTGCACAAAGCTCCGGCCTATGCAGGGTTTGTGGAATGGATGCACCACAAGGTCTTAAAGTACACAATCTTATCTTACATTTTGCAAGAGACCGTTTACACATCTTGAATTTGTGACCTCAAGATCACATAACAACAAATTTTTCCATTGCGCCAAGGCTCCCCTTCTAAAATGTCTCTCTCGCTGTACTTCAAATGATGTGGGGGAGGGGGTTCAAATAATGAGTTAAGAACATATGTAACATATAATGAGTTATAGTTTATAGATTAAATGGATTTCGGTCCATCATTGTGTCATCAGACCGGGAACTTAGTGATTGTAGATTGAGGGTTAAGATCCTTCGATTAGGACAGGATTAGGCATGGGTTAGATTTTAGTTCATGGATTAAGTCTTCAATCAATCAATGTTTCATCAGCAGCTCATTCTTTTAGCTAGTGACGTGGTCAAAGGTGTTTCAGGTGATCCCAAATAAATCATTCTAATTGTGGAAGCTGTTGGCCACCAAAAATGGACGGCTGAAATAAAACTGACCAATGGTTCAAATGAACATTCACAAGATCTATTAGTTCATAACATGTGGGAAGTCAAAAAGTGTTCTATGTGGGCCAGTGAGTTTCTTCTACAAGGATAAGTTTAGTGGGTCAGTGGGCCTCTTGGTGAATCCGGTTGTACAAATTAGATATACTTAATTCGTCCTAATCCTTGGATTAGCGGCTTATAGAAGTGGATGTTTATATGTTGTCTTGTCAATCATAACACATTATCCAAAACGAAAAGTACATGTGGGTCCACATAAAAGTATGATAATAAATCTAGATCCAACGGATCAAACTTAAGATCCAAAAAATGATCCATCGGGGTCAGATCTTCCAATCATCGATCAATTGACATTTTCACTAACACGACACTACTGATGCGTCAGCTAATGCTAGGGTTAGGCATAGAATCCCCCAAAGCAGAAGAGGTAAGAGTATGACCCAAGATGAACGGTCTGGATGGTTTAAGCGAAAACAAAATCTATGAAAAGGACACGGGCATTCTCTTTATTGAGCATTTCTCCAATTGGCTGGTGACAGCTCTGGCTTAGGAAATTCAGAATAAAGACAGGAGTCCCATTATTGAAAGGAACCGTGTTGGCACGTCCCCAGCCTTTTAAGGAAGGCTTGAACGGCTAACAAGGGAGAAGAACTGTGAAATGACGAATGGGATGTTATTAAAGAAAAAGGAGTGTAGATATCAAATTTGGCCAGTTTTTAGTGATATTTCACGGGAGTGGGACCCCTTACCTCCAACTGCACGGAGAAGGTGACGACGAGCACTCATCTTTGGGGAGGGATGTCCGCCATTTTTCTCTGTTTTTTTTCCTCACAAGCGTCGCTAGATATCTCATAATGGGAGCTTATACATGGCCCCCTTGTTTTGATGGTAGCACCCTTTTGTTTTGTTGGCTTTTGCTTCTATGATCGGAACTCGGATCTTAACTCCATCTTCGTTCATCGAGCGTATTAAAATCTTTGTTCCTGGCCGTTCGATAATCGGTTTATAAAGGGTAGTTTCTTATAAATACATGGTAATACCATTAACACTTTGTGATCTGTCCTTTTTCTAGACCGGTGTATAGATATCCTCTCTCCTTGTATATAGTACATAAAAGTCTTATTTAATGGGGAAAATTGAACCTACAATTTATTTGATTTTTATGGGGTATTATTGTCTCATTTTATGTGCTAATTGGGGTGTTTTTTTGTTGGGAGAGATTCTTTATTCTGTTCTTCTTAGAGATTATTGTGTTGTGAGTGTCAATCTGTGATTAATTGAGATTTTGTTGCATCGATATGATTTAAGAAAATGTAGGATTTTTCAAACATTTTTTCGGGTCTTAAGGGCATAAATTTTTTGGGTTTTTGGCATAATTCAATTTTATGCCATAAAACATTTTTCACAAGAAATTTCTTTTTCTGTGAAAATCAATTTCCTGCTAGCCAAAAAGGCCTTGAATGTTTCAAACTATTCAATGAAGGATTTTGCAGAGTGCAAATTTCTTTTCCTGTGGAAATCAATTTCCCTCCATTTCCTACTAACTGAAAAGGCATTGAAAATTTCAAACTATTCGTTGAAAGATTTTGCAGAGCCTATTCGTTGGCCATGTCCCATTAGATATATTTTATGACTCCATATATTCTTATGCGACCGACCCAGATTATTATCATATCACCCCTTTTCCCGTGGCAATGCAAATTAATCCGTCTCAAGTGGAGTAGAGGGATACCTAGCTGTGTGTGTGAAAGGCTAATGAAATACTCTGCACGAAGCAGGGGAAAAGCCTCCAAGGAATCATTCTAGCTGAATTTGAATCCACATAAGAAAAATCCAACCAAATGGGAGAATCACTGAGAAATTGGATTCCATGTGGGTCGGATTCCAGACACTAGTGGGATGTCTACTAGTCCCATTGCTCACGCTTCTGTGTGCATGCAGTCCATTCAGTGCCCACAAGCAAGGGGACCCCCTGGTTACCATCTCCTCTGATTATGATGCCACTGATAAAGATATGTCGCTGCAACATTCAGCAGATATAACCACACCAGACCATTTGTCTCTCTCTATTGACGATTCATTGGAGATGTTTTTGGAATAAGTCTTGACTATTCACTCCCGGAGATGCTTCTTACACCACTAATCACTCTTGGTAGTGGGCTGTGTCATGCTTAAATCTTAATCAAAAGCTAAGTGCTCCTCGTAAGCCCACTACGACACGCCTAGCTCCGGTCGTTTGATATCATCCAAGTCCCTTGATGGTGTCTAAGCGAGCACTGCTACTGGTCCCATAATTATCACTAAATCCACTTGGCATCTGCCAAAGCTGCATTCCAAAGATGACGTTGCACTAATCACAAAGGGGGAAGGTGGTAAACACTTTGCTTAATTAATTGGTGACCTCAGTTAGGTGCCAACTTGGTTTTGTATGATAATCCAACAAACATAAAGACATGGCTCAGAGGGAACCATGGTTAGGAAAAAAGAGGCAGAGATGTACACTTGGTGGAGAACCCATTTGTATGGATGGCATAGTGGCAGTCCTAACATGATATGGTACAGCAAAGAAACCCAAATACACAGGCCACGGCAGAGAGACATCTGAACAAAAGGTGGGTAGTCTATTTCTCACTACGAATTGAGAGGATCTGTTCCTGGTGACCACCTTGAGACACTGACAGAAGCATTTCATTTCTCCATGGAATCGAGCCTTCTTGAGTTGATCACATTGGCATTTTACAAAGCCTACTTCTGCGCCTCACATTCATGAAAGGTTTTCTTGTCCTCTCATCCTCCTGTTACATATTCGGTAAGCTGATGACAATTAAGCCAAGACCCAACCAGTAAATGTAATATCCCTCATTTTTGTAAAATTTTAATGAAAAATTAAATTTCAATAATTGGTTCTTTATAAAAATCAAATTAAGGGTTGAAACATCAATAATTGAAATCGAAATACACTAAAAACGCTAGAATCAAAGTCTAGACGAAAAATACATAATTATTTTAATAAAGATATTTAGATTAAAAAGATAAATTAATACTTTTACTATATGAAGCCTCCGTGACAGGACACAAAATTTGGAATAGATAGCAGCCATAAATGCAAAATTAAGACATCAAGAAAATCAAATGTAATAATTATCATATTTAATAAACAGTAATCATTATGGTAACCATTTATTTATTTAAAATCTGTTTAAATGCAGTTTTTCGAATTTATTTCCCCCACCCCTTCTCTCCTGTCACCTTCCCTCTCCTCTCTCTACCGCACCCGTCGACTCGCCGGACGACGTTGCCACCACAGCCCCACCAGCCCGCCCTGCTGAGCTGCCAGCAACCAATTTTCTCCACTGGACGAGCGCGTTTCCACGTATCCTATGCCTTGCCGGACTGGTTTTTCGGCCAAGGATCCGACTAGCTCAGAAAAAAAAACTGTCTCATAGACAACTCAGATGGAAGATATGAGCCGTCCATTGTGTTTATGGGCCCCAAAAACCTGAGAAAGAGTAGAAACAGATGAAATCGGACGACCCAGATCATAGATCTGAAAGAGCACAAGTTCGGACGGTCACGATCACAATCACATTGTGAGAAAGACCGATCTGACTCCTACACCCAAGACGCGCACGGTTAACGCCAAGCAGAATGCGTGTTCATGGCACACCCGCAAGTGTTCGAGGATATAGAAAATTGAAGTGATTGTAATACTTAAGACTTGATTTAATGATTTAAATACTAATCGAGGATACATAGAACGATCTAATGGTTGGTTGAATCGGCTCAAAAGCCAATGACTTGGAAAGATTAAGTCCCTTAGTGACCAGGAGACACCAATTTAGCCTATTACAACTCGGATTGGCAATTAGATATAGTAAATGATCAATAAGATAGATCAAAAACTAATTATAAGATATTGATTAATGTGAATAAGGGTGAATCAAACCATTTGGACTGTTGATACAGGGTCAACTAATAAACTGGAGGATTAGCCAGACTAATTGACTTATAAATTGGGGTATGATGAACACTAATTGATATAAATGAAGAGTAAATTATACAACGTAGCACACTAAGTGTAATAAATAACGTGGTGTACTATTATGGTCTTGACAGGTACATTAGAGTGCTCGAGTCGAGAGGATTACGCTCTTGATTGGTTATTTTCTTCGTTGACGTAGGTAAAGGCATTTAGTATTTCTTTAATATTATAAATCATGGTAATATACCCAATGACTTTATTTACACTGACAATTCGATACATGATTTTATGTATCAATCTCATGACTTTCTTTGATATTACTATTCCACATGTGTTATCGATATTTATATCATCTTTTTAAATTACATATTCTATGCATGATTGTCCATACGTTGAAATGCTTTATTGACTTGATTCTATCGATGATGTTTATGCATGGATCTTCGATACTTGGTCTCTTGTTTTTGCTGATTTATGACAGGTGTTTCTACTCGATGATAGACACCTATCTTGACATTGGGCAAACTGCGTGTGTAGTGGCATCATAGGTAATCCACACACGTGTCTGATTGACTCCTATGCCTCAGCAGACTAAAGTCTCATGTTCTGGTGTTGACGATAAGTGGCAGTGGTTGATACCTCGGAGTAATTGCTGCTGTAGTATGATGATCTATACACTTATTCTATATGCACATGTAGATACACATATATCTGGATGGTTATATTCTAATACATCTACAGCGTGATGATGTGTTGAGGGTTGGTATGAGTGCTCATAGGTGTATGTGTGAGTGTTGGGGTACACTCAAGAGACATGATTGGGTTGCGTGCCTTGTTATTCATGTCATGCATTCATAATTTGATATGATGGATCTGACTATATTTGGTCATATCAGTTTCATGAAATATGTAATATTCATGCTATTAATGCCATGATATTTGACTTATGATACTTCTGTATTTATATGCGTGAATTTGTATCCTCACTAGTGATTCTACTCAACTTGAATTTTTTTATATTGACACATTGTTTCGTTCTCGAGATTTGATGGT
Organism: Warburgia ugandensis; assembly: GCA_035236585.1. NCBI lineage: Eukaryota > Viridiplantae > Streptophyta > Magnoliopsida > Canellales > Canellaceae > Warburgia > Warburgia ugandensis. The sequence continues at coordinate 1,820,622 of CP141132.1, read as the reverse complement.
AAATCTTAACCCCTATATGTCATGTTACCCACTTGTTATTGGATATTAAATCTTGACCCTTAGGATTTTCTTTTAACATTTTACTTAGCAAAATTATTGCAATTAAAATTAAATTATATGTTTGATCTCTTTCGGGATCCCAGCTATTTTAATAAATATCATTATTATTATATGAAAAATGGTTTAAAAAACCCGGGGCATCGTCGTTTGCGTGGTTTAATCGTGTCAAACATTCCATAACATGAAACACAAACACTATTGCTTGAACTTTATCTATTGAAACCTGAGTTTACTACAGATGCATATTTCTCGACAGGCCAAAAAGGCCAAAACATAGTTCAGTTGTGGGAGAGATGCTGAATCAAATAAAGGGGGCGGCTCAGGTGCACAAAGCCCCTGCCTATGCAGGGTTTAGGAAGGGGCGGGTCAATAATGACGTAAAGTAGGCAGTCTTACCTTACATTTTTTCAAGAGACTGATTTCAAGCCTTCAAAGATCTCAGATCTCAAGGTCACATGACGACAACTTTTACTGTTGCGCCAAGGCTCCCCTTCAAGCATAAGAAGAATAGAAATAGGAAAACCAAACAATCTGCAAGATCTGTTTAATCATAAGAAGAATAGAAACTTATGAATTATACAATGTTTAACCGCGTCAAATACCTGCTCACTGAAGGCTGCTTAAATGGTCATTGGCATTTCGTGTCAATCCGATATTGACGCCTTCAAAAGCCAATAAGAAGAACAAGAAAAATGCACCAGATGCTGAATGATGAATACTGCCCACCCACAACAACAACTAATTCCATTATTCTCCCAAGTTATGGGAAACTTTAGAATTATTCTTTAGAGCAAATACATATTTAGTCACAGCATGGAATTCTTGTGGTTCAAATCTTAAGCTGAAAGTGTTTTTAGGATGTTGCAAAGTCACGCTCCTATGTGTTTGGAGAAGGCCACAAGAATATGAACCATCAGCAGATATCGCTGCAACTGGGGCCGAGAAGAAATTCCGTGGCCTCCCATATTCTTCCTTCATTGCTGAAAGAAGATTACATTCTTTAGAATGCGGGTAACAAGCCCAAATTGGAGCAAAGTAAGGTACTTGTACAGAGAATCAATGGAATCCATTTTCTTTCAACTGTATGTGCACTACTTGGAGAGAGACTTCATGTTAATCCGTTTCTAGAATTTGGAATCTAACATGCCAGAAAAGAATGGAATTAGAATCACTGACATCAGATTACTGAATTTAGTAACTTGATCTCAATTGTCAACTGAGATCCGACTACAGTTGGGGCAAAACTTGATGCAGATGAACGTAATAAGAACAGGACTTGCGAACAGTTGCTTTTTAGGATCCAATAAAGTATCTGTAAAAGAGGAATCAGATCTTTAGAACAAGGACGCATTGGTATAGGATAATATTGTAGAAATTGAATTTTCTGAAGTGGATAGAATCCATTAGTGCGTAGAAATTGATGGCTAACGATTTCACACCGACATAATGTTTAACAGAATGGGAAGGGACAGGCTGTTCTTCCTTTCTAGTTATGAAGGAAATTTTGCTAATGAAAAGAAGAAACAGAGAAGGGGGTGGCTGAGATGGACAATAGCCTAACCTGAAATGACTTAGGAGCATCTTCATGGTGATTTGAGTACAGTATGGCATAGTAAATGCTTGGGCAATTCTAGAATGGGACACAGAAAAATCCAGGTGGAAAATTTTCAATCACTCTGGAGGAGTTCTAGTAACTACGGACTCGAGCAATGACAAATTACTACTCTTCAGACTAAGGGAATCTAAGTTGGCCAGCACCAGAGTTGCTCCCATGATCCTAGTCTTGGCTGAATAATGTGAATCCTCAGTAGTAGATTGGGGAATGGGAACTGTTCATCTCCTTCATAATTGCAAAAGAACATATGAACAGACAACCTTCAAGTTAGCAGTCTTCTGAAACCGTTTCTATCGAAATTGCTTAACTATATCGAGTAAGGAAGACGAATACTTGCATTGTAGTCAAAATGGTCCATTCATCCACCAGGGTTCTACTTTGAAATTTTTTTACTTGAGTTCCTGCACTTTGTATTTCTCTGTGCATGAAGCAATTTACATAATCATGAAGTCTTTGGTTTATTTACTGATCAATGCGTCTGGTACAGAAAATTGATGTAAGCAAGCAAGAAACAGTATGTCCATTGGTGATGTTTATGAAGCTGCAAAGGGTTCTTTAATATTGTATTTAGTTGATTGCAAGGTCTGAAGATGCAATTATTTCATTTCTTTTGCATTTTTTTTTTTTTTTTCCAACCAGGAGACTGATCCTTACCTATCGACTAAGGAGCTGCTAATTCATGTTGTTAAAGAGCATCTTGGATTGCAGGCATTTGTCCGAGCAGGTGAATGAGTTTTCAGTCACTCGAGAGGTTACAAACACAGGATAAAGACCGAAAACGTCTCCCAGTTGAGACAGCATTAGATGGTAACAGATTGATGCTTGTACCATGATCCTTAAATTTTTTCTTCTACGGCATGAATATATATGCTTGTCTTAGTTCCTACAAGGTAGACTAAACTGGAGTTTAAATCAATTACTGATGTGCTCACTATATACTGGAATTGGGTTTTCGATGCATTAGCATATATTCCAAGCATCTAAATTCACCATCCATTCATCAGCCTGAGAAATCTGTTCCAAAAGAAGATCCGAAAACTCCAAAAGTTCAATCAGTGGCAGCCTTGTCGATCCCCCAAGAATAATGTTCCTAACTGACTGCTTCTGACGTTTTCAAGCTCCCTTGGTCGGGTTCTTCAGCCATCTTGGCCATATGCTTGTCCTTAAGACTTCGAGATGGGAAAAGGAAATGTTTATGCTAGTTCTTGTTCAGTTTATTATTATGATGAGAAGCTTATATAGATGTCAAAATTTATACTTATGACTTGAGATATTTGCCTTATTTATATTCAAGGATGCTGAATTATGAATAATGCCCACCCACAAACACCATTATTCCATTATTCTCAGAAAATACGTAAAGAAAAAAGGCACAGCCCAGTGCACCAAACTCCCATTTATGCAGGGTCCAGGGAAGGGATGGATCACAAAGGGTCTATAGTATGCAGCCTTACCTTGCATTTTTGCAAGAGGCTGTTTTCATGCCTCATACCCATGACCTTTAGGTCACACGATGACAACTCTACCCGCATGCAAGGCTCTCCTTCGTTCTCTGAAAACGTACAAGTATCAAATTATCCTTGCATATTTAGTCACAGTTGTCACGGGATTGCAATTTTACCTTTGCTAAACCTGTGCGGCACTTGTGTGCAACTCTTTGCAAAGTATAAGTCAACCTTCAACTCCCACTCTTACTTGTTAGGGCTACACTCACTTACCCACTAAAGTAATGAGATGAACTTAGAAATGAGATTTAATCGAAGAGAACTTGTTATCCCTTACTTGAACTCAATTGAGTTGTCTGATTACAACTAAAGTGCTATGCCCTATTTATACTTGTGCTCCTCCATCCACTTTCTCAATGGAATGCTATGATTAATACATGTGTCAACCATCTAATGATTAAAGACCATTCTAGAACTGTATTTAAAAGTTTCTGCATAAATATACAAGCTTACCTCTTTTTAGATATTTACAAGGACTCTTCTAAAAATTAGGCCTTGTTCCATGGATCTTCAACAACGGGCGCAAGTCCTTCAATCTACATCCATAAGTTAAACAGGCCTTCCTTGCAGTTTGTAGGCCTTGGTCATAAGCCTTGCAATGCAAGCATGCGACACAGTGCTCTTCTTCGATGATTGAAACCCAGTAGAGTCGCTACCATGAATTATTTCTTCATAGAATTATTGTGGTTCAAATCTTAAGCTGAAACCTTTGCTAGGATATTGCAACGTCAGTGCCCCTATGTGTTTGGAGAAGGCCACACGAATATGACACTGTCAGCAGACATGAATGCAAATGGGGGAAAGAAATGCACCCCGTGAAGATATGTCGGCAGCTTTGAGGCCCAAAAGAAATTCCATGGCCTCCTATAATCTTCCTCCATAGCTGAAAGAGGATTACATTTGTAAGAATGTGGCTGACGTGCACAATTTGAAGCGAAGTAAGGTACTTCAACAGAGAATCAATGGGGACTGGTTTTTTTCCATCTTCTTTCAATTCTATGTAAGCAACTTGGATAGTGACTCTAACGGTAATCCATTTCTAGAATTTAGAATCTAACGTGTTACAGAGAAAGGAATCAGAAACTCTGACATCGAATTAAGCATTTTACTTCATCAACTGTCAACGTACAGGGAACTAATCTACAAAAGATACAGGCGAGATTCGACTACAGTTGGGACCAAACTTGATGCAGATGGACGCAATAAGAACCGATTTGCGAACAGTAGTCACTTTTTAAGATTCAACAAAGGATCGTAAACTAGGAATCAGATCTCAAGAACAAGGACATTAATGAGTTTGGATGAGAAAAACAATTAGTGTAAAGAGATTATTCCACAGAAATTGAAGATTCTGAATTCGAAAGAATCCATGAGAGCGAACGAAGCGGACCACTAAGGATTGCCACCAACATCATGGTAAACAGAGCTGGAAGTGACAGACAAGGCAGGAAGGCTGAGAGAACTAAAATTAAACAGCATTTTCAGTGTTATATTTACAAAGCTTGGATAGGAACATCAAGTTCATAGGATGAGCATCGCAGAAATGAGGATGTTGAGATGGATGAGCGGCAAGACTAGAAAAGATAAAATTATAAATGAAAATATTATAGGAAACTTAGGGGTAGCACCAATAAGTAACAAGATGAGGGAGATTAGACTTAGATGGTTTGGACATGTCCAAAGGAAACTGGAAAGAAGACCGGTTAGGAGGAGTGAGGTAATGCAAGTAAAAGGTTCTAAAAGGGTAAAGAGAAAGCTCAAAAGAATGTGAATGAAAATGGTGAGAAAAGATTTAAAAACTTTAGAACTAAATGAAGCCATAATACTTAATAGAGAGGAATGGAGGAATAAGATTCATGTGGTTAACCCCTAATTGGGATAAGTTCTTGATGGTGATGATGATTTACGAAGCTTGAATTTGGGAGTAATTTGGCATAGTAAATGCTTGGACAGTCTGCAAACATTGAGAAAATAGTTTGGCAAATTTTCAAAATGGATAAAGGCCTTTTTAATTACTACAACATACTTGATTGTACGTGTGATCTAATTAAACGTATGTTGTCTGCAAACTTAATTATTCTTTGATGTACTACAACTGAATGGACTGGTTCGAGTGCCCGGTCTCACAGCCAAGAGGTTGTGGGGTATCTACTCACAGTTCAAAATAATGAAAAAGAAATTAAAATGTACTAGGATTGGATTCTCGGAAGGTATTATAATGGAGCTTGATGGAATTATATCTGAATTTTGTGCTGAAGTCTGTAAGTTTAGCATCTAAATTTAAATATAAATATCTGAGACTTCTAAAATGGGAAAAGAAAAAATATAAATCCAGCGTTTTCTCTTTAGCAAAATTACTATAATTTGGATGATTTTGTTAACTGTGAAAGAAATCAGTGTTAACAATACGCCTGTAAGACTAAAAGGACCAAGTTTGTCATCACCAAAGTTACTCTGTCGATTCCACTCTCGGAGAGATAATCTGGATCTTCATAAGTAGACTGAGGAATATGAATAGTAATCCTCTTCATATATAGCCTCTATAAACATGTGACTTTGTAATTAGCTGTCTTCGGAACCATTTCGTGATGAATTCTTATTAACAATACCCACTAAAGGGAGATGGAAGGCCTGCAATCCAGTTGTATTATTGCGATTTGCAGTCGAAAGATCTACTTTCGGTGATACTGCTGAAGCTTCAACAGGTTCTTTAATACTATTTGGTTTATTAGTTTGAAAAACTTTATTTCAGTTCCTGCACTTTGTATTTGTGTGTATGAAGCAAGTTCTATAATAATGAAGTCTCTGGTTTCTTTGCTGATCAATGCATCAGGTGCAGAAAATTGATGTAAGCTATGTCTGTCAGCTGGCTACTGAACGCTTATGTACTTGAGTTGATCGGTCTTTGAGGTTGCAGATTACCTCAATCCACTCCTCTCCTCTTGTACTGCCAGGGGGAGGGCTATTCTCCCCCGTCTATAAAACTAACTTCCATAAAAAATAAATGGGAAGTTCTCTAAGTGGGACAAGTTAGAGGAACTTCTGGTGATCCATGCAAGGCCAGAATGTATGTATATTATTAACAGAGTTGTTATGCTGAGCAGGCAATATTTTCACTCGGAAATAGTGGTGAGCGAAAATACAAGTGGGGTCGCCAAACCAACACAATAAAAGCTTACTCTGGTGGTGATCCAACCATTGGTCAGGTGCTGCCTTCTTCATTTGATGATCTGGCCTTTGCTCTTCTGTGTGGTATAAAATAATAACTCAAAAAGTCCAAACGTGGACATCTATAAAATATTTAACCATCACGTGGACCCAACTCTTTCTTTGACTAAGATAGTGCTATCTAGATGATAAATATGAGAGTGAAAATGAAGGGCTTGATGTGCCTCCATTGGATAAAGTCTTCCAACTATGGACCATTCATTTGAGGGTGATTATCTTGTGCTAGTCTCTGACCATGATCAGATGATAGTGGATCCTTTTCTTAGAAGACTTCAGCAAAAGCTTCTTGCAATCCATCATTAACATATTGGCCCTTTATTATGGGACTTAGACCAATTATATCACTTGGTAATGGAGTATCAGGTTAACAGTCTCAATCATTCAAGGTCCATGCATGATTTTGTAAGCCATGGCTCTCTAAATTAATAAGGAATGCCATTAGTCACAATGTTTGGGCAACTATTTCCCAATGGAAAACTATCGTAAAATAGGTCTATATTTTCTATAATAAAAATAAATTATAAAATTGATAAAAATTCCTTATTTAAGTGTTAATTTTCAAACAAATCTGCTTAAATTAGCAATTTCATCAGAGAATTTGAGTATGAACTGTCATTTTCGTTACTTAAAATGGGCGATAATCATGCATCTAGATTAGGAATCAGGCCGGTGACATACTTGTGGGGCCTAATTAAGCTTCTTGTGCATGGAAGATAGAAACTCCACCAATGTTGGTCCCAAGCCCTGATGAAAAAGGAGGAGGGTCTTGCGTCAAGTGCTAGCCGACAAGGGAGAAGTTGAAGATGATTTTGTTATTTCTTTCTTACAGATGAATATGCATTTGTATATTAGTTTGTGAGGAAGAAATAAAAATCATCTCTAGCTTCTTAAAATATGGCAACCCTTGCGTTAGGTGTCAGTCGGTAAGGTTGAAGCTGAAGATGATTTTGTTATTTTTTTGCTTATAAATGAATATGCATTTATAAGGAAGAAATAAAAATCATCTTCAGCTTTTTAAAACTATAGCAACCCTAACATGACATGAATGGAAAACTGGCATTCCCTCAAGCCAGGGCGTCCCCCCATAAGCGACGTATTGCATTAGATCTCGGGTGCAGTGAAAAATAGGCAAGGGTTGCTAGGGTGTTCTACCAGAAGCGATGTGCTACATTAGATCATAGGTGTAGTGAAAAATGGGTAAGGGCTACTAGAGCGTCCCCTCAGAAGCAATGCATTGCATCAAAACCCAGGTGTAGTGAAAAGTGGACATGGGTTCATGCCATGGAGGTCAAGAAAGGTGATAGTAAATAGGATATCTCCAGAGCATAAGATTCGTATTGCTACATGGAATATAGAAACATTGACAGGTAAGAGTTTAGAGTTAGTAGACGCAATGAAATGTAGGAGAGTCAACATTGCTTGTATTCATGAAACCAAGTAGAAATGGGCTAAAGCTGGAGAAATAGATAGGTATAAATTATGACATGTAGGAAAGAATAATAACAGAAATGATGTAGGAGTAATATGGATAAGGAATTAAAGGATAAGTTGTGGACGTTAAAAGAATCAGTGATAAAATTATAATAATAAAACTTATTCTAAGAGAGCAAATTATAAATGTTAGAAGTGCATACGCACCACAAGTAGGGTTATAAGATATAATCAAGAAACAGTTTTGAGAAGATATAGAGGGAGTCATACAAGAAATTTCCAACACTGAGAAGATATTTATAGGAGCAAACTTAAATTGTCATGAATGAAAAGAAAAGGAAGGATATGATAGAATACACGCAGGATATGATATAGGTGAACGAAATGAGATGGGGGAGAATATCTTCGATTTTGCTTTGTCATATAACCTAGCCATTGTAAATACACTCTTTAAAAAGAAGGATGAACACTTAATAACCTTTAAAAGTGGACTTCATAAAAGCAAAATAAACTTTTTTCTACTTAGGAATAATAAATGATCTATATGTACGAATTGTAAGGTGATACCTAATGAGAGTTTAACCTCACAACATAGGTTAATAGTTATGGATATCCATATCAAAAGATGAAAGAAAGGAAATAAACTTAATAGGTATTCAAAAATTAAGTGGTGGAACTTAAAAGGAGAGAAAATAACCTCATTTACAAATAAGTTGATGGGAGAAGGAAATTGGAACTATGAAACAAAAGTAAATACCATGTGGATTAATATTACTGAGTCCATTAAGAAAGTGGCAAAAGATGTCTTAAGAGTATCTAAAGGTAAAAAGCAATTAGTAAAGAAAACATGGTGGTGGAGTGAAATAGTACAAAAAGTTATTAAAGAAAAAAGGATGCATTTTAAAGCATGGCAGAAGACTAAAAATAATGAAAACTATGAACAATATAAGAATGCTAAAAAGGTTGCTAAGAGAATAGTAAGTGAGGCTAAACTTAAAGCATATGATGAGCTCCATAATAAACTAGGAACAAGAGAAGGTGAGAAAGATGTGTTTAAACTTGCAAACGTAAGAGAATACAAGGGTAAGGACTCACATCATGTTAGGTGCATTAGAAGCGATCATCAAAGGGTATTAGTCAAAGATGATGAGATCAAACAAAGGTAAGAAATATACTTTCAAAAATTGTTAAATGACAATGGTTTTGAGAATATAAGGATTGAAAGTACTATAAATCTAAATAACATTGGATATTATAAATATGAACATAGGATTAGAATACCTGAAGTGAAAGAGGCCTTGAAACAGATGAAATTAGAAAAGGCCATGGGGCCTGATGGTACACCAATAGAGGTTTGGAAGTATATGAGAGATATTAAGGTAGTTTGGTTGACCAAGTTGTTTAACAAGATTATAAAATCAAATAAAATTCTTCATGAGTGGAGGAAAAGCTCCATTATACCAATTTATAAGAATAAATGAGACATACAAAGCTGTACTAATTATTGAGGGATCAAACTTATGAGCTATATTATGAATCTTTTTGAAAGAGTAATTGAGAAGAGGTATGGCATGAAACAAGTGTATAGGAGAATCAGTTTGGTTTCATGCCTAGGATGTCTACCATGAAAGCTATTTTTTCACTAAGACAATTAGTAGAGAAATATAGGGAGAGGAGGAAAGACCTCAACATAATATTTGCGACTTAGAGAAAGCTTATGATAAAGTCCCTAGAGAGTTAATATAGAGGGTGTTGGGCAATAAAGAGGTTTCACAGGAGTATATAGACATAATTAAATATATGTATAAGAGAGCGGTAACAAATGTTAAGACCATCAAGCCTCCCATTAGCCCTTATTAGTAAATGATGCTTGTTGGTTTTCTCCTACAACTTTCCTTTATTCTTTCAAATGGCCCTGCTACGTCTGCCTACTACAGAGCAGACCTGACTCCTACAAGTATGCTGGCTCTTACTTAGTACATCTTTACTCCTCTGATTTAGGATGATAACAACTCAAACTCTTCTTTTAAGAGAAGGCACCAAGATCCCACGTAAGCATCGTTTGCCCATTGCTAATACAATAAGAGTTTGTGTCTAAGACCACTAGTGGTGAGACTGGTGATTTTTCTGTTATTGTAAGATTGCACTAAGGATCGGCATTAGGCCCATACCTTTTCCACCTTGGTAATTGATGAGTTAATAAAACATCTGCATGAAGAGATTCTTTGGTGCATGCTATTTGCAGATAATATAGTCTTACTTGATGAGACAAGGAATGGTGTAAACATAAAGCTAGAGTTATAGAGAGAAGCTTAAGCATTTAAAAGATTTAAAATTAGCCGAACTAAGACAAAATATATAGAATGCAATTTTAGTAAGGAGAGGAGTAGGAGTGGAACATCAGTTAAGATTGATAACTAAGAAGTCTCTGTAAAAGACCACTTTTGGTACTTAGGATCAATGATTCATGAGAGTGGAGAGATTGAGAAGGTTACCCAAAGAATCCAAGTAAGTTGGAACAAATGGAGATGTGCATCTAGAGTTCTATGTGATCGGTGGGTGCCACTCAAACTAAAAGGAACATTCTATAGGATGGCGATAAGGCCGGCTATGCTCTATGGAACCGAGTGTTGTGTAGTTAAGGAACATCATGCTCATAGGATAAACATAACAGAAATGAGAATGTTGAGATAGATGAGTGGTAAGACAAGAAATGATAGAATTAGAAATGAAAATATTAAAGAAAATTTAGAGGTAGCACCAATAGGTAACAAGATTAGGAAGATTAGACTTATATGATTTGAACATGTTCAAAGGAGACTAATAACGGCACTGATTAGGAGTGATGCAATACAAGTAGAAGGTTCTAAAAGGATAAGGAAAAAGTCAAAATGAACATGGATAGAAGTGATGAGAAAATATTTAAAAACCTTGAAACTAAATAAAGCAAATGCACTTAATAAAGAGGAATGGAGGAATAAAATTCATGTGGCCAATCTTTATTTGAGATAAGATCTTGATGATGTTGATGATGCATGGAAGATAGAAATGGTCCTTGGTTGAGGGTCTTGATGATGATGATGATGCATGGAAGATAGAAATGGTCCTTGGTTGAGATAAGTTCTTGATGATGATATGCATGGGAGATAGAAATGGTCCTTGGTAGAGAGATTTAAGAGCCTGGACAAAGACTGACAGAAGCATGTGAGAAGATGATTCCTTCATGCATTATTCACCAGAAGAACGTCTGGATGGCAAGTAATGCATCATGGGCCCATTTCTAGATGGCATGGCCCCCTTGTTTTACTGTCACCCACCCCTTCTGTTAATAGCAAGACTAAATGTACTAGGCCAATAACATGAGTTATTACATGCTGTAATGGGATACCTATGTAAGTGGTGCTTTCATTACTAGTGGCCACTAGATGAAAAGATCTTATTCCCAATGGCCCCCAAAGGTACAACCCAGATGTAAAGATCACATCATACCGCATGGATTTCAGGTAGACCAAATATATCCAACGGATACGGTGTGATGCATGCATTTATGAGTACTTTGCCACATTGAAAATTGGATTTTGTAACCCACTATTGATATTGCCACCCTTGTTATTCAAATCAGACACTCAATAGTTTTAGTGGGCGTCAAATCGTTGCCCTTGCAATTGTCGAAACAAGTGCAGCCGTTACCAGCTCCACATATAATGAACCTGAAAACCTTTACAGAAAGTGGAAGACCCAGTCATTCTTTTTCCATACATGAGTTTCCTGCTCTTAAAGAAGAAAAGAGAGCAACTGCTGAAAACAGAGATTTTCTTTGCAAGCAAGCAATGGTGAGAAACGATGGTGAAAAGGACATTAGCTTAAAGCTACGGAATATACACAAAAGACCCAGTTCCCCCAAACAGTCAGCAGTACATTTAGGCAACATTGGAACCAAAGACGGACTACATTGTCTTCATCAGTTTTACATATATCTACATAACAGTACTACTAGGAAACTCTCTCTAACTATAAAGCTATTGTTAACAAAACCACGCCACGATACACATGTTACAGACTGTAACTACATACGACAACTTTAGATGCGACTACTAATCTGTTAGCACAGGAAGTGAGTTCTCTCTGGGGGTAAGGTCGATTGCAGACAGTCTTCAGTCTCTTTGCGGCCTGCACAAATCCTACAATCACCTGTAACTCATCCAATTGCTTTGGAAGAAGGCAATTGGGTTTCAAATGAATTGAAGTGTCAATTTTTTTCATGTGAGTAATCAGAAATGGATGAGTTGGATTTACATATCCACAAAGGAAAAAACTTCATGTAGATTCAGGTTAATGTAGGTACCTGTGACATGAAATGCCTCTGAACGATATCGATGAGCTGTTCTTTAGATGGGTTAGGACTAGCAGCAACCTGGTTCAAGAAAGATACAGGAGAGGGCATGGTGAGAAATTTGGGGGAAAGCTACAGTGGATACACAAATCAGACACATATTTGCTATTCTGAGCTTCAAATCCATATACAGGACAATTTTAAAGAACTCACAAGGTTGAAGTGCCGCCAATATCTCCATAATGCTGTTGTTTCTAGTTTGCTTAAATCAACCTTCTGCACCAGATATTTAACAATGATTGAATGATAAAATAAAAGAGGTGTTTGCATTCAGAGAGCGAGCACGCAAAAGGAAAGGATATGAGATCATACTGTTACACCCCTGGAAGTTGAAATGTGTCCTTTAGACTGGGAATCATATGAATGGGACCGGCTTGAAGCCTTGCGAGATGAACTGGTATTCTTTTGCGGCCTATGTCTTGGTCTGTGAAGCTTTTGGGCATCATCAGGTGCTGCAAGAATCAGCAACAACAAAATAGAGGTTAGAAAGCGAAGATAAGGAGACCAGCAAAGCTTCTAAGAATAGGGAAAAAGGCTAAATATAAAGAACAAAGAGATTGCATTCTATGTAAACATTACTAAAAGGAAATTCCATGTCTGATACCTGCCAAATGAATACTCTAGAGACAACAAGGACTAGATCATGTCCCGTGATTCTTTGTATCATTCTAGCCTATTCGTATCTTTTTCTTTTATAGTCATGCATAAAGTTCTCGCGTGCCATATTTAGAGTTATAAAAAATTATTTCCATAAAATGCACCACAATATGGCAGTCTTTCCAGGAACAACCGCATTTGACAATACACCAGCCCCAATGTTAAAATCCACATGAACTGGAGCCCAAAAAGGAGCAATATTAAGGTGGCATGTAACCAATATGTTTGCCAACGTTTATTTCAACAGACAATTGTCCCATGTGCACAGAAGAAAAAAGAGCATGATTGTATGTGAAATCAGATAAACCAAACTCACCCATATCTGAACCATTCCACTGCATATTTTCACATCCAAGGTCATCGTCTTCCTCATTACCAGTTGGTGCCTCAATCACACTGAGCGCATTCCTCTGTAGCTTAACCTCTATGCCATTAGTAAGAACCTGAGATTTCATTAGAACAGATGTTAACCACACATTTCCATTAACAGAAACCACAAGAACAAAAGGGAAGAATAAAGACGGGACAGGAAAACACACACACACACACACACACACACACACACACAAAAAGACAGAGATGCCTCCATAGGATCATATTACACCTTTCTAGCATACTGCAACCAAGAAAATGGAAACAAATTGCAAATTGAATTTAGAATAACTTGCAAAAACTTCACGTAGGACACAATTCCAGATACCAGAATTGAGAACCTACTGTCTCTTAAATGCAACACAAAAATTACAAGCACAAATCCTTTGCAGAAATTTGAAAAAACAATAACAACCAGATCTAAATCAAGGGAAATGTCCAAACTCATAATTTCCACTCCATCAATAAATACTCTATCATCTTATACATATTCTACAAAAACCTGCAGATACTAAAATTTGATGTTAATTTCTTGAGAAAAACAACATGAGTGAGAAACTGCCCATACTGGAGAAACAAAAGAAATTATAAAATACAAGGTCAAAGATTGATAACTAGAAGAAGGCCCAGAAAATTTTGAAACTAAAACTCTATCTTATGAACATGAGGTGAAACACAATCGAAACTAAGCTGTCTGAATCCTTGCAATTAAAGATCTGAAGTTATTCAAATAACCAAAAGCCATTGTTCAAAATGTCCCAAACCGTAACAAGGCCATCCAAAGAAAAGTCATCCTTGTAGCAAGCATAGACTAAAACAGAGCAGAAATTACACTATGGCCCTAGAAAGATTTGACAAATTTAGAAGAAATGCACCCATCAATATCATTCAAGTGGAGTTTGCCTACAGTGCCTGACTGAAAAAAGTATAATGCTAGCATAATGAACAGGGTCACCTATTCTTCCTCCAGCAGGATATCAGGAAACAAGATGCACTGTCACATTTCTAAATCGCATTATGCTGAAAAAGAACTAATAAGAGAGAAATGCCTAAACAACTAGAGAGAGTGCAAGCAAGTTTAATAGACAGACTTATTAAAACAGTACTTCTGATAAAAACTGCATACTCAAAAATGAAGAAAACTGATTGGATCAAAGCTAATTTAATACAATTTCCATCAAATATTAAATCCCATGAGATACCCAATTACTAAAGCCGGATATCTTAAGTCAGTATAATTCTTATCAGCGACAGATCAAACCATATAAATTATTACAAGTAGTGGCTCATTAAAGATCCAAAAACTGGGGAAATTCATGCAAACCCATCCTGGGTTCCAATTCAAGGAAAGCTGCTAATATTAAGTGATTCTAAAAGCAGAATCCAATCAGAAAAATTTCACCTAACACCAACAATTAAATGATAGGTTTGAACAAGAAAACGAAGGGACCAAAAACGAAGAAATTTCAGAATCATAATGTCACAAGCTTAGCCGCATTAAAGAAGGCAAATCTTTTTCCTTGAAGAAGACGAAAATTTAAAAAGTTTAAAAGCAGAATCTTCAGAGATTTATCCTTACAATCGCCTTCAAATCGCCATTTGCCAGAAATTACTACCTGAAACAGTTCTTCTTAGGAACATTCATCATGATTTCTATCATATTGCTTTAGATAGAAGTGGTTGTTTGTTACTTTGTTTAGCATACTGTTTTAGTTGAAATAGTTAGTGGTTAAATAGAGGACTCAATTCAGTTCCTATTTCTATGGGATTTATTGTTTAAAGAACTCGAGATTGCAAGAAAAGTGGTGCAAACCAAAAGGAGTATGAATAACATAGACTCAGGAAATGTAATTTCATTCACCATAAAATTCCCCAGATGGAAAATTTTCAATTAGCACAAAATCAGGAAAACCAGACATCAAATTTCAGTCAAAACACACTAGATGTAAACACCAATCACGCAAATCAAACACAACACAACACAGCAAACAATCTAACTATGCAAATAAACTCATAACAACAGTTCAAAAAATGAACACATAATGCATCAAGGGAACATGCAAAGAAACGTAGATCTATTAATTAGAATGACTCGTGCAGATAAACTCAGATCAACAATCCATAGATAACGCAGATTACATTTATTAAAAAAAAAAAACAGTACATGCAATAGCCCAAATAATAATAATAATAATAATCACGTAAAATTCCAACAGTTTCAACCCAATCTGTATCCCCATGCTGAATATCAAAACCCCACACCAAGTGACATTATATCCACAAATCCATAAACAAAAACAAGTCATGCAGAGAAAACCCCAATTCAGTTACAACATTAATGAATAAATACATAAATAAAATCATCAAAGGAAAACTAAAATCAAGACTCGGAAACAGAAATTAGAATACCCAATTACCCAGAGCAACCCAATAATTTCATGAAAACAATAGGAAATAAATGATCGAAACACTCGAGTTGAAGTGAAATAAAAACACTTTTAAACTCCGAACAAGTAAAAATAACTCCAAAGACATACTCAATTATCCTACCGAATGAAAATAACTCAGCCAAACTTCAAGATCCAACCAAATCAAAACATGCAAAGCCGGACAAAACTTACATCTTCATTAAACCCCAGAAGCCTCACCAAAAACCACTAAAATCAAGCTATCCACATTCCATACCAAACTTCAATAAGCTTGAAAACCCAGAAAAACCCACCACCAAATCCAATTTAAAACAGACCCAGAAACCTAAACCCATCCTACATTGCCTAAAAGCCCTTAACAATCAAACCCCACAACCCCAACGCCATCCCAAAAATCCACCACAATTATACAAATAAAACACCCAAACCATCACAAAACCAAAACCCCACTTCAAAATATCCACCACAAGCCTAACATAATCACTCACCAGCCAATGCCAACCTCCTAATCCAACAGCCTTCTTCACAACACCTTGCAAACCCACCAAAACAGACTTCGTTCTATTGTTTCCAGTGACCACCACTTTGGTGTGCCGCGGGAGCAATGACAGCTCTTCTTCACTACTCTCACCGAGAGAGAATCCGCCATTAACGGAGCTCTCCTCGGCTTCTAGCATTTTTCGCCACCAAAATGAAAAGAAAATTAAGCGATCAGAGCTGTAATTTGCATCAGAATGCAAGATCAGGTGGCGGGAATTCAATTCTGGGGGTTTTGGAGGCAAAAATGTGAGGTAAATTGGAGAAAATGGAGAATTTTGGGGAAGAAAAAACACGGGTGAGGGAGAGAGAGAGTGAAGAAATGAGAGTGACTGTGTATATTTTCCCATTTGTTGCTGCTCTGAATCCCGACGACTAGAGTGAGGCCAATGGAATTGTGCCACGTTTACTAAGAGGTTCATTAATGGGGATACCGCAAGCGGACTAAATAGCCTCGAGTGAAATGACGAGATTAACCTCGAGAGTTATACGTTATACGTTTCCCCACCGTCCCCACTCAATGTCTATGGTGGAGGAGACGGGCGTGTCTGCTACGGTCGGTTAGGAATTAGTCTGATCTAAATCGTTCATATTATTTGACCTGTCCAAAATGTGCCATCTACCCAAAATCGCATCCAACGGATTATTTAGCAGCTGTTTTTTATTGGAAAATTGTCGGTGAGGGCCCTTATCCTGTAGCACCCAGATACCAAAAGATCTTAGCTATTGTCTGGTCTTTGATAAAAATGTTCTAATGGACGGATTGTATCTTAACTTCTCTGTTTGGCCCGATAGTGAACGGTCGGGATTATGCCGAAAGTGTTGGTGGCCCTTCAAATGACGAAAAATGAACCTGTACTTGAGGAAAGTAGGGAAAATGGAAGGAAGATGGCAAGGAAGTTTTTGTCCATACAGAAAATAGTGCGGCTCAGATACACTCCTACTAGTCAACTCGAAGGTACTACTAGCCAACTATACAGTGGCTAATGACCAAATTGCCTTTGGAAATTCAACCAAAATAAGTTCCCCAAATGATATTGGCACTCTCTTCTCACGGCTACATGGCTTTTGCCATTTTTATACCTTTGCTAATAACTTTTTACCAAATGCCTAAGGGCAAATAGCTAGAAAAAGAGTAAAAGGAATTAAAGGGCAGCACCAGTAAACGAAGCTCTTGCTATGTAGGTTTTGAGAAGAGATAGACTAGAAGGACATATAGTATTTAATTTTCTTTTTTATTTTTACAAGAAGCTATTTTCATGCGATTGAACCCATGACTTCAAGGTCACATGACGGCTTTTACTATTGCACCAAGGCTCTCCTTCAGAAAGAGTAGAAGGAATTGTGTAGTGCTAATGGGAATTCCATTTAACCAATCATCACTAACATCTCCTTCATTATACAATTAAGATCTCTTCTAGCAAATTGAACATTTGATTAGAAGGTCTTTCATTTAATACAAGTTAACAAATGTCTAGTGCAATTAATTATAGACAACTTTGAATCTCCTTCAAAATTCACTGGGCTATAGGGTTGAGTCGTTGAAATATCATAAGTGATTGTTCATATGATTTGCTTGATAATTCTTCGCTTGTAACAAAAAAAAGTTAATATAAAATTTCAAAAGATCGCTCTCATAATCTTTCGATCATAATACTCCCACCGTAATTATTGATAACGATAATGGCAAATGTAGACCCTACAAGAGATCTTATTGTGGTGCCAAATGAGATCCCATGACAAATTAAGACCTCCTTAAAAATCGAATTCCTCGTGTAATTCAATAGACAAGATCAACGGTCAAGGTTTCCTTTCAAACAGCTATTAGAGAGGCATAAGTTAACAAGGGAAGTTCCATCATTGGAAGAAGCGAGTGTGCATAGCATGTGAAGAATATTTTCATTTCCCGCCACAAATTTTCCCTTTTTCTTTATGCGGCCGACCCTTTTGACCGAACCGTTTCACACTGCGAGATACAAAACTTATTATGCGCAAACTAAGGCTATTTTAGTCAATTGAGCTAGTGGGTACTTGTGGTAATTAATCTCAAAGCTGTGGGTTGAGAACAAGCTAGTAGAAAATGTTGTTGCCCGTACTGGAACCGAAATCTCACCAATGGGCCCACCACCACTTTTAATCCCTAGTTAGGTATGGTCATTATCCGATATGCGGCCCACATCATTCCTTTTCCAACAAAAATACGTAGAATTTCTCCAAACTTGGTTCCGGCCATAACAGGGCGGGCAGAGCCGTCGATCCGAGGGGCCACTTAGATCCCTTTCTGTGGATCTCAACCGTTGATTCTCATACGAGGAACGAGACGAAAGCTATAAAGGATGGCGAGGTAGACAAATCTTTGTAGGGTGAACTGAAAGCGCTGGAGATGGATGGAAAGGCCAAAAAGATTGGTAACGACCATTTTCCAGGGCCCCACTTGCACGACATGCAGGATTCCGTTGATCTACTAGCTTGTCCTGTTCTCGGTGAGTCATCTTTGATTTACGATCATAAACCATTGGATTTTCGGACACAGCCCTATAAAATGTGGCGTAAGTTCCCCACGAGACTACAGCTATGTGGGTTGCTCCTTATGCTTGATAGGATACCTCACTGCAAGGTGCGGTTCAGTGACCATATGGATGATTCTTATTTCTAAGAAACTGTGTGTTCTTCATAAAGTTTCTAAACCGTTCATTTTTAAGCACAATTTATCAGATAACTTTTT
Organism: Warburgia ugandensis; assembly: GCA_035236585.1. Lineage (NCBI taxonomy): Eukaryota > Viridiplantae > Streptophyta > Magnoliopsida > Canellales > Canellaceae > Warburgia > Warburgia ugandensis. Next base: position 1,801,670 of record CP141132.1, on the reverse strand, counting down.
AGAGCATTGAGATGAACGGGTCGGATCATTCAAAAGCGGGCTTGAGAAAAAGTGATCGCTAAACTGCACCCTTGGTGCAGTCCATTTAGCATTCCTCAATGTAAAATCTGCCCTCTCCCATGATTTTCTTTGGTTATAGATCAGTTTTAAGCGCAGATTGCTAGCAAATATGGGAAAGAATCTTGATCTCCTAGAAGCAAACTGGTAAACTGTTCTGATTCTAATTATGAGGTTTTTGCAATTTACTCGTAATTACACATCTAACTGTGTGTTTTATATTATATTCTTTCTTTCATAGTAGAAAAGAAAACTAATTTTCAACTGTAATATGGAATAAATGTAACAAAAACAAGTTTTCCAAACATGAACTAAGATTGCTCAACTTGTGTGGATAGTATTGATCTGAAGCCATTAAATTTTTTTTAGTACTTAGAGCAACAAAGACATCATTCAGAGTTTTTCAATTATAATTTGGTTTAACATATTCATTAGGACGAATGGGAGCCTTGGTGCAACGGTAAAAGTTGTCATTATGTGATCTTGAGGTTATGGGTTCAAGGTATGGAATCAGCCTCTTGCAAAACGCAAAATAAGGCTGCCTACTACGAGCCCTTGTAATCTTCCCCTTCCCTAGACCCTACATAGTTGGTAGCTTTGTGCACCAGGACTGCCCTTTTATATTCATTACGACCAATACAACAGCAAAATCGTTAGGCTTTTAATACTAATCTAAGATTAGATAAATAAAAACACGAATTCCGCTAATCACAATTGACACAACTGGTAATTTTCCGTGTTGATCATTAGGGGTACGAACTTCTCATTTCAGCCATTGGATCAATCGATAGAGATTTGAGCATGTGGGTAGCATATACTGGGCGTCTAGAAGACCTTGCATGTCAGACACAGACACAGTAGTAACAAGTCAACATGGAACTCAGCCATAGAGAGAAGGAAAGTATAAAGAAAGACCTGACCTGTGTTAATAAAAATATACCCACCAGCTTCCCAATTATGGGTGACAGGGTTTGGACTCACAGTCAAATTCAGTCCATTTTCTCAGTTTTGGCTCTGGCCATTATAAAGGACTGAACTATTAATTTTTTCCATGATGTAAACCAACTTCACAGTGCTCGGTATGTGTTCAAACAACTCTGATCCTTGGACGAGCTAAACTTTGCATGGCAGCAACTAAGTTTTCGAAGCCCTCTTGGCGTCTGCAATTTATTGGAGCATACGTATTTAGCTAAAGTTGTCAAAGGGAAGCCTTGGCGCAATGGTAAAGTTATCTTGTGCGTGGCCTTGAGGTCATGGGTTTGAGGTATGAAAATAGCCTCCTGCTGAAATACAAAGTAAGACTGCATACTATAGGCCCTTTGTGGTCCGCTCCTTTGGACTCTGCATCTCTGGGAGCTTTGTGCACTGGACTGCCTTTTAGGTATCCAACCAAAGTGGTCAGGTGCACATTTCTAGAACCAATGGTTTAGAGTTCAAGACAGCTGACCTCCAATTGCCGCAAAGAAAGAACTAACATAGGCTTATTCCTGAACCTTGCCTGGCAGCACTTCTAATAGATCCATGACAGCAACAATCAGGACAGCAGCCTCTTTACCCCACCCGTGCAACACCTCCCTCACATTGCTCAAGTTGGCGCACTATAACTGGAAAGACCTCCTTGACAAGGAGGCCCCTCAGTTGATTTAACTCCTAACTAGTAAGAAAGGAGACATGAAGCCAAGGACAGAGATGTTAGAAAAGTGAGTGGGGGAGTAAAGCTAAAAGCTAAGGGAGATGAGAGAGAATGGAGTAGGTGGGTAGAGAAAAGTAAGGGAAAGAAAAAGGCGATTCTAAAGTGGAAGGGAAGCTTTGGTTGTACGTTACAAGCTTAGGCTTTTAATTTTAAGAAACCTCCTTAAAAGTATGATGGTAGGCATGACCATTGATCTCATAAGTTCAAGCATCCAGTTGTTCAAAATACCATGTCTCATTGGAACCTAGCTCATCACCCAGCTTGTTTCTATCAGCAGCTGCTCTACACTTCCTTTACAGCCCATTAAACAAGGCAGAACAAGCATAGCAATCATACAAAATAAAAGGTTGGAATGAAACAAAGTCATCCACTTCATTAGAAACACCTTATAACCAACTAAGCACCAGAGAATGCCTCATCAAATCAAGAAAAGAAACCACACAATCACCTATCAAAACCCAAACAGAATCAGGGCACCTGAAGTCACTCCTTATAGGCCGACAAGTTGTATATCCCTGCAGGCCTATTAAGCAGCACAGCTGGGTGATGATACAAGCAAGATTTGCAGCCATGCCAAAGACATTGCAGTCGCATGTTTAGCTACAAGCACCTTGATCAAATGATACAAGCTTAAACACTCCATATATCACGCATAGTCTCATCCAATTGGCAGAATTTTCTTCCATCAATGACAGATTCTTTCTTACTGTCAGGTCAATAAGCTAGTATGAATTTCTCAACATACAATGGTCTTTCTTCTTGAGACCTTAAGAAAGAACTCGCTTTATTCTTGTGCTGCTTCCTGCAGCATATCAGTTATAGAAATTGCATAGAGATTGTCCTTTGTTTTCACACATGTAACAGATGCAGAGATAGAAACTATAGGCTTTGGCCTTTTTCTCAATTACTAGTAGCAAATGACAAGGAAATCTGCCACTAACACGAGTTTTGTGCTAACCTGCAACCTTTGGAGTCACCATGGAGCAACATCTTTTGGGCATGGTTGAAGATGGAGGACTTGTGACTAATCCGACACATCTCATAAGACTTGCAAAAGCCTAAGACACGAACATGACATGACATGATATTCTGTACTCAGTGCGAAATTTTATTAGTTCATTTAATATCAAGGGGAACATCACTGCTCAAAAAGAGCGTTTCAACTAACTCTTTGGACATGCAAGATATAGATTTCTTTTTTCTTTCCCAGTTGTCATTTTCCTAAGCTTTGCTTACTACAGATAATATTCCTGGAGACTGTTGAAAGGAAGTCAGAATTTGGAAAGAGAAGCATACAATTCTGATGCTGGTAGTTATAGAGTGTCATTCCATTAACATCATCTGAAGTATGAGAGGTGTCAAACTGGTTCCCTGATGTGTATTGCACAGGTGTCAGCTTTATTTGCAGTATGTTTTGCACTGTTTTACAAAGAAGTTGCAGATCAAACTTTCAGCAAAGTTTGTGGCAGTTGTGCAGAAGAGTTTGCAGCAGCCTATTCCTTGGTGCTTCAGTGGGTAGTCCCTATTGGAAATTGCTGGCTGTAGGTTCTTGCTAGAGATGAGAGGGTAATCTCAGGCTAGATAGACGTTATCTCAGGGATTGTATTATCTTGCTCTTTTACTAAACATCATTGTCATTCAAAAAACATGGAAGCAATATAGCTCATTACTGCATACCAAGAGTGTTACAACTAACTCCTGGGACATTTTAAGGACAACTTCTTTTATCTTTAGCTGTTGTCATTTTTCTGTCTGCGCATTTGTTGGAAACAATCATGATGAATTTACAGAAAGGGCTAATAACTGATGAGATTGCATAACATGATTCAGCCACCATGAACTATTCATGAGAACTGGCTTGTTGTACTGTCTTGTAATCCGTCAATCAATGACATATTACACCTTAGGCCATTGATGAGACAAACTCTCACTCTGCTGTGTTCTCTTAAACCAAAACTGGCCCTTAACCAGGGCGTAATACCATTGGAAACAAAAATACCACCAAGAGGTACAGAGAAAATACAATACTGATAAGCTTTCGTCAAGTATCCAAGTTTGGTACGGAAGTTGCAGTGAAATGGAGGTCTGTAATCCCATCTGGAATATCAGGAATTTGAGCGTATTGGGAACAGCATTTTCATTATACCCAAAAAGGAAAAAAAATGAACGTCTGGATCTCATGAACATGGTTACATTCCTGTATATGCCATTCATTACTTAAATTTTATTTCTCGTGATTCATTCTCGCCTTCTGACAATCCCTTACCTCCAATAACTTGTACAGGATGGGCGTGCAGCTGCTGAGGTTTAGAAAAAACCTAGAAACTGTCCCTTTTCTCTTCCAATAAATTGTCATACTGAGATAAAGATGGATCACAGATTATTGCCAGAGGGGGTGGGAAGTGGGAATGCACATCATTAAAATATTGGCCTAGTTGCTTTAGTCTCCAATCAAGCACAAATATGAAGGGCATTGCCTCCAGTTTTATGCTCACACATGGATTTCGATGGGTTTCCTTTAGAACAAAGAGGAATTAGCTAATCTTTAATCTAGTATGACGTTTCAATTTGTCACAGAGAACGGAAGCAGGTAGAAGAGAATCAACCATCTGTTGATTGTCAATTGCACAATCAAGCATAAGGACCCCATCAGGAAAGAAAGAAGAACAAATCTGGACAGCAAACAATTAATAGTAGAATAGTAGAAGTTTAACTTGTGCCTTAAGTAGTCGTGCTTGACACATGCAAACATTGTTTTCAAACAGGTGAAATGAAGAATTTCTTCACCACCCAATATGGACTCTTTACTTCAATGACGTTCAAGTCATGAGATAAGTTTTATTCCCCAAGAGTTTGCAGTTCCAAACCTAGTGATTGGTGATTGTTACTTGAAAAGTAGCACATTCAACAAATCAAATCACATAAATAAGACAAGAGGCAGAAAATTTCCTTTATGAAATCATTAAATGTCATTTGGTAATACTATTGAATTAAACAACCAACTAAGCATTAGTATGCATGGGAGATGTCAGTCTCAAAGCTCCTTTACGGAGCAAAAAGAAAATTTATATGAAGCTCTATAAGTTAATATATATTATTTAGAACAAAAAGGAACGACTGTTGGCTACTTTCTTGTCAACATAAGGAAAGGCTGCAGTTTGAAGGCAATGGAAGCATTAAAGGTATAGAACTAAACATGTCTACCATTTCTGTTATTCATCATAGAGGTAAGGATCCCAAAGACCATGGATCCGAGGTGATTTTTGCATGACATGTATTGTTCTGCGAGAATCACATGAACTTAAGAAAGATGAGTATCAGCAGAGCATACAAAGAGCTTTCCAATTCACTTTGGATTTTTAATGATCCTCTGCAAAACCACAGTCCTTGCCCTTCGTATATCCCTGCTGCACCTATCAGCATGCTCACCCAAATCTTCAATACTCCTCATAAAAACCCCCAACTTCTTTCTGATCTCCTCGATCCCGAATTTCACTGCATCCCCTTCTCTAAGAGCAAAATCAGCATTCTGCCGCAGTGATTCAATCTCAATCTCCAGTCGGTCAACAAGAACTCTAATGCTATCCAAGTCTTTTATTGCAATGAATGTTCCTACCTGCATTGTGCTTATTATCTCCTTCTGCCCTTTTAATGCAGTTTCGTAATCCTTCCAAAGTGAATCAAACCATTTCCCCATTGAACCCAAAGGGATTGAAGTTGCAGCTGCCAGTGCAGCGGCCACTGGTGGTGCGGCCATTGCAGCTGCCACTACGGAGCAGATCAAGACAGCTGCAAAAGCTGCTGCAAAGATAATGCTTGAAACCTTCCTCCATGCCTTCACAGTCTTCACCTTCTTATCAATCTTGCTCTTCCGGAGTTGCAACTTCTCTAGCATCAATATCTGCTGCTTATAAACTGACTGAAAAATCTGAAAGAACTCCTCTGTAAATGGATCGCCAGCAGCTTTGAAATTCTTCAGTTCCTCCAAAGTTCTTAAATACTTATTCCCATCAACCCCATCTTCCTCTTCGAACTGTTGAAGCGCCACATGTATGATCAATTGGCTGTCACGGGCTTTCTTCAGACACTTCTCTAAAGCAGTACAGAAATCAAGAGTCTGCAAACTATTCTCAAAGTACTCCTCGACAAGCTCAAAGAGTTCTTGGTTCTTCCAGATATCTTTCTTGCAATCTAAGATGATTTTAACAACTTCCTGATTCATTTCAAGCAGGGAGCCAGTAACTTCTCTCAGGGAATCGAAGGAAAGCGATCTGACTTCAACCCCAACTGCAAGAGTGTTTATAACTCGATTCGTCCAGGCTTGAAGAGTGTTATCAAAGGTCTGTAACTCTGGATCAAGCCGGCAAGCTGCCTCGTAAGAAGTAAGCTCGGCAATGTATCGCAATTCACTATTCATTTGAAGACCAGGCGGATTTTCCCCCGGCCTCTTGCTGAATTGACCACCCATTTCTTTGAATTTACAAAGAATTCTAACTTGAGCTTGTTATAATATGAAGAAGCAAATACCTCTGATGTATGCAAAAGACCACAATCCAGTAAACCTCAAATAGATAGGAGGCACACAAAATCCACAAAAATCCAAACTTTTAACTCTTTGCTGCAAAAATCCCGAAAAACAATCTGAACTTCAACTAAAAATAGGATCTTCAGCAGAGAGAAATCATCTAATTAATGAAGAACACAGAATTCAGACAAAGCCAAATCTGCATTTATAATAATACCCGAATTTCCAGTTAAAAGGCCCAACTCCCAGCTAAAACTAACCTTCAAAGATCTTTGACTTGTGGAAGAAAATTCCACAGAATCCACCGGCTCAATACTGACGCTTTAATTCCTGCCCAAGAAAGCCCAAAAGGTCAAGCTGGACCCGAAATTCACTTCAACCTCCAACACAGAAGGTACACAATTAAAACCCAGGTTCAAAACCGGTCAACAAGAAAGACCCAGTTCTCAGATCGTTGATCTCCTCCAATATCCAAGAAGCCCTTTAACAGATCGACAGAAGAAGAAGAAATTTCAAGCCTTTCAAGCTAGGAAACTGCACTGAAAGTGGTGAGAGAAATACCAGAATGGATAATACAAGGAGAGAGAAAATGGTGGGAATGAGAAAGGAAGAAGGTTGGAGAGGTTATGATGAAGGAACTTGAGAGAGAGAGAGAGAGAGAGAGAGAGAGAGAGAGAGAGAGAGAGAGAGACGGCGAAAAGAAAATGGCAACTGAGAATGGCTTGTACGCATGACATAAAAAGGAGCTGAAGGTTGGGAATGGAAAATGCGGGAAGCAACGTCTCTCTCACAGTTTCAACGCGGGAAGCAAAGAGAGAGAGAGAGAGAGAGAGAGAGAGAGAGAGAGAGAGAGAGAGGCTTCCCCTGGAAGAGGAAGAAGAAGTTACAGAGTGACTTCAGCGGCAGCCACAACGTTCACGTTCATGTTACGAAAATGGCCTTGCCTTTGGAGTCTCTTAGGATTATGTATTTTGGTTTTACCAATATGCCCTTTTAATCTCATTTTTCTACATTGGAAAATGATTAGGGCTAACAATGGATTTGGATAGGGTATGGTGCAAGTATACAAATAAAACCTAACTATATATCTCCTTCAGTTATGTCTTCTAAATTGTCCAAATATAACACTTGAGCTAAGGGTCAAGTTGGTAATTTTTTATACATCTTCCTCCAAGGAGCCCAAGTATTGTGTCAACCAGTATCAAATAGAACATGCTGAATAAAATATTCTTCATGTAAAAGTTGCTCGATTTAGATTAAAAAAATCAAACGTATGGATTTTATGAAACTATGTGCTCCGGCTCAAATTTGTAGTCAATCTTATTTCAGATAGGAGTAGTTGACCACATAGATTGATATTCAAATCTTTGTTCTTAGAACATATTGATTTGATCCCATAAGCTGGACTACCATCCAATAATATGTTGTTGCCATAAGCAGAACCCTATCTTTCTTACATAGAATCTTCTAATTGTTCCAAAGCAACTAGAAAGAAATTCTTTAACCAGAAAGAATTCAATTCAAAGTGGTCGATTTCTTAGGATCTTAATTATACAAATGTTTAGATGTTTTCGATGTCTTAATCTAATTATTTGGTTAATTTCACAAGAAGAAAATCCTCTTTTTACTTTAATTAATCACATGTTTTTCACTTGTTGATTGGAATCTGCAAGCTTTGGTTTCTCTCTCTCAAAATTAAAAGAGATTTAATAGTTACTATTGATATACTATTCAAATTAACCTTGTGATTATCTCTTTGTTGATTATTATCTTCTTATACAACTTAGTTACCCACAGTAGCATTAAAATGACACTATCGGAATTCTCTCCTAAACATGATTAAATAGTAACCGAAAGCGAGAGCAAGGGCAGTAGTGGCATTTTTGTTATTTTGTTCAAAATCTAAGGTTTGTTAATGGGAACAAAGTTGAGACCGGGAAATCGAAGGATCTAGATTGTCGTACTCAGCCGGCAACATTTTATGGCCACGTGTCGCTGGAAGACCAAAGATTCCACGTTACGTTAGCAGGCTACTGTCGTCACGTGTTGTATAACGCTTCAAACATGTAATTACCAATATAACCCTCACGATCGGGACCCTTGTATGGGATTAGCATAATCAAAACCATTTATTAGTGGGCTCCATAATCAAAATAAGATGTCTAGGAGATTTGACTTATGGATGAAGGCTGTGGATCATGCTAACATCATCCTCATCTAGGAGGTCAATATTCAATTGGTTAGTAATATTCAAACAAGGTGCATTTCACGTTATGCTATCCACAAGTAATGGGGCCCTTAGTTTAATGATCTTGATCATGCCAACGTCATTTTAATGGACCCACATAAACTTCTCATGTGCTTTTGTAGTAGCATTCCTTGATTAAAGTAATAAAAAAAAAGGAAAATTACTCTAGTCTCCTCCTTAAGCTAATTCAGATGATGTTATAGTAATTGGTACCAAATAATTTTAGTCTAGAAGTCTCTCACCTGGGTGATTAGGGTTTCAAGCTGTGCAACACAAAAAGAGTGCCTTTTTTTATTATTTAAATGTGTGATTTTGGAAGATCTAATAATTTCTTCTGGTTCTAATGCTAACACTAGTTTTTGGTGGCAAAGTTAGCAACTTCAACTGGTACTTTGGCGCATCAAACCGAGTTGACTCATTTTTTCATTGAAGTCATTTGGGTGGGTCCGTGTTGGCTTTTTCCTCAATGATTTAGAGGACGTAAATTAGAGGCTAAATTAGACTAAAAATATTGTTGTCAAGTCAGGAAGGGCAATTTAGGAATAATGAGAATGTTAAACACTGATTACACACTAAGAACCACGTCAAGTAATGATTAGCATTTTCTGCAGCATCAAATGTTCTGTCATTTTGAAAACGTTCGAAGGGTATTTTCGTCCTACAAAGTTGTTTTCGGTTACCTTGGTCTGCAAGTTCAATCAGCCACGCACCGACGCGTGGCGCGTAAGCAGTCGGTCACATCATTGCCGTCCGCAACTTTCAGGAGCGGTCGAGAAGCGTTCCGAAATTACCAAAAGACCACCGAAGAGGGCAAATCTGGAATTAAGCTTGGAAAACTTATATTTGCCACCTCTTTGCTTGCATGTGCCCCATTCTCAATTATGTCTGATTACATGATTTTCTTCCATAATTTTCAGTCATAATCGAGAAAATTATCACCAATTTTGGCGGCTTCTTAAGTTAATCAGCTGCAGATAATTCGCCGGACCAGATCGAGTGATAATATTTGGTGGCCTAATGATCAACGGATCATCGACTCTGTTCAACAATGTACAATAGATTAGTGGTCCCAGTAGTTTGGTAAAATATACTACGATAAGCGGTATTAAAAAAATTATCCCTCTCATTTTTAATGGTGACCAAGAAGCTAAATTTATTTTGATTTTGGTGTAGCGGTCTGCAAAGTGATATTTTTATGAAAAATATTTAGATCTCTATTTTATTTAAAGTAACTATTTCTTGAATATCTCTACCAACTTTGCTTCATCACCTCATATTTTCTTTTTTTCTCTTTTTTCATTTTGGCTCGTAAAAATCAGCTATTGTAATTTCATTTCTCTTGTTGTCTACTTTTCACTTATCCTCTTTCTTGCTTAGTCGTGCAAAATATTCATGGCTTTTTAATTTAGCATTAATATAACAGAGTTGTTAAGGAGATTTGGAAAATGATGCATCTAAAAACACAATCTAAATAAGTTCTTTAATTGGATGATCTAACCCATTCACCTTATTTGCGCTGCCCAATTGAGGCTACCTACAAAAATTCATCTTCTGCTTCTAGCTATTAGTTTTTTTTTTTTTGAAAATTTTAATGGTTGTGATTAATAAATTCAATACATAATAGCTAGATTTATTTAGTGGTCATGAATTTTGGTTTCTAGCTAATCTACGATAGGTAAATCATGATAAATTGATCAAATCATCTTAATATGGGGAATACAAAGATGAGTTTCCAAAGGGTATTATTTTCATCGTCTCCAAATCTTTTTCATTAATATAAATAGCTTATAGGGGAGCGTGGGAGTGCGTAATGTACAGGGGGATTAGGTAGGCAGATAGGTCCATAAAGCATACCCCCATAAGTGAGTCGAAAAAACTCACTACAATAAGCGGTATTATTGAACCGAACAAACCAATTGACAATAGAACATCTCCTCCATATTTACATCCATACACTTTAATGGTCGCCTAGATGATCAACATCTCAGAAACTCTATTTGCCAGTCAAGAAAATTCACTACAGAAAGCGGTATTATTGAACTAGAAAAAAAAACATTGGATGAAACTATTAGCTGACTATACAACATCTATTTTATTCAAATATTATTAGCATTAAGAATATGACTACCAAGCAAGGCACTTTCTCATTTGAGCAGGAAAATATACAAATCAATAGGCTTGGCAATTTGGATTGGCGGGTCTTGTTCGTGTCATGTCGAGATTAACCCATTATAATATATGGGAGACACAAACATGACCCGTTGAATAATCGTGTCTAGAACTCGTAACTTGAACACGACACGATACGTGTAATACGATTAAATGAATGTAAAATAACTAATATAGAATGGTTTTTGAAGAACAATCCTATATTACTAATAGAGAACTGTTTTTTAAGAACTGTCCTATATTACTACAGTATTATAGCACTGTTTTTTATGAACCTTCTATATTATTATAGTAATAAAGGACTGTTTTTTATTAACCGTCCTATATTAGTAATATAGGACTATTTTTTAAGAACCTTACTATAGTATTATAGGACTGTTTTTTATGAACCGTCTTATATTTTTAACATGATTGGTTAACAGCTTGCAGGTTAGATTGCTCAACATGACGAATTAATAGGTCGCGTGTCAAACAAGTCAACACAACTGATCAACATTGATTGATCGGAATATGACACAATTTTTGGCGTGCCATTTTCAACCAAAATAACACAAAAACAATAAGACTCAACCCTAACTTGCTAAATCTGTGTCGGGTTCAAGTTATGTTATCTTGTCGTGTCATATTTTGCCACCCTACAAATCAATAAGTGACATGTGACACTTTTTAATTTCGTTTCTTGCTCAAGCAAATAAGTGCACCCTCCAAATTTGAGCGTTTGAGCCTTGCGGTTGAGATTGTAGAACATCGACGGTGACCCACATGTTCTACTCTCATGTGGAGTAGTTATCCCATCTCCTAGATAATGTACGGCCAGGATCAATGACTTCTCTTCATTGGCCAAAGCCTAAATTTCATGGATCGTCGGATTTGGATAACCAAATCGGTAAAACTTCATGGATCATCGGACGCATATGCCTATTTATCAATTTTACCTGCCAAATCAAACAATAACGTGGCCACCATCTCCTGCATGTTTATGAGAAAGCAAGGATTAAAAAAAATTAAAATAATAAAATAGCAGGAAAAATGTAATGATTTAGCTAATGATATTTAACTCCTCTACAAACGTGATTAGTGTTTCTAATTTGGAATTAAATTGTCAGTTTTTACTTGTTTTCATACATTTAATAACGCAGCTTAAGTTGGAGTTTCTTTTAGCAATCTAATTTAGGGGCTTTTCGTCAAAATCTCTATTATTATAATCCACACGAAGGGGAGCCTTGGCCCAATGTAAAGTTGTGGTTGTGTAAGGTAAGATTGTATAGTATAGACCCTTGTGGTTTGACCCTTTCTCAGACCTCGCGTTGGCAGGAGTTTCTTGAATTACAAGCTAGATAAAGGAATTCAAATTTAGCAGCCGTTTAAGGCAAAAGATGTTGTAGATATCCACAGGGAAGTGGGTTTCTTGTGGAAAATAGATAGGAATTTGTTAAAAAGCTTTTGTTCTTAGATAGCCCTTCTTGGGATGTAACAAAATGACACGAGGTTAGGTTGGTAGCCCTAGGATTGCTAGTTTAGGTAAACCCTAGTCTGATCTAGACCTTACAATTGGTACTGGTACAATGACTGGAAACCAATTGTCTGTTGGACCATCCCACTTGATGCAGCAGGACAAAATTTTATTTGTTGGACTCTTCTTGATGTGGAATTTGCAACAACTTGGATTCATAGTTACAAAATTCTCTCATAAATAAATTATTATTATTTTTGAAAAATTCCAACTTTTTGATGTCTCCATTTATCCCTCAATAATTCAAAAGTTATTGTGCTTTGTAAACTTAATGCCAATTAACATGAAATAAGAACATCAAACTCAAATATCATGAATAATTTGTGAAATTCTCAATTATCATGTGTAAATTAATCTAATTATACATCCATGTAAAAATCTCAAATTTCACATGTAAAAAAGCTTTATCCAAATTATTTTTTTTCAAACTATTCATGAATATTAGACTTGCTGACTTATTTTTGAATCCAAACTTTGTAAATAGGCTTGGGTTGATAAATTTGATGCATTTTAAGATTTAGGAGATTATAGGTTTAAGCTGGTATATCTAATGGTTTAGATTTAGGGGAAAATTTTCATTAATCACTCATTAGGTATCGTTTAATAAAAGTTTAAGCTTTTGGGTAGTCAATTGGATTATCCATCATGGCACTGCTAAAGTAACTTGCTCCAAGCAACTACTGCATATTTGGGAAACTTATTTCTATTGTATTCTCTCTATATAATATGGTCGAATACTAAACTGATTTTCTACCATAAAAGAAAATAAAATGCAATAAACGGGCAGACTCCGGGCACTAATCTCTCACATATATGATGGTTTTGAGGAAGGGGCGGGCTACAAGGGTCTATAGTATGTAGTCTTACCTTGTATTTTTGCAAAAAGTTATTTCCATGCCTTAAACCCATGACCTCAAGGTCAGATGACGACAACTTTACCGTCGCACTTGGGCTTCTCTTCAAAATAGAAAAAATACAATGAAAACTAATTTTCAAAACAAGCACTAACGACATCCAATACACTATTCCTAATCACACAATTAAATGGTAAAACTGTGATGGGATCCTTGTAATGATTTGAGACCCTCGTTTTATTCATTATCTATAGGGCAGCCTTGGTACATGAAGCTCCTAGGTTTACAGGGTCAAAGAAAGGGGCAGACTACAAGGGTTAATAGTATGCAGCCTTAACTTACATTTTGCAAGAAGCTGTTTTCACACATTGAACCTATAATCTTAAGGTCACACGATGACAACTCCACCATTGTACTAAGGCTCTCCTTCGTTTTATTAGTTAGCTCCCTATAACAAATCACTTTCTCCAATTTCCTTCCGGCAAGTCCTGATTGTGTGGTTCTTCTTAGCCATCTCTTTGTTCATATTTAGGTAATGAATACAACCTGAAAATCATCTTAAACGTGTTTCCACGCCTTTTAGACTTGTTTTAATATATAATTTCGTTGTTAAGTTTGGGTGATTACTATTTTACCATGATCCTAAAGGGTATTAAATTGTCTTATCTAAGAAAATGCAGCATTTCTCCGCATCACTATCAGATGAATCTTTCTTCCATTTCTAAGAAATTGCAAGGTTTAACAGTAAATCCTATTAATTATGATTCTAATTATGCAATGGATTTCATGATCAGAAGGTGTAAATTTTATTTGATTAGTCTCTTTTTAAGTCTCATTAGCTTTGGTAATCTAGAAGAAGGAGAGCCTTGGCACAACGATAAAACTTGTCGTCATGTGACCTTGAGGTCAGGGGTTCAAGGCATGAAATCAGCCTCTTGCAAAATGCAAGGTAAGGCCGCCTACTATAGGCCCTTATGATCTGCCCCTTCCCTGGACCCCGCATAGGCAAGAGCTTTGTACACTGGGGCTGCCCCTTTAGCTATGGTAATCTAGAAAACTATCCCGCTATTCACACGAGGAAATATAGCAAGTTCTTGCTTGTGGTTCTCGCAATGAAGAGCTCAAACCTCGTTAACCATGCTTTGTATTCTCTTTTGGCAATGATTAGGACATCAAAATCATCTCATCTGAAACACACATTACACGACAGATGTGTCCTAATCAACGGTTTGAAAAATTAATTTTTGGACGTGTCACGTTAGCAAGGTCGTTAGGAACGAAATCATTAAAGTAATTATCATTCTCATTAATTCTGCAATATTAAGTTTTCTTTTCTTTCTAGCAATGAACTCCAATTTTTCAAGGAAAACGTCACATAAAATGGATATTTTTTGTCAGAAATTATACCATCTAATAAGGGAAACGTCGCATAAAATAGATAGAAGTATCTTCTCTAATTACCAATGGTTGTTAAATAATCAATGAACTAGTATACGATTGATGAGGACCGTTCATTACCTATGGATTGTCATTGATTCGATTAGTGAAGAAGCCATGGATCCTGTGCTTCGCTCAACATGACTTCGTACGGAAAAACCCGTAACAGATTGGATATGGCAGATATAACCTTTCTCTGACTCCACTCTGGTATGTATTTAACCAGTATAATATCAGATTATATAATATGGAGAGAATATTGAATTAGAATTAAAAGTTAAGGAGCCCAGTATAATATCATATTATATAATATGGAGAGAATATTGAATTAGAATTAGAAGTTAAATAAGAAAGGTGAAGAAGGAAGAGAGAGAGAGAGAGAGAGAGAGAGAGAGAGAGAGAGAGAGAGAGAGAGAGAGAGATCTAACAGGTCAAGTTTCAATATTGTTAATATTGTTTTGAAATTCAAATTCTCCATAAATATCTATATTTTATTAATAGATTCAAACTATGATCATGGAAAGAATGATATTCCAATCTTATGAAGATAACAAGAAAGGTACAGTATATATAATCCAAATCAAGCTAACTTAGGAAACTAATAATACAAAAAATGAGGAAACTAATTACTGAAAATTTAGCTGTCAATCCTACCTATACAATTCTATAAAACTGAATTACACGAAAAAATTCTCAACACTCTCCCTCAAGTTGGGCATATATGTCATACATGCCCAACTTGTTTAAAAACTTTAAGAATGCTCGATTTGAAACTGCTTTGGTGAGAATGTCACCCAATTAATCATCAGATCTAATCTTAGGCAATTCTACAATTTTTTTCGTCCAACTTCTCCTTAGTGAAGAATCTGTCTACTTCAACATGTGTCATACGATCATGTTGAATTGGATTATAGGAAATATCACATGCTACTTTATTGTCACAATATAGTCGAATCGGTTGCTTAAATGAATAACCCAAATCTCACAAGAAAAGTCTTAGCCATAATGCATCACATAGTCCAAGAGTCATACCTTTGAATTCAGCTTCTACACTTGATTCGAGTAACAACACCTTGTTTTTTGCTTCTCTATGTAACAAGATTACCACCTATGAAGGTAAAGTAACCAGAAGTAGACTGCCTATCATCTATGACTCCATACCAATCAGCATCAGTATATGTATCTATGCTCTAAAAATCTGCATTTTTAGTGAACAAAATTCCCTTTGCAGGTGCAAACTTTAGATATCTCAAAATGTGCACAATTGCATTCATATGTTGCTTTCCGGATCATGCATAAACTAACTAATAATACTCAATGCATAAGCCAAATTTGGTCTTGTGTGTACTAAGTACATCAATCTCTTTATCAATCTTTAATATCTTCTTTTATCAACCTGTACTTGATTGGACTCAATATATAACTTCATACCTTTTTCTACTGGTGTATCAATTGGTTGATATGCGGTTATACCAATCTCTTGTAAAAGATCTAAGACATATTTTCTTTGAGACAGAAAGATTCCTTTATGAGATGGAGACCCTTCAATTCCAAGAAAATATTTCGAAGGAACTAGATCTTTCATTTCAAATTCTCTTGACAAGTAATTTTATAGGCTTTCCTTTCTTTAGGATCATTTCCTGTAACCACCATGTCATCCACATATGCAATGAATGCAATGTTCTTATCTAGTTATTTTTTTAGGAACAATGTGTGATCTAAATTGCTCTGAGTGGTAGCCAAAGTCTATCATAGACTTAATGAACCTTCCAAACCACACATTCGGAGATTGTTTCAATCCATATAATGATTTCTTCAACCTGCACACCTTCTGGTTATGCCTTTCAAGTATCATGCACCCTGGTGGAAGATCCATGTAAATTTCTTTAGACAATTCACCATGCAAAAAGGCGTTCTTCACATTGAATTTTTGTAATGGCCATTCTAAATTTGTAGCTAAAGACGATAAGACTCAAACAAGATTGATTTTGTCCATAGGTGCAAATGTCTCTGTGTAATCGATCCCATAGGTTTGGGTGTAACCTTTCACTAACAGTCTTACTTTAAAGCGCTAAATTGTGTCATTAGCCTTATACTTTATAGGGTAAACCCATCGACATCCAACTGGTTTCTTTCCTGGTGGAAGATTAACAAGTTCCCACGTTTCATTTTGTTGCAAGGATTTCATCTCTTCATTAATAACTGCTTTCCATCTAGGGTCAGTTAAGGCTTCCTACACATTGTTACGAATAGATACAATAGATAATTGATTTACAAATGACAGATTTGATTTCAACAAATGATGGTTAGACACATAATGACTCATGGGATATTTAACTTTACTAGAAAGTTCGGGTTCATATGTGGGTTTAGGAATACCTCTAGTGTGACAATGTAGTAATCTTCTCGTGGACTTAGACACTAAGTTAGGAACATCCTCATCAATCGATTGGTTTAGTATATCAGTTGTGAGAAACTTTAACTCGAATGAAGCATTTGTTGGAGTCACATTTTTAGTTTCTGAGAGTTCATTACCACTTTGATTCAAAATTATACCCCCTTCTTGATTGTCTGGTCTAGCTTGTGAGTCATCACCATTGGAATCCAAAATTGTATCCAAGTTGCCCACATCTTGATTACTAGATTTAGGAGATTTATCTTCCTCAGACATGTGATGATCACAGTCTAGAGAATGTTGAGTTTTCCATAAGTGCACAGCTGTTTTAGTACAGTTAGTGCAACTCTGGGTCGAATCCACGGGGACTCGACTTAAATGTTGGAGTTTACATGAATTTTAATTTACAAATTACAACAAAAATAAAATTCCAATTCATTAAGTAGTCCATGAGTAAATAGTGCTAAAATTAAATACAGGAAATGAAAGGAAATGACAAGTTAACCAGAACTTCCTTGTTTGACTGCTATGTCACGCAGCTGATCGCAACATGTACTAATCAGTACACAGACAAAAGAAACTAGAATTGTAATTAAAATGGGGATAACTTAAAATGTAATTTAAATAACTATCTTTTATTATAGTCATTGAATAAGCAAATCTTGAACAAAACTAAACTAGAATAAGATAGGACACAACGGTAAATAAACTTAGGACACAACTGTCATTACATTAGGCATACAAATGTACTAATCTTCAAATGCTAAAGGGTAGAAGCGGAATCTTTTCAATTTTTTGTTTTTAATCGAGCTAAAAGTGGGTTGCAACGCAGAAAACAAAGCAAGGAGAAGAAGAAGATGGGGAAGAAGAGGAGGAGAGGAAGATGATAGGGGAGAAGGAGAAAACGGGGGAAAACCCGATTTGGGTCTTCTCATGTGAAGAGGAAGATGAGGTTTCGGCCATTGGTGCTGCCCGGGTCTGGGGGCTGGGATGTTGATGCCGAGCAAAGAGGGGGATAGAGGAGGGACTGATAGGTAGAGCAGAGAGATGATGAGAGAAAGCTGGGCCTACTTGGTGTGTCACTCACCAGCAGCCAGTCTGCGATGGAGTCGAAACAGAGAAAGGAGATGGGGAGCTTGGCTGGTGTTGGGTTTCCTATCAGAGTTGTAGAGCAGTGAGCTAGCGGGGTTTGGGCTTGACTGGGGAGAAGTAAGTGAGCATCACTAGGTTCAGGCGTGGAGCCGGGCTCCAATAGGCAATGCTGGTTCTGTGTTGGGTGCGTGAGGGATTCCTCGGTGGAGCTGGAAGCAGAGTAAGGAAGCTGGAGATGGGTAGTGGGAACAGAGAGAGGAGAGAGGGTTGGAGGTCGTGTCGGGTAGAGGGACAATGAGGAAACGAGAGGGAGAGGTGGAGAGTGCGGCTGCTAGCAGATTGGCTGGTGTTGGTGTGTGTCGGGCAGGTGGAGGAACGTGAGAACAAGGGGGAGAGAATGGAGAAGAGTCTATTGGGTCGTGCCAGTGTGTAAGACACAGACAATGGTCTGCTCTGCACCAGTGTGTCACTCACCAATAGCTGACGAATGGGTACCCCAGAGAGAGAATGGGAGAGAGAGCAGAGAGAAGGAGAATAGGGAAGACAGCAGAGAGAGGTAGAGAGGAATTGTCCTTAGACCCCTCTTCGTGAGGATGAGGGAGAAAATGAAGAATAAGACTATAGTTGCCTAAGGAATGCTATATAAAAAGTCTGAATAACTTATTTTTTGTTGGATTCCCCATGCTTGCTCCATACTATTCCCATCAACTTGTACAACCTGCCCATGTCTTGCTTATCAAGTCATGAAGTACGCCCATGTCATATTTGCCATGAGTTGTCCATGCCATGTTGTTTCCCATGCAATGCCCATATTATGCTGTCTCCCATGCACTTGGTAATGTACATACATGCCAACATGCTTCCATTCGAGGCTTGCTTTGTGACGTGGGGCACATCAAATTAGGTGGATTTGAACCGTCCAAAGTTAATTTACAAAGTAAAAAACTAACTTAAAATCATCTATATCATCAATTACCTATTTAATTAGCTTTAATTATTATCTAATTATTAAATTTTCAAATCAATGGTTGGATGATCACTTAAAGTTAAAATCAATTTAAAATTACAAAATTAGTTAGTTGGATGATCTAATCAAATGCTAATTATTGGTTATTTTAGGCAAATTTGAACATGTAATAGAGAATTATAATCTAGAGTCTGAATTTCCTTCTAATACTCCTAAAGTTTAGGCTTAGAGGAAAAATACATTATGTCTTCATGGAAAAAAACATCCATTGTGATAAACATTTTCGAGTTGGGGGATGATAACATTGGTAACCCTTTTGACAATTGGCATACCCAAGGAAAACATAGCGTAATGCTTGATGAGTCAACTTGTTGCGCTGATGTGTATGGAGGTGTACAAAGGTGACACAACCAAAAACATGGGCTGGTAAATTTGGGATTGTTGGGCCAACAACTACGTCAGTGAGAGCCTGTAACATTGTGCAAAAGTTAATGGATCTAGAGGGTACTCGATTGATTAAATATATTGCAAAGGCAGGTGCTTCTTCCCAATAAGATAATGTCATATGAGCTTCTATCAATTAAGTACGAACGACCTCCAATAAGTGATGATTTTTGTGCTCAGCGACCTAGTTCTGCTATGGTGATTAGAACAAGTAGTTTGATGAATAGCTCCATGTGCTTCCAAATAATGTTGAAGTTCATAACTATGATATTCTCCATCATTATCATTGCGAAGAACCTAGACCTATGCCTTGTATTGAATTTCAACCATTTTATGAAACTTTTGAAATAACAAGTTCACTTTACCTTTGGATTTCATCAAGTACAATCAAGTCATTCTAGTACAACCATTAATAAAGCTAACAAACCGACATGATCCACATCCACCCAAAGTAGTGACTTTGGATAGACCCTAGACATCAGAATGTATAATCATAAACGAAAGTGGACTTTTATTCAATCATAATGGAAATTAAGCATGATGGCTGTTTGCTAGTTCACAAATATCACACCGAAAACTAGAAACATCAACTTTTGCAAGTAAACTAGAAATATTTTTTTTAGATAACCAAAGGAAGCATTGCTCTAGATGTTGATTCCATAACCATTTTTCAGATTTCTTCTAAGCTTGACATAGGCTATTAGAAATCTTTGACACAAAGTCCAAGTAATCCAGCTTCCCTCACTTAATACCATAACTAATCATCTGTCTAGTTCGGATGTCCTTAAACATACAAAATTCAAGCCATAAAATTACTACACAAGATAAAGCTGAGGTTATTTGGGAAACTGACAATATATTATAATCTAATAATAGAACAACTAAAGCAGAATCTAAATTCAAAGTATTAGTGAGAGTCAAAGATCCTTCCCCAATAATTGGAGTTGAAGTACCAGTTGTAGTTGAAACAAATCTTTGTAAGGATGAATTAAGAGATGGGACATGTTTAGAATCAAATGTCATATGATCTGTAGCACCAAAATCGATTATCCATGCACTATTAAAAATAGGTGTAGAAATATTTAAAACCTTACCACCATTATCTGCAATTAATACCAATGACGAGGCTTTTTCAGCAACATTATCTTTTGTCTTTGTTTCAACAATTGTTGTAGTGGAGGTCTTCTTGGAAATGTTCTTTCGTGGATCACAAGTATGATCCCACCATTTTGGATATCTCACAAGTTTGTAACACTGACTTTTAGTATGACTAGTTTGATTGCAACGAGTGTATTTGTAAGTAGACTTGTCGACACCATTATTGTTCTTAGGCTGATTGGTCCTACCAATTTTGATCAAACCAATTTCGAGCCACCAAGGTTGAAGCTTCAGAATTTTTGTTCTCCCCTTTCAGAGTTGCATAGCGGCTTGCCTCTCATTGAACCAAAAAGTAGCATTCTTCTAAGTCTGGAGCTAGGTCTTTTCATAGAATCTCTCCATGAACTTATTCAAAGTCACCATCCAATTTGGCAAGAAATATGTATACCGTTATTCATTCGATGGACTTCATATATGTTGCAATGTCATCAAGATCTTTTATGAAAACTTTGTCACTGTGATCTAACTCTTGAAAAATCAAGGTTAGATCTCCATAATATTTAGATAAGGACTTTCCATGTTGTATGGTGGAAAAAGCCTTTTGATTTAGGGCAAAAACTTGCAACTCATCATTTTCATCATAGAAGGCCATTGATAGAGCACTCCAGAATTTGTGAGAGGTGGGTAAACGTAAATAACGCTTCATAATTTTTGGAGTCATAGACATCAATAGCCACCTCTTCAATTTTTAATTTTCAGCATACCACTTTTCGTACCCATCTTTTGATTTTGCAAGCGGCTTCACTTTGCCACAAATATAGGACAGTTTCTCACTTTTGGAAATATGCATCTCCATCAACTGGGACCAAACATCAAAATTTGATTCAATAAGAATGATTAGTGCATTAAAAGCACCGTCAGATTGAACAATAAGGAACTGATTTCGTTCTAGATGATTCAACAATTTTTTCACTCTTTTTTTTTCTTTCTTTTCGACTGGAGGCTTCATGACAGGACTTCAAAGGATATTAAGAAGGGTGAGTATTATATTTTTGCGATGATAGGATTTAAAGGCTTCAAGAAAAAAAAAAGATTGAAGGGATTCAAGAATTTCAAAGACCATCCTCCGATACCATATTGACAGATTCAAATGATAATCATGGAAAGAATGGTACAGCATATATATTCTAAATCAAGCTAACTTAAGAAACTAATAATACAAAAAAATTAGGAAACTAATTATTGGGAATTTAGCTATCAATCCTAACTGTACAATTCTATAAAACTGGATTACACGAAAAAAATCTTAACATATTTCACATCTGTGTGTGTGAAAAAAGCGCCAAATCAAAGAAAAGAGCATCTCTTTCTTGTTATGAGCGGCAACTTAACCCACAATCTTTAATTGGAGAACAATTCACAATTTCTCTTTTTCTCCATTATAGTATAAAAAAGCATTGTGTGAAAGCAGAATGCAGCTGTATTATAGAAGTTGGATACTTTTTGAGGAGTTATGGATTTTTTTTCTTTCATTTTTTATGTTTAAGAAAAGCTAAAAATATATTCTTTCTATTTTAACAGAAAAAATAAAATAAGTTATTGTTGCCGCATCAAGCCATGCCAAACAATATTGAGAAAATCCGCATTGTGGGTCAGTTTGAGTTCTTGACATCTTGTTCTCTCATTGCATGTGTATACGCAAACTTCGTTTCCACAAGTCTAAGTAACACAACTAGCTATAATCAGTCCATTTCGTCATAACTAATAGAGGACCTCCAATAGAGGTACACTAGCACCATACTATTAAGGGCAGGCTATAATGTTACAATGTAGAGAAATGCTACAGGGACTGAGTTCTTAAACTCTTCTTCTAAGTCTTATCTCTTGAATATCTAAGTCATTCATCTTCTTTACGCTCCCAACTTAGGTTAGCTGCAGAAATTCGTGTACATTTGATGCTTCTAGCCACTAGTTTTCCTAGTTGAAGAGTATTTTAATTGACTTTTCAACTAAGAAAACTAAAGAAAACTAATAGCTAAAAGCAACTAATGGACATCAGTTTTTGCACGTGGTCTATATAGGAGAGGATGAGGAAGATGAATGGGGGAAAGCATGTAAAAGCAGGGTATCCATAGAAGGGTCACATAAACCTAGGGCCAAAGAGGCCATGGCCTCACTCGCCTCCAGCAAAATTTATATATATGTGTGTGTGTATGTTTGGCCCCTACACATGTCTTCCTTTTGGCCCCTCCCCTCCCCTCCACCCCACTTCTCCAACCTCTAAATTCAATATGGCCCCTCCCTAGATTGAGTCTTAGCTATGTTCCACATATTCAGTCCTAGAAGCTCAGTCTAGATAGCATTTCTTTGTAATATATGCTTGAACTTACTAACAGAGGATGGCAAAGGAAGTCAAAGAAACAGTTAAAGTATCAAGGCAAAGGGGGTTCTTAAGGCCTCATAATCCTTATTAATTACTAGGTTTACTTTGAAACTATGCCTTTAGCTTATATGAGCTACCTTCTAGTCTCTCTTTTGTATGCGCGTGCTTTGTTGGTTACTTAGATTTGGTTCTGCTAGTATGAATAATATAGTATCTTATAGTAATAGGGGTTCTGCATACTTTTGGGCATTTAGCTTTGATTATTAATATTTAGGTGAACAGTTTGGATCACCAACCGTTTGACGTCCAACCCTTTTCTTGTTCTTGAAAGATAGAAAAATAAACTTCATTAAGAAGAACTATAATGTCACTATTGCTCCAGGACATCTTCTTCATGTTCCTCCTCTTATCTCTTTCTCTCGTGCTCTCATCCTCCTCTGGCTTCTTACAATGGCTATTATAGTCAGTCATGGTTCCCTTATTTGTGCATGCCTTAGTATTTGGAATCCATAGTTACAAAGCTCATGTTTAAAAATAACTCGACACGGGAATCATTTAGAAAATTAGAGATATATCACCCCAAAAATAAATCTAGAATGATGAAAAGATAGATAAAACAGCCTTAAAAGTAAAGACTACTTGCTCTCAAATAAATTTATCTGTGTCAGTAGGAGGGGATAAGAAAACTATGTGGGTTAATATTTCATACAGTTAGCTATCCTGTGCCAAACAGGCCCCTAATGATACAGATAGATTATCCTATTTCTTAATTACCTTTCAACAAATCTTCAAGCTGAAAGCCGTTTAGCAGAGCTGGCAGCCGACTACAAGGTGCCTCTCCTCGTTAGACTTGGTTGGACGTTCGAGGTGAGACCAATCTTCCGAAGAGAACTTGTGGGCGATGACTTTGCCGTGTGTCACTGATCCAACAATTGTGTCATACACTTCCGGGGCGGCTATATGCTGCAGCAGAGTAGCACTTGTTGGCCTGATCAAGAACCACCGTTGGTGCTCTACTGGGTGCTTCTTTTCCCACAAAGTTTTGAAACTACTCCAGAATGAAAAAATCCACATAATTTCCAATTTGGAAAGCCATCTCATGCTTGAAAATATTGTAGAAAAAAAAGGAGTTAGGTTTGCAGTCTTGGAGACCGTTGGTGTAGTTTGCCATGATTTTGCTACCTCAAAGTTTCATCAAGGAAAAAAAACACGTTGCTAAGACCTGCAAAACAAAGTAAAGGAGAAGCTTGATTATGGAGTTTCAGCCATGCCACTGTAATGGCCACCAAAAATAACCAAAAAGATTATTTTTCCTTTAGCTAAATCGTTCATCCATGTCATTGAGAGCTAGATTCTAGTAAACACTACCTCATTAGTTGGTGGAAAGTAAGCCGCAACATCCCATTCTGGTGTTGACTTTTTGGTGCTAAAATTCTCATGGCATCCAATGACATATTGCCACGTGTTGCATTGTCCATGTTCCTAGAATTGGACGTCAGTAGATGGTTGAGGGGGTCCCAAATGGTATAAAGCTTGTCTCCAACAATCACGCTTATTACTCATTAATACAAGCCATTCATGTATTAGTCATAAAATATCTTGTCTTAGATGGGAAAAGCATGCCTATGGATCAACATTTTCATAATTCGAATTGACCACCCTCCAACCATAGCATATTTTTCTTCACTCAGGTTGAAACTTGTGCTCCTTTCTCCTTATCTTGGGCTGCATGACAAGAGAGAAATGAAGCTCGACTGCAGAGTTGTGGTGGGAAGTTCTGCAGTCCTCTATTCCAATTTCAATGAATCAGCACTTCTTGTTTCTTCTAGCATTAGATCAGAGTATGATCAGTTTATCTTGCAGTTCTTCCATGTTGGATGAAGTTGAAAAGTCTCAATTTGTGAATATTTGCTCAAAAGTTGGTGCAACTCAATCTGCCAATGGTGAAACAAAGGGAGATCTGACAATCGGATCGACCACAGTTTTTGGGTTTACTTGATACTTGACAAACAGATTGATTCCACCAAACACCTCTTTCCCTTATTATTCAATTGGCTTCAAATTATACTGCTCTAATTATGTATGGTTTCTGTTGTACTTTTAGTTTCAGTATCTTCTCAATGCAAAATGCAACCAAGAGAGCAGATTTCACAGAAGTTGAGAACAATCTGAAATCAATTTGGGTTGAGATTTTCGTGGTGATGGTTACACCCATTGATGCAACTTGACTCGGTAATAAGTTACACCCGTTTGACACTCTGTTTTTCTGCTTCAAATGCAACAATTCATAGTGCTTCATGAAAGTGAAAGTGGAGACATGGAAGCCTTTTGCAAATGCAATTGCATGGTTTATATATGATGACTTGAACTATGGCAAATTCTACGGGAGTCAAGATTAAGAAGTTCCTCTGCTGTTCTTTTCCATTTTAAACAGCAAAAGACAATGTAAAGCAGTAACTTCATATATAGCATTATTCTATTAGTGATCCATACAGCCTTTCATGGCTTCTTCCTCTCTTTCTAATGTGAATTCAAGAACCTTGTCTGGGGTGCAATTACTTTCAACTTACCATAGAAATAATCATAAGCTCTCGATGGGTACTGATATATGACTGTCTACCTATTGAATGGATGATGATATGAGACTCCATCAGATAAAAAAGGTGCAATTACTAATTACAGATTTTACTTGCAACACCAAACACTATACAGACAAAACAAAGTCACCCAATAACCCTATACAAAGACTAAGACCACTCAAATTCCAATCCATTTTAATTAGCTCTTCATTCTCAAGCCTTTCTTCTTATGGGTACCAACTTATTTCAATTTATTAATATATAATTATGTTTAGATGTACTAAATATCCCTATAACTCCACAGATTCTGATCATCTGCATTCTCAACTTCATCATCCAAATCGTCCATACGAGGTGGGCTAAGCAGCATTCCTTCAGCCATATTTCTAATGACATTTGGCATATCGAAAATCACTTCTTCGTCGATAAATTCATTTGAAACCGGCAGTTCTTGGGCAGTAGCAGTATTTCTCTCAACCCCACTGTGCTCTGAGATCGAAGCTGCTGCCGCTGCAGCCGCAGCTTGGATATCACGAGGTGAAGTGGATGCTGGCACCGGTAATTCTGCCACCTTGGCGGGAAAATTGAGTTCAGCTTCACTTCCTTTGAGTGCAAGTGCAGCTACATCATAAGCAAGAGCCGCCATTTCGGGAGAGGGAAAAGACCCAAGCCAGATTCTGTTTGGTTTCTTTGGTTCCCGGATTTCCGACACCCATTTCCCGCTACGCCGGCGCCTTACTCCCCGGTAGACGGGATGACGACCGGGTATTGGGTGGTTTGTGGCCTCCCCGCTGCTACTGCCGGAATCCGGTTTTGAGGGTGAGGAAGCGTAATGCATGGTGTAGGTTTTGGCGGGAAGGTTGGGTGATTTGAAGTTGAAGGGAGGAGAATATATATGGGCGCGCTTGGATCATGTTGGAAATGCAAACCAGTTGGTGCTTCACTGCCTTCTACGTGTTGTGGGGTTTGGACAGCTTTGTGTGGATTGTATGGGTGTGTTTGAGTTGTACTGCGTTTTTGGACGCATTTCCCACGGAAGAGGGATTAGAAAGACTAACGTAAACATCAGTTACTGTTCTTCATTTATCCACTATTTGGATAACTCATCTGGTGGATGGTACACGTTATGGACAACTCATCCGGTGGGCCCTGCTCATGGTTCGAAGTTTCACTCTAAAGGGTGATCTGGACCTTCCACTCTGATAGATCAACGTAATTTTCTCCCCTGGACCTCTCCTATCTTGTTGTTTAATTTGTTCATCTGTTGGGAAGTATTCTTCTTCTTCTTCTTTTGTTACCAAGTAAAAGCATCAAAATTTTATTATTGCGAAAAAAATACAACACAGAAGGTGATTCAAAATGAGATTCAAAGCCTACCGAAGCTCCACTGACGTAGCAGGCAGGTAGAGAAATCATAGTGAAACCACCAAAATTCGAAATTTACATCACTGGAAAAGATGCAAAAGACATCACCAGTTGGGTAGTCTTCATTGGATACTATTTACCTACTTGGATCACTCTTTTTTCTTTTAAAGTTAGAGACACCCAACACCAACCATGCAGACCCACAAATCCTGATCACTCTGGTGAGAGACGACTCCTTCCGACACTGCATTAGAAGGCATTGGTGCTTCTTTTTTTGAATGTTGGACACGCACTCATGAGCAACCTTGAACCCTAGCCACCCAAGATAAGAAGCTGCGCTAAGTATAGTTACAAAAGTCCCCAAATAATTAAATTTTTTAGAAAAAGTCCCTGTTGTTTTTACTCCTGATACACTTTTTCACTCTTTTCACTGCTGCAATAACTATAGTTACAAAAGTCTCCAAGTAATTGAAATTTTTTGAAAAAATCCCAACCTTTTTTTATCTACCGACACTCAGATTTCCATGTAAATTTACCAAATTAAACATGACTTCTGAAATCAAAATCGGAGTAGATGAGTAGTTCATATGGTTCTTGAATATTATTATTCGTAAATTTTCCCCAAAGTTTGTCTCGAAACTGCTTTTTACGTGGTCGATCTTTGATCGAATGCTGCTAAGTTTCATAACTTACCTGCAAGGGGACCCCTGTAGAGCTGCTCGTTCTAATTTCGATGCCAACCATCTGGACTGGGATAAGTTAATGTTTCCAGGACAGTGATACAGACGACGGTCTAGACTACCGCAAGTACGGCACAGATTCCGGGCAATCCAGACCACTTATCTTCAAAATCATGTTGTAGATACGATATGTACCAAAATAATCATCCATTTGTCGATCCTAGCATTTCACTGTTCTGAGACACAAAATGTACAGTAAACTGTTTTACACAGTTTTAACTACACGGAAAAGCTCAGAGAAACAACAGCCAACACAAAAAATTTCCTGAATTTTTTATTGAACAAGGGGTAGTTATGAACACTAAATGTTTGATTAGTGGACCAAGTACCCCGTCCACTAGTGTGAATGGAAAAATATAGTAAATTTAGAATTAGTATGGGCCATATTAATATATGGGACTCATCCAAAAAAACCAGTAGTTCATTAATAATTAATGCTCCTTTCCGTTGATGGGCCCTTCCTTGGATGGATTTAGAATTATATTGTCCATATGAATATATGGGACTCATAAAAAAAACCATTAGTTCATTAATGGTTAATGCTTGTTTCTGTCGATGAGGCCTTACCTTTGGATGATCCGACGCATTCATCTGATTCCTTAGGCTTTGGATGTCTTAATAACTCTTTAAAATTACACAAGAATCTCCTTAAGATAACTCGCTATCATTTATACTTTAATGAAGATATTTTATTATCATTTACAGAATTAATTCTTGGCTGAAACATTTTTTCAATTGAGCCTGCATCTAGGTTGGTTTTTTCAGTTGAAATATTAGGTCATATGTCCAAATCAATGGCAAATTCAGTGTGCAAACAGTATTGTGGGCGAGTTCCACGCCATTTATTTGTACCCGGTAGTGACACGGATTCATGTGAGTCGCTGTCTAGAAGTTGTTCAGTTTATGCCCACTTGTACCATCATGGCACAAGAGACCCGATTTTTATCACTATGGAGTTAGTTGGTCAGTCTGTAAGGCACATATTTCAGTCGGGAAAGCCTAATGAGGGCCGCGTAACAGGGATGGATCAATTGATAAAGGGGGAAATAGTGACACGGTAACAATATATGTCAAACCACATTCAACCATGTAATTATGGGTAATTAGAATGGGCCATTGATTGTAACAGGTTAAGTTCATCAGCCTCTGTTTGAGAGTTTGATGGGAAAGCATGTATCTATCTCTATCTTTAGCATATCTTGCTAATCACTTCATTTAGTTGGTTTAGACAACTCAGAGAAAAATACCATCCTTGTAAATTGACGGTTGAGATTATCTATTTGTTTACTTAATGTTATGTTTCAGATAATTTGGATGGCTAGGATGTGTTATTTTTACTTAAGGGAAATCTGCTAAAAGTATAGGTCGGATCTACATTTTTCTAATAATCTAAACCGTTTAACTATCCGCCATAGCTGGCCATGCCATGAAAGTCAAAAACTTTGGATGACCCTGCCATTGATTCCTTCTTTTTTTCTTTTTTTAGGGAATAAACATACAACACGTTAACCTTACCGCTGATTCTTGGTGAAGTGATTAGAAATACGCGATTTTGGAATATGGCCCATTGATGACAAGATACTTAAGATAAACAATTCGGATCACTGAAAAGGTGGTCCCCATTGCACTTTTAACCTCAAAATTTTAAATGAAATTTGGCAATAGTCAAAATGCCTATTTCGTTAGCAGAAAATGAATGGAAATTGAATTCCATGGAAAAAGGAATTTGAATTCTCCGTTAAAAGCCTTATATGGTTTGAAATTGAATCACATCAAAGACCCAAAAGCCTAAGCCTTTCGTGCCATAAATATACAATTTTTAAGTATTTGTCATAATTCAATTTCAAGCCTTAAAAACCACTTTTCGAGGAAAATTTCTTTTCCTGTGAAAATCAATCTCTGTCCATTTCCTGCTAACCAAACAAGCACTAAAGGTTACGCTTGAATACCAGCCTCATAATTCGACCCATTTATGTAATCACACCATCAGATCAAGATGGCTACAGCAGAACTGCTCGAATCATACTAACCGGTCACAGCGCTCCAATTAGATGATCGAATGGAAATCAAGCACTAAGTTTAATATGATAAGATAAAGTGGATTGAGTGGAGTGAGAATTTTGTTAGAGGCATAGAAACAGCCTTTTGCAAAAATACAAGATAAGGCTACGTACCACAGACCCTTGTGGTCCGCCCCTTTTCCTAAACCCGAATATGCAGGAACTTCGTACACCGAGCTGCTTGTTATATTGGAGTGAGGATTTTAGGTGATTTTATCTCTATAATGGGAGCTCCAGGATGAGGTCTAGATAACAGAGATCTCATGTATGTAGCCCCAACCAGTGTCTTGTATTATCATTGTCCCTTAGGTAGGATCTGATGAGGCTGTTTGGTACAGGGATAACATTCCTTGCGTTAACTCACCCAGGGAGTCCTCTGAACATGATAAGATCATTCCAGGGGAAACACCACAGCTTTTAACCTTGCAAGGCCATGTTATCTGGGTGTGATAATATTTACACCCCTTCTAGACCTGCCAATAGCAAATGTTAAGATCACTATCCGCTGATAAGTTATCCAGGGTTTGCTAACCCATGCTGTCCAACAGCCCGGACCCAATCTACTTCTTTAACAATGCAGGCTCCGAGGTTGCTCTGGTTCATCTCTGAAAACCGGTGGATGTACTGCAGTCTCAATTTCCTACTAGAGCATTATACTGGAAGTTCCCCAGCAAATTGCATTCACAATGGAGATTGGCACAAGCAGGTAAATATAAACAGAATGATCTGACAAACACTCACTAATTCTGCAGATAACAGACAATGAAAACAATCAAAGGGGACAGCTTTTGAAATAATCTCTCAGTAACTGCATCGGATGGTCAAGCAACTGCTTCATCAGACTCCCTGATCATTTCCTATGCCCAAAATACACTGAGCAAGATGTGTTAAGTACGGCTCAGCTTGTGAACCATTGCTTAAGATGGGCCTAAGACTCTGCAGTTCCGTGTTAAATTCCTTCTCAAAATTCCTGCAATAATTGGAATCGAAACAAGTAAACAAATAATACTTGAAAATAAATGGCACATAAGCTATTTTTTCATCAGAATGAGTTCAGTCATCTCTCATCAGCTTACATAATAGAATCAGCAACTGTTGGATCCTCCGATTCCAATTTTAGTGCCTGGAATCTATGTCTTGATCTCCTTGGTTTAGACTTCTCCAGTACAAAAGAAGCACCAGTGGTGGACTCAGGCTGGGGGATAGGAACCGATGGTATCAGCCATTGAACTGCTGCTGCATATTGAAGGCATATTGATTTTAGCCTCTCCACCTTCTGCATATGAAAATTTGAGCATCAAAGCATGGAAAAGAGAGCTAGATAGGAATTGAATTTACCGTGGACATACAAGTTAGTTTCCTAAATAAAACATCAATTTACATATTCAAAACTTTGTACAGCTTGCTACATGAGAACAAGGTACAAGCGGACATAAACCACAATTGGGCCTTTTGTATCTGGAACACAAGGAACTAAAAAGAAACATGAGTAAACAAACAGCTTGATTAAGCAATATGTCACTTGCTGAAATCTAGAAGTTGGCAAACTCACCAGCCACAGAACGCAAAGCATTGTAGGAGTAATCAAACAATTCAGACTAGATTATAGTACAATCGGTTCAGCAGCTGTGATATTCTAGATGTTCAGAAAAATATAAGTTGCCTCTTATATTTTTCCTCTTCCTTTCTTGAGAAAGAAATGCAGGTATTGTTACTCTCGTGAGTCTCAAATACTCCTGTTGAAGTATAAGAGTTTTGCTGGCAAAGATGCATCCAGTGTCTTGCTAGGCCACATCAAACTAGTGGAATTTTAACATGCTCAGTGTTTAAATCAGGTGTTACACTAATGTGAGAGACTAAGAAATCTCATAATAGTTGAATTTCTGAGCCAACAGAGTGGGAGAAACAAATATTAACTGATACAATTGGTTGAGTTGTTAATAACCACTAATTTTTCTTTACATCAAGATAAGCCACTCAGAAACACAATTATTCGGCTAAATAATAACCAACCAATAGATCTCATATTCATCAACACAAACAACACAAAGATAGGTAGGCCAAAAATCTCAAAATTTCAACAAGATAATGAGATTAGATATGTCTAGCTTTGTCAATATAAGCAGCGTCAAGATAAAAGCAATAGAAATCTCAAGTCTTGCCAGGATAAACAATCCAAAAATCTCATGAAGGCAATTATAGAGCTTCCAACAGTTCTAAAAACACGGAATAGAACTCCTGAAATTAATGCATTGCAAATGAAGAATCCAAGAGCACATATAACCGAATGAGCCCCAAAGCAACAATTGAAAAAGATAAGTAACAAATGAAAAACAAAACTCTAAGACAAATAACTGAATGATAAAGACAACTCTGAAAGGCGAATTATAGTGAAGAATGCCAATTCCCCATACCTGAGAAACAAGCTAAAGCAAAATAAATAAGCTTATTTTCTCTGTCATAATAGGAACATAAGGAACTAAAAGCAAATATGAGTGAACCTACAGAAACTCTTACATTCTTTGATAAACAACACAAGTAGAACCAGATAATAAGAAAAAGAAAAGTCAAAGCTGATGGCCATAAGTTCAAGTATCATAGATAAGACCACAAATGGCTTTTAAACCACTTGGCAGTTAAGGAGTGCCAGATGTTGAGAGATGGCCTTGAAGTACCATGTTAACAAATAGAGCTGTACAGAAATATAGTGTGGATAATGGAAATACTTTCCTTCACAGGAATTTCATTTCAACCATCCAAAAGATAAATAAGCTAACTAGTACAGTTTCCATATATCCATGACAACAAAACAAGCTTACTGACCTTGAGAAGTTGAGGCAAAAGAAGCAAGCATTCTTTCAGGCATTTTTCCAGGAAAAAATCATGATACTGGATAACCTGGAATGCCTCATCCATCAGAAAGAACATTCTTTGAGGTATACCAAACAATTCACTGTGGGTTAAAATAAGTATCTGGGAGAATGAAGAGCAGACCTCATCTATGCTCTTCGCAGTCCAAAGTCTATCGTGCATCACATGCCAATTGGGTTCTAGAACCTGAGAATTATGTACAGCAATATTATCATGAATTGACAAGAGCTCCTGGATCCCAAATCTATAACAAAATCAAACTAGTAAAGAAATGGAAACAACTAAAGCTTGCCTCAAATGTTAGATAATGTAAGAGGCTATTAATAAATTTAAGCATGCTGCGGCATAGCACTGAAGATCGGGAGACAGCTGTTCCTAGTATATTAAGAGCACGGACTCCCTGTGAAATAGATTGGCAAAAATATATGAAGTTATGGGTACTGCTAGAAAAGGAGTCAGTTAATTTAGAAGAAACACAAACACCAGAAGAATATATATGAAGGAACCAGAAACCATACTTGATGTACTTGCCATGCAGCACAAAGTTGCCGGTTGACATGTTTACAGTGAAACAGGAAGCGGAAAATCAACTGATATTTTGTTAAGGCCTTTCTTGAAATAACAAGGGACAATGGCCATTGCACCTGTGCATACACCAAAACCTTAGAATTGCAAGCTTGTGTAGTAGGGTATACAGTGATAGAAATGCCGAGGGACATCAGAATAGAACAGACCTTATAACTCAGAGAGAAAGTTTCCAAGCCAGTAATGCTTACTGGCTCTGTCTGACCAGTACCATCGGAAATAAAGCTTTTGGTTCCAGAATGTAAGCTTTTAACTCCATATTCCAGATCTTTCAGTGTTACCAGTCTGCTGACAAAAGAGGTTCTTTCCTGTGGAGCAAGAAAAAGAAATTCATATAAGGGAATAAAAAGATTCAATTTTCAGTTACAAACATAACAAAAAAGAAGATAGACGGAGTTGCTTACCACACAACATGTCAACTCCTCATGACAAGGATCTGTTGCAGCAGCAGTGGAGCGCAATGCAAGATCCAAGAGAGACTTTTTTGTTCCAACATGAAACAATATATACAAAATTCAACTCAGCTTTTATAGACCAATTAAAGAAGTATATGAATGGAAACACAATGATGATTCAGGACATAATATCAATAAGACATAAAAGAACCTGCCTGCAGCTTCTCTACAGATATATCCTCAGGCCTTTTAGCAAGCTCATCCCGAGCTATGTCCATAAAATGTACTAAGAAGTCACCCTGTTCACAGCAAAACAATGAAATGGTTACATCTGTTTTTTTGTCAGGTCTTTTAGCATGATAATGAAGATAATGACACGTCCCCAGTTGATTTTGTAAGAACAAAGATACAAGAAGCTGAAAGGTTCCTCATATAGAATATACAGCTAAAGAAGAAACTAGAAAATCATGCTGGTTTTAATCATAAACCATGTCGAAGGGCATTTACAAATTTAAAAATGGATAAGATTGAGACAACTAAATCAGACAATTATTTCTTGTAACATAAGACTGGGTTAAATCAATAAAATTACATACCAGATATTCCTATGGCATGTAAAATGCAAAGTAATCAGTGCATGTTAATCACAACTGTCCAACAGGAGAGTGCAGAGCATAAACTATGAAGCAACCACATATCATAAAGGAAATACATGATTAGCAAATGATTGTAAGGACACAAACAAATAATGCTACCTGATCAAGCAGAAAATATCTTTTCATGGACCGCAGTTTTCCCATGAGATCATACTGTACACATAATCAAATAAACAAGAAGATTCATCTGAGAATTTACAATAAAAAGTCAATCTAAAGAATTTCATTTTAGGAAAAAGAAGAAGAAAAGAAACAAAAGTAGAAGAATGAAGGAAATCAAGCATGCAGAGAAGATGGTAAGGTCAAAGGCCTATATGACCCATGGAGAATTAAGAATAAAAAATCAGTCTAAAGAATTTCATTTTAGAAAAAAAGAAACAAAAGTAGCAGAATGAAGGAACTCAAGCATGCAGAGAAGATGGTAAGGTCAAAGGCCTAAATGACCCGTGGAGACTAATACCTTCTTTATAAGGTTCAAAAGCTCTCCACTTGCAAAATCATAAGCAGCTTTGATACACTCCAGATAGTGATGATTTGACCCAAAGCTCGTCAATTTTGAATTCTCCGACATTGGAACCTGTACAGAACCAGCAATTCTGGTATATGCTAATGATCCCACGTGCAGCATGGTACCACAGAAAGCTAGTATTACATCAGAACTGGAGAAGTTAAAACCTGAACACTGTGTCCACATTCTCTCATGACATTCAAATACTTTCCAGTCGTCAAAATTGTTCCTGCAGCATTTGTGAGGAAGCTGGGAATACCATCCTTCAGGCTATACCGCTGTTGCCAGTACTTTGCATCATAATCCTGTGTGAGACTCTCCTATTCAAGGTAAAGGGTAGATCCTTAAGAATCTAACAGGAAAGTGTTACTTTATCACATTTCAAATTAATCATAAATACCTTCTGCAGCAATTTGTTCTCAGCAATGAAAAATTCGCCATAAGGATCATCAATCACTCCTTCATATACCCACCTAGGAGATGTGAGAATGCACGACATGAAATCAAAGAAACAATAGAAAACAAATTCTAAAATTTCTTGCATATAGAGAGTTCTTGTGCATGTTAACCTAAACTGTTGAGTAGAGAAGCATTGCCAACCTAAATGAAATTCTCCATGGTAGAGGAATGTATAGAAATTCAATGATAGACTTGACTAAAAACTAAAATAGCAGATCTGAGAACCCAAGCAAGTACCTCTTCAATATGCAGAGATATGCAGAACTAGCACAATCTGTCATCTTCTCTAGCAATGTCCTCACCCCATTATCGCCAGCCATTGCCTTCGCCTGAAATTATGACCATGACAATAACTTAGAAAATGGGAACTACAAGTCCAACCATGATGACCAGTATTGCATGACTGTGACATTCTCCCTTTGGTAAGCAATACCACAGTATTTAATTAAGACAAAGATCATGTGTAGTGAATGACTCATATTACAAAGGTCTTCATGCTGAAGCATGAGCTCCAAAATGGTTTACAGTTCAACTTCCCTAGGAAGTTCAATATCAAAATTGGGATTAAGGAAATCTAAGTTTGAAGATCAACATTCTAAAATGAGGATTCCCGCTTCCATTGAAACTTGTAACACAAACTTCCAAAAGATGCGTCATATATGCCAGCACATCAGTAACAGAATACCAAGCTCACAAGCAAGCTTCATAATT
Source organism: Warburgia ugandensis (assembly GCA_035236585.1). Classification (NCBI taxonomy): domain Eukaryota; kingdom Viridiplantae; phylum Streptophyta; class Magnoliopsida; order Canellales; family Canellaceae; genus Warburgia; species Warburgia ugandensis. Next base: position 1,765,866 of record CP141132.1, on the reverse strand, counting down.
GGCACAGATTAACTTCTAACATTACTTGACAAGGAGATTTCTAATAGCATATAACACTAAAACACCAATTCATACAAATACTAACAGCAAACCATGACTTTAGAAATGAATACTGGAAATGGATAGAAGAAGTTGCAAAATACTAAACAATACATTGTCAACAAGCAAAAGGGCAGCCCCGGTGCATGAAGCTCCCACCTATGCGGGGTTTGGGGAAGGGGCGGACCACAAGGGCCTATAGTAGGCAGCCTTACCTTGCATTTTGCAAGAGGCTGATTCTATGCCTTGAACTCGTGACCTCAAGGTCACATGATGACAACTTTTACCATTGTGCCAAGGCTCCCCTTCATTGTCAACAAGCATGAACATAGTAAAAAAGAACTTGAATTGTTGAAGAATATATTTTACCTGGCTCTGCAAGAGGTTAAGAACTGACGAACCCGAGAGGTTGTTTGCTGAAGCCTTCTCCACCACAGTGGCCAAAGCATGCAAAGATCCCATCATTGGCTGGCACACAAAGTAAAACCAGCACAAGCAACTGTGAGCAGATGCAGCAGACTTTTGATGTGGAAATTTAAATTTAAGACAAAGGTTTAACCTGACAGAAAAACCACAATCCTTGCATTGAAAGTCTTCCAAGTCGAAATTGGTGTTCCAACTGTGCCACCATTGCCTGGTAATCCTGATATAACAGAAAAGAAGAAAGAAATGTCAAACATGACAATTGGCTAGAATTATGAAATAATAACCATTTAAAACTATTATAAGAAAGAACCTTGTGCAGGATGGAAAAGAACAATAGCTTAAGCAAACAGGTTACGGTACAATCTACAACCTAAAAGCAATTGGTAGACAAAAAATTGATGAAATTACAAGTTTGGTATTGCTTGAGTCTATAGTCTCTGAAGGCTGTGGCAGCAAAAGCAAATGTATATGATTAAATTCAGATGTTGAAAAAAAATGAGTGGAGAACAATGCATGAATATGATAGGAATGATACTAGCAACAATTCACTAAGCCAGGATATGGTCCACGTTCTAGCCATGAGGGTTACATGGCAAATACAATACAAGGTCATTAGGTTGGTTGATTTCATGACTCACACTAGTAAGTTCATATCTAGCTTTGAAGTTGCTATCCATGTTTCAGAAACAGCTTGTTTCATTCAAGGAGTTACTTTCATATTCCTACTTGTCTCTTTTTTTCTTTTTCTTTTTCTTTTTTTATCTCACAAAAACTAGGAGATTAGTATCCCGTCCAAGTTCAAACTTCAGCGAGGAATTGTTTTAGTTCTACTGGAATAATTCAAGGATGCGTTAATGCCAAGACAAGGTTTTCATCATTCACCAGGCCTTGAGATAAACATATCAGGCAGGAACATCTAAGGTTATGAAAGGGAAAGCAGTACCTCTCATGAAAACAGGATATGATCCAAATGTGTGACTTCAAAACTAAGTGGGTTTATCAACAGGTGCCACAATTACTGCAAATGTGAAAAATAAGATTTCAGTAGCCATACGATCCTGAATTCAGAGGCAGATGCATCCATCATCAGGAACTTTGGCAGCCACAGTCCTGGTCAAGAAAGAAGGATGGCCAAATAGATCCTAACGGTTTCTATTTTAACAAAATCAGTAGCTCTTGGACACTGGGAGATGCTTGATCAATATATTCAGTAAAGAACAATGAATGCAGAATGTGAGTCTAGGAAGCCAGTTGATGTACAATCAAGTTACCAGTCATTTCTTGGATATTTTGGACCTTTCTTGGAGCTATTTTCAGGATATGCCTCCAGCACTTTCAATTACCTTTTAATCCATGACATTTATCAAAAACAAGCAGAAGATAATACTAATCTTATTTCTTCGTATTTCCTATGTAACCCTTGAACACCTCCGTCTTATGGTCATTAGATCCTCACCATTATCCCAAAAAATGAAAATGCAACAATAAACAAATTTGACCAACCTAAGGTACAAAATAAATTACTTAGAAGCAAGAAATACCAACCAGTAGGAGGGTCCGCAGAGCAGCTGCAAAAGCATGATTGACCAGGCCACTCTTGAAATGTGATCTCGTCTCCACAAATTCACTGATCGTCAAGAAGTTCTCGCACAGAGGAAAGATCCGCTGAGCTAATTCCTGCACTAGTAAACAGTCAGTTATAGCCACCAAGTGCAACTTCTCTACCAACATCTTATGGGCCAGATATAATCTTTTAATCTCACCTGTATAGCTAAGTCCGTAGATGCATCAATCTGAAAGGTAATGTGGTCTTCCTTCCCACGAGCCCGTCTTATTGAAATATATCGTCCCTCAATGCCAACCATGGCAGAAAGCAGGTCATCAATAATTAAGAGCTCCTGAAGTCTCACAAAAAGAAAATAATCAAATCCAAGTGAGATAAGAGAAACATAGCCAAGAATCCATAACAGAATCCATTTAAAGTGCAAACTGAAAGTAGAAAATCAACTAACGACAAATCAGAATTCTTTCCTGTAATTGACCAACCTCCATAACTATCAACACCTCATTCTAATGCTCCATATCATATATTAGACAACAAGAATAACATATAACAACTGAAGATGATCAAACTTACTAATACAAGCTAATTACAATAGAATGTGAAGGATTTTTTTTTATTTTTTTCTTCTTTTTGCATTACAGCTGACAATTTTTACCTGAACCTTAGCGGGATAGTTGCCAGTAGAAAAATGGCCAAGAAAGAGTTATGGCTTCGATTAAAAATGCAAACTGAGAAAGGAAAATTAACTAATGATAAATCATTGTTTTTTTCTAGGATTGACCAACTCCCCCTCATATTAATGCCCTCATTCTAATACTATCATATCAAATACTAGACAACAAGGATAACTTATTAGAACAGGGAAAGGTAATAATTAATAAGACAAGCTAATTAGAATAGAATATGAAAATGATGTTCTTTTTGCATTGTAACCGAAAACTTTTACCTGAACTGGAGCTGGGTAGTAGCCAACAGGGCTTTGTGAACCTCGACTGCTAAGACAAACAAAGGTACATATATTGTATAAGCACAATTCTGAATTATTCTTCTATGTAAGATTCAATTTCTATATCTAACATGCCTTCATTACAATTTAGCTACAAAATAAACGATTTTGACAAGAGAATTATACTCTTTTGAGTGAAAAAAAAATGGTTTCCAAAATCTTTGAGCATTCAACATGCATTTGAACTGTACTATACTCTTCAAATTAAAATAAAATCAAAACCATAAAACGTAGACACTGAGTAAATTCAAAGAAATTAAAATAAATGAAAAGTCTATGCTTACCTAGTTTGAGGCTTCTTTTCCTGTTTCAGAATGATTAAAAAAAAAAAAAAAAAGAGAAAGAGAGGGGTGAATAATGATTAAGAAAAACATAAGGAGCAACTTTTACAGAAGCAACGGGAAAAGATGTAGTGATCGAACCTGATGAAAACGGCCGGTGAGGAATGGCCGTTCCACGTTCCACCGAGGAGTTGCAGGGTTGTGAGCAGGATCCATGGCGTAGAGATGCAGATTCTGTGGAAAATGTGAGTGCGATTCGGGACCCTAGATCTTGGGACGGGTAAAATGAGGGAAAAATTGGCGGTTTTTTTTTTTTTTACTTTATTTTGTGAAAGTATGTAGAGTAGCCGGCTCCGGTTTTCAAAAATTAGGGGGAAGGGGGTTTATAATTCTCCGACCCCCCTTTTCCGGCTGTGGTTATTATTTTTAAGTTGTTCTTCATTGGATTGATCAGGAGGAATTCTCCATGGGGGTTAGACTTTTCACTGTAGGATTCGTGACTGGTTCTAACTTGAAATATTATGTTATTTAAGGTTTTTTTAATTTTTAAATCTTACTTTATATATTTTGTTTGTTCTTGTTTGCCGCGAATGAACGAACGTAGAGGATAAATGCTGTATGGTTGTTTGGAGCTTTAGCGCAATGGTGGAGTTGTTGTCGTGTGACTTGGAGGTCATGGATTTGAGGTGTGAGAATAAAGTCTTACAAAAATGCAACATAAGACATAGTATAGACCCTTTGTGGTCCGCCCCACACACATGGGAGCTTCGTGCACTAGGCTGCCTTTTATAATTATTTTAATTTATTTGGACTGATCTTTGTGCTCTTAACTTAATTGTGTTGCAGTAATTTTTACGAAATAACTAATAGAAAGAATTATATACATGGTAATGGTGAAAGGATACCTCAAGGATGCCGGAGATCTCTAGAGCTGAAGCAACTTCTACAATTACTGGTTGTGTTTGTTAATAGATGGTGTATCAATAAACAGAAAAAAAAATAGATTCAGAGGGGTAAGGTTCTGACTGTGTGTGATCTTACGGTTATAGGTTTAAGGCGTAGAAATATCTTCTTGCAAAATACAAGATAATGCTGTTTACTATTGACTCTTGTAATCCGCCCCTTCTCTGGACTCAGCATTCGCAGGAGTTTCAAACACTAGAGCTGCCCTTTAAGAATGCAAGTTCCTCGGACAATCCAATAACATGCAAATGACTTAAAAATTCTGATAGATTATGTGCTTTGGTTTTCAGTTTGGAGGTGAATTCACTGAAGCAATTGATATTGATGCCACATATTTTTGGGGAAAACAGAGAGGTGCTCTTTGCGCCCTTGCAACACCTCAAAATGTTAAGATAGACTTTCGAGATCATAAGGGGCAGCCCTTGTGCATGACGCAACTGCATATGCTGGGTTCTGGGTTCGGGGAAGGGACATACTACAAGAGTCAATACTACGTATTTAAAAGATGCTGTTTCACGCCTTGAACCCTTGACCTCAAGTCACACGAGACAACTTTTAGGAATCATCTATATCATAATTCATAGGGTTTTCTCAACTGATGCTATTAGCTTTTCTGTTTTTTGCTGGAAAATGCATCCATATTAGAGGAAATGACTCTCTGTGCCGCTTCTAAAAGTCTGGATTTCGAGAAAGTAGAAGATAAACTACAGGTATTGTCTGTTATTGTAGAAGAAATTATGGATCTTCCCAAAAGCACTGGTGTGGTGGTATCGTTCTTGTACGAGTGGAATTGTCAAGCTGTTTACACTCCGGCAAGAGGTATCTTATTAGTCTTACTTTGTATTTTTGCAAGAGGCTGATTCCACGCCTTGAACCAGTGACCTTAAGGTCACATGACGACAACTTTTACCGTTGCACCAAGGCTCCCCTTCAAGAAATGTCTTATTGATATTATTAAATCAACCTCTTTGCAGGTCATTGAGCGCACGACTCAATTAACTAATACTATAAATCCAAAGAATTTTCCCCTCTATCTCTTACTGTTGGTTCGTTTTTTCTGTTTTTTGTTTGAACTTTTGGATGGTGGACGCAGACACCCATGCACAATCTCGAACCCTAATAATCCTGCCATGTAGTAGCAATTGATTAATTTCGAAGGCTTTGCCATTGATGAGTCCGGATCTTATGTCCTCAACCATCAATTCAAAGGCAAGAAATCAGAAGCTCACACCAGTTGATCTATAAGAAATCAGCTTCCAAAGGCTTGGGAACCCAGCATCTGACTACCTGGGCATAGTACAAGACCAGCAAAGATCAACATAAGGTGTCACTGAAAACACTTTCTCTAAACGGAACAGAGCCTTTAGAACTAGGGCAATAATAGGTGTTGCTTACCTTCCACATCTCCTTTGGCATCAACGAAATGACTTGCTATGACTGAAATGGAGAGTGTTAGTGTTGAGGTGGCTAATGTAACAAATCATTCCAATCTATTCAAAGCTGAAGATTAGGAATTTCTCACTAGGTGGCAGCAATATAGCCTGATGCCTTGTGAACCAAGACATATAATGATAAAATGGAGAACTTTGATGGAGCTTGGGATGGCAAATCGTGTTCGTGTCATGTTGAGACTGATCCATTAGAATATATGGGTCGACACGAACACAAACCGATTAATAATAATGTCGAGACCCCGTGACTTGAACATGATCCGATTATTAAACAAGTCAATACGACACAATTCATGTAACACGACTAGAAGAATAGACCATATAGTTTGGTCACATCTCATTTTGCAAATCTTTGTATCAGATGTGTCATTTAGATTTGAAAGTAGTGGGGTCCGCTGATGCTAATCTTAGCATTCGATGTGTGATCGTTGCTTTGGAATTGAAAGTAGTGGGAACCACAGCCAGTGATCTTGCCACTTCGTCACTTGCACAGTGTCGATCTTGCACAGTGTCGATGGTATTGTATATAAAGGGTTCTTCCTTGTTCATCTGTAACTACAGCAAGAATGTATATACTTCTCAATTGGCAGACTAAATGAGAAGGAAAGTTGTTTCCATTAGTGGATCTTGTGAAATAAGATAGAAGGATCCTTCCCGTTTCTTGATTGGATACCTCAAAAGGCATGGATGTTTGCTCATCTTTATTTTGGGAGAGATGAGGACAGCTAACGGTAAAAGTTGTCGTCATGTGACCTAGAGGTCACGGGTTCAAGGCATGGAATCTGCCTCTTGTAAAAATACAAGGTAAGGCTGCCTACTTAAGACCATTGTGGCCTCCCTTCCCCGGACCCCGCATAGGCGGGAGCTTCGTGTGCACCAGGGCTGCCCTTCTTCTTCTTTTTTCTTATGAGGACAGCTAACCATCAGAGAGCAATGGCAAGTCCAGGGGCCTATAAATCTCACAATGAGATACAGTAAACTGTTGTAGGAATTCTTATCTTACCTAATTTCTCTGGGGCTTATCCTGTGCTTAGGTTGTGGGTTGGGGTTATTCATAATAATCCAGGTTATGTGGGACTGTGATCATACTAAATTGATTGATGCTTTCATGGAAGACAACATAAGTCAGTTCTGGTTTGGAAATGGTTTTCCAGTTTCAGAGCTTGCATTGAATCAACACCTTAAATCTCAAGCTCGCCACCAGCATCTTCAACTTGTTCTGTCATTTCAGCTGCATCAACAGCATTAGGACCTAAAGAGTGCCTGATCTTCCTACTGATCGCCTGTGACTGCTGCCTGATCTACTTCCGAATTCATAGATTTCTATGAGCTCTTGGTTGGCTGGAACTTAATTCAAACTTGTGACTGTTATTGTATTTCTGGTTTAACTAATAAAGATTGCTTGTAAGTGGTAGGTTCTTTGTGAGATGATGTTGGGGAGCGTGATATGCTACTCGTTGAGCACTGGGGGTGGTTCTCTTTTTCCATTTTCTTGGATTGGTAAGTAGTGACTTAGAACCCACAATCTCTTGGTTTCTCAGTAATACTCGCAACATTTCTGTCTCATTTGCTGTTCCACTGCACCAGCTCCTCATTTTAAAGTAAAAGGGCAGCCCAGTTCATGAAGTCCCACGTATGTGGGATCTGGAGAAGGGGCAGAACAAAGGATCTATAGTACACAGCCTTACATTGCAATTGTGAAAAAGGCTGTTTTCATGCCTTGGACCTGTGACCTCTAAGTCACACGACGACACCTCTACCGTTGCATCAAGGCTTTTAGGTTTAATTTACAAGCTCTAATTTAAGGTGAGTACTAACTACATACTACACTCATCCAATCTCAAGCTTATTATTTCTTTTGTTCCTTACGAAATGCAGTAGTAGATGGTAGCAATGTAAGCATGTTAATGATTCCATGACATAAGCTTGGGCAGTATAAGATGCAAGTCTTCTCTAGTTTATATCAGGTATTATACCACAATACAAAATACACACCATGATGTATCTGACTTGTATTAGAAGGGAGCTGATGCTCATCCTATTTAGATAGATGCTGGAGATTTAAGATCCATTGTTCCAAGATCCAATCTTCACATATATGAAACTATGAGCCTTGATGGGTATTTTATCAACGTTATGGTTGAGGCACACAAAGGCAACAAGAATGAGCAAGATTTCACAAACCTTGCTTGGGTAAATATGCTTGAGGAGTTCAATCGCATTACTGGTTCAGCTTTTTATAGGGAAAAATTAAAGAACCAGCACAAATGGTTGAAGAAAGAGGAAGGAATCAAGTAGCATCATCAATCAAATTGGATTTGGTTGGGATAACGAACGACATATGAACCGGATTGACAATGTTATTGTTTGGGAAGATTTCTGTAAGGTATATGTAGTTATTTAGTGAAATTATCATTTTTCTACTTAGATTTTTCAAGTTTCATGATATTAACTTAGGAAATACAAATGTAGGAGCGTCCTGAAGCAGAGAAATATAGAAAGAAATAATATGCTGAAGAAGTTGGAGATGATCCTCCTGATGACAACATTACAGACACACAAGTGAACATGCATGATGATATATCCGATTATACATCAGATGATGCAAATATAGACTTATCTCTCCTATGACCACAACTTCTGATCCGGTTAAAAAGACAAGAATGAGCAATGCGTAGGAAATGTGATGCGTGATAAGCTTGTTTCTTAACTATCTGGAATAGGTAATCATTCCTAAAATTCACCTCATACAGATTGTCTTCTTTGAAGGAGAGCCTTGATGCAATGGTAGAGTTGTCGTCGTGTGACCTTGAGGTCACGGGTTTAAGGTGTGGAAACAGTCTCTTGCAAATTGCAAGGTAAGGCTGCGTACTATTGACCCTTGTGGTCTGCCCCTTCCCCAGACCCTGCATATGCGGGAACATTGTGCACCGGGGCTGCCCTTTCTAGAGATTGTCTCCTTTCAAATATATTTGGATTTTCTTCTTAGAAATTCTGTTTTTCGTCCATTACTAATCTTTTCGGATTGTTGCTTTAGGGTTCACGAGGCTACATAAGCTCTTGGATTCTTCATTTGCAATGCAACAATTTCCAGAGTTTTGTTCCATGTTTTGAAACTGTTCAAGCGTGTATTATGCCTTTATAAAGTTTCTGGGTTGATTATCCTGGCAAGACCTGAGATTCCTGATGTTGTTATCTTGATGTTGCATATATTGGCAAAAGTTTGAGATTTCTCAGATTCTTATCTTATTGAAAATCTGAAATTTATGACAGTACGTGTCTGCATTGTTTGTGTTGATGAAATGTAATCTATCGGTTGGTTGATATCTGGCCGAAAATCTGTAATTTCTTAGTAGCTTATCTTGATGGAAAGAGAAGCTAGTGATTTTAACAACTCAACCAACTGTATCTATTAAATCTTTGTTTCTCCCTTTCTCTGCTGACTGCTTACAGATTCAACCACCATGAGATTTCTTGGTCTCACATATTATGCGTCTACACCTGATTCAAATACAGAGCATGTTAAAATTCCACTAGTTTGATGACTAGCAAGACACTGGATGCAACTTCTCCAACACAAACTTCAAATGGGATGTTTGATACTAGCCAAGATAATGGAGCTTCTATGTTTCTCACGAAAGAAAAGAAAAAACACAAAAAGGAATACATATTTTGTCTGAAAATCTGGCATATCAGAGACTTAGTAGAGGGGAATGAAGGAACAAGATTCATGTAAGCGATCCCTAATCGAGATAAGGTCTTGATGATGATGATCTCCAACTTGGTTGAGATAGCTGCAGCGGCTGGGCGTTTGGTGGCTGGAAAGTGTGCCAGCTTCTAGATTTCAGCGAGTGACACATTGCTTAATCAAGGTGTAAGTTTACTCATCTTTCGAGTTCCTTGTGTTACGGCTAGATAAAGTCTAACTACGGAAAATACTCTAAACTTTGTTTGCGTGAGCTTGTACCTTGTGCCTTACAACCTTTTTGCACATGTAAATAGATTTTTCTTTTAGGAAATTTACTTGGATGTCCTTCAACAGTTAATTCAACTCCTATCTAGCTCTCTTTCCCAGGCTTGATGCTCAGATTTTCATGTGCAGAAGGTGGAGAGGCTAAAATCAGTTTACCTTCTTTCCTCACAGTTCAATGGTTGATACCATCGGTTCATCCCCTGCCCGAGTCCACCAACGGTGCTTCCCTTACACCGGAGATATCCAAACCAAGAAGACCAAGACACAGGTTCGAGGAACTAAAATTGGGACTAGAGGACGCAACAGATGCTCATTCTATTATGTAGTAAGTTGATGAGAGATGACCGAACTCATTCTGATGAAAAATTAGTTTCGGTACCATTTATATTCAACTATTGTTTGTTCACCTGTTTCAATTCTATTCAGTGCAGGAAATTCGAGGAGGAATTGGACACGTTATGGTATGGTCTTAGGCCAATCTTAAGCAATAGTTCTCAAGCTGACCCATACTTAGCGCATCTTGCTCAGTTTGTTTTGGGCATTGGAAATGGGCAGGGGGTCTGATGAAGCAGTTGCTTGACCAGGGGGTACATGGAATTGGTGGGTGTTTGTCAGCTTGATTCTGCTTATGTTAAGAAATGGTTTTGGTACTACGATCTTGTGATTTGTTCCAGGGTTAGATTGTGAATGCAATTTGCCTATGAACTTCAAAACAAATTTCGTAAGAAATTGGGACTGCAAATACCCTCTATTGGCTATTGGAGGCACTAAGTAAACTGAAACGACCTCCCAGCCGGAACCGGTCCTTTAATTGCACGATTATCAACCGCCTCTTAGTCCTCCGAAGCTGTTGATTGATTTCGAAGCTTTACAAGTAATGATCCAGACCTCATATCCTCAAAGGCCTCAACCATCCATTCAAAAGCAAGAAATCAGAAGCTCACACTAGTTGCTGTATAAAAAATCAGATTTAGGTGAAGATAAGCTGACAATTGCCGAAGGACTAAAGGTGATTTAACCAGTCTCCTAATATTCAGCCAGCCATACGTTTTGCAGTTATCATTCTCCACCAATTGCCAAAAGTACTCTCTCCTGGAAACCATCCATTCCTAACCATTCTTATAGATCAACTGCTGAAATGAGGCCTTTTTTATAGTACGCAAGTGAAGAATTACAAAGCAAATCAATCATACGCTCTCCTAAATCTAGTTCCTCGCCAAAGCAGAAAGCTGCAACTGTAACCTGCAATCAAGTGTGTTCTAGAGGAGATGCTGAGTTGTCTGGGACAAACTGCACTGGAAATTTGTTGGCCAATGGCCAAAATGGTTGCCGCACCAGAGCTTATGTACGTTTGATATACTATGGCATTCATCTTTGTAATATTATACCATCGTTTTTTGAACTCTCTGAGCCGTCTGTTACATCTAGGAAATGTGTTCAGAGTCACAATGAGAAATCTAAGATGCGGCCTAGAAGATGAATGGCCTAGATCAGCAGGATCTACACATGCGAAACTTTTGACCAATTAACTCCATTACCTGTTTAAATCAAATATGTACTAAAATACACTAAATTTGTGTAGACAAAGGTGGTTTACATGTGAAAACATATATTTTATATACTTCCATACAGTAGCTACTACACTGATCCTGTCATTACACACTGCAGTAATATTAATATTTACTTTGTAAGAACTCAAGAGTAGGGAAACAAAGAACCCACCGAGGGCCGGATGTCTGGACAACGAACCCACCGAGAGCCCGATGCGGCCAACATCATTTCTTCCAATGGGAGACTGCAAAATGGTATCCTCTATATCTACTAAAATGGTGCAGAGCCTGGTCCATGAAGCTCCCACATATGCATAGTTCGGGAAAGGGGTGGACCACAAAGGATCTATAGCATACAGCGTTGCATTTTTGCTAGAGGTTGTTTTCACTCCTCGAACCCATGACCTCCACATCACACGGCAACAACTCCACCATTGCGCCAAGGCTTTCCTTCTATCCTCTGTATCTATAGTATGGACTTTATTTTCTAGTTGCCAATCTTTCTGTTTTCAGTAGTGTAGTGTAGAAGAGATGAGTAACTAAAATGACATGAAGCAACAGTATTTCTTCCGAATCTTTACAATCCAGCTCGGACAACTGCCCTCACTCCGTGCTACACGAGTGGTACCTGGTGAAGTTGAAGGGCGTAGACTTAGCTCAGGCCAGCTAGAAACATGCTTCAGAGCCTTTCCTTCACCAGGCACAGGAGCAGAAACTGTGTTTTCCTTGCTTTGCAGGTCGTTGCTGTTATTGCATAAAGTTCCTGTGGGAAGGAAGAGTAGTCTTACACAAAATAGGAGAAGAATGCATTGTAAAAAGAAAAGAGCAACGGTTAGAAGCAAGTGGCATAACGAACGCATTTTTCTGTGTTTACTGGGGCTCTACTTGAATCCATTTTTTCTTTGTGTGAAAGGCTACGTTGATCTGTATTTTTTATTTAAACTACATTTGAGAGTTCGGATCATGGCATACCTGATGGTGGTGGTGTGATAAAAACCTGATTTGGTGCACGAGAGGCAGCAACATTGAAGTTGTAATTCAGATCAGGTTGCTCCGTGTCATTGTTATCTGCATTCTCCAAATCACGTAGTAAAGCATTGGAGTCAAAATAGTCATCTGAAGTCATGGATGGGGCACTGGTGTTTTCAGAACTGGAAGAAGGTGAGTCATTGAGATCATTTAACTCCAAAAATTCTCCTATTGATATGCAACCAATGGCTTCATCAGGGACTTGGGTAGGAAAATGAGGTCCCATATTCTGCAGGTTTCCGTTGACGTCTTCCACTGGGCCACGTTCCCTCCCATTGACCACCTGCACAGGCACTGAAAGACTCAAGCTGATATGAATAAGAAGGAAGTGAAGCTCACCACCTGATTCACAAAGACAACTGAGAAGTGCATGTTTATTATGTACACTAGAGTGTGCACCTGCCCAAACGAACCCAAACGTCAAAAGGCCGCAAAATATGACTGATTTCATAAATTGTCAAAGCTACCCTGTATTTTCAAAAGAAAAGGAAACAAAAAAGATACTGTATCATAGTCACTAGTTTCTCATAGTTAAATGCAGCAGGGCTGAAATAGATCAAATAAGAAGAAACTGGTAATTCAGATGAACAAATTAAGAAAATTTGTACAAGCAAAATTAGAAATGCCTGAAAGATTCAATCAACAAAAAATCAGCTCTTAAGTATTTAAATTTTCAAAAAAGCAGCCTCAATCACTGATTAAATAGTATGAAAGCAAAAAAGAAACTTAATCAAGCATCACAGTCCGTTGATTGGTTTTCACCATTATATGATTAAGCAGAAAGTAGAATTCAAGTAGCATATGTTGTTCAGTGATATTAATTTCTCAAAGGCGACTCATTGAGACCTCCACTTATTGAGTGCTCCTCTCTAGTATATCCATTGCATTTTTGAGAAGGCATTTGACACACAGAAAATTGCAACTTTAACAGCTCAAAATATGCAAGGACAGAAACAATCCCACAGGTTTGCCTTTAATACAAATGAAGCACACTTTTAGAAAAGAAGCCAAGAGTAAGTTCATCTACCTGGGGTGCATTTGTGGAATCTCGAGAGTTAATGTCACTGTCTTCATCAAGCAAGTTCTCCAATAGCACGCCAACAATATCTTGCTGACCAGCCGCATCATGTTCATGGTTCAAAATGCCAACAACATTGTGGAATACTCTACACAACATGAAACTTGAATTCTGCAAATCGTGCAACCAAGATGAAATTGATTGGAAGGTGCATATGTAAACTTGAAAAATGGCGGCTTGAAAGCAGTTAGGATTCATGTCTTTCCATAAACTACCTGGGCCCTTTGAATCATCCCATACTCATGCATCACCCAATCAGTCTTTACTCCATAGGGGGCTTTGCCATGGTAGAATTCCAGAGTTGTTCTCCTACCCTCACCAGGGCAATTTTCCAAGATTGTATGATCTTGCCCAATGGGCTTCCAGTATCCATCTTCGGGGGACATATGATCCCCTGGGATAAAGAAGTACAGCATGTTCTCTGCAGCCATGTCAGTTGTGAGCTCAAGTAACAGGAAACATATAACATTCATGTTTGTTGCTTTTTCTAGCAAGCAAATATGCATACATGGGACTAAATGTGTGTACGTATAAGAGCATACACAAAGCTTATGAAGCAATTGTGGAATTCACAGGAACTAGATCATAAAAAGGCATTGAGCATGTGTATAATTAAACTTAGTTAACTGAAGAACAGGGATAACTCAGCAATCATGAACTATCAGAAGGAAAACCGGAAGCCACATGTAATGAAGTATCAACAATTACCAGGTAAGTTCCACGGGGCAAAAATATAAGGATTTATATAAGTAATCACATTTTGTGGTGGAGGATCCCCATCAATCATTCTCTGCAAATGCATTACCATATCCTCATCATTTCCATCAATATCAATACCACGAGGTGGGGTGAACCGGGAGGCTGGTGCTGGAGGACACATGGTGACCTGATTGTCCCAAATGAGGACCACTACCTGATAGATAAGTTAAAAACTTGGTTACTCTTTGCCCCAGTGATGGTAGAAGCAGCAGGTCATTCAAACCTCAATGCAAAGAATTTAGAGCACATAAGATGTGCATCTATGTTTATAAGGTCTGGGAGGGCATAATGAAATAACAGAAATAGGAACAAACATTTGAGTAAGGGAGAAGGTAGATAACAAGTAAAATGGAGAAAACATGAAATCATACCATCTTAACTCGTATGGTTAACAAGTACTATCCGAAAGAAAAGACAATATCAAAATAAAATTATTCACTCCCAAACAATAGTTCCTTATCCATGTCCCATGCTAATGAAAAAGGAAAAAATTACCCAAAAATAATAAACCAATAGGAAAAAAATCCAGCTTCTCTGTGGCAACTGAATGAATAGACATCATAAGCCTAATGACGTCAGACATTAAACTGAGTATGGATTTTTGCATGCAAGGAAACCTTTTGTTACTTAGTACCAAGAGAACAGAACAGTGCTTAAACTATGAAACAAAGGTGAAGTACTTTTATTGCATATCATATGATTGTTAAAAAAGGTATACATGTATTCTCCTTAACATAGTAGGCATCCCAGAAACAGTTACTAATCCCCCTTCTTATAAACATATAGAATTAGTTCTTACAATAATTACGACATAGGGTCCTAGATTGTGAAACCTGAAAAAGTTACATGTGATCAGAAAGACAGAATAGCTAACTACCTTGAACCAATCCCTGCATTAAAAACTACTAATTCGATTGACTGCTGGACAGAGCAAAGTAACTAAAGGGAGGAGCATGTTACAGTATTTCCAATTACATTGTTTGTGGTGCAGTGCACCTGATTAGCAAGGCACTTGCAGAGCACAAGAGGTCTAGCACAAGGACCCAATTCTGAAACATCCCTCAAAGCAAATCATTTGTTCATAACTTCTCTTAAGAATCTGGAAATATTGGGATTGAATGATCAGTCAGATAGGCCCCAGAACAAAGATCCATTTAGGGACATATTTTACCACCTCAGCAAAGTAGCTAGATGTGAATGATTTTTTTTTTTCCCTTTTCTTTTCTTTTTCTGAAAGTTAGTCACACACATACCCAAGCACAGGCTCAAGCCCTGGTGACCCACGTGAGAGAGTCCCCCTTGTGCCCACGTGCAAGAAGGCTATGGTGCTAAAGCTGAATGATTTTAGGATATAAAAGATGCCCAAATAACTGAAATATCTATCAAACAGTGTGAATGGTTAATCCATCTTAATCCCAAGGTTGAATCTAGGAAAGAAATTTCCATGACAGTGAAGTAGTGAACCATGAATCAAGTCAAGTAATCAACACACATAAAAAGAACTAGCAAATAAACTCAGAATGATATGATTTGACTGACTGAGGAGTAGGGGTTGAAAAGGACATATCCTCAGAGTGATTTCAGGGATTCTTCTTTACTCAAAAGGTAACGAAGAATAACTAGACATGACTGAATTTTTAATATTTCTCAATATAAATTAGAACAAATCTATAAACTTAAATGATAAAACTTCCATCACCTTTCAGAAAGGAAATGATAAACTACAACAAAAACGATATAGAGTGTATTTAAAAACAGATGCCTTGAGTCATTCAGAAGGGTCAAATGAGAACTTCAATTCATTATGTAGAAAAACTAGAAAACAGACTTATAATTTGGTTGGTCCAATATGTTAGCTTTCATAATAGAACTAAAGAAAATGCTATACATTGGACTTAGAATTAGATCATTAAAAAACTAAAATTGAACTGCAAATAGACACAAAGCAATGCAATACAAGCGTTTCATTTGAGGAAAGAGACCCTCTGAATTTTTCAATGAATCCCAAAGCAGATGAAAGGTTGGCATTATAAGGCCAAATGCACGATCAGACTCATTACAGCAGCAGTTCAAGATTAGATGCTTAGATAATAGCAAAATAAAATATGTTTAGTTTTTCTGACTCTTGAAATCAAAGATAAAAGTTAAAAAATGGGCAGCCTAGTGCACGAAGCTCCTGCATATGCGGGGTCCGTGGAAGGGGAGGACCACAAAGCAACTATAGTTCAGCCTTACTTGCAAGAAGCTGTTTCCACACCTCAAACCAGTGACTTCCAGGTCACACAACAAGAACTCTACCGTTGCGCCAAAGGCTCCCCTTCTAAACATAGAAGTTCACCATGAATTTAGAAAACATCCAAACCATAATGAAATACAGAAATCCATAAAACTAAATATGACAGGATCACAACAACAGTATTTGGTTTCAACATAGAAAGCTAGAGTTTTGATTCAAGGATAGATTCACCAAATCTTCCAAAAAACTTAGTTGACATAAGAAATCCCCTTACGTAACAGGAGTTTCTCATACATCTCAATGTAAGCTCAGAAACACCTAAAACACTCAAGAACCATCACAATAAATATGGTGAATGTACCGGCAGAAGATCAAGTACAGAGAGCAGATGCTTCCGACAACGTCAATCAGAACATGAAACAAAAACTTTGATATACATAAAATCTGAATATAAAAAAAATGAAGATTCTTATATATCTGAAGAAGAACTGACTTTTAAAGCTAAAAATTGCTGAGTATTGAACCAAAATCCTTAAACGCTCCCATTCAAAGATGAAAATCCTACAAGATACTAAACTTAACCGTGCAATTCCACCGAAAGAACAAAATTCGACAGTTCGAGGACAGTCGGATATGATTGAGGAAAGATTCCTTGAATCTTCTGAGAATTCCCCACCTGATACTAAAATCACAGAAACAACAACGAATTTCCAATACTAAGCTCAAAAAGAAAGAGTAAAAGAAAAAATAAAGAATAACTGCCGGAATCTTTCAAAGATCCAAACAGCAGCTTCAAACAGAACTCCAAACACTCTAATTACGACCAAAACACAAAAGAAAAGCATAGTTTCTGAAAACTCAAACAATAAACGGTGTAATTTCGGATTACAGGAGCAAAATCCGAAATATTTCCATTCGAAACCAGAAAATCCTAAAATATCAATGAAATACTAAAATTAAAGGCGATCCGAGGAAAGATTCAGTGAATCTTCTGAGAATTCTCCATCCGATACTGGAAAACGATAGCAGCAGCTCAGAATCTGGAACTTGAACTCAAAAGAGAGGCTTTTCCTGATTCATCGAGGAATCAAGACAGGAAAAAGGAAACAAAAACCAGTAATAGCGAAAAACATGAGAAATGCCTGATTCCGTCGACGAATTCAAACAGAAATTCGAATCGGAAGCTTAATCACCCGAATTCTCCGAAAAACAACTAAGATGAACGAAAATCACTAGACTATCGAATAAAGCTGACGGAGAACAGATAAAATTCAGTAAAAGAGAAAACACGACCAAAGTTCCCTTTCAGTCTAAGAGTTCAAGCAGCATCTTCGAATAGGAGACTTGATCACGCAAATTCTCAGAAAAAAGCTAAAATGAATGAAAATAACAGAATCTCAAACAAGAACAGAAAAATCAGTAAAAGGAGAAAAGAAGATCAAATGCCCGAATCCGTCGAAGAATTCAAGCGGAATATTCGAATCGGAGACTTGATCATACGAAATTCTGCTGAAAATCAACTCGAATAGTGAAGAAGAACTGGATTTTCAAGTGAAATCGAGTAAAAATGCAAATTTCAGTTGGAATTTGGAGAATTTCTCACCTTGGAAGATTTTCTCTCTCTCTCTCTCTCCCTCCGCGCCGGTTCTCTCCTCTCACTCTCTTCCGAGACCCTCCCAAGAGCGCGAAATGGGTTTATATGCAAGCTTTTTCATCCCAGCAGCACATGCAATTTCACTAATTTACGTTACTACCACTGACACCTCATCTGACTGTATCTCGGGTCCCACTATCCGCAACTCCTTCCAGGAAGCCTGTAATTAGCTTCCGTGTGTCACCGCAAGGCGCGTTCAGAGGATAAAGTTTCTATCTGGTACTTCAATTACACATAATGGGCCCCGCATTTGGTTGCTTTGGACCGTTCGTTTTATCCACCAGACTTTAAGTGTCTTCTACTGCAAAATGCTAAGAAGTTTTATTTTTTGATGTTTGATCTGGACGGTTCTATGTTCAAATTTTCAAATGGTTTGTCTCTGAGAATAAGATTAACTCTTATCAGATGGCACAATCATCCAATCCATGTCTTTTAAGGGCAGTAGAGATATCTTGGAAATTTAAACTTGTAAAAAAAAGTCGTTAGTTCTGCAGCATCACAAGGACCAACGGTTGTGAGGATGAGAAATCCAGATAGATTGGATGAAGGGTTAGGATCAACAAAAAGGTGGCTCCCGATTATCTCTAACCTATTTATCAGTCTCAAAATCTTTCCTTTGAGTTGCAATATATTGGCCTAGAGGAATGCTTCAGTGAGGCGCGACTTCGTGGCAAGTTCTCATGGCCACCAATTTCCCGTTCTATCTCGACGTCACCGTGAAAACGTCATCATTTGTTTCCTTCGCAGCTACGGATACTAGCGCGAGTGAGGATGGACTTTAACAACGCTTCCTATTGCACAACGTGTAAACAAGAACACAAAAATAAGCAATTCTTTACAGAGGCATGCTGGTGTAGAGCGCGACACGCCAGTAGCCGTGCAACTCCTCCACATTTATATGATATGCCGCCACATGGCATGGATCCTGCCGTTCATAAGACGCTAATATGTAACGGCCTAAAGATCATGCTAAAAGGAAACCAGCAGCATCTAAGAAGTGGTATTTTGATTCGTCGAATCTAAACCGTTAGTTATGTCAAGCTTTTGAGTGTCCCTGTTTAGCAAAGCGACATAAAGCCGAGAATGCAGAGGAATCCGTTTGGCATGAGTTTTGCACTAGTAAATATCCAAATCTAAGAAAATCAAGCGAACGGATCGATCAATAGTAAGTAGGACCCATCATACAAATTGGAAGAGTCGACAATACCTAACAACGGTGAAACCCTACATTTTGATAATGGGTTCTGTAGATCATTGATCCATGCCGTTGATCTAACTTTTCTGCCAAAAGGAGAAACGATGCTTTTATCTTGCTAGCCATAGATAGTCCAAAGCTCTCCATAAGCAACAATTGGCATTCAACGAACTAAAACACAATTTGATTCAATTTTTGTATGATTTTTGAACTAGGAGATGAGCAGAGTTAGGAGAGTCGGATGGAACGATGTGTGTGGGTCCACCATACCAAAGGTAGACAGCAGTACACGTGTTAAAATCCATTTAAGCCGACACTTGTAGAGGCGACTGTTCCTATCATTTCTCAGTCTTATTCTTTTAGAACTTTCTAGAAAAAGTTGATTTTAATTGTTTCTTCGTTCACTTTATAACACAATTTAAGAGAGGGTTCGTGGAGCTCGGAGGACCTCTTCCGTCCACTGCCGATAGCTATGGGACCCACTGAATATAGTATTGATTATCTTCTTGCATGGCCATGGGTCCCATGGTATATTTCCATCAGAAAATGTCAAGGCCATTTAAGGAACTTAGTAAGATTATTAAAATCCTGCTTTGATAAATTTTGGATTCTATAAATGAAGTATACACTAAAACTCAGTAGTTAATTGAAGGTGAGGAGGTGTTAATTATTTTCCCTGGCTACTAATAAACGTTGTTACTAAACAATATTGAATATTAATATTTTATTGGCATTCTACATAAGCTCATAAAGAGGAGCCTTAATTCATCCCAAATGTAGGGCGCTTTTATACAACGCCTGTAATTACTTCTTTGAAAAATATGGACAGTCCGCGTGCACAAATCTTTCGTGTACGCAGGTTTAGAAAAAAGGCGAACCACAAGGTTTAAGTTTCTATTCTTAGACCAACAGAACTATCTACGTTTGCCAATTAAAACTAACCAATCGTTAGAGACGAATAAATTATAAATAGGCAGGAGAAACCATAGTTAGAACTTAAATAAATTAATGGTACCTAGCCCAAAGGTTTTCTATTAATGTAAGGAGGTCTTGATTTTGGGAAATCTCGTCAAATTAGTTAATGAAGTCTAACAGGCTATGCTTAAATATTATGTTGGTGATTATTTTCTACAAACAATGAATTAGAAAGGAAATCACTCACACATTCTCCTAAATCTTCATCCTCTAAATAAATGGTGCAAAGGGTGCCAACCTCCAACTTGTAACCTAGTGAACTCATGGTACTTGGTATAAAGAAAGGGAGAAATAAAATTCATGTGGCTTACCCAGAAATAAGGTCTTAATTATGACGATGGCAATGATTAAATGAGTCCGCGTAGTTAGTTGGTTCAAGTCCTGTAGCTTAAACTTCACGCAGACTTGCAGTCATCCGTACGGGGGTTTCCCTGTAGCTTACACTTCACGCAGACTTGCGGTCATCCGTACGGGGGTTTCTCGCTAGTCATCTTACTTGGCATTTAGCCAATTTTGACCTTCAAAGCTAGCATTTGATATAGCCACCCCTTTTTCCCTATTCACGGTGCCTTTTGAAGACAAACCGCAAACCACACTGATTGGAAAGAGGAGGTCTCTCGTCTAGACTGGATTGTCGTTAAGATTAATCAGACCTTGCAATATTACAAAGCGGAAATAGTCAGTTGAGCCGAACGGTAGGAACCCTCGTTAGCACCACCTAGCTCAAGCAAGAAAGATATGCTCCGGTGAGACGGGTTCCAATCTCCGACAAAAGAAGATGGCTGATTTGTGCTTTTTGTGGTTAAGTTAATTTTTCGACATATGATGATATGAATGAGACCTGCTCTATGGATTTGAGTTTTGAGGAGTTAAAGAACATTATATTTGTAGAATAAGCATGGCAGAAATGATGATATAGAGATGATAAATATTAGTACAAGAAAAAATGATTAAATTTAGATGATTTGAACATGTGTGACAAAAAAGACTAACGACTGGCCATGTAAGTTAAAGTTTCTAAAATGAGAAAGAAAAGATAAAAAAAAGCTTGGATAAAAGTGGTGACAAGACCTGCAAAGAGCCCACCACGGCTATGGTACGAACCTTCACCGGAACCACCCTGATTATTTCCTAGTTTTGTGTCTTGTCATTCGTTTCCGCGTGGTTTTGAAAAGATTTCTACCAGCACAGAAATCGGAGGTTAAGGAACGGAAAGCGATGAATGAAATATCCTCACTTTCAGGTCCGACAAAGTGAATAAATCCTGTGCATTGGCTGGAGAACTGCCTGTGGTCCCACCACTTGCATCCCGCTCTTCTATGACAATTGCAACCACTGATCATAACGCAGAAGTACTGGGATCTAAGATTGTGACCATCATTCTTTACATAGGAGGAAGTGGTCGTAATTTTTGCCGCACAATTATGTACCAAGGGAACTACCAAGGTGTGACTCTGATTAATCAAGAATGTAATTTATGGCTCTAATTGGTGAATGGGTTTACTGTCCTCCACACACGCTCTCCTAAATATATTCCTAAATCAAATTCCTCCTCAAATGTTAGCATTTTAGGATTAATCATGCACAATTAAGTTGTTAATGCTTGTATTTTCTTTTATAATTGATTAGGAGTTAAATGTTCACATATTTCAATGGCGGATAAACACTCGACAAGATGCTTGAATTAAAGAGTATTACGCATTACTTTTTCTTGGAACCTGTGTTTTCACATTTAAAAGTCATCACGGCACTCGGCTACTTGTAATCCTTATATCACTTTTTATAAGATGCAAGGAAGTTACACGTCAAATCAAGGTAGCTATCTCAGCTGATTGGTGGGCCCTCCAATCCAACTTAATAGCGACATGGAATATGCCCCTTTCTTATTCACTTCGGATTTGCGAACCCCAGTTATGGCCAATCAGTACTTGAATGGAAAGGATCAAACTGTAGGGAAACGGGAGGCGCTCCCAATGAAGGGGGTACAATTCTTTGAAACTCGAATCAATGAACAATCTCAACCAATCCTAAACGGAAAAGGAAAAGAGAGATCGAATCTTGACCGCACGATTGTGAAAAATTGTACTAAGACATCAATACAGATTAGTGATGAAGTTTGAGTCCAATTATTCACTTTGCAACCACTATTGAACGATTAAGATCATTAGATTGGTATGATTTTCATCCCATAACTAAGAGCCGGATTGGCAAGGCTTATATGATCCGGTTTATGTGATTAATTAAGCTGGATAATAGCATAAACCTGAGTCTATAAGCCATGCTAATCGGGCTTGATGAACCAAGCAAAAGAAGTTAATGGTGGTATATCAGTCACCATCTGCACCGCCATAAAAACTTCCTTTCCTTCTTTTGAAAACTTTCCCCTTTTGAGTGCTTAAATAAAAGTGAATAAGTGGGCCATGTAGAAGTACAGTTTGAGAATTATATTTGTCCAAGTCTGTTTCAATCCAGTCCACTAAATAAGCATATCTAGATTGGGTTTCTTGTTGAAGGATCAAATTATTCAGTCGTGGGTCCCTCTACAAACAGTCCGTCTGGATATTTTGTCATGGAATGTCTACTTTTAGCTTCTTAATCAACTATTGATTTGCAGATTATAAATCTCAGGGCTCAGATGATCTGGCTTCAATAATAGAGTCAAAGAAGAAAGAAAAATCACAGCATTAAGGTGTGTGGGCTTTACTAGCTTAGGTTGAAATAAAAGGCTGTTGTGTGGAGCAAGATTGACATCACAGGAAAAAGGTCCTTTGGAGAATGAGCCAAAGGGAATTACCATTGGAGCAAAAGAACTTGGCCTGATTATTTGGATTCCTGGCAGACAAGATTTTGTTCTAGCTGCAGAAGCCTTGTACTGGGGGACGTTGAGATGGCACATCTTAGGAAAAGGCGAAAAGGAACATGCAATAAGTTCTTTCCATATTCACTTTGGATCTGTAAACCCTTTTTTGTTACTTTTGATCAATCTTTCTTGTTCATTGTGCAAGCCCCATTCTGAACTAAGATTCTCTGATTAGTGCAGTTCTTGTGCTGCAGCTAAGGGCTGATTAATAAGGAATAACCCAGGATAATCCCAAGACCCGATTATATAAGCCCATGATAAGCCTATATGAATAGGGATCTGTGTTAGCAATATTTCTCCATAAACAATCCTCTTATTTACCGAGAACACTTTCTTAACCCTTCCTTGTGCAAATACATGGAAATTTTTCATGAAAAAACAGAATATCTTGTAGTGGTTCTCTGTGATGGTTTCGATACATCTTATGTTGTTCAAGAATAAAAAAGGCAGCCCCAGTGCACGAAGCTCATGTGTATGCTGGGCCTGGATAAGGGGTAGACCACTAGGGTCAATAGTATGTAGCATTAGCTTGCAGTTTGAAGAAGGCTGTTTCCACACTTTCAACTTGTGATCTCAATGTCACATGACGACAATTCTATCATTGTAGCAAGGCTCCTCTTCTATATTGTTTAAGAATCCCTTTAGTAAATATTTTGTGACTTGAACCTGGCCTCAAGATGGAGCTAAAACCCAACATATGGACGTCGTTGAGCCATCTATTTACCTTTGATTAATTCCTTTTTATTAGGAATGAACTCTCCGTTCACACTGCTACAGAAGCTTCCTTTTCTTCTTTGAACACTACTTCTCCCTCTCAAAAGTATGGTTGAGAATTATTATGTCCATGACAGTTTCAATTGAGTCCACTAAACAAACTTCTAGATGGACTTTGCTTCTTTGATTATCAAAATTATTCACTTGTGGGTGGTCCTTACTAAAAGCAGTCTATCTGGAGATTTTCTCATTGAATGTGTACTTTTGGCTATCCTTATTCACAAAATCTCAAATTTTCTTTTTGAAGTAAAGAATTTCAAAGCAAATCACTTGTACACACACTTCTAAATCTAATCCATGACTGACCAAAGGGGAAAGTGGCAACCAAGAGTAATGGAATGGAGATGTGGGAAATTTCTCTTTTCCACTTAGAGTTTAGTAACTGGAAAGGGAATAAGTGGGCTACAAAAAAGCCAAAAAGCCATCTAGTGCACTTGATTGTAGACATCAAGGTGGCTTTTCTTGTTACACATAGTTGAAGGTTCATTTTGGCACTTTCCTCTGTGTTGAGGAGATTTCAGGGAGATTAAGAAATTAGGGTAATAGGTTCTAGTTAGTTTGCTTTATAAATCTTCCCTGCAAAAATGAAAAAAAAGAAAAAGAAAAAGAAAAAAAAAGGTGGACCACAAAAGGGACAATGTTAAAAGAAAAAACTTTGGGATACTGGGCTTGAGATTCAATCTGTTTATGATAATGAATAACATGTGATATACTGGTTTGATGATCAAAATAGTCCATATGTAGGTTTTCTCATTGAATGCGTGCTTTTGGTGTCTCAATCCTTCAACCGTTAGTTTGCAATGTTCCAACAAAATATATAAGTGGATTGAATCTAATTTGATCTATGTTTGAAAAGATTATATATAGATTGGGGTTTTTAATTTGTGCTAAAAAAATCCCAATCTATATTTGATATGAGTGCAGGTCACAAATTTGTAGTTTTTTCGTCCATCCAATATTAATCACATAGATTTCTATATGTTAACTTCTCTTTGGAAAATTTAAATTGTAAATCTTGTTCAGAATGCCCTAAATAGACTAGATACCAAATTTTAAGAATATTATATTCTTATAGCATTAGTAACGGAACTTAAAAATTAGAGTTACTATTTTTTTCCTTTTTTAGAGAATAAAAACAAATAGTTAGGATAATCTAAATATAACAACTTTTTATAGGCTACCTGTTTTAGAAATACCAAGCAAGATTAACAATTTAGACATTTCGAAAAAAAGCTAGCAGCCATAATTTATATCATCTTTCAATTTAATTTTTCAAAAGTAACAACCAAACTGGATTTCAAACATCAAAATATATTAAATAAATTTTTTTATCACATCGACTATGTGAACTAAAGAGGTATGATACCAGCCAATATATCCATGGCACGGCAAATTTAATGGATCTTTATAAAGTCCCCTGCCATGATGGCTAGCAAAAGCACAGCTGATTGGTGGATTTCCGTGCAGATAAAGTCCGGTCCAATGGTACCTAGCAAAGGGACAGCTGATTGGTGGAATTTATGTTTAAGGCCGTGGCACGCCATATAAGTACAAAACGAGGATTTTAATTCAAGTGTCGCTTTAAAGTTAGACATCTCATTGTTGATCACATCAACTAACTGGATTCCAACATAATGGCAGGCCCTCCCTGTCCAACTTAATAACGACATGGGATTAGCCATTTAACTAATCACTTTGGATTTTTGGCCCCTTATTGTGGTCAATCCAGGGTCCCACCAGAAGGGCTACAGTTCTTTGAAATTGAATCATTGAACAGTCTTAACCAATCCATTAGAAATGGAAGATCATAGTCTTGACCACAGAGACTTGTGATCAAGTTTTCCCGTGCAGAGTCCAATTCTTCAGTTCGCTACTCCTATTGACCATTAAGATTGTTCAATCGGTACGATTATCGTGCTATAACTAAGAACCGGATTGGCAGGGTTTATATAATCAGTTAAAGCCGGATAATCTCATAAACCGGATCATACAAGGCATGATACAAGGCATGCTAATGAGATCTTGATGAATTAAGGGGAGCCTTGGCACAATGGTAGAGCTGTTATCGTGGGACTTCAAGAGCATGAGTTAAAGGTTCGAAAACAGGCTCTTGCAAAATATAAGGTGAAGCTGTAGACTATAGACCCTTATAGTAATCTCGCTAATGTGTGAGCTTCATGCCCTGGACTAAACTATGCTAATGAGGCCTTGATGAACCAAGGACTCACATGTTGGCCGGATCCGGCCGTTGACATAAGCATAGGAAATCTATACTCGAGCATTCACCTTACTTATAGGGCCCCGGACAGGATAGGTGAGCAGTTGGCAGTTCAAGGTGGATTTTTCTATGGAATGAGTCTAGAAGGACTTGACCTAAGGCTTTCTACTGCACTGGCCCTGGGGACCCCTCCTTTGCCTAGGTTTCGAGGTTGAGGAGTTAATGAGTTATCCATAAAACTTGCCCACTAAAAACAATAAAGAAAGTCAAGATGGAATCCGATTCTATAGTTAATTCCAACGTCACTGACCACCCTGAGTTTATCATCAAATCTTGTAGAGAAATTGTCGAAGTGAAGCTCTACAATGTTTCCGGAGCCATTGTTTTTGTTAGCAACTCTCTCACGTCTCTAAAGCCATTTCTATCACCACTTTTGCAGACTCAGATGATTGTATCTCAAGGTAAGGGAATTCCAAAAGTTGGAATGAGGACCACAAAGTGGGTCCTCAAGTGTGTGGTAGAGAAGATCTCAACTTCAATCAAACCACATTTTGTTCTCCTTCCATTTGTGGTGGTGGCTGTGAAGTGGTCGGCCATTTCATGTGTGAATGGAGACGTTTGGACCCTTCTAACCGTTTCCACCGTCAACAACTATTGATGGATTGAGATCCAAGACAAAATAGCCCTTGCTGCTCAGTAGAAGCTGTACCCAACCATTGGATGATACTATGACTAAGAGAAACTCAATAATCAGCTGTAAATGTTTGCAGACCCATTGTTGATCATTTTCTGATTTGGGTCCATGATGGTTCAGTTGGTCCCCACTGTGTACTTGGAATTGATCAAGTACAGAGAATTTTCCTTGTGGAATCCATCTAAGAAGCCTAACTGATAAATGGTTTCGATTGTCAAACAAATAGGGTTGATGCGATAGATGCCCATTTTCACCAGAAATTATATGCACAAAAGTGCAACTGGGGCTCAATATTTTGGTGGTCCAAAATATTTATCTGGTAGCACATGCTGTAATGAGTCGTATGAAAGTGGTCTCAACCGTTGGATGGTGCTAAGCCTTTGATCTTAATGAATGTGCATCTTAATTTGCTTTTCATAGGTGTCGACCATCTCCTAGTTAGACGTCATAAATCAGGTGTTAAAATTGTTCATGGGTCTTAATTTGGTTTGTAGCTCGTCAATCTTTCAACTTACAACATATATGACTTGGATAATATAAAAAGTAAGTCCAACTTGTCTCTCTACCTGATCAAATTGTTTATGTGATTAGCCACAAACCCCTCATGCCATTGGGTCAAACAAATCAGCCACGCTTTACTCGTTTGTATAAAATCAGTTAAAGCCGGATAATCTCATAAACCGGATCATACAAGGCATGCTAATGAGGTCTTGATGAACTAAGGGGAGCTTTGGAACAACGGTAGAGCTGTTATTGTGGGACTTCAAGAGCATGAGTTAAAGGTACGAAAACAGGCTCTTGCAAAATATAAGGTGAGGCTGCAGGCTACAGACCCTAGGACCCACAAATTAATTACCGTATACTTTTCTACATGTGGAGGTGGCGATTGAATTGGCTTTGCAACCGACTCTGAAGCATAGCTTTGACCATCATTTTTAATTAGGAATGGACTCACCGTTTGCGCTGCCGCGAAAAAACGTCTTTTTCTTTTCTTGAATACTTTTCCCTTTCAGAGCTTTAACTGAAAGTGAACGAGTGGGTACCGTAAAATTAAGTACGAATTGAGAATTATATGTCCATGGCGGTTTCAATTGAGTCTATAAAGTAAACACCTAGATGGGGTTTCCTTGATTGACGATCAAAATTATTCCCTTGTGGGTCTTTCTACAATCAGTCCATCTTGGTATTTTCTCATTGAAGTGTAATTTTGGCTTCTTAATCAGCCATCAATTTACAGATTGGAAATCGTAGGGCTAAGATGATCTAACTTCAATACTGGTTAAATTCAAACTAGACAGAGAAAAATCAAACTGTAAAGTCCGCCTCACAGGTTTAGGTTGAAACAATAGGCGGGGTGTGAGGAACAAGATTAACATCACAGGGAAAAAGGTGCTTGTAAAACGAGCCAAATGGAAATCCCTTTGGAGCCCTTTGGAGCAAACAGACAAGATTTTGTTCATAGCTATAGAAGCTTTGCCCTGATTGATGTTGAAATGGGAACCAAAGGAAAAGGCAAACTACAACATGAAATGAGTTCTTTTCACATTCACGTTGGATCAGTCAATTATTTTTTATTGTGCAAGCCCCATTTGGGAAGACTAAGATTCTCGGACTAGTGCCGTTTTCTTTGCTATAACTGAGGGTTGATTAATAAGCTATAACACATGATGCAAGCGCTAAACGTATACGCATCCGGATCTATCCATAAACAATTTTCTTAACGAGAGAAGAAATACAAAGCAAATTACTCGCATGAGATTGATAACCAAGAGGTCCCCATGAGAGACCACTTTCTATACTTAGGATCAGTGATCCATGAGAGTGGAGAGATTGAGAGAGAGGTTACCCAGAGAATCCAAGCGGGTTGGAACAAATGGAGATGTGCATCGGGTGTTTTATGTGATCGGCGGGTGCCACTCAAACTAAAGGAAAAATTCTATAGGATGGCTATAAGGCCGGCCATGCTCTATGGATCAGAGTATTGGGCAGTTAAGGAACATCATGCTCATAGGATGAGTGTCGCAGAAATGAGGATGTTGAGATGGATGAGTGGTAAGACAAGAAATGATAGAATTAGAAATGAAAATATTAGAGAAAATTTAGCGATAGCACTAATAGGTAACAAGATGAGGGAAATTAGACTTAGATGGTTTGGACATGTTCAAAGGAGACCAACAACGGCACCAGTTAAAAGGAGTGAGGCAATACAAGTTGAAGGTTCTAAAAGGGCAAGAGAAAGGCCCAAAAGAACGTGGATAGAAGTGGTGAGGAAAGACTTGAAAACTTTGGAATTAAATGAAATTATGGCATTTAATAGAGTGGAATGGAGGAATAAGATTCATGTGGCCGACCCCTAATTGGGATAAGGTCTTGATGATGATGATGATGATGATGACGACTCTCACTCCCAAACATTACTAAATTTAATCCTCAAATTTGCACTCCAACAATTACAAGATAACCTTTCTTACATCTCTGGGAGAGAAGAATGACTGTTCCAGCAGCAAGATTAACTTTGGCTTCAATCGCTTTCTTAAAATAAAAGAGGTGGCAAATTCAATCTAGACATTTTTGCTCTTGTTAAGAAGATTTCAAGTAGATTTAAGAATTAGGATAAGAGGTTCTAGATAGTTGTGCTTCTTAATTTTTTGCTGTAAAAAAAGAAAAAAAATAAAAAATCTTGTGTTGCACCCGTCTAATGTGTTTAAATGCTTTCAGAAAACCAAGCGAGTAAATTGTCTGATTAATGAACTTTGCTATGAGATATGACTAAGGTCCAATTGGCAAAGCCTATAATCCGGTGGATGCATTTAGGTGGGAATTATTGTGTGGGGCGATTTGTTTGATCTTTAATTGTTGGTGTAGTCTTAGAGCCTATCTTAGGCTCCTTCCATTATTAGTCTCTCTTTGTTCAAAAAGCACAAAAAACTGTCATAATTATTTTCATGTACAATCTTCAAAAATTCTTTTTTAATGGATTTCGTGTACAATTATATTTAATAATTTGGCAAATAAACTGCACATGTAATTGTATGTAAACGGTGCTTCTTTTACACTGGAGATATCCAAACCAAGAAGACCAAGACACAGGCTGCAGGAACTAAAATTGGGACTCGAGGACGCAACAGATGCTCCTTCTGGCATGTAGTAAGTTGATGAGAGATGACCGAACTCATTCTGATAAAAAATTAGTTTCGGTACCATTTATATTCAACGATTATCAACCGCCTCTTAGTCCTCCGAAGCTGTTGATTGATTTCGAAGCTTTACAAGTGATGATCCAGATCTCATATCCTCAAAGGCCTCAACCATCCATTCAAAAGCAAGAAATCAGAAGCTCACACTAGTTGCTGTATATAAAATCAGATTTAGGTGAAGACAAGCTGACAATTGCCGAAAGACTAAAGGTGATTCAACCAGCCATCCGTTTTGCAGTTATCATTCTCCACCAATTGCCAAAACTACATTCTCCTGGAAACCATTCATTCCTAACCATTCTTATAGATCAACTGCTGAAATGAGGCCCTTTTTTTAGTACCCAAGTGAAGAATTGCAAATCAAATCAATCATACGCTCTTCTAAATCTAATTCCTCGCCAAAGCAGAAAGCTGCAACTCCAACCTGCAATCAAGTGTGTTCTAGAGGAGATGCTGAGTTGTCTGCGACAAACTGCACTGGAAATTTGTTGGCCAATGGCCAAAATGGTTGCCGCACCAGAGCTTATGTATGTTTGATATACTGTGGCATTCATCTTTGTAATATTATACCATCGTTTTTTGAACTCTCTGAGCCGTCTGTTACATCCAGGAAATGTGTTCAGAGTCACAATGAGAAATCCAAGATGCGGCCAAGAAGATGAATGGCCTAGATCAGCAGGATCTGCACATGCGAAACTTTTGAGCAATTAACTCTATTACCTCTTTAAATCAAATATGTACTAAAATACACTAAATTTGTGTAGACAAAGGTCGTTTACATGTGAAAATATAGATTTTATATACTTCCATACAGTAGCTACTACATTGATCATGTCATTACACACTGCAGTAATATTAATATTACATTGTAAGCACTGAAGAGTAGGGAAATAAAAAACCCACTTGAGGGCCGGATGTCTTGGCAAAGAACCCACCGAGAGCCTGATGCTGCTGATTCGGTCAACGTCATTTCTTCCAATGGGAGACTGCAAAGTGGTATCCTCTGTATCTATCCATGAAGCTCCCGCATATGCATAGTTCGGGGAAGGGGTGGACCACAAAGGATCTATAGCATACAGCGCTGCATTTTTGCTAGAGGCTGTTTTCACTCCTCGAACCCATGAGCTCCACATCACACGGCAACAACTCCACCATTACGCCAAGGCTTTCCTTCTATCCTCTGTATCTGCTAATATTGGATATGTATCTATAGTATTGACTCTATTTTCTAGTCGCCAATCTTTCTGTTTTCAGTAGTGTAGTGTAGAAGAGATGAGTAACTAAAATGACATGAAGCAACAGTATTTCTTCCCAATCTTTACAATCCAGCTCGGACAACTGCCCTCACTCCGAGCTACACGAGTGGTACCTGGTGAAGTTGAAGGGCGTAGACTTAGCTCAGGCCAGCTAGAAGCATGCTTCAGAGCCTTTCCTTCACCAGGCGCAGGCGCAGGCGCAGGCACAGGAGCAGAAGCTGTGTTTTCCTTGCTCTGCAGGTTGTTGCTGTTATTGCATAAAGTTCCTGTGGGAAGGAAGAGCAGTCTTACACAAAATAGGAGAAGAATGCATTGTAAAAAGAAAAGAGCAACGGTTAGAAGCAAGTGGCATAACGAACGCATTTTTCTGTGTTTACTGGGGCTCTACTTGAATCCATTTTTTCCTTTCTTTTTGAAAGGCTACGTTGATCTGTATTTTTTTTTTAAAACTACATCTGAGAGTTCGTATCTTGGCATACCTGATGGTGGTGGTGTGATAAAATCCTGATTTGGTGCACGAGAGGCAGCAACATTGAAGTTGTAATTCAGATCAGGTTGCTCTGTGTCATTGTTATCTGCATTCTCCAAATCACGTAGTAAAGCATTGGAGTCAAAATAGTCATCTGAAGTCATGGATGGGGCACTGGTGTTTTCAGAACTGGAAGAAGGTGAGTCATTGAGATCATTTAACTCCAAAAATTCTCCTCTTAACATGGAACCAATGGCTTCATCAGGGACTTGGGCAAGAAAATGAGGTCCCATATTCTGCAGGTTTCTGTTGAAGTCTTCCACTGGGCCACGTTCCCTCCCATTGACCATCTGCACAGGCACTGAAAGACTCAAGCTGATATGAATAAGAAGGAAGTGAAGCTCACCACCTGATTCACAAAGACAACTGAGAAGTGCATGTTTATTATTTACACTAAAGTGTGCACCTGCCCAAACAAACCCAAACGTCAAAAGGCTGCAAAATATGACTGATTTCATAAATTGTCAAAGCTACCCTGTATTTTCAAAAGAAAAGGAAACAAAAAAGATACTGCATCATAGTCACTAGTTTCTCATAGTCTAAATGCAGCAGGGCTGAAATAGATCAAATAAGAAGAAACTGGTAATTCAGATGAACAAATTAAGAAAGTTTTGTACAAGCAAAATTAGATATGCCTGAAAGATTCAATCAACAAAAAATCAGCTCTTATGTATTTAAATTTTCAGAAAAGCAGCCTCAATCACTGGTTAAGTAGTTTGAAAGCAAAAAAGAAACTTAATCAAGCATCACAGTCCGTTGATTGGTTTTCATCATTATATGATTAAGCAGAAAGTAGAATTCAAATAGCATATGTTGTTCAGTGATATTAATTTCTCAAAGGCGACTCATTGAGACCTCCACTTATTGAGTGCTCCTCTCTAGTATATCCATTGCATTTTTGAGAAGGCATTTGACACAGAAAATTGCAACTTTAACAGCTCAAAATATGCAAGGACAGAAACAATCCCACAGGTTTGCCTTTAAAAACAGATGCCTTCAGTCATTCAGAAGGGTCAAATTAGAACTTCAATTCATTATGTAGAAAAACTAGAAAACCGACTTATAATTTGGTTGGTCCATTATGTTAGCTTTCATAATAGAACTAAAGAAAATGCTATACATTGGACGTAGAATTAGATCATTAAAAAACTAAAATTGAACTGCAAATAGACACAAAGCAATGCAATACAAGCGTTTCATTTGAGGAAAGAGACCCTCTGAATCTTTCAATGAATCCCAAAGCAGATGAAAGGTTGGCATTATAAGGCCAAATGCACGATCAGACTCATTACAGTAGCAGTTCAAGATTAGATGCTTAAATAATAGCAAAATAAAATATGTTTAGATTTGCTGACCCTTGAAATCAAAGATAGAAGGGGAGGACCACAAAGCGTCCATAGTTCAGCCAGCCATATGTGCAAGAGGCTATTTCCACACCTCAAACCGGTGACTTCCAGGTCACACAACAACAGCTCTACCGTTGTGCCAAAGGCTCCCCTTCTAAACACAGAAGTTCACCATGAATTTAGAAAACATCCAAACCATAATGAAATACAGAAATCCATAAAACTAAATATGACAGGATCACAACAACAGTATTTGGTTTCAACATAGAAAGCTAGAGTTTTGATTCAAGGATAGATTCACCAAATCTTCCAAAAAACTTAGTTGACACTAGAAATCCCCTTACGTAACAGGAGTTTCTCATACATCTCAATGTAAGCTCAGAAAGACCTAAAACACTCAAGAACCGTCACAATAAATATGGTGAATGTACCGGCAGAAGATCAAGTACAGAGAGCAGATGCTTCCGATAAACGTCAACCAGAACATCAAACAAAAACTTTGATATACGTAAAATCTGAATATGAAAAAAATGAAGATTCTTATATATCTGAAGAAGAACTGACTTGTAAAGCTAAAAATTGCGGAGTATTGAACCAAAATCCTTAAACGCTCCCATTCAAAGATGAAAATCCTACAAGATACTAAACTTAAACCTGCAATTCCACCGAAAGAACAAAATTCGACTGTTCGAGGACAGTCGGATATGATTGAGGAAAGATTCCTTGAATCTTCTGAGAATTCCCCACCTGATACTAAAATCACAGAAACAACAACGAATTTCCAATATTAAGCTCAAAAAGAAAGAGTAAAAGAAAAAATAAAGAATAACTGCCAGAATCTTTCAAAGATCCAAACAGTAGCTTCAAACAGAACTCCAAACACTCTAATTACGACCAAAACACACAAAAGAAAAGCATAGTTTCTGAAAATTCAAACAATAAACAGTGTAATTTCGGATTACTGGAGCAAAATCCGAAATATTCCCATTCGAAACCAGAAAATCCAAAAATATCAATGAGATACTAAAATCAAAGGCGATCCGAGGAAAGATTCAGCGAATCTTCTGAGAATTCTCCATCCGATACTGGAAAACGATAGCAGCAGTTCAGAATCTGGAACTTGAACTCAAAAGAGAGGCTTTTCCTGATTCATTGAGGAATCAAGACCAGAAAAAGGAAACAAAAACCAGTAATAGCGAAAAACATGAGAAATGCCTGATTCCGTGGACGAATTCAAACAGAACTTCGAATCGGAAGCTTGATTACCCGAATTCTCCAAAAAACAACTAAGATGAACGAAAACCACTAGACTATCGAATAAAGCTGACGGAGAACAGATAAAATTCAGTAAAAGAGAAAACACGACCAAAGTCCCGATTCAGTCGAAGAATTCAAGCAGAATCTTCAAATAGGAGACTTGATCACGCAAATTCTCAGAAAAAAGCTAAAATGAATGAAAATAACAGAATCTCAAACAAAAACAGAAAAATCAGTAAAAGGACAAAAGAAGATCAAATGCCCGAATCCGTCGAAGAATTCAAGCAGAATATTCGAATCGGAGACTTGATCATACGAAATTCTGCTGAAAATCAACTCGAATAGTGAAGAAGAACTAGATTTTCAAGTGAAATCGAGCAAAAATGCAAATTTGAGTTGAAATTTGAAGAATTTCTCACCTTGGAAGAATCTCTCTCGCTCTCTCCCGCCAGGTTGGTTCTCTCCTCTCACTCTTTTCCTAGACACTCCCAAGAGCGCGAAATTGGTTTATATGCATGCTTTATCATCCTAGCAGCACCTCCAATTTTACTAATTTACGTTGCTACCACTGACACCTCATCTGACTGTATCTCGGGTCCCACTATCCGCAACTCCTTCCAGGAAGCTTCTATTTAGCTTGCGTGTGTCACCGCAAGGCGCGTTCAGAGGATAAGTTTCTATCTGGCACTTCAATTAACCATAATGGGCCCCGCATTTGGTTGCTTTGGACCGTTCGTTTTGTCCATCAGACTTGAAGTGTCTTCTACTGCAAAATGCTAAGAAGTTTTATTTTTTGATGTTTGATCTGGACGGTTCTATGTTCAAATTTTCAAATGGTTCGTCTCTGAGAGTAAGATTATCTCTTTTCAGATGATAGAATCATCCAATCCATGTCTTTTAAGGACAGTAGATATATTTTAGAAATGTAAACTTTTAAAATAGAGTCGTTAGTTCTGCAGCATCACAAAGAGCAATGATTGTGATGATGAGGAATCCGGATAGATTGGATGAAGGGTTAGGATCAACAAAAAGGTGGCTCCCGAATATCTTTACCCTGTTTATCAGTTTCAAAATCTTTCCTTGAGTTGCAATATATTGGCCAAGAGGAATGCTTCAGTGAGGCGCGACTTCGTGGCAAGTTCTCAGCCACCAATTTCCCATTCTATCTCTACGTCACCTCGAAAACGTCATCGTTTGTTTTCTTATCCAGCAGCTACGGACACTAGCGCGAGTGAGGATGGACTTTAACAACGCTTCCTATTGCACAACGTGTAAACAAGAACACAAAAATAAGCAATTCTTTACAGAGGAATGCTGGTGTAGAGCGCGACAGGCCAGTAGCCGTGCAACTCCTCCACATTTATATGATATGCCGCCACATGGCATTGATCCTGCCGTTCATAAGACGCTAATATGTAACGGCCTAAAGATCATGCTAAAAGGGTACCAGCAGCATCTAAGAAGTGGTATCTTGATTCGTCGAATCTAAACCGTTAGTTATGTCAAGCTTTTGATTGTCCCTGTTTAGCAAACTGACAACATAAAGCCGAGAATGCAGAGGCATCCGTTTGGCATGAGTTTTGCACTAGTAAATATCCAAATCTAAGAAAATCAAATGAACGGATGGATCAATCGTAAGTAGGACGCATCATATAAATTGGAAGAGTCGACAGTACCAAACAACGGTGAAACCCTACATTTTGACGATGGGTTCTGTATATCATTGATCCATGCCGTTGATCTGACTTTTCTGCCAAAAGGAGAAACGATGCTTTTATCCAGCTAGCCATAGATTGTCGAAAGCTCTCCGTAAGCAACGATTGGCATTCAACGAACTGAAACACAATTTGATTCAATTGTTGTATGATTGTTGATCTGACTTTTCTGCCAAAAGGAGAGTCGGATGGAACAATGTGTGCGAGTCCACCATACCAATGGTAGAACAGGCGTGCACGTGTTAAAATGCATTTACGCCGACAACTGTTCCTATCATTTCTTAATCGTATTCTTTTAGAACTTTCTAGAAAAAGTTGATTTTAATTGTTTCTTCGTTCCCTTCGTAACACAATTTAAGAGAGGGTTCGCGGAACGAGGACCTCTTCCGTCCACGCCCGATAGCTATGGGACCCACTGATTATAGGATTGATTATCTTCTTGCATGGCCATGGGTCCCATGGTATATTTCCATCAGAAAATGTCAGGGCCATTTAAGGAACTTAGTAAGATTGTTAAAATCCTGCTTTGATCAATTTTGGATTCTATAAATTAAGTATACACTTAAACTCAGTAGTTAATTGAAGCTGAGGAGGTGTTAATTATTTTCCCTGGCTACTAATAAACGTTGTTACTAAACAATATTGAATATTAATATATTATTGGCATTCTATATAAGCTCGTAAAGAGGAGCCTTAATTCATCCCAAATGTAGGGCGCTTCTATACAAGGCCTGTAATTACTTCTTTGAAAAATAACGGCAGTCCAAGTGCACTGAGCTTTTGCGTATGCAAAATTCAGAGAAGAGACAACACAAGGGTCTAAGTTTCTATTCTTAGACCAACAGGACTAGTCATAAAAGTCAAGCACACAGTTTTTGCAACGACCGCGATTTCTCGCAAAGCGTGAGCCATTAGCTTTTTAATATTTAAATAGTTACGTACCAATGACCTGCACTTAGTGGAGCAAATTTCTTAGTTAGTAACGTAATGATGATAGTTTTTGAGCAACTTTTGGACTTTTAACACATGTTTGTGGACCCAAATTCGATATTGAATAGGCACGACGTCTGCGCTGAGAATGCGATTGAGTGTACAAACTATTTCTCCCTTTCATATGGCAAGAAATGGGGATACTATGCAGGTCCAAGCAAGATTACTATGATATTAGTGATAACTCGGTGGATTCGCTCGTTAAAACTAGTCATTGTTGTCGTCATCACGAAAACCTTATCTCAATCACGAGTCAGCCACATAAATATTCTTCCTCCGTCCCTTTTATTAATTATCATGAGTTTATTTAGTTATTTAGTTTTTAAATCTTTTTTCACTAATTCTATTAATATTTGCTAATTAAAACAAATCAATCGTTAGAGACAAATAAATTATAAATAGGCAGGAGAAACCATAGTTAGAACTTAATAAATTAACGGTGCCAGCCCAAAGGTTTCCTATTAATTTAACGAGGTATTGATTTTGGAAAATCTTGTCAAATTAGTTAATGAAGTCTAACAAGCTATGATTAAATATTATGTTGGTGATTATTTTTTATAAATAAAGAATTAGAAAGAAAATCACTCACACATTCTCCTAAATTTTCATCCTCCTAATAAATGGCACAGAGGGAGCTCGTAACCTAGTGGACTTATGGTACTTAATACAGAAGAATGGTAGAATTAAATTCATGTGACCCACCCAAAAATAAGGTCTCGATTATAACGACGGCAATGATTAAATAAGTCCACGTAGTTAGTTGGTTAAGTCCTGTAGCTTAAACTTCACGCAGACACGCAGTCATCTGTAGGGGGGTTTCTCCCTAATCATCTTACTTGGCATTTAGCCATTTTTGACCTTCATAGCTAACATTTGATATAGCCACCCCTTTTTTACTGTTCACGGGTGCCTTTTTAAGACAAACCTCAAACCACACTGATTGGAAAGAGGAGGTCTCTCGTCTAGACTGGATTGTCGTTAAGATTAATCAGACCTTGCAATATTACAAAGCGGAAATCGTCAGTTGAGCCGAACGGTCGGAACCCTCGTTAGCACCACCTAGCTCAAGCAAGAAAGATACGCTCCGGTGAGACGGGTTCCAATCTCCGGCGAAAGAAGATGGCTGATTTGTGCGTTTTTTGGTTAAATTAATTTTTCAACATATAATGATATGAATGAGACCTGCTCATTAGCGTTTTGTGCAGTTAAAAGAATCTTATATTCTTAGAACGAATATAATGAAGAGGATGATATTGAGATGGATGAGTATTAGTGCAAGAAAAAAAAAAGGTTAAACTTGAATGATTTAAAATGTCCGAAAAAGGCCCAATAGCTGGCCATGTAAATTACAGTTTTTAAAATGAGAAAAAAAAAAAATGGGTGGATAAAAGTGGAACGAACCCTTACCGAAACCACCCTGATTATTCCTAGTTTTATATCTTTTGTTTCCGCGTGGTTTTGAAAAGATTTCTTGTTTCGTACGAAACTACTGAGCGTTGTTGTGCATCAAATCCATTCCGGCAAAGAAATGGGAGGTTAAGGAACGGAAAGCGATGAATGGAATATCCTCACTTTCATGTTCGACAAAGTGAATAAATCCTGTGCATTGGCTGGAGAACTGCCTGTGGTCCCACCACTTGCATCTCGCTC
Source organism: Warburgia ugandensis (assembly GCA_035236585.1). NCBI lineage: Eukaryota > Viridiplantae > Streptophyta > Magnoliopsida > Canellales > Canellaceae > Warburgia > Warburgia ugandensis. The sequence continues at coordinate 1,727,201 of CP141132.1, read as the reverse complement.
TTCTATGACAATTGCAACCACTGATCATAACGCAGAAGTACTGGGATCTAAGATTGTGACCATCATTCTTTACATAGGAGGAAGTGGTCGTAATTTTTGCCGCACAATTATGTACCAAGGGAACTACCAAGGTGTGACTCTGATTAATCAAGAATGTAATTTATGGCTCTAATTGGTGAATGGGTTTACTGTCCTCCACACACGCTCTCCTAAATATATTCCTAAATCAAATTCCTCCTCAAATGTTATCATTTTAGGATTAATCATGCACAATTAAGTTGTTAATGCTTGTATTTTCTTTTATAATTGATTAGGAGTTAAATGTTCACATATTTCAATGGCGGATAAACACTCGACAAGATGCTTGAATTAAAGAGTATTACGCATTACTTTTTCTTGGAACCTGTGTTTTCACATTTAAAAGTCATCACGGCACTCGGCTACTTGTAATCCTTATATCACTTTTTATAAGATGCAAGGAAGTTACACGTCAAATCAAGGTAGCTATCTCAGCTGATTGGTGGGCCCTCCAATCCAACTTAATAGCGACATGGAATATGCCCCTTTCTTATTCACTTCGGATTTGCGAACCCCAGTTATGGCCAATCAGTACTTGAATGGAAAGGATCAAACTGTAGGGAAACGGGAGGCGCTCCCAATGAAGGGGGTACAATTCTTTGAAACTCGAATCAATGAACAATCTCAACCAATCCTAAACGGAAAAGGAAAAGAGAGATCGAATCTTGACCGCACGATTGTGAAAAATTGTACTAAGACATCAATACAGATTAGTGATGAAGTTTGAGTCCAATTATTCACTTTGCAACCACTATTGAACGATTAAGATCATTAGATTGGTATGATTTTCATCCCATAACTAAGAGCCGGATTGGCAAGGCTTATATGATCCGGTTTATGTGATTAATTAAGCTGGATAATAGCATAAACCTGAGTCTATAAGCCATGCTAATCGGGCTTGATGAACCAAGCAAAAGAAGTTAATGGTGGTATATCAGTCACCATCTGCACCGCCATAAAAACTTCCTTTCCTTCTTTTGAAAACTTTCCCCTTTTGAGTGCTTAAATAAAAGTGAATAAGTGGGCCATGTAGAAGTACAGTTTGAGAATTATATTTGTCCAAGTCTGTTTCAATCCAGTCCACTAAATAAGCATATCTAGATTGGGTTTCTTGTTGAAGGATCAAATTATTCAGTCGTGGGTCCCTCTACAAACAGTCCGTCTGGATATTTTGTCATGGAATGTCTACTTTTAGCTTCTTAATCAACTATTGATTTGCAGATTATAAATCTCAGGGCTCAGATGATCTGGCTTCAATAATAGAGTCAAAGAAGAAAGAAAAATCACAGCATTAAGGTGTGTGGGCTTTACTAGCTTAGGTTGAAATAAAAGGCTGTTGTGTGGAGCAAGATTGACATCACAGGAAAAAGGTCCTTTGGAGAATGAGCCAAAGGGAATTACCATTGGAGCAAAAGAACTTGGCCTGATTATTTGGATTCCTGGCAGACAAGATTTTGTTCTAGCTGCAGAAGCCTTGTACTGGGGGACGTTGAGATGGCACATCTTAGGAAAAGGCGAAAAGGAACATGCAATAAGTTCTTTCCATATTCACTTTGGATCTGTAAACCCTTTTTTGTTACTTTTGATCAATCTTTCTTGTTCATTGTGCAAGCCCCATTCTGAACTAAGATTCTCTGATTAGTGCAGTTCTTGTGCTGCAGCTAAGGGCTGATTAATAAGGAATAACCCAGGATAATCCCAAGACCCGATTATATAAGCCCATGATAAGCCTATATGAATAGGGATCTGTGTTAGCAATATTTCTCCATAAACAATCCTCTTATTTACCGAGAACACTTTCTTAACCCTTCCTTGTGCAAATACATGGAAATTTTTCATGAAAAAACAGAATATCTTGTAGTGGTTCTCTGTGATGGTTTCGATACATTTTATGTTGTTCAAGAATAAAAAAGGCAGCCCCAGTGCACGAAGCTCATGTGTATGATGGGCCTGGATAAGGGGTAGACCACTAGGGTCAATAGTATGTAGCATTAGCTTGCAGTTTGCAGAAGGCTGTTTCCACACTTTCAACTTGTGATCTCAATGTCACATGACGACAATTCTATCATTGTAGCAAGGCTCCTCTTCTATATTGTTTAAGAATCCCTTTAGTAAATATTTTGTGACTTGAACCTGGCCTCAAGATGGAGCTAAAACACAACATATGGACGTCGTTGAGCCATCTATTTAGCTTTGATTAATTCCTTTTTATTAGGAATGAACTCTCCGTTCACACTGCTACAAAAGCTTCCTTTTCTTCTTTGAACACTACTTCTCCCTCTCAAAAATATGGTTGAGAATTATTATGTCCATGACAGTTTCAATTGAGTCCACTAAACAAACTTCTAGATGGACTTTGCTTCTTTGATTATCAAAATTATTCACTTGTGGGTGGTCCTTACTAAAAGCAGTCTATCTGGAGATTTTCTCATTGAATGTGTACTTTTGGCTATCCTTATTCACAAAATCTCAAATTTTCTTTTTGAAGTAAAGAATTTCAAAGCAAATCACTTGTACACACACTTCTAAATCTAATCCATGACTGACCAAAGGGGAAAGTGGCAACCAAGAGTAATGGAATGGAGATGTGGGAAATTTCTCTTTTCCACTTAGAGTTTAGTAACTGGAAAGGGAATAAGTGGGCTACAAAAAAGCCAAAAAGCCATCTAGTGCACTTGATTGTAGACATCAAGGTGGCTTTTCTTGTTACACATAGTTGAAGGTTCATTTTGGCACTTTCCTCTGTGTTGAGGAGATTTCAGGGAGATTAAGAAATTAGGGTAATAGGTTCTAGTTAGTTTGCTTTATAAATCTTCCCTGCAAAAATGAAAAAAAAGAAAAAGAAAAAGAAAAAAAAAGGTGGACCACAAAAGGGACAATGTTAAAAGAAAAACTTTGGGATACTGGGCTTGAGATTCAATCCGTTTATGATAATGAATAACATGTGATATACTGGTTTGATGATCAAAACAGTCCATATGTAGGTTTTCTCATTGAATGCGTACTTTTGGTGTCTCAATCCTTCAACCGTTAGTTTGCAATGTTCCAACAAAATATATAAGTGGATTGAATCTAATTTGATCTATGTTTGAAAAGATTATATATAGATTGGGGTTTTTAATTTGTGTTAAAAAATTCCCAATCTATATTTGATATGAGTGCAGGTCACAAATTTGTAGTTTTTTCGTCCATCCAATATTAATCACATAGATTTCTATATGTTAACTTCTCTTTGGAAAATTTAAATTGTAAATCTTGTTCAGAATGCCCTAAATAGACTAGATAACAAATTTTAAGAATATTATATTCTTATAGCATTAGTAACGGAACTTAAAAATTAGAGTTACTATTTTTTTCCTTTTTTAGAGAATAAAAACAAATAGTTAGGATAATCTAAATATAACAACTTTTTATAGGCTACCTGTTTTAGAAATACCAAGCAAGATTAACAATTTAGACATTTCGAAAAAAAGCTAGCAGCCATAATTTATATCATCTTTCAATTTAAAATTTCAAAAGTAACAACCAAACTGGATTTCAAACATCAAAATATATTAAATAAAAAAATTTATCACATCGACTGTGTGAACTAAAGAGGTATGATACCAGCTAATATATCCATGGCACGGCAAATTTAATGGATCTTTATAAAGTCCCCTGCGATGATGGCTAGCAAAAGCACAGCTGATTGGTGGATTTCCGTGCAGATAAGTCCGGTCCAATGGTACCTAGCAAAGGGACAGCTGATTGGTGGAATTTATGTTTAAGGCCGTGGCACGCCATATAAGTACAAAACGAGGATTTTAATTCAAGTGTCGCTTTAAAGTTAGACATCTCATTGTTGATCACATCAACTGACTGGATTCCAACATAATGGCAGGCCCTCCCTGTCCAGCTTAATAACGACATGGGATTAGCCCTTTAACTAATCACTTTGGATTTTTGGCGCCTTATTGTGGTCAATCCAGGGTCCTACCAGGAGGGCTACGGTTCTTTGAAATTGAATCAATTGAACAGTCTTAACCAATCCATTAGAAATGGAAGATCATAGTCTTGACCACAGAGACTTGTGATCAAGTTTTCCCGTGCAGAGTCCAATTCTTCAGTTCGCTACTCCTATTGACTATTAAGATCGTTCAATCGGTACGATTTTCGTGCTATAACTAAGAACCGGATTGGCAGGGTTTATATAATCAGTTAAAGCCGGATAATCTCATAAACCGGATCATACAAGGCATGCTAATGAGGTCTTGATGAACTAAGGGGAGCCTTGGCACAACGGGAGAGCTGTTATCGTGGGACTTCAAGAGCATGAGTTAAAGGTACGAAAACAGGCTCTTGCAAAATATAAGGTGAAGCTGTAGACTATAGACCCTTATAGTAATCTCGCTAATGTGTGAGCTTCATGCCCTGGACTAAACTATGCTAATGAGGCCTTGATGAACCAAGGACTCACATGTTGGCCGGATCCGGCCGTTGACATAAGCATAGGAAATCTATACTCGAGCATTCACCTTACTTATAGGGCCCCGGACAGGATAGGTGAGCAGTTGGCAGTTCAAGGTGGATTTTTCTATGGAATGAGTCTAGAAGGACTTGACCTAAGGCTTTCTACTGCACTGGCCCTGGGGACCCCTCCTTTGCCTAGGTTTCGAGGTTGAGGAGTTAATGAGTTATCCATAAAACTTGCCCACTAAAAACAATAAAGAAAGTCAAGATGGAATCCGATTCTATAGTTAATTCCAACGTCACTGACCACCCTGAGTTTATCATCAAATCTTGTAGAGAAATTGTCGAAGTGAAGCTCTACAATGTTTCCGGAGCCATTGTTTTTGTTAGCAACTCTCTCACGTCTCTAAAGCCATTTCTATCACCACTTTTGCAGACTCAGATGATTGTATCTCAAGGTAAGGGAATTCCAAAAGTTGGAATGAGGACCACAAAGTGGGTCCTCAAGTGTGTGGTAGAGAAGATCTCAACTTCAATCAAACCACATTTTGTTCTCCTTCCATTTGTGGTGGTGGCTGTGAAGTGGTCGGCCATTTCATGTGTGAATGGAGACGTTTGGACCCTTCTAACCGTTTCCACCGTCAACAACTATTGATGGATTGAGATCCAAGACAAAATAGCCCTTGCTGCTCAGTAGAAGCTGTACCCAACCATTGGATGATACTATGACTAAGAGAAACTCAATAATCAGCTGTAAATGTTTGCAGACCCATTGTTGATCATTTTCTGATTTGGGTCCATGATGGTTCAGTTGGTCCCCACTGTGTACTTGGAATTGATCAAGTACAGAGAATTTTCCTTGTGGAATCCATCTAAGAAGCCTAACTGATAAATGGTTTCGATTGTCAAACAAATAGGGTTGATGCGATAGATGCCCATTTTCACCAGAAATTATATGCACAAAAGTGCAACTGGGGCTCAATATTTTGGTGGTCCAAAATATTTATCTGGTAGCACATGCTGTAATGAGTCGTATGAAAGTGGTCTCAACCGTTGGATGGTGCTAAGCCTTTGATCTTAATGAATGTGCATCTTAATTTGCTTTTCATAGGTGTCGACCATCTCCTAGTTAGACGTCATAAATCAGGCGTTAAAATTGTTCATGGGTCTTAATTTGGTTTGTAGCTCGTCAATCTTTCAACTTACAACATATATGACTTGGATTATATAAAAAGTAAGTCGAACTTGTCTCTCTACCTGATCAAATTGTTTATGTGATTAGCCACAAACCCCTCATGCCATTGGGTCAAACAAATCAGCCACGCTTTACTCGTTTGTATAAAATCAGTTAAAGCCGGATAATCTCATAAACCGGATCATACAAGGCATGCTAATGAGGTCTTGATGAACTAAGGGGAGCTTTGGAACAACGGTAGAGCTGTTATTGTGGGACTTCAAGAGCATGAGTTAAAGGTACGAAAACAGGCTCTTGCAAAATATAAAGTGAGGCTGCAGGCTACAGACCCTAGGACCCACAAATTAATTACCGTATACTTTTCTACATGTGGAGGTGGCGATTGAATTGGCTTTGCAACCGACTCTGAAGCATAGCTTTGACCATCATTTTTAATTAGGAATGGACTCACCGTTTGCGCTGCCGCGAAAAAACGTCTTTTTCTTTTCTTGAATACTTTTCCCTTTCAGAGCTTTAACTGAAAGTGAACGAGTGGGTACCGTAAAATTAAGTACGAATTGAGAATTATATGTCCATGGCGGTTTCAATTGAGTCTATAAAGTAAACACCTAGATGGGGTTTCCTTGATTGACGATCAAAATTATTCCCTTGTGGGTCTTTCTACAATCAGTCCATCTTGGTATTTTCTCATTGAAGTGTAATTTTGGCTTCTTAATCAGCCATCAATTTACAGATTGGAAATCGTAGGGCTAAGATGATCTAACTTCAATACTGGTTAAATTCAAACTAGACAGAGAAAAATCAAACTGTAAAGTCCGCTTCACAGGTTTAGGTTGAAACAATAGGCGGGGTGTGAGGAACAAGATTAACATCACAGGGAAAAAGGTGCTTGTAAAACGAGCCAAATGGAAATCCATTTGGAGCCCTTTGGAGCAAACAGACAAGATTTTGTTCATAGCTATAGAAGCTTTGCCCTGATTGATGTTGAAATGGGAACCAAAGGAAAAGGCAAACTACAACATGAAATGAGTTCTTTTCACATTCACGTTGGATCAATCAATTATTTTTGATTGTGCAAGCCCCATTTGGGAAGACTAAGATTCTCGGACTAGTGCCGTTTTCTTTGCTATAACTGAGGGTTGATTAATAAGCTATAACACATGATGCAAGCGCTAAACGTATACGCATCCGGATCTATCCATAAACAATTTTCTTAACGAGAGAAGAAATACAAAGCAAATTACTCACATGAGATTGATAACCAAGAGGCCCCCATGAGAGACCACTTTCTATACTTAGGATCAGTGATCCATGAGAGTGGAGAGATTGAGAGAGAGGTTACCCAGAGAATCCAAGCGGGTTGGAACAAATGGAGATGTGCATCGGGTGTTTTATGTGATCGGCGGGTGCCACTCAAACTAAAGGGAAAATTCTATAGGATGGCTATAAGGCCGGCCATGCTCTATGGATCAGAGTATTGGGCAGTTAAGGAACATCATGCTCATAGGATGAGTGTCGCAGAAATGAGGATGTTGAGATGGATGAGTGGTAAGACAAGAAATGATAGAATTAGAAATGAAAATATTAGAGAAAATTTAGCGATAGCACTAATAGGTAACAAGATGAGGGAAATTAGACTTAGATGGTTTGGACATGTTCAAAGGAGACCAACAACGGCACCAGTTAAAAGGAGTGAGGCAATACAAGTTGAAGGTTCTAAAAGGGCAAGAGAAAGGCCCAAAAGAACGTGGATAGAAGTGGTGAGAAAAGACTTAAAAACTTTGGAATTAAATGAAATTATGGCATTTAATAGAGTGGAATGGAGGAATAAGATTCATGTGGCCGACCCCTAATTGGGATAAGGTCTTGATGATGATGATGATGATGATGACGACTCTCACTCCCAAACATTACTAAATTTAATCCTCAAATTTGCACTCCAACAATTACAAGATAACCTTTCTTACATCTCTGGGAGAGAAGAATGACTGTTCCAGCAGCAAGATTAACTTTGGCTTCAATCGCTTTCTTAAAATAAAAGAGGTGGCAAATTCAATCTAGACATTTTTGCTCTTGTTAAGAAGATTTCAAGTAGATTTAAGAATTAGGATAAGAGGTTCTAGATAGTTGTGCTTCTTAATTTTTTGCTGTAAAAAAAGAAAAAAAATAAAAAATCTTGTGTTGCACCCGTCTAATGTGTTTAAATGCTTTCAGAAAACCAAGCGAGTAAATTGTCTGATTAATGAACTTTGCTATGAGATATGACTAAGGACCAATTGGCAAAGCCTATAATCCGGTGGATGCATTTAGGTGGGAATTATTGTGTGGGGCGATTTGTTTGATCTTTAATTGTTGGTGTAGTCTTAGAGCCTATCTTAGGCTCCTTCCATTATTAGTCTCTCTTTGTTCAAAAAGCACAAAAAACTGTCATAATTATTTTCATGTACAATCTTCAAAAATTCTTTTTTAATGGATTTCGTGTACAATTATATTTAATAATTTGGCAAATAAACTGCACATGTAATTGTATGTAAACGGTGCTTCTTTTACACTGGAGATATCCAAACCAAGAAGACCAAGACACAGGCTGCAGGAACTAAAATTGGGACTCGAGGACGCAACAGATGCTCCTTCTGGCATGTAGTAAGTTGATGAGAGATGACCGAACTCATTCTGATAAAAAATTAGTTTCGGTACCATTTATATTCAACGATTATCAACCGCCTCTTAGTCCTCCGAAGCTGTTGATTGATTTCGAAGCTTTACAAGTGATGATCCAGATCTCATATCCTCAAAGGCCTCAACCATCCATTCAAAAGCAAGAAATCAGAAGCTCACACTAGTTGCTGTATATAAAATCAGATTTAGGTGAAGACAAGCTGACAATTGCCGAAAGACTAAAGGTGATTCAACCAGCCATCCGTTTTGCAGTTATCATTCTCCACCAATTGCCAAAACTACATTCTCCTGGAAACCATTCATTCCTAACCATTCTTATAGATCAACTGCTGAAATGAGGCCCATTTTTTAGTACCCAAGTGAAGAATTGCAAATCAAATCAATCATACGCTCTTCTAAATCTAATTCCTCGCCAAAGCAGAAAGCTGCAACTCCAACCTGCAATCAAGTGTGTTCTAGAGGAGATGCTGAGTTGTCTGCGACAAACTGCACTGGAAATTTGTTGGCCAATGGCCAAAATGGTTGCCGCACCAGAGCTTATGTATGTTTGATATACTGTGGCATTCATCTTTGTAATATTATACCATCGTTTTTTGAACTCTCTGAGCCGTCTGTTACATCCAGGAAATGTGTTCAGAGTCACAATGAGAAATCCAAGATGCGGCCAAGAAGATGAATGGCCTAGATCAGCAGGATCTGCACATGCGAAACTTTTGAGCAATTAACTCTATTACCTCTTTAAATCAAATATGTACTAAAATACACTAAATTTGTGTAGACAAAGGTCGTTTACATGTGAAAATATAGATTTTATATACTTCCATACAGTAGCTACTACATTGATCATGTCATTACACACTGCAGTAATATTAATATTACATTGTAAGCACTGAAGAGTAGGGAAATAAAAAACCCACTGAGGGCCGGATGTCTTGGCAAAGAACCCACCGAGAGCCTGATGCTGCTGATTCGGTCAACGTCATTTCTTCCAATGGGAGACTGCAAAGTGGTATCCTCTGTATCTATCCATGAAGCTCCCGCATATGCATAGTTCGGGGAAGGGGTGGACCACAAAGGATCTATAGCATACAGCGCTGCATTTTTGCTAGAGGCTGTTTTCACTGCTTGAACCCATGACCTCCACATCACACGGCAACAACTCCACCATTGCGCCAAGGCTTTCCTTCTATCCTCTGTATCTACTAATATTGGATATGTATCTATAGTATTGACTCTATTTTCTAGTTGCCAATCTTTCTGTTTTCAGTAGTGTAGTGTAGAAGAGATGAGTAACTATAATGACATGAAGCAACAGTATTTCTTCCCAATCTATACAATCCAGCTCGGACAACTGCCCTCACTCCGTGCTACACGAGTGGTATCTGGTGAAGTTGAAGGGCGTAGACTTAGCTCAGGCCAGCTAGAAGCATGCTTCAGAGCCTTTCCTTCACCAGGCGCAGGCGCAGGCGCAGGCACAGGAGCAGAAGCTGTGTTTTCCTTGCTCTGCAGGTTGTTGCTGTTATTGCATAAAGTTCCTGTGGGAAGGAAGAGCAGTCTTACACAAAATAGGAGAAGAATGCATTGTAAAAATAAAAGAGCAACAGTTAGAAGCAAGTGGCATAACGAACGCATTTTTCTGTGTTTACTGGGGCTCTACTTGAATCCATTTTTTCCTTTCTTTTTGAAAGGCTACGTTGATCTGTATTTTTTTTTTTAAACTACATCTGAGAGTTCGTATCTTGGCATACCTGATGGTGGTGGTGTGATAAAATCCTGATTTGGTGCACGAGAGGCAGCAACATTGAAGTTGTAATTCAGATCAGGTTGCTCTGTGTCATTGTTATCTGCATTCTCCAAATCACGTAGTAAAGCATTGGAGTCAAAATAGTCATCTGAAGTCATGGATGGGGCACTGGTGTTTTCAGAACTGGAAGAAGGTGAGTCATTGAGATCATTTAACTCCAAAAATTCTCCTCTTAACATGCAACCAATGGCTTCATCAGGGACTTGGGCAAGAAAATGAGGTCCCATATTCTGCAGGTTTCTGTTGAAGTCTTCCACTGGGCCACGTTCCCTCCCATTGACCATCTGCACAGGCACTGAAAGACTCAAGCTGATATGAATAAGAAGGAAGTGAAGCTCACCACCTGATTCACAAAGACAACTGAGAAGTGCATGTTTATTATTTACACTAAAGTGTGCACCTGCCCAAACAAACCCAAACGTCAAAAGGCTGCAAAATATGACTGATTTCATAAATTGTCAAAGCTACCCTGTATTTTCAAAAGAAAAGGAAACAAAAAAGATACTGCATCATAGTCACTAGTTTCTCATAGTCTAAATGCAGCAGGGCTGAAATAGATCAAATAAGAAGAAACTGGTAATTCAGATGAACAAATTAAGAAAGTTTTGTACAAGCAAAATTAGATATGCCTGAAAGATTCAATCAACAAAAAATCAGCTCTTATGTATTTAAATTTTCAGAAAAGCAGCCTCAATCACTGGTTAAGTAGTTTGAAAGCAAAGAAGAAACTTAATCAAGCATCACAGTCCGTTGATTGGTTTTCATCATTATATGATTAAGCAGAAAGTAGAATTCAAATAGCATATGTTGTTCAGTGATATTAATTTCTCAAAGGCGACTCATTGAGACCTCCACTTATTGAGTGCTCCTCTCTAGTATATCCATTGCATTTTTGAGAAGGCATTTGACACAGAAAATTGCAACTTTAACAGCTCAAAATATGCAAGGACAGAAACAATCCCACAGGTTTGCCTTTAAAAACAGATGCCTTCAGTCATTCAGAAGGGTCAAATTAGAACTTCAATTCATTATGTAGAAAAACTAGAAAACCGACTTATAATTTGGTTGGTCCATTATGTTAGCTTTCATAATAGAACTAAAGAAAATGCTATACATTGGACGTAGAATTAGATCATTAAAAAACTAAAATTGAACTGCAAATAGACACAAAGCAATGCAATACAAGCGTTTCATTTGAGGAAAGAGACCCTCTGAATCTTTCAATGAATCCCAAAGCAGATGAAAGGTTGGCATTATAAGGCCAAATGCACGATCAGACTCATTACAGTAGCAGTTCAAGATTAGATGCTTAAATAATAGCAAAATAAAATATGTTTAGATTTGCTGACCCTTGAAATCAAAGATAGAAGGGGAGGACCACAAAGCGTCCATAGTTCAGCCATATGTGCAAGAGGCTATTTCCACACCTCAAACCGGTGACTTCCAGGTCACACAACAACAGCTCTACCGTTGTGCCAAAGGCTCCCCTTCTAAACACAGAAGTTCACCATGAATTTAGAAAACATCCAAACCATAATGAAATACAGAAATCCATAAAACTAAATATGACAGGATCACAACAACAGTATTTGGTTTCAACATAGAAAGCTAGAGTTTTGATTCAAGGATAGATTCACCAAATCTTCCAAAAAACTTAGTTGACACTAGAAATCCCCTTACGTAACAGGAGTTTCTCATACATCTCAATGTAAGCTCAGAAAGACCTAAAACACTCAAGAACCGTCACAATAAATATGGTGAATGTACCGGCAGAAGATCAAGTACAGAGAGCAGATGCTTCCGATAACGTCAACCAGAACATCAAACAAAAACTTTGATATACGTAAAATCTGAATATGAAAAAAATGAAGATTCTTATATATCTGAAGAAGAACTGACTTGTAAAGCTAAAAATTGCGGAGTATTGAACCAAAATCCTTAAACGCTCCCATTCAAAGATGAAAATCCTACAAGATACTAAACTTAAACCTGCAATTCCACCGAAAGAACAAAATTCGACTGTTCGAGGACAGTCGGATATGATTGAGGAAAGATTCCTTGAATCTTCTGAGAATTCCCCACCTGATACTAAAATCACAGAAACAACAACGAATTTCCAATATTAAGCTCAAAAAGAAAGAGTAAAAGAAAAAATAAAGAATAACTGCCAGAATCTTTCAAAGATCCAAACAGTAGCTTCAAACAGAACTCCAAACACTCTAATTACGACCAAAACACACAAAAGAAAAGCATAGTTTCTGAAAATTCAAACAATAAACAGTGTAATTTCGGATTACTGGAGCAAAATCCGAAATATTCCCATTCGAAACCAGAAAATCCAAAAATATCAATGAGATACTAAAATCAAAGGCGATCCGAGGAAAGATTCAGCGAATCTTCTGAGAATTCTCCATCCGATACTGGAAAACGATAGCAGCAGCTCAGAATCTGGAACTTGAACTCAAAAGAGAGGCTTTTCCTGATTCATTGAGGAATCAAGACCGGAAAAAGGAAACAAAAACCAGTAATAGCGAAAAACATGAGAAATGCCTGATTCCGTGGACGAATTCAAACAGAACTTCGAATCGGAAGCTTGATTACCCGAATTCTCCAAAAAACAACTAAGATGAACGAAAACCACTAGACTATCGAATAAAGCTGACGGAGAACAGATAAAATTCAGTAAAAGAGAAAACACGACCAAAGTCCCGATTCAGTCGAAGAATTCAAGCAGAATCGGAGACTTGATCACGCAAATTCTCAGAAAAAAGCTAAAATGAATGAAAATAACAGAATCTCAAACAAAAACAGAAAAATCAGTAAAAGGACAAAAGAAGATCAAATGCCCGAATCCGTCGAAGAATTCAAGCAGAATATTCGAATCGGAGACTTGATCATACGAAATTCTGCTGAAAATCAACTCGAATAGTGAAGAAGAACTAGATTTTCAAGTGAAATCGAGCAAAAATGCAAATTTGAGTTGGAATTTGAAGAATTTCTCACCTTGGAAGAATCTCTCTCGCTCTCTCCCGCCAGGTTGGTTCTCTCCTCTCACTCTTTTCCTAGACACTCCCAAGAGCGCGAAATTGGTTTATATGCATGCTTTATCATCCTAGCAGCACCTCCAATTTTACTAATTTACGTTGCTACCACTGACACCTCATCTGACTGTATCTCGGGTCCCACTATCCGCAACTCCTTCCAGGAAGCTTCTATTTAGCTTGCGTGTGTCACCGCAAGGCGCGTTCAGAGGATAAGTTTCTATCTGGCACTTCAATTAACCATAATGGGCCCCGCATTTGGTTGCTTTGGACCGTTCGTTTTATCCATCAGACTTGAAGTGTCTTCTACTGCAAAATGCTAAGAAGTTTTATTTTTTGATGTTTGATCTGGACGGTTCTATGTTCAAATTTTCAAATGGTTCGTCTCTGAGAGTAAGATTATCTCTTTTCAGATGATAGAATCATCCAATCCATGTCTTTTAAGGACAGTAGAGATATTTTAGAAATGTAAACTTTTAAAATAGAGTCGTTAGTTCTGCAGCATCACAAAGAGCAATGATTGTGATGATGAGGAATCCGGATAGATTGGATGAAGGGTTAGGATCAACAAAAAGGTGGCTCCCGAATATCTTTACCCTGTTTATCAGTTTCAAAATCTTTCCTTGAGTTGCAATATATTGGCCAAGAGGAATGCTTCAGTGAGGCGCGACTTCGTGGCAAGTTCTCAGCCACCAATTTCCCATTCTATCTCTACGTCACCTCGAAAACGTCATCGTTTGTTTTCTTATCCAGCAGCTACGGACACTAGCGCGAGTGAGGATGGACTTTAACAACGCTTCCTATTGCACAACGTGTAAACAAGAACACAAAAATAAGCAATTCTTTACAGAGGAATGCTGGTGTAGAGCGCGACAGGCCAGTAGCCGTGCAACTCCTCCACATTTATATGATATGCCGCCACATGGCATTGATCCTGCCGTTCATAAGACGCTAATATGTAACGGCCTAAAGATCATGCTAAAAGGGTACCAGCAGCATCTAAGAAGTGGTATCTTGATTCGTCGAATCTAAACCGTTAGTTATGTCAAGCTTTTGATTGTCCCTGTTTAGCAAACTGACAACATAAAGCCGAGAATGCAGAGGCATCCGTTTGGCATGAGTTTTGCACTAGTAAATATCCAAATCTAAGAAAATCAAATGAACGGATGGATCAATCGTAAGTAGGACGCATCATATAAATTGGAAGAGTCGACAGTACCAAACAACGGTGAAACCCTACATTTTGACGATGGGTTCTGTAGATCATTGATCCATGCCGTTGATCTGACTTTTCTGCCAAAAGGAGAAACGATGCTTTTATCCAGCTAGCCATAGATTGTCGAAAGCTCTCCGTAAGCAACGATTGGCATTCAACGAACTGAAACACAATTTGATTCAATTGTTGTATGATTGTTGATCTGACTTTTCTGCCAAAAGGAGAGTCGGATGGAACAATGTGTGTGAGTCCACCATACCAAAGGTAGAACAGGCGTGCACGTGTTAAAATGCATTTACGCCGACAACTGTTCCTATCATTTCTTAATCGTATTCTTTTAGAACTTTCTAGAAAAAGTTGATTTTAATTGTTTCTTCGTTCCCTTCGTAACACAATTTAAGAGAGGGTTCGCGGAACGAGGACCTCTTCCGTCCACGCCCGATAGCTATGGGACCCACTGATTATAGGATTGATTATCTTCTTGCATGGCCATGGGTCCCATGGTATATTTCCATCAGAAAATGTCAGGGCCATTTAAGGAACTTAGTAAGATTGTTAAAATCCTGCTTTGATCAATTTTGGATTCTATAAATTAAGTATACACTTAAACTCAGTAGTTAATTGAAGCTGAGGAGGTGTTAATTATTTTCCCTGGCTACTAATAAACGTTGTTACTAAACAATATTGAATATTAATATATTATTGGCATTCTATATAAGCTCGTAAAGAGGAGTCTTAATTCATCCCAAATGTAGGGCGCTTCTATACAAGGCCTGTAATTACTTCTTTGAAAAATAACGGCAGTCCAAGTGCACTGAGCTTTTGCGTATGCAAAATTCAGAGAAGAGACAACACAAGGGTCTAAGTTTCTATTCTTAGACCAACAGGACTAGTCATAAAAGTCAAGCACACAGTTTTTGCAACGACCGCGATTTCTCGCAAAGCGTGAGCCATTAGCTTTTTAATCTTTAAATAGTTACGTACCAATGACCTGCACTTAGTGGAGCAAATTTCTTAGTTAGTAACGTAATGATGATAGTTTTTGAGCAACTTTTGGACTTTTAACACATGTTTGTGGACCCAAATTCGATATTGAATAGGCACGACGTCTGCGCTGAGAATGCGATTGAGTGTACAAACTATTTCTCCCTTTCATATGGCAAGAAATGGGGATACTATGCAGGTCCAAGCAAGATTACTATGATATTAGTGATAACTCGGTGGATTCGCTCGTTAAAACTAGTCATTGTTGTCGTCATCACGAAAACCTTATCTCAATCACGAGTCAGCCACATAAATATTCTTCCTCCGTCCCTTTTATTAATTATCATGAGTTTATTTAGTTATTTAGTTTTTAAATCTTTTTTCACTAATTCTATTAATATTTGCTAATTAAAACAAATCAATCGTTAGAGACAAATAAATTATAAATAGGCAGGAGAAACCATAGTTAGAACTTAATAAATTAACGGTGCCAGCCCAAAGGTTTCCTATTAATTTAACGAGGTATTGATTTTGGGAAATCTTGTCAAATTAGTTAATGAAGTCTAACAAGCTATGATTAAATATTATGTTGGTGATTATTTTTTACAAATAAAGAATTAGAAAGAAAATCACTCACACATTCTCCTAAATTTTCATCCTCCTAATAAATGGCACAGAGGGAGCTCGTAGCCTAGTGGACTTATGGTACTTAATACAGAAGAATGGTAGAATTAAATTCATGTGACCCACCCAAAAATAAGGTCTCGATTATAACGACGGCAATGATTAAATAAGTCCACGTAGTTAGTTGGTTAAGTCCTGTAGTTTAAACTTCACGCAGACACGCAGTCATCTGTAGGGGGGTTTCTCCCTAATCATCTTACTTGGCATTTAGCCATTTTTGACCTTCATAGCTAACATTTGATATAGCCACCCCTTTTTTACTGTTCACGGGTGCCTTTTTAAGACAAACCTCAAACCACACTGATTGGAAAGAGGAGGTCTCTCGTCTAGACTGGATTGTCGTTAAGATTAATCAGACCTTGCAATATTACAAAGCGGAAATCGTCAGTTGAGCCGAACGGTCGGAACCCTCGTTAGCACCACCTAGCTCAAGCAAGAAAGATACGCTCCGGTGAGACGGGTTCCAATCTCCGGCGAAAGAAGATGGCTGATTTGTGCGTTTTTTGGTTAAATTAATTTTTCAACATATAATGATATGAATGAGACCTGCTCATTAGCGTTTTGTGCAGTTAAAAGAATCTTATATTCTTATAACGAATATAATGAAGAGGATGATATTGAGATGTATGAGTATTAGTGCAAGAAAAAAAAAAGGTTAAACTTGAATGATTTAAAATGTCCGAAAAAGGCCCAATAGCTGGCCATGTAAATTACAGTTTTTAAAATGAGAAAAAAAAATGCGTGGATAAAAGTGGAACGAACCCTTACCGAAACCACCCTGATTATTCCTAGTTTTATGTCTTTTGTTTCCGCGTGGTTTTGAAAAGATTTCTTGTTTCGTACGAAACTACTGAGCGTTGTTGTGCATCAAATCCATTCCGGCAAAGAAATGGGAGGTTAAGGAACGGAAAGCGATGAATGGAATATCCTCACTTTCATGTTCGACAAAGTGAATAAATCCTGTGCATTGGCTGGAGAACTGCCTGTGGTCCCACCACTTACATCTCCCTCTTACATGACAATTGCAACCACTGATCATAACGCAGAAGTACTGGGATCTAAGATTGTGACCGTCATTCTTTACATCAGAGGAAATGGTAGTAATTTTTGCCGCACAATTATGTACCCAGGGAACTACCAAGGTGGGACTCTGATTAATCTAGAATGTAATTTATGGCTCTAATTGTTGAATGGGTTTACTGTCCTCGACACACGCTCTCCTAGATATATTCCTAAATCAAATTCCTCCTCAAATGTTCGCATTTTAGGATTAATCATGCACAATTAAGTTGTTAATGCTTGTATTTTCTTTTATAATTGATTAGGAGTTAAATGTTCACATATTTCAATGGCGGATAAACACTCGACAAGATGCTTGAATTAAAGAGTATTACGCATTACTTTTTCTTGGAACCTGTGTTTTCACAGTTAAAAGTCATCACGGCACTCGGCTACTTGTAATCCTTATATCACTTTTTATAAGATGCAAGGAAGTTAGACGTCAAATCAAGGTAGCTATCTCAGCTGATTGGTGGGCCCTCCAATCCAACTTAATAGCGACATGGAATATGCCCCTTTCTTATTCACTTTGGATTTGCGAACCCCAGTTATGGCCAATCAGTACTTGAATGGAAAGGATCAAACAGTAGGGAAATGGGTGGCGCTCCCAATGAAGGGGGGGTACAATTCTTTGAAACTTGAATCAATGGAACAATCTCAACCAATCCTAAACGGAAAAGGAAAAGAGAGATCGAATCTTGACCGCACGATTGTGACAAATTGTACTAAGACATCAATACAGATTAGTGATGAAGTTTGAGTCCAATTATTCACTTTGCAACCACTATTGAACGATTAAGATCATTAGATTGGTATGATTTTCATCCCATAACTAAGAGCCGGATTGGCAAGGCTTATATAATCCGGTTTATGTGAATAATTATGCTGGATAATCTCATAAACCTGAGTCTATAAGCCATGCTAATCGGGCTTGATGAACCAAGCAAAAGAAATTAATGGTAGTATTTCAGTCACCACCTGCACCGCCATAAAAACTTCCTTTCCTTCTTTTGAAAACTTTTCCCTTATGAGTGCTTAAATAAAAGTGAATAAGTGGCCATGTAGAAGTACAGTTTGAGAATTATATTTGTCCAAGTCTGTTTCAATCCAGTCCACTAAATAAGCATATCTAGATTGGGTTTTCTTGTTGAAGGATCAAATTATTCAGTCGTGGGTCCCTCTACAAACAGTCCATCTGGATATTTTGTCATGGAATGTCTACTTTTAGCTTCTTAATCAACTACTGATTTGTAGATTATGAACCTGTGATCTCAATGTCACACGACAAAAATTCTATCATTGTGGCAAGGCTCTTCTTCTATATTGTTCAAGAATCCCTTTAGTAAATATTTTATGACTTGAACCTCGACCTCAAGATGGAGCTAAAACACAACATATGGACGTCATTCAGCCATCTATTTAGCTTTGATTAATTCCTTTTGATTAGGAATGAACTCTCCGTTCACACTGCTACAGAAGCTTCCTTTTCTTCTTTGAACACTACTTCTCCCTCTCAAAAGTATGGGTGAGAATTATTATGTCCGTGACAGTTTCAATTGAGTCCACTAAACAAACTTCTAGATGGACTTTGCTTCTTTGATTATCAAAATTATTCACTTGTGGGTGGTCCTTACTAAAAGCAGTCTATCTGGAGATTTTCTCACTAAATGTGTACTTTTGGCTATCCTTATTCACAAAATCTCAAATTTTCTTTTTGAAGTAAAGAATTTCAAAGCAAATCACTTGTACATACACTTCTAAATCTAATCCACGACTGACCAAAGGAGAAAGTGGTGACGAAGTGTAATGGAATGGAGATGTGGGAAATTTCTATTTTCCACTTAGAGTTTAGTAACTGGAAAGGGAATAAGTGGGCTACAAAAAAGCCAAAAAGCCATCTAGTGCACTTGATTGTAGAATCAAGATGACTTTTCTTGTTACACTTAGTTGAATGTTCATTTTGGCACTTTCCTCTGTGTTGAGGAGATTTCAGGGAGATTAAGAAATTAGGGTGATAGGTTCTAGTTAGTTTGCTTTATAAATCTACCCTACAAAAATGAAAAAAAAAAAAAGTGGACCACAAAAGAGACAGTGTTAAAAGAAAAAACTTTGGGATAGTAGGCTTGAGATTGAATCAATTTATGATAATGATTAACATGTGATTTACTGGTTTGATGATCAAAACAGTCCATATCCAGGTTTTCTCACTGAATGTGTACTTTTGGTGTCTTAATCCTTCAACCATTAGTTTGCAATGTTCCAATATATATATATATATATAAGTGGATTGAATATAATCTGATCTATGTATGAAAAGATCATGTATAGATTGGGGTTTTTTATTTGTGCTAAAAAAAATCCCATCCAATATTAATCACATAGATTTGTACATGTTAACTTTTCTTTGGAAAATTTAAATTGTAAATCTAGTTCAAAATGCCCTACATAGGCTAGATACCAAATTTTAAGAATATTATTTTCTTAGAGCATTAGTAACATAACTTAAAAATTAGAGTTACTATTTATTTTTTTTCAGAGAACAAAAACAAATAGTTAGGATCATCCAAATATAACAACCTTTTATAAGCTACCTGTTTTAAAAATGCCAAGCAAGATTAACAATTTAGACATTTTGAAAAAAAGCCAGCAACCACAGTTTATATCATTTCTCAATTTAATTTTTTAAAAGTGATAGCCAAACAGAGAAAAAACAAGTGCTAGACGTCAAACATCAAAATAAATTAAATATAAAAATTTATCACATGGACTATCTGAACTAAAGAGATACGAGAGGATGTCAGCTAATATATCCATGACACTGGCAAATTTAATCCATCTTTTATAAAGTCCGCTTCCCATGATAACTAGCAAAAAGACAGCTTATTGGTGGATTTCCGTGCGGATGAAGTCCGGTCCAATAGTACCTAGCAAAGGGACAGCCGATTGGTGGAATTTATGTTGAAGGCTGTGGCACGCCATATAAGTACAAAACGAGGATCTTTGAAATTTAGACATCTCATTGTTGATCACATCAACTGACTGGATTCCAACATAATGGCAGGCCCTCCCTGTCCAACTTAATAACGACATGGGATTAGCCCTTTAACTAATCACTTTGGATTTTTGGCCCCTTATTGTGGTCAAACCAGGGTCCCACCAGGAGGGCTACAGTTCTTTGAAATTGAATCAATGGAACAGTCTTAACCAATCCATTAGAAATGGAAGATCATAGTCTTGACCACAGAGACTTGTGATCAAGTTTTCCCGTGCAGAGTCCAATTCTTCAGTTCGATACTCCTATTGACTCTTAAGATTGTTACGATTTTCGTGCTATAACTAAGAACCGGATTGGCAGGGTTTATATAATCAGTTAAAGCCGGATAATCTCATAAACCGGATCATACAAGGCATGCTAATGAGGTCTTGATGAACTAAGGGGAGCCTTGGCACAACGGTAGAGCTGTTATCGTGGAACTTCAAGAGCATGAGTTAAAGGTACAAAAACAGGCTCTTGCAAAATATAAGGTGAGGCTGCCGACTATAGACCCTTATAGTAATCTCACTAATGTGTGACTAAACTATGCTAATGAGGCCTTGATGAACCAAGGACCCACAAATTAATTACCGTATACTTTTCTACATGTGGAGGTGGCGATTGAATTGGCTTTGCAACCGACTCTGAAGCATAGCTTTGACCATCATTTTCAATGAGGAATGGACTCGCCGTTTGCACCGCTGTGAAGAAACATCTTTTTCTTTCCTTGAATACTTTTCGCTTTCAGAGCTTTAACTGAAAGTGGACGAGTGGGTACTGTAAAATTAAGTACGAACTGAGAATTATATGTCCATGGCGGTTTTAATTGAGTCTATAAAGTAAACACCTCGATGGGGTTTCCTTGATTGACGATCAGAATTATTGACTTGTGGGTCCTTCTACAAACAGTCCATCTAGGTATTTTGTCATTGAAGTGTACTTTTGGCTTCTTAAGCAGCCATCAATTGATAGATTGGAAATCTTAGGGCTAAGATGATCAAGCTTCAATACTGGTTAATTTCAAACGAGCCAGAGAAAAATCAAACTGTAAGGTACGCTTCACAGGTTTAGGTTGAAACAATAGACGGGTTGTGGGGCACAAGATTAACATCACATGAAAAAGGTGTTTGGAAACGAGCCAAATGGAAATCCCATTGGAGCAAACAGACAAGATTTTGTTCATAGCTATAGAAAGCGTTGCCCTGAGTGATGTTGAAATGGCAACCAAAGGAAAGGGCAAGCTACAACATGAAATGAGTTCTTTTCACAGTCACTTTGGATCAATCAATTCTTTTGGATTGTGCAAGCCCCATTTGGAAAGACTAAGATTCTCGGACTAGTGCGGTTTTCTTTGCTATAACTAAGGTTTGATTAATATGCAATAACCCATGATGCAAGCGCTATGCTTATACGAATCCTCTTAACAAGAGAAGAATTATAAAGCAAATTACTCACGTACTTTTACTCTCAAACATTACTAAATCTAATCCTCAAATTTGGAACTAAGCGAATTTTAGGAGAGATGCCACTTGTTTGGAACCAATTGCACTGACACAAAGTGAGAGTGACTCACATGAGTTAGAGATAGTGGGGCTGATCCTTCACCATTTACCATGACGAATACGAGTTATTGTGACATTTTTAGGATCATAGCCATCCAAATCGCCACATTAGAATCATGAATTAGCCCATGGGTTCACAACATCTTATCATGTGTTTATGTTAGGTACTAACCATTTCATCGTAGCTCGAAGCAACAACTCGAACCTGCGACCAAAAGTAATCCAGTCTTTTAGCAGAGAGTTGCAAGTTGTCTGTGCATTAGAGATTGCTGGTTTTTTTGTTTGTTTGTTTCTAATTAATTATGGATTAAGGGTTGAAAATAATGATTTAGACAACCAATAACAAAGATGCTAGAAAGTTACACGTCATGAAATCGAGGTGAGGTCCACTTGTATGGAAGGTACGCAGCAAACAGGATGGAATAATTGGTGGCTTTAGGTAACGTACCAAAGTAGAATTATGGCGTGGTGGTGGGCTCTATCGAGCTCAACCTACGACACTGAAATAATAAAAGAAAGATCTCAATCGTGACCTCATGATTGTGACAATAACGTGTCTTTCCTTGTTTTATTTTCTTTTTCTTTTTTCTAGGTAAGGAAAAATTAAGGAAATTATTAAAATGAAATTGAAAAACCCTAAGTAGGCACAGTCTTAAGGTATCAGGGAGCTAGGAAGAGTTCTAATGGATATAATTGACCGCCCCATAAAACACCTCAAGAGAATAACAAGCAGAGACTGGCAGCAAAGCTGCTATGCATGCGGGGACTAGGAAAAGGGTGGATCACAAGGGTTAATAGTATGCAGTTTTATCTTGCATTTTGCAAGAGGCTATTTTCATGTCTTGAACCCATGACCTCAATACTATAACAATTCTCCTGTTGCACCAAGGCTCCTCTTCGTTTAATAACGAATGGAGACTCAGAATTACAAATCTTCTTCTAATATTCTTGCCTTTTAGATATAAAAAATAAGTAGTTTCGTTCCTTGATGCTGTCCGCTTTGTCCAGCAAGATGACTAGAGGAAGAATTTGCTTATCTAGGAATCCATCAAACTGTGAGAAGACTCATCCTTCTAGACTAAGATGGATCTCATCCAAAATATGTTCAAATCTCCATCCCACATTAATACTTTTGCTAATCCATCTTCTCAAACACCTTCAATTACAAGATACCTTTCTTACATCTCTGAGAGAGAAGAATGACTGTTCCAGCAGCAAGATTAACCTCCGCTTCAATCGCTTCCTTAAAATAAAAGGGGCGGCAAATTCAATCTAGACATTTTTACTCTTATTAAAAAGATTTCAAGTAGATTTAAGAATTAGGATAAGAGGTTCTAGATAGTTGTGCTTGAGAAAACCAAACGACTAAATTATCTGGTTAATGAACTTTGCTCTGAGATATGACTAAGGTCCAATTGGCAAAATCCGGTGGATGCATTTAGGTGGGAATTATTGTGAGGGGCGATTTATTTGATCTTTAACAGTTGGTGTAGCCTTGAGCCTATCTTAGGCTCCTTCCATTATTAGTCTCTCTTTGCTCAAAAAAATAAAAAACTGTCATAATTATTTTCATGTATAATCTTCAAAAATTCTTTTTGAATGGATTTCATGTACAATTATATTTAATAATTTGGCAAATAAACTGCACATGTACTTGTATGTAAATATTAGCCTCGTGAATGAAATAATATTAGCACTAATTGCAGTTAATGTCGAATATCTCAATTTCGAGTCATATCATTACTTCATCTAGAAGGGGAGGCTTGGTGCCACAGTAAAAGTTGTCGTCACGTGACCTTGAGATCATGGGTTCAAGACGTGCAATCAGCCTGTTGTAAAATGCAAGGTAAAGCTGTCTACTATAAGCCCTTGTGGTCCACTCTCTAAATCCCCATAAGTGAGAGCTTCGTGCATTAGGGCTGCCCTTTATTGTTACTTCATCCAAATATTAGGTCATTGACATAACGTGGTGTATTTTTCTGTAGCACGCGGAGAAGGAATTGGGAGGAAAAGTTAAATGGGCCTTAGTGCGGACCTTGACGTCCGAGTATTGTTAGACATGACAAACCCGCATTGGTGGCCCATTTGGTTGGATGATGCGTGGCAGGCTAACGTTGTAATTTTATTTTTCTCCTTTATTTTTATCCCTTTCTTTCATTGTGTTACAGTCGAAGAGACATTTAGTCACCACCTTAATCAAGAATGGACTCACCGTCTGCCCCAGCCATGCCGAGGCTTCAACTTCTTTCTTCTTCTTCTGAATCCTGTTTTGAATGAAAATGAACAAGTGCACTATATCAAAGACATATTGTTAAGTCCGGAAACAGGGAATTTAGCCGTGAGTTCCACAGACATAGCCACAAGTTTTGATTAGGAAATAATCGATAAGACAAATTTTGATAAATTTGGCAAAGACGACAGGGAAAAAAACACATTTTTTAGAAAGATTTTTAAATTTTAAAGTGAATTCTTAGCTATATTTATAGTTATAATTTGAGAATTTGGCAAATTATTGGTGGAAAAATAACTTTATTGTGCTAATTTCTTAAAATTCGTTTGGATTTAAAAATTTCCTACTGTCTCTTCGCTACAAATATTCCATATGGAGATGCACTCGGTGTGTACTTTTGGCTTTCTAATTTTTGAACTATTGATGCAAAGCTATTTCTTTCTAGAAGGGGAGCTTAGTGCAATGGTAGAATTGTAGTTGTGCGACCTTACGGAAAGGGTTCAAGGCGTGAAAATAGCCTAAGACTGAGTACTATTGATCCTTGTGGTTTACCCCTTCTCCGAACCCTGCATACATGCAGGAGCTTCCTGCTCTGGGCTGCCTTTTTTTTTTTTTTTTTTAATAATGAAAAGCTACAAAATCATAGAACTAAGATGATCTATCCAATAATGACTGCAAACTCGGAAGAAAATCAATTACTGAGGTAAGGTGATGGCACTAGATGAACGTCACAAGGAAAAGGTCCTTTGGAAAATGAGCCAATTTGAGAAATCTTTGCACAAGAGACAGCACTTCTTCTAACCATAGAAGCCTTCAATAAGGCGATGCTGAATGACATGCGTGTAGGTGGAGTTATCTTGAATTGATACTTACGGTGTCTTTTGGCATCTTAGCACTAAAATTCCATCTAAGATGTAGGGTTAGCATGGCAGAACTTTTAAAGAATTACAACCATAGATGTAATATCCTTGAATTTTAGTCTTAAATTAGTAATAAAATAAATAAATAAATTTAAAAATTTTATGCATAGAATTTGGTTTTCAAAACCCAAAAACTAAAAAGTACACATCAATAGAAATTGAACGGTATAAAGAACATAGAAAATGGAGCTCTGATGAAGAAGTTATGAACAGTTAAAAATAGAAGAGCATTTTAGTAATTTTAAGAGACCCAAAATACAAGGGCTGTTTTTTATAACAGCACCCTCCACTATTAGATTCAACTCCTTTACCGGAAAAATCGATTGGTGACCAAGAAAGACTGATCACCAGGGTTAAAACTCACCACCTTCCCGTTCAATCACTCCATCCAAGCCCACTTGCTTCCAGAGATTGAGTTTTTTCTAGAGATCCCTAGCAGAATAATAACGCCGGAAAAGCTAGGAAAAACTTCTCTCCGGCAATGTCAACGACCGCCTGACTGACCGAGGTAAGTCTTATCCCTGTTTCCCCTTTCCATTTACAGCGTATACTGAGTTATCATTCTCCACCAATTGCCCAAAGTACTTTCTCCTGGAAACCATCCTAACCATTCTTATAGATCAACTGCTGAAATAAGGCATTTTTTTAGTACACAAGTAAAGAATTACAAAGCAAATCAATCATACACTCTCCTTAATCTAATTCCTCGCCAAAGCAGAAAGCCGCAACTCTAACCTGCAATCAAGTGTGTTCTAGAGGAGACGCTGAGTTGTCTGCTACAAACGGCACTGGAAATTTGTTGGCCAATGGCCAAAATGTTTGCCGCACCAGAGCTTATGTACGTTTGATATACTATGGCATTCATCTTTGTAATATTATACCATCGTTTTTTGAACTCTCTGAGCCGTCTGTTACATCTAGGAAATGTGTTCAGAGTCACAATGAGAAATCCAAGATGCGGCCAAGAAGATGAATGGCCTAGATCAGCAGGATCTGCACATGCGAAACTTTTGAGCAATTAACTTCATTACCTGTTTAAATCAAATATGTACTAAAATACACTAAATTTGTGTAGACAAAGGTGGTTTACATGTGAAAATATAGATTTTATATACTTCCATACCTTAGCTACTACATTGATCCTGTCATTACACACTGCAGTAATATTAATATTACATTGTAAGCACTGAAGAGTAGGGAAACAAAGAACCCACGAGGGCCAGATGTCTGGGCAAAGAACCCAGTGAGAGCCCGATGCTGCTAATTCGGCCAACATCACCTCTTCCAATGGGAGACTGCAAAATGGTGTCCTCTATATCTACCAAAATGGGGCAGAGCCTGGTCCACGAAGCTCCTGCATATGCAAAGTTCGGGGAAGGCGTGGACCACAATGGATCTATAGCATACAGCCTTGCATTTTTGCTAGAGGCTGTTTTCACTCCTCGAACCCATGAGCTCCACATCACACGGCAACAACTCCACCATTACGCCAAGGCTTTCCTTCTATCCTCTGTATCTGCTAATATTGGATATGTATCTATAGTATTGACTCTATTTTCTAGTCGCCAATCTTTCTGTTTTCAGTAGTGTAGTGTAGAAGAGATGAGTAACTAAAATGACATGAAGCAACAGTATTTCTTCCCAATCTTTACAATCCAGCTCGGACAACTGCCCTCACTCCGAGCTACACGAGTGGTACCTGGTGAAGTTGAAGGGCGTAGACTTAGCTCAGGCCAGCTAGAAGCATGCTTCAGAGCCTTTCCTTCACCAGGCACAGGCACAGGCACAGGAGCAGAAGCTGTGTTTTCGTTGCTCTGCAGGCTGTTGCTGTTATTGCATAAAGTTCCTGTGGGAAGGAAGAGCAGTCTTACACAAAATAGGAGAAGAATGCATTGTAAAAAGAAAAGAGCAACGGTTAGAAGCAAGTGGCATAACGAACGCATTTTTCTGTGTTTACTGGGGCTCTACTTGAATCCATTTTTTCCTTTCTTTTTCCCTGTGCGAAAGGCTACGTTGATCTGTATTTTTTATTTAAACTACATTTGAGGGTTCGGATCATGGCATACCTGATGGAGGTGGTGTGATAAAAACCTGATTTAGTGCACGAGAGGCAGCAACATTGAAGTTGTAATTCAGATCAGGTTGCTCCGTATCATTGTTATCTGCATTCTCCAAATCATGTAGTAAAGCATTGGAGTCAAAATAGTCATCTGAAGTCATGGATGGGGCACTGGTGTTTTCAGAACTGGAAAAAGGTGAGTCAATGAGATCATTTAACTCCAAAAATTCTCCTCTTAACATGCAACCAATGGCTTCATCAGGGATTTGGGTAGGAAAATGAGGTCTCATATTCTGCAGGTTTCCGTTGAAGTCTTCCACTGGGCCACGTTCCCTCCCATTGACCACCTGCACGGGCACTGAAAGACTCAAGCTGATATGAATAAGAAGGAAGTGAAGCTCACCACCTGATTCACAAAGACAACTGAGAAGTGCACGTTTATTATGTACACTAAAGTGTGCACCTGCCCAAACGTCAAAAGGCTGCAAAATATGACTGATTTCATAAATTGTCAAAGCTACCCTGTATTTTCAAAAGAAAAGGAAACAAAAAAGATACTGTATCATAGTCACTAGTTTCTCGTAGTTAAATGCAGCAGGGCTGAAATAGATCAAATAAGAAGAAACTGGTAATTCAGATGAACAAATTAAGAAAGTTTTGTACAAGCAAAATTAGATATGCCTGAAAGATTCAATCAACAGAAAATCTGCTCTTAAGTATTTAAATTTTCAGAAAAGCAGCCTCAATCACTGGTTAAGTAGTATGAAAGCAAAAAAGAAACTTAATCAAGCATCACAGTCCGTTGATTGGTTTTCATCATTATATGATCAAGCAGAAAGTAGAATTCAAGTAGCATATGTTGGTCAGTGATATTAATTTCTCAAAGGCGACTCATTGAGACCTCCACTTATTGAGTGCTCCTCTCTAGTATATCCATTGCATTTTTGAGAAGGCATTTGACACAGAAAATTGCAACTTTAACAGCTCAAAATATGCAAGGACAGAAACAATCCCACAGGTTTACCTTTAATACAAATGACGCACACTTTTAGAAAAGAAGCAAAGAGTAAGTTCATCTACCTGGGGTGCATTTGTGGAATCTTTAGAGTTAATGTCACTGTCTTCATCGGGCAAGTTCTCCAATGGCACACCACCAATATCTTGCTGACCAGCCTCATCATGTTCTTCATGGTTCAAAATGCCAGCAACATTGTGGAATACTCTACACAACAAGAAACTTGAATTCTGCAAATCGTGCAACCAAGATGAAATTGATTGGAAGGTGCATATGTAAACTTGAAAAATGGTGGCTAAAGCAGTTAGGTTTTGTGTCTTTCCATATACTACCTGGGGCCTTTGAATCATCCCATACTCATGCATCACCCAATCAGTCTTTACTCCATAGGGGGCTTTGCCATGGTAGAATTCCAGAGTTGTTCTCCTACCCTCACCAGGGCTATTTTCCAAGATTGTATGATCTTGCTCAATGGGCTTCCAGTATCCATCTTCGGGGGACATATGATCCTCTGGGATAAAGAAGTACAACATGTTCTCTGCAGCCATGTCAGTTGTGAGCTCAAGTAACAGGAAACATATAACATTCATGTTTGTTGCTTTTTCTAGCAAGCAAATATGCATACATGGGACTAAATGTGTGTACGTATAAGAGCATACACAAAGCCTATGAAGCAATTGCGGAATTCACAGGAACTAGATCATAAAAAGGCATTGAGCATGTGTATAAATAAACTTAGTTAACTGAAGAACAGGGATATCTCAGCAATCATGAACTATCAGAAGGAAAACCGGAAGCCACATGTAATGAAGTATCAACAATTACCAGGTAAGTTCCACGGGGCAAAAATATAAGGATTTAAATCCGTAATCACATTTTGTGGTGGAGGATCCCCATCAATCATTCTCCGCAAATGCATTACCATATCCTTATCATTTCCATCAATATCAATACCATGAGGTGAGGTGAACCAGGAGGCTGGTGCTGGAGGACACATGGTGACCTGATTTTCCCAAATGAGGACCACTACCTGATAGATAAGTTAAAAACTTGGTTACTCTTTGCCCCAGTGATGGTAGAAGCAGCAGGCCATTCAAACTCAATGCAAAGAATTTAGAGCACATAAGATGTGCATCAATGTTTAAAAGGTCTAGGAGGGCATAATGAAATAACAGAAATAGGAACAAACATTAAAGTAAGGGAGATGGTAGATAACACGTAAAATGGAGAAAACGTGAAATCATACCATTCTAACTCCTATGGTTAACAAATACTATCCGAAAGAAAAGACTATATCAAAATAAAATTGTTCACTCCCAAACAATAGTTCCCTATCCATGTCCCGCGCTAATGAAAAAGGAAAAAATTACCCAAAAATAATAAACCAAAAGGAAAAAAATCCAGCTTCTCTGCGGCAACTGAATGAATAGACATCATACGCCTAATGATGTCAGACATGAAACTGTGTATAGATTTTTGCATGCAAGGAAACCTTTTGTTACTTAGTACCTAGAGAACAGAACAGTGCTTAAATTATGAAACAAAGGTGAAGTACTTTTATCGCATATCATATGAATGTTAAAAAAGGTCTACATGTATTCTCCTTAACATAGTAGGCATCCCAGAAACAGTCACTAATCCCCCTTCTTATAAAGATATAGAAATAGTTCTTACAATAAGTACGACATGGGTCCTAGATTGTGAAACCTGAAAAAGTTACATGTGATCAGAAAGACAGAACAGCTAACTAACTTGAACCAATCCCTGCATTAAAAACTACTAATTGGATTGACTGCTGGACAGAGCAAAGTAACTAAAGGGAAAAGCATGTTACAGTATTTCTAATTACATTGTTTGTGGTGCAGTGCACCTGATTAGCAAGGCACTTGCAGAGCACAAGAGGTCTAGCACAAGGACCCAATTCTGAAACATCCCTCAAATGCAATTCATTTGTTCATAACTTCTCTTAAGAATCTGGAAATATTGGGATTGAATGATCAGTCAGATAGGCACTAGAACAAAGATCCATTTAGGGACATATTTTACCACCTCAGCAAAGTAGCTAGATGTGAATGATTTTTATTTTTTTTTCCTTTTCTTTTCTTTTTCTGAAAGTTAGTCACACACACACCCAAGCACAGGCTCAAACCCTGGTGACCCACGTGAGAGAGTCCCCTTTGTGCCCATGTGCAAGAAGGCTTTGGTGCTAAAGCTGAATGATTTTAGGATATAAAACATGCCCAAATAACTGAAATATCTAGCAAACAGTGTGAATGGTTAATCCATCTTAATCCCGAGGTTGAATCTAGGAAAGAAATTTCCAAGACAGCGAAGTAGTGAACCATGAATCAAGTCAAGTAATCAAACACATAAAAAGAACTAGCAAATAAACTCAGAATGATATGACTTGACAGACTGAGGAGTAGGGGCTGAAAAGGACATATCCTCAGAGTGATTTCAGGGATTCTTCTTTACTCAAAAGGTACCGAAGAATAACTAGACATGACTGAATTTTTAATATTTCTCAATATAAATTAGAACAAATCTATAAACTTAAATGATAAAACTTCCATCACCTTTCAGAAAGGAAATGATAAACTACAACAAAAATGATATAGAGCGTATTTAAAAACAGATGCCTTGAGTCATTCAGAAGGGTCAAATGAGAACTTCAATTGATTATGTAGAAAAACTAGAAAACAGACTTATAATTTGGTTGGTCCAATATGTTAGCTTTCATAATAGAACTAAAGAAAATGCTATACATTGGACTTAGAATTAGATCATTAAGAAACTAAAATTGAACTGCAAATAGACACAAAGCAATGCAATACAAGCGTTTCATTTGAGGAAAGAGACCCTCTGAATCTTTCAATGAATCCCAAAGCAGATGAAAGGTTGGCATTATAAGACCAAATGCACGATCAGACTCATTACAGTAGCAGTTCAAGATTAGATGCATAAATAATAGAAAAATAAAATATGTTTAGCTTTTCTGACTCTTGAAATCAAAGATAGAAGTTAAAAAATGGGCAGCCTGGTGCATGAAGCTCCTGCATATGCGGGGTCTGTGGAAGGGGAGGACCACAAAGGGTCTATAGTTCTGCCTTGCGTGCAAGAGGCTGTTTCTACACCTCAAACTGGTGACTTCCAGGTCACACAATAACAACTCCACTGTTGCGCCAAAGGCTCTCCTTCTAAACACAGAAGTTCACCATGAATTTAGAAAACATCCAAACCATAATGAAATACAGAAATCCATAAAACTAAATATGACAGGATCACAACAACAGTATTTGGTTCCAACATAGAAAGCTAGAGTTTTGATTCAAGGATAGATTCACCAAATCTTCCAAAAAACTTAGTTGACACAAGAAATCCCCTTACGTAACAGGAGTTTCTCATACATCTCAACGTAAGCTCAGAAAGACCTAAAACACTCAAGAACCATCACAACAAATATGGTGAATGTACCGGCAGAAAATCAAGTACAGAGAGCAGATGCTTCAGACAACGTCAACCAGAACATCAAACAAAAACTTTGATATACGTAAAATCTGAATATAAAAAAAATGAAGATTCTTATATATCTGAAGAAGAACTGACTTGTAAAGCTAAAAATTGCGGAGTATTGAACCAAAATCCTTAAACGTTCCCATTCAAAGATGAAAATCCTACAAGATACTAAACTTAAACGTGCAATTCCACCGAAAGAACAAAATTCAACTGTTTGAGGACAGTCGGATATGATTGAGGAAAGATTCCTTGAATCTTCTGAGAATTCCCCACCTGATAGTAAAATCATAGAAACAACAACGAATTTCCAATATTAAGCTCAAAAAGAAAGAGTAAAAGAAAAAATAAAGAATAACTGCCAGAATCTTTCAAAGATCCAAACAGTAGCTTCAAACAGAACTCCAAACACTCTAATTACGACCAAAACACACAAAAGAAAAGCATAGTTTCTGAAAATTCAAACAATAAACAGTGTAATTTCGGATTACTGGAGCAAAATCCGAAATATTCCCATTCGAAACCAGAAAATCCTAAAATATCAATGAGATACTAAAATCAAAGGCGATCCGAGGAAAGATTCCGCGAATCTTCTGAGAATTCTCCATCCGATACTGGAAAACGATAGCAGCAGCTCAGAATCTGGAACTTGAACTCAAAAGAGAGGCTTTTCCTGATTCATCGAGGAATCAAGAACGGAAAAAGGAAACAAAAACCAGTAATAGCCAAAAACATGAAGAAATGCCTGATTCCGTCGACGAATTCAAACAGAACTTCGAATCGGAAGCTTGATCACCCGAATTCTCCGAAAAAACAACTACGATGAACGAAAACCACTAGACTACCGAATAAAGCAGACGGAGAACAGATAAAATTCAGTAAAAGAGAAAACACGACCAAAGTCCCGATTCAGTCGAAGAATTCAAGCAGAATCTTCGAATCGGAGACTTGATCACGCAAATTCTCAGAAAAAAGCTAAAATGAATGAAAATAACAGAATCTCAAACAAGGACAGAAAAATCAATAAAAGGAGAAAACAAGATCAAATGCCCGAATCCGTCGAAGAATTCAAGCAGAATATTCGAATCGGAGACTTGATCATACGAAATTCTGCTGAAAATCAACTCGAATAGTGAAGAAGAACTAGATTTTCCAGTGAAATCGAGTAAAAATGCAAATTTGAGTTGGAATTTGGAGAATTTCTTACCTTGGAAGAATTTCCCTCTCTCTCTCCGTCCGCGTTGGTTCTCTCCTCTCACTCTTTTCCAGGACTCTCCCAAGAGCGCGAAATGGGAGTATATACAAGCTTTATCATCCACAGCAGCACCTGCAATTTTACTAATTTACGTTACTACCACGGACACCTCATCTGACTGTATTTCGGGTCGTACTATCCGCAACTCCTTCCAGGATAGCTTCCGTGTGTCACCGTAAGGCGCGATCAGAGGATAAGTTTCTATCTGGTACTTCAATTACACATAATGGGCCCCGCATTTGGTTGCTTTGGACCGTTCGTTTTATCCATCAGACTTTAAGTGTCTTCTACTGCAAAATGCTAAGAAGTTTTATTTTTTGATGCTTGATCTGGCCGTTCTATGTTCAAATTTTCAAATTGTTTGTCTCTGAGAATAAGATTAACTCTTTTCAAATGGCGGAATCATCCAGTCCATGTCTTTCAAGTGCAGAAGAGATATCTTGGAAATTTAAACTTATAAAAAAGAGTCGTTAGTTCTGCAGCATGACAAGGAGCGATGATTGTGACGATGAGGAATCTGGATAAATTGGATGAAGGGTTAGGATCAACAAAAAGGTGGCTCCCGATTATCTTTAACCTGGTTATCAGTTTCAAAATCTTTCCTTGAGTTTAGTAATTGGGACAAGGTACATAAATTATAATTAAGATTGCAATATATTGGCCAAGAGGAATGCTTCAGTGAGGCGCGACTTCATGGCAATTCTATCTGTACGTCACCGTGAAAACGTCATCTTTTGTTTTCATCTTTTCTTCTTAAGCTGCTACGGACACCAGCGCGAGCGAGCGCGACACGCCAGTAGCGGGTGCAACTCCTCCACATTTATATGATATGCCGCCACATGGCATTGATCCTGCCGTTCATAAGAACGCTGATATCTAACGGCCTAAAGATCATGCTAAAAGGGAACCAGCAGCATCTAAGAAGTGGTATTTTGATTCGTCGAATCTAAACCGTTAGTTATGTCACATAAAGCCGAGAATGCAGAGGTATCCGTTTGGCATGAGTTTTGCACTAGTAAATATCCAAATCTAAGAAAATCAAATGAACGGATGGATCAATCGTAAGGAGGACCCATCATATAAATTGGAAGAGTCGACAGTACCAAACAACGGTGAAACCCTACATTTTGACGATGGGTTCTGTAGATCATTGATCCATGCCGTTGATCTGACTTTTCTGCCAAAAGGAGAAACGATGCTTTTATCTTGCTAACCATAGATTGTCGAAAGCTCTACGTAAGCAACGATTGGCATTCAACGAACTGAAACACAATTTGATTCAATTGTTGTATGATTTTTGACCTAGGAGATGCGCAGAGTTAGGAGAGTCGGATGGAACGATGTGTGTGGGTCCACCATACCAAAGGTAGAACGGCCGTACACGTGTTAAAATGCTTTTACGCCGACACTTGTAGAGGTGACTGTTCCTATCATTTCTGAGTCTTATTCTTTTAGAACTTTCTAGAAAAAGTTGATTTTAATTGTTTCTTCGTTTACTTTATAACACAATTTAAGAGAGGGTTCGTGGAACTCGGAGGACCTCTTCCGTCCACTGCCGATACCTATGGGACCCACTGAATATAGTATTGATTATCTTCTTGCATGGCCATGGGTCCCATGGTATATTTCCATCAGAAAATGTCAAGGCCATTTAAGGAACTTAGTAAGATTGTTAAAATCCTGCTTTGATCAATTTTTTATTCTATAAATTAAGTATACACTTAAACTCAGTAGTTAATTGAAGCTGAGGAGGTGTTAATTATTTTCCCTGGCTACTAATAAACGTTGTTACTAAAGAATATTGAATATTAACGTGTTATTGGCATTCTATATAAGCCCATAAAGAGGAGCCTTAATTCATCCCGAATGTAATCTGGCATTCCTCTTAAAATCTTGCTTTGATAAAATTCTCTTGATTTAATTTATTTTCTCTCTCTTTTATTAACCAAAACACTAAATGATAGCTAATTAAGAGCAAGGATGTACCGGTGCCAACAACGTCTAGTGCACTACTCAGCATCTCTCCTGAAATATGCTTGGTAACAGAGTTTAGTGCCCCGATTCTCCTTTCACAGGATGGAGATGTAGTCGTTTTACAAATATGTTGCTTTTAATTTATATGTTTTCGTCTAATCTGCCTAAAATTAGAAACTCAATGTGCTATACTGTGTTATGTCATCATCATCATCAAGACCTTATCCCAATTAGGGGTCGGCTGCTATACTGTGTTATGTATTATGAGAAAACCTATGTTGCCTAGTTTTTTTATACCTTTATAAATGAATGGTTTTTTTATAGTTATTTCATAAATTGCACTGTAAATGTCCTTACATTTTAAAATTCCATACACTAATATTGTACAGTACTTGGGGTTTAAGATAATCAAATATTCCTCGCATGAAAACAAATTACATCTATTTAAGGAAGCCTAGATACAATGAAACAATGACTTCTTCCAGAGAAGAGACGAACCACAAGGGTCTAAGTTTCTATTCTTAGACCAACAGAACTAGTCATAAAAGTCAAGCACACAGTTTTTGCAACGACCACGATTTCTCGCAAAGCGTGAGCCATTAGCTTTTTAATCTTTAATTAGTTACATACCAATGACCTGCACTTAGTGGAGCAAATTTCACATGTTTGTGGACCCAAATTCGATATTGATTAGCCACGACGTCTGCGCTGAGAATGCGATTGTGTGTGCAAACTGTTTCTCCCTTGTATATGGCAAGAAATGGAGATACCATGCAGGTCCAAGCAAGATTACTATGATATCAGTGATAGCTCAGTGGATTCGAGATTTAAGTCTTCTCTTAAAATATGTCTTATAAATTTTAAGTATTTGCTCGTTAAAACTACCCACTGTTGTCGTTATCACAAAAACCTTATCTCAATCAGGGGTCGGCTACATAAATTTTCTTCCTCCTTTTCTTTTATTAAGTGTCATTGCTTCATTTAGTTTCTCAATTTTTAAATCTTTTCTCACTATTTCTATCCACGTTTGCTAATTAACACTAACCATTTGTTACAAACAAATAAATTATGAATGGGCAAGAGAAACCATAGTAAGAACTTAATAGATTAATGGTACCTAGCCCAAAGGTTTTCTATTATTTTATCGAGGTTTTGATTTTGGGAAATCTCGTCAAATTAGTTAATGAAGTCTAACAAGCTATGCTTAAATATTATGTTGGTGATTATTTTTTTGCAAACAATGAATTAGGAAGGAAATCACTCGGACATTCTCTTAAATCTTCATCTCCTAATTAAATGGTGTCGAGGGTGCCAACCTCCAACTTATAATCTAGTAAACTCATGGTACTTAATATAGAGGAACAGAGGAATAAAATTCATGTAGTTGACCTTGAAATAAGGTAGTGATTATAGTGACGGCAATGAATAAACGAGTCCACGTAGTTAGTTGGTTCAAGTCCTGTAGCTTAAACTTCACGCAGACACTCCCTAATCATCTTGCTTGGCATTTAGCCATTTTTTTTCCTTCAAAGCTAACATTTGATATAGCCACCCCCTTTTCCCTATCCACGGGTGCCTTTTGAAGACAAACCTCAAACCACACTGATTGGAAAGAGGAGGTCTCTCGTCTAGACTGGATTGTCGTTAAGATTAATCAGAAATCGTCAGTTGAGCCGAACGGTAGGAACCCTCGTTAGCGCCACCTAGCTCAAGCAAGAAAGATATGCTCCGGTGAGACGGGTTCCAATCTCCGGCAAAGAAGATGGCTGATTTGTGCTTTTTGTGGTTAAATTAAAATTTCAAAATATAATGATATGAATGAGATCTTCTCTATAGATTAGAGTTTTGTGCAGTTAAAAAAACATTATATTCTTATAACGAGTATAGTGAAAATGATAATTTTGAGATGGATAAATATTAGTACAAGAAAAAAAAGATTAAATTTGGATGATTTAAAATGTCCGAAAAAGGTCAACAGCTGGCCCATGCAAGTTGAAGTT
This sequence comes from Warburgia ugandensis, assembly GCA_035236585.1. Taxonomy (NCBI): domain Eukaryota; kingdom Viridiplantae; phylum Streptophyta; class Magnoliopsida; order Canellales; family Canellaceae; genus Warburgia; species Warburgia ugandensis. Next base: position 1,690,450 of record CP141132.1, on the reverse strand, counting down.
TCTAAAATGTGAAAAAAAAAATGCGCGGATAAAAGTGGTGACAAGACCGGCAAAGTAACCCTCCACGGATATGGAACGAACCGTTACCGAAACCACGCTGATTGTTCCTAGTTTTGTGTCTTTTGTTTCCGCGTGGTTTTGAAAAGATTTCTTGTTTCGTACGAAACTACTGAGCGTTGTTATGCATCAAATCCATTCCAGCAAAGAAATGGGAGGTTAAGGAACGGAAAGCGATGAATGGAATTTCCTCACTTTCAGGTCCGACAAAGTGAATAAATCCTGTGCATTGGCTGGAGAACTGCCTGTGGTCCCACCACTTACATCTCCCTCTTATATGACAATTGCAGCCACTGATCATAACGCAGAAGTACTGGGATCTAAGATTGTGGTCCACTCTCCAGACCCCCGTAGGCGGGAGCTTGTGGACTGGGGCTGCCCTTTGTCGTTACTTCATCCAAGTATGAGGCCATTAACATAAGGTGGTGTAGTTTTTTGTAGCACGCGGAGAAGGAATTGGGAGGAAAAGGTAAATGGGCCTTAGCGAGGACCTTGACCTCTGATTATTGTGACACACGATAAACATGCATTGGTGGCCCATTTGGTTAAATGATACGTGGCAGGTTAACGTTGTAATTTTATGTTTATCCCTTTCTTTCACTGTTTTACAGTCGAAGACACATTTAGTCACCACCTTAATCAAGAATGGCTGCCCCAGCCATGCCGAGGGTTCAACTTCCACAGACATCGCCACAAGTTTGTATTAGAAAATAATCGATAAGACGACAGGGAGAAAAAACACATTTTTAAGATAGATTTTTAAAATTTAAAGTGAATTCTTGGCTATATTTATAGTTATATTTTGAGAATTTGTCAAATTATTGGTGGAAAATTTGTTTTATTGTGTTAATTTCTTAAAATTCGTTTTGAATTTAAGATTTTGTGAGTGTCTCTTCGGTGCAAACAATCCATATGGAGATGCACTCGGTGTGATGGAAAGATATTCCTTTTTAGAAGGGGAGTTTGGTGCAATAATAGAATTGTGGTCGTATGACTTAGAGGTTATGGCCTCTTGCAAAATGCAAGGTAAGACTGACTACTATTGATCCTTGTGGTTCACCTCTTCTCCGAACCTTGCATACGTGCAGGAGCTTCTTGCTCTGGCTGCTTTTTTTATGTTTTTTTAATGAAAAGGTACAAAATCATAGAACTAAGATGATCAATCCAATGATGACCGCAAACTCGGAAGAAAATCAATTACTAAGGTAAGATGATGGCAGTAGATGAACATCACAAGGAAAAGGTCCTTTGGAAAATGAGCCAATTTGAGAAATCTTTGCACAAAAGACGGCACTTCTTCTAACCATAGAAGCCTTCAATAAGGCGATGCTGAATGACATGCGTGTAGGTGGAGTTACCTTGAATTGATACTTAGGGTGTGTCTCTTGGCACCTTAGAACTAAAATTCCATCTAAGATGCAGGGTTAGCATGGCGGAACATTTAAAGAATTACAACCATAGAAGAAACTAAAATTAATTACACAAGAAATTACTGATGGAATTGAATGTCATGGTGGACTGACTCCACGGTTTCTTCGCCCTTTTAGGGAATGCACTCTTAAATTCACCTTTAGGTGAAATCCACCATATTTCATCATTGTGATGAGGATTATTTCTTCTTCTTTGATGAAGAAATTATATATATACATACATATGATATTTGATTGGTCGGGAAAAAGTTTTTAACCACTACTTTCTTTAACTTTTTTGTTTTCTACCTTTTTTCTAACCAATCAAATGTCATTTGCATGAAACAATTGAAATTAACACACTCTACATGCAAGTATAAAGAATATGTGATATTTTATTGGCTATGAAAAATTATAAAACATTAAAAGTTAAAAGATCAGGCAGCTAGAAATCCTTTTTCAGCCAATCAAAAGTCAACTGCTCTTTATACTTGCAGCTCCTTCTTGAAATTACCATTCCTCTCTCTCTCTCTCTCTCTCTTTAGGGAATGAGTTTTAAAAAATTATATTAAAAAAGTAAATATTCATCTTGACCCTGTAATAGTGGATAGGCAACAATAATTGTAGATAAGCAATAACCGAGTTTTTTTAATGCAAATATTTTCTACGTCTACTCCTGATTTTTAGTTATGCATCTCCAATATTTGTAAGATCTTTGCTTGATCTTGATGATCATATAAATTCTTTTTCCTTTTTGAGAAATAATTCTTATCACATTCCACATGTAGGTGAATCTGCTTTATCACTTGAAATCTTAAGTTTTGTCACCCTGTCGATTTAGGCGCTGGTCAAACTCGACCGCCTTACTAATAGGGCCCCCGGCAGGATAGGTGAGCAGTGCCGTTCACGGTGGATTTTTTGACGGAATGAGTCTAGAAGGACTTGACCTAAGGCTTTCTACTGCACTGGCCCTGGGGGCCCTTCCTGTGCCTAGGTTCCGAGGTTGAGGTGTTAATGAGTCATCCATAAAACTTGTCTACTAAAAACAATAAAGAAAGTCAAGATGGAATCCTATTCTATTGTTAATTCCAACTTCACTGACCACCCTGAGTTTAGCATCAAAGCTTGTAGAGAAATTGTCGAAGTGAAGCTCTACAATGTTTCCGGAGCCATTTTTTTTTGTTAGCAACTCTCTCACGTCTCTAAAGCCATTTCCATCACCACTTTTGCAGACTCAGATGATTGTATCTCAAGGTAAGGGAATTCCAAAAGTTGGAATGAGGACCACAAAGTGGGTCCTCAAGTGTGTGGTAGAGAAGATCTCAGGTTCAATCAAACCACATTTTGTTCTCCTTCCATTTGTGGTCGTGTCTGTGGTGTGGTCGGCCATTTCATGTGTGAATGGAGACGTTTGGACCCTTCTAACCATTTCCACCGTCAGCAACTTTTGGTGGATTGAGATCCAAGACAAAATAGCCCTTGCTGCTCAGTAGAAGGAAGTACCCAACCATTGGATGATACTATGACTAAGACAAACTCAATAATCAGCTGTAAATGTTTGCAGACCCATTGTCGATCATTTTCTGATTTGGGTCCTCGTTCGGCTTCCGGTTTCTCTATGATTGGCATCAATAGGTTTACCCGAGCATTTGTAATACGAAGTGGCCTTCCCACCATTTCAAGTTCATTACTATCTGTGTCCATGATGGTTCATTTGGTCCTCACTGTGTGCGTCACAAATAGCCTTGTTTTAACCTTTTATTAGGCTTTCGACTCGGAGCTGGCTTTGTTGCATTAATGGATGAAAGCCCCCAAGTCATGGCATTGCTTGACTCTCTCCTGCTTTAGAAAATCGGTAGTTCCAACGGGCAAAAGACACCTCCCATAGCTTGTGTGGGAGTGTAGATTAACTATCTGTATCCATAAATTTGAGCTGGTTTTATCATGTCAGGCAGTTTTATTTGATTTGCTATTACATTTTCCAATCTTTGTCAGCCCCTCACCATTAAAGGTGGTTACTTGTTTGATGTTTCAAGGATAAGATTGTGGGAAGATTTCTTCTTTGTGTGGTGTAATCAGTACAAATGCGGATCCTCCATTAGCTGTAAAAAGGTGGTTTTGCTTGTTTGATATTTCTTTCAAGGATTAAGATTTTGGGCAGATTTCTTCTGTGTGTTGTAATCAGTACAAATAGGGATCCTCCCCCAGTTGTCAAGATTGTGGGGTCATTTCTTCTGTCTGTTTGTAATCAATTCCAATATTGAATTTGTCCATGTAAAGCTGCGATGTACTGATTACAACTTGGTCAGCAGCTGATAAGATTGTTTAAGAGAGAGAAAGGTCTAATATAAAAAAATAAGGGGTCCCATGATTTCACTTTTTGCAATTCCTGCAGACCTTTGAATCCCTAATCTAAATCAAGGACTAATAGTTTAGTTGAATTTATGGCCTTTCCTAATCAAGATATAACTAACTTAGAATATAGATGCAGAACTTGTCTACATGCGTTCTTGGATTGCTTTCTTCTAGACCATTTAGTGGAAGTCTGAATGGTTAGAGTTCACATTTGGGTCATTAAGATAAATATACATGCATAATCATAGTCGAAGTCTTAAGTACAAGACTTTGCTTTCAACTTTGACACTAGCAAACGGGCTACTTCTCTTTCTGCTCTTTACAGTTGTTTGATGGATGGTCATTTGCCCCCTTAGGGAAACTATGGGTGAGCTGATAGAGGGACTATTTAAAATTAACTTTTAAATGGATGCTTGGTGGAAAATAAAGGAGCAAAGGTCTACATTCATAAAAAAAATCTTTCATACATCAACGACTTGGAATAGATCAAGTACAGGGAATTTTCCTCGTGGAATCCATCTAAGAAGCCTAACTGATAAATGGTTTGGATTGTCAAACAAATAGGGTTGATGCGATAGATGCCCATTTTCACCAGCAATTATATGCACAAGAGTGCAACTGGGGCTCAATATTTTGGCGGTCCAAAATATTTATCTGGTAGCACATGCTGTAACGAGTCGTATGAAAAAGGTCTCAACCGTTGGATGGTGCTAAGCCTCTGATCTTAATGAATGTGCATCTTAATTTGCTTTTTATAGGTGTCGACCATCTCTTAATTAGACGTCGTAAATCAGGCGTTAAAATTGTTAATGGGTCTTAATATTGTCCGTAGCTCGTCTATCTTTCAACTTACAACATATATGACTTGGATTATATAAAAAGTAAGTCCAACTTGTCTGTCTACCTGATCAAATTGTTTATGTGATTAGCTACAAACCCCTCATACCATTGGGTCAAACAAATCAGCCACGCTTTACTCGTTTGTATAAAATTGCCCAAATAATTGAAAATTCCCTACTTTTGGCTTTCTCAATTCAATTTCTACAAGTGCCAATCATTCAAAATCTCTAGAATTCTATGAATGTACCAAATCAATATGAATGCTATACTTACAGTACGGTTGGCCCTCTTCTAGTTGATATTCAATAACCTTATAAATTCATATACCTTATCAAGTTCTCTTGGAAGTTTGTCTGTTAATATTTTATAAACTCTATGTTACTTATTTTATACAAATATGACATGTATAAATATATTAGAGGGAAGATTTTTGGGGTCATACTGCTTGTGTTTTGCTTATTTTGATTTGAAACTGGTGTTCCGACTGAAATACGGGAAAATCTATATATATAAAAAATAAAAACCAGCTCATAATGTTACATACAACAGAGGTAGGCTAGTGCTTCTATTGGAGGCAGCAGATGAACAAATTGAATTATCTTCCTTACTAGGTACTAGGTCCAAGTGTCTAAAATTAAGGAATAAGATAATGGCCACTAGGGTTTAGATCAAAAGAGGTGGAATAAAAATAGAAAAAACCTTCATTTCTAGAGATCCTTTAAAAGGATTTGCTCTTCTGAGAACTACAGGCAAACTTAATTTTACAACTTTTTTAATAGTGACTTTTGTACAAAGAAACTCTCTCATATATTGTTATCTCTGAAAAATTCCTTGCTTGTCAAATATGAGTGGGATTCACTAACTTTATAGTCTCTTATATTTTATAAACAAACTCTTCCACAGCCCTAGAAAAGATAAGGGGGCAACTGTATCTGCAAATTTCACATCCTCATAAAATTGTTGTAAAAATAAAGCAAAATGCACCTTTTACCAATAAAAAGAAAAGCAAAAGTGTACCTACAGTTTAGGTGAGGTCCCATCCAAATGTTACACATTTAGCTTCGCTGATTTCCAACTTTAGGGGGCTGATGTATTCAACTATTTTCTTTCCCCGGCCACCCCTCTCTGAGAGAGAGACAGAGAGAAGTGGATTGAGAAAAAAAGTGGCCTAGGAAAGGAAAAGAGGTGAATATATCAACACCTATAATATATTATGCTGCTCCAATACCTCCAAGTAATTTAACAAGTGCATTGCAGCGAAGAGTTCTTGTTCCAGAACAACAAAAAGCATCTTTTCATTCTTTTGTATATTAGCAATGGCATAAGAAGAAGTCTCGGCTTAGGGACCAATGTTCGACGTTGTGCACAGTGTGTTGTGTCTAACTTTGAAAAACAAAAAAAGAATTTCACTTGGAAAAAAAAAAAAAAGTTTCATACTAATAATTTGAGCGCTTTAGTGCGAGTTCCAATGCGTGAGATTATATATCACTTAGTAATGAAAACCCCGTCTGTAGGCCGGTGCCTAACCAATCCAGACAAGTGCTGGAATCCTCATGTCCATCCTACCATTTCACAAGGTGCCTTGTTTCCAACTAAAGGTTGCTGGCTCAAGTGCCCTCGGCCTGACTTTTAATTAAAAATTTCCAGTTGGAAATACAAAATTTTAAAGATTAAATTCCATCTTAATGATGCTTTTTCCATGGTCCTTCCTGAAATGTTTTCCGAATTTCCTCAACATTTCCCTAAGCCCTTATATAATGACCCAGCCAACATACCTTACCGTGAAACTCCGCAGATGGCTCATCTACCTCACTCTTATGTTCTTTTTCTTCTTCATTGCTCCTCTCTGGTTCATGCCATCAAATGGTATGTTTGTACTTTGACGTAGTTGCAGTGCCCCCATTGCAACAACCACTGGACAGCAAAGAGAGAACCAGTGAAGAAGAGAAGAACATAAGAGAGAGAGAGAGAGATTCTTCAGAAATTGAAACATCACTCACAGCCGAAACTGATGTTTATTTCTCAGTTCAAGTAGCCTATGTTGCCGGTTTTTTTTTAGGCCAGATATCTCCCGAAGCAGATTCTCTTTGACGGGCTCTTGCCAACTTCAGGTAAGCTTCTGTCAGTATCTCTTCTTTGTTCTTTTAGAATTGAATTCCCATCTTAACTGACCGACGTCATTGAAAATTCCAGCGAGGAACTGAGAGGATTTTGGATTCCGGGTACAGTCCATGACAGCTGAAATGAAATACGGTGCATTTTACTTACAGGTCATTCAAGACTGCATTCCATGAAAGGGTCAGAAGACTGTTGTAATCCACCGTAATTGAATTCAGTTCCATCTTGACCGCCGGCGGTGGGCAGAACAAACAGTCAGAGAAACCGACAAGTTATGAGTCTCTGCGCTGCAGTGCCATTACAGTCCGGCTGGATAAGATCAACACAAAGTTCCGGTGGGTCCAGATTCCAAAACGTCTGATTCTTTAGATCAGACAGCATGTTGGCGAAAGTTTCAGCAGCCCAATTTCCCTCTTGGAAGATGTCGAAGATTTCAGGGAGATTAAGAAATTAGGGTAATATATTCTAGTTAGTTTGCTTTATAAATCTTCCCTGCAAAAATGGAAAAAAAAAAGTGGGCCATAAAAGAGACATCGTTAAAAGAAAAACTTTGGGATAGTAGGCTTGAGATTCAATCTATTTATGATAATGATTAACATGTGATTTACTAGTTTGATGATCAAAACAGTCCAATATGTAGGTTTTCTCACTGAATGTGTACTTTTGTGTCTTAATCCTTCAACCATTAGTTTGCAATGTTCCATCAAAATATATAAGTCGATTGAATCTAATCTGATCTATGTCTGAAAAGATCATATATAGATTGGGGTTTTTGAATTGCGCTAACAAAATCCCAATCTATTTTTTGATATGAGTGCAGGTCACAAATTTGTAGTTTTTTCGTCCACCCAATATTAATCACATAGATTTGTATAGGTTAACTTCTCTTTGAAAAATTTAAATTGTAAATCTAGTTCAGAATGCCCTAAGTAGGCTAGATACCAAATTTTTAGGATATTATATTCTTACAGTATTAGTAACAGAACTTAAAAATTAAAGTTACTATTTTTTTCCTTTTTTAGAGAATAAAAACAAATAGTTAGGATCATCCAAATGTAACAACTTTTTATAGGCTAGCTGTTTTAGAAATGCCAAGCAAGATTAACAATTTATACATTTTGAAAAAAAGCCAGCAACCACAGTTTATATCATTTCTCAATTTAATTTTTTAAAAGTGACAGCCAAACAGAGAAAGAACAGGTGCTGAACATCAAACATCAAAATAAATTAAATAAATTTTTTTATCACATCGACTATGTGAACTAAAGAGATAAGAGATACGAGAGGATACCAGCTAATATATCCATGACACGGAAAATTTAATCAATCTTTTATAAAGTCCACTTCCATGATAGCTAGCAAAATGACAGCTGATTGGTGGATTTCCGTGCAGACCCCCTATTGTGGTCCATCTAGGGTCCTACCAGGAGGGCTACAGTTCTTTGAAATTGAATAAATTGAACAGTCTTAACCAATCCATTAGAAATGGAAGATCATAGTCTTGACCACAGAGACTTGTGATCAAGTTTTCCCGAGTAGAGTCCAATTCTTCACTTCGCTATTCCTATTGACTATTAAGATTGTTCAATCGGTACGATTTTCTTGCTATAACTAAGAACCAGATTGGCAGGGTTTATATAATCAGTTAAAGCAGGAAAATCTCATAAACCGGATCATACAAGGCGTGCTAACAAGTTCTTGATGAACTAAGGGGAGCCTTGTCACAACAGTAGAGCCGTTATCTTGTGATTTTGAGGGCATGAGTTAAAGGGTATAAAGATAGCCTCTTGCAAAATACAAGATAAAAATTACGCTAATGAGGTCGTGATGAACCAATAACCCACAAATTAATTACGGTATACTTTTCTACGCGGGGAGAGGGTGATTGAATTGGCTTTGCAACCGACTCTGAAGCATAGCTTTGACCATCATTTTTTATTAGGAATGGACTCACCGTTTGCACGGCCGGAGAAAACATCTTTTTCTTTTCTTGAATACTTTTTCCATTCGGAGCTTTAACTGAAGGGTAACGAGTGGGTACTGTAAAATTAAGTACGAATTGACAATTATATGTCCATGGCGGTTTCAATTGAGTCTATATAGTAAACACCTAGATGGGGTTTCCTTGCTTGAAGATCAAAATTATTCACTTGTGGGTCCTTCTACAAGCAGTCCATCTAGGTATTTGGCCATTGAAGTGTACTTTTGTCTCCTTAATCAGCCATCAATTTACAGATTGGAAATCCTAGGGCTAGGATGATCTTGCTTCAATACTGGTTAAATTCAAAGTAGACAGAGAAAAATCAAACTGTAAGGTACGCTTCACAGGTTTAGGTGGAAACAAGAGGCGGGTTGTGGGGCACAAGATTAACATCACAGGGAAAAAGGTGTTTGTAAAATGAGCCAAATGGAAATCCCTTTGGAGCAAACAGACAAGATTTTGTTCACAGATATAGAAGCCTTGCCCTGAGTGATGTTGAAATGGCAACCAAAGGACAAGGCAAACTACGACATGAAATTTGCAACTAAGCATATTTTAGAGGAGATGCCAGTTGTTTGGAACCAATTGCACTGACACAAGTGAGCGTGACTCACATGAGTTAGAGAGAGTGGGTCTGATCCTTCACAATTTACCAAGACGAATAAGAGTTATTGTGACATTTTTAGGATCAAAGCCATCCAATTCGCCACATTAGAATCATAATTTTTTTACATAATTAGCCCATGGGTTCACAACATCTTGTTCCTATATCATGTGTTTATGTTGGGTACTAACCATTTCATCATAGCTCAAAAGCAGCAACTCGAATCTGCGATCAAAAGTAATCCAGTCTTTTACTAGAGAGTTGCAAGTTGTCTGTGCATTAGAGATTGCTGGGTTTTTGTTTGTTTGTTTGTTTCTAATTAATTAATTATGGATTTAAGGGTTGAAAATAATGATTTAGGCAACCAATAACAAAGATGCTAGAAAGTTACACGTCATGAATTCGAGGGGAGGTCTACTTGTATCGAAGGTACGTAGCAAACAGGTTGGAATAAATGGTGGATTTAGGTACGTAGCAAAGTAGAATTATGGCGTGGGGGTGGGCTCCATCGATATTAACTTACCACACTGAAATAATAACTAGAGTCTCATTCCAAAAAGAAAGATCTCAATCGTGACCGCATGATTGTGACAATAACGGGTCTTTCCTTGTTATTTTCTTTCTCTTTTTCCTAGCTAAGGAAATGAGATTGAAATTCTGTCAGTGTCTCTTCTTTGTTCTCTTAGAATTGAATTCCCATCTTAAATGACCGACCACATTGAAACTTCCAGCGAGGAACTGCGAGGATTTTGGATTCCGGGTGCAGTCCATGACAGCTGAAATGAAACACGGTGCATTTTACTTACAGGTCAGTCAAGACTCCATTCCATGGAAGACTGTGGTAATCCACCGTAATTGAAATCAGTTCCAACTTGACCGCCGGCGGTGGGCAGGACAAACGGTCAGAGAAACAAACAAGTTATGAGTCTCTGGCTGTAGTGCCACTACAGTCCTACTGGATAAGATCAGCACAAAGTTCCGGTGGATCCAGATTCCGAAACGTCTGATTCTTTAGATCAGACAGCATGTTGGCGAAAGTTTCACCCAATTTCCCTCCCGGAAAATGTCGGAGATTTAAATTCCCTCCCGTTTCTTCATTAGCTGCTCCGTTTTGCTCATTATTATGTACATTTCTTTTTTATTTGGTTATATGATAGGATTAGATGTTTGTTACAGCAGAAGTTGAAGATGATTTTGTTATTTCTTTCTTAAAAATGAATATGCATTTGTATATTAGTTTGTGAGTAAGAAAAGAAGATCATCTCCAACTTCTTAAATATGGCAACCTTTGCGTCAAGTGCCAGTCGGCAAGGGTGAAGCTGAAGATGATTTTGTTATTTCTTTTCTTCTTGCAAATGAATATGTATTTGTATATTAGTTTATAAGGAAAAAATAAAAATTATCTTCAGCTTCTTAAAACTATAGTAACCCTAACATGACATGAATAGAAAACTGACATTCCCTCGAGTTAGGGCATTTCACATAAGCGACGTGCTGCATTAGATCCTGGGTGCGGTAAAAAATAGGCAAGGGTTGCTATGACATTCTCCTAAAAGCGATGCTACATCGGATCTAGAGTGTAGTGAAAAATGGACAAGGGCTGCTAGAGCGTCCCTTCGGAAGCGACTTGCCACATAGAATATAGGAACATTAACAGGTAAGAGTTTGGAGTTAGTAGACACGATGAAACGTATGAGAGTCAACATCGCTTGTATCCAAGAAACTAAGTAAAAAGAGGTTAAAGCTAGAGAAATAGATGAGTATAAATTATGGTATGTAGGAAAGGATAATAACATAAATAATGTAGGAATAATAGTGGATAAGAAATTAAAGGATAAAGTTGTGGATGTTAAAATAATCAGTGATAAAATAATAACAATAAAACTTATTCTATGAGAACAGATTATAAATGTTATAAGTGCATATGCACCACAAGTAGGGTTATAAGATATAATTAAGAGACAGTTTTGGGAAGATATAGAAAGAGTCATGCAAGAAATTCTCAACATTGAGGAAATATTTATAGGAGCAGACTTAAATAGTTATATAGGAAAAGAAAAGAAAAGATATGACATAATACACAGAGGGTATGGTATAAGTGAACGAAGTGAGATGGGGGAGAATATCCTTGATTTTTCTTTGTCAAATAATCTGGCCATTACAAATACACTCTTTAAGAAGAGGGATGACACTTAATAACCTTCACAAGTGGACTCCATAAAAGCCAAATAGACTTCTTTTTACTTAGGAATGATGACGATCTATATGTAAGAATTGTAAGGTGATACCCTGCGAGAGTTTAACCTCATAACATAGGTTAATGGTTATGGATATCCATATAAAAAAATTGAAGAAAGAAAATGAACTTAATAGGTATCCAAAACTTAAGTAGTGGAACTTAAAATGAGAGAAAATAATGTAACATCTCTAATTTTTAAAAATAAATTTAAGTAAAATTTTGGATTATTTCAAATTGGGATGAAAAGAGAATATTGAAATTTTTTATTTTGAAGTTTTATAAGTGAAAGTTTTATAGACATCAAATCAAGTGTTAAGACATCCATAATTGGATTGTATTTGGAAAAACGATTTCAACGATACTAAGTTTACTGAAACTGAAGTTTGGATGAATAAATCACTAATTTTCTTACTAAAGGTAATTTAGTAACTTCACCGTGATCCTCATTTGAAAAATATGAGTCTAACAACCAAAAGATGTTGGAATTCCATCATTAGGGGTAAACAGACCTTTTTGACTAATATTATGACGTTCAGAATATTAAAAACATCGTAGTTAACCTTTCTAAATAATTAAAAAGAAATTATTAAAATAACTAAAGGAGGGGCCATCTTTGATATTGGCACCTCCTTAAGCAAAATGAAAAAAGAAAAAGAAAAATAAAAGACTGTAGGTCAATTTTCCCAAAACCGTAAGAAAAGAGGAAACTCGACGATGGGGGAAGAAGAGAAGAAGAAGAGGCAAGGGGGAGGAAGAAAGAAGAAAGGTGGAGAAGGGAAGGAGAAGAGAAGAAAGGAGAGAAGGGAGAGGAGAAAGGGAAAGAGAACCCAGACGTCGAAAATTTGAGTTTTTGCCAGTGGAGGAGAAATCCACTGTCGCCAGTGAAAATGAGTTTGTCGGCAACAATGGTGATCTAGATCGGAGATCCAATCATCTGATCCGTTCTCCAGGAGTTGAGGTGCAAAACCCCTTTTGTTCTTCCATGTTTTATGACTTAGGGATCTCCGGACATTGTTACTTGTGGATACGGAAGCTGCTAATTAAGACAGTACCGAGTAGCCAGTTCTGGTAGGAACCTTTGTAAAAGATAGAGGGTCACGTAGGCTCTTCTTATAATGCCTGTTTAGTTGGCAGGAAATAAACAAAATTGATTTCCATGAATAAAAGAATTCTGTGGAAAATGTTTTTTGCTTTCAAATTGATTTGCTCCAAGAACTCAACTTTTGGGGATTTTAAGTAGATTTAAGACTCGAGGCAATAAGTTAGTAGATAGTTTGTTTCATAATTATTTGCAGTTAAAAAAAAAAAAGACACAACGATTTTTCAGGACCTGGTAAATTATGATATAATTTTAGGTTAAAGTCGTCGCCAACTTGTCCAAGGATCCATAAGATCCAGTTCATATGAGAGATTGAATGGAGTGATCAGGGATCACTCTCTGTCCAATGCAAAGAAAGTTCCATGTTGAAAGCCAAGCAAAAGGTTAAGGGCCTGTTTGTAGTCAATTTTCTCCACGATGGAAAGAGAGAGCATCACATCGAAATGGAATCAACGTGGTCCCCTCAAATTTTCTGAGTTTTTCAACTGTGGGAGAAACGTTCTCACCCTTCTAACTCTCCAACTCCAGAAGCTTTGAGTGGATTGTGACCCTAGACAAAATGTTCCGCTGATTATGAGGATATGTAGACCAGAGTAATAATCAGCAATTTGGCGTGTCCTCATTTGTTGCAAGTAATGGGTCTGAAAGTGGACCAAGTACCACGCCAATATATGATTAGTTTGTAGTGGGATATTTGGTAGTTGAGAGGACTAATCATGGCCCACAAGATCGATCGTAGAAAATATATGCACATGTACAAAATGTGATTCATGGATAGCCAAATCATGGCGACTGTTGATTCAATTCCAGCATTCACAATCTGAAGTGGACCCATCTTCCAAGCTTATCAACATCTTTTACCATACTTGTCCATGGCCCCTTCCATTGTAATTGATTGGAGTACACTTTGAATGAATTAATACATTTGGTTATGACCTAGGAACCTCTAAACATAGTTGTTGGCTTTTATTATCCAGAAAGTTGACAAAAAAAAAGCCTTAATAGTAATATCTCAACTAGTTTTGGTAAGAACCTTTATAAAAGATTGAGGGTCATGTAGGTGCTCTGTTTTCTGCAAAGCAGCTTATGCATGTTATAGAACAAATGGGTTAGTTTATTTCACTTTAGAATGAGCAAAAGATATTCTTGTAACCTTTTACTGGGCTTTCAAACTTGGTGCTTTGTTGTACTGTGGGAGACAAACCTCCTGAAATGGCATTTCCATCTTAGCTTTTGCTTTAAAAGAATAAAGTTGAGCATTTTATCATCGTCGAGTCACAGTACCTTCTCATAATGGAACCTATGTTTGGTTTGGTGTATTCTTGTTTGAACAACTTTGGAGTTTGCCTCTCAAAGCACAACACTTATCTGATCCAGAGGGGGGAAAAAGAGAGGAAAAAAGGTCTGTCAACCTAGCCACGACCTTGTCAGTCAAAAAAGAATTAACCTGAGCTGTGATCCCCCTTTAGTCATCTACCAGATTTTCGTCCTAACTCTCCTTAAAAAAGGAAAAAAGGAAACATACAGAAATCTAAGCTATGGAAGAGACGTGTTCAAGTTAAGTCCTGTACTTTTTTCTAATTATTGCAAAATAATTGTCAATTCTGTTCCATTTTATGCTAAATTTCTGGATTATTCTGCTCCATATGGAAAGAAGGAAAAGAAAAACACGTTTTCCATTCAAATGAATAGTGTGTCATGGTATATCAACCATTTTGGTGTACTAACATAGCCTGATTTATTCTTTTATAAATTCTGGTATGTTGCGCTTTATATGTATGTTTTAAAATTTTATTTTTTTGAAAAATTATTTTAAAATTAATGAAACTTGAAATTTCCATACAATAACCAAAAAAAAAATCGCTCCAGAAACTATAATTTATATTTATAAAAAGAGAGAGCTAGTCACAGGCCAATAACATGTAGCGTAGTTGATTAAACAGCATCGTAACTCATGTAAATGATGAATGGCTTGGATACTCAAAAAGATGCCCTTAACAGGGGCTTATAGTTTATTCTCTCTAAAGAAATCTACAGGGGTTCTACATGGTGCATGCACATAATATTTCCCAAATGTCATAAGCATCGAATATTATACCATTCACACTTCAAGGGAGGGGCCTACCTTAAGATTATCTGTTGGAGTAGTTTTTTTGTCCCAACACCTCTCAGAAAAGGCTGAATTCGATTAACCAAATGAATCACTCAAAAAATGGAGAGATTCGGCCTGCTTATCCCTGCACCATACAGGAACCCAGTTGCTGCGATCCAAGAATGAGCTGACAATATTCGGTTATGTCCCACAATTCCGATGATGTCAGGTAGAGCCCACAGAGTGACGTTGGATCAGATAATCGTATTACAGATCTTGTGGGGACTGTATCTGCACTTCATGTAATCAATGCTGCCATGCATGCGCGGTTGCCTTGGGCAGTGACAAATATAGCCAATTGATGTTCCGAAACATTTGCAAGAGGCTGTTCTCTTTTAAAGACAAAGACGACAGGTTTGAGAAAAATAAGAAAAAACTTAAAGACTTTTAAGGTTTACTTATAATAGAAAACTTAATAACTTTTAAGGGGCATATTTATATTTAATTAATAAAATATTAGACTATAATATGATAAGAGAGGATTAATCGTTAGTGGAGAAACATCTAATAATAGAGAAAGTATTCTAAGTAGAATTAGAGTTGGATAAGATAGAATGCCATGTGGCTCAAAGGGAAAGGGTCTACATAAATTCTTGAAGGGCCTGTTCATCCAACTAAAAGTAAAAATAATTCAAAAACACTAACGCAGTGCAATGACAAATAGAATTCATGTGCTCAAAGAAAAACATATAGGCTTAATATACTAAGGTGTATGTGCGACTCCTTCAGATCATGAGCTAGAACAAATAAGAGATTTTTCCAGTATCAATGAACAGTACCAATAGAGGATAGAATGGAAGAACTCTATTCACTGTCTAAAAATAAAGATCTATCATATACCCTCTTTTGTGTATGGAATTTAACATTTTCATTTGTACAAATCCAATCACCTCAATTTGAGATGAAAAGCAATTCCACATGGGTAGCAAATGATTGTCCATTAGCGAGGAAATAGTATTTAAAGAGCAGAAAGATTCTGCTCCTGCTCTTGCAAGAACGGACTAACATAATGATTACATTTTCAATATAACAAATGTGTATCAGGCAATCTCTGCTGTCATTGCAGTTTCTTTTAGTGCTATTTGATCTCTCAAAAGAAAAAGAGAGAGAAAAGGTCAGAAAATATGGGAAATGTAGCATTCTAGAAGTAGAAGTAGATACCTTAGAAGGGCCCTAAATGATTTAGAAGCCATTCATGTTCAATCAGTACAATGTTGTCTTCTGCTTCTATTTGTGGTTAATGATGTTTGCGGCAAAGAGACAACATCAGGTTTGAAATGGAATCACATGGGCCCATCATTTTTTCTCTCCATATTTTCGACATTTTCATCCTGCTTAGCACTTCATCCATGAGTCTGAACCGATTGTCACCGCAGACAAGATAAGCCTCTGATTTTGATGACCAAGTGAACCGGCTAAAGAAACAGCAATATGGCATCTTCTCATTTGTTGCAAGTAACGTGGGAACAAGAAATGTTGAAATTAGCATATTGGAAGATCAATCGGCCAAAATAACTGTAAGCATCAACGATATTTTAAGTTTCTTCCTATTGACTGAATCTGTAACTTTCGTTAGCAGACTCATTTTCAGTGGCTTAGAATGTGCCACGGGCAGGACTTTTCTCCCCTATCAACAAAAACTTTCTTTAAGAAGGTCCTCCGAGTACCATGCCAATCAGAGATCCAATAAGGGTCAATAGCACGAGGCTACAGTGGGATAGATGGTGATGGATTTGAGTAAGCCTGGCCAACCAAATCAATAATACCAGAGCTAGGCGCATCAACTTAGGCATAATTTAGCTGCATTTGTGCCCTTCAACGGTCATCAAAGGATCGTATCCTTTGGTTTTACCTTAGTATTCACGATCTGATCTAGGCCGCGTTTGTGATATACTTGTAAGTTGGTCCCTTCGGTTGACTTTGCATTCTTTAAAGAGACTTCCAAGTTAGATTGGAGGGCCTTTGAATGAATTTAGTACATTTGGCTATGACCTTGGGGATCTCTAGACATTCTTATTTGTATGGTTACCTAGCAAATTGCAAACTGAGTTCCTAGTAGCATCTTAACTAGCCAGTTTTCTTAGGAACCTTTGTAAAATGATGTGGGTCATGTAGAACTTAACTAACAAAAGCTACACCACCAAAGAGCTCATAAGCAGTTTGGAGTTTGCTTTAGATTATATATCTTGTTCATCTGATTGCTTTGGCTTTGAATGTCAAGTAATTCGAAAACCAAGTGGATTGGATGATTCTAGTATTTGAAAGGTTATTCTTTATATATATATATATATATATATATATATATATATATATATATATATATAGTATAACAAATGTTCGAAAATCTACATATAAAACACCTCTTTTTTTTATTCCAATAGCTCTTATTATTTATTGACAAAATAACCAAATTAGGAGCAATTGGACAAACAAGTGGGATCATCTAAAGTTGAGTCCTTTCAAGCAAGAAGTTAGAGTGCTTTGAGTCCAAGAGCTTATCTATATAGTGCTTTGGTTTAGCATCCCTCTACGTAATTATGAGGATGATAATTCCTAAGCTGCTTTTGAATTTCAATATGGTGTTGAGGACATTCCCATCAAGTTGATGTCAAATGCAACGAGATAGATTTGTCATATCCCGTTAAATCAACCACATGGCATATTTAGGACCCATTAAGTGATTCTCAAGAAAGAGGCTACTGGTTCCCTATATTCTTAGCATTCTTCATTTGCACTTAGCCATTACTATTTCTAGTCTCTGAATTTAGTTCAAGTTATTTAGTGTTTAAGTGTTGAAAATAATGATGCTAGAAGGTCAGACGTCATTAATTAAAATATAGACGAAGTCCACTTGTATGGAAGCTAGCAAAAGGGGCAGAACAATTGCTAGCTTTTATGCTCAAAGATACGCATGTCCTATAAGTTCAAAACTAGGTTCTTTAAGACTAGAGGTCTATCATTGCAACCCAGTATTTTACCAAAGATGGTGGGTCATTCCAGTCAAGTGTCCAACTCAATTTGAAAAGGGACCTTATAGACAGACCTTAACTAATGACATTGAATTCATAAAACTGTATCCTCTTATCCTTTCCATCTTCATGACATCGTAGTTATAGCCCTTCAACCATTCTTGCAAAAAGAGGCTACCAAGACAAGGAGTTACAAAATTATGAAGATTATAATCAGTTGAACAATCTTAACCAATCCATTACAAAAGAGATCATAATCTTAACCACACGACTGTCACAAGTTGAATACATTGAATAAAGACTGTTGATCAAGTTTTCCTGAGTAGTGCACATTATTCATTTTGCAACCACTAAGTAGTAATGGATGGAAATTGATTTCCATGTAAATGGAAATTCTCCATTGGAATTGCTATGTGTCATGAAATACACACTAAAAACTCAAAAATTTTACCATGAAATATATTGAGTCTTTGACATAATTCAATTTCTGCTATAAAATTCTTTCCTAGAGAATTCCTTTTCTGATGGAGATAAATTTTCGTCCATATCCTACCTACCAAACAGACTCTAAGTGTGCATTTGAGAGAAGGGCATAGAAACGCTGCAAACAGGTTTGGTAAAGTTTTGTTTTTAAGTACTTCTACAGTTTGTAAGTGCTTCCTTAAGAAGTGATTCTACACTATGCTTCGGAACTCCAGAAACAGAACTGAAAAAGACAGTTGCCAGATGCTGCTTAACCAGATGATTACATTATCTGACTAGTGTAATTCTTATGCTATGAGCCTATAACTAACGTCAAGTTTATGCCATTATACAAGATTTATTATGCAGCGTGATCCGTTTGATTTGTGCTTCTTTGGTGTGGTTATGGAGTGTCTTAGTCTGTTCCCATTATAAGTCTCCCTTTGCTTAAGAGAAGGTTCATGAACTAGATGATATCAGCACTAATCGTAGCTAAGATCTTGACTTTGAATCAGCTCATTACTTGGTCTAAGTATCAGGTTATTGGGGGTTGCTATACTTTATGCACCATAGGAAAACAAAAGCTAATTAATGCGGTGTAGTTTTCTAGCGCGCGGAGAAGGAAGTCGACGGAAACGTGTGGCAAATGGGCCTAGGACCTTGACCTTTTCTTTTTCTTGTAACAGTGGAAGAAATATTTGGGCACCACCCTGATCAGGAACGGACTCACAGTATGCCCCGAGTATGTGAAGCCTTCAACTTAGTAGGGGAGAAAATTCCTCTTTGTTTTAATCCTTTTCTGACTGAAAACGAGCAAGCAAGTCATATAAAAGACGTATGGTTAAGTCAGGAAATGCTTCGTGATGTGGGTGGAAATTTACCTGTGGGTTCCACAAGAGACAATCCATGTGGGGTCGTCATCACTGAGTGTGCACTTTTGGCTTCTTAACTTTAGAACCATTGATGGCAAGCTACAAATCGTAGGACTGAGCCGTTCTAACCAATAATGGTTGCGAACTCAAAAGAAAATCAAGTGCTACAGTAAGCTTTACAGGCTTAGGTTGAAACACAGAGGCTTTTGTGCGGCCCTATTGAGAGTTCTATTTGAGAAAAGACAGTACTTGCCATTGAAGCCTGAAAGTGCCTCCTTTTTGTTTTCTTGCAACTTAATTCATTCTCGGTGGTAGGGTCAGCATGGTGGGACTTATAGAGTATATCAAAAAATAGAAGAAAGTAAAAGTAATTATACAAGATAATTGATGGATGGAAGGATTGGATTGGATTTTATGGTGGATTTCCCCGGTTCTCACACTTTTGTAGAACGCAGTCTTCAATTCACTTCTAGGTGAAATCCCCCATATTATTTTTCAGGGACCCTGTGTAGATCATGTTTTGTAGACCCCCAATCCACCAACGACCAATAAAAGGACAATAGAATAGGTCAATAGACTAGAAATCTCTTGAGAAAGTAGCTATTTGATTTCTAGGAAGTTGCTAAAGAACAGCCAAATCGAGTCTTACCTTATTTTGGTGAGAACCTTTGAAAACTTCTACTAGGAAGTAGAACAAGTCTTCAGCTGGTTTAAGCTTCTATTAGGATTTCAACTTGGAGCTTTGTTGCATTAATGGATGAAGCACCCATTTCGTAGCATATCTTAGTTAAGTAGCTCTTGCTTTACAAAATCGGTATTTCCTACTGGCCAGGGAAAGGCACCTCTCCTATCAATGATCTAGTGTTCAAAGTAGCCACCTCAAAATGGGCTATTAATTTAGTGTTCGAGGTAGCGCACTTTTGAGAGTTTAGATTAATTATCTGTATCAAAACACCCATAAACTTCACACTTTCGGATCAATTATGCCAGCTTTCGCTTTGAAGGTTGTTACATGTTTTGTATTCTCCAGGATCAAAAGTGTGCGAAGATTTCTTCCGTCTGTATTACGATCGTTTCAAATACGGATTCTCCATTAGCCGTGACGACTGTGGGAGGATTTCTTCTCTCTAGTCATAGTCGGATCAGATATTGGATTCATGGATATGTAGCTGGCAGTGACTGACATCACCCATGTTTTTATCGCAACAAATGACTTTGGTCAACAGCTGATAGCATAGGTTTAAGAGAAAGAGAGGTCTAATATGAAAATAATGTGGTCCCAAGAGTTCTTGTTTGGGAATGAAGTAAACCTTTGAATCCCTAATCAGTCCACAAAGCATGATAGCTTACGTTCAAACCATCAAGAAGAAACAATCTTGGAATATAGATCCAGTGCTTGGCTTTACGTGCCTTTCTCCATGCTTTATTAAATTCTTACTTATAGACATTTTATTGAAGTCTGAATGGGGTTTGCGCTTTCACATTTGGAGAAGTCCAACGACAAGACCATTGTTTTGAACATTGACCCAAGTCACCCAACTATTAGGTCCAACTTCCACTATATACGACCAATATCCTCCAAATAATTAAAATTTTCTCTCTCTCAAATCCAACTGCTAGAAGTCCTCGATCATTCAGAATCTCTAGAATTCGGTTGAATTTGTCAAAACAAATATGAATTTAGTGTCTTGACCGAGTTGGTTAAGTGACATGAGATCTCGTGGGTCGAATCGACACAATGTTCAAAAAAGCGAAATAGAGAGGAAAAAAAGGCCCGACTAGCCCCTCCAAGTGTTGCGGGTTCCGGTAGTCCGATGATCCCCAACTTTCAGAAAAATATACATATTAAAATTTCAAAATAAAAACTTGAATTCCTATCCAACCTTGTCCTCTAATTTTTTTTCAATGGCGAGTGCATAATTTCTTGGCTGTGAAAACCATTGAAAAGAAAAGGGAAAAATCTCTTGGTTGTGAGAGCTCCTTACCAAACCAAGTTCTTAAATCCTAATTTCGTCTTCTCGATGATAAGGTGCCTGTTGCCAGGTCTGCTCATCCTCAACAAAAAAATTTCTCTTCTAGATGAAAAAAGTGAATTACTCATCCCGATCATGCTTTTTTCCTCGAATTTTCCTGAGCATGTCCAAAGTTTTTTTTCCGAATTTTCCAAACATTTGCCTAAGCCCCTTCATAAGTTTTGTAATTAGACGCTAAGATTTAGCATCGCACGTCACCTATTGCCACCTCTCAAGCCTATAAATACCCATCCAACCTTCCTAGCCCAATATCTCAAGCACAATATCTTTACTGCCTCACTCTTATGTTCTTTTTCTTCTTCTTTGCTCCTCTCTCTCATTCTCTCCGTTCTTGCCATGAAATGGGTATGGTTGAACTTTGAAGCCAGCTACAGTGCCCTTCAAAGCGCATTCCTATGGCAATAACCAATGGAGAACAACGAGAGGAGCAGAGAAGAAGAGAAGGACATAAGAGAGAGAGAGAGAGAGAGATTCTTCACACGTCAGAATATTATTAGAGCAGAAACTGTTGTTTCCTAGTTCTAGTAGCAGACGTTGTCGTGCTTTTTCTGCCGGAGATCCTAGAAGCAAATTCTCTTTCACTGGCTCTTGACAACTTCAGGGAAGTTTCCGCTGCTGTTTCTTCCTTGTTTGTTTAGACTTGAACTCCCATTTTAACTGATTACATTGAGAATTCTGCCGTGGAACTGACAAAGATTTTGGTTTCCAGGTGGAATCACGACAAGTGAAATCCAATATGGTGAATCAACTACAGGTCATTCAAGAGTCCATGAAGGGCATCTGTGAATACCAGATGGCACTGAATTTAGTGGTTCAACAGATTGCTGAGCACGGCAAAAATTCTTCTCAGCAGCATTTGCAGCGACAGTCACAACACCCAACCAAGTAATTGGATGATTGGCCTTCTTTTGCTTTGATGTTTCGCGGATAACTTTGAGGCAGGTGATCTGGTGTATGATTTTCTGTTGTAGATGTGTTGTGGCGTCCTCCATTTTAACTGATTACATAGAGAATTCCGCCGTGGAACTGACAAAGATTTTGGTTTCCAGGTGGAGTCACGACAAGTGAAATCCAATATGGTGAATCAACTACAGGTCATTCAAGAGTCCATGAAAGGGATCTGTGAATACCAGATGGCACTGAATTTAGTGGTTCAACAGATTGCTGAGCACGGCAAAAATTCTTCTCAGCAGCATTTGCAGCGACAGTCACAACACCCAGCCAAGTAATTGGATGATTGGCCTTCTTTTGCTTTGCTGTTTCGCGGATAACTTTGAGGCAGGTGATGCTGTGTGTATGATTTTCTGTTGTAGACGCGTTGTGGCGTCCTCCATTTTAACTGATTACATAGAGAATTCCGCCGTGGAACTGACAAAGATTTTGGTTTCCAGGTGGAGTCACGACAAGTGAAATCCAATATGGTGAATCAACTACAGGTCATTCAAGAGTCCATGAAAGGCATCTGTGAATACCAGATGGCACTGAATTTAGTGGTTCAACAGATTGCTGAGCACGGCAAAAATTCTTCTCAGCAGCATTTGCAGCGACAGTCACAACACCCAGCCAAGTAATTGGATGATTGGCCTTCTTTTGCTTTGCTGTTTCGCGGATAACTTTGAGGCAGGTGATGCTGTGTGTATGATTTTCTGTTGTAGACGCGTTGTGGCGTCCTCCATTTTAACTGATTACATAGAGAATTCCGCCGTGGAACTGACAAAGATTTTGGTTTCCAGGTGGAGTCACGACAAGTGAAATCCAATATGGTGAATCAACTACAGGTCATTCAAGAGTCCATGAAAGGCATCTGTGAATACCAGATGGCACTGAATTTAGTGGTTCAACAGATTGCTGAGCACGGCAAAAATTCTTCTCAGCAGCATTTGCAGCGACAGTCACAACACCCAGCCAAGTAATTGGATGATTGGCCTTCTTTTGCTTTGCTGTTTCGCGGATAACTTTGAGGCAGGTGATGCTGGTGCATGATTTTCTGTTGTAGACGCGTTGTGGCGTCCTCCATTTTAACTGATTACATAGAGAATTCCCCCGTGGAACTGACAAAGATTTTGGTTTCCAGGTGGAGTCACGATAAGTGAAATCCAATATGGTGAATCAACTACAGGTCATTCAAGAGTCCATGAAAGGCATCTGTGAATACTAGATGGCACTGAATTTAGTGGTTCAACAGAGTGCTAAGCACGGCAAAAATTCTTCTCAGCAGCATTTGCAGCGACAGTCACAACACCCAAACAAGTAATTGGATGATTGGCCTTCTTTTGCTTTGCTGTTTCGCGGCTAACTTTGAGGCAGGTGATGCTGGTGTATGATTTTCTGTTGTAGATGGGTTGTGTCGTCCTCCATTTTTAACTGATTACATAGAGAATTCCGCCGTGGAACTGACAAAGATTTTGGTTTCCAGGTGGAGTCAGGACAAGTGAAATCCAATATGGTGCATCACCTACAGGTCATTCAAGAGTCCATGAAAGGGATCTGTGAATACCAGATGGCACTGAATTTGGTGGTTCAACAGATTGCTGAGTACGGCAAAAATTCTTCTCAGCAGCATTTGCAGCGACAGTCACAACACCTAACCAAGTAATTGGATGATTGGCCTTCTTTTGCTTTGCTGTTTCGCGGCTAGAGGCAGGTGATGCTGGTGCATGATTTTCTGTTGTAGAGGCGTTGTGCGGTCCTCTATCAGTTATTATGTATCTTTCCGTCGACTGGGTTTCACGGTCTAGTGCCGACTCCCCAGTGGTTAGAACGTACGATTCGAGACCCATGATTGTGAGAAGTTGCTGCTGCATTGGCTTATAGATGGCTTATAAATGTTGCAAGTAAACTAAAAGCATATATATAGGCCCAGTTACATGGGTGGCCCCATCTTATCACTTTTTCTTTTGGTTATAGACTTAGTCCTAAGTTTTACACAAAAAGCCTATAATCTAAAAGGCTTATGTTCTAGAAAGTATATAAAAGTTAACAAATCTAGATTAATTTTTAAAAATATCTAAGGTAGATATTTATAGAGTTGTGTGGAAGATTCAACTTGTAGATTCAAGTTGTAATTTCTAAAAAAGTGGTAACCATTAGATTAAAACACTTGAAATAATCTCTACCACGCATTGAAGAGGTGGTAGATGAAGGACAAGTATAAATAGATGTGCCATCCTCATTTGTATGCAAGTGAGAAAGAAGAGAGAAAGAGGTAAGTGAGGGAGAGAGTCTTGTAAAGGTAACAATCTTGTATTTGTAATTATTCTTGAGTAAATTTAAGAGAACTTTTTCTTCTTTTTTTAGTGTTTTCTCTTTTTATTTCCCTCATACATCATATTGCAGGTGAAAGTTTAGCAAAACCAACATCCAACAATAAATCGCTAACCTTTGTTTGATGGGTCCTGCTGACCATCTCGTTTGGCATGTAAGTTTCTTCTTACCTCAATAAAATCCCCATCATTCAAAGAAAAAAGGAAAAGGTATTCCATGAAAAGGTGAAAGAACTATTCAATCCACCATAGAAATCATGTCCACCTTGACTACGTCTTTTTTTATGTTTTAGTGAGCAGGACAAATAGACAGAAAAACATACGAGTGTTGGTAGTGGAGTGCCATTACAGTCCTGAATAAGATCAACACAGTTCAGGTGGAATCAGAATCCCAAACGTTTCATTGCTTAGATGATACAGCATCTTGGCGAAGACAGTTGCCACTCTATTTCCTTCCCTGGAGATATGGGAGATCTTACTTCCCTCCCATCCCTTCATTATCCGGTCTTTTTGCCTCTTGTTCAATTCGAATAAGTAAGCATATAATCCAATCTATAAGTTGTTATATGATGGAGTACCTATGTTCAAGGAAAACAAATGAGAGGGCAGATTTAGCAGGCCCACTTGGTTGATGATCCAAGGCACCGTTTGCCATAGAACTTGTTATAGATGGATCCATAGAAAGATCTCCTAACGAGATCAGAAATCATTTTCTCAGTTTTTGGACTGACACTTATTGTTCCTGCAATATCACATGCCAGTTGGACCTAATGAATCCTGTTGGACAAGTTGGTTATCAGCTTGGTTTACATGAAAGGATTTTCACTAGGTCACCATTTCTCATACAATCATATTATAATATAGGGAGTCCATTCAGTATCATAATGGATAATCTTGGATTTGAGCTGTAAGGCAAAGAGAACATCAAACAAAAAATTCAAATGGAACTCTAAAAGATAGAATTCTACAATTACAAATGGAGAGCTTACAAGGAGTCCTCAAATATATGATCAGAAGGCATTCAAGTTCGATGGATACCATATTTTCCTTCCGCTTCCCTTTCTGATTAATTATGTCAAGGTGCTAAGAGACATATCACAATGAAATGGAATCAATGTGGGTCCATCAAATTTTCCAATATTTCAACTTTTTGGAGAAACGTGATCCCTCTTCCAACTCCTGTTCCTGTAACTTTCAAAGCATTGTAACCCCAGTCAAGATATTCCTCTGAATCTCTGATGATGGCCAAGTAGACCAGCTTTAGAATCAGCAATTGGGCACCTCCCCATTTGTTTTGAGTAAAGGTTCACCTTAATATGTCCAGTACCGTGCCATTCAGAGATCCGATACAGTCGTGGCGAGTTCAGATAAAAAGGGTCCATATCAGTAGTTCCCATGAAAGGGTCCAAATCATCGTTTCCGTCAGTTTTACCTTAGCATTCACCATCTGAACTAGGCCCCGTTTGTGACTGTACTAGTAAAGTGGTCGCTTCTGATGTGGCTTGGAGTACTTTGAATGAATTTAGTATATTGTGGTAATAACCTAGGGGTCACTAGACTATCTGTATCGTTATCTATAAAGTTGATAAGATCCCCAATTGTCTTAGGAACCTTTCTAAAAGGATGTGGGCCGTCTACTTGTTCTGTTTGTGCAATGGAATTTGTCTTTATGGGAACAAATGGGCGTGCTTAGGCTTGAAAATGATCTAAAGCTCTATTTAAGCTGAAAGCTGGCCAACACATGTGCAGTTGATCACAGATAAGGAGGCACTTCTCCTTCCTATGGTCGGAGCATGGCACTTTTCCTTTTGTGAAGGAGATTTTAAGTAGATTTAGAAATTAGGATAGTAGATTTGAGATAGTTTGTTTCATAATTCTTTGCTATAACAAAAGAAGAAAAAGGAACTCTTCTTTCTAAGCCAGCTTTTGCTTGGCTTTCAACTTGAGCTTGCTGCATTGGATCTCTTAGGCCAACTGGATCTAATGGATCATTTAACAAGTTGGTGAGCATGATTACATCAAAGGATCATCATAGGTCACCGTTGTATTATGGAACCATGTCGTAATCTACAGGGTCCTATTAAATATCAGAATGGTAAAATATTTTTGGCTTATAATTCTATTTACACGGAGATTTTCATACTCATGGGTCCTGAATCATTTCATAAAGAGATTTTCGATTCACTTTTGGGGGAAGGTGATTATGCTAGTGTCATTGCTTCGGCAAATGGTCCTGCACCCGGTCCTTGGCTCATAATTGGGTTTAGTTTCAGATGAGATTAGGGACCTAAAGCTGGTGATTTCTCTCTTTTAGATGTGGAAACAGTCTCGCGAACCCCTTAACTAAAGGTATATAATGGTCAATCTCTGCCTTAAATTGAGTTTTGTTCTCTCAATGCTAATTGGATCTCTAAAAGGAAAGAGGCAACATGAAACTGAAATTCAAAGAATTCCAGAAAATAGAATCCTAAAAACCCTTTGGGCTTGGGGAGGAGCATCAAGAAGAGGGTGGACCACACCTGAGCACTGGCTGAGGAGTCAAAATAGAGGCCTTAGCCCTTAAGTATATGATTGGAAGACAATCAAGTTCACTCACTAGGATATTTTCTTCTACGTTAATTTGTGGTTAATTATGCCCGTGGAAGGAGATCCAACATCACCTTGAAATAAAATCAACATGGATTCATCAATTTTCCAAGATTTCAGCTTTTATAGAAACATTTTGATCTTTCTTAGCTCTCCAAGTCCATGAACTTTTGATTAGACTGCGACCTCAGACACAGTATTCCTCTCATTACGGAGGCTGGTAAACCAGACTAATAATCAGAGAGTTGGCAGCTTCTCCATTGTGACAAGTAATGAGTCTTAAAGTGGACGGAGTACCACCCGCCAAACAGAGATCCAATACAGTCAATGGCAAAATTTGGCAAATATAATTTTCCTCATTGCATTGCCCATCACTCATCAAAATCATTGCAACCGTTGGTTTAGTTCCAAAATTCACCATCTGAAACTGGACCCGTTATTCCATGCAGCGTATCGATCGCCATCTTTTACCATACATGTCTATTTAGCACTTCTTTATTGACTTCGCATTTGTTTAAGAGGGTTCTTATTAGCTTGGAGTACTCTTGAATGAATTTATAATATTTGGTAATGACCTAGGAATCTATAAACATAGTTGTTTGTTTTTGTTATGTGCAAAGTTGCTGAAGAATTGCTTTATTAGTAATATCTGCGCTAGCTTTGGTAAGAACCCTGATAAAGATGTGGGTCATGTCGGTTTTGTTTCCTGCAGTGGCCGGGACTTATGAGCATTATGGCACAAATGAGCATGTTGATTATGGAACAAATGAGCCTGTTTGGACTTTAGAACATGCTAAAGCTAGTCTTTAAGCTTTTACTAGGCTTTTCAACCTGGAGCTTTCCTGCAGTGGCCCGGACTTACGAGCATTGTGGCACAAATGAGCATGTTCATTATGGAACAAATGAGCCTGTCTGGACTTTAGAATATGCTAAAGCTAGTCTTTAAGCTTCTACTAGGCTTTTCAACCTGGAGCTTTGTTTTCCTAGAACAAAGTATGGGAGATGATAGGGGCACTCATTTGAAATAGCAGGAATACACATTTCGGTGTCATTTGACAAATTCTCAAATGTAAAAAATGGTAGTGGTACTCTTTGATTTTCTAAGGATCAAGAATGTGATCACTATCAGTTTCCCATCGTTAGCATAATCGAACTTCTCTAATTATTCTATTTACGTTTGAGGATGAAACTATGAGACTGTCAGTGGGGCCACGATCCAATCAATCAAAACTGGCTAAGAATGATCCTCTAATGCCTAGACTCAACGAAAACTAACCCTGCCAATCAGTCTGAGGGCACAATCATGTGTAATCTACCAGACTTTGGTGCTTGTCTCCGCAGTCTGATCTCGAAAACAGATCGTGTTCATGTAAGGTCCTGAACTTTTTCTAGTTACTGCAATGATTAAAAGGGAGTTCCCGTCTTTGTAGGTCCTCTCTTATAGACGGGGTAGAGTTTCGGACAGATATAATCATCGAAACTATTCATTAGGTGCAATCTTGGTGGGCTACGCATAAAAGCGACAGCATAGATGATCTCAGCCTATGCTTATTTGACTTTTAAAATCACAAACAGGGAGAGATGTCTATTGGTCGTTTTTTTTTTTCGTGCAGTCAGTGTAAGCAAGACCAGTGATGAATGGTTTAGATTACCCTCTCTCTCATTTTTTTAGACAATCAAGGTTTTTTATGACAACTCATAACCATAAGCTCCTCGAACCAGTGAGGTGGAAGACCTTATTGAAGTGAAGAATCACCTCTCTCTCTCTCTCTCTCTCTCTCTCTCTCTCTCTCTCTCTCTCTCTCTCTCTCTCAGACAGAGACACCCGCATGTACCGTCTCCTCCTGGAGCCAGTGAGGTTGAAGACCTTAGTAAAGTGAAGAATCACCTCTCTCTCTCTCTCTCTCTCTCTCTCTCTCTCTCTCTCTCTCTCTCTCTCTCTCTGTAAGACTTAGAGACACACCCAAACCCTCAGGTGAGACACTTCTTGCTTCACTGCCTCTCCCCTCCCTTCCTTAGTATAACTAAGAAAGCGTGGTGAAAATGAAGATTAAAACTGCTTAAAAATTTACTACACTAATTCTTAAGTCTACTTACAGTCTCCCAACAAGCAAGTGCCAACTTTATTCTTGAACGAAGCGTAACGAGGAGAGTGGGCCATTGTTGTCTGCTACCAGGAGTGCATGGCCATCGCGTTTTCCACTACAACTTGTTCTCCTGAAGGAGCCAAGAGTCCAAACAGAGATTAACTTCTAGAATGGACAACAAGATTAGCTTGGGCCATTCCCACCGCCCAGTGACGACAGATGGAGCCCATGGAGTGACGTACGAATATTAGCCAATCATAGTACAGATCTTCTGGGTTTAGTGTAATCTGACTTCATGTAATCATTGCTGCCTCCCATGCGCGCGGTTTTCCTTGGATTTCTCAACAGCAGAGAGAGGGATCAAGAGAGAGAAGTATAATAGTCAGGCAACTATTTGGACAAGTATGGATGTCTAAAAGAGTGGCTTCAGGTAATCCTAACCATTTATCTCGTTATCTCTATTACACAACTCTCTCTCTCTCATTAGTAATTTTCATCTAGAGTGTGAGGTAAGTAACACTTTAAAGAAAGTGTATTTGTACATTCAAGCCTAGTTAAGCCATACTTCATTTCTGTTTCAACTTCATTTTCCATTCTCTCTCCACTAAATATTTCAACAATTTCTTTCTCATTTTGCATATTATTTCATCTTAGACTTCTGATATGGTTCCCATGTATCAGAGGAGAATGGTTAGATGGCTCAAATTTTGGTGAACCTTTGTATCCTAGCACGATCTGCCTGTTGAATGGTTTGGATCACTGAAAAGAGCGGTCCCACTTGTACTTTTGACCGTTCATATTTTCCGCAGTAAAAATATGCCCCACTGGATCTGCATAGTTTTCAAGGTGAGCAAGCAGGAGTAGAAAGTGGGTGCACTTGCTTGATGTTCCCAAACGCATCTGCTTGCTGGACGATTCTGCTAATAATTTATGCATGGACGGTTCATTTTTTGAACCTAGCTAGATTGTTGCTTTTTCTACCATCCATTTCAAAGTCACAAGTTGGAAGGATAAGATAGAGCTGCATATTGTTACATGGATCACGCATAACAAGAATGGAGTCAATCTTTCTGGCTTTGCCTTGGATATCTCTAAAGTCTTCAACAAGGTCATTTCTGGATATATACAGCTATATATCAAGTGCAAAATGGCTCGTCAATTCGGTTTTAGCGTTATTTTTGGCTTGGGAATGAGTGCCTTAAAAATCGGTTTCAAGGATTTTTTTGCATTTCCTCTCTCAAAAATGGGACCATTGATTGATTCTGTGAGCAAACTGGCAACGGTCTCACTTGGAACTTTGATCTAGACTAGCGATTAGACACCTGAAAGTAGAACAATATCAACAGTTAATTGAGACTCTCCAAAAGGTGACCATAAGGATGCACAAAGATGACAAGATTGTACGGTCATGTCTCATCCAGGGATCCTCTGTCAAGGACTATTGTAAGAAATGAAATGTGCTTGATAACCTGAATTTTTCAATTTCTGATGGTGTGGACTACCTCATTCCACCTAGGGTGAATGCTTTCTCTTGGGTTGTCATTGGGAAAGATATTTCTGAAGGATGATCAGCTGCAAAGAAGGGGATGATGCCTGGCTTCTTGTTGTGTCATGTGCAAAGCTCAATGCGAGATGATTGACCACCCTTTCATCCATTGCACCAAAGCTTTTAAGATTTGGAGTACTGTGCAGGGTTGGTTCGCTGTGGATATGGTCTTGCCTAACTGGATGAAGGAGCTTCTTTTCCAGTGGCAATTGCGCGTGACAAATAAGAAGATCAGGATCTTGTTCACAAGCGCGTTTTTTATTACCCTGTGGAACATTTGGAAATAGCCAAACTCGCTCATTTTGAGTGATAAATGTGCACCGATTTCGGCCACCATGGGAAGAATTAATAGAGTAAAAGAATCACGGCTTTATGGGATTCATAGAATCCTGAGTTCCATTCCTACTTCCTCCACCAAATTACTCAAAATTGTGATGCTATTCATACTTGTCCGACCACCTCCAACAAAATCATTAACAAATGGAAGCCACCCCTAATTGGTTGGTTCAAAGATAATTTTGATGGATGTGCTAATAGAGCTCTGTTGAAGAGAAGTCTTGGCGCAACGGTAGAGTTGTTGTCATGTGGTCTTGAGGTCACGAGTTCAAGACGTGAAAATAGCCTCTTACAATGCGTACTATTAACTCTTGTGGTCCGCCTCTTCTCTAAATCCTACATATGCTGGAGCTTCATGCACTGGGGCTGCCTTTTTTGGCTAATAGAGCTCTGTCTCACACGGAAATTGGAGTAACTAGTGACTGCAAAGGAAACAGGATGGTTGAATTTTCAGCCAGGATGGAGGATGTTTTGCCGCAATGCTGAAATTCATGCAGCTACTAAGGCGAGAAAAAATGGCCACAATTTTCAATCCCATCATTATTGAGGGGTACTCCGAGGCGGTTATTTGTTGGGACATACTTTCACCATGAATGCAGTGATGCTTGTATAAATGGCTGCAAAGTCCAGTTTTCCCGTACCTCGCTAAGGACTAAAGTCATGCTGGTAGACTTGCTAAGGTCTCGAAATGAAGGGATGTCGTATTCATCTTTTTCAACATGTTTACTTCACTTCAACGACTCAGCTACGGTCTTTCTTGAAGCAGCTCTCACTTCTCTTACGTGTTTCTTGCCACATCGGTTACTCGGTTCCTTGTCTAAACCGCTTTGGCCTTTTTTCTTTCCTGGGTTTCTCATGTTTCACCCTTCGGCTGTTGGTGGATTTGGCGATATGATCCCCTCGACCCTATGTAATAAATCTCACCAACGTCTAAAGAAAACAATTGTGAACTCAAAAGCCACTAAACCTTCAACACATGGTCAAGAAGAAGATCAAATTATTTGCATAAGACGACATCTTTGGACTCCAATCATTAGGTCTTTTTTTCTCAGTGATGCAAATTTATGTGAATCAAAAGCCCATCAAACCCTAAAAATAGTCTAGAGGAAGAGGACATTCATTGTACGTGAAGCCATGTAAAGCCAAGCCATACATGTATATTCCAACGTTGACAAGAGCTTTTGTTAGGAAAGACGAGTTAAATTGCCATGTTACTCTTGGTGTTCGAAAGTTTAGCATCAGTTTCAAATTTGAAGCGATGTTGGGGTCACCCTTGTCTTCATATTGGACCCTTCTCTTTCACTTAAATTTATATTATCTACTGTCAACCATGGTGGTTGTACCAATGCCTTCTAGGAAAGGGCACAAGGAGAAGGCTCTCACTCAGGTGACCAAGACTCGACATTGTACATGAGAGTGTGGTGTCTAAAATTGAAATGAAATAAAAAGACAACATAGTAAATAGTTGTGATATAATATTAATGATGAAATGCTACCATAGAGTGTGATTGCATGGCAAATTGCTTTGCAGAGCCCATTTTTGCATGAAGAAGCCTATTTTTGGATTATTTGATACACTCATTTGAGTACACAAAAAGGTCTACTAGAAATTCATAGTTTTAAAATTTATGAGTGGACTAGAAAAAATTACACTATTTACTAGATTAGATAGCCAATTGAGTCATTATCAAGTCAACTTGCTGCAGAATAAAACAAATTGGTTTTGGTTAAGATTTGAACAAAAGACTTCTCAAATAACAACACTACATCCTAACCAACTCACAAGTAGCTTATGTCTGCATAAAATGAAAGTAAAATATAAGTCTACATTAGTAAAATTTTATTCTAAATCTCTCAAGTACTTTCAAGTCATCCATAAGTGGCTTTGAATTGACTTGGCTCACCTGTTTTCAAGTTTTTAAACTATGAGAAAATCTACGTAAATGACTGCCGACATTCAACCATCAAGAACACATTGATGATGCTAGGATCATCCAAAGCCAATGTAAGTTGGCTCCTCCATCCAAACATGGGATGCAACATGCAACTTGCCATTATGTTGCACTCTATGCTAACATTCCCCTTCATTTTTTACTAGTAGTGGAAACTTCAAATACATATATCAATTTCCAACTATTTTGCATCTATAGAAGATGCTTTGCCAATCTAAGACACAGCCTAAAAGTGGGACGACTTGGATGAGTAGATATATGGGCTTCGTTTGGGCCCTTGTTTCCTCCTCCCTCTAGCTCCTTTACAATGATCATCATGTAAATGGTAGGGATAACTCAAATGTTGAGACAAATAGGAGATTTGCTAGAGGAAAATGTGTGTAAAGGTGGATGAAGAAAGCGACTAAAAGGGAGATAGAAAGAAAAGAAGCCATTCTTAGGCCCCTATGTCTATCTATTAGGCTACTAGCTAGTCTTGGATTTGCCTTACAAACATGATTGTTCTTGATGCAAAATGTTTTGTGAACCGAAAACTAAAAAGAAAATTAAAACAAAAAAATAGAAAGAAGTTGATCCCTTTCAAAGATTTGGACCTCCCATTTCAGGTTCAATTCAAGAAGAATAATGATCTCCTCCTCACAAGGAAGCCAAATAAATCTTTTTTCATTGCCTTCTAAAGAGACTTACATCAAATAATAAAACATAGTATTTCTAATTGTAGGATTAAAATCAAAAGGAAATTATCCTAATAGAAGTTAGAGTGACTCCTAATGATTGGAAAAACTTAATTCTTAAGTAAAAATAAATAAATGAGACTTTTGATGACATAAAATGGAAAGATCCATAACTTAACAATATTCTATTATTAAGATATTATCAATTTCACCATAACTACTTCCTATCATTCCACCCACTAAAATTAAGCCTTATCCTCAAGGTTTGTTAGGATCCCACATAGTGAATTTGAAGCTACTATAGATAACATTTTTATTATCAGTAGTTATCTTCAGAGGTCTTCTCCAAAGATTGATCTATGGTGATGATGATGTAGTAGATCATAAAAATATTTCAATAAACCATTAAAATTCAACATCTGAACACTTTTTGAAGTAGAATATATGGTATCGCCACGGAAATTTTTAAAGTATGTGGGAAGCATATCTCCTTTCATTTATCTCTGAAAATTGATGCTAATGATGGTATCTTGTCCTTCAATGGCTCTGAGGTCAGTGTTAATAGTAGTTTTGTCTTATTATCATCTTCTAATATCATGGATTTTGAGAATTATTTTAACACTGTGATGATTGATTTGATTGCTTCTATCAAAACATTAACATCTCCTTTCATAGATTTGAGAGTTACTTCCATATTTTGAACAATTGATCAAGCATTGGATCTATTGTTAAAGTAGAAATCCCTTAGGATTAGAAAAACTGGAAAACAGCTATAAACAACCATCCAAAGAAAATAAAAACCACCCCAATATTTAGAGAGTTCTTATACATTTAGAGTATTTCAAATGAATTTAGTATATGTGGCTATGAGATAGGAATATCTAAACATAGTTTTGTTTTGGTTATTTAGGAAAAGTAGCCTTTTAGTACTATTTTAGCTAGTTTTGTTGAGAACCTTTATAAAAGATGTGGGTCATATAGGTGTTTTGTTTTCTGAGAAAGAACTTATGCACGTTATGGAACAAATGGGCGTGTCTATTAGACTATAGAATGGCCAAATGATATCATTTTAAGCATTTAATAGGCTTTTGAATTTGAGCTTTGTTTTTGTTATATACGCAATCTGATGCAAGGTAAGGCTGCCTACTAAGATCTTTGTGGTCCGCCTCTTTCTCAAACCCTGCATAGGCGGGAGCTTCATGCATCAGGCCTGCCTTTTCTTTTCTTTTTTGTTATAAGTGAAGAACTACAAAGCAAATCACTTACACACATTCTCAATCTAATTCTTGGTCAAAGGAAAAAGTAGCTACTCGAATCTGAAAT
This sequence comes from Warburgia ugandensis, assembly GCA_035236585.1. NCBI lineage: Eukaryota > Viridiplantae > Streptophyta > Magnoliopsida > Canellales > Canellaceae > Warburgia > Warburgia ugandensis. The sequence goes on along the minus strand of CP141132.1, from coordinate 1,655,493 downwards.
CAAGCATCCTTCAGGGAAGGTGCCAAATAGTCTTATTTGATTTTTGTTATTTTTATCCTTTTTATCATTTGAGTTGTCCAAGAAGAGATCAATTTTGGCAAGGGAAGTGATAAGCGAGACCCTTTAACCATGACTCAAAGTCTCTTTTTCAGGATGATAAGAATATGGGCAATCTGATATAGATTGTGAGGAAATGATAACCAGGACCCCAACTGGAAACCTCTGATGGAGTCAGATGGAGCCCAAGAGTGACGTTAGATCAGCCAATCATATCTCAAATCTTGTGGAGGCTGTGTATAATGTAAACAACGATGCCAGGCGGTGATAAACATACTCCAATCGATGTTCCCAAACCTCTGCAGGTGATTCTTCTCTTTCACTCTCATGTTCTTTTTCTTCTTCTTTGCTCCCCTCACTTCCACAATGGTGGCGGGTGATCAATTGGTTGAACTGGAGGCCACCATCATATATGCTGGGCCCAACAACCACTGGAGAACAAGGAGAGGAGCAGAGGAGAAGAAAAGAACAAGAGTGAGAGAGGCCCAACTATTATGGAGTATGGATATGGAGTGTCAAAAGTACAAGCGAGCCATGATTTCAGGTAATCCTAACCATTCATGTTTGGTAGAGAGGGAGATCCAGATCAAGAGATAGACGTATGATAGTCAGGCAACTATCTGGAGAACTAGTATGGACGGCTAAAAGAACAAATGAGCATGATTTCAGGTAATCCTAAGCATGCATCTTCATTAGAGAGAGAGAGAGTTCACAGTAGAATTCTATTTAAAGGACCAGATTCATATTGACTGGCCAATAGTCATGACGCAATTCACCGCAGAATTCTATTCTGTCTTGAGTTTTGGCTAACAGCTTTCAAAATAGACCGTAGAACACAAATCCATCTTGACTAAAGTCCCCATAGTAAAAATTTATGCCTTTTCCATTACATTTAGTTCTCTCTGCTGCTACCTCGTTTCTGCCTAATATCCAACCGCATATATAGTCTTTGGTCGATCTTCCTATACATCTTCTGTGAAGTTTCTGCACCTATTTTTTCCTTCTTTCTTTATTATCTGTTTCCTCCTGTACTTCTCCATTTTTCTTTCTTATTTTGGAGATTATTTCATCTCAGTTTCGTGATATGGTTCCTATGGGTCAGAGGAGGACTTTTAGATGGGTTCAAATTTTGGTGAACCTGGTATTCTAGCACGATCTACCAGCTGGGTGGTTTAGGTCACTGAAAAGAGTGGCCCCACTTTTACATTTGGCCACTCATATTTTCCCCAGCCAAAATGTGCCCATTGGACGTGCATGCTTTTCAAGTTGAGAAAGCAGGAGCAGAAAGTGGGACCCTTGATGACCCAAACCTCCGGTTTGTTGGACTATTCTAAGCCACTGATTTGTGGACGAATTGTTTTTGAGGCTTGAAGTATGGGAGGCTTGTCTGAATCATTCTGTCAGGTTTTACCTTAGGCTCCATGTTCAACAATGTAAACTCAAAAACCACTAAACGTTCAAAACATGATCAAAGAAGAAGAGGAAATTCTTTGCACATGACAGCTTGGACTTCAGGCATTACACGTCATGTTCTTGGAGAAACAAATGTGAACTCAAAGCCCATCAACCCTAGGGCTCCATGATCAACAATGTAAACTCAAAAACCACTAAACGTTCAAAACATGATCAAAGAAGAAGAGGAAATTCTTTGCACATGACAACATCTTTGGACTTCAGGCATTACGCGTCATGTTCTTGGTGAAACAAATGTGAACTCAAAGCCCATCAACCCTAAAAGTAGTCTAGAAGAGGAAATTCTTTGCACGTGAAGACATGTAAAGCCGTACACGTCCATTCCAAGGTTGGCAGGATTTTGATTAGGATGCTTGTTGTTTAAATGGTTGGCATGAGTTCCAAATTTGATGGTGGAACCGCTCAGACCCTCATAAATTTAATTTTGTCCAAGGGAGAGAGCGACGGCTGAGACCAAATGTATCCCTAGATGCTGAGTTGTTTGCAACCAGCTGTGCTAGTCGTTACTGTTATCCGTGGTCATTGGCTGTCATACAGTATTGATAGCGAAGGCAACCGTGTACAAGCCCGCTTTTGAGTGAACTTAATTGGGACTATCTGGTCTGTTATCAGATTGCTTAAACTTTCTATATCTACTAGTTCAAAATGTAAGTGGATTGAATGATTCTATAATGTGAAAATTTCTGCTTCTGATCAAATGAAAACGACGGATGTAAACTCTGTATAAATGACGGTTTACATTCAACCGTGAAGAACATATTTATTCTTGCTAGAAGCATATGATCACCGTATTTTTGGTTTAATGAGATATCCAATGCTGAAGCAATCACATGAGCAGGTCGTATTCATCCAAAGGTGGGTTTATGTCACACTTTATGATAATAGTCCCCTTATCTTTTCTACTTAGTAAAAGAAACTTCACGCTCATATACGATTGCCAATGTGTTTTACAGCCAGAGAAGATTCTTGGGCGATGCCAACCTAGGACATAGCCATAGTTACAAAGCTTAGAAGCAGAAAATTGGCATGACAAATATTCATAAAATTCGTCCAACATTCATGAAAAGTTTGAAAAAAAAAACCAAGGAGAGAAGCGTAATAGAATGTGATTTTAGTTATTTTTTATGGATTTATAACAATTAACACGTGATATTTTAAAATTACGATTTATAACAAACATTAAGCAAACTGCTATATGCTTAGTACCTCTTATCCCTTGGAAACAAATGGTAAGTACACTCAAGGATCTGCAATCGTAATCTTGACCGCAACACCCAGTTCAATGGTGATGGAGGTAATCTGATTGGTCACCTCTGAGGAGTTAACAAGGCTGATCCCCCGCTTGTGAACACGGAACTGAAACCCATCCCACGCATAGCGTTTCCATCTGAACAATAAGCTTGAACTTTTTTTTCTGAATGTAGCAGTGAGATTAAGCATTTGAAGCCGCAAAGGAAATCAATCATGCTAACTATGAATACAATTTTTTGGACAAGGCGGCGAAGACCGAAGACCTCTTGTGGCCCTTTATTCTGAGTATACCAATGCACTCCATTTGGAGCTTGAATAACTTGTTAATAATATCACATAGGAAGGCAATAATAACCAAAGGTAGGGTGCATGAGTATGGTGCAGTGGTAGAAGAGTGGGTCTCAATCATGTAGATCATGAGTTTGAGAGTGCTCTAGGTTGCATGTGAGTATTTAACTAAAGCATCACAGTTCAGGAAAATAACTCAAACATCAACATGTTACACGACTAAAGTAACACTAAACCAATGTTTAAGGTTTTACATTGAAACCACTAGAAAACTTAACTCAAAAGTAGGTCGAGTTAAGTGAACTTGAAGCAACTTGTGAGTGACCTGAAAGTACTTGGATATTCTAGATGTGCATAGGTGAAGAGACTAGCTAAAGAGAAAAAGATTTGTATCGTCATGGAATATAGGCACATTGATAGGTAAGAGTATGAAATTAGTAGATACAATGAGATGCAAAAAAGTCAACATAGCTTATATTAATTGATGGGTATAAACTTTGGTACATAGGAAAGCAGAATAATAAAAATGACTCAAGGATAATAGCAGATGAAGAATTAAAAATAAAATTGTTGATGTAAGAAGACCTAGTGATAGAATTCTACTAATAAATATTGTTTTAGGAGAGAAGGTTATAAATGTTATAAGTGCATATGCTCCATAAGTAGTGCTAAAAGATATCATTAAGAGACATTTATGAAATGATAAAGTGAAAGTAATGCAAAAAAATTCCAACACTGAAAGAATAATTACAGAAGTAGACTTAAATTATCATGTAAGAAAAGGAAATGAAGGATATTATAAGGTACATGAAGGATATGGGATTGGAGAAAGAAAAGAGAAGGGAGAAGCTATTCTATATTTTGCTTTGACATATTGCTTTGCCATATAACATATCTCTATAAAAAACATGCTTCAATAAGAGGGATAAATATAACCTTTAAAAGTGGGCCAAGTGGACTTTTTTTAATTAGAAATACCAAAAGATCAATGTGTGAGGAGTGAACACAATGTGGGCTAACACAGCCGAGTCCATTAAAAAAGTGACAAAAAATGTTTTAGGTGTATATAAAGGTAAAAGGCAATCAATAAAGGAAACTTGGTGGTGGAGTGAAAAAGTACAAAAAGTTATTAAAAATAAACGAGTTTGCTTTAAAGCATGGTAGAGAACTAGAGAAATAATGCAAACTTGGAGAAATATTTTGAATGCTAAAAAGGTGCTAAGAAATCAATAAGTGAGGATAAACTTAAGCCACATGATGATCTCTACAATAGATTAGGGTCAAAACAAGGTGAGAAAGATGTGTTTAAACTTGTAAAAATAAGAGAATAGAAGAGCAAGAACTTAAACTATGTTAAATGCACTAAAAGCAATGGCATTAAGGTACTAGTTTAAGAAGAGGAGATCAATCAAAAGTGAAAAAGTTACTTTAAAAATTTATTGAATGACAATGACCCTAAGAATATAAAGATTTAAAGAACTATAAACCTAAATAATATTAGATTGTATAGATATGACTGTAAGATTAGGATATCTGAAGTGAAAGATGCCTTAAAAAAGATTAAAGTAGGAAAAGGCATTGGGGTGCAACAGTATACCAATAGAAGTTTGAAAATATATGGGAGATACTCGAGTAGTTTAATTGATAAAATTGTTTAATAAGGTTTTAAAATCAAAGAAAATGCTAGATGAATGGAGGAAAGCTTTATCGTACCAATTTATAAGAAAAAAAATGTTAAATGAATGAAGAAAAAACTTTATTTGACTAATTTATAAAAATAAAAGAGATATTCATAATTACATTAATTAGTGTGGAATCAAACATATAACACATACCATGACACTTTGGAAAAGAGTAGCTAAGAAGAGACTATAACATGAGATAAGTATATCGAAAAACAAGTTTGTTTTCATGCCTAGGAGGTATACCATGGAAGACATTTTCCTCTATAGACATTTGATATAGAAATATAGGAAGAGGAGTAAAGAAGTCTACATGGTTTTTTATTGACTTGAAAAAAGCCTATGATAGAGTCCCTAGAGAGATAAAAGGTAAGTGTGGGCAAAAAAAGAGTTTCATGAGGATATATTATCATAATCATAATCATGGATATGTAAAAGTGAGAGGTAATAAATGTTAGGACCACTAGCAAAGAGACCTATAACTTTTCCATCGGCATAGGAATATGCTAAGGATCAGCATTAAGTTTGTACCTCTTTACATTGGTTGTGGATGATATAATAAAACACCTAAATGAGGGGATTACCTGGTAAATGTTATTTGCAAATGATATAGTTTTGATTAGTAAGACAATAGAGGGCATAAATACAAGGCTAAAGTTGTAGATAGATGTTATATAGTTTAAAGGATTTAAAATTAGCTGAACTGAGACATAGTATATGAATGCTATTTTAGCAAGGAGAGGAGTGGGAGGAAAGCACTAGTAAAGATTGATAATTAAGAAGTACCCTAAAAAGATCGCTATTGATATTTGGGATCTATAGTTCATGAGAGTGGGTAGATTGAGAGAATTGTTACTCAAAGAATCCAAGCAAGTTGGAATAAATTGAGATATGTCTCTGAAGTTTTGTGTGATTGGCAGAGGCTACTCAAATTAAAAGACAAATTCTAGAAGATGGCTATATAGTTGGCCAAGTTCTATGGATTGGAGTGTTGGGCTGTTAAAAAATAACATGTATATAGAATGAGCATATCTAAAATGAGGATGTTGAGATGAATGATGAGCAATACAAGAAAGGATATAATTAGAAACTAAAAAATTAGAGAAAATTTAGGAGAACTCAAACATATCTAATGAAGATAGAAAACAGCAACAATTAGAAGGGACGAGTCAATCTAAGTTGAAGGCTCTAAAAGGGCAAAGGAAAGGCCCAAAACAATGTGGTTATAAGTAGTGAGAAAAGATTTAGAAACTCTTAAACTTAAAGAAACAATGATACTTGGTAGACGTAAATTGAGGAACAAGATTTGTGTAGCTCATTGGGGTAAGTCTTTGATGATGATAATGATTTATTTTGGTTATATTTAAAAAATTTCACCTCACATGCACAAGTGACTCTTGCCTAAGTTGTTAATAGGTGGTACGAATTTTGACAAGATCTTGGGTTCAAATCCTACCTAGCAAGTTCACTCAACAAGTTAATCAATATGCTACAAAGTTGAGTAATCCAAACAAGTTTTCCGAGTCAACTTGCAAGTTTATGAACTATAATTTTTGCATAATAAGCAACAAGTCTCATAGTTTTCTTCCCCCAAATAGATGGGTATCAAACTCACATGTCCTCACCGAGCCCATGACCGTCAGACGCTTATCCTGTATGTTGAGACTAGATCGACACAAACCCTTTAGCAATGGCACATAATATCATTCTTCATCACTTATCAGGCCATAAGATAGTTCATAAATCGTAGGAAAATACATGGTCATCCTGGCAACCAAAACTAGGCAATGTACTTCAACAAGTTGGTATATCAGAGGGAAGTTTAGTGTTCAATTCCCAGTCAAAACTTCCAAGCTCGACTCATGATTCTTAGAATTATATATTTACTGGTTGCTCCAGTTTTGGATGTCTAGCAGTTTCAAAAGCACGTGGATTGGATAATTCTAGCGTCTAAAAACCATACTTCTCATGAAATGTAACTTCTGATCAAATGTAACGGTTTATAAACCTTGCATAAACAAGTGTCTGATTTCAACAAACAAAACTGTAGGTCTTTTGAGCACTTTAACTGAGTGGGTTAAATGCCTTGTCTTACAATTAAGAGGCTTTGGGCTCAAGTCCACTGTTTTATCTTTCTGGGTGATCTGAACCACTCATCTTTACTGTCTACTCATAGATAAGCCATGCCTCAAAAATCAGATTATTTTGGATGATCACGATTCATGAATGCAGTGGTGGATAACCTGATAATTCTTCAAGATCAATGGTCTTGATTACTGTGTTCTCTCAAGCAAGTCTGATAGTTACTATCGATCCCATTGGTGTACATATCAAAATGGAAAATGAGATTAAGTGTACAGCAGCCATGGATGATGAAACCATGACTTTATGGAGGGCATAGATCCACCAATGGATAGTTGAAATGACACAATCACAATTGCAAATTTTGTTGATTTTTTCTATGACCCAAAACAAATGGTTAGGATCATCTGTATGCATTGATTTGTTTTCTGGAGTGTCACCTGATTTCTGTATACCAAACATGATGTTCAGCCTAGATGTTCCAAAAGAAACGATCTAAGGATGGATATTACTTTTAACCCTCAAATTTACATGCGAATCGTTTGTGATCCACTGCATCTGCTGGAGGCCATCTTATAATGCATAAGACACTCTAGATCCTCCATTTGGTCTTCGTTGGGAGTATAACTTCCTTAAACAGTTTGCTTTAAGGTATAAGCCATCTAAGATGGGCCTTGGATGAGCAATATAGATCAAAACAGCCAGTCAAAAATACTTATATTAACCTTTGCAGGTAAATCCTCGGACATTACTATACAACCATAGAAATCGTACAAAAAGGTCATGCGTATATATGTTGAGCTGTAAATTAAAAGTAATTATTTTCCCTAAAGTTTTAGAATTGGGTGAAAACAAGTTATGGCTCAAACATGGGCCAGGCCTATGGGCCATTAAGTAGCCTATTGAATATGTTGATTAAACATGGGCTGAGCCCGTCGGTTTATATAGCATAAATAGCTTGACAAGCACAGAATTGTACAAGAAGTCCAGGCAGGGAATGACCTAAAATTGATTTCTACGGAAAAGGAAATTCTCGGTGAAGCATACAATGACATAATGAGGAGTCTGTCGTGACCAGGGTTCGATACTTAGGTGAGTATGTCCAACTTTCAACCGAAAAAAAATAAAAATAAAAATAAAAAAATCTTTGTGAAAGGCATTTCACATCTTGAAGTTGAATTATGCAAAAAATAAAAAATAAATTTTTTCTAGAATTTGCACTTGCTCAAAAGTACAGGTTTTTGGGCTCATATGGGCCACATTGGCATGGTCCAATCAATAAATCCAGTTAATATCGACAAGCCCAATCCATTGGCACTGGGTTTGCCCGTATGTATAGACCTCAGCTAGCTAAACTACAAAGGCCCATTTCAGTTCAGACCTGCATCAAGTACTGCTATTATTCAACTATGCACCTTAAGAAGTTAATGTTTTCTTTGTTATGAAAGTTAGACACGCATATACATGGCATTAAAACTTGATCACCCAGATGAGAGACAACTCCTTACACCACTGTGTTAGAAGACTGTAGAGAGATAACTCCTTACACCACTGTGTTAGAAGACTGTAGTGGTTACGATGTTCATTTCCAATTGGATCCTAATGCATCGGTAAGCACGAGTGCAGATTGTTCTGATAGTCATTGAATTTGTCCATGGCTTCCTCTCAAACAGGGCACCACCCAGCGATGTTTTGATGGGTCTGCACCTGGTAACCCAGGCCACACCAGTGCCAGTGCCGTGCTTAAGGATTGAATGGGTCATTTTATTATTGCATTTAGTACATAGAGAATTAATATTTGGCTTGGCTTTACCCACTCATGCAAGTGAGGAGCTGTCTTAACATGACACATGTCTCTCTTAACTAAAGGTTCCTTTTTTAGGTTAACTTGCATTAATCTTTGACTATGATTTAAGGAACACATGTCATGCTAAGAGTACTCCTAAGTTGTGTGAGCGGTTAAAGCCAAGTCAAATATTACTTCTCTTATATATACTTGTATAGAAACATTAACAATGAGTCAATAGAGGGCTCTTTATTATGGGCTCAAACTAGCTATTGAGTTAGGTATTCCGAAGTTGCATGCGTGTGAAGATTTCAGGGTGGTTATCAGCTCAATGCAGGAGATGTCAAGACCAAGGTGGACGGTGCATCAAGTAGCGAGGGAGTGTAGAAGGTTGATGGAAAGGTTGCAAGAAAATAACCTCTCCCACATTTTCACACAAGGGAATGAAGTGGCAAACTACTTAGCCTAGCTACTGGAGTATCTGCATTTAAGAGAGCAAGGCTAGTCGAATGAAGGTGTCCGTGAGGGCACTTAATGGAATGACTCGTGTCCATAGGAAGTTACTAACTTCAGATTTATGAGGCTAACCTTTCTACCCCTACTAATCAAAGGCTTCTGCGACTAAGAAACGACTTGGCTTCTCACTTGGACTAGTTGGCCTTGAGATAGCAGATGGGAGACTAGGCACTCCTTCTGGGTAAAGAATTCTTGGGAACTGAGGTGTAAGTAAATTCTATATTTTCTTTGTTTAATTTGAATGAGCCGTTACTTTAAAATAAAAATGAAAGAAAAAGGAAAAAAAATTATTCGAAACATTATTCAACAGCAGAGGTTAAAAAAAATTCTAGCTCTTCCATGACAGTATCCCACTAAGGCCCCGCACCCAAGCCCATGAAAGGGACATTCTTTGCCTTCCATGGTTCCAATTATACTGCATGCGAAGGCCCGGAAGTTTCGTAGAGTCGTTTTGTCCAACGGTGCAGGATAATCATGTCAGTGTAAAGTTAAGACTGGACGTATATAATCAATCATCTGGATATTATTTTCTAAATAAAAAACAAGTATTTTTTTTCCTGGTCCCTTACAGTTTGATTGACGACCAGATTCTTATTTGAAATATCTAAATGATTATAAAATGACTAGATCAAGATATATTTTTTATTATCATTTTACTGAAATTATTCTCTTTTTCTTATTTTATTCATTATGGTATAGCTCCTCCAACAACATGTGAAAAATATATTTATTTTCTTGTGTAAATATAATTGTTTGAGCTTGTGCTACACTCGAAGACAAAAGTCCATCCAAAGCCTAGACGGTAGATGATCCAAACTGTTCACCTTCCAGGCCACATCTTACATGTGGCCCATCCCAACACTGTTCTTCGTTCGATGATGCTACCCATCCAATTGGTTAAGAACTTTATACCCTTATTTCCAAATTTTCTGAACCGTCCAAGTTCAATTCAAGACATTAGTGGTCAGGATCAACCAGTATAGAAGAATTTTGAGACTTAGCGTATCCAAGATATTAGTGACAGATGGCTGTTTGGAACTTTGGATCACCTACAAATCCTTGTACTGATCTACAGGTGCGGGCACTATAAAACAACTCACGCAACAAAGCAACATGCCCCTCAAATTATTTCATATTTAAAAAATAATTGTCTTCTTAAAAATTAGTATAATATGAACAACGATTCACATGGTGGACCCCATTTGAGTTGCTCATGTCTTATAATTTCACTTTGGCTGGAAAATCCTCACAAACGTGACAAACTTCTGGATCGTCAGAAAATTTGATTCGTGGCGAAGATCATCTTCTTATGGGGCTCAGATCTATGCTAAGTTTATATGAGTAGATTAAACCATCTACCTACGGTGAAAGTGAGCATATATCAATGCGATCTCCACCCTTCATTAACATGAAAAATCATGGTTGCTAGACAATCTTGACCATCCAATCAAAGAACTTCATACTCATTGTGACCCTCAGCGCTTGTGCAATCGAATAGAATATTCCTGGAAGCGCAAACCTTTGGTCTCTCTCGCTACGTCTCTTATCTGCCATAGAAGTTGCAACAATTTGTGCACAAAGTGACTTTCTTATCGAATCCATGCATGTCTGGTGAAGGTGGGTAGTACATGAGAGTACCAAAATTCAAGACGCGTGTAAAATGCCTGATCTTGGACCCTCCCAATCCAATGCATTTGGTAGGAGTAATCACAAGAATCACATGACCAGAGATTTGCAATTTTCTGCAAGTCTTACTTGCATACTTAACCAAATTGCAAATTAAAACAAGGGATAGCCGGGTGCATGAAGCTCCTGCAAATATGGGGTTTGGGTAAGGGCAGACTATGAGGGTTAATAGTACATAGCCATATCTTGCATTTTGCAAGAGACTATTTCTATGCTTTAAGCCCATGACCTCAAGGTCACACGACGAAAACACTAATATTGCGCCAAAACTCCCCTTCTACCAAAATGCAATTTGTGATTTGCAAAATAAGTAACCATCGCTAGTGATTCTCACATTATGTCAGTGTAGAAAGAGGCCCCCCAAGAGTCAAGATCTGGATCATGCTTGAAGTGTAAGCATTGAAATTTTCAATTATGCACGTTCTTGTGCTTTTCAAAAGGCTGTAGGGGGCTAAGTGGAGATGCTGTACTAGGAAGGGCATTATAGAGGCCATAAAAGCCTTTCTTAGTACAGTACTGGGAGAGGATTGAGTGCAGTTACCAGCAGCCATCACAAGCCTATTAGGACCCTGAAATTAAGATAATCACATTGGGCAATTAAATTGTATTATGACTATAATTGTTCCATATGTTTCAACACTTTGATATGGTTCGATCCGCTAAGCGACCCCGTAAACACAAATCCACCAAGCAAAGGCCTTTGGTCTCAATGGCGCAAGGAGTCTCTCTCCTAGGTGATCAAAGTTTGAGGCTGCTCATGGATGCATGTGTTCTACATTCAAAAGTACATAGACCATCCAATTACCGTCGTCACTAACCCTTATTTTAGGGCTTTTATGAGGTGAAGCTAGACATTAGTTTTTGTTAAGGTGTCCCAGATTATGTGTGCCATCTTATCATAGTAGGTTGAATCAAGGGTCGACATTGCACATACGCAGCCCAAGTCAATTGTTATGACTACTCTCAGGATTACAATTTTGATTAGTCAAACTCAAATAAATTTTAAAGTGGAGCAAGATTCACACATAGTACTTTTGTCACCATCACTATGATGTAGGTATCGGAAGGTCTGGTAAGGGTATTATAGTCATTTTCCTAGAACATGGTTTGTCTCACGGGCTTTGTTTGCTAAAGCTTTGCCGTTTATTCCCATTTTTCTTTGGATGTTACTTGCCGTTTCCTTTTGTTGGGAAGAACGATTGTCCTCTTCTTCTTCTTCAGATACTCCTTGAAGCCATTCTGAATTCTCTCATCTCCAAAATCCGTTAATACCCACTATGAAATTAATGGAGAAGTTCTAGAATTCGGAAAGATTAGAAACTGGTTTTGTTTCCGGAATTCTGGTTTTCCTTGTGTTTTTTCTGCTCCTACGAAATTCCTATTGGTGAATTACATTTTTCTTACTTTTCTTGGATTTTCTCATCTTTTTCTATTTTGGGTCTTTCAATTTTAGGAGAAACTGGAATCTCTGGCGTATTTTTTCTTAGAGAATTGAATTCCAAATTAAAAGATTGAGGTTTTCTACCGTTACTTCGGTTTGAGAATTTTAGAATTTTTCAGAAATTTCCACGCCTTCTGCCATTAAATTTGAGCCGAAGTTGTCTAGAATTTCCTTTCCTGCCTAACTTTTGGGATCTTACACTCATGGAAACCGAAAAGTCTTCTTCAATTTCGGATGTTGGCGCTTGGGCCATGAATGTGGTTAGCTCAGTTGGTATAATCATGGTGAATAAGCTAGTAATGTCATCCAGTGGCTACAATTTCATTTTCGGTATGTCTCAATCCTATATCACTTGAATTATGTTTGGTTATATTTTTCAAAGAAATTTGGATACATATAAAGCCATTCAATCATCTATATTGAGCTCCAATGAGAGTTTTATCTTTTTGGCAGCAACAACTTTAACTGGATTCCATTTCGCCGTAACCGCATTCGTCGGTTGGGTATCAAATGCAGCTGGCTACTCTGTATCGAAGCAGGTCCCCTTGTGGGATCTGTTTTGGTTCTCCATTGTTGCAAATCTATCCATTACTGGGATGAACTTCAGCCTTATGCTAAATTCAGTCGGTTTTTATCAGGTTCGTTTTCTTTTTAGATCGTAAATTTGTTTTCTTTACAGAGTGCTTTGTCTTATGGGGTGATGCTTTTGACTGTTTAGATATCGAAATTGAGTATGATACCAGTGGTATGTGTGATGGAGTGGATTATTAATAACAAGCAATACACTAAACGGGTGATCGTGGCCGTTGTTGTCGTTGCGGTTGGCGTTGGTGTGTGTACAGTGACAGATGTGAAAATTAATGGAAAAGGCTTTCTTTGTGCTTGTGTGGCTGTGTTCTCTACGTCCCTGCAGCAGATTGTGAGTATTTGGCTTTCCTTGCAGACCGTAGCTTATCCATTATGTAATGTATCTCTCTCATCATACTTTGAAGTGGTTTATTGCCTTGTTATCCTTAGCTTGTTTCTTCGTGCGGAATGTAACTAACATGAAGCAGAGTCATTGTGATTTTTGTCTCAAGTACTACATGGAAACCACGATTGCTGCACAACCCAAGTCACGCAGACATTTTATCTCGACTAATGTTTATTTTCTGAACTCCATGCGGAACACTTGCTATGGTTGGATCTATTCTAGACTTAATAGGATATACAAAGTATTGAAGGTTGATCTCACTAGCCTTACTTTCCAATAAGAGTCTAGCTCCAGTCCAGCAGGCATTTTGTAACAGTTTCATATTTGAACAGCTTGGAAATTCATGTTAAAGGTGTAACAGCTTAAAGATTTTCTGTAAAATTTCATTTCCTTCAGAATATTCTAGTATATCCCCAAGTAACCAAGTTCAGTCAATATGTCTCTTTACTTGACTGAGATGAAGTAAGCTTCCTATCCAGCAGGCATTTTGTAACAGTTTCATATTTGAACATCTTGGAAATTCATGTTAAAGGTGTAACAGCTTAAAGATTTTCTGTAAAATTTCATTTCCTTCAGAATATTGTAGCATATCCCCAAGTAACCAAGTGCAGTCAATATATCTCTTTACTTGACTGAGATGAAGTAAACTTCTTGTATCATATTGGACATGTCTTTTTCTTTTTTGCCTTTTGCTTTTCCAAGTTGGGCAGATCAGCCATCAGCAAACTAGAACCAATGACCTGCCACAGGCGTGGCACAAGAAGGTGCCACTTATGTAGAGGCCTTAGCTCCATGACATGCTTTTGTTAGTGGCTTTATTTTGTTCTGCTTTCTGCTTTCTTGTAGTAAATACACAATCTCGTTTCATCTTCCTTGTTTGTTCTTCCTAGAAAATCAAACTGAATTTAATGATTGCACTCGTGGAGCTGTGATTAATGAATATCCCTTGTTAAACAAGTTTCAGACCTTAATGCACACCAGTTTCAGAATTATGGCTGATATGGTGTTGTTGTTGGGTTACAACACATTGTCTATGCAGTAACTTGTGTTATGCTAACATTCATAATATTACATACACTCTGGTGGACTCTCAAGAATAGACGACCAGGGCATTCACAGTCATAGAATGTTTGGATCGGCATCTTGAATCTTGATAATGGATATCTCTTTACTGTAACAACCATCTGCTTTTCCATTCATATAAGCCTGGCTACGGATCCTACCATCCTTGGGATGCTACAACACTTAAATGTCAAAATGCATAGCATTTGGGCTTGGAGACACCTTTCCAGCCTAATTTTCTTTATTTACTCTCTTAATAGTTTGGTATTCATATTTCTCTTTGGGGGGTTCTATTTATGCTTTACTTTCCAATCAATATTTCATATTTTTCTTTCACATGACCAGTATGCATTGAAATCTTTTATGCTTATGGTCAATTCAATTTGATATTGCTAATTTGAAAGACAGCAATAAAAACTCTATTCCCTAGTGGGTCAGTAATTGTGCTTCAGGATTTACCTGACCAACTTTTGGTGAAAGAAGCCTACAGGTGTTTTGAGGCATATATATGTGATGAATTCCCAGTATCTCTCTATTGCGCAGCTGGACTTTTAAGGAGTTTTGGAGTGAAAATCAGTACAGAAACCTCTGTTGAGACCTAGCCACTTCACAGGAAGGGGAGAGGAATATAGTGTGGACCTTTTGGGGTAAGGGAAAACAGAAAAACAAATTGAAGAGGGAAAGAATACCATGTGTCTTATTAAACTTTGTTTCGTATGCATTTACTTACGTTTCTGCAAAAAAAGGGTGAAAGCAACGTGCTAAGCTGGTGGAAAGATCAAAAAGGTTTAAGCTTCTCAGGTGTACTTTTGCTAGTTCTTCAAGGTAAAGACTTTTCTAAGTTTTGCTGGTTCCTTTTTTCATAAGATGCCGGTGTTGTGCAGAACAATTTATCAGTCCCTTCCACTTCAGGTACATTTCAATTTTGGTACAAAATTAAGTAGAAGCTAGTGATTGAGCTTCAATTACAAGAAAGGACTCTTACATGGTCATGTTTGATGATTTCTACAATCAGATTATTTTAGGGAAAATAAGTCAGTGCTTGAATGTTGAAAAGCCATTCAGTGTTTAGTTTTAACTGGCCGAAAGAGGGAAGGAGTAAATTGCTGATCAGTTAGTTATTGAACATCATATCAGTATGCTAATGGTTTAAGACCTTGAAAATTAGAAGAATCTCATTTAATTAGTTTCTGTATCTTCTGGTTGCTAGATGGGCCTTTTAACAACTTCAGATTGTTCTTAAACAGAAATGATATCCAATGAAATTCTGGATTGATGAATATATCCATCTTTTATGCTGAGTTGTAATTGCAGCAACTAGGGCAGAACTACCAACTTCAGATCAGTTTATCAGCCTGAGAGGCACTCTACTGGGTTTGGTTCGCCCAAATTGTTCTGTGGTTTGACGCAATGCAACTTGATACCCGCTGACATTTAATTGCATGGAAAGCTTTGACAATGTTTATAGATTCATGTAATTCCAGCTAACTGAAAACGTGCTCATACTAGAAGTAAAAAAAATAAGATACACAGGTGAATGACAGCCCGAAATTTTCACTTACCCTTCTTGGGATACAAATATGTACTGTACTTGAATGTCATAAGAACAAAGTGGGACTCACATTGGCCTGCTTTGGCCCCAGTTCTTTTGTGCTCTCAATTTCTAGAAACATGGCTATGCAGTAAAACACACTGGTTACATGCAGATTGATTTCTATCAGTTATCTTCTTAATTTTGATTTTTCATGTCTTGTTATGCCTTGTGGAGGTCTGACTAAATGATTGCTGCTTGTGCTAATGTTTGCTTGCTTTATCACAGATACTATAGAGCTTGAGAAAATATGAGTAATCTCTACATATTTCCTGTCCCATAGCAGACAGAAGACTCACTTCTCTTTTGCTTTTGTAGACAATTGGCTCCTTACAGAAGAAGTACAATATTGGTTCTTTTGAGCTCCTAAGCAAAACCGCACCTATACAGGCAATCTCACTTCTCCTGTTTGGGCCGATTGCAGACTATTACCTAAGTGGCCAATTCATCTTGAACTACCACTACTCTTATGGAGCAATTGTAAGCAGCTCTCGAACTTATTTTAATTCTTCTGAAAATCTTCGTTGGGGAAGGAGAATGGAAAGCTATATTAGTGCATGAAACACTTCAAATTATTGTATTTGCCATATTAAATTTCAGTTAGTTGCTTCCACAGACCTTCATAGCTACTATTGATATCCTCAGACTGAAGACTTTTCCTATATATATATATATATATATATATATATATATATATATATATTATTGTTAACACACTCAAAAGACGGGGGATATTATGATACTGAGACCATCTGGACCTGGCTTCACCATGGTCATGGGCTCTTTGCCATGTTGGAACCCCACCACAAGGTGAGGCTCACCAAATAATGGTCAGTGACCTAAGATTCTCAACAATTGGTGGAATGCCGAGTCCAATCAAGTGCTCTAAGACTAAGAAATATATAGAGCGGTATTAGCATCTCCTGCTTTAATCAAGAACACTCCTTTGACACTTACGTGAATGGTTTTGGGGCATTTTTACAATTTTCAAAAGCTATCTGCATCTAGTGAAACAAGTGTTAAAATGTGTCTCACGGTGAATATGCAGACTCAAACAGCGTTCCGTAATGTTCAAACTTATATATGTATATATTAAATCTCTGTGCATCCTTGTGCATTTTAATCATCTCTTTACGAGGCGTGTTTAATCATACATACATGCATCTGCTCGAACTAAAAACTTTGCTTCATGTTATTACAGACCACATTTATTTGCTTTAGAAATTATCCAGCCAAATTATTCTTTCCCCAGCATGTGCATATTCAGCAGTCATTCAAACTGCATACTTGAATAACTGGTTGCATTCTTGGTGCAACAGTAGAGTTGTTGTTGTGTAACCTTAAGGTCATGGGTTCAAGGCGTGGAAACCGCCTCTTGCAAAATGCAAGGTAAGGCTGCATACCATTGACCCTTATTGTCCGCCCTTCCCCAGATCCTGCATATGCAGGAGTTTTGTTCACTGGGGCTGCCCTTTTGGTTGCATTCTTGGTGGAAACTTGTTAATATTCATATTTCTGCTTGTCAATCTTGGGATTCCTTTATGCCTTGGATCACTGGCTAGTTTATTCCTTGGCGTTTGGATGACACTACCTTCCCGTCCATTTCTGTTAAAACTAAGGCCCACTACCGCCTTTACCTGTTGCAGTTCTTCATTCTTGTGTCCTGTTCATTGGCCGTTGTTTGCAACATGAGCCAGTATCTCTGTATCGGGCGCTTTTCCGCAGTGTCTTTCCAGGTTCTTGGTCACATGAAAACCGTTTGCGTTCTAATACTCGGCTGGGTGTTGTTCGACTCGGCGCTCACAGTCAAGAACATGCTGGGGATGCTACTTGCTGTAGTTGGCATGATTGTTTACAGTTGTGCTGTTGAAGCGGACAAGGCGAATACAAAAACTTGTGCTGCTGCTTCTGTTTATCTTGGTAAGGACAGTGAATTGAGAGAGGAAATGAGGCTCTTGAAAGGCATAGAGGAAGGTGATTTTAAACAGGGACAGACGAAGAGTTGACTTCCCCAGCTTGGTTCCACTCTTAGTGTTTATTTATTTATTTTTATTTAGTGTAAAATGTTTTATTTGTTTATGCAATTTTTTTAACACTGTCGTTAGTATTTCGTGGGTGCATCGATACTTTGCTCTCTTTTCAGTGAACGTGTAAGGTGCCATGCTTGAAAATCTCATCCATTTTATGATCCCATCATTTCGTTATTCCTTAAGACAGTGAATAATTTAAGAACAATAAAGGCTGGTGCCATCTCATGGATGAGACTTTTTTACTTGACTAGAGGCATGAACCAATGCATTTGGATAATCCTAACTGCTTGTTTTGCATTTGAATGATCCTAATTGCTTATTTGGAGTCTTTAAAATTCTTTTAGAAATCGATGACCATGATTTTCAACTCAAATAAACGTAGTCTTAAAGACTCAAAAGGACTTCAAATTTGATATTTAGCCTTTTCAAGTGGTTGAGATGGAGTGAGCTGACTTGAGATTATATAAGACAGGTCAATCACAGTTAGGGCTACTTGAGCTGAGTTGAGATAAAGTGATATCTCTACATCTCATTGTTAGTGATGCTTCATATGAGTTGAGATGAAAATCATCCCATCCTAGCTTACTATTATTGGTGCTTGAGATGAAAACAATCTTATAGAGGAGCCTTGGCGCAATAATAAAAGTTGTCATCATGTGACCTTGAGGTCATGGGTTTAAGGCGTGGAAGTAGCCTCTTGCAAATGCAAGGTAAGGCTGTGTACTTTAAGCCCCTGTGGTCCATCCCTTCCCCATACCCTGCATAGGCGGGAGCTTTGTGCACGGGGGCTGCCCTTTTTTATGAAAACAATCTCATTTCAGCATACTATTATTGTTGCTTGGGATGGAGTGAGCTGACTCAAAATGACATAGACGAACTATATCATTATTAGTGATGCTTGAGCAAGGCTGAGATGAAGTGATAGCTCCTCATTGCAGTGCTTGAGATGAGGGATGTCAACGATCCAGTTTCGGTTTGGTTCAACCTAGAATTGAAATTGTACCATAAAGAATTTAGCAAGGTTAGAGTTGAACCATTCAGAAGTTGTTTCTAGCTTGAAGGAATAGGACCAAATTGCTCAATTTTGGTTCAATTATCATATATTATGCACCATAAACTAATTCTATAATGTTTCTTTGAGTTAAATTAAAGTTATTGTGGTAATAATTACTATTATGAAAATGTAAGCTACTTTGAACTCATTCAAAGTGTCATATGTCAAAGAAAATGTATCCTTATTTTCAAGTTATTCAAGAACTTATATATTTCTCAAGCATACTCACTCAATACATTCTTTTATTTCATAGTTACTTAATATTAGATATCATTCTTCATAGTCACTAATCAATCTAAAAGAAAAAACAATTGAAAAGTTAAAATTTTAGTTATTTAGCTATACATGAACCTGGAAACCCATACTTCGACAATATCAACTAAGACAAGCTTTTATGATTTTGTATAACAATTACGAGTGAATCAATGAAGTATAAACTAACTAAGATAGTGCCATCATCCAACTAAGCATGGCATATAAAATCTAATGAAAGTAAGCAACCAATTCTAGCAATCAAACTAGTGTTGTGGGTTAAGACAAAAAGAATGTTCAGGCTTTAAATTAATACATAAAAAGACTATATTAGATTAGGGTAGGATAGTTGAGGCTTTTGGGAAAAAATTGTGTTTTTGTTTTCCTCCCATTAATTCTCACCCTTCATAACACAGAGCCAATAACTTTATGTTCTTGGCATATTTTTCTTTTAGAAATTAAATTAAAAAGACTAAATTATCCTTAACTAGTTTACAGTTAAATATGAATTAATAAAGATTTTATTGTCGAATAATTTGATTTTCAATTTAAATTTGGTTATTCTCTAATGAAATTAGAGCCTAATTACGACTCCCAATTGAAAGACCAGAACCAAAATTTATTTCTCTTTGGTTTTATGGTTCTTTAGTTCATTGACGGCCTCACTTGAGATGGATGTAGGGTCATCTAAAGCCTTCCAAGCATAATGAATTAGCTTGGACTTAAGGAGAAAATTTATCACTGTGCATGAGGAAAAGAGGGAGTGTACACCTACTGGTACTCATTAATAAGGTTCAGATTTATGATTAGAACCATCTCCTATCATCCGAGCCAAATTGACGGTTTAGATCATTTGATGAATCAGCTCTTGCTCATGGTCCACAAACTGCAACGCACGTAAAAATGTGTAAAACCAGGGGCATTTCACTTCTCTCTCTGTAGCAGGGTCTTTAGGGTTCGGGGTATCTGCTACAACTTAACTTCATGGGCCCAACGCAAGACTTTTTCTCCTCGCTCCACTACGGCCAGTCCGGGGTCCAAGTTTCTCTGGTTGGATCGCTTTTCCGGCGTATTTTACTTCAACTTCTCCGTCAATCTCTCTCTCTCGTGCCTCTCTCTCTCGTGCCTTCATAATCCCTGGCAAACCGTAGATTCTAGTGTTTGTCAGATTCATGGGCGGCCAATAATAAAACCATGGAGGTTTTGCTGATAACGCCTTTTTTTCTTCTTGCAGAAGGTGTTTTACTAGTAGCTCTCCTTACATTATCTTCTCCACTTCCCATAATGGACTTTCTCTTCTCTCTTGTTTTCCATTTTCGATCATTTTTTATTGGGATTCTCTAAATGGGATGTTCTTCCCCTTGTCAAGTTGGTTTTTTATTTTTTTTGTGGACTATAATTCATTTTCTGATTTTGCAGAGGATACTTCAGTTTCTGGTTTTGAAATGCTTACTTATTTGAGTTGGGTTTCAGGTATTTTCTGGGTAATCTCTGGCTAAAAGTGTTGCTGGTTTGTGTTTTGTATCAACAGATTTGACAGTTTCTGCTGCTTGATTTTATGGTTTTGCATTTCAGAGTTGCAAGTCTTCTAGTTTTAACGGGCACCCATGGCTATGAAATTCACAGAGGAAGTTCCTTCCCAGTTACTAACAGGCTACCAAGTAATAAAGAAGGGCCTGTGAAAATTATTTCTACGGGGAAATGAATCCTACATGAAAAGTGTTTTATGGCTTTAAAATTAAATTACTCCAAAGACCTTCTCTGTGGAAATCAATTTCTGTCCATTTGGTTTGGCAGGCTGGCAGGAAGTAGTGGATGCTCTCAAGATGGACATTAGACGCTCTCATCAGTATAATGACTAATGGATGTCAGTAATAAGGATCTCATCAGGTGGTTAGTTTTGGTTCTATCTATTATGGTGCTTGAGATGACGTGAGCTGGCTTGAGATATGAGATGATTTTCATCTAACTCGTCTCAATCACCTGTAACAGTGAGATGAGGAGATGTATAATCTCAATTACCACTAACAGTAATATGCCCATCCCTTCCGAAGTCAGCTCACTCCATCTCAAGCACCACTAACACCCTGTATACAATAATTGATGGAAGAAACAGTAATGATGTGTTTGTCAGAGATTTCACAAACTGGATGATTCATGTCTGTTTTTTTTACCAGGAAATGCATAGAACCTGATGAAAAACGGAATTTGTTCTACCTTCCCATGATTTCCATTGTTTGATTGGACATGGAATCTAGTTCCAGTTGGTCATTAGTTCCGACCCGCCGCTTATTCTAGGACAAAAACATGAAATCTCATTTCCATCAAAGGAAGAGCAGGAAGCGGTAGGCAAGGAAATGGCTTTCCAAAGAATTGTATTTTCAACGTAAATCCATTTCTTGCTAACCATAAGGGTCCATAAAGAATGTCTACAAGGCCTCTATAAATTTGATCAGAGTAAAAGATTTTAAGAGAGGGATATTGCAGAAAGATAAACCAGGACAGGTGCATTCTAATACAAAAGGTGGAGAAAGGTGCAATAACACTAACATGATGTTAGTGTGCTTAAGATGAGATGACCTGACTTGAAATGACATGAGATAAGGCCTGGCTTGAGATGATTTGAGCTAGGTTAACATGATATTTGGATGGGATGAAGTGAGGTGATTGAACATATTACCTAAGTTGGTTTGAAATGAGTTAGAGGAGATGGATTGAGATGAGTTGGATGAGATGATTCATTTCTATCTCCAATAAAATATAAGCGTAGGGCTGAATTTTGGGGTGAGAACAAATTAGCTCTATTTTACACAAGGAATGAGATGTTTTGAGATGGAATTAATATGCAAATCACTAATAATGAACTGGGATGATTGTTAAGTGTTCAATTTTGGTCAAAATATCCCTAATTTAGTATTTGATTGGAGCATCTAGACCATTAATTTTAAGATTTTAAATCAAATATTTCATTTTAGCTTTAATTGGTCATCCAACCGTTGAATTGTAAAATTTAGTGGTTAAATGACTATTAAAGCTAATGGACGGTTTAGATTTCGCTAATTGAGTCTTGTGCATTGCAGATCAGTCAACTCAGGCATGGACGCTCTAGATTGAATCATGGAAAGAGACTGAAGACTTTGAAGACTTGCAGAATTCTAGCAAAACTAGGAAAGCTAGTGGACCCCACCTATCTCCTCTTCCTTCTCTTTCTCCTCTCTTCTCTCTTTTTCTCTTATCCCTCTCCTTTCTTTTCTCTCTCTCTTCTATCTCTTTTTCTCATTCTCTTTCACACGTCTCTCTCTCTTTTTAAGTCTTCTTCCCCTCTCTCTTGGATGGACTTTCTTTTTCTCTTGGGAGGGGCCGGCCAACTCTCCCCATCGCCTCTTCTCATCCCTCCCACAACTCTCTTCACGTCTCCCTTTCTCTCTACCACATTATCCCCCTCTCCATTCTCCTCTCCCTCTCCCAACGTCCCTCTCGCACGATTCCATAAAACGCACTGCAAACTCCTCTCTCTCTCTCTCTCTCTCTCTCTCTCTCTCTCTCTCTCTCTCTCTCTCTCTCTCTCTCTCTCTCTCTCTCGTGTTCCCTTCTCCATTTCACTCTCCCCTAGCCGGCCATAGGTGCGTGACACACCTAGCCAGCTGCTTCACATCTACCTAGCTCCTCTATCTCCCTCTCTTGCTCTGCCCAAGCTCATCTCTTTCCAGCACCCGTCTCTGCTCGCACCCCAGTTCTCTCTGGTCCCTCTTTATCTTCCCGAGTTCTCTCTGTCTAACCCTTCACTGCACCATCGCGCACCAGCCAGGCACGAGCCACATCAGAACCAGACGGCCATTTGCCCCGCTCCTGGATCGTGCGACGCACAGGCCACCGGACGACCCATTGAGGAAAAACCCAGATTGGGTTTTCCTCAATCTTTTCTCCCCACCGTTTTCCTCCTTTTCTTCTCTCTTTCCTCTTCTCTCCTTCTTCCTTCTTCCTTTCTTCCCCCCCTTCTCCAGTTCCCACTGTGTTTTCCTGGTTTTTCGTTAAAAACCAGAAACCCCCAAAGTTACGAATCTGCCCTTGGCAGATCTCAGGAATTCCAACTGTGTCCCCTGGAAGATCTCAGAAATTACAAATCTGCACCTGCAGATCTCAGAAATTACAATTCTGTCCTATTTCAGGAATTTCAACTGTGTCCCTATGCTATTCTGGTTTTAACTTATCTTCATTCTGACTATTCAGGGATAGTGAAATCCAGGACAGACTAATCCAGAGACAGTGCAATCCAAGGACAAGCTTATCCAAGACGCATTTTATTTTTATTTTCTGTTTTCCTTGGAATAAATATTTGTGAACATTGGAACAATTGAATAAATCTGGATTTTATTTTTTTGTGAGCTTTTATTCCTTTAGTTGAATTTTATTTAAAACTCCATAATTTTAAATCAAGTCCTCGTGGGATCGACCCGTATTTGCATAGCTATACTACAATAGCCCGTGCACTTGAGGTTAAACAATCAACAATGATATTGAGATTTCTCAGCTCAAGCACCAATAAAAAGAAGCTGGGTTGAGATGATTTTGGTCATCTCATTTCAACCATCACCAATGGCCAGCTAAATTCTTCTAACTACTAATAGTGATATGCCCCATCTCATATTAAGTCAGATTATCTTATCTCAAGCACCACTAACACCTTGTAAGATAACTAGCGGTTTGTGCTCACGGAATTGACTTACATATGCACAACACAATTGAACCCATCATTTGAGTTCAGTGTGCTCAATAAGACTAATCTATGTCATTAGACGCTTTGCCTTTGAGATAAGTAGCCAAAGGTGCAATGATTTTGGTGCAAACAAAAGGCACTGAGATCAAGATCAAATTCCAAATAGAGGAAGAAAGAAGAACATAATTCACTAAATGGCATCGACTGGAATACCCCGCGGAGCTTCATGTAAGAGCATCCAATCGACCAATTTTGTTAGAGTGCACCTTTATATGATCCAATTCGATACTGTGGGTGTCTAGTAGGTACTTGAATCTTATTGGGAGTAGAATTTAGACCGTCGTTCATCCAAAGTTTCTAAAATATCTATTCTCAGAGTTGGAACAATTAGATAAAAGAGTTGGATGATACTCCACCAAAAGTGATCAACTTAGATGCGCTTTGAGGAAAACGTGTTCCGTAATATAACTCAGTGGGAGTGATATCTCTCAGTTTTTCTGGAGGGGCCAAAGGTGCCTAAATCCTTAGACATAGGTTCGGGTTGCACAGCTCCGTCCAAATGTTGAAAATTAATTAGATAATAAAAATTATTTCTGGGAGCAAATCTCAACGAAGTCATTGTAGTATAGTGGTGAGTATTCCCGCCTGTCACGCGGGTGACCCGGGTTCGATCCCCGGCAACGGCGATACATTTTTTGTCTCTCGCCTAGGTATGGCGAGTAACCCAGGATTTTTTGGTAAAATCTTCTAGATAATCTTTGAAGAATTTCTACGAGAAAGTATGTGCATGGCTTGCACTGGCAGAAAGATATAATTCCAGCAAACAAGCAGATCCATGAAAGACACATGACTGAAACAGATCCATCAAAGTTTTAGTTAGGATAGTTCCTGTTTTTGTTCTATTAAAGGTTTCTACTTTCCAAGTTCAACTAAAACAAGAGTAATTAGGTGGTCTACCTAATTCAATTGTAGTTCCTAAATTGGTATGTACTACATCAAAATAAGGTAATTTTCTCCATGAAATGGGCCATGGGATCGTTCCAAGAGGATATATCTTCAGACTAGTTTATTTCACATGCTATTTTTCCTCCATAAAATTTCAGAGTGAAGTTTGTATTTTTCTACTAGCTGTTTTATTTCTCCTGCATACCTGAAACAGTCTAGAAGGGGAGCCTTAGCGCAACAGTAAAAGTTGTCGTCGTAGGATCTTGAGGTCACGTAGGATCTTGAGGTCACAAGTTCAAGGCGTGAAAACAACTTCTTGCAAAATGCAAGGTAAGGCTGTGTACTATAAGTGTGATGACCCTGAATTTTTGACCATTTTTTATACTAAAATCATACATTTCTGTCTAAAATTCAGTAGAGTTTTCTCTGTTTTTTAGACTTAAGCATTTAACGATGCGATGCGATGCAAAAATATCTGATAGCATTAATATAATTCAATATAATTATAGCCCCAAACACACTCTTTAGTCAAATCTTACCAACTATGAAGTATAACAATGTACCTTTAATAACTACAAGACAACTCTTTATTTCAATTAGAAAGTAAACGATCACACACACCCTTTTCTAGTTTAAAGGTCTCTTTAATCAATCTCCTTTTTCTTCTTGTTAGAACTTCCACCTGAAATTGTTGGTTGTAAGGGGTGAGTACGACGACTGACAATGGGAATTTACAAGGTTAGATAAAACCATGTCAATCAAAATCCATATCTATTTAGTATAATTTATAAGAGATAAGATTTCATATTAACTCCATCAGTATCCATATAAATCAAATCACCTAAAATAGGATTGTGAAGTATAACTTAATATATCCCAAGACGTTGTTGTTCATAAAATTCAATAAATCTCCAATAACATAAAGATTTCAATAAAACAATTTAGCATCATTATTATAATAAAACAATTTAGACATAATAATAGAATTCTAACTAGAAAATCATTGGAACATTTCTGTATACATCACTTTCCTTAAGAAGTCATTCATAACAAGAATCCCCTTTAATAAAAATAAATTAATAAGGTCCAAGCCCTTCTTTTTATCTCTCTAAAATTTCAATGTAGTAGTAGGTGTAACATGAAATTTTCAATTCTAAATCTCAAAACAACTATGAGTCCTAACTTTAAAAATGTGGTTGATAATACAAAAGTCCATTATACTTTCTTTACGACTATTCAATCTGTTATATTTGCAAAATCTTTTTGCTTTATTCCTTATAAAATGATCAACCTTAGTCATGATATTTCTATCTTTTGGTTATCCTTTTTTGCTAATGATTTCCTTTATTAATGCTTTACTCACCATAGACTTCTTATCAAAGTCATCATTTTAAGATAACTATTAATTATTATAGGAAGATCCTCAAGCATTGATTGGTTTGTGCTTAATTGATTACAACATAACGTTTTACTTTAAAACTATTACTACATTGTATTCAAAAGATTTTCATCTTTGAATTACTTGTATGCTTAAATACAATGTATGTAGTTAACACTTTCTACTAAAATAATACTCATTACATTATATACCCATTTTAACATATACTTCAAAAGTTTATTTTCAAAGGCTTACCAGTATATATTTTGTATAATGACATTTAAAGTGATAAAATTTACTGTTAATAGGACTAGAATTTATGAAGAATCATAAAGACTTAAATCTTTTACAGAAATTGTTCCATGTTAGATTATAGTGTTTATAACTTATACTTTATATAAGAAATACTTTATTATTAACAAAAGCAAACAACATGTGATTACTAAAATCATTCTTTAGATTAAGGTTTAGTAGTCAAGATCCAAATCTCATACCATTTCTTTTTAAAATTTTATGATTTTTATTACAAGTTAAAATTTACAAAGAACTGTTGGACGATGTGAGAAGACAAGTAACTAGTAGATCTGTTCTTAGATAGGAGTGTAATTAGCTTTGATTACTACACATAACAGTTAGGGTTGGACTGTAAACAAGTTTTTGATCACTACACATAACAGTCAGTACTGGACTAACTGAAAACCACTAATGTGCAACTATTTCAGTTTCACAGGGAAGCCTGGATTCATCAAGCAGGCAGATTTCATTTCACACGTAAACTAACTACTTTGTACCAGATGCAGATTATATAAGACTATTGCAACTTGCAAGCATCAGACAGAGCCAATTCACCTTCATTCAATTGCTGAATTTGACAAGAACTTCCTTTATTCAATTGCTTCTAAATAACACCATAAGGTTATCTACATCTGTTACAGAAACTTCAAATAATCCTTTCCCTATATCATTAATAAACACTTGGCAATACGCCTGTCTGCCAATGCTAATTCTGCGTGTAAGCAATATAATTAGCCAGAGAAACCAATGGTACCGCCTTCTCAGGATCAAACCCTGAGAGCTGATCTTTAGCTTCCCTGTTCAGCTCCGCAGAAAAAACTCTAGATTTTTCGAGACACATCAGCTTCGGAGATTCGGACAAGCAACTTTATCAGCAACCAAATCCTTCCCTGCGGTCTTTCCCATCTCTTGTGAGGACTTCGTAACATCGAGTATATCATCCACCACCTTCCAATAAACGCCGCAGTTTTGTGAACGTGGATGAATTGAAATGCTCCAATCCAACATCCTGCATACCAGCCAAAGTGATATCTACCAAGTGCCCAGCGACAAGTCCTGATGACCGAGTTACCTTTGCCAATTCAACCATCGCCCGAACAATTCTAGCAGGCGAAATACCGACGGTTGCCGTCGCCATGTGCCCGATGGCAAAGGCTAGCAAAGCATCTCCAGCCAGAACTGCGCCTTTGCCAAACACCACATGATTTGTGGGTTTTCCTCTCCATAAATCATCATTATTCATACAAGGGAGATCATCATGGATCAATGACATGTCATGGATCATTTCAACAGCACAAACAGAAGGCATAGCTAGCATTTCCAGCCCACCAAGTTCACAAGCAGCAATAAAAAGCATTGGCCTGACCCTTTCGCCCCCAGCAAGGAGAGAACATCTCCTAGCTTCATGGATTTTCACTGGTTCCCTCACAGAAACAGCTCCATCAAGCGCTTGATTCACAGAGGCTTTCTACTGCATGTTCCTCAATCGTGATTTGTTCTTTCCCAAGATGGGTTGCCACAACAGAGGATTTTGCATAAGAATTTGAAGGTAGAGATAAAGAGATGAATGAAGAACAGATAAGATGTTCTACTTCTCATTTTGACAGTGTTAACCATCCAACAATGTGTGAGCTTTCCTCCACATGCAGGGTTCAACTTCAAGCATGTTTGAGGAGTGAAAGCTCCTGAACTTAAATTCCCTGAGGAACCCATGATTCACAACTGTAAATTCTTCTCTCTCTCTCTCTCTCTCTCTCTCTCTCTCTCTCTCTCTCTCTCTCTCTCTCACACACACACACACATGGAAATCTATAAGCAGGAAGAAATGGAATCCCCAAGCATCTCTTTTTTATTCTGGAGGCAAAATCCAACTCTTCCACTCCTCTCATGCGGTTACTGGTTTGAGCTTCTTAGGAAACTCAATTCAGAGGGCAGTTCCATATACAAAGCAGGCAGAGAGATCCATTGCCTCCTGCTGAAAGTTACAAGTTTAGGATGTTGTCTCGGAATGATATCTTAAAGATAGGATTCTAGAGGCGTGGTTGTATCACATGGCCACTATAACAAGCCTTTATTGGAAAATAAAATAAAATCACTTAAGGAAACTGAGTCTCTGCTTAATCAAGAATCGGACGAGTCAAGTAGATGGGTAAGTATCAAATTGCTGGAGAGAGTTAGTGCTATGCTCTCTCATAGCAAACACTTTGTGCGGACAACATATGCCATTCGGACACGATCGGTTCCGTTTGTTGGCTACAAGGCGATTGCACTGTCGCTGATCTCGTTCATATGATTGCTGAATGTCTGGATGTGTAATGTATAAAAAAAAACATGTGGATAAGATGATTGTAGCATCGCCATTGATCGCCGAAGTTTTTAATCCGTCTAATTTGAATTACGGCTTTTTAGATGCTAGAATTTTCCAATCTACTAGCTTTTTAATCTATTACTCATCTAGAGTCGGATCAGTTACATGAATGAATCAGATCAAATCAATGTGGACTCCACGAAAAGTATCCTATTTTTAAATTTACTTAAAACTCCCAACTGGGGGCCACATAGGAAAGTGGACCCGGGACAAGCATTCCTCGAAATCAAATACATGAGATTACGTTTTGTACATGATTGGCCCACCTAAAAAAGTCCATTTACTGGGCCTGAGCCCACTTTTTGTTTCTTATCAGATTCTCGTCGTTTACATGAGTCTTCTCTCTACCCGGTCTTCGTTCCTTATGAAACGGAAGCTCTGAAGATTCGATCCCAAACCCCTTGCAGTCATGGCGAAGACTGCGATCTTACTTCCCCTTCTTCTCTCTCTTCTCCCATTTCTCTGCAATTCCTTCGCCCCTGAAAACCCAACCGATCAACGCCTCTTAGTTCTCCTTGACGATTTCGCCATCAGATCGTCGCATTCGATTTTCTTCAACTCGCTTAAATCCCGAGGATTTGACTTAGACTTCAAGCTTGCTGATGATCCACAGATCGCATTGCAGCGATACGGACAGTATCTGTACGATGGGCTGATTCTGTTCTCTCCGTCAACCAAAAGTATGTCTTTTGTCATGAATTTGTGAGTTTTGTCTCATTTAATTCAATACGTGTTGCATTTCAGGGCTTATAGTCACTTTTATGATCTTTTGTGGATTGAAAGTTGTGATTCTCATGTTGCTGCTCTGCTTCTGTTGAATTGGGGTTTTTGGGTTTTATCTGGTGGATGGATACGTAGGGTTTATGCTCAGTTCAATGGTAATTCAGTAGCTCTTGCATTTTAGGGGAGTTATAGTCATCGTTGACAGTTCAAAGTTTTGATTTTTGTAAGGATACTCTTGATATGATGAATTGGATGTATTTTCTCTGACATTGATGATTGAGTAGAGTTTATTGCCAGTTTGAGAATTTTTTTACAAAATCTTACAATATAGAGGTTATGGTTATACGTACATTTGTGATCTGCTGAGAACTTCAAAAAGTATTGATTTCTCATTATTCCAGTATTTTTCTGTTGGATTATGGTGCTGTTTCCTATGTTTTCAATTTTTGGTGGATAAGTAGGGTTTATGGTCACTACAATGTTAATACATGAATTCTTAAGCTTTGGTGGTTATAACCAGTACTGGGATTTGTTGAGAATTTTGAAGTTTGATTTTTATAATGCTAGTCTTGTCCTGTTACATTGTGATGGTTCTTAAGGAGGTTCGATGGCATTTTGAGACTTCATATAGTTCAGTTATGGTCTGTTATGGAGGTTTAAATATGTTTATTTTGCTTTCTTTTCTAAAAATGATTTCTTATTTTGGTAGAGTTTGGGGGTTCACTGGACTTAGCATCAGTGCTGGAATTCGTTGATTCTGGTCATGATTTGATTGTTACAGCCGATGCTTCTGCATCTGAGTTGATTCGTGATATTGCCACTGAATGTGGTGTTGATTTTGATGAGGTAAGTAGTCTCACTTAGTAAATATGGTTTCATATACTGATTTTTGTAGTTCCATTCCGAAGAAATCTTGACTTGCTCAAGAGAGTTTATTATTATAATATTTAGTATTCCTCTTTATATTAACTTACCTGTTCAATGGATTTTATAGGATCCTGATGCTGTGGTTATAGATCATACAAGCTATGCAGTCTCAAAGACTGAAGGTGATCACACTTTGATTGCTAGTGATGATTTTATTCAATCAGATGTGATTTTGGGTACCAAGAAGATTGAGGTAAGTGGTATTCTTTCCCGTTGCTCTTTTAGTCTGTGTCCTTGCATTGGTTTTTCAAGAACTGAAGTTGATGCTTTCTCTGTTGTCAATTACTTTGAATTAGAGTAATTAGTTTGGTCTACAAGAAGTGGAGCCGGAACATTGGTTGAGTTGTCGCTGTGTGTCCTGGAGGTCGCGGGTTTGAGGTGTGGAAACAGCCTCTTGCAAAAAATGCAAGGTAAGGCTGCGTACTATAGATCCTTTATGGTACACCCCCTTCCCCAGACCACGCATATGCGGGAGCCTCGTGCACAGGGCTGCCCTTTTTTAGTATGCTCTACATGTATCTGGAAAGGGTCACTAGAAGTATATATTTTGACATAGATGCAGACAAGGGTGCAACTGGCTCTTTTCTTCTAGCTTCTGTTCTGAGTTCCTGTGAATGGAATGAGGCTGTTTGCCATGTAATCAGTTTATTTGCTATGGTATATTACTTTCCTCAACTGGTAACTGGAAAGTTTGGAAGAACTATGCGTTATGATATTGAGGGATTATAATGCTTTTATGGTTTAAGTTTTGAGATGCAATGGCAGTTTGTCTCGTTGTAAGCATGCAAAGAGCACGAATTCCAAATAAAAACTCAAAACATTGTAAAGAGTGAAATAGGAGATCCCTAGATTATATCTCTGGTCCTAAAAATATTCAGAATTGAAGGGGAGCCTTAGTGCAATGGTGGATTTGTCATCGTGTGACCTTGAGGTTACGGGTTTAAGGCATGGAAACAGCCCCTTACAAAATGCAAGGTAAAATCGCATACTATTGATCCTTGTGGTCCACCATTTCTCCAGACCCCTCATACGCGGGAGCTTTGTGCAATGAGGCTGCCCTTTATCCTAAAAATATTCAGAGTACCAACAATGGAGGAAAAACTGAACCTTCTGTTTTTTCTGATGAAAAAGAAATTCAGAAACATTGTCCTTCAGACAGGAATTACTTTGACATGCAAGTTTTGATGCAGATATGAAGGAAGATTGACCTGTGTCGGTTCTGGGTACAGGTGCCCTGCAGGCAACTTCAGTCTCCTCCTGGAACATGATTGCTTTTGTTCTAAATTTTATTCCAGAATAGGAAGCTCTACTGCTGATAAAAGTCACCTCTAAAAATTTCAAAAAGAGTAAAAGACAAAAGCAATAAGGTTTTTGTGATCTTGTTGTGTCTCGACACCATGGGCCTATTTGTGATGTATTCTAAGAGCCTACAGTCTCCTGTTCTGTATCTAGGTATATGTGACTTTGGTCTTATTCCACCTTTTCAGTTCAAACTTAAATCCCATATATGTTATATTAGTTATGTTACAACTGTTAAAAAATATGACTCTGTGGTATATGTGATTGTATCTTTGTCTTATCACAACATAGAGAGTGAAGCCTATTACTGATTTCAGGCAAACAATAGATAGTGCAAAGAGATAAAAGCACACCTCTTTTTGGCAACAATGTTGCAACAGCATTCAATTTTGGCATAATGGATCTCGAGCAGCCAGCATCGCTAATGAGAGTTAATCTCTGCCTGCCATCTAATTAACCTGCATCCATTTGTGTCTTGGTGAAATGAGCCTTTTACTATCATCCACTTTACTAACCCCTTTTCTTATCGTTGTTTTTGGTTGTATGCATGTTGGTCTAAATTGTTTTAAATATTTTCCAAGCCAATTATGTAAATTGGTGCTTCTGCATCTCTATGCATTAAAAGCATAAACACTGGTAGAACGCGATGAGGCTATAGTGAATGTATTGTTTTTGGAGACCTTTACTAGCTCATTTGTTCATCAGTTTACACTTGGGCTCTTTGGAAACCTTATGCCTACTTCCTGCAGTAGTTTCTACAAATATACTGATCTGCAGCTGTTTTGTTATTCCCATGAGTAGTCTTGGCTATATCATTCTTACCTAGTAAATTGTCAATATTTTTATTTGTGCTTCTGATGGTCTAAATGCATGTTGAAACAGGCTGCTGTGCTTTTTCAAGGGATTGGTCATACCCTAAATCCTGCAAATAGCCTTGTAAGGTTTTTATTTACTAGTTTCTGTTTCATTTGACGTCTCTTAGAAGGCCATGAAAACCAAACATCTTCAGCTTAATTAATTTTCTGGTGCTTGTCTCTGACTTGTGCCATATTATGTAGGTTTTGAAGGTTCTTTCCGCATCTCCCTCAGCATATTCTGCTAACCCAAAGGCCAAGCTGACAAGTCCTCCATCTCTCACAGGGTCTGCAATTTCGTTGGTTTCAGTTGTACAGGTAATTTGATGCTTGGATCTTTTGAATTGATTTGTTTATCTGTTTGCTGATACGATGGCCTTCCCACGTAATTTTCCCCCATGGACCACCATTTTGACAGTACTGTTTGCACAATCGCTCTTTTCTAATATAGATATCAAATTTCTTTTTCTTGATAGAGGGGAATGGAGGAACAAGATTTGTGTAGCTGATCCCTAATTAGGATAAGGCCTTGCTGATGATGATAATTTTTCATTTTCTGCTTTGATCCTGGGAATGAGAGCCTTGGTGCAACAGTAAAGTTGTTGTCGTGTGACCTAAGAGATCACAGGTTCAAGGCGTGGAAACAGCCTCTTGCAAAAATGCAAGGCTACATACTATAGACCCTTGTAGTCCGCCCCTTCCCCAGACCCTACATCAGCAGGAGCTTCGTACACTAGGGCTGCCTCTTTTTGCTTTGATCCTGGGGTTTGTAGTGAAAGTTGCATTTGCTTAAAATTAGTAGACATAGGAAACCAGATCCAAGAATGGATTTCTGGTAATAAACTTAAAGAAAGGTTCCTAGGTGGCTTAATCATCTTGGAATTGTAAATCATACTGAAGTGGTGAATAGGTTGGATGCAGAGTTTCCTATGGAGCTGCTACAATGTTATATAGAATGCTTGTGAGATCCAGTAATTGTCATGATCATGATGATACTCGTAAGAGATTGTTTTTCCTGTATAGAACCTGCCTTTGGCTGAGCAAGTTTTTGAACCATAAAGACCCACCTGACGCAACATTTTCGCTGATGTGATGCATTCATCATGTAGGCCATTCTTTTTTCTTTTTCTTTTTCCATTTCCTTCTTTCCCACCTTCTCATATGTTTATGTCACATGGTTTATGTTGCTCTTCCTCATGGATGTTATGTACAGCTGAAATTGATATTCTGTCTTGATACTCTACATATTAAGTTTGTATGGATTAGGTCTCAGTATTACTCATTCTTAATACAATGATTATGGTTCTTATTTCTCAGGCCAGGAATAATGCTCGTGTTTTGGTTTCTGGATCTTTATCTCTCTTTAGCAACCGGTACTTATACCTTTGTTGTTTGCCCTATCGTTCCTCTTAGTGAATGCTGTGTTCTCCTATTTAACTTTATCCACTGCTATGCAGATTGTTCAAATCAAGTGTGCAGAAGGCTGGAACCTCAACTAAGTAAGTGAAGTTGAATTTTTTTGGTGCATGAATTTTCATAAGGTTTTGGTAATTGGTTGCTGAAATCTTAGATACTTCCTACCTCTATTGTGCTGCTTCATCCTCCAATTGCCAATGATAATATTACCTTAGTTCCTAAACTATGCCGTTAGTGACCAATCATGTTGACAGTTTCATACTCTGGGTCCAAAACAAGTTAAAGGTGATTTACACGTCAAGGTTTGAACTCTACAGAATTCCAATTTCTCTTGTTAGGCTTCTTAAATCCCTTTTGATATGTTTATCTATTTCTATATTCTATAATTTTATGTTCATTGATGGGGTGACTGAAAAACCTTGAGATGGTATTTTGTGGATGGAATGCTCAAAGATATATTATAATTCTCCTATAGTTTGTATGAGAGACCATCAGTAGCTGCTTCTAAAGTTTCTGTTGAAACCAAGAATGCTGAATTTAACTTGTCATTGCAGGCATGAGAAAACTGGTAATGAGCAATTTGTGACTGAACTTAGCAAATGGATCTTCCATGAAAGAGGCCATCTTAAGGTGAGTCAGCTTTACCTTCCCATTTCCACTGTAAAGAGTCCTTTGGTTATTTTAGAAGCCTTGGGTTTCATGAAAGAGGCCTCCTTGCATCCCTGTCTGGAAATGACCAAATATGTTCTTACTTTTTAGATTCTTGAGTACATGACATTGTTTCTTAGTGATTTCCTCTTCTGTTTCCAGGCTGTCAATGTTAGGCACCACAAAGTTGGCAAAACAGTTGAACCTGCTATGTACAGGATCAACGACGACCTGGTAAACAACTCTAACCAATTTTTCAAGACTGTCCTAAATGCCATATGATAGTGCGAAGGTTGAAATATTTCTTCTATGTTATTCATTGACAACCCACTATTGTGATAATGAAACTTGTGGTGATCTTGAGTTGAGTAATTAAGAAGTAGAACGATGAGAGAAAATGAAGAGAGAATTAAAATCGTATTAAAATAATAACCTTGACAAGAGTTACTGTTATCGCGAGAGTTTTGCCAGGGCCAAAGGTGTGGAAGAGAATTTGGGAAAGCCAAAATGCATGCAGCTAAGTTTACAGAAATATAATTGAATCGTGGTGTTTGGGTGTTTTAGATTGATAGAAGTCTAAGATTTTGGAAACTAAATAGATTTACATGTTGAAGTTACTGCAACATAACTTTTGCTACTTCAGGGTATCTCTGTCATTATTAAACATAAGCTTCCCAGAGACTTGCCATCTATTATGTGATATTTCTTGCTGACATCTTTGTATCGTTATGCAGGAGTATGCTGTTGAGATCTACGAGTGGTCTGGGAAAAGTTGGAAGCCATATGTAGCTAATGATGTTCAAGTTCAGTTCTATATGATGAGTCCCTATGTGTTGAAAACCCTATCCAATGACCAGAAGGTACATTGCCATGCCTGCAATTCCTTTCTTTTAATTACATGTGATCATCCAGACTGGTTGATGTAAATGGACAATGTGGTTGTGTTGCGGCAGGGCTTGTACTGTACTTCATTCAGGGTTCCTGATGTTTATGGTGTCTTCCAGTTTAAGATTGAGTACCAGAGACTTGGATATACAAGCTTATCCCTTTCGAAACAGGTATCATTTTTGTTTCAGTTTCAGTTGTCCGACTCTGAATGGTAAAATTGGGGCTTTTGAAAAATTGATATAACATATAAACAAGTCACAGTATGTAAGTATCCATGTTGATGAAATGCTCCACAACCTGATAAATATGTGGACTTCCAGTCCAGTCAACTAGTGGGTACGTTTGATATGCTATTTGTTGAAGTGGAAGAAGCTTCTTTTGGCACTACCAGGTTGACCTCCGCATGCATAAAAAACCTGATAAATGTGTTGAATATACCATGAATTGACATTGTTCTTACATTTTCCAGTTTGAATTGGCAAAGGCAATGAGATCTTGCCAATTATAATAAAGGTTGCGAATTAAACTTGGTTAGTGAGGAGCTTGCTAATTCTACATAAAAGAAGCTGAGCTGACTTGAAGATTCACATTCGGTTGTTATTCTATTTGTCTGAGTGAAATGATGCTGGATCCTATGTAAATGGGTTTTAGCCAAATAGAATCATAGCACCAACTTGTTTGAACTTTATTGGGCTGTTTGCAATGGGAATAAGAATCATAGATTAAGCTGTTAAGGAATAGTGAAAATGTTTCCCAACTACTTTGGCCTCGAAAAATTTTCAGTATCCTAGAACAGCTTAATCCATGATTCTTACACCCATTGCAAAATGCCCCATTTAGTTCACTAGGGGATCAAAATTTCAGCATATCTAAGGTTTGACTAAACCACTCGTTGTAGAAACTGCTGATGTAAAAAGTGCTGATTTGTATGAGGATAGCACAGGTTAACTAAACATTATATGAGAGTTGATGGAAGATTATTTTACTGTCTAGGTGGTCCATCAATCATTTTGAGCGGGCTTCATAAAGTGCCAACTGTGCTACATCATGAATATTTTGGCAAGAGCTGCTAATTTGGTTGTTGGTACCTAGTCAAGCCTAGTCGACCCCATCAAGTTTTATATGGAGGCAACCAAGCCAAATGCGAGTTACCGAAGGCTCTGTATCAATAATCATGGATTAGCTGAAGTCATATCACAATTGGCAACTAAAAGAAACTGAAACAAAACAGAAATAATATCTTAGCTTAGTATATATATTATTGTTTCCTTTCTCATTTTCTTTGCTTGTTGCAACTTGGGGGTTCTCTTTTTGGTTATTAATTCATATCCCAGTTGTTGTTTTTTTTTTGCCCCACTTGGTATAGTATTCCTATTTTCCTTTTTCTTTTTAACTGTTACTTGTCAAAAGCATTGTTGTTTAAGAATCTTGGATTTTGAAATTCTTGACTTGCAGATTCCAGTCCGCCCCTTCAGACACAATGAATATGAGAGATTTATAACAGCCGCTTATCCCTATTATGGAGCGTCATTTTCCACAGTAAGTAATCTTAGTTATTTTGCTTCTTTGAGTTAGCTTTTCTCCTACTTCCAGGACTGTTCTCTAACAGTTAACCTCCGACTACAGATGGCTGGGTTCTTTGTCTTCACAATTGTGTATCTATACAACAAATAGGAATGAGCTGGCACTCCAATTGTAGTCACTGCTGCGGACAAGGTGTTAAACAATTGGGAGGACGCTAGAATGAGAAATTTGTCAATGAAATTTTGACACATGATATTTGCAAAATCAGTGGACTATACTTAGTTCTTATAGTTTCTCTCACTGTCTTCTACGGCTGGTTTACTTGGTGGTGGTGGTGGTGGACATTGTTGACGAGATAAGCCTTGTCTAGCTTTTGGTTGAAAAATCACTTATGAAAGAAATGCAGTTTTTTTGTAGGCTTAATGTAGCTTTTGACATGGAAGATCATAATGGTAACTGAACTTGATTATACGTTGTTCTTGATTGCATCTTTGCTTACACTTTCAGTGCCTTCGAAGTTCAATAGTATGAAAAATTCGCTATGAGTTGCGAAACCAATGGAGTCTGAAATCTGAATAATTCTCAAGGGACGAAAAATTCCAGAACAACTGGTGGGTATGTCAGTTCCATCTCACATTTGTTTAATGTAAACTCTTTTGCTCCTCGCTGAGCCTTACATTAGGATCCACTGGGCCAAAAAGCAATCTGATCTTGCGTACAATTCTATCGCTTATAAATGAATGGCATTCTTTTGGAATGTCTTGGATTAACGTCGAAGGTAGGTCTAATCCATTATTTGACAGATAGGAAGTTAGGATTGCTGTGTCGTTTGGTTGTGAGATAAACAATAAGGGTTGCCCTGGTGCATGAAGCTGCCGCATATGCTAGGTCCGTGAAAGGGGTGAACCACAAGAATCAATAGTACAATGCAGGACCAAAGTCTATATCAATCCAAATGTGCAGCCCCTGCGGTAACAGCAAAGGTGGGCATTTTGTGCTGAATCAAGCTTCAACATATGCCCTGTTCAATGTATAGGCGGGTGAACGGCACATACAAGTTCAATGAACTAGTTGTCCCATTGAGAGTGTACGTGTTCAAAGAGTATCACCGCTCTAGGTCCGACGGTGCTGCCTGCGTTCTTGATCTTCTGGTCAATACACCTCCAGCTACATTCTCGATTTAATGGATATTATGGAAGAGATCGGGCAATGTCACCGTCTATTTAGATGTCATGAACCATGGGTTAGGATTGGTCAACTTCCTCCCCTTTGGGGCCCCAAACAAATGGATCGAGAGGAGCTTTTTGCAGGTAAACCTGTGCATTGCCACTAACCGATCTTCATAAGAAGATAGTTGGCGGGTCCATGAATAGTCTCTTCATTTCACTACGCGCACACTCCATCAATACTGTAAAAAGTTGTAAATTGCAAGCCCAACTATAAGATACTTTAAGCAGACACTAACCCCTTTGTGTCCTCTTCTTTTGTATAGCCAATTTTGCAGCAGTGAAGAACTGCTGCTGCATATGAAACTGACTTTTCTGCTGTAAATTGAATTGATAGCATAGGTGCCTGTGAAAACTACTGAATAGATTAGCTGCTGCAAATGCAATAGCAGCCCAGTTCTCTTCTACGAAAGTTAACGTACATCTCGGCGAATCACGCCTCAGTGTTAAATAACCATGAAAACTGTAAGGCAAGCAATGAATATGGCCAGGTTCAATTTACAGAGGACAGCACAACAAATGCCTGATAACTTGACACCCAACCTCAATTGTTCATGTAATCCTCTCAACACCATCCATC
The DNA here is from genome assembly GCA_035236585.1 of Warburgia ugandensis. Lineage (NCBI taxonomy): Eukaryota > Viridiplantae > Streptophyta > Magnoliopsida > Canellales > Canellaceae > Warburgia > Warburgia ugandensis. Next base: position 1,616,482 of record CP141132.1, on the reverse strand, counting down.
TTCATCTAATCAATTCCCCAAAGTAGCTGTCGTCCCAATCCAAAAACTGAATCTGGATTTCAAGTAGGGAAAAGTAACTTCTGGATCGTATGATCTTCATGTCATCTCTTGCTCTTTCAAGCTTATGAGTTTAGCATTCTCCCGGTCTCGCTTGAACGTAATATACAGTGGGGTGTAAAACAGACAGCATAAGCCGAAAGGGACTGCCATCATTGACAAAAGACCCCTCGAGAGGGCATAGGCTTCCTTTGGTGATCCATGTGATGAACTCACCAATTTTGGATCATACCCATAAATCTTCTCTGAAAGGATGCCGACTAGAGGTGCAGCGAATGAAGAAAAGGATCCTTCAAAAGCACGATCAAATGCGTAGATCATTGTTCGGTGCTTAGCGGGAACAACCTCAGCAAACATGGGGTTGTTCGCACAAGTAGCACACCAGCTGATGGTTAGTCCCATGAGAAAGAGGGTGGTAGCAAAAAGATACCAACTTGTGACTCTTTGAGGGATCAAAGTGAGAAGGATGACTGAGAAGGGAATGCCCATGAAGGCACTGAACTGAGCACACATTATACGCCCTGCTTGTGGATAGATTCCTGAAACCCTGTCTGCTATCATCCCTCCAAGGAAGGAACCTGACGCGCAGCCAATCGCAAACAGGCTGAGAAGCGCAGCAGTGCTGTTATGATCAAATCCTGCAATAAGATCAAGCAATGCACTCTGCTGTTAATGCTGGACAATCTGATTTCCTTTTTATTCAGTAACTAAACTACAGTTGGTGATGGATTGCCATGATGGATCCTATTAAATGTGTTGATGAGTACGAGTGGATCGTGATTAATATCTTAGGCCAATTTTCCATACTGAAGACTACGTCTGTAAGAGTTTGAATCTGTGCTCACCAATTAGCTCAAACCACATAGTGAAGAAGACCATGGCTGTCCACGGCAGTGACCCAACAATCCCTTGCAAGACTATGATTTGAAATGTTTGCACTTTCATGACAGCTTTCATGGCTATCCAGGAATTGTTCCACAGTAAAGGTGACTTGGCGTCGCTCTTTTCGACTAAATCAGCCCTAGAAGGAAATATCGGAGAAATAAGTAATTGCACTCGTAGCAGTGAAAGTTGCCATGTACTGAATGAGCACTGCATCTCTACTAATGCTATAAACACTAGAAATCCCATACAACCACGTGGCTCCGTGTGTTACAAACTCAGTTGCATAGCAAGTGCATAGGCCAGCTGCATTGGGTGGTCAGATAACCAAAACTTTTTATGTATATATGAGATCGGTTTGAGCAGATGGTTCATCATTGAGAAAAGCCGGGCAGAAAGTATAGATTTATATAGAATCCAATATAAAAAAATACCCACGGACACTATAAGTATGAATGAAACCTGACTAAGCTGAATCAGATATCTAAAAGTTAAAATGCCAACATTTTTTATCACAAGCAGGCTCGGGCACTTGGCATAACGTTAGATTTGTCGTCATGTGACTTGGAGGTTAAATCCATATCTCACAAGCAAGAGGTCGTTCAAATCCACTCATCATTTAAACAAACATTTTCTATCACCAGCATAGAAGCTTTACTCTTTAAAGATACTAGGACACTTCGAAATGAATGAAATCATGCATGAGGGAAATATTATGGCCCTGAGAGTAAGTAAAATTGGTGTGAAATGCTGCTAGCCTATCCTGCATAAAGATCTTATCATATTGAAACAGAGCAAATGCCCCAAAAGTAACACAAGAAAATAAGCTGTACCTTTCAGAATTCTCACCAGTTCCATGAGTAATAAGTGCTTTCCGTGGGTCAACAACAAAAAGGAAAACAAGGAACCCGATCAGCAAGCTCAGTAAAGCCATCATGATGAAAGCACATCGCCATCCCGGTATTCCCCAAAATTCTGTACCAGCCATAACTGTTGCAAGAACACCACCTCCAATCCCTCCTATCGATCCAACGAGACTCAATACTCCAAATCCCATTCCCCTCACGCCATCAATATAGCTATCTGCAATGAAAGACTGAAGTGCAGGTATCACAATGGCCAGCCCAAATCCATTTATTGCTCTCCAGAATGCAACTTGCTGTAAATGAGAACTGGCACCCACTGCAGCTGTTGTTAAGGCCCAGCATACTGTGCCCATTGCAAGAACTGTTGGGCGGTCATAGTGAAGGACTAATATACCTGCTAAGGGCGAGGACAGTGCCTGAACAAAGTTCCTTGCGAATGTAAGATACCCTAGGTCGGTAGGGCCAGCGTTGAATGCTTCACTGATTTCTTTGTAAACAGATGGAAGAAGATTCTCATCGGCACGCTCCATTATAGCAGCCAGATTGATGAGAATAAGAGAGAGAGAAATCCCAAAGATCTTCCTTGTTCTGTTGTATGACAAACATAATTAGCAGAATATAGAAGGGACAACCAATGACTAGACAGAAGAAGACTATGCTCTAGCACTATCCTATCACATTTAACGTTCATGCAGTTTTCTTGTATTCACGACAAACAGCCAGCTAAAAGATGATGCAGATATCAACTGGGCATTATCTTACCTGATCACGTGAGAAGTTTATCTTTCACCAACCATATTCAAGAACAGCCACAATGGCACATATAGTTCAGTGCTAATAATCTTCTAACAAAGGATCGGTTGTCATGTGACAAGGCATCTGCTAATAATTATGGAAAATACAGTTCAGTGCTAAAAACTGCTTACAATCTGCGGTTGTTATAAACAATACTGCAGGCATTGGTATACTTTTCTATTACAAGAAATTACGGGGGCGATGCACACAAAACTTGTGAGAACTTCAAGGAGTTGCAGCCTGAAGTATGGTATATTGTTTTGTTTCTCAAAAGTTCTACTGTTGCTGAAAAGTTGTTATGCAACATGGAGAAAACATTTTAACCATGGCATCACTGTTTTAAGTATTGATCTGCAAAATCCAAGACCAGAGAAACGATAGAACTCAACTCAGAATCATATCGGTCCCTAACACATGCTCTAAATCAATATCAGAACAACACCACTAACAAATATAATTTCAGTGCATATTTACTTTCCCAGGGGACATGATACCACTGAATGACACTGAACGTCTTAGACCTGGATGCCATAGAATAGTTCCTTTTATGCTTCATATGAGAAAGTCAAACTCATGTCATTCTTTTAACTTTGCTTGGAAACTGGTTCTTGATCTAAAGAATCAACCATAAAAGGGCAGCCCCGGTGCACGAAGCTCCCGCCTATGCGGGGTCCGGGGAAGGGGCGGGCCACAGATACCCTGAATAATCAGGAGCACATTAGAAAAATGAAAGCGCTTCTCATCTTAACACACTATCCTTCCATGAAGGACAGATTGTTCACTCCTCCCAATTGCTCCAAGTTCATGATGAGGACTTCAACGAACCATCAAATCTTTGAACCTCCTCCCTAGTGGGTATCTAGCAAAAACACTGATATTCATCCACGTTTAAACTGAAAAGGTCAACTCAACTTCTAATGGTTCATCCATGTAAACAATCACTAACAGCATCTGCAGAGGATCTTAAACTGGACAAGCCCATTCATGAACACTCCCGCAACTGCATGCTTACTAAGATACACATCTACTAATCCACGCACGAACCCAAACAGCCAATTCAAGGAAGCGTCATTAACTGTTATAGCCAACTTGGTTGTTCATCCACTTACAGATCGAGAAACCTTTGCACTCAGCTTTCTATAACATTCAGAAAGAACCACCATGCTTCATCCCAAGAACCAATCACTCTACAACAGTCTGCAAACTAAAAAATGCTCAAATTTTCGACATCAGAAAGAACCCAAACTCGCCATTAAGATGAGAGATGAACAGGTCCAATAGGAGAAGCAAATAAAATCCAATACCCAGTAATTTGTTCCCAATAAGTTCCACCCACTAACTTTGTTGAAATCGAAGACATATTAAGTACTGCAAAAACTTGGTTAAGTTGGCCAACCTTCACATTTGAATTCATGATGGATTCTAACTTCCAAAACTGAAACTATAAACTCTCTGTTAAAATATTCATTGATTAGCTAGTACAACTGGTCAATCAAATTCACAATTCCCAATCAGAAACCTGAAAATCTCATAAACCTCATCAAGTCAACGAATAAATCTCAACCTCAAATCAAAATTTTGCAGAAAAAATGAATGACAGAAAGTCCAAGCAATCGATCAATCAAACAGACGCAGAAGACAGATGTATCAGCAGTAAGAAGCAAAAATAGAAGCGAAGACGAGAATACCCACTTCATCTTTTCCAGGAATTTGGAACCAGCAACCCCAGATCGATGAGATGTTCGAGAATCCAAGGCTCTGCCTCCCATCAAAACAAAAGCCCAGATGCGGATATTTAGACTATCCCTGCAAAATCCACGGCAAGGATCGTCCAAACTTGTGCGAGAATGATTTGAGAGTCGAAGATAGATTGGAAAGTAGAACACGAAAACGAAAAACAATAGAGAGAGAGAGAGAGAGAACTTGATCGTTCGATATTTGACCGGCTGATGGGACGAAGCAGATCTTTCAAAAGTGCGCGCCACGAACTTGGACGAGAAATTCGAAGACGGGGGCCATCATCAATGACGGAATTGAATTCCACTGTGGATTCCTACCTTCCTCATTGCACCCTTGTTGCTAGTGAAAATTACCGTATTGGGTGAATTCTAAATGGAATCTGAATTCTCTGTTAGTGGGCTTCCCACCGTAGCTTTTCAATCTGATTATGATTTCAGTTAGACTTGAATTCCGTGGTAAATTCTGTCTTGCCTAGCTGGGCTTCTCTTTTGAATGATCTGATCTGTTCATTATGTTCTTAAATTGGCTCGCTACAAAATTTTCATGATTTGAGCAATGACTTTTTTTTCTTCTAAAATCATATTTGTTGAAATTTTAGTAAGAAAACTAGTGTCTAGAAACCTCTCATGGGCTTGAAATTCTTCACGAAGAGTAAATAGTGCATGAGAAATAAGATGAACGATTCAGATCAATCAAATTTGAAGATGATCTAGGTTGCATTTTTTTCCAGCGTCCTCCAATGGTTGTGGAAAAATTGGCAAGATGAGATATTCAATTTCTCGGAGCTGTCAGGGAGAAGATTTTGTTCGGATTTAAGGAAAGATGCTGTCGAGATCCGAAGATTGAGATACGGGAGCACCAATAAGGAGAAACACGTAAGAAATAACATGTGGGGGCCCGTCTCTTGGATGATCTTAGCTGTTGAAATGCCGGTGGACCCGGAAAATGTCTGCAGCTGCGATGAATAAACGGCACAAAAAAGTCCAATCTAAATAGTTAAACTTTGATTTGGATTAATTACACACGGATTGTAAGATTGTTGATTAAAAATTTTGAGACTTTGTTTGATGGGCAGTACTGTGGAAACCAGTTCAAAGAATTAATTTTCTGGAGTGCACATGGTGACATATTAAAATGTGATTTACACTAACCAAATGCGAGGAAGAACAAGTGGCTAATATACGAGATGATCCGCATTTTTAATTCATTTGAAACTCTTGATCTGATGGACCACCAGCATTCATCTTCTCGATTTGATCAAGCCACCGCAAAACGATTAGTAGATCAATAAGCGCAACACCGTTAGATCGGCCGACTAATATCAAATGATCATGATGAGACTATCATCGATTCAGAGAGAGAGAGAGAGAGAGTTGTGTGGATTCTCCTTCTTTTAACCTGCTTAATTCTCCTTATCTAGCTACATTGGATCTTATTAATCATTTGTGCCACAGAGAGACGATGATCAACTGGACCCACACAAATATCACTAATAGGCAATATATGAGTTATGAGGGAAAAGCTGGCAAAGGGGAGCCTTAGCACAACGGTAAAAGTTGTCGTAGTGTGACTTTGAGATCACCGATTTAAGGCGTAAAAATACAAGACAATGCTGCATACTATAGGCTTTTATACTTTACCTGCACAGAACTGCCTTTTAGAAAAAGCTGGTGAGATGAGACAATATTTGAAGTGAAAGAAAGGTGCTTTATATATATATATATATATATATCTGTCTCTCTCTCTCTCTCGAGTCCTAGTGCCCAGCATTTTGGTGGTTCAGACCCATCCTTCGATGGACATGCCCACGAATTTGCAAAGGATCAAGCCCTCTTATTTCCTAGAGCCACCCTCTTGAACAAACCTTGCAATTTCATCATGGATGAGTAGGCGAAAGCCGAAGTGAGGATCTGCACCATCTATGTGTTACACAATGCAATGGATCAGCCAGGCACCAAACTTGAACTTTGAATTTAGGCTGGTAGCCTATAAAGTCTGGCCATTTCTGCAATGCTGATCGTTTTCTCTGCTTTGAGTCCCATTTAAGCGTTTTGTATATACACAGACTACAAAGAACAAAAGGGGACATGGACAGAAGCATTTCATTATCAAAGACAACAAAAGAGAGCCTAGAATGGAAAGAAGGGTTGGTATTTGGAGGAGTTGGAAAGCCATTTCGAGTTATTGTTTGATTTATAAAGACATTGTGAGCATCCAATTTGTGGCCTTCATACTTGTACCACATGTTAGCTTGCAACCACACCAGCATTAATACATTGGATTTATTAAATTTCTGCAGGTCTTTTTTTTTGAAATTTCAAACCAAGGATTACAAAGCAAATAACTCACAGACATTCTCACTCTGTACATTTCTAATTTCATCCCCGGCCGATGACTCAAACCTATAATAAACATATTCTGTGATCAACTGCACTAGACATTTGTTGGCTCAAAATTCTGCAGTTAAAGATACTTAGGTGAGAGTAGAGTTAGGACGAGTGACCTCCAAAAAGCCCTGTTGCTTCTTATTCAAAGGAAAATGTGTAACATTTACAGCGCACTGTATACTAGAGTCCAATCTAAGCATTCTTCTACACAGCCCGAAACAACAAGAAAGGCATGAAATGAGCATTTTATCACACCAGTTAATCTGAGGATGGAACAAATCAAAAGTCATCTAGTGCAGTTAAGTCTAGATAACAACACCTCTCCCATTATAGCGCTTGGTTGAATGTTTGAGTTAACTAGATCATTTGCTTTATAATTCTTTGAAATTTGGAGAGAGAGAGAGAGGCCCCAGGATGGAACAAGGTCTTGGTATTAATTTGGACAAGTTTCGACGGCCAATTTGAGTAAGCTTGTTTGATTTGTGGAGTCAATTTTGAGATAGAGACTTTGCGTGTAGTGAAGTCAAGAAGAGCTCCAACCCTTTCAACAAGGAAAAAGGGGGCGAAATGTCAAATAGATCTAAAGTGGGGGCAAAAGCTTGTACTATTTTATAAACCAAACCCCTTCTTTACCAACAAGCACTGACCAAGTTCAGATGCTTGGAATCAGGGTCCTAGCTAAGCTGATTTGAGTCAGCACGATTGGGCTAACTCACGATGTGATAGAATCCGAACTTTCCTATCGAAAAATATTGCATTTACCCAATTTAATTTGTGAGTTATTGATCAAATTTTATAATACATATAATTTCTGGTGTATTCATGGAGCATACACATGATGCAATGGTGAAACTGTGGCTTCATCTGGTTCATCAGCAGAATCGTCTTAGACTGGGAATGGCTATGGGCCCTTGTGGAGACGAATATAAATAGCTTGTACCAGTTGGGGTGAAAAAGGACAGTCCTGGTGCATGAAGCTCTCACCTATATGGGGTTCAGGGAAGGGGAGGACCACAAAAGTATATATTATGTAGTCTTAACTTGCCTTTTTGTAAATGCCTGTTTTCAGATCTTGAACCTATGATTTCGAGGTCACATGACAACAACTTTACCATTGAGCCAAAACCCATACCAGTTGGGGTCAGGGGCACAAATTTTTTTGATCCCGACTGTTGTAAGGCAGACATGTGACCAGAAGTCTGTTTACGGGGGGTTACGTTAGTGGGCGGTAGAAGTCATCAGGGGCCCTGCACTGTGGCCATCCCGCCTTCAGACCGTCATTGTGTAATTGAATCTATACTGAATCCATTACATTGAACTCAGATACCTCATTTCTAAGTCCTCTCTTATCATTAAATAAACACTTAATCAAAACAGATCTAGATTCTACTGCTTGCTAGTTGGAAAATAGTCCGGATATCTCTAGCACAAACAGATCTTGCACCGAGGGCTCCAGGTTCGAGATAGACCCAGCAGATGTTGAGTCATTTTGAGCCAACTCGTCCATTATACTAATCTTAAAAGTAAAGGAATTTATCTATCTAAAGAGATTTGCTATGATATATATAAAATGAATGTCTATAAGCCATGACAAAAGCGGGTCTTGATGGGTTGTTTAGTATGAGCGACTCAGCAAACTCGTCCAAGTTAGTTACTCCATAACAAATCGAGTTACTTGACGAAGTCAACTCGCTACATTGCAAAAATAGTTTGTTTCTGCTGTGATTTAACGAACTTGCTCAGGCATCACTTATAAATACAAAGCGATCCACGAGTTACTTCAAGTTAACTCAACTTGCCTCATTTTCAAGTAGAGTTGATTTTATTTTATTTTATTAGCTAGAGGGACGGGCACACACCCATCCTCATTCTGAAACCCTGATCACGCAAGTAAGAGACTCCTTATTTCACTGTGCTAAGAGGCTTTGGTGCCGGTTTTTTTGTCTTCAATCTATGAGATTATGCAAACAGAGATAAAAACTACCATGAAGCTTGGGTCTTTGTTCTTAAATAAGTGTAACTGTGCACAGCAAAAGAAAATCTCACTATCCACGAATAGCTTACTCCTTCGATTGTTATTCCCATGACAAACTGCTTCGGGTTTGTTAAGGTCACAAATAGCAGAAACAACATCATTAGTCATGATAACTCAATCCGGGGATTGTTATCCTCGTGCTGAAGAGAGAGAGAGAGAGAGAGAGAGAGAGAGAGAGAGAGAGAGAGAGAGAGAGAGAACAATTTCAAGCCTCTAATTATTACTGTAATTCCCGTGGTAATAATCAATGATCACACGACAAGAAAAACATCTTTTCAGATGCTAGAAGCGTGCATGGTCTGTGTATTATTTTTTTTGGGTGACTAGTTATCTAATAATTGAGAAGTTAATTGAATGGTCTGGATCAACCAAAGATGGGACTCATAAAGTAAACATGAGGTGCCTTACTGTAACTTACCACGAAGCCGATTGCACCATAACGTAACATTCTGTAGAACCCTGGTATGTTCCCCAACCATTTCGGTTCCCTCTAGGAATGCTGGGCCGAACACCTCAATGGACCTTCCCTGCAGGGTCCGAACTTTAATGGACTTTTTCTTAAGGTCTGACATTCGGCATGAAGGATGCATTTTTTTGATGATCTGATCCATTCATCTTATTGCTTGGACTCGGATAAAAATAAATAAATGAAAACTCACAATATTTAGATAATTCTTGTCTTATAAAAACTAGTAAATAGGCAAGGTTTTCAGATGTTAGGAACGATTTATGCGCTGTTTGAACTACTAAATATACAACTTTGAAATACCGAGCTAAACAGGTCAAATTATCCAAATGGAACTTCGTTCATGCCAAATGCGAGGCGCTTCTTGGGAAGGTCCATCTAGAGACCTTGAATTTAAGATTCCTCTTCCTCTAGTAGAGTCCCATCTAAGCATTCTTCTGCATAAACAGAAACAGCTAAAAAAGACACGCGAACAAGCAACCTATCAAGCAACCGGAACTCAAAGAGAGGAAGGAGAAACCCTAACCTATAAGCTAACCCAGAATAGCAGCTAGATGCTGGTTTGAGTTTGGAGAAGTTGGAGGGGCAATTTTGTGTGACTTTGTTTGCTTTATGATGAAATCTTTTAACAGAGAGATCTATTCTGATTATTATATGCCCAAAGCCTTCCAGGAATCTGTCGTAAGATAAAGAGGTGCTTCTCTCTTGGTCTGAGGTTCTAGTAATATTGGTCACCCAGGTGACAGACAATTCCTTGTGCCAGGCTCCAAATATAATCAGCTAAATTTCGAAAGTTGCAAGTTCTCCAATTTCAGTTCAATTTAGAATACTTTGAAGTTGAAGTCCAAGCTACCCACTCTCTGTATCTCCCTTGCCTCTTTTGCACTATCGATGGAACTACTCTCAATCGTAAAGCCACACCTTTCCTCGTCTGGGTCATATCCACCTAAAATATCACTAGTTTGTACATTTGACACAAGGTATTATGAACATTAAGATATTTAGTTAAGATAATAACTTCAGTAACAAGTAATAGAAGCAGCAGCAACCAGCAAACAACAACGTACCATGGTTCCCTTCAAAACAAGGTACTGACTCAAGAGTTGATCTGAGTCAAGTCAACTGAGTGAACATAGATGGCAATCAGATACAGTGTCCACCCTGAATATGTTGTATATTCCCACTTGATCGGTTAGTCGTTCGTCCAATTTGATCAAGTTTCCAGCACATATGGTCAAATTTGTGGTGTTGGTGCATAGCATACCGTGCCGATGAAATTGTGGCTTCACTAACAGAATCAGCTTCATAACCAACCATTTCGTCATCCAGGTTAAAGGACAGTCCCAGTGCATAGCTCCCACATATGCTGGGTCTAGGAAAGGGATGGACCACAAGAGTCAATAGTATGCGGCTTTATCTTGCAGTTTGTAAGAGGCTGTTTCCACACTTTGAACTTGTAACCTCAAGGTGACATGACAACAACTCTACCATTGCACCAAGGCTCCCCTTCTGCTAAATCATCCAGCTTAGTTCTACTAAATCCACTACTATGGTTCAGAATGCCTTCTTCTTATGCCTCTCTAATCGTTAGAACTCAAAATCTAAACAGAATTAGCCTCTGCAACTTGCAACACAGCCAAAAATCCTAGAACCCAAGGGGTCTGTTGAAAAGCGCCTCTACTTGATGCTAGTCAAGTTTGAGGTTGGCACCATCCATCCGACTGGAGGATGGATAGATCTAGGAAATTGAGTGAATGTGTTTCTTTTGTAATTCTTCACTCTAGCTCAGTCCGTTGCAGACAACTCAAAAATTTTCTTGCAATATGCTCTCTCAAGCTCTAGTTGCCACTTTTCCCTTACTCAAAAATATTTTTAGGAGAGTGGGTGAGTAATTTGCTTTATAATCCTTGACTTGTAACAAAAAAATTAAAGAGATAGAAAGGAAAGAAAAACTAAGTAGATAATCTGCCTTTTGGATAGGAAAGAAAAACTATAGATAAAAACTAGCATAAAGAGAATAACCCTAAAGCCTTGGGCTGTTTTAAGGTTGCAAATAACATAAACAGAATCGTTATTCATGGATAACTCAATCCAAGTATTGCTATCCCCATGCCACAGAAAGAGAGGTTCATGCATCTAAACCAAAACACCCCAACTGCAAGTGCAACTTGACCTACTCTCCCACCCAAAGGCCACCCTCCCTTGCCAAACATAATAGACATCAATATGTCATTTGATATATAGTTTTTATTAAATTTTCCACCAAGCGTGCACCATAGAAAGATGAGACAATACATGTAATGAACATATTCTGTGTTCCTATTAAATGTGTTGCACGTACGCGACCCCATTATTTCAGTTTCTTTAACACCTTTGATGATGCTTAAAAGGCTGACAAAAAAGACCACTTGCATGCTCTTGCCTTCATTTATTATTTCCTCCTCAAGCAATGAACTGCCAACAGGTTTAGTATTGGAAAGGTGGGTGGTGATCAAAGGATGTACGACTACAAATTTCTAAAATTTCGAATATCTATTGCTGCTTGATCGATAACTGTGTTAGGAGGTGAAGATCTTTGGTGCATGGGGTATTAAGATGAGTGGTCTGGATCAACTTGATTATCCGATGGGAGCTTTCGTTGGCCTAGAGATTCAAAACAAAATGATGGGGTGTTCGTAGTAAAATTAAGGGACATAATTAGACAAATAGCGGAGACGTCACGTGTACTGTAGGACGCGGTCTCTAAATCCCAGTCTTAGAGACGGAAGTGTGAAAAAGACGATTCCACGTGAAGGGGGACATTGAAAGGAATTATTGCATGCTCTTCGTCTTTTTGTGAGGAAAGCAAAATGGCCTTAGAATTTGGAACAATTACAGTCGTCTGTTTACGTGCACTGGAAGGGAGGAAATGTTCTAACATTGAAAGGGAGAGATGGGAGATGCGTGAGAAGAGGGTTGGAAAGAAAGGTGGTGGAAAGAAGGCCTTAGAAAATGGGGATCAAAGACTTCAGAAGAGAGAGGAAGAGAGAGAAAATCAGATGAAAGACTTGAGAAGGGGGTGGTGCTCTTCAAGTTAGTGAGAAAATGGAGATGAAAGACTTGTAAAAACACTAGAGAGAGATCTCAAGAGAGAGTGTGTGTAAAGAAGATGATACAAGTTCAATTATGTTTTTCTCATAAAATGAGATAATCAACACTAAAATGTAGGAAAATGCTAAGAAATATTATAGATAAATAAAAGGGCAGTCCGGTGCACAAAGCTCTTGCATATGCGGGTTTTAGAGAGAAGGTGGATCATAAAAGCCCGTGAACTCAAGGTCACACAACTATAATTCTACTATTGTGCCGAGGTTGTTCTTAATAGATAACTAGTAATAGTAAAAATAAAGTGGTTTAATAAAGCACATAAGCCTCCTAATGTAACAGCACAAGGAGTCTCTCAGGTCAAAGAGTAATATTATTCCTCGTTGGGATCAATTTCTACAGCGAAATAGATCAACAGCGTGTTCTGAGACGACGAGAGAGAATATGAGGTCAAAAGAGTAATATTACTACAAGTTGGGGTCAATTTCTATAGCCAAACAGATCAACAACGTGTACTTCCAGCTTAATTAATTAACCTCATTAAAACTAATTAAAAACCAAACAAACGCATAATCAAAAGTATTATTTTAAAGTTTATACTTCATCGATGATTGAACCCCCACGTGGTTTGCTATTTCAACTACAAATACACTGCTCGAGGGCCGGCCAAGACCACTGGTTGGGTCCCACCCAAGCTACGCGCTCCCTAGTGGTTGTGCACGTCCGTAAGCGACGCCTAGTTTTGACAGCTCGACGTGTCTCTTTCTTCATTCTCTGGACTGGCACTTGCAGGATCACGCCGTTTAAGCCGTTGGATCTGGATCAAGTCAAGCCGATGATATAATTTACGCTTTTGTCTAGGGAACACGAGAAGTAGACCGTGCTTTGATCGTTAATGACAAAGAAGACCCTTGACATGTAGGAAATTACATGATGCAGAGGTGTACCATGGGCCTCTTTGGTAGTGATCGAAACCATTCATTTTTCATTGAAAGGATCCACACCGTTCAAGGAAAGAATGGAGTGAACGTGAGAAGGAAAGATTTTAGGTATTGAATCTAAAGAGAAGAAAGAGATGAAAAGCTAATGACTTGTCTAGAATGGACAACTATAACATATTGAGAAATGGACGGATGAGATGATGTGAAAATGGTACGATAAAATCTTAACCAATCAAAGAACAAGATCATCAAATAAAGTATAGCTAAAAGATGGACGGTTTGGGTCACCGAACATCTCCACCCCACTACATTAAAGTAATCATATGGGCGATCGATCCACACCGTTAACTTGCGGACCATCAATATGCAGACCATATGATATATCACAAAGAACATCCAATGCGATCCACAATATATAGTCCAAGTAAAATCAATGGTTTACCTTTTCCAGATGGACTTGTAGTCACCTCTCAGATAAGCGGATCCGATCGTCTCCACTTGACACGAGGGGGACCCGCAGCAATCTCTTCTGAGGTGGCAGCATCTCTTCTCCGAGAGCTTCAGAAGATTTTTACCATTTGTAGGGGTACTTCAGGAAATATAAAAAGAATCATCCCTGTGATTTTAAGTAAGAAAATTTCGTACGTGCTGATGTGGGCCCCAGTACAGCGCGCCGTTGCACACTCCTTTCGCCCTTTCGCTGTCAGAGGCCGACGTATGACACGCCTGGCTCACCGGCTATACTTTTCCCACACTTTCAGACAGCAACGTTTCGCCTTGTCATTGGTTCCCGTGGGTCCCAGAGATGAGATGGGGCCGACATAAAAGAGCTTGTCGTTTGATCGTTTCTGTCCATTGGCTGCTGCAGCAAATATCAGTTCCGAAAGGCAGAGGAGAGAGACTGACATAGGGAGAGAATGGAAATGCCCTTTGGACTCCTCAAGGTGCAAGAGAGGAAAAACACAAAAGAGAAATTTTTTCTAATTTAAATAAAAGTGTAAATTAAATTAAATTAAATTGGAATGACTTATCTTCCATTATATAATTTTCAAATAGCAAATATATGAATTTTTTAACCCTAATATCTAAAAAAAAACAAAATATTTATAAAAGATAGAAGTTATATATATATATATATATATATCAATACTCCTTATAAATTAAGAATAAAAATATTAGAGAAATCTTAAGGATATCACCAATAGTTAATGAGATGTCGCAGATTAGATTATAGATGGTTTGGACATATCTAATGGAGATCTAAAATGGCACCAATTAGAAGGGGTGAGTTAATGTAATTAAAAGGTTCTAAAAGAGTAAGGGAAGAGCTTAAAAAGAAGTTAGATAGAAGTGATAATTAGAAGGTTCTAAAAGAGCAAAGGAAAGGCCTAAAAGAATGTAGATAAAAGTAGTAAGAAAATATTAAAAAACTTTGAGACTAAATAAAGTAGTGGTAAGAAAAGATTTAAAAACTTTGAGACTAAATAAAGTCATGATACTTAATAGAAGAAAATGAAAGAATAAGATTCATGTGAGCTTACCTCAATTGGAATAAGGTCTTGATGATGATATTGTCCTTCCCATAAATCAACTAATGAAAAGGATAGAAAAGAAGAAGATCCATAGAATAGGGGCACCAATTGATCATAATAGTAAGTGACTTTAAAAAAAAAATTTCCTTTTATATATAAATGTTATTCGATAAACCTATAATTTAATAATTTATCTAAATTTAAAAAAAAATTAATCATTCCATTTTTGCAATGGGAATATAATATATTGGATTTAAGTTAAATACCATATGAACAAAATGTAATACTCACATTTAGAAATTGCTATCTACAATTTTATGCAACTATTAGTCACTAGCAAAGATGTGGCGACCCGGGTTTTTATAACACATTTTATAATACATTTTGTAAAGAGAGGGCCCTTAGAGTAAAAAAAAATTCGCAAACCAAAGCAACAAAAATTCTTTTCTTTAGAATTTGTTTTGTAAAACCTAAGTCACCACCTCACACATAATATAAGTAGAATTTTGTATAAGATAAAATTCAATTGAAGGAATATTCTTTTATTAAACTCCAGGATCCATCCAGTGGTTCACAAGATCTGTGACCCATTGTATCCTTACAATACTTATCCAAATATACAATCCAAATTACAAAGTTCAAAATTCAATACATGTTCTAATACAATGTTTCAAGGGATATACCTTGATTACTTATTCTTCAATTGTTCTTCAAGTCTTGAGCTCCTAAGTCTCCTTCTCTGTATCTGAGATATTATAAACATTCGAATAGTTACAATATCTCAGCAAGTTATGCTTGGTAGGGGATAAGAATGTAAGTTATTGACAGTATAATCTCAATATTCAAGTATCCCATAATTCGTTTTATCATAAACACATTCATTAATAACTATTAGTTATAAGGACATCTTATTTCCTTATCATTTGTGTTCACCTTTATACATAAATATTGTATAACGACAAATCCATTAAAAATGTAAAAATAATCAAGAATCATTTCTATACAAAGCTGATCAACTCCTTTTATTATAAGAGATTTGTATCTCAGCCAGTTACTATACAGGGAATTTCCCTTCTTGGGAAAAATATTGGTAATATACAATTACCTGACATTTCATCATGTCATCCCTTGAAGCATTTCACTATGCCAATTTCATATGCATCATAATGCAAAATAATAAAGGACTACTATGCTTGCCGATTCGATTAAATGCAATGGCCTTGGGATAACTGTTCAATAATCCACTTATACCATTCTCAGTGGAAATTACAATATCCATGTCCATATGAGAGGACCATGGCTGTCACAGTAGTGGGCTTTCCCTAAATGCCCCACCCGACTTTTAGCCTTTGTTAGGCTTGGTATTCAATATCATCAAGTTTCAGGGAGTGGGTGCCCAAACCCTCTTAACTCTTCTAGCATAGCATCCTCAGGCCTATGCTTGTTTAAAATAAAATCACAAGCCTCCAAGCTTGTATGTAAAATAATACTTATACATATCAAACTATCTGTCTGTTTATCTAGGACTAAAATATTTTCTACTTTCCTATTCACTTAAGGTTGTTCTCAATTCTCAACTTGACCATTTAATACTTATTTTCCTCATCATTTGGCTAGATCATATTTCAATTTGAGGTATTTACCTTAATATATTGGTATCATACATGTCAATACTTTAAAACATAAGATCATGTATTAGACATGTATCTTCATGTAAAGGCATTCCTAATAATCCACCTACCTCAATAAGGTATTCTTACTCATTGAAATATGTCATAGTCTCGATCAACATATATCTGTCAAATCATATGTATAATGTCATTTTTCTAATCAAGGGTACATACTACATGGTCTTTTGATCATCCTTATGTAGGATGATCTGAATCTTTCTTCCTTGAATATCCTATATCCATGGGTTTAATATCATCTATACAAATACAATCTATATCATACATAACAATCTAATTTACATTGATGTTTCTTTTTCCTTATTATTTTTGATCATACAAGATCTCATCTTGTTTGATCATCCTTATCTCACTTACTATTTTTATTAAGGTTAGATAATTTGCTATCTTTTTATGTTCGTATTATTATTCAACCAGTTAGTGTCTTACTTGGTTGAAGATAATTTATTCTTACTTATCACTAGACAACTCCTCCTTATTTCAGGATGACCAGTACTTACCAGTTAAAGTCTGCTCAAAAAGTGGTTAATACAACCCACCCTCATGTAAGGAGGCGTTTAGACCTCTCTTACGTCAATGGGAGGTGAGGGAAAAGCACTTGGCTTTTGTATACCCCCTATAACCACAATGTTCAGAGTCCACTAGAGTGGTACTAGCTCAACCTTTGACAAGGTTCCTATGAGCTCTTTACCTTAAGTCCCTTCTCTAATTGATTTTAATTAATTTCCATGGATATGCACAATGTCATCCATGGATGTTTATTATTTTCCTACTTTGGGCCAAGGAAATGATAAATCATTCCTTATATTGTCCTACTAACTATAGCCCTTATTAAGTCAAAATCATTCATTCATCTTAGTTGTCCATGAATTTCTATATTTCATTAGTTTACATTTTTGGTGATTTATGCTCCTTATATCTTAACAATTACTTAACAATTGAATAAAATTTAACAATAAGTAAATCATCAACTTGAAAGCATAAATCAAATATAAGTTTAACAACTATATACTAACATTCTTCCTATGAATGTAACTTAAGCTAGTGAAATAAAACTAATATGATCCTAAGTTATGAAACACATCTTCTATCATAATGAAATCATGTTTAAATCCTAATTTACATTAACATGATCCTAAGATAATCAAATCTACTAACAAATTACTCATTTAGGGCATATCATACTAAAATTTAAAGATTATACTATCATGTTTTCTAACTTAGAACATAAATCACATTTACACTTCTATATCCAATAAAATACAATTAAACTAATTTTATTAAGATTATTATAAACCTTTAAATATGATCCAACTATTAAATCTTAGGTGTTTTCCTTTAGATTAAGGGTTTTAATTACCTTTAGGGCTTTTAATTCATTAAGATCTAAAAATCATATCCACTTGATTTTGTCAAATTTCATCTATGATCTAGCTGGATTCCATCATAATATCATCCATTTAATCCATCCCAAGGATCTGATCATACTTGATCTCATTGATCAAGTGGGTCCCTTTGTATTTTTTTATTTTTATTTTAGGATTTTTCTACCATAAAGGGTAGATCCCCTATTTTATCCAAGATCTATCCAAATTAACCATAGATATCACTTTATTACATTATTATATCATCACTAAAATAAATTTCCAAGATCTGATCACCTCAGATCTTGAAGTTCTTAGAAATTGGACACTTATTTCCAAAATACAGAAAAATACAGAAATAATTTTTAGATTCCTAGGGTCCAGTTTGATCTGGGCCCACCAGAATTAATCTCTCTCAATTGAGAGTCCAAACCTTCTTAGATTTTCTTGAAAATTGTACCCTAGAGGTTTTTGACCCTTCTGGATTGATTGGAAAGCTCAGAATTTCCATCTGAGCTCTCTATCAGTATAAATTGAAGGGTCTGGTATTTACTTTATTTTTGAATTTTTCATTCAAATTAAATTACAGAAAAATAAAAATTACACTAAAACATAATAAATATACATGAGAAGTAGTTCCACCTACCTAATTGGAGAAAAATAATATAATTGATGCCCAATTTGAGAGAATTACCGGTTGATGATAATATAGCCCAATTATCCACCTTTTTATGATTTTCTGTTGTTGGAACTGTTGGATCTTGAAATTGATTTGGGGATTTTGTACATAATGTAGTATAGGATGTTATGGACGGTGGAATTGATGAGATTCTTCTTAGAACGGAGTGCCTAATTGAATTTAGGTCTCTTGTTCCAATTAGAAAGAGGAGAGAGAAATAAGAAAAAGAGAGTTTGGGGAGGGATGAAGGGGAATTTGGGGTTGAAATTCCAGGGAAGATTTGGAAATTTCGTGGTTAAGGTTGTGAAATTTTTGGGACATATTTATAGCTAAATTTGAATTTTTTATTATTTGTTTTGATAAGATATTTTATTACTTCAGAATTTTTAATTATTAATGCATTCTCCATTCCCACTACAATCTCCACTACAAGCAATAATGCACTGAGCAATTATTGGTGCTTCTAGAACGTTGGCCCACTTTGTGGGCCCCACTTTTACGTGAAAAGACCTTTTTGCCCTTTTAACTCCAAAATTGGAGAATAATAGGCAATATTTGTCCAAACTCGGAATCGAGCGTACTTAGTAGCGTTGGAATCATATTTCTAAGTACTCCATGAATATTGAGGTCTTATTTCTTGGATATGGGATATGGGTAAAATTACCATTTTACCCCAAAATGGAAAAATTAAGGAATTTTCATTTTAACTCAGAATTGAACGTACTTAATGTTGTTTCGATCAGTTTTCCAAATACATCCATAATTTCTATTTTTTTTTAATTTATAATATAATCCCTATAAAAAGAGAATTTTCAATAACCTAATATTCCAGCGCAGAATTTCTAAAATTTCAAACTTTATTAATTTTTCTTAATAATTTACAAAAATTCGAGGTCATTACAAAAGAATACTCTCTTTTCTTGTAAAAGTGACTTGATTTCAATTGCATAGATCTATAGCATGAACTTATCTGCATCATATATTAATATATGTTCTGCTTTCAATCAGATAATTCCTTTCACACACTAGTGTCAAAGTACTTATTAATCCCACAACAACTGGTTTATTTTCAATTTTACCGAATTTTGTAAAGATTTAAAATTGCCAAACGAACAGTTATTGAGCAGCATAATTGTTTTCTCCTTGTAAGATCTCTAGTCAAAGAAGGGGAGGCTTGGCACAATAGTAAAAGTTGTTGTCATGTGACCTTGAAGTCACAGGTTCAAGGTGTGGAATAAGTCTCTTGCAAAATACAAGGTAAAACTACCTACTATAGGCCCTCGTGGTCCATCCTTCCCTGGACTTTGCATAGGTTGAAGCTTCGTGCGGGCTGTTCCCTGGAATGCATTGTACTTGTGATACTCTTGCGGTTACTTTGATCTTATTTTACCCTATAAATTATAATTTGCAATGATTGAATTGTCCTCGTGTGACCTTAATATTTTAGATTTAAGTCTTAAAAATAACTTCTTACAAAAATACAATCTTAATGTTATGAGATTCGTAAATCAATAAATTTTCTGGTCTACTTTTACTCTTTTTCTACGGAGTTTAGAAATAACGCGTTTCGAATGGAAATAAGAGAGGAGACGTTTCTCTGAACCACAAGTGGACCTACTCCGTTAATGATCCCAGCCGTTTATCTTTTGGCTGATGAATCACGCACTGAGCCGCCTGCCAGTAAACGGTTTGAATCATTGAAAAGAGTGGGCCCTGCAAAGAAGGAAAATAAGTGGTTAGGATCACGTGAATGCATTGATTTCCAAAGACCTAAATTTCATCCTTCTCCTTTTGGTTACTTCTGGGGCTGTAAGATTTGGATTTGTGGGGCTCAATAATTCATTGATGTAAGATAACGGTTATCAACTTTGGGTACTGGATTATCCATGTAAGGCGATTGGATTGGTGGGCCCATGTCAGCAGCACATTCTCCTCATTTAATTATTTTGGCTCATGGGAGTAATTCTCCACGCTTCATCTGACACCTAAGTGGATGAAAGATGGATTATCAGTACTTCTTTGGGGAGTGTAGTGGCCCCACCTGATGAACGGATCTGATCATTCCCATCCCAATTGCATGATGTAGCCATGGGGAGTATGAAATGGTTGTGATTGGAAACACGCGTTTCGGAGACGTTTTATATTACACAAAACGTTCCTCTTTTTCTCTCTCCTTAATCTCTCTCTCGTCTCTCTCTACTTTGCTCTCTACACTCTGTGAGTCTCTCCCTAGCCTTCCTTCTCAGATGGGAGAAGAATCAATCTAATCAACTTCCAGTAAAGAAAAAGAGAGCTAGAGTGAGAGAGAGAGAGACAGAGGAGTAGAAAAGAACCATCCTTTCTTCTGCAACTCTGCTTCTCCCTCTTCTCTTTTCGAAGACAAAGTCAAAGTCAGTTGCAGTTCCACATAGAGAGAGAAGCAGAGGATAGTTTCCTGTATTGAGTTTTGGAGGGTGGTGTTCGGGGGAAGATGACGTCGGGAGGATCTTCCGGTCGATTACCGACGTGGAAAGAGAGAGAAAATAATAAGAGGAGAGAGAGAAGGAGGAGAGCTATTGCTGCTAAGATCTATGCTGGGCTCAGAGCTCTTGGAAACTATAAGCTTCCTAAGCATTGTGATAATAATGAGGTCTTGAAAGCTCTTTGCGCTGAAGCTGGATGGACTGTTGAAGAAGATGGAACCACATATCGCAAGGTAGTTTTTATTGTTCTATTCCCCACCCACCCCACCCCCCCTGATTTGGGGCTTCTGAGGTAGGATTTGAGATGGGTTTTTACTTTGGATATGTGGGGTTTCATTAGATTTTGGTTTTTATTGGCTGTTTTAGGGGATGGGTTTTGTTCTGGGGTTGTTTTGATGGATGCGTGCTGATTTGATTTTGATAACGAAAATTTGGGGTTTTAGGTCTGTCTGCTTCTTCTTCTTCTTTTTTGTATGTGGTATGTCTAGACTGATTTGGGTTTTGCTGCAATTTTATCGCTTCGCTAAGTCTGATTTTTAGGTGTTTTCTTTTCATTTTCTGTCTTGGTGGATGGTTCACGGATGTGATTCATAAGTATCCTTCTTTTCTTTTCTTTTTCTGAAGAAAATAAAATATGATGTTCTTAATTTTGTTGCTGGTATTTTTATGAGTGGATTCACTGTTTGATCTCTTATGCAAAATGGAGATTTTGCATAGCTTTCATTGGTATTATCTTTTTTGAGCTTTTGTCTGTGATGTGAGATGTTGTGTTTTGCAGTTTTTTGGAGATATGTTCAGATGGATAGTTCGTAGATGCTCGCCTTTGTGGTGCCTGATTGATTAGAATGGGAAGAACACATCTGTTTCTCTTTCATATCTTTGATATTTGACTTGCCTGGTTTTCAGTTT
The DNA here is from genome assembly GCA_035236585.1 of Warburgia ugandensis. Taxonomy (NCBI): domain Eukaryota; kingdom Viridiplantae; phylum Streptophyta; class Magnoliopsida; order Canellales; family Canellaceae; genus Warburgia; species Warburgia ugandensis. Next base: position 1,594,595 of record CP141132.1, on the reverse strand, counting down.
TGTCATTGAAAATCCTGCTTTTGTGATCCTGTATATGGTATTTTTCAATATAACTGTTGGTGCTTTTGGGCGGTATATTTGAGATTATATTTTTAGTCAGTAGAAAGCATTAACATTGGATATTGGTTTTCCTTATGAAAGGTACTACTGGATATGCTTTTATTTGCTTTTATCATTGTCCAAATAGTGTTTGGTATCTCTTTTTGAGGAGATTTTCTCTTCTGCTATTATTAGAGGCCCTTCTATAAGTTCAGCTTTTTTAGTTTTTTTTTTTTTCTGCAGTTCTGAACGAGGAAGTGGCTTAAGTAGGAAAATGTCTCAGTGAGCATGGTCTTTAATGTTATTTCAGGAAATTTTGTTTGCTTTCGTCTTGAGAATCACTTGAGGCAATGTGATTATATTGGGAAATGTTTCTTCTTCATTTGGATTTGTGTTGACTTCTTTATTTTGAGCTAGAACTTCTGCTTCTCTTTTGTTTCTGAATTTTTTGGAGTTCTCGTATGGCTTTGTTTTGGATCTCGTCTTTGAAGATTTAGATTCTGGTTTTTTTTATTGTAACTCTGTTGGGTTCATTACAAAGCTGTTTTCTTCGTGTTCTGTTATGCAGGGAGTTAATAGTCTTATTGTGTAATGCATTTTTTTGCTTTTGATCCTCTATTTCTGCAACCATATCTGGCATGTCGCACTGCTTTTTGTCCTCTTTCACTCCATGAAAATCTCCAACCAAAATGGGTCAGTGTACTCCTTCCTTATGGAAAGGAAAAGTCTCCAAGTCTGGAGTGAACTCCAAGATCTGATCTGAGGTTTGTTTATTTGTTCTTTACTGCTTTTACTCCGCTAAGTTGTAGAGCTATGAACTAATCTCAAACAAAGGTGTTTTATCTTTGATGTAGCAGTTGTTATCCAATAGTAGCACCACTCTCAAATATCTAATCTCTTTCATGTCAATGTCTTTAATAATCTCATCTCTACTTGTGCCTAACTAACCTCTCCTATTCTCCTACAGGGATGCAAACCACCATCATCTGAAGTTGCAGGCCCATCAACAAACACAACTCCTTGCTCATCAAACCAACCTAGCCCGCCATTTTCTGCCTTCCAGAGTCCAGTCCCATCATACCATGCTAGTCCAGCATCATCTTCCTTCCCGAGCCCATCTCGTTTTGATGCCAATACCTCCTCTTACCTCCTGCCATTCCTGCAAAATCTTGCAGCTATTCCTTCCAAACTCCCTCCTCTCCGAATCTCCAACAGTGCTCCTGTAACTCCTCCTCTCTCCTCACCAACTTCCCGTACCACCAACCCAAAACGTGACTGGGATTCACTCTCCAACAGCAATTTTGCTGCATTCAGACACCCTCTCTTTGCTGCCTCTGCTCCTTCAAGCCCTACCAGGCGTCACAATTTCACCCCTGCAAGTATACCTGAATGTGATGAATCTGATGCCTCTACTGTTGATTCAGGGAGGTGGGTTAGCTTCCAAACAGTCTCACCTGTGACTGTGGCTCCTTCATCCCCTACCTTTAATCTCGTTAACCCAGTCACTCGACATAATTCTTCACCAGAGACACTTCCAAGGGGGATTGGCTGGGGACTGCCAGCAGATAAACGGGCTTCAGAGTTTGAATTTGAAAGCGGGAGAGTGAATGCCTGGGAAGGGGAGAAAATTCATGAGGTTGGCGTTGATGACCTGGAGCTCACTCTTGGGAGCGGGAAGCATCGGAGCTAGTTATTATACTTTTAGTTGATGAACTATATATGTGGGAAGCAATGCAGGACTGACAAAGAAGAGCTTGTTGGCGCTCTGGTCAGGATGTTCCTCTCCCACTTGGTTTGCAGGTTCTTGTTTTTGTTGAATAGGGACCTGTTGGCTATGGCTTGTGGTTCATTCTCTGGCTCTCTGGCTCTCTGCCATTCAGCCTCTGGTTTTACATCTGAGGCTTGCACTGGTAGCTTACTCAAATTTTTTGAGTTACTTGGAATGATTTAGGGGCAGCTTCCTGTAATGGGTTGGTAGTGATTCTATCCATAATGCCTGCCGTTGAGTGTGTAATGATCCTTCCATAAAGGGTGGAAGGTTATTTTTCCTTCTTTGGTTTTCTTTATGTTAGGAAATTTTCTCCTTCTTTATGTTACAGTTGGACCCCCTGTTTGGGTTTGTTGTCAGTCAGCTTCAAATGTAGAAATCCTTTGTACTCGCAATTCATGAGTTTTATTCGGAAAACAAGTTATGAAGAGAACACCATATGGTTGTAGTTTAGTGTTTGGGATTGTCTTCGTTATTATTCTTTGTTTTCTTTTTCCTGGGGAAACTGTTGAGCGAGATACTTAACTTTCAGCATTGGAATTGCTTAATTGATTCATGACTATATATTGCAGACTAGATCCTTTTACATTGCATTGATGGCTCTGTTATGTAAGAGCACAGGGATGGAGATGTAATTCCAGAACCTCCACGGGCACATCACAGGTGTTGAAATGAATGTTCTTACTACATGATCAATTACAATTAACAAGCCAATAAATACTGAGGAAAGAATTTTCATTGGCTGAAATTGAATTCCCAGAAATCCACATATTAGATGATTCTTCAAGCTTTTCTTGGACTATAGGGAATTGCATTTCAGAGCCCATATATACAGGTCTGTCAAGGTGGCCCCATCTCGTGGGCTGTCTACTTGATCTCATAGATTACCCTTAGAGAAATTCCAAGTGCCCAATTTCATGCTGCAAACTCCTGCTCATATTCATGTGATTTCAACATAATCTCCAAAATTGATTTTTAGGTCTATCATGGAAATGGCAAAGCTAAACTTGCACTCATCAGAAGACATTCAACCACCGTGAACACGGCATCTTAGGTTGGGCCCACTGCGTGGTCAATCCTGAGCCTGGTGAGTCGGGTGGGTCCAAGCAGTGTTTAGTGCAGGTACACCCACATGGTATTCTTCTAGAAACAACGGAGTTACATGGTCTATGGTCTTCAAAGATAATGCAGTTAAAAGGTGAATCTTGTGATATTGAACCTTTTATGTTTAAAATTTTTGGTAAAAGGTTTAGAATTCCCAAACAGTCCCCATTTTCCTGGTCTTCGCTTATCCATATGACAGTCCTGTTTCCTTTCCATGTAGGTGATGTTCTTGGGTCAAAGAGCATCTAGGAACTTCAGTCCCCTTCCCATGTGAGATGTCTTTGAAACATGTGACCTCTCTATTGGATGTTGTCACTCACAAAACATTTTAATAGCACTTCTCCGTAAGTTTTTGCTCTTTTTTCCTTTCCTTTTGGAAGGTTACTATTCCCTCAGTTGTAAATTTGAAAGTGCAAAACCAAAGTACACCTGTTTGACTAACTTGGAAAATTTATCTCACAGGAACCCAGTAGATCAGTCATTGACTCACTCAACTCAGCCAGCTTGTTTTAGCTCAACTCAGTCAATCAAGATCTCCTTGACTCACCAGGAATCAATCTTAAGGCCCTACATCAACTCATTCCCATTTCCCTCTCCAAGTTCTTGACTGATGCTTTTAATGAACATGTCTTCTCCACTGTTTTCACTGAAGTGTTCATCTCATCGACCTTGGCTTCTCAGTTTTAGATGTTTGAATTGCACTGATTAAATCTGAAACAGCTCAAAAGATGGTCATTAACAATCCCAGCTGCTTGCATGAAAGAATAGATAGATGATGGTTGGTCCAACGCAACGGAAACCTCTCCGCATCATGTCCTTGCTCATGGCTTCAGCTTTTGGAGTCAAAATCTGGGGTTTATCTTTTCTTTAATGTAATAGAACAAAACGATAAACCAGGTTATAAAATATTCTTTTACAGAACAGGAAAAATTCAACAAGGTCGTGGAATTTTCTGTGTTTCGAAAAACCAGCATTACAAGATTACGTAAGAAACAGTTTCAGGTAGAAACAACTAAGAATGGTATAAGGCTTGTATGATATAATTAGCTACACCCAACTAGAAATTGCTTATTACTTTTCTAAGTTTCATTAATAAGTCAGATTTAGGCCCATAAATCATGCCTAAATCACCCAAAATCTTCACCATGATGCGTGGTAACAGGTAAAATGCGGGGGCTCTTCCTGTCTCTGTCAAGGGAGATGCCAATCGTCTCTCCTGCAACTGAACACACGCAAAATCTTCTCCGCTAGATGGTATAGCCTCTATATTAATTTTTAAGGAGTACGTAAAATGGAACTACTTACCGGAGTACTAGTGGTGCTTGAGATGAGATAATTAAATTGAGTTGAGATGAAATGAGCTCGTGGGCCACATCATTGTTAGTAGGGTGTAAATGGTCAGATCTGGGTCGGATACACTTCCCTTACAGTCATAGTCTACTAGAATCCTAATCATATCAGATTTTAATGGTACAATTTTTCAGATCTTATCTTTAATGTTTGGGTCCAAGTCCATCTGAGATCCGAACTGTCATCAGAGAGTCTAAGATCCAAGCTGATAATAGAATTTACTTATGAAAAAAGAAGAAGAATTGAGCATGTGTGTAATTAATATCAGTAATTCTTCTTTGTCATTATATAACATCAGCACCAACAAGTCAAGCTATATAATCATCGCAATTAAAAAAAGACTAAAAGTCAACTAATTGACATCATCAAACTTGGATTGTTAATTTAACTTAAAAAAATTGAGCTAGTTATATTAAAGCTCATAATTCATAAATATTAACCACTAAAAAGAAATTTAAAAGAGACCATTTACAAAAAAATTTGAAAGTATGGTTCTTTCTTAACACCAAAAAAAGAACTTAAAAGTATGGTTCATTGTTTCTTAACCCCTAATTTGTATTACCTGGACTGATATACCCTTAAAAATTAGATAATCTTAAAATTTACTGTGTAAGAAAAACTTTGCTAAAACACCCTAAACTTAACCTCCACTAATAAGACTTTAAGAGTTCTATCCACTAATAAGACTTTAAGAGTTCTATCCACAGACAAATGTGCTCATATATTTACAACAGTAATAGCATTAATTCTAAATTCACGCTCTCTCTCTCTCTCTCTCTCTCTCTCTCTCTCTCTCTCTCTCTCTCTCTCTTCCTTCTTATCTCTTATTCTAAAATTACAAGAACTTTCTTTTTCTTTACTCCTATGGCTGCCAAGTGATGCATTCTTACACCAAAAATAGACAGTAAAAATAACTTACTTGGTTCAAATAGAAATTAAAAACATTTTTTTAACTTATTTACACCAAATAGACAAAAAATATTGGGTCTTTTCTGATTAATGGTGATCAATTAGTCCATGACTATGTATGTACAATATTATAGAAGGGAAATATATCCATCCCTCGCCACTTGCCGCTCTACATCATTTAATTGAAGTCTGATAGTATTGCATATCTCTTAGGGTGCCTTTGATTATGCGTATTCTATTCAAGCATCACAGTAACGATTTTTCACATCAAACCAAAGGTTTTGTGATGTCCAAAAAATCATGATACTCCACAAGATAATTTAAAAAACCACTTTTAGGAGCCTTGACGCAATAGTAAATGTTGTCTTCATGTGACCTTGAGGTCACGGGTTCAAGGTATGGAAACATTCTCTTGCAAAATGCAAAGTAAAGGTGTGTACTTTAGGCCCTTGAGGTCTGCTGTTGATTGTTTTATTGCAAGTGCACGGGCTATTGTAGGGTAGCTTATGCAAGTACAGGTCGATCCCACGAGGACTTGATTTAAAATGATGGAGTTTCAATAAAATTTAATTATATAAAATTAAAAAGAAATCATGCAAAACTACTGGAATTATTAAAATGAGAATCAATGTTTAGATCTAATAAACTTCTCAAAGATACAGAATTTCCAGTTCTTAAAGAAAACAAACAAAATCAAATAATGAGAAAAAACTACTTCCCTAGATCAATTTTCATCAAAATCTTCACTTCTGGTCTTCTAAAAGCTGATCCTCCTTTGCAAATATCTTCAACCCATTCTTGATTAGTGATCCACCGGTCGGATTTTGCAGATTCTTTAAAATGGTCAAGATCTGGGCTAAATTGTGATTTCAAGATTTGGACGGCTTAGATTGATTTATGGATTTCAGATCTAAGATCAAAAGCATTGGTTATGTCTAGAGATGTCCTAGGAATGACTCTGTAAAATTAATTTGAATTCTGTTGAGAAAAAAAGGAGAAATTGAAGATTTGGTTTTGATTAAGGCAAAATCGTTGATGGGTTTGGCCTTAATTGAACTGTCTGGAATTTGTCTGTTCTGGATAATAAAAACGCAGATAAAACAAAATCGGAATAAAACGGAACACAGATGGAATTAAACTGGAGACATAAATGGAATTAACGGGAAAGAACAGATTTGTAATTTCTGTTAAAGAGAGAGGGCAAAATAGGAATTTCGTGAAAATCTGGTTTTAAAGAGAAAACCCAGGCAAACCTGATGAAGAAGGTGGGGAAGTGAGAGAGAGGGAGTTGGTGTGGCCGACGACGCCAACGAAGAGGAATTGGGAAGAGAGTTGGGCAGGGTTCGATGATGCCAGTGACGGACTAGACTGGATATCCGATGGCCTGGTCAGGGGTGACTGCTTGCCGGTGAAGAGAGAAGAACCCAGGTGCTGGGCCGTGCTGGTGGTGTGCGGTGATGAAGAAGGTGGGAGGTTCTTGTCCTACGGGGGCAGGAGCTATGTGGAGATGACCGGTGATGGAGGTGAACAGAGGAGGGTGTGTGTCGGGCAAAGTGGTGGATTTGTGCTATGAGGTAGAGAGAGCCAAGAGAGGGAGAGATAGAGAGAAAGAAGAGAAGTGGTGTGTAGCGATGGGAAAAGAGGAGAAATGGGTAAGAGAGTAGAGGGAGTGAGAGAAGGGAGTAAAGAGGAAGATGAGAAGAGAGAAAGAGAGCTTGGGATGAGAAGAAAAAAAGAGGAGAAGCTGGGTACGGTTGGGGAAGAGAGGAAGATGGGAAGAGGAAAGAATAGGATGGTGAGAAAGGAGAAGTGCGTTTTGAGGGGAGAGGGAGTAGAAGGAGAGCCTTTTGAGAGAGTAGAGAATGGGAAGTAGGGGAGAAAAAGAAGTTGGGTACGTGAGAATGAGGAAAGTAAAAAGAAAAGGAAAGAAGGAAAAAGAAAAGGAAGGAAAGAAGGAAAAAGAAAAAGGAAATGGAGGAAAAAGGAAATGGAGGAAAAAGGAAAAGAAACGAAAAAAATGAAAAAGAAAAAAAGAAAAAGAAAAAGAAAGAAAGAAGTGGGGGAAAGGGTTTCCTTTTTCTCCATGATTCTAAATTTAGCTCCATTGTCTTTTAGGAAACTATCATATCCATCTTCATAGGTGATCCATTCCCGTCCATTGCTTTTAAGATGACCGCACCGTTATCTTTTAATCACAGCCGTCCGTGCGTCCTTTGGTTGATCCGCAAAGTTAATGCACTTAAATTAGACTCATTTGAACCGTATATTAGTCATCTAATGAGCTCTAATGATCATCTGACCGTTGATTTTGACAAATTAAGGTTTGAATGGTCAATTGGATTTATATTCAAAATCAAGCTAAGTTTTGTAAAATGGAACGGTTAGATGATCTAATTGAACGCTAAATTAGGGAAATTTTGACCAAAATTAAACACTTAACACTGCCCCTCCCCAGACCCTATATAGGCAGGAGCTTCATGTACCGGGTTGCCCTTTTAAGCTAAGCATCCTCTATGCTGCAGATTAACAATGAGAATCAACAATAAGTTTCTTCATCCCTATGACATTTTGTAGCACATCTAGACTGACATTTGAACTATTATGAAATGGCTCCTTAAGTCCCACTGTTACAAGTTTCAGTGCCCGTCCTCAATAGGAGAGAAAAAGGGACCACTTGAAGTTCAGTAATGCTGATAGCAGTACTGACTGCTCTCTATATTCTTTGCTTTAACTCTGTTATCATGCATATCACTTGGACCGTTGTTGCCATAACTGGAACCCACAATTTCTTCAGGTGTTTTCGGTATCTAAACACAAAGGCGGGCCAAGCAATCAATTCAACTTTCCCATTAACACTGCCCTTGAAATCATTTATATACCAAAGTCCAAGTCAAGGTTACTCAACACGTGATAAATGGCATTCTATACGTGTCTTTACAAGTAGAGGAAACTAGAAGATAAATTTATTCTTGCAAACTCGCAAGGATTATTGAGGCAATCTATATATGTTTTTGTAACTGATGGATTTTTCAATAATTTAGCTTCAGTCCATGAGAATATTTTGGAATACCAACATCATCAACAAATATAACAATTTAGCTGGAAGCACATATCATGAAATTAGTTTTTGCATGAGCATATATAACCTGATACAACTACTCCTTGGTTAGAAGAGGCACAACAAGTTAATGAAAGAACATTATGCAAAGAACAATATATTAGATGGAAAACTTCACGAGTACTTAAAAGTAGTAGAATGAAACATAATCAGTTACATTCATAGAAGCTTTTAGTTCCATGTTTTGATCACAAGGTAGAGTAACCAAACGAAGATCCTTCAAAAACCAGAACAACATTAAACAAAAGCTGGGTGTCTTTTCCTTTTAAAGTGGCATGCGACAAGCTTGAAGCTGCGGCCTTCGGTTGTGAAACGAGCTCACCTTGCCACTGAGTTAGATGCTCTTTGCTCCAAATAGAAATATAGTTACAGGATCAGAAATCATTGAAATTAGGAAACTGAAAGATAAAACCTATTCTTGCATAATCTCAATTAATTATTGGGACATCTAAAACATTCTTAAGTCAATTATCAGCAGACCTTCATGAACATATAGGTTCCCATGCCCAGTATCACGACTGTAATCAAGACCATCATTCCACAATGGAACCAAGCTATGATGTCATAGTACATGTCTATAATAAAAGCGAAAATTTGAAAACCAAAGGATGCCATTGTTACAGCCTCAACTGCTCCAAAATGTATTGGTGGGTCACACATAGCTCATAGAAGATAAGAGTCGAGAGCTGGAAGCGTTGCAAAGGCTCAGCAATAGCAGTTGTCTCGTTAGGAGATCTGCCAGTATTTCAATTGGAGTCATAGTCGTCACTGTTAGCCAAGTTAAGCACATGTCAGGAGCTTCTATATGAAAGCTTGAAAGAAGAAAATTCTCTCAAGCAAAAAACAGACTTGTTACATGTAAAAAAAAATAAATCATAGTTTTGACTAGAAATTACAAGATTACGTAAGAAACAGTTTCAGGTAGAGACAACAAAGGATTGTACAAGGCTTGTATGATATAATTAGCTACACCCTACTAGAAATTGGTTATTACATTTCTAAGTTTCATTAATAAGTCAGATTTTAACTTCAGACATCTAGGATTATTTTATCAGATTTGATCAGTAAACGAGGAAAAGGAATGGTCAAACAAACATAAGTAGACTTCTTGTAGGTTTCCTGTTGCGTCCGGAATGAATAATCATCTCGCAAGAACATGCAAATAACAAAATAGAACTGCAGCATGTATTATATCAAGGATGAACTAAGATTAGTCACATGCTATGGCAGGGACAAGCAGAACAAATAATTGAGTTGTGTTCTCATGCAGCCGATGGACAATCCTTGGAGCAAGAAATAATTGGATCAACATGTGCGCGCACAGTATTGAAAAGATCAAGTGCACAATCAGGCATTAAACAGACAATGTCCTGCGCTCGTTCAGTGAGGTTTTCCTGTTTTCAGGAACTTTTATGGAAAGCAAAGGAGAATTAATCAAACAAATGAAAGGATGAATTAATAATTATGGTGGCACCTTGGACTAAATAGTTATGGTAGCAGACTGGAGCGCCTGTTCACAAGCTACGGCACAAAGTGGGAAAAATCTTGGAAAGAACTGCACAAGTCTAATAGGTGACAGGAGTCCATTGCAGCCTCATTATCATGTTTATTCATTCCACTCACCATTTGAAAAATAGAGGACCTTCTCGATAAAAGAGCATGGTTCTGTTAGAGTTCCAATATTTTTTTTTGGAAATGAATATGTCCTTAACTTGGGAAATTCAAGCACCCATTTACTCATGTCTTTACCCATCTGTCATAATTATGTTTTGACCTAAGTTAATAAACAAAAAGATATGTACTATATCTTCAACTACGTCATACCGTGACCTTCATATCCAACGACATAATGCAAGCCAACAAGACTGAAATGCTTCGTCTGCATTACCCATCCACAAGCAATTATCTTCCGTAACACATTGATAGGAAAACACATGGAGTCTCAGCATGCTTGGACGAAATCAGTACAGCACAGAGAATATGATTCGACCATGGCTTTTCTGAATGATGGATTGTACCATTTATCAATAATAATTAATGGGGACAATGCTTGACTTACAGGTCTAAACTTTATCAATGCTGTATTTCTCTTAAGCAATTAGTTATGAAACTGTAAATGAGGCATCAGTGCTCTTAGTTTTTCAGTCATGAATCTCAAATGTGCCATTCAGTGACCTAATATTGCTGCTCTTAAAGTAATCGCTTGAAATCATGTCCAATCAGTTTGTCTTCAATAATCTATAGAATTGTTGAAAAAATTACATTAGTTGCACCTCTTATCAGGTAGCAATATCATCCCTTCTATTTGTGCATTATCACAAATACTCCCTTATGCAATATTAGAAAAACCAAATGGAATAGAAGTAATCTAAAAAGACATAAATGCCTATAAGAAGCATAAGATCCAATACGTAAGACTAGGCCAACAAATGTTCAATGCAGTTGGTCATTTGTGCATTATAATAAATGCTCATGCTATAATAGGAAAACCAAATAGAACAGAAATAATCTACAGAGATATAAATGCTTATCAGAAGCATAGGATCACGCATAAGACTAAACCCAACAAATGTCAAGCGCAGTTGCAGCAGAATACTTGAGTGAGTGGTTTGTTTGTAATTCTTCGCTGGTAATTAAATAAAGTGAAAATAAATAATGTCTTAAATTAACCCGCTCCAGTAAGAACTGGTGAAGTAATTGCCCAACACACTAGCTAAGAGCAAGGTAACAGAGAGAGAAATACTAAAAGCCAGAAGACAGAAATGCACAGCCTAAGGATCTACAAGTATAAGCAGAAAAAACTAGACCACAAAGGGGATTTGAAGCTTACCATTAAGGTCGCATTTTGAAGTTACTTTCAAATCGTTTCATGACACTTTCATTTTCCCACTTCAACCCCTGGAACCATTCTGAGTCTCCTTCAATCAATTCAAGAATTGGAGCACTTTGGGACCCCAAGGGAAGCATCTCCAAACTCGGGCAAAGCACCACTTCAAGACGTGTCAAGGAAGGGAAATCAAGAGTTACATGAGAGCCTCCTCTTGTATCGTAGCTGAAACTCGTAAGCTTTGGGAGATCCTCTAAAATTAATGTTGTTAACCGAGGGAGCACGCCCTGCATATCCGCCGCCCTTATTTCCTCCTCCTGTTCATTTGCACTTATAATCACCGTCATTTGAGGACACTGGCTTACCCGGAGGTATTCTAGCTGTGTGAGGCCGCATACCAACTTCCACGACAACAGATTCGTCATTCTTTCGTTACAATCAAACCCTAGTATTCGCAAATTCTGGAAGAGTGGAACGGGTGGCAACAAGAATCTGGAAGCAGAAATGCTCCCGTCTGTCGCAATGTCCTCCTCTTTCGCATCCGATATTATGTTCTCAAGGGCTGGCGCCTCAATCTCAAGCTCCTCCAATTTGCGAAGGCAGCGTGCAATACTTGGTGAGAAGAGATATCTCAACCTGTTCTCCCCGCTGAGCTTCAAGAGCTTAAGGTTGTGGAAGATTCCAGTTGGTGGTATAGGGCCCTTCCATGTGTGAAGTAATTCATCCAAACCAATCAAATCTATTGATTTTAACCTAGAGAGTAGTGGAGTAGTAGCATAAACATCCCCACCAATCCCCTTTTCACGCTCAAATAAAGCCTTCAATTTCTCACAAGACTCAACGTACAGTTTCTCTAGCTTCTGTAATCCTTCAAGTGGAAAATCAACTGAGAAGATAATCTCTACCTCATTACAATTGGTAACGTCCAACATTTTAAGGTTCCCAAGGAATCCAGATGGAATTGGCCGCCGGCTTATTCTTGGGGACGTGTTTTGTGGTAGAAATTGAGAACCTTCTTCTTTGGTGGCAGTGTCATGTACCATTTTGGTACAGCCGTAACCAAGCAGGTGCTTTAAGCTAATGAAATGATCTTCATCCAAGTGGAAATCATTCTTTCCACAATTACAAAACCACAACTCAATTAACTCGCTTTTCTCAATTATTGTCTTTATCCACTTGGCAGTTGGGTTTGACCAACTACCAATGACTAGTTGCCCGCAATATGGCACGTTGCCGACATTTCCTTTACTAAAACCAACCACAATCCTAAATCTCTTCAGTCTGTCCCAAGGACCAGGAATTTCTACGGACAGGCTAATGTTGCAGCGTAGGCCGATCTTGAGCCCAGTCAAGCGATGCAAAGATGTCATCTCGTTCAAGGTAGCTCTAATTCCAGCATCAATATCACCCGTATTATTCCCCCCAGCATGATAGCCCAGCACGCATAGCTCTTCTAGCTTAGACATCTTTGATATGACATTGGGTACAATCATGTTAAGACCACCATAAACTGACAAGTCCAAAAGCTTTAGGCTGCCCAAGTCCCCTAATTGATTTGGCAGTTCTTTGATCGATGCACCACGTAAGCTAAGGACTTCAAGTTTCTGCCATTTTCCAAGTATAGATATGTCCCTTAGACGTTTACAATTGTCCAAACACAGTGTCTTGAGGCTATTTAGGCATGCAAATGATCGCGGCAATGATGAAATTCCTGTTCCACTTAGATCTAGAACAGCTAGGGATTTCATCCCTTCAAAGAAACTGTCAGGGATATCTCTGAATGTACCATGTTGCAGTAGTAATGTTTGTAGCTCTGGACGTGCCAGTTCTGCTGGAAGCATATCTGAATTCATGAATGAAAGTCTCTTACATTTTTCTATATTTTTCGGCCAGTCATCTAGTCTTACGGCAATTTTCCCTAAGAAGCCGTACTCCTTTTTGGAGGCTATTGATATGCCAACATCTCTAATTATGTCGTGCACCTTTACATAATTCTCTTCCGATAACATATCCCGGGGCAACTTCGCGCCCTCCAATAGCAAGCAAGAATCTTTAAGTTTGTTGATCAAAGCATCCATTCTATCACGTGCTTCCTCCAAACTGTAGACATTTTCAAATAAATCCTCCCCGATCATGTATTTCACTAGTACCTCCACGGGAATGTTGTAGTCCTCGGGAAAGAGACAACAGAACAACAAGCATGTCTTGGCTTCATCACTATCTATGTAGTTAAAACTCAACTCAATATGAGAATACACTTCAGCATACACCCGATCGACATTTTTTGGAGCAGATCGTCTCAATTCTTTCAATGCGTTGGCCCATATGCTTTCAGGTTTTTCTTTGAGTGCCCTTGCGACTGTGATAATAGCTAGAGGCAAACCACTGCATTCTTTAGCAACATCTCTTGCTAGAAGACACAGAGTATCAGTTTCAGCAATACCTGCTTTTTCTTTGAAAAGATTCCAAGAATCCCGTTCGGATAAGACTTCGAGCTTGACTGCCACTTGGCAGTCCATGTGGCTACAGACATCTCTTCTCCTCGTAGTCAACAGAACTTTACAACCTTTATGTTCATCTCCACGGGGGATTCCTATGTTAGCCATGTCGATTGCTTCCCATAGGTCATCTAAAACTATAAGAATTTTTTCCTCTCGCTTCAATCTTTCAAACAACCTTTGAGCCCTTACTGATTCGGTCTCTTCTGTTAACCAGAAGCCTAACTTCTCAGCAATCTCACATTGGATTTTTCTAATGTCTGGACTTTGAGAAACACTTGCCATTAGAATTACATCATAAACCCTGTCTTTTTGCAATTTTTCGGCTATTTTCTTCACGAGGGTTGTCTTACCCACTCCACCCAATCCGTATATTCCAATAACACTAGTTTTGTCATCAGTTATTGCATGCATGACCCGCTTGGTCGCTATTTTGGTTGATTCAAAGTCCCCTGAACTCGTAGCAACCATGAGACCACCAGGAGGCGATGGACCATGTGAGACCCCGCCATTGAAGTCCCCGCTTTGATGGAGGCCTTTCACAATAACCGATTGCTCAGCTACTTGTTTGCCCAACCGGTACTGGGAACTCAAATCGGGGCACCATTTAAGACATTTCTTGTTCTCCGTCAAGGCGGCTGCTATATTTCTATTAACTTCCAACACGTCATTCACCTTGGCGATCCAACGCAGCACTTCCTCTTTAGGCTCTCGTAAATAATTTTGAGCAGCATTGACCTGCCGTTCTACATCATTCTTCTTCGCTTCCAAATCTGAGACTAGGCTTTTAAGTTCTTCAGAGTTCCTTTTGTAATGGACAAGATAAGAAGCATGTCCCTTGAGTGGAATGAATAAGCCCTTGGCGATTTCTACAGCAACGGTTACCAGAGCGTCCATTGCTATTCTTGTTGATCAAGGTAAAATGATAAGAAACCAACTACAAAGAAATAGAATAAGTCAAGAAAATCAGTACATGATATTGTAATTATTCTCAGAAATAAAAAAAGAAAAGAAAAATTCAAAAAATTGGACAAAATCAATAAATGAAATTGTAATTATTCGTTGGCTCTACCCTAAGAAGGTCGCGGGTTCACGCTAGCGAGCAAGTTGGCGAGCGTTTGGGAGTTACTCTTGGAAAAGGTGTACATTGACGTCAGTGTGTCTCGAGGAGGCTGGAGGCTTAGTGTAATGACATGAATTTTACTTATGAAATTCATAGGAAAATTTAAAGGTAAATTGGTCAATTGACAATTGAATCTGATGGAAAAATGTCCCTGAAACATAGTAGAATGAATGACATATTTTTGAAGAAAAAAGTATTTTAACTGACTTGATAGTCGAGTTAGTTGAGTTGGTTAAGTTAGTTAATTAATTTAATTAATTAGTTAGTTTAAATGAGTTTAAGGGTTGAAAACTAAGTTCATAAACAACGAGTATTTAAGAACTAGCTCATTTATACTTAGTTTACATCTAAATAGGTGTTACTGTTTAGGAACTAAATGAAAATAAGTCTTACACTCTAGATTCAATGTAGGAAAATGTTATGATTTAGAATGAATTAACCCACAATTCTATATATGAAATTGTCCAGATTTCAAAATCAAACCCGATTTTATATAGATATGATTAAAATTCAGAAACGAATATTAAAGCTAATCAATATTCATATTCGAACGTTCCAATTTGAAATGTTCAACCCTAATCAAATTAGATGTAGATGTCCAAAAGCCAGTTAGACTTGCAATCTAAAAACGTCCAATCAGATAAACTCGAATCTCAATATTAAAGCTATTCATTACCAGGATTCAATAGTCCTTATCTAACCTTAAGATCCAGAAGAGGATCAGTTAGTACATCTTATGAGCAAGCTAAACCTTGTGGTAATAAACTTCAGTAAGGATGACAACCTAGTGTGAAGCATTGTCCCAAAGGTGCATACTTGTTACATTCATGCTACATAATTCTGGCTAACCCAAATGAACCGTGAAGTATATGGAGTTCTGATATCTCTACTAAAATCTCTTTCTTTGGATTGACATTTTGCTTGGATAAATCTCTCACATTTGTAAGCTAACGGCAGGAGGTTGTGTAATATCCTTAATTTTTAAGATAAAAATAGGAAATTATTAAATAAATTAAAATAAAAATTTATGGATGAAATTCTTTCCTGAAAATATAATAATTAGGAAGTACTCGTCGATACGAATCCAACGCCACCAAGAACGCGAGAAACGGAGCTCAAACAAGGGAGTTATGAGCCGTCAAAGTTGTAAGGGCAAATTGGTCTTTTGACAGAAACGTGTTACACAGGGGTCCAAATTGATAACGGCACCCCTGTCTACACACGTCTCTACCAGTCCGGCGAAATCGCCGGAGAGACGTGGGAAGAGACGTGTGGGGAAGAGTTTCTCTTCCCCAAGACTCTAAAACCCTATATCTATGCTCCTCTAGGAGCCAAAACGCTCCACTTTGAGCGTTTTCCATGAAAGCTACGCAAAACCCTAGCCCTGTAAAAACTTGAATTTTCCGGCGAGTGGAGCCCCGGCAACACGAGCAACTCCGGCCAGGTGCAAGGTAAGCCTCAAAACCTATGTTTTTCTGTATTTATTAATTAGGAAATTAATTAGAAAAACATGAAAAAAATTAGGAAAAAAATCGGATTTTTTTAGGAACCTGTGTGCACGCTACTGTTGGAGTGTGATTTCACGGATCAAACCTTGTCCGTTTGAAAATTGCACCGTCCAACTAGTGCACAAGAGACCCAAGAGTATAACCTTTAAATTTGGGAGTGATCCAACGGTAGATTTCTCCAGAAAACCCAAAAACCAGTACCTAGGGAGGTTTTTAGGAACTTGGGAAAAATAGTTTAAAAACCATGGTTTTTGAGAAAATTAGTGCAAAAGGAGGGCATAAATGGATTCTAGAGAGAATTCTGAAGAAAATGGCGCAAAAATCACGCAAAACGGGCTGTAGCTCGCCGAGGCGACCGGAATCCGGTCGTCTTCTCCGGCGTCGTCAACGGCGTCGGCGCCTGGCGCCGACGCCAAGACGCACTCAGAGACGCAGCCAGGACGACGTCACATGACGTCGTCGCCGCGCGCGTGCGGAGCGTGCGTTGTTTGGCTGTCGCGGTGGGACCGGGACGCGGCGCGTCCTGGCGACCGTGACGCACGCCGAAGACGCGCGGCGCGCGTCCCGTGCGGCGTCTGCGACGCCGTGCGTCTTCGTGCGCCCGTGTACGTCGGTGTAAACCGGCGGAAAAGGGTGCCGCCGGTTTAAACCACCTTATGGTGGTCGGCGGAGCCCCATTTGAGGGTAGTTTTCACTAAAACTTGATTTTTGGGAGCTAGAGAGGTCCAAATCACGATCCGGAAGAGGCGTTGTGACCGTATTGACGACGCGGACCTAGTTTTAACTTAAAAACTTAGAAATGACCACTTTTTATTTAGAAAAATTTTAAAATAGTGATGTGACATGTACAGGTGCACTTGAATATATCAATTAAAGGGAGTTATTAGCAAGCCAGTGGTCTCACACTGAGGTAGGTGACGACAACTAATGTTTTGCCTTGATTTTAAACCATGTTTAAACATAGCATCATGTGTGATTGTGTTTTAAATTGCGATTTTTATTTACCATGGATTTCATGCGACATTGCGTACAGGATGGTTATTCCAAATTGAATTCTTTTATTGAATAAACTTATTTAAAATGCTTTTACAAGCATGATGTTAATTAGTTATGCTTAATTAGAGATTTATTTCTTATTATATATATAGTAAATGCATGGATTTACATGGAAATGAGTATAGAGGCTTAGTAAATGGTCCTTTTATAAAGCTAACCCCAGGATGAGGGGCATGTCTTGGGGATTTCAAGCTATAAGTGCTCTTGAGTTTTAGCATATACATATGATTTCCGTGTTTTATATTTGATGACGGGTGCTCTCGCCCGGTGGGCGTCATGCTAGGAGGGATAGGGCCGGCCACCCACCTTCCGAGATTATGATGTGATGAGTTTGTGATATGATAGACACCTGCCCATAGATGGCATTCGGTAGGGGTTTGGTAACATGGATAGTCCACACTACCGGCCTGAGCCTTTCCATGGGGACAGACGTTAAGTCTCCCGTTACGGTGTCGACGGGGAGCGGCGGTGGTTGATACCCATGGAGGGTTGCCACTGCAGCATGATGACCCATATTCTTGTTATGTGTGCATGTATGATGAGCATGGTTATAGATGGTATGCCAGGGTGTGACGACACTCAGAGGTTGACTATGTGTACTCCTGATCAGGGATGTTAGTGCGATGTGGTGGGACCCATTACCTTAGGGTGCCCTTATTCTTGTTGTATGCTCCATGTTATTGATTCATGTCATGTTTTAACTCAGTGAACTTCATGTTTTAGCATTTGGAATAAATTGGCATTTATTTGAACATGGCATTATGATATCACTATTTCCATAAATGTTAGACTTTTCATCAATCTTTGTTCATTATTTCTTGCATTTATTACATTAATTGTCTATGTACCTACACAAGCGATAGCTTCTTTGAGGCATTGCTTTGTTTTGCAATGCCTTAGATCTCGAGCGACACCAGGGAAAGGAAAAGCGGTTGATAAACCTTGAGAGTCACCTGAAGACTAGTTTCCCTATAGTTTTAGAAAGTAATGTGAGTCATTAGAGTGGATTATCATTTGAATTTTATTATGGACTGCATACTTTATATTTGGATGTGATTTAGATCTTTGGACATATATTGGACATTTATATGGGATGTTATGATGGATAGACCCTGGGCCATATTATTATTGTCTTTTGGACGTTTATTTGATTTAAAATAAAGGCGCCTATTTATTTAACGTTGATTTATACGCGGATCATTTATTTGTGTTTAAATTACATGTACGCCATTTTGAGAAAGGAAAAATTAACATCTGGAGTTTTAAGATAGGTTTAGTAAAATGTTAAATAAATCTTTTCTCATGGGATCCCAAATGCTCTTAAAAAAAAAAAAAAATTGTCTTAAATATCCGGGGTGTTACAGGTTGGCATGGCCCTCCTCATTGTAGCTTACGCAACCCTACTAGTGAGGGCCGTGATCATTATTTTTTAAACCATCAAACATCTCAGTTCATTTGGCATGCTATCACTGAAAATTGTAATCTTAGTTGGATGCTGCCCAATTCATTCATGGAACACCTTTATCAATGATCGAGACCTATTATGAACAAGGGAGGGAGGATACTGCGGAAAGCTGTATTCTTGTCAACTACTTGGTGCATGGCTCGAAAGGAACACAATATATAAAGAGGGTAAAGTCCCATCACAACCAAACTTAATCCTTGAAAAAAGAAAAAACATAGATGGTGACAAGTTGGGCGTGGGATTTACGAGAATTTAAGAGTATTCAATGTACAAATACCCAGGAAATTAGATAGGATTTCTACAAGCCGAAGGAGAAAGGACAAGTATAAAGTGGCCGCCACCAATTGAAGGAGTTTATAAACTAAACTTCAATGTTGCTAGCTTTGGAAATTCAGGCTCATCCGGTGTTGGGGGTATTCTTAGAAACAATCAAAAAGAGACCAGTTCTGATTTTGCAGGGCCGATAAGATGGGCAGGATCAAATGAAGCAAAAATGAAGTCTATTCGCATAGGAATAATAAAATGGACAGAACAGCCTCTAATGCAGCTCATGGTTGAAGGTGACTCCTTTAACGTTATGTAAATCAAGGCTTAATAATACTTCCTCTTCACCTATAAGGTTCTGGTACATCTGCAACAAGATCAAATCCCCAACAGAGAGCTTGGATTCTATTATTTTCTACACTCAATAAACGACACTGTAGATGGACTATCACATGGAAGTGTTAGTTTAGAATCATTGAGAACTAGATGGCTCTAGTTTTTAGTTTAATGTTGTATCTTAAATTTTGATAATCTCAATCTGAATGTACAGCCACAAGGAGGGCTATTCTCCCCCTGTCAGTAAAATCATACCTTTCTGTAAAAAACGAAGGCACTAGATATAGCTTTGGGAGCCCACTAGGAAGAAGCAACAAAAGTTAGTTAATGATCTACTCATAAATAATAGGAAAATGAACATATCCTAAAAACAGGTTTTCCTATTTATTTAGGAGTCTATTTATAGATTTCTTGTGAATGCTTAGAGCATCCCAGTTTGCATTGGATCAATGAAATGTTGTGCCAAATTTTCACAGATTTGGCAATTAGGATCAATTCAATCATACACACACAAAAGAAGACATAGATTTACATGGTTCGGCCAAGCTCGGCTACTTTTACAGAAGAAGAGGATTCCACTATAATCTGATCAAATTACATGAGTGGAGAGTAGGAGGCAACTCATGGCCTCTAACCCTCTTCTCTTTCTCTAAGCATAGACTCTCTCATACCCTCACACCCATACACACCATATCCTACCATCACTATATATATGATTTTCCTTACGTGGATATGTATGGACTCTAATCTGATTGATCCTTATCTAATCAATCCTTATCCTAATTAATCATCATCTTGACAATTTCCTATTGTTTGCAAAGTTCCTCACATGGGTTTGGACCACCTATAGGTCCTCCCCAACATGAAAATCCTACCATTCAATAAAGGAAAAACACAAAAAAAGAAGATAAAGTGATAAGAATTATGTTGGATCTTAGAAAGCGAAAGCTTATAACCCTTTGTGCTTTCTACTGTACTTCATGAAACATGTAAGCAAGGAAAACAAGAACCAGCTCAAGTTTTCTGATTATGAGCTCTCCGAGAGCAACTAGTGTACCTTCTACATGTGATTGCTTTTGGTTATGGTCATTGGTCAATTGTGTCATGCCAAACTTGTTCATTTTCAATAGCTAAGCTAGATAGCTTTGGTCCCATGTGAAATGGATATTTCATGGGCATGCTAGAATTCTAATGAGGTAAATTGGACTTAGATGATTTGGACATATTTAAAGAAGACCAAAAATGGAGTTCGTTAGAAGCGAGGCAATCCAAATAAAGGGTTCTAAAAGGGCACACCATAAAAAAACACCAACTTTTGAGGAGCAATGCTATCAAAGAATGCAACCACGCTCCAAGGACATTGACATATTTTGGGAATGGTTTGGATCATTCTGATCTATTATAGTGCCCAACATTGTGGCAACTTGCCGTGCAGTGTCTCACCCATTTGTATCAAGAGGCCCTCTTTATATTATTAGACCCTATCATTTGATTGTGCCAAATTTTGAAAATCTGTGAACTTGGCCATTAAGTGCAGACCGTTCATTGTTACTGTCAAAAGTGCAAATCCCAGATGCTAAAGTCATCTAACCAATGCAATTTTTGAAACAGTTAAAAGGTAGAGCAATTGGATCATCATCCAAAGGAGAGCACCGTAGTGCAAAAAGTGGGTGATGTACAACAAGCATTTGTAATGTCATAGACTATAGCATTTGATTAAATTTTGGATTTCACTATTTAATGTTGTTAGAATGAGAGCCTTAGTATAGTCGGAAAGTTGTCGTTGTGTGACCTTGAGGTTGGGTGTAAAAACAGCCTCTTCCCTGTGCATAGGCTAGAGCTTCGTGCACTAGGCTACTATTTAATGTTCTTAAATTGATTCGTGTTAACTTGGCTCATTACCGCGTGAGCCCCATTGATTAGTCAATTAATACCATTTGTAAAGTGGTTGGAACATCGCTGACAGACGCAGCACTAGGCGATGGTCAATTTGTCCGGTCAAATAAGAGCCCGTGTAAGATTAGTTTATACAGTGATCAATGGTTTAGATTCCCCTTCCAGGAGCCTAGAGGAGTTCAAATAGATCTCAAGAGACATGACCTCTCGATCAATGTCTATTGGAATTGTACATGCTTCTAATTGCATTTGTGTTGAATGAGTCAATTTTTGTTTCCATTGACAATCAACAAAGTCTTAATTGGCTCATCTACTTAGTACTGTACTCGAAGCAAGGCAGTGAATCAGTGGAGTAACTGGGCAGGGCCATCAACGTGGGAACCCATCATATACGGCTGATCCAGTTCATTTCAAGCCTATAGGTCATGACAGATACAAAGATAGTGAAGGAAGAACAGCAATCTATTCTGGCTGGATAAGAACCAACTGTACGGTGAACTATTTTTCTAGTCTAAGAAAGGCCGATTAAAGCGTAATCTTCTCCAATAAATACTGTTTCTATTGGTGGCCATGGCCCAAAAGACACACCCAGCTCTCCCCAATCCAAGAATCAGGGACACCCCAAGTAAAGAGATTTGGAGACAGCCCCCAGCAGATGAACAGTTAAGAACCATGTACTGGTTTTGGTGGCTGATATATAGTTTCAAAGTTTGTGCACTCTTGAACCATCTTAACAGGGTTTCATGTTGTGTTCATTGCCTATCTATGCGGCCTCAAGGATAATGATTCCATAACTCCAGGCAGAAACTGCCTTATTTATATGGAGGACAACCTACGGTTGATCACATCCTCTCACTGATTTTCTTTCTTATAATCTTAACCGTTTATATTAAGTGTCTTGTGATAGATGAGTCCGGAAATTATATATTTTGGATTATTCTATTGTTGATGCCGTTCATCGTTCTCCGCTGGTCCTCGCCAAGAAAGAAGGAATCCCGGTGTATTTTTCCATGAAGTTACGTTCCTATCTACCTTCTCAGAAGCAGTGCTATCAAATCCAGTTCACAGAATAATTAGCAGAGCCCATGGACAATGGGCATGAGAAGGCCGTTTGCACACAAAGAGAGAAACTGAAATTATTCCAATCTAAAGAAAGAAACTAAAATCATTCCAATCTAGAGAGAGAAGTAAAATTATTCCACTTTAGAGAGAGAAACCTGAAATTATATCATAAAACTAAAGAGAGACTAAAATTATTCCAAACTAGAGAGAGAAACATAGATAAAATAGAGAGAGAAAATCCAAATTATTTTACAAGAGACAAACAATATCAACACGTTAGCTCAACGATTCTGAAAATTAAAAACCCAGTCCAGAAAATAAGCAGAGACAGAGAAAGAAAAGAGCCGATGAACAAAGCAGGTCTCAACACAGATAAAACTACTGAGAGTAAATACCTTGCACTTTTGGGGGAGACTGGTTTTGCTTCTAAGCGACGAAAGTTAAGAGGTGGGAGAGACGAGGATGAAACGGTGGTGATGGGAGGTTTTCCTCGAAGAAGGGGCTGTGGGAAGGAGTGAGGAAGGAGAGGGAAGGGAGATAGAGAAAGGGAAGCTCAAAGAAAGTCTTCCCTTTTTTACTCTTCGGTCAAAGTATGAATATAGGCCAAAGGCGTAAATTAATGAAAAGGATTGTCGTGATTTTAGGATAAAAAAAGAAGAAGAAAAAAACAGAAACATGGCCAAAAGCATGTGCAAAGTTTGATCTCTAACATATCAAAGCCATTCTAACGCGATGAATGGCTTGGGTCTAATAAGCACAGTTTCACCATGCATAAAAAGTTATCCAAACACTACAACCTTTTGCATAAACAATGGTGCACCCTCAATTGGACTAGTAATGTTAACTGGGTCCACCAGATAACTAAATTCATAAAACCAGATAACTAATTTTAATTTACTTCATTTTGCCTATTCATGTCCAATCGGCTGATAGACTCACCTAGGAAGCCGGATTGCTTTATTCAGCAGCATCCAATAGATAAGCAGCGACTCTTAACCTTTCCTCGCCCCTTCAAGACTACAGTCATAGGACAATCAATTTGTCCTGTCGTACAAGAGCCCATCTGTAAGATTAGGTTATACAGCGATCAGTGGTTTTGATTCTCCTTCCAGGATCATAGAGGAGTCCAAATAGATCTCAACAAGGCTATGATTGCTTGATCAATGTACACTGCAATTATAACATTTTGTTGTACCAAAAATACATTTAAAAAGACTACATAGATACGTATATATATGCATACCAATCTACATGGTAAGGATATCTCTAGTCAGTGGTCAGCTAATCTAGTTATGGTACAAAATAATTAATATGTGTCCTTTAAAAGGAGCTTCTGGGATCCAAATTGAATGTAGATAGGTCACTAAGGCTTGAGCCAGCGTCATGTATTGGGCCAGGTATTTCTTATCAGCTACATATAACTCAACAGTTCTTAGGCGGTTCCCGTGGACTGCTTCACAGGTTAAATGGCTACTTATCTACCACTCGCTTATGGGGCCTGTTTCACAACTTGGTAAAAACTCGATAGTACTAATAGCTACAATAAATGCTTTTTCACAAGTACTTCAGTTTTACATGATTGTGCCATCCAACATAGAGGAAAATTCAAAGAAAGGCAGGTAGAGAAGATGAGCATCACCCTTGCAACCATCGATGGCGCCATTTGGTTATGCAAAGCTTCCACCATTCATAAATGAGCAAGCCACCAGCTTACTTGCTTCAGGTGTTATATAGGGATATAACTTGGGCCTTTCGTTGCCATAACTGGAAGACAAGCAAGAACTTCGTCCAAATGGTTTGTTTATAAACTGATAGAGGGAACGCCAGAGGAAGTAGAGTAGAGTCTGAAATAGGGTTGGCCAAATTGGTTCTCACATGTGTGTGTGTGTGTGTGTGTGTGTGTGTGTGTGAGAGAGAGAGAGAGAGAGAGAGAGAGAGAGAGAGAGAGAGAGAGAGAGAGAGAGAGAGAGAGAGAACTGTTTCATGAAGTTCTTGCTTGTATGATAGACTGTGTCTTTATTTTGTGAAGATTTTATTGATAATTACATTTTTCTTGAACCCTGACATCGGTAGATAAATACTCACACAGTCTCAAGGGGACTTAAACTCTGACATACAATATTTACATTACTTTTTATTTTCATTCTTCATTTGAAGGCACTAGAGATTATAGGCTTAAATTTTGCAGAATTAATAAGTTGCTACTTATTGATGTTGCTAATAGGACGAGTCATTGTAAGTTTGCAAAATTCACTTAGCAGTGAGTTAAGATGAGCTGATTTTCACTTAGCAGTTCCTTGCCGTTCCGAAAAAGCATCCCACCATACGCAACATCATCAGGAGGAAAAGAAGAAGAGCAAGCGAGAAACGTCCCAAAGCAACAAACCCTTCTGCTTTTGCTTTCCATCAAGTTTCATATGAGATAAGTGTGATTTTAACCGTTGACGTGTTGGATCTTGATGGGACCAACGAAGCGTGCCATCGAACATATGCTTAACAGTAACATTAAGTAATGATTACTCGATCGAGGATCCTAATTGTGGGCTATGATTATTAGATCTAGGATCCTAATTGAGGGCTATGATCACTCCATCGACGATCATCATTGAAGGCTATGATTACTCGATCAAAGTTTTGTTGATTACGATTATCCATGCTTCTATAGATTGGCTGGATCGATTGATCTGGCTAAGGGCAGACGGGCACGTGTTGGAGCTCGAATGTGCTCGTCGAGAAAACACTATAATACAGTTCTCACTTTAGCAATTTTCTTACAAAATGTCATCCTTCTGCCTGATTGTTAGATTGATCATACATCTTGGCTGTTAATCATGTGTGGTTGGGATCATACGATTAAGATGTGGTCGATGGTGTGTCTCGACTGCGGTCCCATGATATACACCAACTTAGATAACCGATTTGTGTCGAAAATGACGACTGATCAAGACTATCTTCCTCTAGTTTTTGTGCTTTACCCATTACGGGATCAGGATAATTGATCTCACCTTTCACCACTAAATTTAGGATTGTTTGGAAAGTTAAGCTTCCATTCCAAGAGCAAACAAGTGATTTGGACTTAGACTAGGTGTCTTTGTCCAAACAGGATGTGAAAGTTTCCTGGGGGAGGCATTAACCTGCACTCATTGTACACTAAGTTGCTGGTTGGAGCAGCGCATTTCATCCCATTAGAGGATGCATTAATGAGGTTAGGAGGATTTCTTTGCTCCAAATAGTTAAGTAGTAATAGGATCATAAATCATCGAAGATAAATTCTATTCTTGCAATATGTCAATTGATAATTGGGGCATCTTATACATTCTTAAGTCAATTATCTACACACGTTCATGAACAATTAGGTTAGATCCAATCCCATGCCCAGTACCATGCCTGCAATCAAGATCATTCCACAACGGAACTCAAGCAAGAACGTCAAAGTACATGTCTATGATAACAGCAAAAATTTGAAAACCAAAAGATGCCATTGGTACGGCCTCAACTGTTTCAAAATGTATTGGTGGATTACATTAAATGTCTAGGCCATTGGTACAGCCTCAACTGTTTCGAAATGTATTGGTGGATCGCATTAAATGTATAAGCCATTGTTACAGCCTCAACTGTTTCAAAATGTATTGGTGGATCACAGTAAATGTATGAAAGGCTAGTGTTGAGAGCTGGAAGTCTTGCAAAGGATCTGCAATAGCAGTTGACTCGTTAGGAGATCCGTCAGTATTTCAATCGGAGTCGGAGCTGTCACCATTAACCAAGTTAAGCACATGTCAGGAACTTCTATATGAAAGCTTGCAAGAAGAAAATTCTCCCAAGCAAAAACAGACTTGTCAAATGTAATAAAAAGATCATAGTTTTGACTAAAAAATGACAAGATTACATAAGAAACAGTTTCAGGCCAGAAACAATATATAAGTTAGTACATGGCCTGGATGATATAATCAGCCACACCCAACTAGAAACTGGTTATTACTTTTCTAGGTTGTACTAATATCTCAGCTTTTAACTTCAAGTATCTAGGATTATTTTATCAGATTTGATCAGTAAACAACAAAAAGGAATTGCCAAACAAACATAAGTGGACTTCTTATAGGTTATCTACTGTCTCCGGAATGAATAATCACCTAGCAAGAACATGCAAATAATTTAATTGAACTGTAGAATGTATTCTATCAAAGATGAACTAAGACTAGTCATGAGCTATGGCAAGGACAGGCAGAGCAAATAATTGAGTTGTGCTCTCCTGCAGCGGATGGACAACCATTGGAGTCATGTATGCACGGCATTGAAAATGTGAAGTGTACAATCAGGCATTAAACAAACAATGTTCCGTGCTAGCTCAATGAGGTTTTCCTGTTTTCAAGCACTTCTATGGAAGCTTCCAACCAAAGGAAAATTAATCAAACAACTGGTAAGATGAATTAATAATTACCGTGGCACCTTGGACCAAATAATTATGGCAGCAGACTGGAGCATCTGTTAGCAAGCTCATTATCATGTTTATTCCATTTTCATATTCAGCTCACCATTTTGAGTAATGAAAATAGTAAACCTTTCCTATAAAGGAACAAGGTTCTGCTAGAGTTCCAATAATTTTCTTTTTTAAATGAATATGTCTTTGGCAAAAATTAAACACCCCTTTAGTAATGTATTTATCTATCTGTCATAATTATGTTTTGGCCCAAGTTAATAAACCAAAAAAATATGCATTATATCTTCAAAAAAACCATACAGTAACACCTTCATATTCAACGGCATAATACAAGCCAACAAGACATGCTTTGTCTGTATTACCCATCCACAAGCACTCACCCTCTGCAACACATTCCTAGGAAAACGCTTCTAGCTGAACATGCTTGGACAAAATCAGTACGCCACAGAGAATATGATGCTACCACGGCTTTTCTGAATGATCGGATTGTACCATTTATCAATAACAAATAATGAAGACATTCTTGACTTCCAAGTCTAAAATTTATCAGTGCTGTCTTTCTCTTAATCAATTAGTCATGAAACTATATATGAGGCATCAGGGCTCCTAGTTTTCTAGTCATGAGGTTCAAATATGCTATTCGTTGACCTAATATTGTTGCTCTCATAGTTAATCACTTCGACCGATGTTCAGTTATTTGTCTTCAATAATCTATTACATATTAGTTGTACCCCTTATCAGGTGGCAATATCATCCCTTCTATTTGTGCATTGACACAAACAATCCTTTATGCTTTATTGGGAAAACCAAATAGAACAGAAGTAATGTACGGATACATAAATGTTTATCAGTAGAGTAAGAATAAACACATAAGACTAAGCCAACAAATGTGCAGCACAGTTGTTCACGAACAACTAGACATCCCCGCAGGGGACTAGATTTAGGACAGTGCATGAGCGAGTGTGTGGGAGTGGTTTAGTTTGTAATTCTTTGCTGATAATTAAAAAATAATAATAAAGTCTTTAATTAAATCACTCTAGTAAGAATTGGTGAAGTAATTGCCAATCACACTAGCTAAGAGCCAGATAACAGAGAGAGAAACACTAAGAGCCAGAAAATAGAAATGCGTAGGCAAAGGAATTGGAAGTACAAGCAGAAACAACTAGACCAGAAGGGGGATTTGAAGCTTACTCAGGAGGTAACAATTTGAAGCAAGGTTCAAATTGTTTCATGACACTGTCATCTTCCCACTGCAACCCCTGGAACCATTCTGGTGGGCGTCCTTCAATCACTTCAAGCTTTGGTGCACTTTGGGACCCGAAGGGAAGCATCTTTAGATTCCGGCAGCCATCCACATGAAGATGTGTCAAGGAAGGGAAATCAAGAATTACATGAGACCCTCCTCCTCTTCTATCATAATGGTAGCAGAAACTTGTAATCTTTTGGAGAAATCGTAGATATAATGTTGTTAGCCGAGGCAGCACGCCCTGCATATCCCCTGCCCCCAATTCCTCCTCCTCCTCCTTTGCGCTTATAATCTCCATCATTTCATAACACCCGGTTACGCTGAGGTATTCCAACTGTGTAAGGCCGCATACCAACTTCCACGACAACAGATACTTCATTTTTCTGTTCAAATCAAACACTAGTTTTCGCAAATTCTGGAAGAATGGAACCGGTGGTAACAAGAATCTGGAAGGGGAAATGCTACTGTCCGTCCCCGTCTCCTCTTCGTTCGCATCCGAGATTATGTTCTCAAGGGCTGGCCCATAAATGTGAAGCACCTCCAACTTTTGAAGGCAACGTGCAAGACTTGGGGAGAAGACATATCTCAACCTATAATTCCCCCAGCTCAAACTCAAGCGCTGAAGGTTGTGGAAGATTCCTGTTGGTGATATAGGGCCATTCCATATGTGAAGTAATTCATCCGAACCAGTCACATCTATTGATTTTAACCTAGAGAGTAGTGGAGCAGCAGCATAAATATCCCCACCAATCCCCTTTTCACGCTCAAATAAAGCCTTCAACTTCTCACAGTACCAAACGCTGAGGATCTCTAGCTTCTGTAATCCTTCAAGTGGAAAATCAACTGAGAAGATAATCTCTACCTCATCACACTTGTGAACGTCCAACCTTTTAAGGTTCCCAAGGAATCCCGATGGAATTGGCTGCCGGTTTATTCTTGGAAACGTATTTTGTGGTACAAATTGAGAACCTTCTTCTTTGGTGCCAGTGACATGTTCCATTTTGGGACAGCCGTAACCAAGCAGGTGCTTTAAGCTAATGAAATGATCTTCGTCCAAGTGGAAATCATTCTTTCCACATTCACAACTGTACAAATGAATTGCCTCGCTTCTCTCAATTAATGTCTTTATCCACTTAGAAGTTGGGTTGGACCAAGAACTAATGGCTAGTTGCCTGCAATATGGTCCGTAGTGGTAAACAGCGGTATAGCAACCAACCGCAATCCGAAATGTCTTCAGTCTGTACCAGGGACCAGGAATGTCTACGGACAGACTAATGTTGCCACGTATGCTGATGTCGAGCCGAGTCAAGTAATGCAAAGATGTAATCTCATTCAAGCTAGCTTTACTTCCATTCTCAGTGTCACCTGTAATCTCCCACTCATTAAAGCTGCATAGCATGTGTAGTTCCTCAAGCTTAGACAACTTTGATATGATATTGGATACAATCATCTTAAGACATTTACAATCTGACAAGTCCAAAAGCTTTAGGCTGCCCAGGTCCCCTACTTGATTAGGCAGTTCTTTGATCGATGTACGTTGTAAGCTGAGGACTTCAAGTTTCTGCAATTGTCCAAGTATAGATATGTCACTTAGACTTTCACAGCTGTCCAAACACAATGTCTTGAGGCCTTTTAGGCACACAAATGATCGTGGCAACGATGAAATATTTGTTGCAGTTAGATCTAGAACCGCTAGGGATTTCATCGCTTCAAAGAAACTGTGAGGGACATACCAGAATGTACTATGCTGCAGTAGTAATGTTAGTAGCTTCGGACAAACCAGTTCTGCTGGAAGCATAGTAGTAGATGATTGCATCAACGAAAGTCTCTTACATTCTTCCATATTTTTCGGCCCTTCGTCTAGTTGTACAGCAATTTTCCCCAAGAAGCCGTACTCCTTTCTCGAGGCTATCGATATGCCCACATCTCTAACTATGTCGTGCACCTTTACCCAAGTGTCAATAATGCCCTCCAACAGCAAGCAAGAATCTTTAAGTTTGTTGATCAACGCATCCATTCTATCTCGTGCTTCCTCCAAACTGAAGACATTTTCAAATAAATCCTCCCCGATCATGTATTTCACTAGTACCTCCACGTCAATGTCGTAGTCCTCGGGAAAGAGACAACAGAACAACAAGCATGTCTTGGCTTCATCACTATCTAAATAGTTAAAACTCAACTCAATATGAGAATACACTTCAGCATACACCCGATCGACATTTTTTGGCGCAGATCGTCTCAATTCTTTCAATGCGTTGGCCCATATGCTTTCAGGTTTTTCTTTGAGTGCCCTTGCGACTGTGATAATGGCTAGAGGCAAACCACGGCATTCTTTAGCAACATCTCTTGCTAGAAGACACAGAGTATCAGTTTCAGCAATACCTGCTTTTTCTTTGAATAGATTCCAAGAATCCTGTTCGGGTAAGACTTGGAGGTTGACTGCCACTTGGCAGTCCATGTGGCTACAGACATCTCTTCTCCTCGTAGTCAACAGAACTTTACAACCTCTATGTTCATCTCCGCGGGGGATTCCTATGTTAGCCATGTCGATTGCTTCCCATAGGTCATCCAAAACTATAAGAATTTTTTTCACTTGCTTCAATCTTTCACGCAACCTGTGAGCCCTTACTGATTCGGTCTCTTCTGTTAACGAGAAGCCTAACTTCTCAGCAATCTCACATTGGATTTTTTTAATGTCTGGACTTTGAGAAACACTTGCCATTAGAACTACATCATAGACAGTGTCTTTTTGCAATTTTTCGGCTATTTTCTTCACAAGGGTTGTCTTACCCACTCCACCCAAGCCGTATATTCCAATAACACTAGTTTTGTCATCAGTTATTGCATCCATGACCTGCTTGGTTGCTTTTTTGGTTGATTCAAAGTCCCCTGAACTTGTAGCACCCATGAAACCGACTGGACGGGATGGAGAATGCGAGACCCCCCTGTTGAAGTCCCCAAATTGATGGAGGCCTTTCACAATAACCGATTGCTCGGCTGCTTGTTTGCCCAACCAGTACTGGGAACTCAAATCGGGGCACCATTTAAGACATTTCTTGTTCTCTGCCATTGCTTCTTCTATATTTCTATTAACTTCCAACGCGGCATTCACCTTGGCAATCCAACGCTTCACTTCCTCTTTAGGCTGCCGTAAGTTATCTTGAGCATCATTTACCTGCCGTTGTACATCATTCTTCTTCACTTCCAAATCTGAGACTAGGCTTTTAAGATCTTCAGAGTTCCTTCTGTAACAGAAAAGATAAGAAGCATGTCGCTTGAGTGGAATGAATAAGCCCTTGGCGACTTCTACAGCAACTGTTACCAGAGCATCCATTGCGATTCTTGTTGATGGAGGAAAAATGATATGAAACCACCTACAAAGAAAAATAATGAGACGTGAAAATCAGTACATGATACTGTAACTATTCTCAGAAATAAAAGGAAAAGAGAAGGCAACAAAATTGGACGAAATCAATGAACGAAATCGTATTTATTCATTGGCTCTCTTGTAAGAAGGTCACCAGCTCATGGTAGTTCATCACAACCCTTTAAGACATCAATGGGGCTCACATGTTGGGGTGTGTCTGGGAGTTACAATTGGCAAAGGAGTACATTGAGGGCAGTGTGTCTCGAGGACCGAAGGCTTAGTGTAATTATACGAACTTTTACATATGAAATTCAGATGAATATTTAATGGTAAATTGGTCAATTGACAATTAAATAATCTGACCAAAAAATGTCCCTGAAACCTAATAGAATTAATGACACATTTTTTAGCAAAAATTTATATTAACTAACTTGTTAGTTAAGTTGGTTAAGTTAGTTAATTAGTTTAACTAACCAATTAGTTGGTTTAAATGGTTTAAGGGTTGAGAATTAATTTACTAGAATAAGTTTGGAGAACTAGCTCATTTATACTTAAGTCTGCATCTAAATAGGTGTTAATGTGTAGGAATTAAATGAAAATAGACATTACACTCTAGATTCCAAATCCATTTAAAATTCAAAATCAAATCTGATTTAATTTTGATATCAGAAATGCATTAAAATTGATATTTGAATATTAAAGCTAATCAATATTCATATTTGAATGTTCTAGTTTGGACCGTTTAATCCAAATCAAATTAGATATGGATGTCCAAAAGCTAATTAGACTTGGATCTAAAAACGTCAAGTCAATTAAACCCAAATCTCAATGTTAAAGCTGTTCATTTCTAGGATTTAAGCGTCCCATCTGATTTTAAAATTTAGAGTGTCCAATTTAGATGAGATTAAATATGAACATTTAAAAAGGTATCCAAGTGTAGATATCAAAAGTTTCAGTAATTTAAAACTATATCCGAAACATATCTAGAATTTAGATCAGATCTGAATTCAATTCTAATACACTTAACCTATAATTACACATTTGAATCACAAAGTATTAATTTGTAGTTATATAGTTTAAAGATTGTGGTCTAGAATTGTAAGATTTCTTTTTTTTCCTTTTTCACTTGTAGCTGTTCAATCTTGACTTAAAGATCTATATATAGTTTATATTTAATTTTTGGTTACGCAGTTTCAATATATTTAGAATGTTGAAACATTTTTAGATATCTTACACGATTTTAATTTAGGATATAAGTTACATGGTTTTGCTATGTTTATATAGATGGTATGGTTTTGATCTCAACGCCAATGAACTATCAATTATATGGTTTTGATCTATTGATGTATATCCAAGTAAATTTTTTTAAAAATATGGATTTACCAACTTTATTTTAATTGATTTTTATCATGCTATTGAATTTTGGAACTGTTATTAACTTTTAAAGAAAAGTGAATGACAAGTTTGAAAAGAATGATTATTTTTCAAAAATTTTGATTGCAAATTATATGCCTCAGGAAACATTTTGGAAAGATTCATAGAGAAATATTGAATTTTAAAATAACAATGTATTTTATCAATTATTGAGTGAAATCTAGCTAGACAAAGTTTATTTTTAGATCCCACTTTTGGACTCTAATGAGAGATCATTAGGGGTTTTTTGGCTCTATGTTGGTGGAAACTTTTTATTTGGACTTTGTCTAATCAACGGTGGTTATAGTGGATAACTCGTCCGAGATATATTTCGACAAGGGCCTCGATTGAAAGTTACTTCAATAGGGTTTTGTGCTTCTAGCTCAGATCTATGTGGACTAATATTTAATCAACATAGGATAGATGTAAAAGAGCTTATGTCAAACCTTTGCTAATGTTTTGTGAACCTCATTTGATCAATGAGGTAGTGAACTTGTCCGAAACGTATGTCAATAGTTATTACTTTTGTTGGTCATGTTTAAATATACGAACCGATTTTTATTTTTTTTTGTAGTTTTGAACAAATTGTATCCATGCTATTTGATTTTAGATTGAATTGGTTTTCATGAAAATTGAATTCTTTAAAATGTGTTCTTTCACATGTATGGTAGTACTATTTACATTAAATAATTTGTTAGATAGTTAAGTGTGAAACATTTATACTCATGGTAACTGTATGAACTGATAATTATTAAAAAATAGAATATTGTACTAATCCTTATTGAATATGCTTCTATTGAACAAACAAAGAGTGATGGCATGGGTTTTTAAAACACCTTTTCAATAATTTCTTTTGAAATGTGAGGCCCCAAGTTTGAAAACCATTTCGAAAATAAACCGTGATAAACATTTTCTTTGAAATCCATTTTGAAACATTGAGTATCAACTTTCAACTCAACATTAATTTATAATTTTACTATAATTTTAAATTTTAAATTTTCAAATAATTTTTTCTTCTTTTTCAAGTAAACTATTCTCAAAACAAGTTTACTTCTTCAGGACCCATCCAGTCGACAACCACAGTCCTTACATATAGCAATGTAAAGTCCACGTACTCAGATATATATAAACAATTCAAGTGCAATCATAACATACCCTCAATATAGAACTGTCTCAATCAACTAGTTGCCTAATTCTTCTTCACTTGTCTATCTAAATTTGATATTTGTAAACATTTAAACATTCACAATATCTCAGTAAGTTATGCTTAGTAAGAGAATAAGATGCATATGAAAACCCAAGTGAAACATTTTTTTACAATTTAATAATTATTTCAATGCATTAAAAAATTTTGCCTTAATAATTTGCATAATTAAATTTAAGATAATCTCAAACTTTAAAATTTTAAATTTCAAAGCATTTCATGTAAATATCATGAATGAATCTAATATTAAAATATTATATTCAATCATAAACAGAATCTTAAATAAACTTTCTGAATAAATAAAAATATCATAAATAGATCTAGCAAACAAATCATAATTAGTATTTCGAATAAAGCTACTGAATAGTCAAATGAGTTAACTCGTAAAATTAGTGAATACAATAATCAGTGGTCATACCCCTAACTATACAGGGCCCACAATCATTTAATCAATACTAGGTATACATAATAGTTAGGAGCTCATACCAAACATATCATCATGCCATATAATCATAGGTACTATTATTTAGTCATGCTCATAGTATCATGTCACATAAACCAAGCACACATGCTATCACTAAATCGTGATTGCAGCACTATACTAATATAAAACTAAGCACACATGCTGTTACTTAGTCGTAATCGTAGCACTATGCTAAAGCATGGACTACTATGTTTCAGCTTACATCCTACAAGCCAGGATTCTTTACTATTCTTCCGCTGACACCACCTATGGAAGACTAATCACCACATTTCGCATGGGAAGAAAGCTTGTCACGTATATGGCTTACCCATGATATCCACACAGAAATTTAGCTCCTTGGGTATGATATCAATATCATATCATAATCTCAGAGAGCAGGTAGCCAACCTACACCCTTCCTAACATAGTATTCACAGGCCTATACCTATGTCTAAAATAAAACCCTATGACCTCCATGCCTAGATACAATAAAATCATCAGGCTATATGCATGTCTCATATTAAATCCATGAAAATAACATATCATATGCATATTTGGTACCATGTACCAAAATCACGTTCATCCAGTTGTCGAGTCAAATCATGTGAATATAAAATATGCATTGCATTCTTAAATTAAGTATTTTAAATAATTAATATGCATTTCCAATACATGGAATCATAATACAACAAATTTTCATATATAATACTATAGCCTTTTTATTTCATAAATCATGTCATAAATATTGCATGTATAATATCGCAAAATAATCACCTTTTATAAATAAATTATGCAATTTAAATCTAGTGTGGAAATCAAAATGACAACATGATATATCAAAAGACCATATAACTCTTGAAAATTAGCATCTTAGATGCCACGTACCTCGAATACGGGCCAATCCTTAGAATACTCAATAGGCTCAATTCGTATTAGTCAGCATATCTGTCAAAACATACATACATTCGATGTTATTGTCCTACTCACAAATTCTCATTTAGTCTATGATCATCATTAAATATGATGATTTTTCCTTTACTAACCTCCGATAAGAGGTATATCTCTTTATTTTTGCTATCTCCTCAAATCATAAGAGTTGATTAAAGATCAATTGTTCAAATAATTCAATTATTCTCAATCTCTATTCATCTTGGACTCATGGTATTCTATTTCATATTTCAAAGTTTAATCTATTGATCCGATAGTTAGATTGAATTCTAATCTATTAGATCAATAGTTTTAAGTCATCCTAACATCCAATTTTCTATTCTATAGACATCAAAATAATACCTTAATTAATAATTTAAATAGATTAGTTATTCTTTCTAAGGTTTAACCAATTCTAATCTTGTCTATTTTTTAAATAGTGAGAACAATTTATTAAGCACAATAAAAATAAAATAAAAGTTAATTAATTTATAAAAGATTCGATAGTTGTCTTATGAGCATCTTTGTTTGGGTTTGATCACCTCTGATCACTAATCCAAGAATGGACGGCTCAGATCAAGTGCTTCGATCACTAATTGGGAAAATAGAGCACCCAATTGTACAAATTTGGACTCTGGTAACTAATGAATGGTTGGATCATAGTGTAAGATTAGATTAGTGATAGTTTACATGATCCAATGTTAGATCTATGGTCAGATCTAAATGTAAGCTCAAATTGGTAGCTGATCTAGGTGTTAGGTGATTGATCCATGATTAGATTGTTATAAGGGGATCAATTGGTTAATGATCAGCCATTTGATGATAGACCAATGGATAGATCATAATGTTATAATCACAGATATGCACAATGGTCAAATGGATGATTATATCGTCACAGATATGCACAATGGTCAAATCGGTCACAAATCTACTTGATGGTTACAGATCAACTTTAAATCACCATCGGATCTTCATCGAAGGCCAAATTGGATGTTGGTTTTTGTTCATCGCATCCCACGATGAATGTCTCGGATGTTCAATTCAAGTTTTTCTCGTCATCGGGCATCACTATAACTAGCAGAAGGCTACTGTGACTGGACTTCTCGCCAGTGATGGAAGGGAAGGAGAGGAGGAAATGGAGGTGAGAGCGGGTTGGTGTGGCCAAAGGGAAAGGGAGCACACTCAATTGAGTGTGTCTGTTGGAGGGGAGCGAAGGAGGGTGAGGAGCGAAAGAGAGAGGGATGGGGAGTTGAATCCATTGTGGTGGCTTCGGCGGCCAGTTTGCTCAGGTAGTTGGGTCGATAAGTGCTGGTGAGCCGTTGTTGCCTATGAGAGAGAGAGAGAGAGAGAGAGAGAGAGAGAGAGAGAGAGGCCGATGGTCAGAAGGTCTTGCCAGACCGTCCATGGCGAAGAACACGAGGAAAAAGTGGGTCTGGCCTGGCTAGCCTTGGCTTGCCTGTGTGTTGGGTCAGCTGCGCAAGAGGGAGGAGAAGACATAGAGGGGTTTGGCCTGGCTGGATTCATTATGGTTGTGCTGGTCTTGTCGGCGTGGAAGGGAGAAGAAAAAGAGAGGAGTTCAAGTAGGAGGAACTGGCGTGGGAGAAGTAAGAGGGGTGGCCCTTAATGTCGGTTGCCTATCATTTCTGCCAGCTAGACTGGCCACATTGAATGTCTGCACTGCCGTAGGAAAAAGGAAGAAAAACATGGCGGAGAAAGACGATTGATAGACCTATCAGTGGTGTGCCATTATAAAAAAAAAATGAAATCATCCGTTTAGGCACTTATCTTTTCGTTTTCCTTTTCAAATTGTATTGACAGGGCTCTTATAGTCCGCCCTTTCCCTGGATCTTATGACTTCTTCAGAGCAATTATGATTTTAGTGTTCTTAGTGTTATTGGATTTGTTTCTTAGTGTACAATCTAAATATTAAGGTTTTAGCGCTTGGTTTAACTTTTACAAAAATTTACTTCTTAAGATTCCATATAATTTATTAATTATTCTTAAAAATTAAAATCTTGAAAATTAAATTATGTGTTTGTCCTTTTCAATTCAATTCATTTACACAAAATGAAATAAAAATTAGAGGTGTTACGCAGTATAAAGGGCAGCCCCGGTGCACGAAGCTCCCGCCTATGCGGGGTCCGGGGAAGGTGTTACGCAGTATAGATAATGT
Organism: Warburgia ugandensis; assembly: GCA_035236585.1. Lineage (NCBI taxonomy): Eukaryota > Viridiplantae > Streptophyta > Magnoliopsida > Canellales > Canellaceae > Warburgia > Warburgia ugandensis. The sequence continues at coordinate 1,557,041 of CP141132.1, read as the reverse complement.
ATTTAATATTTTATATATTGATTGGACATAAGTTTGCTTAGAAATTGTTAAATATCTCAAATTAGAGAAGTTAACGGAGGAAGAAGAAGACTAAACGAGGAAAGAATTGAAAGATGACGAAATTTTATTCACGGGCAATGAAAGCTATGAAGCATTCCTTATTGTGTTAACTGTGCAAAGGTATAAGAATTGTATAAAGAAATACTTGTTTTGAATATTGGAAATTGTAATAAGTTATACTAATCTTTTGAAATTTGTAGGAAAAATGTTGGTACCTTATAAGCTCTGCTTGAATTAAATAAAGGCATAACTGTAATTATGTCATATGAGATTTTAAATTATAATCTCAGAATTGAATATCCTAAGAATCTGTCATGCTTTTAACTTTAAAATAATTATATTGCATTTTTTGAGCATTACGGTCGAGCATTAGAAAACCCAACGAGATGAATGGCTTTGGAGATATATGAATGATAAAGCTCTTTTATGACATGGATTGGTTAAGGAGAGTTATAAACCTAGGCATGAATAGTGGATTGTGGAAAATGAATGCTCAAGAGTATGGAAATATATTGAAAATTTTTTGGTTCTTTTTCAAGAAAATACTTGGCTTTCTGTGGACAAAGGGAATAAAGTGAAAATTTGGACAAATTTGTCGCTAGGAAGTAAATGCCTAAATAAAAAATATCCAAGGCTATTTAGAGCCACAAGATGTGCAGACAGGAAGGAATGTGACAGTTTTAGCTCGAAAGTTGGGGCGTGCAGTGATAGTTGAGGGGTGTAGAAGAGGATCAATTAGCGAGTCTCATGGGCAGCCTAAACCACATGGGAATAAACTTCTACAAGGATGACAACCTGGTGTGGAAGCCATGTCCAAAAGGTACATAGCTGGTAAGTTCATGCTACAAAATTCAAGCTAACACAAATGAACCATGGAGTAAATGGAGTTTTGATATCTTTGCTAAAATCTCTTTCTTTGGATGGACAATTTGACTGGATAAATATCTCACATTTGATAAGCTAATGGCAGGAGGTTAGAACGGCCCTTCTCATTGCCGCTTATGCAGCCCTACTAGTGAAGACCCTGATCATCATTTTTTAAATTGCCATACATCTGAGTTCATTTGGCATGCAGTCATTAAAATTTTTAACCTTAGTTGGGCGTGGCCCAATTCATTCATGGACCACCTTTATCAAAGATCGAGTCATAATATGAATAAGCAAGGGAGGATACTGATAAGCTAATGGCAAGATGGACATTTTGATTGGATAAATATCTCACATTTGATAAACTAATGGCAAGAGGTTGGCACATCCCTTCTCATTATGGCTGATGCAACACTACTATTGAGGACCGTGACCATCTTTCTTTAAAATGCCAAACATCTCAGTTAATTTGGCATGGATCATTGAAAATTTTAATCTTTGTTGGGTGCTGCCCATTTCATTCATGGACCACCTTTATCAATGTCGAGTCCTAATATGAACAACCAAGCAAGGATGCAGTAGAAAGCTGCATTCATGTCAACTATTTGGTGCATCTGGCCCAAAAGGAATGCAATGTATATAAAGGGAAAACACTATTAAACCCACACTTAATCCTTGAAAAAATTTATAAATGGGTGACGAGCTGTGCATCGGTTTATCAAGAATTTAAGAGTACTCAATGAATAAAATATTTAGGGAATTAGAAAGAAATTTCCATAAGCCAAAAGGAGAAATGAAAGCATGAATTGGAAGTGGTCGCCACTAATTGAAGGTGTATGTAAACTAAACTTCAATTGTGCTAGCTTTGAAAATCCGGGCCCTTCTTATGTTAGGGGCATTCTTAGAAACAGTCAAGAAGAGATTAGTTTTGACTTTGCATGGTCGATAGAATGGGTATGCTCAAATGAAAGGGAAAAGTCTATTCTCATAGGAATAAGAACATGGATGGAACAGTCTCTAGTGCCCCTCATGGTTGAAGATGACTCCTTCAATATTATGTCATGGCTTAATAACACTTCCTCTCTACTAGTAAGGTCTGGTACATTTGCAACAAGATCAAGATCCTAACGAAGAGCCTAGATCAAAATCCTATCATTTCCTTTGCTCAATTAATGATTGTAGATGACTAGCACATGAAGGTGTCAATTTAGGATCATTGAGAACCAGATGGCTTTAGTTTTTAGTTTCATATTGTAGTCTTATATTTTACAGTTGGATCATCTCAATCTGAATGTATGGCCACTGGGAGGGCTGTTCTCCCCCATCACTAAAATCATTCCTTTCTTTAAAAAAAAGGCACTAGATGTAGCTTTGGGAGCCCCACTAGGAAGAAGCAACATAAGTGGTAATTGATCTACCCATAAATAATAGGAGAATGAATTTATCCTGAAAATAGGTTTCCCTCTTTGTTTAAGAATTTCTTGTGAATGTTTAGAGCATCTCTGTTTGCTTTGATTCAATGAAAATCTTACTATTCAAAGAGAAAATGGCAAAAAAGAAGGCAAAGTGAAAACAATTATGCTAGAACTTGGAAAGCAAATAAGATCATAGCCCTTTGTTCTTTCTCTTGCATTTCCTAAAACGAATATGGAAGCGAGGAAAATAAGAACCAACTCAAGTTTTCTAATTTTGAGCTCTGTGAGAGCAACTAGTGTCTCTTGTACCTATGTTTGCGGCTATTTATGGCCACTGGGTGGTCAACTGGCCACGACAAAGGGATTCAAATGTATGGATCTGTATCAATAAACTTGCACACCATCAACAGCCAAACTAAATGGCTTTGGTCCCATGTGAAATTGTTATGTCATGGGCATATACTTTAGTTCACCGAACATGGTTCATATTTTTTAAGAAAAATCTAAGTAGTTCATTTTAGATGAAAGGTCTAGAAATATCCAATTTAGACAAAATAAGTGTATATCGGTTGAGCTCATCGTTGTTTTCAAGATTAATGGATTGGATTTGAGGTAGCACTTTCCCCTTGGGAGATCTCAAGTAAATTTAAGAATTAGGTAGGAAAAAAAAAAATGAGGAAAAGAATTGATCCCCTTGGAGAATTCATAGTTTACTAGTATAGAAAACTTGAACGTTCATAAGTTGGGTATTTGTTTGATGCATTGGATTTTTTGGCCATTATGAGCCTGACAGATGAATGGTTTGGATCATCAATATCATATCCTCATAATCTAGATTTGGTGTAAATTTTAGAATAATGGTAAGAGCGCATATCATATGAAAACTGAACCATTAAGAGAGGAAAAAGAAAAAAACAACCAACAAAATAGAATAGATGTTTAAGAAAGCATACGAAGCATTATAGAACTAGGGGAAGCAAAGACGCATACCTCCTGTTTGTTTCTCTTGCAGCTTAAATCTGTGTTTCTCTTGCAGCTCCTGAACGAATTTGAATTGAACTTTATGCTAGCTCTTAGGAAGCAAATAATAGCTAAGGGATTCAGTCAGCACCCATTTGGAATCCGCTCAATTTAGGCAATTGATATTCTCACCCAACCTTTAAGACCGATGCTTTTGTAATGTACTTTACCCATGGGTCCTACCTTTCCTATAATTTTAACCGCTTATATTAAGAGTCTTGTGACCGATGAGTCCGGAAATTATATAGTTTGGATTATTCTATCGTTGCTGCTAGTCATAGTCCTAGGCTGGTCCCGAACACCACAGGTGGAATCCACCAGTATTTTGCTATGAATTTTCGCTCCTATGGACCTTTTTGTGAGCAATGCTATCAAAAAACGCGACCACATGCTTCGGTACAATGCTCCAATAGTACCCACTTTGTCATGGCAGGCTCCTTTCTGATCCGACCTTGTTATCTGATTTTTCTGAATTTTAGGTGTCTCATTCTCCAAACACTATGATAATTTATAGATCTAAGTTATTCATCATGCTCACGATAAAATAAATAAATAAACTCAAGAAAAATCCTATTTGCTTGTTTTGGATATGTGAAAAAAATTAATATATCAGACTATTACAATTTTAAACAAAAAAAATATGCTAAAAGCATTGAATAGGCACAAAGTTTGGTCTCTTAACCTATCAAAGCCATTTCTAACCTGATAAATATTTTAAATCTGACACGCAAAACTTCTGCATAAGCAATGGTGCACCCTCAATTAGACCTAAAACACAATTTTTAGAATGATGGACTTCAATAATCATAGTCATTTTTGGGCCTTACAAAATCACATGAACGAGTTGATCAACCACAGGTGAGGTTCATCAGAAGAACTGATCTGGCATCCAAGGGTGACGCGCCTTTTTACAAGACTAAGCGCTGCACGAATGGTTTCATGGTGCTGTGCACTACAATAGCATTCTAACAGTCAATTTGGCTGGTTACCGTGTGACCCCCACATATGCACGAAAGGTCTTCCCTTTGGTTAATTGCAATCGCTTATAAAATTGTTACGGACCCACCACTACGTGCCGGATTGCTTGATCCGTCGAACTAAGTAAAGCGGAGAATCTTAAGAATTCTTTTACCTTTCTTAGAGAAAGAGGAATGCAATTGTGGAGCGACAACGCAACGATGCAGCTCTTTTACTTTTGTACGGTGGACCCTCATATTATCTGAGGTAGCATAGGCACCAATCTTTCAATTGACGGGTTTTCTAGTGCATGGCTATATATCTACGACATTGGCAAATGTTGGCAATGGTTTAGATCATTCTGCTCTGTTATACTGCATAACAGTAAGGCAACTTGCCATGCAAGTTTGTGTCAAGGGCCTACACTTGTATTATCTGATCCGTTCATCTGATTGCACCAACTTACCTTTTAAAATCTGTGAACTTGGCCATTGAGTGTAGACCGTTCTTTGCTATTATTGTGAATGAAAATGTCACATGCCAGAGTAATCTAATCAATGTAATTTCTCTATTCCTAGACACCAAAAGACATAAAAATTAGATCAATAGGTCAGATCATCTAAAGGAGAGCGCTTCATGCAGAGGTGGGTGATGCACGACAAGCGTTCATACGTCGCACAATACGATAGCATTTTTAAGTAATTTTGGGTTTCCCGATTTCACGTTGTTAGCTTAATACGCGTCAAATCGGCTCACTTCCGTGTGAGCCCCACCGTTTACTCAATAACCGCGTTCAGCAAAGTGGTTGGAACATTGCTGATGGACGCACCACTAAGCAGCCGGATTGCTTTAATCGGCAGCGTCAGCAATAGGATAGTCAATTTGTCGCGTCAAATATGGCCCCATCTGTAAGATGGTTTGTGCAGCGATCAGTGGTTTAGACTCTCCTTACAGAGGAGTCCAAATAGATCTCAAGGGCCATGATCGCTCGATCAATGTCTATTGCAATTGTGCATACTTCTATTTGCATGTGTTCAATGAGTCAATTTTTGTTTCTTTTGACAATCAACAAGTCTTAAATGGCTCATTAACTGAGTCCTGCAATCAAAGCAAGGCAGCAATCAGTAGAGTAATTGGGGAGGGCCCATCAATAGGACCCCCATCCTAGACAGCTGATCCAGTTCACTGCAAGCCCATGAATGATGCCTGGTATACAAACAGTGAAGGAAGAAAACCAATCAGTTCTGGCTGGATAACATCACTGGATGCAGATGTAAAGGCATAGAACAGAACCAGAACCGTCTGCTGAACTGTTTGTCTAACCAAAAAAGGCCAATTACCGTGGAATCTTGTCCAATAAATAGTCTTTCTATTGATGGCCATGGCCCAAAAGACACACCCAACTATCCCAATCCATAAATCAGAGACAACACAGGTGGAGAGATTTGGAGAAGGCCCCCAGCAGAGGAACAGTTGGGATCATCTGCGAGTTAGGAACCATTGGTCATCAGAGGAGAGATTTGGAGAAGGCCTCCTGAGCTTATTTATCCTGATTACATGTAATCATTGATCACCAGAGGAGCAATCAGTTAAAGCTTACAATGAATATTCGGCAAAGCAACATATTAGATTGCAAATTCCGTAAGAACTCAGAAGTAGTTGCAGTGAACAGTACTAACCATGAGTCACAATTATGGAAACTTGCAGTGCCATGTTTGGAGCAGTAATTCTGAATATAATCAAGGATTTTTTGCAAAAATGCCATAATATAATGGCATTTTTGCAAAAAAAGTCTGATGTTTTTTTAGTTTTGCATATTTGCTACTTTAGGCCATTGTGGCCCGCCCCTTCCCCGGACCCCGCATAGGCGGGAGCTTTGTGCACTGGGGCTGCCCTTTATATTTGCTATTTAGTTTTTGTGAGCTTTGTAAAATTGTCATTCTGTTAGTTTTCCATCCTCCTTTGTTGTTAGGCTTTTTAAATTCTAATATTAACCTTCTCTATTTCTCTCTCTTAATATGTTTTAACAGACCTACTACCTCAAAGACTTAGACATGATTAACTTGCCAACTATGGCCACCAAATTCAATAAATTCTCAATGGAGAGTTTCAATGAAACTTGGTATCCAACACAATTCAATAACAAGGAATCTACTTGTGTGGTTAAATTTCAACAAAAACCACAAATAATGAGATATTCAATTACAAACATATCATATTCACCATCCTCCTCAACAATATTTGTTAAGCTTTTTCAATGAAATTCAATAATTTAAACTTTGATTATCACTAAAAATTGATATAAAGCTCTTTATAACACAAATTAGAATATAATCAATGCTTTTAATTAATAAAAAACATGATAAATAAAAATATATAAAATTTAAAACATAAGCAAAATGATGTTACCGTTCACGTAAACAAAGACGAGTAGTAGACTTAAGCTCTTCGTTTGATGCCTTTTTGAATGAAAATTAGAAATATAAGACTTGAGTCTTCTTCTTCTCATTGTTTTCTATTTATCATGATCAATTTCAGAAATCTCCTTTGATTCACGAAGCAAGATATCAAATGCAAAGCCTATTAGAGCATATTAACAGAGACAGATAGAGAAGGTTAATATAAAAAATTTGAAAAACTAAGAGAAAAGGAGGATGAAAACTAACAAGACAATTTTGCAAAGCTCATGAAACCTTAATGGTAAATTTGTGAAACTAAAAAAACATTGGACTTATTACAAAAATGTTAAAATGTAATAGCATTTTTACAAAAAAAAAACCTATAATCAAATGAGGACCAGCTCAACATAAACCACATACAACACTAGACGAGAGCATAAGATTCTTCAGTTCTAAGTTGGTGGTGGGCAAGCACTCTAAGGTTGCAGACATTTTAACATGGCGTTGAGAAGATTCGGAACAACTTATTACTTAGAGATAGATTGGGGGGATCAAATGAATAGACGCACAATCAGTTTGAGATTAAAGTGTAAATATCATCCAGTACAGTGAAGATTTTACCTAAAGCTAACATTATTTGTGTTCAAACCATACAATAAATGAAAGAGAAAACAATGGCTCCAACAGAAACACTGACCTGTATCTTCACTCGTACTTCTTTTATCGTTCATCTTTCCAATGACTATGGATTCTGAATCATGCTTGTAATGAACATGTCTTCTCCACTGTTTTCACCCGTGTTCATCTCATCGACCTTGGCTTAACAGTTTTAGATGTTTGAATTGCACTGATTAAATCTGAAATAGCCCAACAGATGGTCATTAACAATCCCCGCTGCTTGCACGAAAGAATGGACAGATGATGGTTGGTCCAACGCAACGGAAGCCTCATCATGTCCTTACTCATGGCTTCAGCTTTTGGAGTCAAAATCTGGGGTTTTTCTTTCGTTAATGTAATAGAAAAAAGATAAACCAGGTTATAAAATTTTCTTTTACAGAAGAGGAAAATTCCATCTGTGTTTCGAAAGACCCACCCAAAATGTTCTCCACTAGATGGTCTAGCCTCTATATTAATTCTAAGGTGTATGTAAAATGGAACTACTTAATGGAGTATTAGTGGTGCTTGAGATGAGATAATTAAATTGAGTTGAGATGAGATGGTGGGCCACATCATTTTTAGTAGGGGATGTAAATGGTCAGATCTGGGTCGGATACACTTCCGCTACAGTCACAGTCCACTAGAATCCTAATCATATCAGATTTTAATAGTACAAATTTTCATATCTTATCTTTAATGTTTGGGTCCAAGTCCATCTGAGATCCGCACTATCATTAGAGAGTCTAAGATCCAAGCTGACAATAGAATTTACTTATGAAAAAAAAGAAGAATTGATCATGGAAGCAAGGTTTATTTAACGGCACATGTTTAGCGTCTTTGTTGGCACATCTCTGGTGATATCTTCGATGATATTTTATGTGATATTTGATTTACATGTTATATGTTCTGTGATATCTTGTGTGATATTTAAGATATGCAAGAGATATGACATTTGTTCTATGATATTTCTGCAGATATTTTTTGTGATATCTGAAATACATCATGGAATACAAGCTAGGATAGAGAGGGAATTAAAAAAGGGATGCATATGACATTTTCATTATGGTGATATTTTTAGTGATATATGAAATACATCATTTCAGATTTTAAAGTGAATGTTACTTTCTTAATGTCTCTAGAAACTTAGATATTTGAGTTAGTTGGAATTTCATGAGACTATTTAGATTTTTCTTGTTAGTATGGTACAAGGAGAATGGTTTGATCTAAGGGGTAGGTATCGCGATTGTAAGTAGCTTCTACCATTGTAGTAGCATTTATCTTTTGAATAAGTATCTTGATCATGTTACCTTGGCTAGAGAGCTTTCGACATGTAGATTTTTGGTGTATGACATATTATTAGCAAATTCCTTTAATATTCATTGGCTTAATGGCTCTTTCATTTTTGCAACTTACATAAACATGCATGCACAAACCCTACCGTTGGTCACCGAGATGAAAGACTCCTTACACCACTGTGCTAGAAGGCATTTTTGAACATGACTTTATTGTCATTTAATTGTATTTTCCTGTCTTGTTAGTTGATGGACCCAAAGGCCTTGAAGCTCAGAGATTGGCAGAAGGTTGTAAATTCAAGGTTGGCACTCTCCATCCTGGTAGGAGCTGAATAATATATAAGGAAAGTGTGTGGGTGGGTGTACATTACAAGTTCTATGCTTTGTGGATTAATGCATTCTATGCGTCAAGGTCCTCGTACCACTATTTTTCTAACTTTCTGAGCCGCCCATTTTACGCCAGAGAACAACAAAGGCTACAATCATCCAATACACAAGATTTTGAGGCATGGCTTATCTGAGACAGGTCTCGGCCAAATCGAATAGTTTGCATTACTAAAATGATGGAGCCAACTTTTCCTAATCACCAGCGTCCTTGTCACTTAATGTATCTTTTCAGAAAATCCGATGTAAATCATTGCACTTCTTGTTAGCTAACTACATATATGTAACTTTGAATTTAACATATATGAGTTTTGTTAAGAAAAAGAAAATGTGATGTATTTCCTTAGCAGAAAGGTTGAAGAATCAGGTGAAACTTTCATCACTATTCAATTGGGATCACGTAGAAGGTAGGTTCCATTAGAATCCCATCTAATCAAGAAACATAGTCAAGAAGGTTCATGTAACAACCGATCAATATTCAGCGAAAAAGTTCCATCATTGTCCACATTGGGATATCCTTGCACTAAGATAATAATATTGGATTCTGCATGTGCATTCTTAAATTTCAGATTACATGGAAAGGTTAGACAGTGGCTCCACAGCACTTCAACTCATATTCCATAATACCAATGTATGGGATGTAACAATATTCACTGACTATATGTATATATGATCATGAACCTGCATGTTCAGCACCATCAAATCACAAGCCACCACCATTAGATACATAGGCATACAAATCTTCTATGGAACAGATTATAGAGCCAAATGCTGTGTCCAAGAGTTCTCTGCTTTGGCTCTTCAAAATCAGCAAGTACGCTGCCATAACTCCTAGGAAAAGGAATGACATCCCTGAATGCAGAAGAACAATCAATTCTGCCAGGATGCAGGTGTAAAGCATAGACCAGAAACCCGTCCTTTGGACTGTTTGCCTGGTCTAAGAAAGGCCAATTACTGCGGAATCTTCTCCAATAATTAGGTTTTCCATCGATGGCCTTGGCCCAAAAGACACACCCAACTCTCCCCAATCCAATGAATCAGGAAAAACCCAAGTGAAGTGATTTGGAGAAGGACCCCAGCATATGAACAGTCAGGATCATCTGTGAGTTCGGAGCCATTAGTGGTTTTTACTCGCTGACATATGTAGTTTCAAAGATTGTGCGTGCACTCTTGAACTATCTTAACAGGGTTTTATGTTGGGTCCATTGCCCATCGATGCGGCTTCAAGGATGGTAGTTCCAAACTCCAGGCAGAAACCATGTTATTTATACGACGGAGGATAACCTATGGTTAACCACAGCCGTGCATTGATTCTCTAACTTTGGGGATCTTGTATCCCAAAACTGACGGTGATTGGATAGTTCTAACATCCTAATTGAAAGTTGGGCCATCATTAAACGATGTTTATAACCGTTCGGATATGTACCATGGAGTACATGGAGTTTTCCTATGCCAGTTAAAATCTCTTTTTTTGGACGGACACTTTGCCCAGATAAATCTCTCACATTTGATAAGCTAAAGGCAATAAGTTGGCATGGCTGCTTATGCAACCGTGCTAATGAGGACCATGATCATCTCTTTTTAAATTGCCAAACATCTCAGTTCATTAGGCATGCGGTCATTGAAAAATTTAATCTTAGTTGGGTGCTGTAGAGTTCATTCATGGACCACCTTTACCTATGGGCGAGTCCTAATATAAATAAGCGAGGGAGGATACTGTAGAAAGCTGCATTCATGTCAACTATTTGGTGCATCTGGTTTGAAAGAGACACAATATACATAACGAGTAAAACCCCATCATAACCATACTAAATCCTTGAAAATTTTTACAGATGGTTAACAGGTTGGGTATGGGTTTTTCAAGATTTAAGGAGTACTCAACGAACGAAATACTCAAGGAATTAAAAGGAAATCTCTACAAGCCGAAGTAGAAAGGACACGCCTAAACCAAAATGGTCACGACCAATTGAAGGAGTATATAAACAAAACATCAATGGTGCTAACTTTGGAAATCCAAGCCCTTCCAGTGTTCGGACTATACGGTTAGGGAGAGACTAGTTTGGGCTTCGCACAGAAGATAGGATGGGCAGATTCAAATGAAGCAGAAATGAAGTCTATTCTCAAAGGAATCATGACACGAAAGGAACAGCCTCTAGTATCTCTCATAGTTGAAGATGACCATTTCAATGTCATATCATTGCTTAATAACACTTCATCTCCACCACTAAGGTTCTGGCACAACTGCAACAAGATCGAAAATCACAACGAAGACCTTGACTTGCACACTTTTAGATGTTTGAATTGCACTCTTTATATCTGAAACAGCTCAAAAGATGGTCATTAACAATCCCCGTTGCTTGCATGAAAGAATAGATAGATGATGGTTGATCCAATTGGTTTATGATTCATAAAGCTCCAACAATAGTTTCTGAATGAACCAAACTCTGCAGCCCGCGATACTGAATGGTAATGAACTCATTTTAGTTGTTTGCTGCGTGGAAGACCGTCTTGCAAAATTCAGTACATAATTCTAAATTCACGCTCTCTCTTTCCCATCAATCTTCCTTCTTATCTCTTATTCTAAAATTACCAGAACTTTCTTTTTCTTACTCCTATGGCTGCCAAATGATGCATTCTTACACCAAAAATAGACTGTAAAAATAAATTACTTGGTTCAAATAGAAATTACAAACATTTTTTAAGTTGGTTTACACCAAATAGACAAAAAATATTGGATCTTTTCTGGTTATTGGCGATCAACTAGTCCATGACTATGTAAGTACAAGATTATAGAAGGGAAATATATCCATCCCTCGCCAGTTGCTACTCTACATCATTTGATTGAAGTCTGACAGTATTGCAATCTTTTAGGACGCATTTGATTATCGGTATTCTATTCAAGCATCCCAGTAACGATTTTTCACATTAAACCAAAGGTTTTGTGACATTCAAAAATCATGAGACTCCACAAGATAACTTAAAAAACCAATTTTGGGAGCCTAGGCGCAACAGTAAAAGTTGTCTTAGTGTGACCTTGAGGTTACGGGTTCAAGGCGTGAAAATAGTCTCTTGCAAAATGCAAGGTAAAGCTGTGTACTTTAGGCCCTTGTGGTCTGCCCTTCTCCGGATCCTGCATAGGCGGAAGCTTCGTGCACTGGGCTACCCTTTTAAGGTGAGCATCCTCTATGCAGCAGATTTACAATGAGAATCAACAATAAGCTTCTTTATCCCTATGACATTTTGTGGCATATCTAGACTGACATTTGAACTAGTATGAAATGGCTCCTTAAGTCCCACTGTTACAAGTTTCAGTGCCCGTCCACAATATGAGAGAAAATGGGACCACTTGAAGTTTAGTAATGCTAATAACTGGAACCCACAATTTCTTCAGGTGTTTTCGGAATCTAAACACAAAGGCGGGCCAAGCGATCAATTCATCTTTCCCATTAACACTGCCCTCGAAATCATTTATATACCAAAGTCCAAGTCAAGGTTACTCAACACGTGATAAATGGCATTCTATACATGTCTTTGCAAGTAAAGGAAACTAGAAGATAAATTTATTCTTGCAAACTCGCAAGGATTATTGAGGCAATCAATATATGTTTTTGTAACTGATGGATTTTTCAAGAATTTAGCTTCAGTCCATGAGAATATTTTGGAATACCAACATCATCAACAAATATAACAATTTAGCTGGAAGCACATATCATGCAACTACTTTTTGCATGAGCATATATAACCTGATACAACTACTCCTTGGTTAGAAGAGGCACAACAAGTTAATGAAAGAACATTATACAAAGAACAATATATTAGATGGAAAACTTCACAAGTACTTAAAAGCAGTAGCATGAAACATAATCAGTTACATTCATAGAAGCTTTTAGTTCCATGTTTTGATCACAAGGTAGAGTAATCAAACGAAGATCCTTCAAAAACCAGAACAACATTAAACAGAAGTAGGGTGTCTTTTCCTTTTAAAGTGGCATGCAACAAGCTTGAAGCTGCGGCCTTCGGTTGTGAAACGAGCTCACCTTGCCACAAAGTTACGTGCTCTTTGCTCCAAATAGAAATATAGTCACAAGATCAGAAATCATCGATTATCATCAGACCTTCATGAACATATAGGTTATTTCCAATCCCATGCCCAGTATCACGACTATTATCAAGACAATCATTCCACAACGGAACCAAGCTATGATGTAATAGTACATGTCTATAATAAAAGCAAAATTTTGAAAACCAAAAGATGCCATTGTTACAGCCTCAACTGCTCCAAAATGTATTGGTGGGTCACATATAGCGCATAAATGATAAGTGTCAAGAGCTGGAAGCGTTGCAAAGGCTCAGCAATAGCAGTTGTCTCGTTAGGAGATCTGGCAGTATTTCAATTGGAGTCGTAGCTGTCACTATTAGCCAAGTTAAGCACATGTCAGGAACTTCTATATGAATGCTTGAAAGAAGAAAATTTTCTCAAGCAAAAAACACACTTGTTACATGTAATAAAAAAATATCATAGTTTTGACTAGAAATTACAAGATTACGTACGAAACGGTTTCAGGTAGAAACAACAAAGGATAGTATAAGGCTTGTATGATATAATTAGCTACACCCAACTAGAAATTGGTTATTACTTTTCAAAGTTTCACTAATAAGTCAGATTTTAACTTCAGACATCTAGGATTATTTTATCAGATTTGATCAGTAAACAAGAAAAAGGAATGGTCAAACAAGCATAAGTAGACTTCTTGTAGGTTTCCTTTTGTGCCCGGAATTAATAATCATCTAGCAAGAACATGCAAATAACTAAATAGAACTGTAGCATGTATTATATCAAGGATGAACTAAGATTAGTCACACGCTATGGCAGGGACAGGCAGAGCAAATAATTGAGTTGTGCTCTCCTGCAGCAGATGGACAATCCTTGGAGGAAGAAATAATTGGATCAACATGTGTTGAAAAGATCAAGTGCACAATCAGGCATTAAACAGACAATGTCCTGTGCTCATTCGGTGAGGTTTTCCTGTTTTCAGGAACTTTTATGGAAGTTTCCAACCAAAGGAGAATTAATCAAACAGATGAAAGGATGAATTAATAATTATGGTGGCACCTTGGACTAAATAGTTATGGTAGCAGGCTGGAGCGCCTGTTCACAAGCTACTGAACAAAGTGGGAAAAATCTTGGAAAGAACTGCACAAGTCTAAAAGGTGAAAGGAGCCCATTGCATCCCCATTATCATGTTTATTCATTCCGCTTGCCATTTGAAAAATAGAGTACCTTCTCGATAAAAGAACATGGTTCTGTTAGAGTCTCAGCATGCTTGGACGAAATCAGTACAGCACAGAGAATATTATTCGACCATGGCTTTTCTGAATGATGGATTATACCATTTATCAATAATAATTAATGGAGACATGCTTGACTTACAGGTCTAAACTTTATGAGTGCTGTCTTTCTCTTAATCAATTAGTTATGAAACTGTAAATGAGGCATCAGGGCTCTTAGTTTTTCAGCCATGAGTCTCAAATGTGCTATTCAGTGACCTAATATTGCTGCTCCTATAGTTAATCACTTGAAATCATGTCCAGTCAGTTTGTCTTCAATAATCTATAGCATTGTTGAAAAACTTACATTAGTTGCACCTCTTATCAGGCAGCAATATCATCCCTTCTATCTGTGCATTATCACAAATACTCCTTTATGCATTATTAGAAAAAGCAAATGGAATAGAAGTAATCTAAAAAGACAAACGCCTATAAGAAGCATAAGATCCAATACGTAAGACTAGGCCAACAAATGTTCAATGCAGTTGGTCATTTATGCATTATAACAAACCGTCTTGCTATATTAGGAAAACCAAATAGAACAGAAATAATCTACAGAGACATAAATGTTTATCAGAAGCATAAGATCACACATAAGACTAAACCCAACAAATGTCAAGCGCAGTTACAGGAGAATACTTTAGTGAGTGGTTTGGTTTGTAATTCTTCGCTGGTAATTAAAAAAAGTGAAAATAAATAATGTCTTAAATTAACCCGCTCTAGTAAGAACTAGTGAAGCAATTGCCCAACACACTAGCTAAGAGCAAGGTAACAGAGAGAGAAATACTAAAAGCCAGAAGACAGAAATGCACAGCCTAAGGATTTAGAGGTATAAGCAGAAAAAACTAGAGCACAAAGGGGATTTGAAGCTTACGATTAAGGTCGCATTTTGAAGTTATTTTCAAATCGTTTCATGACACTTTCATTTTCCCACTTCAACCCCTGGAACCCTTCTAGTGAGTCTCCTTCAATCCATTCAAGAATTGGAGCACTTTGGGACCCCAAGGGAAGCATCTCCAAACTCGGGCAACGCACCGCTTCAAGACGTGTCAAGGAAGGGAAATCAAGAGTTGCATGAGAGCCTCCTCTTCTATCGTAGCTGAAACTCGTAAGCTTTGGGAGACCATCTAAAATTAATGTTGTTAACCGAGGGAGCACGCCCTGCATATCCGCCGCCCTTATTTCCTCCTCCTGTTCCTTTGCACTTATAATCACCGTCATTTCAGGACACTTGCTTACCCGGAGGTATTCTAGCTGTGTGAGGCCGCATACCAACTTCCACGACAACAGATTCTTCATTCTTTCGTTACAATCAAACCCTAGTATTCGCAAATTCTGGAAGAGTGGACCTGGTGGCAACAAGAATCTGGAAGCGGAAATCCTCCCGTCTGTGGCAATTTCCTCCTCTTTGGCATCGGAGATTATGTTCTCAAGGGCTGGCGCCTCAATCTTAAGCTCCTCCAGTTTTCGAAGGCAGCGCGCAATACTTGGTGAGAAGAGATGTCTCAACCTGTTCTCCCCGCTGAACTTCAAGAGCTTAAGGTTGTGGAAGATTCCAGTTGGTGGTATAGGGCCATTCCATATGTGAAGTAATTCACCCAAATAAATCAAGTCTATTGATTTTAATCTAGAGAGTAGTGGAGTAGTCGCATAAACATCCCCACCAATCCCCTTTTCACGCTCAAATAAAACCTTCAACTTCTCACAAGACGCAACGTACAGTTTCTCTAGCTTCTGTAATCCTTCTAGTGGAAAATCAACTGAGAAGATAATCTCTACCTTGTCACAATAGCTAACGGCCAACATTTTAAGGTTCCCAAGGAATCCAGATGGAATTGGCCGCCGGCTTATTCTTGGGGACTTGTTTTGTGGTAGAAATTGAGAACCTTCTTCTTTGGTGCCAGTGTCATGTACCATTTTGGGACAGCCGTAACCAAGCAGGTGCTTTAAGCTAATGAAATGATCTTCATCCAAGTGGAAATCATTCTTTCTACATTCACAACTGTGCAAGTGAATTGCCTCGCTTTTCTCAATTATTGTCTTTATCCACTTGGCAGTTGGGTTTGACCAACTGGCAATGAATAGTTGCCGGCAATATGGTGCGTTGCCGACAATTCCTTTACTAAAAGCATCCTCAATACTAAATCTCTTCAGTATGTCCCAACGACCATTACTAAAACCAACCGCAATCCTAAATCTCTTCAGTCTGTCCCAAGGACCAGGAATTTCTACGGACAGGCTAATGTTGCTGCGTATGCTGATCTTGAGCCCAGTCAAGCGATGCAAAGATGTCATCTCGTTCAAGGTAGCTCTAATTCCAGCATAAATATCACCTGTATTATTCCCCCATGCATAATAGCTCAGCACGCATAGCTCTTCTAGCTTGGACATCTTTGATATGACATTGGGTACAATCATGTTAAGACCACCATCAACTGACAAGTCCAAAAGCTTTAGGCTGCCCGAGTCCCCTAATTGATTTGGCAGTTCTTTGATCGATGCACCACGTAAGCTAAGGACTTCCAGTTTCTGCAATTTTCCGAGTATAGATATGTCCCTTAGATCTTTACAATTGTCCAAACACAGTGTCTTGAGGCTTTTTAGGCATGCAAATGATCGCGGCAATGATGAAATTCTTGTTCCACTTAGATCTAGAACAGCTAGGGATTTCATCCCTTCAAAGAAACTGTCAGGGATAACTCTGAATGTACCATCTTGCAGTAGTAACGTTTGTAGCTCTGGACGTGCCAGTTCTGCTGGAAGCATAAATGAATTCATGAATGAAAGTCTCTGACATTTTTCCATATTTTTCGGCCAGTCATCTAGTCTTACGGCAATTTTCCCTAAGAAGCCGTACTCCTTTCTGGAGGCTATCGATATGCCAACATCTCTAATTATGTCGTGAACCTTTACAAATTTCCCTTCCGAGAAGATATCCCCCCCCAAAATCGTGCGCTCCAATAGCAAGCAAGAGTCTTTAAGTTTGTTGATCAACGCATCCATTCTATCTCGTGCTTCCTCCAAACTGTAGACATTTTCAAATAAATCCTCCCCGATCATGTATTTCACAAGTACCTCCACCTCAATGTTGTAGTCCTCGGGAAAGAGACAACAGAACAACAAGCAGGTCTTGGCTTCATCACTATCTAAGTAGTTAAAACTCAACTCAATATGAGAATACACTTCAGCACACACCCGATCGACATTTTTTGGAGCAGATAGTCTCAATTCTTTCAATGCGTTGGCCCATATGCTTTCAGGTTTTTCTTTGAGTGCCCTTGCGACTGTGATAATAGCTAGAGGCAAGCCACTGCATTCTTTAGCAACATCTCTTGCTAGAAGACCCAGAGTATCAGTTTCAGCAATACCTGCTTTTTCTTTGAAAAGATTCCAAGAATCCTGTTCGGATAAGACTTGGAGGTTGACTAGTACTTGGCAGTCCATGTGGCTACAGACATCTCTTCTCCTCGTAGTCAACAGAACTTTACAACCTTTATGTTCATCTCCGCGGGGGATTCCTATGTTAGCCATGTCGATTGCTTCCCATAGGTCATCCAAAACTATAAGAATTTTTTCCTCTCGCTTCAATCTTTCAAACAACCTGTGAGCCCTTACTGATTCGGTCTCTTCTGTTAACAAGAAGCCTAACTTCTCAGCAATCTCACATTGGATTTTTTTAAGGTCTGGACTTTGAGAAACACTTGCCATTAGAACTACATCATAAACCCCGTCTTTTTGCAATTTTTCAGCAATTTTCTTCACGAGGGTTGTCTTACCCACTCCACCCAAGCCGTATATTCCAATAACACAAGTTTTGTCATCAGTTATTGCATGCATGACCCGCTTGGTCGCTATTTTGGTTGATTCAAAGTCCCCTGAACATGTAGCAACCATGAAACCGACAGGAGGCGATGGACCATGTGAGACCTCGCCATTGAAGTCCCCGCTTTGATGGAGGCCTTTCACAATAACCGATTGCTCAGCTACTTGTTTGCCCAACCGGTACTGGGAACTCAAATCGGGGCACCATTTAAGACATTTCTTGTTCTCCGTCAAGGCGGCTGCTATATTTCTATTAACTTCCAACACGTCATTCACCTTGGCAATCCAACCCAGCACTTCTCTTTAGGCTCTCGTAAATTATTTTGAGCATCATTTACCTGCCGTTCTAGATCATTCCTCT
This sequence comes from Warburgia ugandensis, assembly GCA_035236585.1. NCBI lineage: Eukaryota > Viridiplantae > Streptophyta > Magnoliopsida > Canellales > Canellaceae > Warburgia > Warburgia ugandensis. The sequence continues at coordinate 1,538,479 of CP141132.1, read as the reverse complement.
TCACTTCCAAATCTGAGATTAGGCTTTTAAGATCTTCAGAGTTCCTTTTGTAATGGACAAGACAAGAAGCATGGCGCTTGAGTGGAATGAATAAGCCCTTGGCGATTTCTACAGCAACGGTTACCAGAGCGTCCATTGCGATTCTTGTTGATCGAGGTAAAATGATAAGAAACCAACTACAAAGAAATAGAGTAAGGCAAGAAAATCAGTACATGATATTGTAACTATTCTCAGAAATAAAAAAAGAAAAGAAAAAGGCAAAAAATTGGACAAAATCAATAAATGAAATTGTAATTATTCGTTGGCTCTACCGTAAGAAGGTCGCCGGTTCAAGGTAGTGAGCAAGTTGGCGAGTGTTTGGGAGTCATGCTTGGAAAAAGTGTACATTGACGTCAGTGTGTCTCGAGGAGGCTGGAGGCTTAGTATAATGACGTGAATTTTACCTATGAAACTCGTAGGAAAATTTAAAGGTAAATTGGTCAATTGACAATTGAATCTGATGGAAAAATGTCCCTGAAACATAGTAGAATGAATGACATGTTTTTGAAGAAAAACGTATTTTAACTGACTTGATAGTTGAGTTAGTTAAGTTGGTTAAGTTAGTTAATTAATTTAATTAACTAATTAGTTAGTTTAAGTAAGTTTTCGCTGTTCTCTCTTTGGCGGAAAAGGCAAATTCCTTTCTTTTTTCTAAAGGAATATGAACATAAGCAATTGACCCAAAGATTCTAAAATCCCTATTGAATTACCTGAGCCTTTGGTTTTCTTCCACTCGAAGCTTCATATTGAAAACTAAGTTCATTAACAAGAAGTATTTAAGAACTAACTCATTTATACTTAGTTTACATCTAAATCGGTGTTAATGTTTAGGAACTAAATGAAAATAAGTGTTACACTCTAGATTCAATGTAGGAAAACGTTATGATCTAGAATGAATTAACCCATAATTCTATATATGAAATTGTCCATATTTCAAAATCTAACCTGATTTAATTTAGATATGAATATTAAAGCTAATCAATATTCATATTCGAATGTTCCAATTTGAAATGTCCAATCCTAATCAAATTAGATGTAGATGTCCAAAAGCTAGTTAGACTTGCAATCTAAAAACGTCCAATCAAATAAACTTGAATATCAATAGTAAAGCTATTCATTTCCAGGATTCAAGAGTCCTTATCTAATCTTAAGATCCAGAACAGGAGCAGTTAGTACGTCTTATGAGCAAGCTAAACTGCGTAGTAATAAACTTCAGCAAGGATGACAACCTAGTGTGGAAGCCATGTCCCAAAGGTGCATACTTGTTACATTCATGCTACATAATTCTGGCTAACCCAAATGAACCGTGAAGTATATGGAGTTTTGATATCTCTACTAAATTTTTTTCCTTCGGATTGACATTTTGCCTAGATAAATCTCTCACATGTGTAAGCTAATGGCAGGAGGTTGGCACAGCCCTCCTCATTGTAGCTTATGCAACCCTACTAGTAAGGACACAGATCATCATTTTTTAAACCATCAAACATCTCAGTTCATTTGGCATGCAATCTGTAATGACCCCAATTTTTGTGATATTAAAATCCCATGAAAAGTTCAGTTTTAAAGATAAGGGCATTTTGGTCATTTCACTAGTTTCCTTGACTAAACCCAGGAATTTGGTCCTAAAAATGGTTCCATTAGATGCGTCTCGGAAAAAGGAATCCAACGAGACCAAAATCACCCAAAACGGAGTTAAAATAAGCAAGTAATGGCCCTTTGAAGTTCAGGGGCAAAACTATAATTTTTACAAAAACGGGTTTAGCGGCAAAACACAGGAGCCCATTTTGATACAGGCACCATTCATCTTCAACCTCCTAGAGGTTTCTGGAACGGCGGTGTTTCAAGGAGAAACCACTGCCATTCTGGAGGTTTCTCCACCGCCATTCAAAGGCGCTTAGAACCCCTCCAGAACCCTCTTTAAAAGCCCTATAAATAGAGCTCTTGGGCGCCTCTAATGGCAGCCCAAAATGTGGGAGAAAACCCGTTGAGGAGCAGCGACCTAGAGGAGAAAACCAGCCATGAAGCAGGTACGCACAAAAAATCCCCAAACCCATCTCACCCACAGTCCTAGGCTCGCTTTCCCTAGGTTTTTGCATAAAAATCCATGGGGAATAGGTCTCTAGGGAGTCACCAAGGACCCTGGGACGTACTCAGGGCCGCACTGGCTCGTCAGGGATGAACCAGGGCATCCCAAGGATGCCCCGGTCCCCCAACGACCAAGGCGCCCAGACAGACGAGACGCGTCGAATGCGTCTGAGAGGAACCAAGCGGGCACGTCCGTGGATGCGCCCACTAAAGAGAAGGACGGGCGGAGAAGTACCGTGTGTCTGCAGACACGCTCGCTGAGGCGCACGCCGCAGACGCGCAACGTGCTAGCAGCATGACGATTTTTGGTTCCTTAAAGAAGCTAGGGCGCACGTCGCAGACGCGCAGCGCCCTAACATTTCGTCCTTTTGTCTTTAAAGACTCTATGTACATACGACACTAAAACGCTTATAACTTGAGATCTATAGCTCCGATTGAGGTGCCGCAAAAGGCGTTGTGTCCGGGTCGATGACGCGGACACATCCAAATTATAAAATCCCTAATCAAGGCCCAATCAAGGGAGGGCATGACCCTTAGAATAGGATGGTGGGGCGTGACCACTAGAACTTTGGAAAACTAAGGATACCAAGGCCCAATTAGGACCTTAGGACACCCATAGGAATAGGGATGGACCCCTAATGCCTAAGTAATAAGACTAATTACTCTAAAACCCATAAATGATAGGCCAAACTAACCTTGAGTCCCCAAACCATGTTTAGGAGCGTACGAGGACAAGAGGGTTAACGCGACCTAGCCAGGTAGGTGCTCTATCACTATTAGATCATTTTAAAAGAACCATTATTATTTTGAGAACATATGTTTTAACTATATGACTTGATTTGCATGACTTAATTCAGCATGCATGATAAATGCTTTGTACATAGCCATGTTTTGAAATGATTGCATATACATTATGCACATATATGTGTTGCAAACAAGTACATACATTGCATGATTTAAGTACTTGCATAGATTGCATGTCCTTGAGGGTTGCCAAAAGACGCTGGAGTGCCGAGGGCCAGGTAGTTGTGAGGGACCCAAAGAGGACTGGTTTTGAACAGAGGTTTTTTGCTTATTTGATCGTACATGATTTGGGCTAGTAAGCTCGTGGGTGCTATGCCGAGGGATGTGGGTTGGCCACCCAGCCTCTACCACTATTAGGTGGATGGGTACCACGCCCAAAAAGGGTATGTCCCTACTTCGACTGCATGTGGTACAGGGGGCTACCACTGGTGTCACGGCACTAGGTCGAAGTGTCATATGCCTCGTAGAGGTATATGATCCTGTGTCCCTAGGTACCCGGGGACCACACGACGGTGAGGTCGTGGGCATAGTGGGACCCTATGGTTTGATGATTTATGTGCATTGCATATGACATGATATGAGGTTGGTCGACCATACCATGATAGATATCCATGAGTTGGATTCCATGAAGCATTTTATGCATATCATAATGCTATAATATATATGTATATGATACTTTCGATTTTGGATTATATGATCTTTTAAGTCGTTAGTATTTCAGGTTGACAATGGATTTTTGATGTCGATATTGAACTTGAGAATTCAGACATGCACATGTTTTGGAAAGAGCATATGATTTTAAAACATCACATGCATTATAAAACTAGTAGTAATAGACTCCTACTGAGTATAGTATATACTCACCCTATCCTTAACATTTTTCAGGATAGTTCCACTCACGTCTTAGGAGATATTAGTGCTACGAGCAAGTGAAGCAAAAAAGGAGACATTTATACATGTAAATAAACTCTCAACCCTTTGGACATGTAGTTGTATTTAATTACAGTTGGGTTTGTGTCTTTGTATTTGGAAAAACCTGGGGAAAAACATTTATGGTTTCTAAAGCTTTTCAAAAATTACTTTGGTTGTTGTAAAAGCAAATGACACTCGGGGTTTTCAATATGATTTTAAAATTAAAGATTTTTCGCTGCATTGCATGGTTTTTTATAAAATAGTTTTCAAATAGGGATGCATCCCGCCTTAAGAATTAGATATTACATTTAAAAATGCATGGGAAAACCCGATCGTCACACAATCATTGAAAATTGCAATCTTAGTTGGGTGCTGCCTAATTAATTCATGGACCACCTTTATCAATGGTCAACTACTTGGTGCATGGCTCGAAAGGAACACAATATATAAAGAGGGTAAAGCCCCATCACAACCAAACTTAATCCTTGAAAAAAAAAAAACACAGCTCGTGACAAGTTGGGTGTGGGATTTACCAGAATGTAAGAGTATTTAATGCATGAATACCGAGGAAATTAGAAAGAATTTCTACAAGTTGAAGGAGAAAGGACAAGTATAAACTGAAAAGTGGCCGCCACCAATTGAAGGAGTTTATAAACTAAACTTCAATGTTGCTAGCTTCGGAAATTCAAGCCCATCTGGTGTTGGGGGTATTCTTAGAAACAATCAAGGAGAGACCAATTTTGATTTTGCAGGGCCGATAAGATGGGCAGGCTCAAATGAAGGAGAAATGAAGTCTATTCTCATAGGAATAATAAAATGGACAGAACAACCTCTAGGGAACTCATGGTTGAAGGTGATGCCTTTAACGTTATATAAATCAAGGCTTAATAATACTTCCTCTCCACCTGTAAGGTTCTGGCACATCTGCAATAAGATCAAATCCCCAACAGAGAGCTTGGATTCATTTCCTACACTCAAGAAACGACACTATATATGGACTATTGCATGAAAGTGTTAATTTAGAGTCATTGAGAACCATATGGCTCTAGTTTTTAGTTTAATGTTGTAATGTTGTATCTTAAATTTTGATGATCTCAATTTGAATGTACAGCCACAAGGAGGGTTATTCTCCCCCTGTTAGCAAAATCATACCTTTCTTTTAAAACAAAAGTCACTAGATGTAGCTTTGGGAGCCCACTAGGAAGAAGCAACAAAATTTAGTTAATGATCTATTCATAAATAATAGGAAAATGAATATATCCTAAAAACAAGTTTTCCTATTTATTTAGGAGTCTATTTATGGATTTCTCGTGAATGCTTAGAGCATCTCAGTTTGTATTGGATCAATGAAATGTTGTGCTAAATTTTCAAAGATCTAGCAATCAGGAATAATTCAATCATACACACACAAAAGAAGACAGAGATTTATGTGGTTCGGCCAAGCTCGGCTACTCTATGGAAGAGGAGGATTCCAATATAATCTAATCAGATTACATGAGTGAGGACTAGGAGACAGCTCATGGCCTCCTCTAGCCCTCCTCTCTTTCTCTAAGCGCAAACTCTCTCACACCCTCACACACCAAATCCTACCGTCACACACACACACACACACACACACACACACACATATATATATATATGATTTTTCTTACGTGGATATGGATGGACTTTGATTTGATTGATCCTTATCTAATCAATCCTTATCCTGATTAATCCTCATCCTATTTGATCCTTATCCTGACAGTTTCCTATTATTTGCAAAGTTCCTCACATGGGTATGGACCACCTGTAGGTCCTCCCCAACATGAAAATCCTACTATTCAATAAAGGAAAAAGACAAAAAAAGAAGATAAAGTGATAAGAAGTATGTTGGATCTTGGAAAGAGAAAGCTTGTAACCCTTTGTGCTTTTGTAATATCCTTAATTTTTAAAGATAAAATAGAAAATTATTAAATAAATTAAAATAAAAATTTATGGATGAAATTTTTTCCTGAAAATATAATAATTAGAAATTGCTCGTCGATACGAATCCAACGCCACCAAGAACGCGAAAAACGGAGCTCAAACGAGGGAGTTATGAGCCGTCAAAGTTGTAAGGGCAAATTGGTCTTTTGACAGAAACGTGTTACACAGGGGTCCAAATTGATAACGGCACCCCTGTCTACACACGTCTCTACCAGTCCGGCGAAATCGCCGGAGAGACGTGGGAAGAGACGTGTGGGGAAGAGTTTCTCTTCCCCAAGACTTTAAAACCCTATATCTATGCTCCTCTAGGAGCCAAAACGCTCCACTTTGAGCGTTTTCCCTAAATGCTACGCAAAACCCTAGCCCTGCAAAACTTGAATTTTCTGGCAAGTGGAGCCCCGGCAACACGAGCAACCCCGACCAGGCACAAGGTAAGCCTCAAATCCGTGTTTTTTCTGTATTTATTAATTAGAAAATTAATTAGGAAAGTATTTAAAAATTAGGAAAAAAATCAAATTTTTTGGGGGCTTTGTGCACGCTACTGTTGGAGAGTGATTTCATAGACCAAACGTTGTCCGTTTGGAAATCGCACCGTCCAACTAGTGCACAAGAGACCCAAGAGCAAACCCTTTAAATTTGGGAGTGATCCAACGGTGGATTTCTCCAGAAAATCCAAAAACCAGTACCTAGGGATGTTTTTAGGAACTTGGGAAAAACCATTTAAAAAACATGGTTTTTGGAGAAATCAATGCAAAAAGATGATAGAAATGGAAACTAGACAAAATTTGGAACAAAATGGTTCAAAAACCAAGTGATTTGGACACCTGTAGGGTCACCGGTGATGACCGGAAGCCGGTCGTCTTCTCAGGCGCCGGTTTCCGCATCGCCGGTGTAAACCGGTGTAAACCGGGCTGCCCGTGTAACCCAGTGTACACTGGGTGCCGGTGTAACCCGGTGTAAATCGGGCCGCCAGTGTAACCCAGTGTACACTGGTCGCCGGTGTAACCCGGTGTAAAGCAAGGCCGCTGGTGTAAACCAGTGCACCCGCCAAACACCCTATAAATTAATAAATATTAATTTATGAAGTATTTTCACTTAAAATTGATTTTTGGGAGCTAGAGGAGTCCAAATCACGATCCGAAAGATGCGTTGTGACCGTATTGACGACGCGGACCTAGTTTTAACTTAAAAACTTAGAAATGACAACTTTTTCTTTAGAAAAATTTTAAAATAGTGATGTGACATGTACAGGTGCACGTGAATATACCAGTTAAAGGGAGTTATTAGCAAGCTAGTGGGCTCACACTGAGGTAGGTGACGACAACTAATGTTTTGCCTTGATTTTTAAACCATGTTTAAACATAGCATCATGTGTGATTGTGTTTTAAAATGGAATTATTATTTACCGTGGATTTCATGCGACATTACGTACAGTATGGTTATTCCAAATTGAAATCTTTTACTGAATAAACTTATTTAAAATGTTTTTACAAGCATGATGTTAATTAGTTATGCTTAATTAGAGACTTATTGCTATTATATATATAAAATGCATGGATTTACATGGAAATGAAAATAGAGACTTATTAGCTGGTCCTTTGATAGGCTAACCCCAGGATGAGGGGCATGTCTTGGGGATTGCAAGCTATAAGTGCTCTTGAGTTTTAGCATATACATATGATTTCCGTGTTTTATATTTGATGACGGGTGCTCTCGCCCGGTGGGCGTCATGCAAGGAGGGATAGGGCCGGCCACCCACCTTCCGAGATTATGATGTGATGAGTTTGTGATATGATAGACACCTGCCCATAGATGGCATTCGGTAGGGGTTTGGTAACATGGATAGTCCACACTACCGGTCTGAGCCTTTCCATGGGGACAGACGCTAAGTCTCCCATTATGGTGTCGACGGGGAGCAGCAGTGGTTGATACCCATGGAGGGTTGCCACTGCAGCATGATGGCCCATATTCTTATTATGTGTGCATGTATGATAAGCATGGTTATGGATTATATGCCTGGGTGTGACGACACTCAGAGGTTGACTACGTGTACTCCTGATCAGGGATGTTAATGCGATGTGATGGGACCCATTACCTTAGGGTGCCCTCATTCTGGATGTATGCTCCATTTTATTGATTCATGTCATGTTTTAACTCCGTGAATTTCATGTTTTAGCATATGGAATAAATTGACATTTATTGAACATGGCATTATGATATCACTATCTTCATAAATGTTAGATTTTTCATTAGTATTGTTCATTATTTCTTGCATTTATTACATTAATTGTCTATGTACCTACACAAGCGATAGCTTGCTGAGGCATTGCTTTGTTTTGCAATGCCTTAGATCTCGAGCGCGATAACAGGAAAGGCAAGGTCATGAGAAGCCGTGAGAGCTGCTGAAGACCATTTTTCTATAGTATTAGACAGTGATGTGAGTCATTAAACAGGATTATCATTTGGATGTTTATTATGGACTGCATATTTTATATTGGGATGTGATTTAGATCTTTGGACATATGTTGGACATTTATATGGGATGTTATGATGGATAGACCCTGAGCCATATTATTATTGTCTTTTGGACGTTTATTTGATTTAAAATAAAGGCGCCTATTTATTTGACGTTGATTTATACGCGGATTATTTATTTATGTTTAAATTACATGTACGTCATTTTGAGAAAGGAAAACTAACACCCGGAGTTTTTAAGATAGGTTTAGTAAAATGTTGAATAAATCTTTTCTTATGGGATCCTAAATGCTCTTATTTAAATTGCCGTTATAAAAAAAAAAATTGTCTTAAAAATCCAGGGTGTTACAGCTTTCTATTGCACTTCATGAAACATGTAAGCAAGGAAAACAAGAAATAGCTAAGTTTTCTGATTATGAGCTCTTTGAGAGTGACTAGTGTATCTTCTACCTATGATTGCTTTTGGTTATGGTCATTGGTCATGCCAAACTTGTTCATTTTCAATAGCTAAGCCAGATAGCTTTAGTCCCATGTGAAATGAATATTTCATGGGCATGCTAGAATTCTAATGAGGTAACTTGGATTTAGATGATTTGGACATATTTAAAGAAGACCAAAAATGGAGTTCGTTAGAAGTGAGGCAGTCCAAATAAAAGGTTCTAAAGCGGCACACCATCAAAGAACACATTTTGAGGAGCAATGCCATCAAAGAATGCAATCACACTCAAGGACATTCGCATATTTTGGGAATGGTTTGGATCATTTTGATCTATTATAGTGCACAACATTGTGGCAACTTGCAGTGCAATGTCTCACCCATTTGTATCAAGGGGCCCACTTTATATTATTAAAGCCTATCATCTGACTGTACAAAAATTTGAAAATATGTGAACTTGGCCATTAAGTGCAAATCATTCTTTGTTACTATCAAAAGTGCAAATCCCAGATGCCAGAGTTATCTAACCAATGCAATTTTTGAAACAGTTAAAAGGTAAAGTAATCAGATCATCATCCAAAGGAGAGCACTGTCGTGCAAAAGAGGGTGATGTACAACAAGCATTCGTAATGTCACAGACTATAGCATTTGATTAAATTTTGGGTTTCACTATTTAATGTTGTTAGAATGAGAGTCTTAGTATAGCTGTAAAGTTGTCGTTGTGTGACCTTGAGGTTGGGCGTAGAAACAGCCTCTTTCAATGTACAAAGTATAGTTGGATAATATTGACTTCTTGTGTTCAATCGCTTCCCTGCATAAGCTAAATCTTCGTACACTAGGCTACTATTTAATGTTGTTAAATTAATTCATGTTAACTCGACTCATTACCGTGAGAGCCCCATCGATTAATCAATTAATACCATTTGTAAAGTGGTTGGAACATCGTCGACAGACACATCACTAGGTGATAGTCAATTTGTCCCGTCAAATAAGAGCCCGTGTAAGATTAGTTTATACAGCGATCAATGGTTTAGATTCCCCTTGCAAGAGCCTAGACGAGTCCAAACAGATCTCAAGGGACATGACCTCTCGATCAATGTCTATTGTAATTGTACATACTTCTAATTGGATTTTGTGTTGAATGAGTCAATTTTTGTTTCCATTGACAATCAACAAAGTCTTAATTGGCTCATCTACTTAGTACTGTACTCGAAGCAAGGCAGTGAATCAGTGGAGTAACTGGGCAGGGCCATCAACGTGGGAACCCATCATAGACGTCTGATCCAGTTCATTTCAAGCCTATAGGTCATGACAGATGCAGAGATAGTGAAGGAAGAATAGCAATCTATTCTGGCTAGATAGCATCATTGCATGCAAGCGGAAAGGCATGGACACAAAACCAACTGTCCAATGAACTATTTTTTTGGTCTAAGAAAGGCGGATTAAAGCATAATCTTCTCCAATAAATAGTGTTTCTATTGATGGCCATGTCCCAAAAGACACACACAACTCTCCCCAATCTAAGAATCAGGGACAACCCAAGTAAAGAGATTTGGAGACAGCCCCTGCAAATGAAAAGTTAGGAACCATGTACTAGTTTTGGTGGCTGATATATAGTTTCAAAGATTGTGTACTCTTGAACCATCTTAACAGGGTTTCATGTTGTGTTCAGTGCCTATCTATGTGGCTTCAAGGATAATGATTCCATAACTCCGGTCAGAAACCATGTTATTTATATGGTGGACAACCTACGGTTGATCACAGCCTCTCACTGATTCTCTTTCTTATAATCTTAACCGTTTGTATTAATTGTCTTGTGATAGATGAGTCCAAAAATTATATATTTTGAATTATTCTATTGTTAATGTTGTTCATCGTCCCCTACTGGTCCTAACCAAGAAAGAAGGAATCTACCTTCTTGGAAGCAGTGCTATCAAATCCAGTTCATAGAATAATTAGCAGAGCCCATGGACATCTAGAAGGTCGGCACCACACCTACTCAGGCAGTTCAACATTGATGGCCTGGGCGCCATAAAAGATGACTGTAATAGCCATCAGTCTTGACGATCTTACACTTGTAACTCCTATAAATAGGAGATATATATCTAAGAGAGATGAGAGGTGAGAGACATGTAATCTGGTCAGATAGTATTCTTTCTCCTATGGATGTAGGCCGTTTGGTCGAACCATGTAAAATTGTTTCTCTTGTGTGATGTGGTGTGTTCTCTCCTAAATCATAGATCCTGGACGTTAGATCATGGAAGATTTGGCCCATCAATTGGTATCAGAGCTATGGTAGAAAAGCTAATCAATCTCAGAAGCCTAATCCCATCAAAGGGCGCCTATTTGCACCCTGACAAGCCAAAGATAGTAAGCATAGCACTGCACTTTGGCAACAATGACAAATAAAGTGGACGGGATTAATGGAGCACATTAATGAGATAGCTAACATTGCCAGCGGTGAAGAAAGAAGCTAAGATGAGTAGCAGACAGCAGCAACATGACATGATAAATGCACTGAAAGCACCAAAAAATATGTTGAAAATAGTTTAAAAAAATATGTCGGTGCTACAATGTCAAACAGTGCCAAAGACTTATCACACATCTGTTGGCAGCCCATCATCGACGAAGACGAAGTGGAGTGTAATCCGTTGATCTGCGGTTGAAAAAGCATGGCTAGATAAGAGCCGATGAAGGAAGGAAAGTGTGAAGCCTTGGCCGATAAGGGCGGGCCAAGAGGGTTGGCAAGCTTCTAGGCAAGGTGATGGACTGAGAGTTAGTCCCACATCGCTAGGGGGAAAGTTACTGGGCTCTTGATAAGAGTGATGAGAACTTCCCTTGCAATGAGGTCTCCCGAGGGGTAAAGCTCAAGAGGGGTGAGGGACCGAAGGGAACAAAACCTTGAGGGGTGAAGCTCGGAGTGGCGAGGGACCCAAAGAGGACAATATCATATCTGCTCTGCACTCTGATACACTGAATGAGGCCTTTTCCCTGGGCAACTGGGGAAGAACAAAACCGTGCGGGGTGTATGGGCACTCCAACATGGACAATATCTTTGCAGGGTGTGGGCCCTCGGGCTGTTACAAGTGGTATTAGAGCCAAACTCCGACCCGGTGTGGGTGGCTAGCCACATGTGGGCGCTTGCGTGTGGTAAGACACGCGAGGACGCGTGTTCCCTAAGGGGGAGAAGTTGTGAAGCCTTAGTCGATGAGGGCGGGCCAAGAGGGCTGGCAGGCTTCTAGGCAAAGTGATGGACTAAGAGTTAGTCCCACATCACTAGGGGGAAAGTTACTGGGCTCTTGATAAGAGTGATGAGGACTTCCCTTGCAACGAGGCCTCCTGAGGGGTGAAGCCCAAGAGGGGTGAGGGACCTAAGGGAACAAAACCTTGAGGGGTAAAGCCCGGAGTGGCGAGGGACCCAAAGAGGACAATATCGTATCCGCTGTGCACTCTGATACACGGAACGAGGTGTATGGGCACTCCAGCATGAACAATATCGTTGCAGGGTGTGGGCCCTCAGGTTGTTACAGAAAGCAGGTCAGACAAGGCCGAATGAGGTGAAGGCAATGATATGAGAGAGATCCAAATCTGTGATGCTCTTTGGATGGTTAGAGAGAGAGGCACGATCTGTTGGTTGAAGATGTACATCGTTGGAGAAACTAGCGACGCAGTCATAATCTCCAGTGAGGAGAGAACGCTGCATCCACTTGTGCATACACAAATTTGTCAATGGAGGGAGACCAGTACAAAGTGAATGGAGGGTGCAGTGATTTTTGGAAAGAACTGAAGAAGTCAGAGCTACAGATTGCACGATGTGCTGCTCACTGGTGAAAATAGAAAGGAGTGGAGATGTAGATGCCGACAAGATTTACTTGTTCACGGCATTGCAGAAGGCTCTGAAATTGGTAGCGGCAATCCTTGAAGTTAAGACTGATGGGAAGACCAAATGCACTGGATAGAATGTGTAATGATGCTGATGAGTTGAAAAAGGTAGAAGACTACAGATGAACTTTCGGTGAAAAATAGCCAAAAGAGGCATTATTATGTTGTGCTACAGTACTGTAATAATACTGCTACAGGGACGCTACAATTCAACTACAGTCATGCTACAATTGTTATAGTGAACGTAATGATTATGTTTACTATAGAGTGTAATCATTCTGTCAGCTATAGTATTGCCACAAGAGACTGTGTTGTAACAATGAAGAGTTACAACAGTAGCGAGTTCAACAGTTTGGTTGCAATAGTGTAGAGTTGCAACAGGGATGAGTTCAAACAGTAGCAGAATTGAAACAGTAAACAAGTTGCAATAGTAGCATCCCCAGAAATTGATAATGACTCCCCTATTTAGGAAAACTAAAAATGGTGAGTTGACTTGGTGAAAAATATAATTTTGAGTAGACTGACTCAGTGACAGCTAGTGAGTGATTTGGTAATGGCTAAGAGTTGACTCGGTGAACAAGTGCAGAAAGTGGACGCAAGAACTACTATGAGAGGACTCAAGAATAGTAGTTGGACGACTTTGTGAACAGTGATAGGATGACTTAATGAATAGTGGTGAGAGGACTTGGTGCAAAGTGTCCATGAGTGGACTAGGTGAGGTGGATGTGACCACTTCAAGTTATGTTTATGAGCAGCTGATGAGGGCGGCTTACGAGGGCTACTGATGAGGGCAGGTGCAAGAGACACCAGTAGGCTTCAGGTGACAGGCTTATAAGTGGCAAGGCTTATAGGTGCTTACGGTTTACTCGATGAGTGATTTGCACTTTATGGAATGTTGAGCAGGGGGAGCAAAGCTGCTGAAAAGTGTAGAGACTGGATCAAAGCTCTAATTAAAATTTGGGGGAGCTAAACAAGTAGTAGTGTTTAGTATATTCTCCTCCCATGAGCATGGAGGGGGAGATTATTGGCGTGGACCTGCTATGGTCCATGTCCATGTGAGATATGTACCGAATTCTAGAATGTCTGCACCACCTCAAACTTTCATAATGAAGGTTGACGATGCTGTAAAAGGTGACTGTAACAGTAGCTAATTTTGACATACAGTGTAATATCCTTAATTTTTTTTATATAAATTAAGAAATTATTAAATAAATTAAATTAAAAAATTTATAGATGGAAAATTTTCCTGAAAACTTAAAAATTTGAAAGTGCTCGTCAATAGAATTCCAACACCACAAAGAACGGAGAAAACAGAGCTCAAACAAGGGAGTTAGGAGCCGTTAAAGTTATAGGGGTATTTTAGTCTTTTGGCAGAGACGTATAACATAGGGGCCCAAATTGATAATGGCACCCCCGTCTTCTACACCCCTCTACCGGATCCGGTGAAATTGTCGGAGAAACCAATGGAAAGAGACGTGAAGGGAAGGGTTTCTCCTCCCCTTGGACTCTAAGGCCTATATCTATTTCTCCTAGGCACCAAAAAGCTCCACCCTGACCGTTTTCACTGAGTTTTACTCAAAAACCCTAGCTCCGCAAAGTTCAAGTTTTTCGGCGAGTGGAGCTCCGGCAACATCCATCAACGCTAGCCAGACGAGGCAAGTCCTAAACCCTTAAATTTTAATTATTAAATAGGTGTATATAAAATACAAATACATTTAAATCAGGAAAAATCACATTTTTCCTGGGAACCATATGTATGCTACTATTGGAGCGTGATTTCATGGATGAAACCATATCTGTTTGAAAATCAGACCGTCCATCTAGTGCACAAGAGACCCAAGATCAAACCCTTTAAATTTGGGAGAGATCCAACGGTGGGTTTCTCTAGAAAACGTGAAAACCAGTACCTATGGACGTTTTTAGGAACTTGGAAAAAACCATTTAAAAAACATGATTTTTGAAAAAATCAATGCAAAAGGGGGGTATAAATGAATTCTAGAGGAAATTTTGAGAAAAACGGTGCAAAAATCGGGCAATTTGGACATCTGCAAGCTTGTTAGAGATGACTGGAATCCGGTCGTCTTCTCCGGCGGCGGTGACCATGTCGACCCCTTGGTGCTAACGTCGGGACGCCCAGTAGGACGCCCCAACGAAGATGTCGAACGGGAGTCGACGTAGCACGAGTGCGCAGCATCACGCGTGCAGGGGAGACTGTGTTGGTTGTCTCGGGAAGTCAGGACGCACAGCGTCCTGGCGACCGTGATGCACGTGGTGGCGCGTCACGGTACCGAGGACGCACACTGCACATCCCCGTGGTGCTTCACAACAGTAAGCATCTTCGTGATGCCTGTTTATGCCAGTATAAACCGGCGTAAACCAGCGCCGCCAGTGTAAACCACCTTACAGTGGTCGGTCAGCCTCATTTTGTGAGTGTTTTCACTAAAACTTGATTTTTGGGAGTTAGAGGAGTCCAAATTACGATTCGAAAGAGGCGTTGTGACTGTATTGACAACGCATACCTAGTTTTAACTTAAAAACTTATAAATGACCACTTTTAATTTAGAAAAATTTTAAAATAGTGATGTGACATGTACATGTGCACCTAAACATACCAGTTAAGGGGATTATTAGCGAGCTAAGTGGTCTCACATTGAGGTAGGTGACGACAATTAATGCTTTGCTTATATTTTAAAACCATGCATAAACATAGCATCATGCGTGATTGTGTTTTAAATTGCATTTATTATTTGCCGTTGATTTCATGAGACTTTGAATACATTATTATTATTACAAATTGAAATCTTTTAGTGAATAAACTCATGAAAAATGTTTTTATGAGCATGATATTAATTAATTGTGCTTAAATAGAGCCTTCTTTCTTATTATATATTGGAAATGCATGGATTGGCATGGAAATAAGAATAGAGGCTTGTTAGCTGGTCCTTTTTATAGGCTAACCCCAAGATGAGGGGCGTGTCTTAGGGATTGCGAGCTACGAGTGCTCTTGAGTTTTAGCATATACATATGATTTTCGTGTTTGTATATTTGATGACGGGTGTTCTCACCCGGTGGGCGTCATGCTAACAGGGATAGGGCCGGCCACCCACCCTCCGAGATTGTAATGTGATGATATTGTGATATGATAGACATCTGCCCATAGATGGCATTCGGTAGGGGTTTGGTAACATGTATAGTCTACACTACCAGTTTGGGCCTTTCCATGGGGACAGACACTAAGTCTCCCATTATGGTGTCGACGAAGAGCGGTGCTGGTTGAGACCCATGGAGGGTTGCCACTGCGGTATGATGGCCCATATTCTTATTATATGTGCATGTATGATGAGCATGATTATGGATGGTATACCTGGGTGTGACGACACTCAGAGGTTGGCTATGAGTACTCATGATTAGTGATATTAATGCAATGTTGTGGGACCCATTACCTTAGGGTGCCCTTATTCTTATTGTATGCTCATTTACATTGATTTATGTCATGTTTTAACTCCTTGAAATACATGTTTTAGCATATGGAATAAATTGGCATTTATGTTGGCATGACTTATGATATTGCTATCTTCATAGATGATAGACTTTTTATTTTATCAGTACTTTATTCATTTATTTTATTTTATTACATTAATTGTCTATGTACCTGCACAAGTGATAGCTTACTGAGGCATTGCTTTGTTTTGCAATGCCTTAGATCTCAAGCACGATAACAGGAAAGGCAAGGCTGTTGAGAAACCATGAGAGTGGCGGAAGATCCTTTTTTCTAAAATTTTAGACAGTGATGTGAGTCAATAAACAGGATTATCATTTGAATTTAATTATGGATTGTATACTTTATATTTTGGATGTGATTGAGATGTTTAGGCATATGTTGGACATTTATGTGGGATGTTATGATGGATAGACCCTGGGCCATATTATTATTGTGTTTTGGATATTTATTTGATTCAAAATAAAGGCGCCGATTCATTTGATGTTGATTGATACGAGTATTGTTTTAAATCTATTATCATAAAAATTTATTTATGTTTTAAATTATATATATGCCATTTTGAGAAAGGAAAACTAACACCTGAAGTTTTTAAGAGATGTTTTAGTAAAATGATAAATAAAACTTTTTCTCATAGAATCCCAAATGCTCTTATTAAAAATGATATTATTATTATAAATAAATAAAATGTCTTAAAATCCTGGGGTGTTACATACACACACCTGTATTTCTATAAGTATAAGATTAAGATATGAGGAGAGAGTTTTAGATGGCCGCTAATATGATGACCAAAGCATTACCTTAGAGCAAGTTCGAGATTTACAGAAAATTAGCTGTGGTTCACGTAAAGTTGAACAAATTCAACTTTACGTTAACCACTTATTAGGGATTTATAATCCCCATCTAAGATTAAGCATACACAAAATGTATAAATTTTATATGTTTTGGCCAATATGCTTACGTCCACAGGAGGAGAAGAAATTCACTAAAAGAGGGAGTATTACAAGGTATTTATAAAATGGAAAATGCAGTGAATGGTGTGTTACATCGATCTTTAGATCCTCCCTATTTATAAGATTTTCAGAGCCTTATTATCAACAAAAACCCATTCAAAGTCTTTGGGTGATGCCATAATAGTTGACAACGCAGTTGGCAGTGGCCACCACAATGGAATTCAACAGCTGCCTTTCTTAACATTGGTGGTGGCGGCTACCATAGTTGACGTCGACAGCCACCAGAGTTGAAAAGTAGCGGCCGTCATGTAACACCCCGGGGTTCCAGCAGTCACAATATTGTCCACTTTGGGCACCCATACGCTCCTAACAATTTTGTTCTTCTCAAGTTTCCTAGGAAAAACGTGTTGTGACCGTTAGAGTTTCCTGAACTCTTATAAATAGCCTAGTTTTCTCTCCTCAGGCAATGTGGGACTAACTCTTTGTCTCTCACCCCAGTCTAGAAGCTTGTCAGCCTTCTCTTGGCCCGCCCTCAACGGCCTAGGGCTTCACATCTTTCCCCCTTAGGGAACACGCGTCCCTGCGTGATAGCCAGGACCAGGCGCTCATGTGCGGCTAGCCACAACACTACGAGGGGAATTGGCTCTGATACCATTTGTAACACCCCGAGGTTCTAACAGTCACAATATTGTCCACTTTGGGGTGCCCATACACCCCTCACAATTTTGTTCTTCTCAAATTTTCTAGGAAAAACGCGTTGTGACTGTTAGAGTTTCCCGAACTCTTATAAACAGCCTAGTTTCCTCTCCCCAGGTAAGGTGGGACTAACTCTCTATCCCTTACCCCAGCCAAGAAGCTTGCCAGCCTTCTCTTGGCCCGCCCATTGGCTCAGGGCTTCACACGTCAAATGGGACTGGACTAACAAATCTCCCCCTTCAGGCCTATTAACTGAAGGAGGTCTTCACGCATGGACTTCCCATAGAAGCCCATCTCAGCCAATAGTATAGAAAACTTGAACGTTCATAAGTTGGGTATTTGTTTGATGCATTGGATTTTTTGGCCATTATGAGCTTGATAGATGAATGGTTTGGATCATCAATATCAGATCCTCATAATCTTGATTTGGTGTAAATTTTAGAATAATGGTAAGAGCACATATCATATGAAAACTGAACCATTAAGAGAGGAAAAAATAAACAACCAACAAAACAGAATAGATGTTTAAGGAAGCATACGAAGCATTATGGAAGTAGGGGAAGCAAATACGCATACCTCCTGTTTGTTTCTCTTGCTTCTCTTGCCTCTTAAATCTCTGCTTCTCTTGTAGCTCCTGAACGAATTTGAATTGAAACTTTATGTTAGATCTTAGGAAGCAAATAATAGCTAAGAGTTTCAGTCAGCACCCATTTGGAATCCAACCAATTTAGGCAATTGATGTTCTCACCCAACCGTTAGGACCGATGTTTTTGTAACGTACTTTACCCACAGGCCCCACCTTTCCTATAATTTTAACCGTTTATATTAATAATCTTGTGACCATTGAATCTGAAATTATATATATTTTGGATTATTCTATCGTTGTTCGCTGGTCCCGACCACCACAACGGGAATCCACCAGTATTTTGGTATGAATTTTCGCTCCTGTGGACCTTTTTTTGGAGCAATGCTATCAAAGAACGCGAGCACATGCTTCGGTACAATGCTCCAATAGTACCCACTTTGTCACGGCAGGCTCCGTTCTGATCCGACCTTGTTATCTGATTTTTCTGAATTATAGGTATCTCGATCTCCAAACACCATGATAATTTATAGATCTAAGTCAATTCATCATGTTCACGATAAAATAAATAAATAAACTCACGAAAAATCAATGTATTTAGATTATCCTATTTGCTTGTTTTGGATATGTGAAAAAAATTAATATATCAGATTATTGCAATTTTAAACAAAAATATATATGCTAAAAGCATTGAACAGGCACAAAGTTTGGTCTCTTAACCTATCAAAGCCATTCCTAACCCGATAAATATTTTAAATCTGACACGCAAAACTTCTGCATAAGCAATGGTGCACCCTCAATTAGACCTAAAACACAATTTTGAGGATGTCGGACTTCAATAATCATAGTAATTTTTGGGCCTTAAAAAATCAGATGAACGAATTTAATCAACTATAGGTGAGGTTCATCAGAAGAACTGATCTGGCATCCAAGGGTGACGCGCCTTTTTACAAGACTAAGCGCTGCACGAATGATTTCATGGTGCGGTACACTACAATAGCATTCTAACAGTTGGCTGGCACGAAAGAGGAATGCAATTGTTGAGCGACAACGCATCGATGCAGCTCTTTTACTTTTGTACGGTGGGCCCTCTATATCTTTAATCCGTGGTAGCATAGGCACCAATCTTTCAATTGACGCGTTTTCTAGTGCATGGCTATATATCTACGACATTGGCAAATGTTGGCAATGGTTTAGATCATTCTGATCTGTTATACTGCGAACCAGTATGGCAACTTGCCATGCAAGCTTGTGTCAAGGGGCCTACATTTGTATTACTGATCCGTTCATCTGATTGCACAAACTTTTTAAAATCTGTGAACTTGGCCATTGAGTGTTGACCGTTCTTTGCTATTATTGTGAATGAAAATCTCACATGCCACAGTAATCTAATCATCCAAAGGGGAGCAGTTCATGCAGAGGTGGGTGAAGCACGACAAGCGTTCATCGTGTCGCGCAATACGATAGCATTTTTGAGTAATTTTGGGTTTCACGATTTCACGTTGTTAGATTAATACACGTCAAATCGGTTCATTTCCGTGTGAGCCCCACCGTTTACTCAATTCCCGCTTAAGGCAAAGTGGTTGGAACATTGCTGATAGACGCACCACTAAGCAGCCGGATTGCTTTAATCGGCAGCGTCAGCAATAGGATAGTCAATTTGTCGCGTCAAATATGGCCCCATCTGTAAGATGGTTTGTACAGCGATCAGTGGTTTAGACTCTCCTTACAGAGGAGTCCAAATAGATCTCAAGGGCCATGATCGCTCGATCAATGTCTATTGCAATTGTGCATACTTCTATTTGCATGTGTTGAATTTTTGTTTCTTTTGACAATCAACAAGTCTTAATTGATTCATTAACTTAGTCCTGCAATCAAAGCAAGGCAGCAATCAGTAGAGTAATTGGGGAGGGCCCATCAATAGGACCCCCATCCTAGACGGCTGATCCAGTTCACTGCAAGCCCATGAATGATGCCTGGTATAGAAACAGTGAAGGAAGAAAACCAATCAGTTCTGGCTGGATAACATCACTGGATGCAGATGTAAAGGCATAGAACAGAACCAGAACCGTCTGCTGAACTGTTTGTCTAACCAAAAAAGGCCAATTCCCGCGGAATCTTGTCCAATAAATAGTCTTTCTATTGATGGCCATGGCCCAAAAGACACACCCAACCATCCCAATCCAAAAATCAGAGACAACCCAGGTGGAGAGATTTGGAGAAGGCCCCCAGCAGATGAACAGTTAGGATATATATATATATATAGACACACTCAAAGTTGTGCACTCCTGAACCGTCTTAAGAGGTTTTATGTTGCATTCGTTACCATATCTATCAAAATGTCTTGGAATGATTTGGCCTCGATGCACCCATGATACAGTTCTTGTTCCTGAGTTTATTTATCCTGATTACTTGTAATCCTTGGTCACCAGAGGTGCAATAGGTTAAAGCTTACAATGAATATTCGGCAAAGCAACATATTAGATAGCAAATTCCGTAAGAACTCAGAAGTAGTCGCAGTGAACAGTACTAACCATGAGTCACAATTATGGAAACTTGCAGTGTCATGTTTGGAGCAATATAATCAAGGATTTTTTGCAAAAATGCCATTACATTATGCCATTTTTGTAAAAACAGTCTGATGTTTTTTGAGTTTTGCATATTTGCTATTTCGTTTTTGCAAGCTTTGTAAAATTGTCATTCTGTTAGTTTTCCATCCTCCTTTATTTGTTAGTTTTTTCTAAATTCTAATATTAACCTTCTCTATTTCTCTCTCTTAATATGTTTTAACAGACCTACTACCTCAAAGACTTAGACATGATTAACTTGCCAAACTTGGCCACCAAATTCAATGAATTCTTGATGGAGAGTTTCACTGAAACTTGGTATCCAACACAATTCAATAACAAGGAATCTACTTGTGTGGTTAAATTTCAATAAAAACCACAAATAGTAAGATATTCAATCGCAAACATGTTATGTTCACCATCCTCCTTAGCTTCTTCAATGAAATTCAATAATTTAAACTTCGATTATCATTAAAAACTGATATAAAGCTCTTTTTAACACAAATTAGAATATAATCAATGCCTTTAATTAATAAAAAACATGATAAATAAACATATATAAAATTTAAAACATAAGCAAAATATCATTACTGTTCACGTGAACAAAGATGAGCAGTAAACTGAAGCTCTTCGTTTTATGCCTTTTTGAATAAAAATTAGAAATATAAGACTTGGGTCATTTTCTTCTCAATGTTTTCTATTTAGCATGATCAATTTTAGAAATCTCCATTGATTAACAAAGCAAGATATCAAATGCAAAGCCTATTAGAGCATATTAACAGAGATGAATAGAGAAGGTTAATATAAAGAATTTGAAAAACTAAGAGAAAAGGAGGATGAAAACTAACAAGACAATTTTGCAAAGCTCATGAAACCTTAATGGTAAATTTGCAAAACTCAAAAAACATTGAACTTTTTACACAAATGTTAAAATTTAATAGCGTTTTTACAAAAAAAAAACCAATAATCAAATGAGGACCAGCTCAACATAAACCACATACAACAATAGACGAGAGCATAAGACTCTTCAGTTCTAAGTCGGTGGGCAGGCACTCTAAGGTTGCAGACATTTTAACATGGTGTTGAGAAGATTCGGAACAACTTATTACTTAGAGATAGATTGGGGAGATCAAATGAGTAGACGCACAATCAGTTTGAGATTAAAGTGTAAATATCATACAGTACAGTGAAGATTTTACCTAAAGCTAACATTATTTGGGTTCAAACCATACAATAAATGAAAGAGAAAACAATGGCTACAACAGAAACACTGACCTGTATCTTCACTCGTACATCTTTTATCTTTCATCTTTCTAATGACTGTGGATTCTGAATCATGCTTGTAATGAACATGTCTTCTCCACTGTTTTCACTCAAGTGTTCATCTCATCGACCTTGGCTTCACAGTTTCAGATGTTTGAATTGCACTGATTAAATCTGAAACAGCTCAAAAGATGGTCATTAACAATCCCCGCTGCTTGCATGAAAGAATAGATAGATGATGGTTGGTCCAACGCAACGGAAGCCTCTCCGCATCATGTCCTTGCTCATGGCTTCAGCTTTTGGAGTCAAAATCTGGGGTCTATCATTTCTTTAATGTAATAGAAAAAAAGCTAATCCAGGTTATAAAATTTTCTTTTACAGAACAGGAAAAATTCAACAACGTCGTGGAATTTTCTGTGTTTAGAAAAACCAGAATGATATTATGTTAAGTATGATTATGTACAAGTGGATCTGAGAAAGGAGAAAGGGTATTACATATCAAAGTGTAGAAAAGAAACAAACATTATTTACATGCACGGCCCTGCAGCTGCTCCAGGTAATTTGACTCTTGAACTAATACACTATAATATGATTAAGGAAAGTCCACCTTGATCACATTAAAAAAATTTAATAAGTCTTTTGTTCACTGGTCCTAATGTTTTTTGTGTCTACTAGATCATATGGCCCGTAAATCATGCCTACATCACCCAAAATCTTCGCCATGATGGGTGGTAACAGGTAAAATGAGGCTCTTCCTGTCTCTGTCAAGGGAGATGCCAACCGTCTCTCCAGCAAATGAACCCACCCAAAATCTTCTCCACTAGATGGTCTAGCCTCTATATTAATTTTTGAGTACGTAAAATGGAACTACTTACCGGACTACTAGTGGTGCTTGAGATGAGATAATTAAATTGAGTTGAGATGAGATGAAATGAGATGGTGCGCCACATCATTGTTAGTAGGGTGTAAATGGTCAGATCAGGGTCAGATACACTTCGGTTACAGTCATAGTCCACTAGAATCCTAATCATATCAGATTTTAATGGCACAATCTTTCAGATCTTATCTTTAATGTTTGGGTCCAAGTACATCTGAGATCCCAACTGTCATCAGAGAGTCTAAGATCCAATCTAATAATAGAATTTACTTATGAAAAAAACGAAGAATTGAGCATGTGTGTAATTAATATCAGTAATTCTTCTTTGTCATTATATAACATCAGCACCAACAAGGCAAACTTATGAAAAAAAAGCTAAAAGTCAACTAATTGACATCATCAAACTTGGATTGTTAATTTAACTTAAAAAATGGAGCTAGTTATATTAAGGCTCATAATTCATAAATAGTAACCACCAAAAAGAAATTTAAAAGCAACCATTTACAAAAAAATTTGAAAGTATGGTTCTTTCTTAACACCAAAAAAAGAACTTAAAAGTATGGTTCATTGTTTCTTAACCCCTAATTTGTATTACCTGGACTGATATACCCTTAAAAATTAGACAATCTTAAAATTCACTGTGTATGAAAAACTTTGCTAAAACACCCTAAACTTTAAGAGTTCTATCCAAAATGACAAATGTGCTCATATATTTACCACAGTAATAGCATTAATTCTAAATTCACGCTCTCTCTTTCCCCTCAATCTTCCTTCCTTCTTATCTCTTATTCAAAAATTACAAGAACTTTCTTTTTCTTCACTCCTATGGCTGCCAAGTGATGCATTCTTACACCAAAAATAGACAGTAAAAATAACTTACTTGGTTCAAATAGAAATTACAAACATTTTTTAAGTTAGTTTACACCAAATAGACAAAATATATTGTATCTTTTCTGGTTATTGGTGATCAATTAGTCCATGACTATGTAAGTACAATATTATAGAAGGGAAATATATCCATCCCTCGCCACTAGCTACTCTACATCATTCGATTGAAGTCTGACAGTATTGCAAGCTTTTAGGACGCATTTGATTATGGGTATTCTATTCAAGCATCACAGTAATGACTTTTCACATCAAACCAATGCTTTTGTGACATCCAAAAATCACGTGACTCCACAAGATAACTTAAAAGATCAATTTTGGGAGCCTTGGCACAACGGTTAAAGTGGTCTTCGTGTGACCTTGAGGTCATGGGTTCAACGAGTGGAAACAGCCTCTTGCAAATAAGGTAAGGCTGTGTACTTTAGGCCATTGTGGTCTACATAGGCGGGAGCTCCGTGCACTGGGCTGCCCTTTTAAGGTGAGCATCCTCTATGCAGCAGATTTACAATGATAATCAACAATAAGTTTCTTTATCCCTGTGACATTTTGTAGCACATCTAGACTGACATTTGAACTAGTATGAAATGGCTCCTTAAGTCCCACTGTTACAAGTTTCAGTGCCCGTCCACAATATGAGAGAAAAAGGGGCCACTTGAAGTTCAGTAATGCTAATAGCACTACTGACTGCTCTCTATATTCTTTGCTTCAACTCTCTTATCATGCATATAACTTGGACCTTTGTTGCCATCACTGGAACCCACAATTTCTTCAGTGTTTTCGGAATCTAAACACAAAGGCGGGCCAAGCAATCAGTTCATCTTTCCCATTAACACTGCCCTCGAAATCATTTATATACCAAAGTCCAAGTCAAGGTTACTCAACGCGTGATAAATGGCATTCTATACATGTCTTTACAATTAAAGGAAACTAGAAGATAAATTTATTCCTGCAAACTCACAAGGATTATTGAGGCAATCTATATATGTTTTTGTAACTGATGGATTTTTCAATAATTTAGCTTCAGTCCATGATAATATTTTTGGAGTACCAACATCATCAACAAATATAACAATTTAGCTGGAAGCACATATCATGCAATTAGTTTTTGAATGAGCATATATAACCTGATACAACTACGCCTTGGTTAGAAGAGGCACAACAAGTTAATGAAAGAACATTATACAAAGAACAATATATTAGATGGAAATCTTCACAAGTACTTAAAAGCAGTAGCATGAAACATAATCAGTTACATTCATAGAAGCTTTTAGTTCCATGTTTTGATCCCAAGGTAGAGTAATCAAATGAAGATCCCTCAAAAACCAGAGTAACATTAAACAAAAGTAGGGTGTCTTTTCCTTTTAAAGTGGCATGCAACAAGCTTGAAGCTGCGGCCTTCGGTTGTGAAACGAGCTCACCTTGCCACTTAGTTACATGCTCTTTGCTTCAAATAGAAATAGAGTTACAGGATCAGAAATCATCGCAATTAGGAAACTGAAAGATAAAATCTGTTCTTGCATAATCTCAATTAATAATTGGGGCATCCAAAACATTCTTAAGTCAAATATCAGCAGACCTTCATGAACATATAGGTTATTTCCAATCCCATGCCCAGTATCACGACTGTAATCAAGACAATCACTCCACACAACGGAACCAAGCTATGATGTCATAGTACATGTCTATAATAAAAGCAAAAATTTGAAAACCAAAAGATGCCATTGTTACAGCCTCAACTGCTCCAAAATGTATTGGTGGGTCACATATAGTGCATAAAAGATAAGTGTCGAGAGCTGGAAGCGTTGCAAAGGCTCAGCAATAGCAGTTGTCTCGTTAGGAGATCTGGCAGTATTTCAATTGGAGTCGTAGCCGTCACTATTAGCCAAGTCAAGCACATGTCAGGAACTTCTATATGAAAGCTCGAAAGAAGAAAATTCTCTCAAGCAAAAAACAGACTTGTTACATGTAACAAAAAAATATCATAGTTTTGACTAGAAATTACAAGATTACGTAAGAAACAGTTTCAGGTAGAAACAACAAAGGATAGTATAAGGCTTGTATGATATAATTAGCGACACCCAAATAGAAATTTGTTATTACTTTTCTAAGTTTCATTAATAAGTCAGATTTTAACTTCAGACATTTAGGATTATTTTATCAGATTTGATCAGTAAACAAGAAAAAGGAATGGTCAAACAAGCATAAGTAGACCTCTTGTACGTTTCCTATCATGTCTGGAATGAATAATCATCTAGCAAGAACATGCAAATAACTAAATAGAACTGTAGCATGTATTATATCAAGGATGAACTAAGATTAGTCACTCGCTATGGCAGGAACAAGCAGAGCAAATAATTGAGTTGTGCTCTCCTGCAGCAGATGGACAATTCTTGGAGCAAGAAATAATAGGATCAAGATGTGTGCGCATGGTATTGAAAAGATCAAATGCACAATCAGGCATTAAATAGACAATGTCCTGTGCTCGGCCAGAGAGGTTTTCCTGTTTTAAGGAACTTTTATGGAAGTTTCCAACCAATGGAGAATTAATCAAACAAATGAAAGGATGAATTAATAATTATGATGGCACCTTGGACTAAATAGTTATGGTGAGCGCCTGTTCACAAGCTACTGCACAAAGTGGGAAAAATCTTGGAAAGAACTGCACAAGTCTAATAGGTGACAGGAGCACATTGCAGCCCCATTATCATGTTTATTCATTCTGCTAGCCATTTGAAAAATAGAGTACCTTCTCGATAAAAGAACAGGGTTCTGTTAGAGCTCCAGTAATTTGTTTTTTGGAAATGAATATATCCTTAACTTGGGAAATTCAAGCACCCCTTTACTCATGTCTTTACCTATCTGTCATAATTATGTTTTGACCTAAGTTAATAAACAAAAAGATATGTACTATATCTTCAACTACGTCATACTGTGACCTTCATGTCCAACGACATAATACAAGCCAACAAAAATGAAATGCTTCATCTGCACTACCCATCCACAAGCAATTATCCTCTGTAACACATTGATAGGAAAAATCATGGAATCTCAGCATGCTTGGACGACATCAGTACAGCACAGAGAATATGATTCGACCATGGTTTTTCTGAATGATGGATTGTACCATTTATCAATAATAATTAATGGGGACATGCTTGACTTACAGGTCTAAACTTTATCAATGCTGTCTTTCTCTTAATCAATTAGTTATGAAACTGTAAACGAGGCATCAGGGCTCTTGGTTTTTCAGTCATGAGTCTCAAATGTGCTATTCAGTGACCTAATATTGCTGCTCCTATAGTTAATCACTTGAAATCATGTCCAGTCAGTTTGTCTTCAATAATCTATAGCATTGTTGAAAAACTTACATTAGTTGCACCTCTTATCAGGTAGCAATATCATCCCTTCTATTTGTGCATTATCACAAATATTCCTTTCTGCAATATTAGAAAAACTAAATGGAATAGAAGTAATCTAAAATGACATAAACGCCTATAAGAAGCATAAGATCCAATACGTAAAACTAGGCCAACAAATGTTCAATGCCGTCGGTCATTTGTGCATTATAACACACACTCATGCTATATTAGGAAAACCAAATAGAACAGAAAAAATCGACAGAGACATAATTGTTTATCAGAAGCATAAGATCACACATAAGACAAAACCCAACAAATGTCAAGCGCAGTTGCAGGAGAATACTCGAGTGATTTAGAAGTATAAGCAGAAATAACTAGACCACAAAGGGGATTTGAAGCTTACGATCAAGGTCGCATTTTGAAGTTATTTTCAAATCATTTCATGACACTTTCATTTTCCCACTTCAACCCCTGGAACCATTCAAGTGAGTCTCCTTCAATCAATTCAAGAATTGGAGCACTTTGGGACCCCAAGGGAAGCATCTCCAAAGTCGGGCAACCGACCACCTCAAGACGTGTCAAGGAAGGGAAATCAAGAGTTACATGAGAGCCTCCTCTTCTATCGTAGCTGAAACTCGTAAGCTTTGGGAGATCCTTTAAAATTAATATTGTTAACCGAGGGAGCACGCCCTGCATATCCGCCGCCTTTATTTCCTCCTCCTGTTCCTTTGCACTTATAATCACCGTCATTTCAGGACACTTGCTTACCCGGAGGTATTCTAGCTGTGTGAGGCAGCATACCAACTTCCACGACAACAGATTCTTCATTCTTTTGTTACATTCAAACCCTAATTTTTGCAAATTCTGGAAGAGTGGAACGGGTGGCAACAAGAATCTGGAAGCGGAAATGCTCCTGTCTGTCGCAATGTCCTCCTCTTTCGCATCCGAGATTATGTTCTCAAGGGCTGGCGCCTCAATCTTAAGCTTCTCCAGTTTTCCAAGGCAGCGTGCAATACTTGGTGAGAAGAGATATCTCAACATGTTCTTCCCGTTGAAATTCAAGAGCTCAAGGTTGTGGAAGATTCCAGTTGGTGGTATAGGGCCATTCCATATATGAAGTAATTTACCCAAATCAATCAAGTATATTGATTTTAATCTAGAGAGTAGTGGAGTAGTAGCATAAACATCCCCACCAATCCCCTTTTCGCGCTCAAATAAAGCCTTCAACTTCTCACAAGACGCAACGTACAGTTTCTCTAGCTTCTGTAATCCTTCAAGTGGAAAATCAACTGAGAAGATAATCTCTATCTCATCACAATAGCTAACTTCCAACATTTTAAGGCTCCCAAGGAATCCAGATGGAATTGGCCGCCGGCTTATTCTTGGGGGCGTGTTTTGTGGTAGAAATTGTGAATCTTCTTCTTTGGTGGCAGTGTCATGTACCATTTTGGGACAGCCGTAACCAAGCAGGTGCTTTAAGCTAATGAAATGATCTTCATCCAAGTGGAAATCATTCTTTCCACAATTACAAAAGCACAACTCAATGAATTCGCTTTTCTCAATTATTGTCTTTATCCACTTGGCAGTTGGGTTTGACCAACTTGCAATGACTAGTTGCCCGCAATATGGTGCGTTGCCGACAATTCCGTTACTAAAACCAACCACAATCCTAAATCTCTTCAGTCTGTCCCAAGGACCAGGAATTTCTACGGAGAGGTTAATGTTGCGGCGTATGCTGATCTTGAGCCCAGTCAAGCGATGCAAAGATGTCATCTCGTTCAAGGTAGCTTTAAATCCAGCATCAATATCACCTCTATTACTCCCCCAAGCATAATAGCGCAGCACGCATAGCTCTTCTAGCTTGGACATCTTTGATATGACATTGGGTACAATCATGTTATTAGGAACATAAACTGACAAGTCCAAAAGCTTTAGGCTGCCCTAGTCCCCTAATTGCTTTGGGTGTTTTTTGATCGATGCACCACTTAAGGTAAGGACTTCAAGTTTCTGCAATTTTCCAAGTATAGATATGTCCCTTAGATGTTCACAATTGTCCAAACACAGTGTCTTGAGGCTTTTTAGGCATGCAAATGATGGCGGCAATGATGAAATTCTTGTTCCACTTAGATCCAGAACAGCTAGGGATTTCATCCCTTCAAAGAAACTGTCAGGGATATCTGTGAATGTACCATCTTGCAGTAGTAATGTTTGTAGCTCTGGACGTGCCAGTTCTGCTGGAAGCATATCTGAATTCATGAACGAAAGTCTCTTACATTTTTTCATATTTTTCGGTAAGCCATCTGGTCTTACGGCAATTTTCCCTAAGAAGTCGTACTCCTTTCTGGAGGCTATCGATATGCCAACATCTCTAATTATGTCGTGCACCTTTACAAAATTCTTGTCCGAGAATTTATCCCGGTACAAATTCGTGCCCTCCAATAGCAAGCAAGAATCTTTAAGTTTGTTGATCAACGCATCCATTCTATCACGTGCTTCCTCCAAACTGTAGACATTTTCAAATAAATCCTCCCCGATCATGTATTTCACTAGTACCTCCACGGGAATGTTGTAGTCCTCGGGAAAGAGACAACAGAACAACAAGCATGTCTTGGCTTCATCACTGTCTATGTAGTTAAAACTCAACTCAATTTGAGAATACACTTCAGCATACACCCCTTCGACATTTTTTGGAGCAGATCGTCTCAATTCTTTCAATGCGTTGGCCCATATGCTTTCAGGTTTTCCTTTGAGTGCCCTTGCGACTGTGATAATAGCTAGAGGCAAACCACAGCATTCTTTAGCGACTTCTCTTGCTAGATGACACGGAGTATCAGTTTCATCAATACCTGCTTTTGCTTTGAATAGATTCCAAGAATCCTGTTCGGGTAAGACTTCGAGGTTGACCGCCACTTGGCAGTCCATGTGGCTACAGACATCTCTTCTCCTCGTAGTCAACAGAATTTTACAACCTTTATGTTCATCTCCGCAGGGGATTCCTATCTTAGCCATGTCGATTGCTTCCCATAGATCATCCAAAACTATAAGAAAATTTTCCTCAAGCTTCAATCTTTCAAACAAGATGCCAGCCCTTGCTGATTTGCTCTCTTGTGTTAACTGAAAGCCTAACTTCTCCGCAATCTCGCATTGGATTTTCTTTATGTCTGGGCTTCGAGAAACAGTTGCCAAAAGAACTACATCATAGACCCTGTTTGCTTGCAATTTTTTAGCAATTTTCTTCACTAGGGTGGTCTTACCCACTCCACCCAATCCGTATATTCCAATAACACTAGTTTTGTCATCAGTTATTGCATGCATGACCCGCTTGGTCGCTATTTTGGTTGATTCAAAGTCCCCTGAACTTGTAGCACCCATGAAACGGACAGGAGGTGATGCCCCATGTGAGACCCCGCCATTGAAGTCCCGCTTTGATGGAGGCCATTCACAATAACCGATTGCTCAGCTGCTTGTTTGCCCAACCGGTACTGGGAACTCAAATCGGGGCACCATTTAAGACATTTCTTGTTCTCTGCCATTGCTTCTATATTTCTATTAACTTCCAACGCGTCATTCACCTTGACAATCCAACGCAGCACTTCCTTTTTAGGCTCTCGTAAATTCTTTTGAGCATCATTTACCTGCCGTTCTACATCATTCTTCTTCACTTCCAAATCTGAGACTAGGCTTTTAAGATCTTCAGAGTTCCTTTTGTAATGGACAAGATAAGAAGCATGTCGCTTGAGAGGAACGAATAAGACCTTGGCGATTTCTACAGCAACGGTTACCAGAGCGTCCATTGCGATTCTTGTTGATATAGGGAAAATGATAAGAAACCACCTACAAAGAAGAAAAAGGCAAGAAAATCAGTACATGATATTGTAACTATTCTCAGAAATAAAAAAAGAAAAGAAAAGGCAAAAAATTGGACAAAATCAGTAAATGAAATTGTAATTATTCGTTGGCTCTACCGTAAGAATGTCGCGGGTTCAAGGTGGTGAGCAAGTTGGCGAGTGTTTGGCAGTTACGCTTGGAAAAGGTGTACATTGACGTCAGTGTGTCTCGAGGAGGCTGGAAGCTTAGTGTAATGACATGAATTTTACTTATGAAATTCGTAGGAAAATTTAAAGGTAAATTGGTCGATTGACAATTGAATCTGATGGGAAAATGTCCCTGAAACATAGTAGAATGAATGATATGTTTTTGAACAAAAACGTATTTTAACTGACTTGATAGTTGAGTTAGTTAAGTTGGTTAAGTTAGTTAATTAATTTAATTAACTAATTAGTTAGTTTAAATGAGTTTAAGGGTTGAAAAATAAGTTCATTAACAAGAAGTATTTAAGAACTAGCTCATTTATACTTAGTTTACATCTAAATAGGTGTTACTGCTTAGGAACTAAATGAAAATAAGTGTTACACTCTAGATTCAATGTAGGAAAATGTTATGATCTAGAATGAATTAACCCATAATTCTATATATGAAATTGTCCAGATTTCAAAATCAAACCCGATTTAATTTAGATATGATTAAAATTCAGATATGAATATTAAAGCTAATCAATATTCATATTTGAACATTCCAATTTGAAATGTCCAATCCTAATCAAATTAGATGTAGATGTCCAAAAGCCAGTTAGACTTGCAATCTAAAAACGTCCAATCAAATAAACTCTAATCTCAATATTAAAGCTATTCATTTCCAGGATTTAAGAATCCTTATGTAATCTTAAGATATAGCAGAGGATCAGTTAGTATGCCTTATGAGCAAGCTAAACAGCGTGGTAATAAACTTCAGTAAGGATGACAGCCTAGTGTGGAAGCCATGTCCGAAAGGTGCATACTTGTTACATTCATGCTACATAATTCTAGCTCACCCAAATGAACCGTGAAGTATATGGAGTTCTAATATCTCTACTAAAATCTCTTGCTTTAGATTGACATTTTGCCTGGATAAATCTCTCACATTTGTGAGCTAATGGCAGGAGGTTGGCACGGCCCTCCTCATTGTAGCTTATGCAACCCTACTAGTGAGGACCATGATCATCATTTTTTAAACCATCAAACATCTCAGTTCATTTGGCATGCGATCATTGAAAATTGTAATCTGAGTTAGGTGCTGCCCAATTCATTCATGGACAACCTTTATCAATGGTCGAGACCTATTATGAACAAGGGACTCCTTTAACGTTATATAAATCAAGGCTTAATAATACTTCCTCTCCACCCATAAGGTTTTGGCACATCTGAAACAAGATCAAATCCCCAACAGAGAGCTTAGATTCTATCATTTCCTACGCTCAATAAATGACATTATAGATGGACCATCGCATGAAAATGTTAATTTAGAATCATTGAGAACCAGATGGCTCTAGTTTTTAGTTTAATGTTGTAATATTGTATCTTATATTTTGATAATCTCAATTAGAATGTACGGCCATAGGGAGGGCTATTCTCCCCCTGTCAGTAAAATCATACCTTTCTTTTTCTTTTTTTTAAAAGGCACTAGATGTA
Source organism: Warburgia ugandensis (assembly GCA_035236585.1). Taxonomy (NCBI): domain Eukaryota; kingdom Viridiplantae; phylum Streptophyta; class Magnoliopsida; order Canellales; family Canellaceae; genus Warburgia; species Warburgia ugandensis. The sequence continues at coordinate 1,505,692 of CP141132.1, read as the reverse complement.
GCTTTGGGAGCCTACTAGGAAGAAGCAACAAAAGTTAGTTAATGATCTACTCATAAATAATAGGAAAATGAATATATCCTAAAAACAGGTTTTCCTATTTATTTAGGAGTCTATTTATGGATTTCTTGTGAATGCTTAGACCATCTCAGTTTGCATTGGATCAATAAAATGTTATGCCAAATTTTTTTAGATATGGCAATCAGGATCGATTCAATTATATACACATACACACACAAATGAAGACAGAGATTATGTGGTTCGGCCAAGCTTGGCTATTTCTACGAAAGAAGAGGATTTTACTATAATTTGATTAGATTACATGAGTGAACACACACACACACACACATTTTTATATATACAATTTTCCTTATGTGGATATGGATGGACTCTGATCTGATTGATCGTTATTTGATCAATCCTTATCTTGACAGTTTCCTATTGTTTCCAAAGTTCCTCACATGGGTATGAACCACTTGAACATGAAAATCCTAACATTCAATAAAGGAAAAAGACAAAAAAGGAAGGTAATGTGATAAGAAGTATGTTGGATCTTGGAAAGCGAAAGCTTGTAACCCTTTGTGCTTTTTATAGCACTTCATGAAACATGTAAGCGAGGAAAACAAGAACCAGCTCAAGTTTTCTGATTATGAGCTCTCTGAGAGCGACTAGTGTATCTTCTACCTATGATTGCTTTTGGTTATGGTCATTGGTCAATTGGTCCTGCCAAACTTGTTCATTTTCAATAGCTAAGCCAGATAGCTTTGGTCCCAAGTGAAATGGATATTTCATGGGCATGCTAGAATTCTCATGAGGTAAATTGGACTTAGATGATTTGAACATATTTAAAGAAGACCAAAAATGGAGTTCCTTAGAAGTGATGCAATCCAAATAAAAGGTTCTGAAAGGGCACACCTTTCAAAGAACACCACCTTTTTGAGGAGCAATGCTATCAAAGAATGCGACCACACTCGAAGGATATTGGCATATTGTGGGAATGGTTTGGATCATTCTGATATGTTATAGTGCACAACATTGTGGCAACTTGTCGTGCAGTGTCTCACCCATTTGTATCAAAAGGCCCCCTTTATATTATTAGACCCTACCATGTGACTGTGCCAAATTTTGAAAATCTGTGAACTTGGCCATTAAGTGCAGACCATTCTTTGTTACTATCAGAAGTGCAAATCCCAGATGTCAGAGTCATCTAACCCATGCAATTTTTGAAATATTTAAAAGGTAAAGCAATCGGATCATCATCCAAAGGAGAGCACCATCGTACAAAAGTAGGTGATTGTTAAGTGTTTAATTTTGGCTAAAAGACCCCTAGTTTAGCATTCAATTAGATCATCTAACCGTCCAAATTGCAAAATTTAGCTTCATTGACCATCCAAACCTTAATTTTCTCAAAATCAACGGTTAGATGATTATTAGAGCTTATTAGATGCTTAATGTACGGTTTTGTTGATTCTAATTTAGTCTTTTATTTTTGCAGATCAACCAAAATATGCTTGGATGGATCAGATCGAATTTCAACAATATAGATCATCTTCAAGATCAATAAAGCTAGAGGGGATGGTTTCCTAAAAGAAGAAGAATTCTATTAAGGAGAGGAGATTAGGGATAACTCTTTGAAGAAGATGAAGTTTCCTAGTAGGAAACTAATTCTTAGAAGATAAGGAAAGAGTTGAGAAAAAGAAGGAAGTGCAAAAGTCTATAAAGAGGGAAGCCGTATACGAGTGGCAATTCAGGTTGGCGGGTCGTGTTTGTGGCAACACGAACACAACCCGATTAGAGTTATGGGTCGACACGAACACGATACGATTAATAGTCGTGTCAAAAACCTATGACTCATACACGACCCGATTCTTAAAAAAAAAAGACACGACACGACCTGTGTAACACGATTATTGACTGAGTCGTGTTGGATACAAGACACGAAATGACACAACACGACACGATACAACATAACACGACTCTATTTTCCTATTACAACTTGGTAAAAAAACTGCTCCCAAGTGGATGGAGCCATTGAGCGAACACAACCACAAAACATAGGACGATTATTTTTCAACCGTCGTATATGATATGGGTTTTATACTTTTATAGGACGGTTATGAAATAATTGTCTTATATGTTACGTTTTTTAGGACGGTTTTGAAATAACCGTCCTATATGTTACGTTTTATAAGACAGTTGTGAAATAATCGTCCTATAAAGTGTAAACATAACATATAGGATGGTTACGAGATGAATCGTCCTATATTACACTTAATAACCATCCTATATTACATTTGATAGAAGTCCTCTAATGAATCATCCTTCCAAATAAAGACGGAAAAAATAAAAGAGCCAACATAGATGATTAAGTAAACTACTACATGGACGACTACTTAGACTCTTGTATATCCAAATCCTCCCATGTCTCTCGTCATAGCATCAAGATCTTCAACCTCCAAAACCTTGGGCATCATTATCCTCTCAATGATCAACTAAGCATTCCGATCTCCTTGCTTCACATCAAAATCAACATCAGAATGGTTGAACAAAATCACGCTCATTGAACCTCTATAATCGGCGTCAATCACGCCTACACCCACATCGATCGAATGCTTCCAAGCCAGACCAGATCTCGGCGCTGCAAATAACAAGCTCGTCCATGAATATATCATCAAACGCATCAAAATGTTTTCTATTTCGAGCACATACCTATGCGAGCATAGGTTCCTTTGGGTATTCCTATGCTTAAATCGATAAGAACAAGGGCTTTTCCTTTGGTGGGAACGGTTGTTGACGCAGAACTGGAAAATAAACAAACGATGGAAGATTGAGATGGGCATTGCTCAAAATCACTGATACCCAGATGGATTAAAGCATACATTACCTTGAAAGATCATATCCTGCTGAGAGAGGAAAACCTTTTGAAGCCAAACTGGCATTCTCAAAGAGCCTTTTTACCCTCAAAAGAAAGAGAATGTTTGGAGAACCTGCGGATACGCCATTTTGGTTGGTTTTGTGAAGTTTTGGGAGGGGTTCGTTGGTTTCAGGGCTTATGATTTGATCTTGTTTTCCCATTTTTGATTGAAAGCACTAAGAATTCAGGGAAAGAAGGGGACAAGTGGAAAATGAAAGCAAGAAGAGAGCCTTTAATAGAGGGAAAATGTGTTGAAGAGGTTGCCGAAATTTGGGCGCCATTTCTTCATGCAATATTTAAAACGTTTTTGATTTGAAAGGAAAGGGGGAGAAAGTGAATCCACTACAAGGACGGGTAGGCATTTTGAAGTGAATCCACTTCAGCAGAAAGTAACATGTAATATTATAGGACTAAATGTAATATAAGACAGTTCCAGATGAACCATCCTATATTTTAATATATTATAGACCTGGCTGGTGGTTATTTGCTATAAGCCTATAACTATAAGTTATAACTTAAGACTTAACTACACCTACAAACTGTCTCTAATTTTCTTATCAACCATTTTAAGATTAGCTACGCATTGTCAGTTACAAACTTACAAGTTACACTTAATAGAAAATTAGTTAATCAAGTTTTGTAACTTGTACAAGTACAAGTGAAGTGAGAGACTAACTAACTATCATATATTGTATAAAATTATAAATGATAATGATTTTCTTATGTTAATTTCACATGTCAGCACCAAACATCAATTGATCTAATATATCTCTTTTTCATCAAATTCATGAATATCATGTATCCAACTCATATAACTCAATATTTGTTTCTCATTGCCAATTGATGATAATAGATTGAGAATAACTCATTCATCCATGATCCATTGATCCATCATTCATGTAGAGTAAAATTTAGTAACTCCCTTAGTAATATCATTCAACATTTGTGTTAATTCAACACATAAGTCCTATTCTCTATTCTCACCTCACCTAAATACCTAATGAGTTAATTATATAACTAATAACTATTCCCTTCAGACCCTTCCTATAATCATTATTCACTAATGAGATAATTGCATAACTCTTTCTATATTCATTTTCAAGCTACTGAGTTAATTACATAACTGTTTCTATTCTCATTCACTCATTCTTACCTAATGAGTTAATTACATGACTCTTTCTTTATTTATCCTGATTCCTCAACAACTTTTGAATTGAGTATGAGTTACTTACATAACTTTGCTTTTTAAGTTGATCCTCAACTAAGATCAGATGAGTTAAATACATAACACTTACTTTACTCATCCTCAACCTCAACAAAACAACTATTGAATTGAGTATGACAGTATGAGTTACTTACATAACTTTGTTTAGTTTTTAAGCTGATACTCAATTAAGATGAGTTAATTACAATGTATGCTCTGCCTTTTTATGTGTGTAGAGCATGGTATAAATGGGCTGAGAGGGAAGGCATTCACCACCCACCAAAACTCAACTGGAAGAAAGCCAAGGTATGGACCGTATGGTTTACTAATTATTGATCTTTAGACTCTTTGATATAATTTTAAACCTGAACTTATTGGAAATTATATTTTGAACCTTTTCTATTGTCTTTGGTGGCATTGTTCTGCAGTGCCCTAAACAAAAATCAGACTAGGAGTGTGGATATTATGTTCTTAGATATATGAGAACCCTCATTCGCAATGGAGTTACAGTCTCACAATTGAGAAAAGTAACACTTAAACAGTTAGACTTACTGACCAATGTTGTTACACTTTTGATTTGTATATTTCCTGACTGAATTCAAGATTAGATGTCTGATCTCTGAACTAAGTTATTATATGTTTCTTGCAGGCGGATTTGGGACCCAAGAGTTACTCCCAGTTGGATCTAAATGATATTAGAATGGAATGGACAAATCATATTATGAATTTTAATTTGTAGTTCAGTGATGTAAATGAATGTATATTATCATTCATGTATATACATTTTACTCAAATATGAAACAAAGATCAATTCATTTGAATGAATGTGTTCTATTTTTCTTTTGATTGAAGTACATTGTTTTAATGTATGTGCTATCTTTGTTTCAATACTGATCTGCCAACTCTATGTAAAGGAGTACGATGGTTACTTTTAGTTATAAAATAGACAATAAAAATTTTGACAATTTATTTTACCAATGAAGAAATCAATGGCTAGAATTATTGAATGGAAGATAGTTTTGGAGCACAAAACATCTAATTCAAGGAAATCTAATCTTTAGGAATTTGGATCCATTTAGAGTTAGCATTTATAGCATTGCTTAGGGACTAATGAGTAAAAATGGGCTAGTATATTACTTTCCTCATTATTATTAATATTTAATGATTGTATAATTTTATTATTTTTTAAACTAAAAATATTTTAATTTTAATTTTTGAAAAGGTGGGAAGTGGGAACTCAACTAAGGCTAATTTATCCTTTTCTGTTTGGCCTTTTTTCTTGGAATATTTAACAGCTTCCTGGATTTGGGGGAGGTGGTGCTTGAGGAGGTTGGTTGCTCCAAAAGCAATTACCTCGAAAACCTTCCCATTTTCACGCCTTAAAACAACGCAAATACACTCCTTAATACGCCTCTTTACATGCATTAATACACACAATCAACCTGTAACAATTCTGTCCCTTTTACTTAATCCCAATCTCTCTCTTTGCCTATCTTTCACTTCCAAGAGATGGTTGGATTGAGATGCCACCATAGTTCATGTTTAGTGTCTTTATGAATATAGGACGGTTCTGCTAGAACCGTCATGTTTAGTGTCTGTATTATTGTGAAAAACCTAATCCCAAACGATTTCTTTCACATGGACGGCCATTCGAGAGGTAATCACTATTGTCGACGACCTCAGAAAAAAATTTCAAATGTTACCAAACAAGTGGGTCATGTGCCGCAAAAGCGAAGAGAACATTGATCATCTCATGGTGCATTGCGATTTCGCATACAAATTGTAGTTCTAAGTGACGAGTTTACTCGATACAAATTTGGTCCTTCATCTCTTCGTAGTCTTCACAACATGTGGAACATATACGTACGGCTACTCAAAGGGGCAAACTCATATATGATTCGTGTTTCATTGCAGCGACCTGGTCATATGCCGCAAATGCAACACCAGAGTTTTCAAGGATCAGGTTTAGATTTCTGCTTGTGAAAAACTTGAATATAGGACGGTTCTAGAATAACCGTCCTATATTACCTGTTGAAGAATATAGGACGGTTCTAGATGAAACGTCCTATATTGCATCTGGTATATGACGGTTACGGATGAACATGAACCGTCCTATTTTCAACTGTAGGTTAGATGGATCAAGCATCAAGGTGATGAAGATGAATAAATAAGTCGCGTGTCAAACAGGTCAACACAATAGGTCACACTGATTGACCCGAACACGACACGATTTTTGCCGTGTCAATTTCGGGTTGACCCAAAAATGACACGAACACGATAAGACTCGACCCAAACCCGCTAAATTCATGTCGGGTTCGAGTCGTGTTATCGTGTCGTGTCATATTTTACCACTCCTAGAGCCGTATGAGGGGGAGGGGGAGTTGGTTTTGGTTTTGGAGAGTTGAAGTTTTGGGTTGTCTTCTTTGCAGTCCATTTTATTCATCGTTTTTCTTTGCTTGCCCAGTCTTTTGTTTTCAGTAGTTAGTATTTCTCTCCTCCATCACGCACCAAGGATTCTTTCTCGCACCACATTGAATCTCCTAGTTTTTCCCTGCCGTGTCTCTTATCTGTTCAACCCCAAAGGCAGTTCTTCTCCTTTTTCCTTTCTCTCTATCGCCTGAACACTTTCTAAAACTAGCACCGCACAGCCCAGACTTCTCCTCTTCTCTTATTTGCCCAGTCTTCTTCACCTTCCCTATCCGAACCCCACAGTTTCACTCTCTCTTCTCTCCTCTCTTTTCCCAGTCCACTTTTCCTCTCTGCCCTGTTCACTTCATCCTCCTATCCCTTCATCACCTGCTCCTCACTCACTCTTACTCTTTCCAGGCACTTCTTCTACAGCCTGACATCACCATGCACCGCACGCCCAAACCTCCCATCATCTTCGTTTCTTCCAGCACTTCATCGCCTATTGCTTACCTCTTCTACCCAATCAAGTAGCTGGGTCGCACGCCCCAAACCAAAAATCCATCAACCCAGACGACTACAGAGCCGCCCCCTTCTCCCCTGCTTGACAAATCTCTTCACCGGATTTGCTCCAAACGACGCCCATAAAAGGCGTCATTTTTCTCTAGCCAGGCGTTGTCTTCTCTGCACCGACACTCAACCCAGTTCAAGGCTGCCCAGCACCGGTCGACGTCAGGAGCAAGCCAGGCGAGTCCAACCTGACCGTGCGACGCCCAGGTCACCGGATCTGACGGTTTTCTCTTCACGGGACGGCCAAGGAAAGGAAACCCTCGTGTTTTCCTCCCGTGCCCCTTTCCTCTCCTCTCTTCCCTTTCCCTCTTTCCCTCTTCCAGTTTCCCCTTCTTCATCGGGTTCTCAGTCTGGTTTCTCTTAAAACCAGATTTTCATCGAAATTTCATTTTTGCCCTTCCTATTTTTTGGAATTGAAAGTTACGTAAAGTACATCATTTGAATAAATATGAATAGTTATGTTAGTTTTGTTATTTTTTATAAGTTTTAAATAATTAAATTTTATTAAAAACTCCACTTAAAGCGAGTCCCTATAGGTTCAACCCGTATTTGCATAGTTATACTACAATAGCTCGTACACTTGCAGAAAACATCAACGGTGATGTACAACAAGTATTCGTAATGTCACATACTATAGCATTTGATTAAATTTTGAGTTTCACTATTTAATGTTGTTAGAATGAGAGCCTTAGTATAGTTGTAAAGTCGTCGTTGTGTGACCTAGAGATTGGGCATAAAAACAGCCTCTTGCAATGTGAAAAGTAAAGCTGGATACGATTGACTTTTTGTGTTCTATCGCTTTCCTGCATAGGCTAGAGCTTTGTGTACTGAGCTACTATTTAATGTTGTTAAATTTATTCATATTAACTCGGCTTATTACAATGTGAGCCCCATCAATTAGTCAATTAATACCATTTGTAAAGTGGTTGGAACATCCTTGACAGACGCAGCACTAGGCAATAGTCAATTTGTCCCGTCAAATAAAGGCCGATGTAAGATTAGTTTATACAGCGATCAATGGGTTAGATTCCCCTTGCAGGAGCCTAGAGGAATCCAATGTCTATTGTAATTGTACATACTTCTAATTGCATATGCGTTGAATGAGTCAATTTTTGTTTCCTTTGACAATCAACAAAGTCTTAATTGGCTCATCTACTTAGTACTGTACTCGAAGCAAGGCAGTGAATCAGTGGAGTAACTGGGCAGGGCCATCAACGTGGGAACCCATCATATACGGCTGATCCAGTTCATTTCAAGCCTATAGGTCATGGCAGATACAAAGATAGTGAAGGAAGAACAGCAATCTATTCTGGCTGGATAACATCACTGGATGCAAGCGGAAAGGCATGGACACAGAACCAACTGTCGGGTGAACTATTTTTCTAGTCTAAGAAAGGCGGATTAAAGCGTAATCTTCTCCAATAAATAGTGTTTCTATTGATGGCCATGGCCCAAAAGACACACCCAACTCTCCCCAATCCAAGAATCAGGGACAACCCAAGTAAAGAGATTTGGAGACAGCCCCCGGTAGATGAACAGTTAGGAACCATGTAATGGTTTTGGTGGCTGATATATATTTTCAAAGATTGTGCACCCTTGAACCATCTTAACAGGGTTTCATGTTGTGTTCATTGCCTATTTATGCGGCTTCAAGGATAATGATTCCATAACTCCGGGTAGAAACCGTGTTATTTATATGGAGGACAGCCTACGGTTGATCACAGCATCTCACTGATTCTCTTTCTTATAATCTTAACCGTTTATATTAATTGTCTTGTGATAGATGAGTCCGGAAATTATATATTTTGGACTATTCTATTGTTGATGCCGTTCGTCGTCCTCCGCTGGTCCTGACCAAGAAAGAAGGAATCCACCAGTATTTTTCCATGAAGTTACGTTCCTATCTACCTTCTCAGAAGCAGTGCCATCAAATCCAGTTCACAGAATAATTAGCACAGCCCATGGACAATGGGCATGAGAAGGCGGTTTGCAGACTAAGAGAGAAACTGAAATTATTCCAATCTAAAGAAAGAAACTAAAATCATTCCAATCTAGAGAGAGAAGTAAAATTATTCCACTTTAGAGAGAGAAACCTGAAATTATATCATAAAACTAAAGAGAGAAACTAAAATTATTCCAAACTAGAGAATCAAAATTATTTTACAAGAGACAAACAATGTCAATATGTTAGCTCAACGATTCTGAAAATTAAAAACCCAGTCCAGAAAATAAGTAGAGACAGAATGAAAAGAGCGCGTGGAATCAGCCTCTTGCAAAAATGCAAGGTAAGGCTGCCTACTTTAGGCCATTGTGGCCCGCCCCTTCCCTGGACCCTGCATAGGCGGGAGCTTTGTGCACCGGGGCTGCCCTTTAGAATGAAAAGAGCGGATGAACAAAGCAGGTCGCAACACAGAGATAAAACTAGCGAGAGTACATACCTTGCACTTTTGGAGGAGACTGGTTTTGCTTCTAAGCGACGAAAGTTAAGAGTGGGGAGAGATGAGGATGAAACGGTGGTGATGGGAGGTTTTCCCCGAAGGAGGGGCTGTGGGAAGGAGTGAGCAAGGAGAGGAAAGGGGGATAGAGAAAGGTAAGCTCAAAGAAAGTCTTCCCTTTTATTTTTTCTCTTCTGTCAAAGTATGAATGGGCTAAAAGCATGAATTAATAAAAATTAATAAAAAGGATTGTCGTGATTTTAGGATAAAAAAAGAAAGAAAATAACAGAAATATGGGCTAAAAGCATGCGCAAAGTTTGATCTTTAACATATCAAAGCCATTCTAACGCGATGAATGGCTTGGGTCTAATAAGCACAGTTTCACCATGCATAAAAAGTTATCCAAACACTACAACCTTTTGCATAAACAATGGTGCACCCTCAATTGGACTAGTAATGTTAACTTTGGGTCCACGAGATAACTAAATTCATAAAATCAGATGAATGAGTTTGATTCCAACTAGTCGATTACCAATTTTAATATACTTCATTTTTCCAATTCATGTCCAATCGGCTGATAGACGCACCTAGGCAGCCGGATTGCTTTATTCAGCAGCATCCAATAGATAAGCACCGACTCTTAACCTTTCATCGCCCCTTCAAGACTACAGTCATCATAGGACAGTCAATTTGTCCCGTCATATAAGAGCCCATCTGTAAGATTAGGTTATACAGCGATCAATGGTTTTGATTCTCCTTCCAGGATCTTAGAGGAGTCCAAATAGATCTCAACAAGGCTATGATTGCTTGATCAATGTACATTGCAATCGTAACTCTTTGCTGTACCAAAAATACATTTAAAAAGACTACATAGTTCGATGATAGAATACCGTATAAGATCATATATACGTATATATATGCATACCAATCTACATGGTAAGGATATCTCTAGTCAGTGGTCCGCTAATGTAGTTATGGTACAAAATAATTTAATATGTGTCCTTCAAAAAGGAGCTTCTGGGATCCAACTTGAAGGTAGTGAGGTCACAAAGGCTTGAGCCAGCGTCATGTATTTGGCCAGGTATTTCTTATCAGCTACATATAACTCAACAGTTCTTAGGCGGTTCCTGTGGACTGCTTCACAGGTTAAATGGCTACTTATCTACCACTAGCTTATGGGGCCTGTTTCACAACTTGGGAAAAACTCGATAGTACTAATAGTACTAATAGCTTACTTGCTTCAGGTGTTATATAGGGATATAACTTGGGCCTTTCGTTGCCATGACTGGAAGACAAGCAAGAACTTCATCCAAATGCTTTATAAACTGATAGAGGGAACGCCAGAGGAAGTAGAGTAGAGTCTGAAATAGGGTTGGCCAAATTGGTTCTCACATGAGAGAGAGAGAGAGAGAGAGAGAGAGAGAGAGAGAGAGAGAGAGAGAGAGAGAGAGAGAGAGAGAGTTTCCTCTGTTTCATGAAGTTCTTGCTTGATAGACTGTGTCTTTATTTTGTGAAGATTTTATTGATAATTACATTTTTCTTGAACCCTGACATCGGTAGATAAATACTCACACAGTCTCAAGGGGACTTAAACTCTGACATACGCGATTTACATTACTTTTTATTTTCATCCTTCATTTGAAGGCACTAGAGATTATAGGCTTAAATTTTGCAGAATTAATAAGTTGCTACTTATTAATGTTGCTAATAGGACGAGTCATTGTAAGTTTGCAAGCAAGCGATTTGGACTTAGACTAGGTGTCTTTGTCCAAACAGGATCTGAAAGTTTCCGGGGGGAGGCATTAACCTGCACTCATTGTACACTAAGTTGCTGGTTGGAGCAGCGCATTTCATCCCATTAGAGGATGCATTAATGAGATTAGGAGGATTTCTTTGCTCCAAATAGTAAAGTAGTAATAGGATCAGAAATCATCGAAGATAAATTCTATTCTTGCAATATGTCAATTGATAATTGGGGCATCTTATACATTCTTAAGTCAATTACCTACACACGTTCATGAACGATTAGGTTAGATCCAATCCCATGCCCAGTACCATGCCTGCAATCAAGACCATCATTCCACGACGGAACTCAAGGAAGAATGTCAAAGTACATGTCTATGATAACAGCAAAAATTTGAAAACAAAAAGATGCCATTGGTACAGCCTCAACTGTTTCAAAATGTATTGGTGAATTACATTAAATGTCTAGGCCATTGGTACAGCCTCAACTGTTTCAAAATGTATTGGTAGATCGCATTAAATGAGCGTCAACTGTTTCAAAACGTATTGGTGGATCGCATTAAATGTATAAGCCATTGGTACAGCCTCAACTGTTTCAAAATGTATTGGTGGATCACATTAAATGTATAAAAGGCTAGTGTTGAGAGCTGGAAGTCTTGCAAAGGATCTGCAATAGCAGTTGACTCTTTAAGAGATCCGTCAGTATTTCAATCGGAGTCGGAGCTGTCACCATTAACCAAGTTAAGCACATGTCAGGAACTTCCATATGAAAGCTTGCAAGAAGAAAATTCTCCCAAGCAAAAACAGACTTGTCAAATGTAATAAAAAGTATCATAGTTTTGACTAAAAAATGACAAGATTACATTAGAAACAATTTCAGGCTAGAAACAACATAATAGGTTAGTACATGGCCTGTATGATATAATCAGCAACACCCAACTAGAAACTTGTTATTACTTTTCTAGGTTGTACTAATATCTCAGCTTTTAACTTCAAGTATCTAGGATTATTTTATCAGATATGATCAGTAAACAACAAAAAGGAATTGCTAAACAAACATAAGTGGACTTCTTATAGGTTATCTACTGTCTCCGGAATGAATAATCATCTAGCAAGAACATGCAAATAATTTAATTGAACTGTAGCATGCATTCTATCAAAGATGAACTAAGGCTAGTCACGAGCTATGGCAAGGACAGGCAGAGCAAATAATTGAGTTGTGCTCTGCTGCAGCGGATGGACAACCATTGGGGTCATATGTATGCACGGCATTGAAAAGGTGAAGTGTACAATCAGGCATTAAACAAACAATGTTCCGTGCTAGCTCAATGAGGTTTTCCTGTTTTCAAGCACTTCTATGAAAGCTTCCAACCAAAGGAAAATTAATCAAACAACTGGTAAGATGAATTAATAATTACCGTGGCACCTTGGATAAAATAATTATGGTAGCAGACTGGAGCATCTGTTAGCAAGCTATGTACATAGTGAGAAAAATCTTGGAAAGAACTACACAACTCTAATAGGTGACAGTGGACCATTGCAACCTCATTATCATGTTTATTCCATTTTCATATTCAGCTCACCATTTTGAGTAATGAAAATAGTAAACCTTTTCTATAAAGGAACAAGGTTCTGCTAGAGTTCCAATAATTTTCTTTTGAAATGAATGTCTTTGGCAAAAATTAAGCACCCCTTAATAATGTATTTATCTATCTGTCATAATTATGTTTTGGCCCAAGTTAATAAACCAAAAAAATATGCATTATATCTTCAAAAAAAACATACAGTAAGACCTTCATATTCAACGGCATAATACAATCCAACAAGACATGCTTCGTCTGCACTACCCATCCACAAGCACTCACCCTCTGTAACACTTTTGTAGGAAAACGCTTCCAGCTGAACATGCTTGGACAAAATCAGTACGCCACAGAGAATATGATGCTGCCATGGCTTTTCTGAATGATCGGATTGTACCATTTATCAATAACAAATAATGAAGACATTCTTGACTTCCAAGTCTAAAATTATCAGCGCTGTCAGGGCTCCTAGTTTTCTAGTCATGAGGTTCAAATATGCTATTCGTTGACCTAATATTGTTGCTCTCATAGTTAATCACTTCGACCGATGTTCAGTTATTTGTCTTCAATAATCTATTACATATTAGTTGTACCCCTTATCAGGTAGCAATATAATCCCTTCTATTTGTGCATTATCACAAACAATCCTTTATGCTTTATTGGGAAAACCAAATAGAACAGAAGTAATGTACGGATACATAAATGTTTATCAGAAGCATAAGAATAAACACATAAGACTAAGCCAACAAATGTGCAGCACAGTTGTTTACGAACAACTAGACATCCCCCGCAGGTTTGAGTCACCTCTTTCCCCTTTTGGCAGGGGACTAGATTTAGGACAGTGCATGAGCGAGTGTGTGTGAGTGGTTTGGTTTGTAATTCTTTGCTGACAATTAAAAAATAATAATAAAGTTTTTAATTAAATCACTCTGGTAAGAATTGGGGAAGTGATTGCCAATCACACTAGCCAAGAGCCAGATGACAGAGAGAGACACTAAGAGACAGAAAATAGAAATGCGTAGGCAAAGGAATTGGAAGTACAAGCAGAAACAACTAGACCAGAAGGGGGATTTGAAGCTTACTCAGGAGGTAACAATTTGAATGCTTCAAATTGTTTCATGACACTGTCATCTTCCCACTCCAACCCCTGGAACCATTCTGGTGGGCGTCCTTCAATCACTTCAAGCTTTGGGGCACTTTGGGACCCGAAGGGAAGCATCTTTAGATTCGGGCAGTCATCCACATGAAGATGTGTCAAGGAAGGGAAATCAAGAATTACATGAGATCCTCCTCCTCTATCATAATGGTAGCAGAAACTTGTAATCTTATGGAGAAATCGTAGGTTTAATTTTGTTAGCCGAGGCAGCACGCCCTGCATATCCCCTGCCCCCAATTCCTCCTCCTCCTCCTCCTTTGCGCTTATAATCTCCATCATTTCAAGACAGCAGCTTACGCTGAGGTATTCCAACTGTGTAAGGCCGCATACCAACTTCCACGACAACAGATTCTTCATTTTGTTGTTAAAATCAAACACTAGTTTTCGCAAATTCTGGAAGAATGGAACCGGTGGCAACAAGAATCTGGAAGAGGAAATGCTACTATCTGTCCCCGTCTCCTCTTCGTTCGCATCCGAGATTATGTTCTCAAGGGCTGGCCCGTAAATGTGAAGCACCTCCAACTTTTGAAGGCAACGTGCAAGACTTGGGGAGAAGACATATCTCAACCTATAATTCCCCCAGCTCAAACTCAAGCGCCGAAGGTTGTGGAAGATTCCTGTGGGTGATATAGGGCCATTCCATATGTGAAGTAATTCATCCGAACCAGTCAAATCTATTGATTTTAACCTAGAGAGTAGTGGAGTAGTAGCATAAACATCCCCACCAATCCCCTTTTCACGCTCAAATAAAGCCTTCAACTTCTCACAATACCTAACGTTGAGTATCTCTAGCTTCTGTAATCCTTCAAGTGGAAAATCAACTGGGAAGATAATCTCTACCTCATCACAATAGCTAACGTCCAACCTTTTAAGGTTCCCAAGGAATCCCGATGGAATTGGCTGCCGGTTAATTCTTGGAGAGGTATTTTGTGGTACAAATTGAGGACCTTCTTCTTTGGTGCCAGTGACATGTTCCATTTTGGGACAGCCGTAACCAAGCAGGTGCTTTAAGCTAATGAAATGATCTTCATCCAAGTGGAAATCATTCTTTCCACATTCACAACTGCACAAATGAATTGCCTCGCTTCTCTCAATTAATGTCTTTATCCACTTAGAAGTTGGGTTGGACCAAGTACTAATGCCTAGTTGCCAGCAATATGGTCCGTAGTGGTAAACATCGGGATAGTAACCAACCGCAATCCGAAATGTCTTCAGTCTGTACCAGGGACCAGGAATGTCTTCGGACAGACTAATGTTGCCACGTATGCTGATGTCGAGCCGAGTCAAGTAATGCAAAGATGTCATCTCATTCAAGCTAGCTTTACTTCCATTCTTAGTATGGCCTGTAATCTCCCACTCATCAAAGCTGCATAGCATGCGTAGTTCCTCAAGCTTAGACAACTTTGATATGATATTGGATATAATCATCTTAAGACTTCTACAATTTGACAAGTCCAAAAGCTTTAGGCAGCCCAAGTCCCCTACCTGATTAGGCAGTTCTTTGATCGATGTACTTTGTAAGCTAAGGACTTCAAGTTTCTGCAATTGTCCAATTATAGATATGTCACTTAAACTTTTACATCTGTCCAAACACAATGTCTTGAGGCCTTTTAGACACACAAATGATAGTGGCAACGATGAAATATTTGTTGCAGTTAGATCTAGAACCGCTAGGGATTTCATCCCTTCAAAGAAACTGCGAGGGACATACCAGAATGTACTATGCTGCAGTAGTAATGTTTGTAGCTTTGGACATACCAGTTCTGCTGGAAGCATAGTAGTAAATGATTGCATCAACGAAAGTCTCTTACATTCTTCCATATTTTTCAGCCCTTCGTCTAGTTGTACAGCAATTTTCCCCAAGAAGCCATACTCCTTTCTCGAGGCTATCGATATGCCCACATCTCTAACTACGTCGTGCACCTTTACCCAAGTGTCATTAATGCCCTCCAGTAGCAAGCAAGAATCTTTAAGTTTGTTTATCAACGCATCCATTCTATCACGTGCTTCCTCCAAACTGTAGACATTTTCAAATAAATCCTCCCCGATCATGTATTTCACTAGTACCTCCACATCAATTTCATAGTCCTCGGGAAAGAGACAACAGAACAACAAGCATGTCTTGGCTTCATCACTATCTATGTAGTTAAAACTCAACTCAATATGAGAATACACTTCAGCATACACCCGATCGACATTTTTTGGAGCAGATCGTCTCAATTCTTTCAATGCGTTGGCCCATATGCTTTCAGGTTTTCCTTTGAGCGCCCTTGCGACTGTGATAATAGCTAGAGGCAAACCACTGCATTCTTTAGCGACTTCTCTTGCTAGATGACACGGAGTATCAGTTTCATCAATACCTGCTTTTGCTTTGAATAGATTCCAAGAATCCTGTTCGGGTAAGACTTCGAGGTTGACTGCCACTTGGCAGTCCATGTGGATGCAGACATCTCTTCTCCTCGTAGTCAACAGAATTTTACAACCTTTATGTTCATCTCCGCAGGGGATTCCTATCTTAGCCATGTCGATTGCTTCCCATAGATCATCCAAAACTATAAGAATTTTTTTCACTTGCTTCAATCTTTCACGCAAGCTGTCAGCCCTTACCGATTCGGTCTCTTCTGTTAACGAGAAGCGTAACGGCTCGGCAATCGCACATTGGATTTTTTTTATGTCTGGACTTTGAGAAACACATGCCTTTAGAACTACACCATAAACCCTGTCTGTTTGCAATTTTTCAGTTATTTTATCCACTAGGGTTGTCTTACCCACTCCACCCAAGCCGTATATTCCAATAACACTAGTTTTGTCATCAGTTATTGCATCCATGACCTGCTTGGTTGCTTTTTTGGTTGATTCAAAGTCCCCTGAACTTGTAGCACCCATGAAACCGACAGGAGGCGATGGACCATGTGAGACCCAGCCATTGAAGTCCCCGCTTTCATGGAGGCCCTTCACAATAACAGATTGCTCAGCTGCTTTTTTGCCCAACCGGTACTGGGAACTCAAATCGGGGCACCATTTAAGACATTTGTTGTTCTCTGCCATTGCTTCTTCTATATTTCTATTAACTTCCAACGCGGCATTCACCTTGGCAATCCAACGCTTCACTTCCTCTTTAGGCTGCCGTAAGTTATCTTGAGCATCATTTACCTGCCGTTGTACATCATTCTTCTTTGCTTCCAAATCTGAGACTAGGCTTTTATGATCTTCAGAGTTCCTTCTGTAACAGAAAAGATAAGAAGCATGTCGCTTAAGTGGAATGAATAAGCCCTTGGCGACTTCTACAGCAACTGTTACCAGAGCATCCATTGCGATTCTTGTTGATGGAGGAAAAATGATATGAAACCACCTACAAAGAAAAATAATGAGACGTGAAAATCAGTACATGATACTGTAACTATTCTCAGAAATAAAAGGAAAAGGGAGGGCAACAAAATTGACAAAATCAATGAATGAAATCGTATTTATTCATTGGCTCTCTTGTAAGAAGGTCGCTAGCTCATGGTAGTGCATTACATCCCTTTAAGAGATCAATGGGGCTCACGTGTTGGGGTGTATCTGGGAGTTACAATTGACAAAGAAGTACATTGAGGGCAGTGTGTCTCGAGGGCCGAAGGCTTAGTGTAATTATATGAACTTTTACATATGAAATTCAGATGAATATTTAACAGTAAATTGGTCAATTAACAATTAAATAATCTCACCGAAAAATGCCCCTGAAACCTTATAGAATTAATGACACATTTCTGAGCAAAAATTTATATTAACTAACTTCTTAGTTAAGTTGGTTAAGTTAGTTAATTAGTTTAACCAGCCAATTAGTTAGTTTAAATGAGTTTAAGCATTGAGAATTAAGTTTACTAGAATAAGTTTGGAGAACTAGCTCATTTATACTTAAGTCTGCTCTAAATAGGCGTTAATGTTTAGGAATTAAATGAAAATAGACATTACACTCTAGATTCCAAATCCATTTAAAATTCAAAATCAAATCTGATTTAATTTTGATATGAGAAATGCATTAAAATTGATATTTGAATATTAAAGCTAATCAATATTCAGATTTGAATGTTCTAGTTTGGGCCGTTTAATCCAAATCAAATTAGATACAGATGTCCAAAGGCTAATTAGACTAGGTTCTAAAAACGTCAAGTCAATTAAACCCAAATCTCATTGTTAAAGCTGTTCATTTCTAGGATTTAAGCGTCCCATCTGATTTTAAAATTCAGAGTGTCCAACTTAGATGAGATTAAATCTGAATGTTTAAAAACGTATCCAAGCGTAGATCTAAAAAGTTTTAGAAATTTAAAACTAGATCCTAAACATTTATAGAATTTAGATCAAATCTGAATGTTCTTGTAGAAAATAAAAAATAAAATCTCTCTCTCTCTCTCTCTCTCTCTCTCTCTCTCTCTCTCTCTCTCTCTCTCTCTCTCTCTCTCTCTCAAACAATTTTTAGATGTTTGATCACTTGGAATCAAGAAGAGTGATCAGACTATGGATTTCAAAGAGAAATGATTTATGAGCTGAGGAGATTGGGAAGGAATGTTGCAATAAAGCTAAAAATATTATTTGTACTATAGGGAAAAAGAAATTCCTAAGAAAGTATACTATTTACTCCAAGAATGCTACTATCTACTCTATATGTTTGATTAAGATCTAGAAATTCATGCATAATATAGACCTTATATATATCCTAGTAATACAAATACTAGATCTAGCAAATAGATATATTGGTCTACTATCCATGCATGCTAGGAATGTTAAATAATTATTGATTTGTAGTTGGAAAAGTAGATCTATAGGTTTAATATATGTGTATGCTATGAACGTTAGATGCTTGTTGAAATTAATTTGGAAAAGCAATAAATCAGGCCGAATATGTAAGCATGCTTAGAATAGATCTATAGATCTAATCATATGCCTATGCTAATTCATAATTCGATCTAATATGATTAAATCCAACCTATAGATCTATGCACATGTTGTTACTAATTTATAATCTAGTCAAATGTGCTACAATCTAATCTATATAATTAGATGCATGCATATACTAATTCATGATCCACTCTTAATAAACATATATGCATGTTTAAATCCGACTTATATGTATCATCATCATCATCAAAGCCTTATCCCAATTAGGGGTTAGCCACATCAATCTTGTTCCTCCATTTCCCACTATTAAATGTCATGTCTTCATTTAGTCCCAATATTTTTAAATCTTTTCTCACCACTTCTATCCATGTTCTTTTCGGCTTCTGCTTGCCCTTTTAGAACCTTGAACCTGGATTGTCTCACTTCTAAATGGTGTCATATTTGGTCACCATTGAACATGTTGAAACCATCTTAGACTAATCTCCCTCGTCTTTGTTATCATTGGTGCTACTCATAAGTTTCCTCTAATGTTCTCATTTCCACTCATTCATCTCAACATCCGCATTTTGGTGATGGTCATCCTATGTACATGTTGCTTCCTAATCGATCAACACTCTAATCCATAGATTATAGCCCACCGTATAATTATCCTATAGAATTTTCCTTTCAGTTTGAATGGCACCTGTCGATAACACAAAACTCTAGAACTACATCTCTATTTATTTCAACCCACTTGGATTCTTTGGGTAACCTCAATCTTTCTACTCTCTTGAATCATTGATCCCAAGTATTAGAAGAGAACTTTTAGGGAGACTTCTTGGTCATCAATCTTTAATGGTGCTACTCTCCTCCCTCCTGCGCAGCTGACCCGACACACAAGTAAGTCAATGTTAGCTAGGCCAGACCCACTTTTTCCTCCACTTCTTTGACATGGATAGTCTGGTAGGACCTTCTAACCATTAGCCTCTCTCTCTCTCTCTCTCTCTCTCTCTCTCTCTCTCTCTCTCTCTCTCTCTCTCTCTCTCTCTCTCTCTCTCTCTCTCTCTCTCTCTCTCTCTCTCTCTCTGAGGCAATGACTCACGAGCACTACTTGACCTAACTACCTGAGCAAGCTAGCTGCCAAAGCCACCGCAATGGACTCAACTCCCCATCCCTCTCTCTTTCACTCCTCACCCTCCTTCACTCCCTTCCAACAAACACACTCGATTGAGCGTCCTCGCTTTCCCTTTGGCCACACCAACCCTCTCTCACCTCCATTTCCTCCTCTCCTTCTCTTTCATCACTAGCAAGAAGTCCAGTAACAATAGCCTTTTGTTGGGGATTTATAGTCCTAGCTCAAGATCAAGCATACACAAAATACAGAAATTTTACGTGGTTTGGCCACTATGCTTACGTCCACGAGAGGAGAACAAATTTACTAAAAGAGGGAGTATTACAAGGTATTTACAAAACATGAAATGCAGTGAATGGTGTGTTACATCGATCTTTAGCTCCTCCCTATTTATATGGTTTTTAGAGCTTTATTTTCAACAAAAACCCATTCAAAGTCTTCAGGGGATGCCGTAATAGTTGACAGCACGGCTAACGACAGCAATGGTAGTGGGTACCATGGTGGAATTCAACAGCTGCCTTTTTTTACATCGGTGCGCGGCACCCACCACAATTGACGTCGACAATTGCCAGAGTTAAAAGGTAGCGGCTGTCAAATGGGACTAGACTAACAAATCTCCCCCTCCAGTTACATTAATTAAAAGAGATTTCTTCACGCATAGACTTTTAGTAGGAGCCCATCCCAGCCAATTTCCCTGCACATCTCGAACTTGCTCCGAGGTAATGCTTTTGTCATTATATCTAAACTATTATAGAAATACATATAGAAATACAAGTGTTTGTATGTCAAATCCAAGAAAGGAGCATTGGAATGCAGTGAAGTGGATATTGAGATATTTACGTGGTACTTCCAAGTTGCGTTTAGAATTTGACATTGGTAAGCCCATACTTGAGGGCTACATTGATTCAACTATGGATAGTGATATTGACATGAAGAAGTCTACTCCAGGCTACTTGATTACTTTTGCAAGGGAGTTGCGTCATGGCAGTTGAAGTTATAAAAGCATGTTGCCTTGTCTACAACAGAGGCTGAATTTATTGCTGTGACAGAGGCTTGTAAAGAGCTACTGTGGATGAAGAAGTTTGTGAACAAACTTGGCTTTATGCAGAAGAGGTATGCGTTATTTTGCGATAGTCAGAGTGCTATACATCTTAGCAAGAATTCTACTTTTCATGGGAGGTAAAAGCACATGGATATTCGGTATCATTGGATACGTGATATTTTGGACTTTAAGTCATTAGAGCTTGAGAATATTCATGCTGACGATAATAGTTCAGATACGATAACAAAAGCATTACCTCAGAGCAAGTTCGAGATTTGCGGGGAATTGGCCGGGATGGGCTTTTGCTAAAAGTCTATGCATGAAGAAACCTTCTACAGCTAATGAGCCTGGAGGGGGAGATTTGTTAGTCTAATCCCATTTGATAGCCACTGCCTTTCAACTTTGGTGGCTGTCAATGTCAACTGTGGTGGGCACCAAGACCAATGTCACAAAAGGCAACCGTTGAATTCCACTATGGTGACCACCGCCGTCGGCCAAGCTATCAACTATTATGGCACCGAAGACTTTGAATGGGTTTTTGTTGAAAATAAAGCTCTGAAAACCCTATAAATAGGAAGGAGCTAAAGATCAATGTAACATACCATTCACTGCATTTCCCATTTTGTAAATACCCTATAATACTCCCTCTTTTAGTGAATTTGTTCTCCTCCCGTGGACGTAGGCATATTGGCTGAACCACCTAAAATTTGTATATTTTGTGTATGCTTGATATTGAGCTGGGACTGTAAATCCCCAACAGGAAGGCTACTGTTACCAGACTTCTCGCTAGTGATTGAAGGGAAGGAGAGGAGGAAATGGAGGTGAGAGAGGGTTAGTGTGGCCAAAGGGAAAGAGAGCATGCTCAGTCGAGTGTGTCTGTTGGAGAGGAGCGAAGGAGGGTGATGAGAGAAAGAGAGAGGGATGGGGAGTTGAATCCATTGTGGTGGCTTCAGCGGCCGGCTTGCTTAAGTAGCATGGCCAAGCAGTGCTAGTGAGCCATTGTCACCAATGAGAGAGAGAGAGGTTGATGGTCAGAAGATCCTGCAAACTGTCCATGTCGAAGAAGAGGAGGAAAAAGTGGGTTTGGCATGGCTAGCCTTGGCTTGCTTGTGTGTCGGGTCAGCTACACAGGAGGGAGGAGAAGATAGAGAGGTGTTTGGCCTAGCAAGATTCACTGTGGCTGTGCTAGTCTTGTCGGTGTGGAAGGGAGAAGAAAAAGGGAGGAGATCATGTAGGAGGAGCTAGCATGGGAGGAGTAAGAGGGGCGCCCCTTAACGTCAATTTCTTATCATTTCTACCGACCAAACTGTGCACATTAAATGTCTGCACTGTCGGTAAGAAAAAGGGAGAAAAACATGGTGGGGAAAAGAAGTTTGATAGACCTATAAGTGAGGTTGTCATTATAAAAAAAATGAAAACATCCGTTTAGTCACTTTTCTTTTCTTTTCTTTTTTTAAAAATTGTATTGATAGGGCCCACTATTAAAATTATTAAAATGCCTATCCATTTCAAAATCTTATAACTTCTTCATATGAACTATGATTTTAGTGTTCTTAGTATCATTGGATTTGTTTCTTAGTGTGCAATTTAAATAATAAGGTTTTGGCGCTTGGTTTAACTTTTACAAAAGTTTACTTCTTAAGATTCTATATCATTCATTAATTATCCTTAAAAATCAAAATCTTGAAAATTAAATTACATGTTTCTCCTTTTCAATTCAATTCATTTATAGAAAATGAAATAAAAATTAGGGGTGTTACACAGTATAGATAATGTATTTAATAGTTTATATACTAATTAGTCATAAGTTCGATAAGAAATTGTCAAATATCTCAAATTAGAGAAGTCAATGGAAGAAGCCTAAATGAGGAAAGAATTGAAAGATAAAGAAATTTTATTCACTGGCAATGAAAGCTACGAAGCATTCCTTATTGTGTTAATTGCGCAAAGGTATAAGAATTGTATAAAGAAAGACTTGTTTTAAATATTGGAAATTGTAATAAGTTATAGTAATCTTTTGAAATTTTGCAGGAAAAATGTTGGTACCTTATAAGCTCTGCTTGAATTAAATAAAGGCATAAGTGTAATTATGTCATATGAGATTTTAAATTATAATCTCACAATTGAATATCCTAAGAATCTGTCATGCTTTTAACTTTAAAATAATTATACTGCATTTTTTGAGTATTACACTCGAGCATTAGAAAACTCAAGGAGATGAATGGCACACTCCTTTGCAAATGGCTTTGGAGATATATGAATGATAAGGCTCTTTTATGGCATGGATTGGTTAAGGAGAGTTATAAACCTAGGCATGAAAAGTGGATTGTGGAAATGAATGCTCAAGAGTATGGAAATATATTGAAATTTTTTTTGTTCTTTTTCAACAAATTACTTGGTTTTCTATGGACAAAGGGAATAAAGTCAAATTTTGGACAAATTTGTCGCTGGGAAGTAAATGCCTAAATCAACAATATCCAAGGCTATTTAGAGCCACAAGATGTGCAAATAGGAAAGAATGTGACAGTTTTAGCTCAAAAGTTGGGGAGTGCAGTGACAGTTGAGGGGTCTAGAAGAGGATCAATTAGCAAGTCTCATAGGCAGCCTAAACCACGTGGTAATAAACTTCTACAAGGATGACAATCTCATGTGGAAGCCATGTCCAAAAGGTACATAGTTGGTAAGTTCACGCTGCAAAATTGAAGCTAATACAAATGAACCACAGAGTAAATGGAGTTCTGATATTTTTGCTAAAATCTCTTTATTTGGATGGACAATTTGACTGGATAAATATCTCACATTTGATAAGCTAATGGCAGGAGGTTGGAATGGCCCTTCTCATTGTCGCTTATGCAGCCCTACTAGTGAAGACCTTGATCATCTTTTTTTAAACTACCATACATCTCAGTTCATTTGGCATACAGTCATTAAAAATTTTAATCTTAGTTGGGTGCTGCCCAATTCATTCATGGACCACCTTTATCAAAGATTGAGTCATAATATGAATAAGAAAGGGAGGATACTTATAAGCTAATGGCAAGATGGGCATTTTGACTGAATAAATATCTCACATTTGATAAACTAATGGCAAGAGGTTGGCACATCCCTTCTCACTATGGCTGATGCAACACTCCTATTGAGGACTGTGATCATCTTTCTTTAAAATGCCAAACATCTCAATTCATTTGGCATGGGATCATTGAAAATTTTAATCTTTGTTGGATGCTGCCCATTTCATTCATGGACCACCTTTATCAATGTCGAGTCCTAATATGAACAACCAAGCAAGGATATAGTAGAAAGTTGCATTCATTCAACTATTTGGTGCATCTGGCTCATAAGGAATGTAATGTATATAAAGGGAAAACACTATTAAACCCACACTTAATCCTTGAAAAAATTAGATGGGTGACGAGCTGTGCATCAGTTTATCAAGAATTTAAGAGTACTCAATGGATAAAATATTTAGGGAATTAGAATGAAATTTCCATAAGCCAAAGGAGAAATGACAAGCATGAATTGGAAGTGGTCACCACTAACTAAAGGAGTATATAAACTAAACTTCAATGGTGCTAGCTTTGAAAATCCAAGCCCTTCTCATGTTAGGGGCATTCTTAGAAACAGTCAAGAAGAGATTACTTTTGACTTTGCATGGTCGATAGAATGGGTAGGCTCAAATGAAATGGAAAAGTCTATTCTCATAGGAATAAGAACATGGATGGAAGAGTCTCTAGTGCCCCTCATGATTGAAGATGACACCTTCAATATTATGTCATGGCTTAATAACACTTCTTCTCTACTCGTAAGGTCCAGTACATTTGCAACAAGATCAAAATCCTAACAAAGAGCCTAGATCAAAATCCTATCATTTCCTTTGCTCAATTAATGATTGTAGATGACTAGGACATGAAGGTGTCAATTTAGGATCATTGAGAACCAGATGGCTCTAGTTTTTAGTTTCATATTGTAGTCTTATATTTTACATTTTGATCATCTCAATCTGAATATATAGCCACTGGGAGGGCTGTTCTCTCCCCATCACTAAAATCAACCCTTTCTTCAAAAAAAAAAGCACTAGATGTAGCTTTGGGAGGTCCACTAAGAAAAAGCAACATAAGTAGTAATTGATCTACTCATAAATAATAGGAGAATGAACTTATCCTGAAAATTGGTTTCCCTCTTTGTTTATGAGTCAATTTATGAAATTCTTGTGAATGTTTAGAGCATCTCAGTTTGCTTTGATTCAATGAAAATGTTACTATTCAAAGAGAAAATAACAAAAAAGAAGGCAAAGTGAAAACAAGAATGCTAGAACTTGGAAAGCAAATAAGATCATAGCCCTTTGTTCTTTCTCTTGCATTTCCTAAAACGAATATGGAAGCAAGGAAAACAAGAACCAGCTCAAGTTTTCTAATTTTGAGCTCTGTGAGAGCAACTGGTGTCTCTTGTACCTATGTTTGCGGCTGTTTATGGTCACTTGGTGGTCTACTGGACATGACAAAGGGATTCAAATGTATGGATCTATATCAATAAACTTGCACACCATCAACAGCCAAACTAAATGGCTTTGGTCTTGTGTGAAATTGTTATCTCATGGGCATATACTATAGTTCACCAAACATGGTTCATATTTTTTAAGAAAAATCTAAATGGTTCATTTTGGATGAAAGATCTAGAAATATCCAATTTAGATAAAATTAGTGTACGTTGGTTGAGCTCGTCGTTGTTTTCAAGATTAATGGATTGGATTTGAGGTAGCACTTTCCCCTTGGGAGATCTCAAGCAAATTTAAGAATTAGGTAGGCAAAAAATGAAAATGGAAAATGGAAAAGAATTGAAGCCTTTA
Source organism: Warburgia ugandensis (assembly GCA_035236585.1). Classification (NCBI taxonomy): domain Eukaryota; kingdom Viridiplantae; phylum Streptophyta; class Magnoliopsida; order Canellales; family Canellaceae; genus Warburgia; species Warburgia ugandensis. The sequence continues at coordinate 1,479,810 of CP141132.1, read as the reverse complement.
GAGAATTCATAGTTTACTATTATAGAAAACTTGAACGCTCATAAGTTGGCTATTTGTTTGATGCATTGGATATTTTGGCCATTATGAGCCTGATAGACGAATGGTTTGGATCATCAATATCAGATCCTCATAATCTAGATTTGGTGTAAATTTTAGAATAATGGTAAGAGCACATATCATATGAAAACTGGACCATTAAGAGAGGGAAAAAAGATATAATAAAAAAACAACCAACAAAATAGAATAGATGTTTAAGGAAGCATACAAAGCATTATGGAACTAAGTGAAGCAAAGACGCATACCTCCTGTTTGTTTCTCTTGCAGCTTAAAGCTCTGCTTCTCTCGCAGCTCCTGAACGAATTGCAATTGAACTTTATGTTAGCTCTTAGGAAGCAAATAATAGCTAACGTTTTCAGTCAACGCCATTTGACCGAATGCTTTTGTAACCTACTTTACCCATGGGCCCTACCTTTCCTATAATATTAACCGTTTAAGAGTTATGTGACCGATGAGTCCAGAAATTATATATTTTGGATTATTCTATCTTTGCTGCTGGTCATAGTCCTCGGCTGCTGCCGACCACCCCAGCTGGAATCCACGAGCATTTTGCTATGAATTTCCGCTCCTACCTTTCCTATAATATTAACTGTTTAAGAGTCATGTGTACTTTACCCAGGGGCCCTACTTTTCCTATAACATTAATCGTTTAAGAGTCATGTGACCGATGAGTCCGGAAATTATACATGGATTATTCTATCGTTGCTGCTGGTCATAGTCCTCGGCTGCTCCCGACCCCCACAGCTGGCATCCACCAGTATTTTGCTATGAATTTTCGTTCCTATTAACTTTTTTATGGAGCAATGCTGTGAAAGAACGCGACCACATGCTTCGGTACAGTACCCACTTTGTCATGGCAGGCTCCTTTTTATCCGACCTTGTTATCTGATATTTTTGAATTTTAGATATTTCGTTCTCTAAATACTATGATAATTTGTAGATCTAAGTTATTCATCATGTTCACAGTAAGAAAAATAAATAAACTCACAAAAAATCCTATTTGCTTGTTTTGGATATGTGAAAAAAATTAATATATCAGATTATTGTAATTTTAAACTAAAAAAAATGCTAAAAGTATTGAATAGGCACAAAGTTTGGTCTCTTAACCTATCAAAGCCATTCCTAACGTGATAAATATTTTAAATCTGACATGCAAAACTTCTGCATAAGCAATGGTGCACCCTCAATTAGACCTAAAACACAATTTTTAGGATGTTGGACTTCAATAATCATAGTGCATGGCTATATATCTACGACATTGGCAAATATTGGCAATGGTTTAGATCATTCTGCTCTTTTATACTGAGTGATTACTAGACACCAAAAGGCATAAGAATTGGATCAATGGGTCAGATCATCTAAAGGAGAGCACTTCATGCAGGGGTGGATGATGCACGACAAGCGTTCACAGTGTCGCGCAGTACGATAGCATCTTAAAGTAATTTTGGGTTCCCGATTTCACATTGTTAGATTATTACACGTCAAATCGGTTCATTTCCGTGTGAGCCCCACCGTTTACTCAATTCCCGCTTTTGGCAAAGTGGTTGGAACGTTGCTGATAGACGCACCACTAAGCAGCCGGATTGCTTTAATCGGAAGCGTCAGCAATAGTATAGTCAATTTGTCGCGTCAAATATGGGCCCATCTGTCTGATAGTTTATACAGCCATCAGTGGTTTAGATTCTCCTTACAGAGGAGTCCAAATAGATCTCAAGGGCCATGATTGGTCGATCAATGTATATTGCAATTGTGCACACTTCTCAATTTTTGTTTCTTTTGACAATCAACAAGTCTTAAATGTCTCATTAACTTAGTCCTGCAATCAAAACAAGGCAGCAATAAGTAGAGTAATTGGGGAGGTCCCATCAATATGGCCCCCATCCTAAACGGCTGATCCAGTTCACTGCAAGCCCATGAGTGATGCCAGGTATGGAAACAGTGAAGGAAGAAAACCAATCAATTATGGCTGGATAACATCACTGGATGCATATGTAAAGGCATAGAACAGAACCAGAACCGTCTGCTGAACTGTTCCAATAAATAGTCTTTCTATTGATGGCCATGGCCCAAAAGACACACCCAACTATCCCCATCCAAAAATCAGAGACAACCCAGGTGGAGAGATTTGGAGAAGGCCCCCAGCAGATGAACAGTTAGGATCATCTATGAGTTGGGAACCATTGGTCACCAGAGGAGAGATTTGGCGAAGGCCCCCTGAGCTTATTCATCCTGATTACATGTAATCATTGGTCACCAGAGGAGCAATCAGTTAAAGATTACAATGAATATTCGGCAAAGCAACACATTAGATTGCAAATTCCGTAAGAACTCAGAGGTTGTTGGAGTGAACAGTACTAACCATGAGTCACAATTATAAAAAACTTGCAGTTCCATGTTTACTATTTAGTTTTTGTGAGTGTTGTAAAATTATCATTCTGTTAATTTTCCGTCCTCCTTTTTTGTTAGTTTTTTTTCTAAATTCTAATATTAACCTTCTCTATTTCTCTCTCTTAATATGTTTTAACAAACTTACTACCTCAAAGACTCAGACATGATTAACTTACCAACTCCGGCCACCAAATTCAATGAATTCTCGATGGAGAGTTTCAATGAAACTTGGTATCCAACACAATTCAATAACAAGGAATCTACTTGTATGGTTAAACTTCAACAAAAACTACAAATAGTAAGATACTCAATCGCAAATATACCATATTCACCATTCTCCTCAACAATATTACTTGCTAAGCTTCTTCAATGAAATTCAATCATTTAAACTTTGATTATCACTAAAAACTGATATAAAACTCTTTTTAACATAAATTAGAATATAATCAATGCTTTTAACTAATAAAATATATGATAAATAAAAATATATAAATTTTAAGACATAAGCAAAATATTGTTACTATTCACACAAACAAAGATGAGTAGTAGACTTAAGCTCTTCGTTTGATGCCTTTTTGAATGAAAATTAGAAATATAAGACTTGGGTCTTCTTCTTTTCAATGTTTCCCATTTAGCATGATCAATTTTAGAAATCTCCATCAATTAACGAAGCAAGATATCAAATGCAAAGCCTATTAGAGCATATTAACAGAGGCAAATGGAGAAGGTTAATATAAAAAATTTGAAAAACTAAGGGAAAGGAAGGATGAAAACTAACAAGATGATTTTGCAAAAGTTCATGAAATCTTAATGGTAAATTTGCAAAACTTAAAAACCATTGGACTTTTTACAAAAATGTTAAAATGTAATAGTATTTTTACAAAAAAAAAACCTATAATCAAATGAGGACTAGCTCAACATAAACCACTAGACGAGAGCATAAGATTCTTCAGTTCGAAGTTGGTGGGCAAGCACTCTAAGGTTGCAGAACAAGTTCACTTCGCCACTGGTCTAGGTGCTCATTGCCGTAACGAAAAACATACTTACAAGATCAAAAAATCATGAAAGGAAGGAAACTGAAATCAGATGATGAATGACTCAGATCATCCAGGCTGGTGCTCACCATGCAAGAAAACACAAGCACCTTATACGACGGTCTGGTTAAGCATTTTCTTAAGCACACCATCCATGTGACTGATCTTATCATACAAACAGCAATAAACAAAGAAGACTTTTGCTGGTTGAGTTCAAAACCTCAGTATTTCAATTCTGAAAGTGTGGTTCTTTGATCAGAGAGAGCTCAGTTAGCAAAGTATCAGTATCACATTGATTCCAGCTCAAAAGCCCACCACCATATCCTTAAAAGTAGAACCCTTGTGATGAATACTTGTCTATTACAAAGAGCTTCATCTATGTGTATTTATTATGGAGAAACTGAGCTTTTTGGACTTGTTTCTGTTGATAAGAGAACAAACCCAGTATCTTTCTGTGGAATTCAATTATAAGAGCTTATGCTAGGAATGCTACCATTGATCAAGCTATAGATTCCTATCAGATGCTCGATTTGGGTGTTAAACTAAACAAATTCATGTTTTCTTCTATTCTCAAGGCATCATCATAGTCATGCTAAGAGGCTCGAGTTAAATTTAGATGCGTTTGTTCTACTACTTCGATTTGTGTTGCAAATATGAGCTTTTGGGATGAATCTTATCAGATGTTTGACTAAATGCCTCAAAGAGATGTAGTACCATGGAATGCAGTGGTTGCTCTTCCCCTCTCCATGAGATATATTACAATAAAATTTAGTTTTGAAATTAGTCCCAATTTTTCAACTCTTGTTTCCCCGTTCCCTACCATCAGCTGAGTTAAGCTATTAAATCAAGGAAAAAGCATAGACGATTGTTGTACCGAAAGATGCCTTTGTGAATAAGATTTGTTTCTTGGATTTATATGAATTATGTACCACAACAAAAATATTAAGCAGGAAGGGAGCTTTGGCACAACGGTAAAAGTTGTAGTCATGTGATCTTGAGGTCACGGGTTTAAGGCGTGGCATTAGCCTCTTGCAAAATGCAAGAGAAGGCTGTCAACTATAGGCCCTTGTGATCTGCCCCTTTCCCAGACCATACATAGGCAGGAGCTTCGTGCACTGGGACTGCTCTTTAACAAAATTATTAAGCATGTGCTCAATGGCTAGTATTTCCCAAGGAATTATCCTAACCTGACACTAGCAAAGGGCACTGAAATGAACGTAACCAAATAGGCCCTAGATTTAGATGATATAAATCATTCACCATATTCGCCCTGTTATTTAGGCTGCGGACCAAAATATGCCTATCGGGGGATTCTACCAACTAGCTTTTATAGTTAAAATTTTCAATGGACATCGCTTAAAACCAAAAAATGTCATGAATCAAAGCATCCAATACTTATAAAGTTTGGTGCTAGCCAATGTAAGGGAAGACGAACATCCGATCAACCAAAGAAGGGTCGTAGGTATATAGCATTCTTTTCCAGTGTTTGGAAAGCATTTTCCTAAATAGAAAAATATGTGCATCCACTAACTTTTTTTTTATTTTTTTTCTTCAGATAAAGAATTACAAAACAAATTACTCGTACTAAGTCATACACATTCTTAAATATAATCCTTGGCAAAGGAATAAAACAGACTCAAATGTCTGTGACTAAGCACACATCAAGGTAGATGCAGAGTTGTTGAACAACTGCAATAGACATTTGTTGGCGAAATTACTTCCACTTTTATTGGTCAACATCTCAATATATTGTTCTTAATTGGTGGCCCCACCTAAGGTTAATCCAAATCAAATCGTTCTTAATTAGTGACCCCACCTGATATCCTTCCAAATCAAACGTTATCACAAACTAACATCCTATATTTTTACCCTTTCTGATCCCGCATGTTCTGCAGCTCGTCCATCAGACAGCTCATATCAACATAAGACGACCCTCCGTCCATAGCCCTCCTCGCCATCTCCCTCAACTCCCTTGCTCGATTCCTCAGATCCTGACCATCCATTACACCGATTATCGCCTTCTTTATCGATTCGCTCTTTATCAACGGCCGATTCCCTTCTTCTCCCGCTTTAGACCACACACTGGCCCCCACCGCTTCCCCAATCTTCAAAACCTGAGTAATAAGCTTCTCAGTATAGAACTGTTCAGCGAAAATCGGCCATGTAACAAATGGTAAGCCTGCACAAACTCCCTCCAAAACAGAATTCCAGCCACAGTGGGTCATGAAACCTCCTACGGAAGGATGATTCAGAATGAGAATCTGTGGAGCCCACCCATTTATAATCATACCCTTCCTCCTCATCTTCTCTTCCATCCCATCCACCATCCATTTCAAAGGAGCCCCACCAAGTTTGCCTTTAATCACCCAAATGAACGGCTGATCAGAGTCTTCCAATGCCAAAGCAATCTCCAGTAGCTGCCGCTCCCCGAACCCGCATAAGCTTCCAAAGCATATGTAGATAACCGAGTTGGGTTCCTGACCATCGAGCCAACTCAAACACTCGCTTCCACTAAACGAAGCAGGCTTCCCTCTGTCTACCGTGTCCGAAGCCATCTTCCCTCTGTCTACCGTGTCCGAAACCTTCCTATTCCGTAGGCAAACCGGGCCTATATGCCATGATTTTCCACCTATGTTGCTCTTAAAGTGTTCTACGTAAACCGTCTCCAACTCATAGAAGGTGTTCATCAGGACACCGTGGCTCCTTTGGTCGGCATCTCTTACTCGAACCAGGAACTCACTAAAACGATTCGGATTCTTCATGGAGTCAGGCAATGCAGAACGAGTCAGCTGGATCGGGTGGGGGAGACCTGGGACGACGAAAGTTTCGTCATCGGAGGAAACCTTGTCGTAAGGTTTGTGTCGGTACAAGCAATCAATGACGCAGAGAGAGAAGTAGCTGACTCCATTGAAGACGAGTCTGGGTATGTATAACTTGTTCGAAACTTCGACGGTCCATGGTATGAACATATCCGAGACAATGCAGTCGGGACGGTGCTGATCGACGAGTTTTTCGAATGGATTCCTAAGCATGTACATGGCTTTCAAGGCATTGAAGAAGATCTCGTTGTCGGAGGTAATGGATTCGACGATCTCACACCCATGGGGCAATCCGGCTTCAGAATAAGGAATTTGGAAAGGGAGGAGTTGGATACTGTGACCCGCTTCTTTGGCTTGATCGATGGTTTTGTGGTGCGCTTTGGCGTTTAGGGGCGAGGTAATTATGCTGACTTCTGCTCCACGCTCGGCAAATAGCATGGCAATGTCTAGCATGGGAATCGTGTGGCCTGAAGCAGGGAAAGGGATGAAGAACATGTGCAGCTTAGGAGCTTCTGAAGCCATGATGATAGGATAGTGCAGGAAACAGATTTGGGTAAAAGATGTTGAAATGAAATGGATCAAAGAGCAGGGACGATCATAAACACGAAGGATATAACCAGAGCAATTTCAAAGTTTTTCCCCACCCTTTACAGCAAGTGAACAGCCCAGAGAGAGAGAGAGAGAGAGAGATGAATTAGGATTGATGAAAGGGAGGGTTTTCATTGGCCCCAAATAAAAAAGATCATGGCTTCGTATATAACACTCATTTTGTGATGCAAAACGTCGCGGTTTCATAGCCACGTATTTTCTGATACCTTGTCCGTATAGTTTGTTTTTTTCTTTCTTTTTTTCGATTGACTGATTGGATTCGATTAGTAATTGTGTCAGAACTCGTGACTGGACGTAATTTAATAATTAAACGAGTTGACACGTGTAATCCGATTGGAAGGATCCACAATAACTAATACAAGTCGGTTTTTGTCATAAGAATATTCAACGATTTTTATAGTTTTTCAAAAATTAAAAAAATTTAGGACTATGAATGAATAAAAATTATGATTTTGAGAATTTGGAGATGAAATTCTGATTTAAAACTTTAATAATTAGAATACACTCAAAAAGTGGAATCCAACGATTAAATATGCCCAAATAAGAGTTTGGATGAATTTTTGTATAATTAAAAAAGAGAGGTAAAATTGCTATTTGACACGTAAGAAGATACGACTTTTGAAAATAGAGATAACGATAGGTGGGTGGAGACATAATGACTAAAGAAGTAATCATTTTGTCTCACAATCATTGTTATTATAAAAATACCAAACTACCCTTAGGGTTACTATTCATCATCCACATCGGTTAACTCCTCATTTTTCTACAATCAACTAATCAGATCATGCTAAGATCTTCACCTCTATGGCGTGGAAGTGTTGGATCATCTGTGAAGTAGCTCGATCTCACTGTTTTTTCACGTCTTCATTAGAAACATAAAACCACAATATCGGATTTTTTCACCTATTTAAGAAGTCGGAGCTTGATCCTTTGAGTTTTTTTTTTTTTTTTCATTCCAGTACTTGTATTTCATACCCATTATCGTTGTAGAATGTTAGATCTAGAAGAAAATCAGAATTTTGGAGTAGATCTAAGAAAAACCAAAGAATAGTACTTGAATCACATTTTAGAGGGCTCAGATAAAAAATATAAGTCATTCAATGGATTCATAATACTTCAAAACACTAAGAATGGAAAAAATAGAGAAAAATTGGACCTATAAAACCCAAGATCTGGCAAAAACAGAATGAATGGTCCTATCTCATCATCCCCGATGGACCTTGGACGTGTGGACTCCTTTAATTTAATAAATTAATTTATAGGATATTTTTAATAAAAACGTGATTTTGGGAGCTACAGAAATCGAATTTTTGATCCGAAAGATCTGTTGGAATTGGTTCAACAAGATGGATATGATTATAATATCAAAAGCACAATTTGACTAAGTATAATTAGATTAAACTTAGTAAATGTGATATGATAACTTAGATCTGGCCGTTTAATGGATGATCAAGCCTCAGAACTTGAACATATTAATGATCCAATATATGAATAGATAAAAATTATGATTTGATCATAGGTAGATATTCTAAAAAAGTGATCTTGACCATCAATCTGACCAGGTGCCTTAGGATGATCTAATCAGAGAGCGATCTAACCGTCAAACCAATGCTTAATCATGGAGATACATGTGAATTACTAAACGAACATAGAAATTAAATGGATCATGATGAAAATGAGTAGGATTGAAATCAAAGATGACATAAGACGGTCTAAATGCTATGAAGACAAGCATCTAGCTTAGGATTGCCCTAATAGATGGTTAATGAGATGGTCTAAGCCCTTAATCTAGGATTAACTACTAGATCAGGGAAGTTATCACTTGGACCTATTTATTTGCAATACGAGAACACAAAGATCGATGACTTATGATGTAAGATGTACGTCATGGTGCATGACGTCGAGGTAGGTGATTCCATTCGTGATTTTTTCATAATTTCTTAAATCATGACATAGTATTTGAAACTTTGAGGCGTAGGTGTTATGCCCTGCTATATTGCATGAGATCATTTTCAGTATGTTTTGCCAATATGCTTGCTACTTTCTTTGTGCATGATTTATGCACTATTTTTAGTATATTTCAATTGTATACACTTGATCATTAAGAATGTTATACACTGATTTTCGCTGCATGATGTTGATATATTAAATTACTCACTCGATTTGATTTTATCAAGAATGACTACATATTATCATTTTTTACAAAAATTTCTTTATGTTGCCTGATTTAGTCATATATTTGAACATATGGATGATGATACACTACAATGTCTTTGACTAGATCTTATTGAGATTTTTATACATGAGAGTTTCTATGCCTTGTCGATTGGGATAATTGAGCTTGTGATGTGATGCATCCCCACGTGAGGGTGAAAGGGTGAAAATGGGATTGGAATGCGTTTTTTTGTGAGTGCTTGAGTGCCACGTGTGGGTGAAAGGGTGAAAGCATGATTGGAATGTGTCTTTCCATGAGTGTCTAAGTACCTCGTTGTGGGTGAAAGGATGAAAGCGAAAAGTACTGAAAGTTGACCCCCTGTAGCCGTGAATATACTTGAGATACTCATAAAGCTTGACCGTATACGATGTTTTGTTGGTTTTGACATACATTCATGTTATTCTATGGATACAAATTTTTATTATTTTGGCATACGTGTATCTACTAATTTTCTCATGTTTTGTATGTCATAATGCCCAGAATTAATATCACTTTGTTTATATCATGGATTTTGTGTACTGTTCGTCAGGATATCTGATGTTTAGTGCATATATATTCTTCTTACGGGATTTATCAAGATCTTGATATCTTGCGCTATGTGATTTTCTATCATTTTTGTAAATTGAATGTAAATCACCTACACAAGCATAGCTTGCTGAGGCGTTACTTTGTTTTGCAATGCCTCTGATTTGGAGTGCAATAACGTTAAGAGTAAACAAGTGGAGCAGCATTGACTGAGCGAGGACTTCGATGATCATCTTCCTTTTTGTACATCAAAGACTGATTTAGTATACGTCTCTTGGACTTGTGTTTAGATTGGTTGGGTTATACATGGATGATGATATTTTGGACAGATTGGACCTACACTACTTGTATAATATACCTTTACTTGTCGATAGGTGTATAACGTGGTGATCATGGATAAACCAGGGGAGGAATTTATATATATATATATATATATCATTCTTATTATTGTCTTTTCATAATTGTGTATGATTTGTCGTAGTTTTACTTTGAGCACGCTCAGTGTATCGACGATTTGACTTCTGTTTATTATCGTAGTTTTTTATATAAGATGACCATCGGGGATTTCTCTTAAATGATGTGTTATTTATGTTAATTGAAAGTTTTACTTTCAGGGATCCCATCTATTTCTCTTAAAAATTTATTATTATTATTATTATTATTATTATTACAGCTTAGGAAAAAGATTTAGAAAAACTCGAGGTGTCACAATGTACTTCCACAAGAGTCTTTCGACAATAAATTGTCCACCTTAATTTTGTTTACTTTGCATTCTGGTGCAACTTTGAGAAGTTGTTGAATTAAAGGAGGTAAGTAGGTTGCACTAGTTGTCAATGCAAAATTGCAGCTACTTGAATTGAAGTAGCTAGCCTCCACCTTTGAATCTTAATTACCTACTTAGGATTGGAAATGATCCAAAATCCAATCTTTATACTTACTAATTGCCTACTTAGCCATACATAAAGTAAGGTGTTGGAAATAAACGGAGAATGAATTCCTCATTAATTTTCTGTATAAATTCCTACTTACTTAGGAGCAGCTTAACAACGGGATTCATGACTTACTTTTTCTTCTTCAAAAATTTGGATAAGAATTTTGTATCGTGGCTTATCTTAATAAAGGGAAGTCATTACGAAGGAATCAGATCTTAAAAAACCTAGGCCCACCTAGAGATATAGTCATTCCTATAATTTAGTAATTTGCTAATGTATCAAAAGTAAGGAGCAATTATATTATAAGCCCCTTGACCTACGTTAAGGAGAGCCTTGGCGCAACGGTAGAGTTTTTGTCATGTGACCTTTAAGGTCACGAGTTCAAGCCGTGGAAATAACCTCTTGCAAAATGCAAGGTATGGCTATGTACTATTGACCCTTGTGGTCCACCCCTTTCCTGGACCCCGCATTCACGAGATCCTTGTGCACGGGGGCTGCGCTTTTAGAGCCTTCTAATTGTATTGCCTCACTTCTAGCCGGTGCCGTTTTCAGTCTCCTTGGGATATGTCCAAACCATCCAAGTTGAATCCCCCTTATCTTGTTATCTATTGTTGTTACCCCTAAGTTTCCACTAATGTTTTCATTCCTAATTCTATTTTTTCTTGTCTTGCCACTCATCCATCTCAACATCCTCATTTTTTCTATGCTTATCTTACGAACATGATGTTCCTTAACTGCCCAATACTCTGATTCATAAAGCATGGCTGGCAATTTTGAATTTTAGTCTATTTTATTAAAACAGTATGAATTTTTTTCTTGGCATCTGAAAGACAATTGAAACCTTGAACAAGCGTTTGCAGTCCCTTTTCGTTCTGATAGTTGAGACTAGAATTGACTGGAAAACTTACTGCCAGGAAGTGATGCGAGATTAGAGAGAAGATTCTATAGTCACTACTGTGTGCAGAGACCTCTATGTTATGTATTGCTAAATGGAGAGCAGGAAGCCAGGAACATCAACAAGAAATCTTAGTCAGTTGAACTTCAATGTACTCCTATAATTACGTTGACAGTTTTTCAAGGCCCATGGTAAGGACTGCGGAGCTTTGAGTACAGAATACAACGGCATGAGCCAGGGTCCACCCATGTGTGATTATGCCTCTTTCCTTCAGTTTCATTTGCATTGCAGCCACTCAGTAGAATCAATTCCCTCATCTTTAGTGGCAGACTAGAGGTCATTGTATGCAAGCAAGAGTAGATCCAACTCCACTAACCCATAGTCCGTAACTACAATTACCATTTTCAGCAAGAAAATTGTGAACCCGGAACCATTAAACAGTTCTAAATACCACTGGATGTAATAAGATGACACAGTTAATACAATTTTTCAGTATATGCAAAGTGAGAAACCATTACAGATATCATTGAAAAAAGATATCGAGGACTAGCAGTGGAGCACTAACTGTATGACATGGATACTCTGGATGTAATATGCAGATGACTAACCCAATTTCATTGCTCTATGTAAACCAAATCCATCACTTGTTTGTTGGTGTTCAATTCTGTTTGTAAGACTAGCCCAATTCTATTCTTTGTCCCTAGTCGGAGAGTTTTCTTGCAGGCCCCAATGGCTAACTAATAGGGCTCTAAAGCCCCCCAAACAATCACCTTTTTATCTAGCCGTACTAACAAACGCCAATTGAGTTGTGCTGAATTAGTACATTGTCTTTCATTATCAACTTGTCCTCTTACATCACAGAGTAACCAGATGCTCACAATTACTACCACCAGAGGAGATGATCGCCATTCACTACTAGTAAGCACTCTATTTACATTGAGCAAGTATGTCATTTAAAGGGTCATAGTCATTGCAAAAATTCATTCATCACAACACTGTAATAACAGGTCTAGTGAAAAGGTGTACCTCCGCAAATTCCTACTTTCAGTTTGATCTAGAATTATCTACATTTGGAGCATGATTTATTCATTTTCTAGGTGCAAAGATGGCCTCGCAAGTTTTCATAACTCATCTGACTATCGGACTGACTGCATCTTCAATCTTCCAAACTTTAGTCTAAGGCAATATCAAAGAAACTGTAACATTTTGATTATAAAAAAAAAAAGAGAAAATAAAATAAATAACTAAAGAATATAATATAATGAATAAAAAATGAAATGAATAAATGATATAATGAAAGGAGAAGACAGAGAGTGCTCAAAACGCACTCTCCTCTCTCTCAAAGTCTCTCTATTTTACGTGGACCATCACGCACCGTGAAGACGGATTTCTCTACCCTTGAACAGCCGGGAACAAGATAGGATCACTCCACCCTTCCCTTTTGTGTTAATTTCAACGTTTAATTACCTGTAAACGCCAAAAAATGGCATGAAAATGTAGGTTTTTTTTAAAAATCTGTGCATACTGATTTGCCTAAAAAATTTGGATGAGGCGATGTCGAATTTAGATATGGACCGTTCATATTGTGTATGATGAGGAGAGGAAAGAACCCACAAAATTTTGTGATGATCGGACGGCTAGGGACGCCGAAAAACACTAAAAACAGGGGCACGTGGTGCGCTCGTACAGCGCCATGTATTGTTCCATCCCCACACGCGAGTGCTTCCGCGAAGCGCACACTGCGCAGCTGGTTCTGACACAGAGCGCTTCCACAAAAGCGCCCCGCACGCGTTGTGCGTGCGGCGGGCCCCATTTGCTTGATTTTGGTCCTTTTTTTTTAAATCCTTTTTGCCTTTAAACCTTGATTCTAGGAGCTACAGAGGTCCAAATCACGATCCGAAAGAGGCGTTGTAATCGTCTCGATAAGGCGGACCTAGATTTAGGATAAAAATCTAGTTTGGAGTAACTTTTTAATAGTAAAACTACGAAATACTATTAGATGATTCAGATCGAGCTGATCAATAGATGATCAAGCTTTAGATTTTGGTTATATTTGTTAACCATGACATAATTTATGGTATGACAGGTACATCAGGGCATACCCCTTGATATTGGTTACGTGTTGTTTGGGAATATTGCGATACTGAGGTAGGTGATTTCATTCACACTTTTTCTATGATTCTCAAATAGTGATTTGATGATTTGAGTCTTTGAGGCATATGATT